>CM070620.1:68322670-69744844 GCA_036346255.1 Ampelocalamus luodianensis | reverse complement strand
GCTCGCAGGTGCTAAGTGATCCTCAGAAGCGGGCAGTCTATGAGCAGTATGGAGAAGAGGGGCTCAAGGGGCAAGTGCCGCCTCCTGGAGCAGGTGGGCCCAGTGCATCTTCCTACTTTGGCGGGGATGGGTCGCAATTCCAGTTCAACCCTCGCAGCGCAGACGATATATTTGCCGAGTTCTTTGGGTTCTCGAGCCCATTCTCAGGCATGGGTGGCATGGGTGGAGGTGCCGAGAGGGGCGGCATGAGGGGATCAAGGTTTGGGATGTTCGGTGATGATATATTTGGGTCCTTCCCTCAGTTCCCTGGCGAGGCATCAATGCAAGCTCCGCAACGGTCCCAGAAGGCTGCGCCAATTGAGAACCGACTGCCATGCAACCTTGCCGACTTGTACAAAGGTACCACCAAGAAGATGAAGATTTCACGGGAGATATTAGATGCTGGCGGGTAAGTGACTCTATTATCATGTGGATTTGAACTTAGTTGTAGTTCTTCCAGTATTGCATTGGTATAAGAATATGAAGCATATTTTAGTTCATGGACCTTATGTGTCTGACATGACACAGTTATGCATGTTTAGGGACCTGCCAAGCTAAAACCAAAGTTTTGGGGCCTAAGTGAGAAAAACAAACAACTTTTAGTGCCTGTGGTGCAACTTACATAAGGTTTTTGTTCGTCAAAGAAGTATTGAGAACACATAATTTGTCACCATGAATTTTATTGTTCTGACAAATGCTTTTCTTGAGCAAAATATGCATGCAGCATTTGTTTAGTGATGTGAAAGAGGCATATTACCATTTCATGCGAGGCCTATGAATTAACCGAAATAACATGACATGCAAAAAATTAAAGTTGTGAGTATACTAGTTGTCAAAATTGGAACTTGCACATGATTACGGTTGCTAGGTGTTAATTAAATAGCTAAGTCGCGATCTAGGTCTTACGTATGCTATCGTTACCTTTAAAACGCTGTATGCTTCAGAATCAGATTAAGAAGGTATCAAAGTGCTTTCAAAATAGATGGTCCGGCAGAAGGATAATGTGATATGCTGTTACAGTTTGCTTAGGTCTTTTGTTCGACAGTGTCACATACTCCAATAATTGCATAAAGAATTAATTACCTACCATATTTCTTTTGATATGATTACAATGCTTCAGTCTTAATGTGTCTTTGGTTAATAGTTTGTGTGATTATTCATTCTGAAATTCTGTGCTCATTCGGAATGTGTAACATCTATCTTATTCATTCTCTTCTTGAAAATTGTCTAGGACAACTAATTCATATGAGTACTCTATTAATCTGTTGTGGACATTTTGTCATTAGTATATGTTGGCAGATCTTCGGCCTATGATGTTGAAGTCACTATTGAAGTAAATAAATTTCACCGGTTTAAATGCATAGATGTCATTCCAAATTGTATTTTGGACAACTTACTGTTGATATTGCTTTGAATATTGAATGAAATAAATAAATAATTTACCGAGCATTGCAGTTAAACAAAAAGCAACTCAAATATTGAACTCATGCAATTTTTTTCATATCAAATGTGTTTACGTTCTCCTACATTATTATATCCCAACACATTTCTCTTGTGTCATTTGTCATAATAGTCCACAATTTGATGTCTGAACACTACAGTTTTTAGAGTAATCATTGTATTAGTGTTATCACAAATAATGTTCACAATACCTAGTCGCTAACCTAGCCACCTAGGCATGATGCATACACCATACAGCAGCCATGGTCATTCTGATTAGGGGGTGCATGTGGGCAACCAATTGGGTAAGTGGAAGAGAGAATGGATGCATACACCATACAGCAGTCATATTAGGGAACTTTCATTTGGTGTGCCATACAAGATATTCATCTCTTGTTTTCCTTGCAAGAAATAGGATTACTATTGGTGCTCAACTTTTTTTGACGATGTAGTGGTGCTCAACTTGATTATGGATACTTGACTCGAAGACCTTCAAGGACAAGTTTTCGATTTCGGTTGTCGATGTGCTGTTTGATGAGTAAAAATGAACTTGTTTTTTTCCATAAAAATGTACCCTCATTGTTTAGGATATCTTGATATTTGTATGCGCCTAGATAACATACAACATCTTCAAAATGCATCTTGGGCATTTTCTATTCCTAGTCATGTCAAGGTTTGTCAAATGCACCATCAAAGTTTTACATGCTTATGCCTTATGGATGACGTTAGCTGGCCATATCTGCAGAAGTTTGTATTAGTAATGTTGTCATTTTTGGGATAAGTATTTTGACACATTCATATACTTTTCTAGTTTGATCACATTGACTTTTGTTTGGAAAGTTGGAAAAAACTTATTTGGACAAACAATGTAGCATAATATTTCTCATGTTATTTAAGCCCAAGAGCTGGTTATGGACCCAATTAAAAGCCTATGTACCATTCCATTGCATTCATTCTGAAAACTCTCTTGACATAGGTGAACACTAGTACCTTTTCATATAATTGTTTCACCACTCAAAGGGATCACTCCATTCATTCATTTTGAAGACAACTCCTCATGACATGAGTTTGATTTTCACCAGGCTAGTCATGCATGGGCCTTGAGCAATCAGACATTAGGTGTCCCACACTGGTGGCTTATTATGTAGTGGCCCTGTCATTTTTTGTATGAACTATTATGACTTGAAGTTCTTATTGGGTCAACGTTTATCAATCATACCTTTTGTTTTACTTTGATTTCTATCAGTTATATTTTGCTAACCGGTTGAACAAAATGGAAAATGGATTTCTGTGTCTGGATGCCTCTCTTACTTGACTGTATTGGTATCTTGGGATTGCATTGAGTATTTTGGTTGCCTTTCACCAATTTCCATCTTGAGGATAATTTGATTCTCCCAAATGGGAGGGAGAAACGTTAGGACTAAGATGCTTCAGACAATAAGTCTGTCTTTTTAAGGTTTTCCTTTTTTGCAACATGTCTTTCTTGAATTGTCTTGTATATTTGACATGCCATTTTTTATGTAGTTTGTGATTGACTTTTAGTTACATTCATTTCATGCCTTACTAGCGTGGCTTCATTTTTTGGCAGGAGAAGCATGGTTGAGGAGATCCTAACTATTGACATAAAACCTGGATGGAAGAAAGGGACAAAAATCACTTTTCCTGAAAAGGGTAATGAGGCCCCGCATGTAATTCCTGCAGATATTGTATTCGTAATCGATGAGAAGCCACATGATCAGTTCACAAGAGAGGGAAACGATCTGGTCGTGACTCAGAAGATTTCCTTGGCCGAAGCCTTGACTGGATGTACTGTTCATATAACAACATTAGATGGCCGGAACTTGACAATACCAATAAACAGTGTCGTCCACCCAGGCTACGAGGAGATTGTTCCCCGAGAGGGCATGCCAATTCCGAAGGACCCGTCCAAGAAGGGAAATCTTAGGATCAAATTCAACATCAAGTTCCCCTCGAGGCTGACCACGGAGCAGAAAGCGGAAATCAAGAGGCTACTGGGATCTTGAGGAACAGAGTGGATCGCCAGGCTAGCTGGTTGTTTCTTGGGGGTGCATTGGGTACATTCTGATGTTAAGCTGTGAATACCATTCAAAAGACTGTTTTGTTAAGCCGTGCGGGTTTTAGTAATTTCACATAACTCATGTTTTAGCTTGAAATGCTGATTTTTGGCAGAATAATTTCATCAAAAATATACAATTCTGTGTGAGCCTGCTGTGGTGATGTGTGCCTAGCAAATGCGCCCAAGTGCTTCGTTATAGATTGATTTTGTTAGATATGTGTATAGCTTAGCGCATTTTTTGCTTATTGACCTGACCTACTCTATACATGTTATATTGACCTTTGGCTATTGGCATAGACAAGAGTTCATTTCAACATGGTATTAAAGCCGTTAAAAACCTAACCCTAGTCTAAGACCCCACATGACCAGTTGCCCACGCGCCTGAGCCCCTCTTTGTCCTTGAATGAATATTAATTGTATACTGTTTCATACGATTTACTGAGTAGTTTATGTACTCACGGATTTAAATATTGTTGCTTAGTTGAATAAGATCAAGCTATTCAGGAGCTCTTTGAGGAGAAGTACTTTGAAAACTTTGCTAATTAGGATGCATTTCTCACTCAATTGTCTGTGGACATGTCGAATAACCACTACAAGTTATCTTTTTTTGCTACAAGAGTTTTATTTGTTTTTTAAGCTCTGCGTGGCAAGTGAAGTAAACGTTGACCATAAGATCCAATTGTTACTATTTATTATTTGCTATATTTTTAGTTAAATCGTTGAATAGATGATATTTCATCGATGTGTCATGCGTGAGCTAACTACTAATCAAGGGACTAGTTCAGAATACACAGAAAGTTTCGGATGTGTTAATCTGAATCCCGACAGTCCACAGACCACTATGCGCACATACCAACGAAACACTAAATCTAAGAAATAGTTAATGAGAAGTAATCATATATACCCCTGTTAAATGACATAATATAATCAGTTAACATCTTCCAAAGCATTTAAGTAGGAGCAGTGAGTGGAAAAATTGAAATAACTACAATCTAGATTTCATCTATAGACAAATATATTGAAACAGGTACTCCAAATACCATGGACAAATATAGCAGAACGGAGAGAGTATCAACGTGGTTCTATAATAGCGGCTAACGATTCTATATGTTACTAGCTAGCAAGAATTCTACATGTTACTTTCTAGCTAGGAACTTTACATAGTACTTACTGATAAGTGGTATAACTCAACATTGCTACATAACAACTGTCTGTTACTTTATGGCAAGTATCAACGATCTATAAAGGCAACTAACAATACTAGTTCTGGAATAATTGCTAGCAACTCTACATGTTCCTTGATAACAATAACAAGAACCGCGGCACCTCCAGGCACGGCAAAAACTTGACAGCAGGGTGCACGACGACACGGCGGTCGCCTTGTCGTGCGCCAGGAGAAAGGGGATGAGCCAGGCAAGAAGCGCACCTCTGGGAGCTCCGCCCGTGAAATCTGGAACGTCCACCCGAAACCTTCGATCGCACGACGGCACCAGGCTGCACCAACTCGATCTCGGCTGCACAACCGCGATCCAACGGCGGACAACGGAACAACTCTGGTAGGTCCGCCCGTTAAATCTGGACCGTCCACCCGAAACCTTCGATCGCACGAGGCTGCACCAACTCGATCTCGGCCGCACAACCGTGATCCAACGGCGGACAACAGCACAACAGCACGCAGGCCCACAGCCCGAACCGTTGGACGCGAAACGTGACCTCCGGGAGCTCCGTCCGTTTAATCTGGCGCACCAACTCGATCCCGGCCGCAGAAACGCGATACAATCGCGGACGGCGGCACAACACGCGAAACGTCCGCTCGAAATGTAACGAGGGTCGACCACCGCCTCGGATACAAATAATATCGAATACAAATACGGAGTAAATACGAATCGAAACGAATACGATCGCAGATATTTTTCAGAACATCAAAACTCCTTAAATTGTATGTCAGAAATTAACGAAAATATATAATTAGTTTATTTGATGCAAATATTTATGAATTATTCATATTTTCAGTAACCACACATAAAATTGGCACTAGCAAGCTGCATTAACTAGTTCATCACAAAAATAACACTTATTTTACCATATTTAGCTCATAAGTTATAACTCACAAAATCATAAATCATCACGCATTCACAGTTAATTCATCACATACATAAAACTTAATTCACACTAACATTGATTAGATTAGATGGTTAATCTATACGCAAATGATTGTAACATCCCAAAGTATGTTACCAAAAATAAAATTAATAAAGTTATTATTTTATTTGATTTTCTGAGATTTAAAAGAGTATTTTTTGTTAAAAAGAAAAAATAATAAAATAAAGTTAATTATTTAATTTCTTAGTTTTTAATGTTAGAAATAATATTTATTGAGTTTTCTGGAATTTTATTGGATTTAAAGTGAAAAAATAATAATTTCTTGAATTTTCTGGATTTTAAAGAGGTTTTTACTATTTTTTCAAAAATTAAAAATAATTTATAAGAAAAAATAAAAACCAATTTAAGTTGAAATTAATTTTATTAAGTTCAAAATAATTCAAAAAATTTCTATGATTTTTTCTAGAATTTTTGAGCTCTATTTGCTATCTTCTAAAAGGCTATTTGATTTGTTGTATTTTCTGAAATTCGAAAATTAATTAAAATCTCCTTTTCTCTTTTGGGCCGAAATCCTCTTTTAGGTTGAAATCCGGATATCCAGCCTTCGTCTTATCTGAATAATTCGTATTCGTATTCGTATCCGTCGGATAGCATGCCTATCGTATTTGTTTCCGTTTCCGAAAAAAAAATCGAATTCGTTTCCGATCCGAGATTTATCCGAGGAAAATCCGATCCTAGACAATTCGAATCCGTTTCCGTCCGGATCGGTCGGAAACTATTCGATCCGTTTTCATCCCTACGGACCACACAAGGACCCCGGTTTATTCGGCTTGTACTGTTTAACCATCCACTTGGTCCTAACAGTACAAATCAAATAAACCAAGCCTCGAGATATGTATACTTCCTGCAGTGCAGTATACACACCTGTTACAAAATCATGCATCAATTCCATTCATACACATAGAGCAAGCAAAGCAACAATGAAAGACATAGATAATATAAAGAGAGTTATTACAAAGAGAGGCCGACTGCCAATTAACACATAAGTAACTAATTTAAACAGCGGAAGCAAAATGACCATAAGATGGCGATAAACAAAAGCCAATCGGTGTGCCTTTACCCACAAGGCAACCAACCGGACCGCCAAGCTAATCGTCCCAAACAGCGCCGCAACACAGCTCACAAAAGTGAGGCCCTTGGGGCTCACCTTCTTCCTCTGCAACAATTAATATTAAGCAAAGCAGATGAGTACAAAACTTGTTTTTGTACTCGCAAGACTGACGTGTGAGATAACAGAACTATAATTAACTACATGCAAGCTTTATTTAAGTGGATGAGGCTCTGGACTTATTTTCAGCATAAAGCAAGTTTCCATTTGCAATAAGGTAATAGATTCAAGGCAAGTTTGCAATTAACTTTTATTGTTCAAATAAAGAGAGACAATAATAACAATAGATAGAGAACAACACCAACCTAGAAGTGACTAACCCATAGTCACCACAACAATAGCATGAAGTACCCCTTCATACCACCCATGTCAAGTTTTAAGTTTTAAAAGGTTGTAGTCTAGTTCTTGTGGGAAATAACCAAGCGTGTCCATAACCTAGGACGATGCTATTCGAATACTTTAAACCTGCAGGGTGTACCAATGTACCCACACGATAGACCGCCTTTCCACCACCACGGTTAGCACACTTCCTTTGGTATGCGGGCATGGCTAAGTCTAACAAGACGCTTTCCAATGGGCGATGCTAATTAAGAGCCGCAACCCACGGAGAAAGACACATTAGGCACCCTAACCGGTGCGCTAATGCTCCTCCAACACCACAAACACACACACACACAGAACACACCCACCAACCACTCATAATTAACACCTTCCAAAGTACTTAGTCAAGAGAGGTTCCATATCCCCCTCGTGTGGTTAGCACGCAATAATTGCTTGGATCAATGGCACAAGTAACTCGGTCCTTAGGGACTTAGGCACCATTCCAATCACACCCAACAGATCACCCAACATACCATTGTGCCCAAGCCAAGATATAATTTTTGTTTTCAGTTTTTGATTTGCAAAATGGTAAAACACAAGGGTTGGACATAATGGAATAATAATAGCATTAGTGTGATCAAGATCACCGACTAAGTCGATGATCGCCCAATACTACCGACAACTAGGCATGGCTAAGCAATATGTATTCGAAAACTACTAAGTGACAAGAGCTCATCCAACGAACTCTAATCACAAACAAATAACCTAGGCTCAGGTAGTAGAGGATAATCAATCACCTACTGATTATGCAACTAGAGGATTAACTAATCAATGTAACAACAAATTAGCAATGCATACATAGAAGTTAAACAAAATATTAGACTTTAAAAGTAATGGGATCAAATGGGAAATGATCAAGCGCTTGCACGCTTGTCGTTGCTCAAGCTGTGCGGAGGATCGTTCTCGGGGTTACCGCAAATGTCGAAGCCTAAGCTTAAAAGCAAAAGAAGCGAGAACAACCAATAAGACGAGCAACACTTAAACAAAAGAGCAAGCAAAATTTATCCAATTGCGACGAAATTTATACATAAGGTAGTCTAAGGTCCTATCTAACCTTAGGAACAAGAACTAACTAAAAAGGATTAGTGAAGAAAAAGATATGATCTAAATACTCATTTTCGGCCAAAATGCTACCCTTAATTAGTACTGTTCATAAAATATTTTCTAGAGTGATTTTGAAGCTGAAATTTTTATAGTAGTTAGCTACTGGTATTATAAGGTTACATGTAAATTTTCGGGTCATTTGGAGTTATATTGAAAGAGTTATGATTTGTCTAAATTGTTTAGGGTATTAAACTAAAATATGATCCTTATGATTTCAAAACAGTAAAATTTGTGAAACCAATTTTCCTAGCAAATACACCAGCAGTGGAAGCTAATCCAATTGGATTCATACAAAAAGGAGCTATAGATAAAAAGATATGCATTTTACAAGTTTGCTAAAAGTTCTGAAAAACAGTATTAAGTTCACTAGTTTACTATTTTTGAAAATGGTTTTCCAGGGTTGATCGTGGTCTACAATTATTTTTATAATTAAGTTCAAGGTATAAGGAAGCTAACAAAATTGGAATCATCTAAATTGGATCTATAGTTACAGAGACACAAAAATGACAAGACCCTAAAGTTCTTCAGTTTTTGGACTTAGCATTTCCGGGGATTTTCCTAACACCCGGAGACGTGGACGATTGAGAGCCGTCGATCTCAGATCGGACGTCCCCGGTTGAACCCGAGCGACACGAGCGCGCGCGCGCAGAAGAGGGCGGCGGCGTGGAGAGCCGAGGCGTAGATCTCTAGATCGGACGACCACTAACGAGCCACGTCGCCCGACACGCTGCTGCGCTCGTCCAACAATGAGCCGAGCAAAACTTCGAGCTCGCGGGCGTGTCGCCGGCGAGGAGCTCGGCGAGCCACGAAGGAGCTAAACGAAACTTACTACTATTACGCACGGATGGCACCGCGGCGAGGCCAATGGCGACTGCGCAGCAGCGCGCGCGGCGAGGCGGAGGAGTGCTACGGCGAAAACGAAACGATGACATGGCTAAGCTACGCGCAAATGGACGGGTGCAAAAGCTATGACGGGGTACTATGGACTTAACGCGACCAACCGGAGTCCATACGGTAGCCGGCGGCGAGCCGGAGGCTAACGGCGGCGGCGGCGCGGCAAACAGAGGAACCACGGCCGCGGTGCGGCAAAAGCTAAGCGGGAAGAGCTTAAGCTCACGGGGTTCACTGAAGATGATGACGGGGTTGGGGTGGACGGAGGATGAACGGAGCAGCCCGGCGACGAGGATCAGCGGCGGTGCGAGGATGCCTCAACGCGGAGGGGCCGACCTGGGCCAAACTAGCAACACCGGGTGGTACCATGAGCTTCGCAATACCACAGAGAAGCTCCCGGAGGAATGGATTGGGAAATGGGAGTCTTACCGGTGCCGGGGAAGAAGATGGAGATTTGCGGCAAATTTGGGGAAAACTCCGATTTCAGCAGCTCCTCCCGACGGAACCTGAAATGGAGTGGGGGTTAAGCTCCGCTGAAGTGAGGCGAAGGTGAGGGAACGAGGGGGGCAGCAAGAGAGCCACTGGAACACCGTCGGCGCCAAAAGCTCCGCGGCCGGCAATGGCAGAGATGAGTGCTAGGGCGCTCGGAACTCGCTCGAGCTCAGAGAAGGTAACCAAGAGGTGAGGGATGGCGAAAAGATTCTCAGGGAGGAAGCGGGGAGCTTAAGTAGGCCTGAGGAGCGAGGAGGGCACCGTTGGCCGCCTCGGGTTCTCACTGCCGCTACGGCCGCCGTGGCGGCGGAGCGATTGAGACGACGACTAAACAGGCGGTGGGTGGCGGGCATTTAATGCGCTGCAGAGAGCCGTTGGCGAAGACGGAGGTGACGAGGCACATCGCCGTCTCCTCTCTGCGCTCGCCATGGCGCGGCACACGCGCGGCGGGAGCGAGAAGGAGATGACGGAGCGGCATCCGATTTTGATCCAACGCCGAGAATCGAGAGGGCAACCGAGAGGTCCGAATGCCTACACGGATGCGAGCCGTTCGATGGAGATCCAACGGTTAACACGCGATCGAGTTGAAGCGGCGTCGGCAACGCCGACCGCCCGATTGAAATCAACGGTCCGAGCGCGCCGCGCCGCTCGCGCACCGGTGCGGTTAGTTGACTTCGGCCGAGTCGGTTGGCTCGAGCCGAGTCGACTCGCACTGAGGAACAGTGCAAACCAGTTAGGGTTTGATTTTTGAACTGAAACTTTGGGGATTTAATTGAGGCATCAAATCAACTCTAAAATTTATGAAATTTTGACTGGAGCTTCCTGACTTAAGGGTTAACCTTCCATAAAATTTCCAGAGATTTTTGTGCACTGGGATTTTCTCAAGAAATTCCAGAACGCTAATTCAAAGGTTTGACCAAGGTTTGACTTGTCTCTAAAATATTTCAAATATTTTCCAAAAATTATGAAATAATTCAGAGGTGTTACCAAGCAACCCTAGAACCCAGGGAAAATTATTACCAAGGGGTTGACATAAGATTTGACCAAGGAGGTTGTTGACTTGATAAATGACGCTTTTGATTTTGAATTTTCCAAAATTCTTTTACAAGAATTTTTAGAAAAGTTCAAAAGCACAAGGATGTAAGAAAAGTTTTAATTTACCCTCATTTTATTACATTTGAAACACAAACCAAAATGGGGATGTTACAAACCTCCCCCCCTTACAAAAATCTCGTCCCGAGATTTGGTTCACTCGGAAAAGAAAGAGGGGTAGTCTGCACGGAGACGATCTTCTCGCTCCCAAGTAGCCTCGTCCTCGGAATGGTTTGACCACTGAACTTTAAGGAACTTGATGGTCTTGTTCCTTGTTCTTCGCTCAGCCTCCTCGAGTATGCGAACAGGGTGCTCGCGATAGGTCAAATTCTCTTGCACATCCAGGGTTTCCAACGGAGCTTCCTCAGTTGGAACACGGAGGCACTTCTTTAGCTGGGACACATGTACCCCCGCAAGTGCAGCAGGCAATTCCAACTTGTAGGCAGCAGCTCCCTTCTTCTCGAAAACACGGTATGGACCGACATATCGAGGGGCCAACTTGCCCTTGACACCAAAACGCTGGTGACCTTTTAGAGGAGAAACCTTGAGGTAGACGAAGTCATTGGGCTCAAAGCTCAATTCACGACGACGACGATCCGCATAGCTCTTTTGCCTGGATTGAGCTGTGCGTAAGCGATCACGAATGAGCTGGACTTGACTCTCGGCTTCATTGATCGAGTCCGGGCCAAAGAAAGGTCTTTCGCTGGTCTCAGACCAATACAACGGGGTTCTACACTTTCTCCCGTATAAGGCCTCGAATGGTGCCATGCCGAGAGGCGGCTTGGAAACCGTTGTTGTAAGAAAACTCGCGAATGGCAAGCACTTCTCCCAATGCTTCCCATAGGAAAGGACACAAGCTCATGACATGTCCTCCAAAACTTGGTTGACCCTCTCGGTCTAACCATCCGTTTGGGGTGATATGTTTGTCTTTGAAGAAAGATGAGTTCCCATAGCTTCTTGCAAGCTATGCGAAGCGAAGTGAAGATGGAACCACGATCGAAATGATCGTCTTGGCACACCATGCAATCTCACTATCTGGCGATATAGAGCTCGCAAGGTGACCGGTGCGAATCTTGGTCTTGAATGGAAGAAAATGCGCCACTTTCGTCAACCGGTCAATGATAACCCAAATGGCATCATTGCCCTCGGTGATCTAGGTAGGCGGTGATAAAATCCATCCCGACCAATCCCACTTCCACTCGGAATGGGCAAGGGTCAAGCAATCGGTGGCGCCGATGCTCGGCCTTGACACGACGACACATGTCGCACTCGACAACGAACCTTGCGATCTCCTCTTCATTCGGGTCCACGGAACCTCCGCGAAGATCCCGGTACATCTTCGTGGCCCCGGGATGAATGGATAACGGAGAATCGTGGGCTTCGCGGAGGATCAAATCCCGCAACTCCATGTCCTTTGGAACCACGAGGCGTTGCCCGAACCTCACGACACCAAGCTCATCTACGGAGAAGCACTTGGCTGTTCCATTCTTGACATTTTCCTTGATGCGGTTCACTCCAACATCTGACTGCTGAGCAGACTTGATCCGATCCACCAAGGTTGGCTGTACAACCAAGGCAGCGAGGGAACCATGCTCAACCAAACCCAAGTTGAGACGCTGGAACTCCTCCAGAAGGGGGGGCTGAGGCTCTTGGAGCAACAATGCATTGCAATGCGCTTTGCGACTAAGCGCATCCGCAACGACATTGGCCTTGCCCGGATGGTAGTGAATACCCATGTCATAGTCCTTGATCAACTCCAACCATCTCCTTTGCACGAGGTTCAGTCGGTTGGGTGAACAAATACTTCAAGCTTTTGTGATCCGAATACACTTCACAACGACACGATTAGGTAATGTCGCCAAATCTTAAGTGCATGGATCACGCCGCCAACTCCAAGTCATGGGTAGGGTAGTTGATTTCATGAGGTCTCAATTGCCTTGATGCATAGGCCACTATCTTGCCTTCTTGCATAAGGACACAACCGAGGCCTCGACGAGAAGCGTAACAAAAGATATCGAAGCCGGCGGACGGACGGGAGGACAAGAACGGGAGCGGTGGTCAATCGCTTCTTAAGCGCTTGGAAACTTTCCTCGCAATCAGCGGACCACGAGAACTTCTTGTCCTTCTTGAGCAACTCCGTCATCGGCTTCGCTATCTTGGAGAAGTTCTCGATAAAGAGACGATAGTATCCCGCTAAACCAAGAAAACTCCGAACTTCGGTGACCGAAGTGGGTGACTCAGAAAGCACGTCGATCTTGCTAGGATCCACGACTCGCCTCTGCCGAAAGAATATGGCCTAAGAAGGCTACTTCCTTCAACTGAACGCGCACTTGCTGAACTTCGCATACAGCTGGTGCTCATGAAGCTTGCCCAACACAAGCCTCAAATGCTCGGTGTGTTCCTCCTCGCTCTTGGAGTAGATAAGGATATCATCGATGAAGACCACAACGAACCTATCCAAATACTCCATGAACACCGAATTCATGAGGTTCATGAACAAGGCCGGAGCATTGGTTAAGCCGAAAGACATGACGGTATACTCGTACAAGCCATAACGAGTAGAAAAAGCCGTCTTTGGGATATCCTCGTGTCGAATCCGAACTTGATGATATCCCACTCTCAAATCAATCTTGAGAAGACTCGAACTCGGTTAATTGATCGAAGAGGTCATCGATACGGGGCAAAGGGTACTTGTTCTTTACCGTTACTTCATTAAGTGGGCGGTAATCAACGCTTTATGCGTAGCGTCTTGTCCTTTTGGGACAAAGATTGCTGAGCATCCCGGGGAGATGAGCTAGGCGGATGAAACCCTTCTCTTGAAGCTCACCCAGTTTGCTTCTTCAACTCCACCAACTCAATTGGGTCCATCCGGTAAGGCCTCTTTGAAATCGGGCGATCAGGAACCAACTCAATGACAAACTCGAGGTCTCGAACTGGTGGCATCCCTGGAAGGTCGTCGGGGAAGACATCAACAAAGTCACACACCACTGGGACTTCACTAATATCTAGAGCTGGCTTCGCTTCGAGCGCGAAGAGATGCGGACCCTACAGCTTCGGCGAAAAGCGAACCTGCTCGCCAGAAGGACTGGTGAGGTAGATGAGCCTCCTAGCGCAATCAATTTGTCCCATGTGCTGAGACAACCAATCCATACCTAGGATTACATCTAAGCTCGCCGATCGAAGGAGGATAAGGTTTGCTAAGAATCCTACCCCCTCTATCTCAACAGGGACATCCCTACACTCAGACTCAGCTCTCAACTCTGAACCGGGAGAGCGAATGAGCAGCGGGACCAACAATGGGGTAAAACGAAGACCCCCCACAGCAGCAAAAGACTCAGAAATAAACGAATGAGATGCGCCTGAATCAAACAAAACTGTAGCAGGGAAAGAGTTAACCGAAAGGGTACCCAACACGACGTCGGGTGCCTCCTGTGCCTCCTCCGCGGAGATGAGGTTGACGCGGCCACTACCCACGCCTTGGATAGCGGGGACAACCTTCTAATCCTGGGGAGGACCACCTCCCTGCCTGCGTCCTCCATTAGGATGAGGGGCCGCTCCAGTCCTCTTAGGGCAACTATTGGCATAATGCCCCTTCTGGTTGCATGAAAAGCAAGTGACCCTGGCAGCCAGATTGCGGGGGCCACCCTGTTGGTTCGCAGGCGCACGTGACTGGGGCACAGCCTGCGGAGGGCGAGGAGCTGGTGCTGGCGGCCTCGGTGGTAGTGAAGCCACAGAACGGGCCCCTGGGGCAGGCCCGACACGGGGACGGGAGAGGCCGGCCTGTGCGGACCACTGGGCCTCCCACTTGCGCTTGCGGGACTCGCCCAGCGCCTTCGCCTTGTGCTCAGCAACAATGGCCTTGTCCACCAAGGCCTGAAAGTCAGCAAAGTCCACAATGGAGAGCTTGTCTTGCAGCTCCTCAGACAAACCCTCCATGAACTTCTCTTGCTTGGCCTCATCAGTGGCCACCTCAGATGGAGCATAACGAGCCAAGTGGTTGAACTCGTACAGGTACTCCATCACTGACTTACGCCCTTGCTTGAGCGCGAGAAACTCCTTCTTCTTGACTTCATCAAGCGGCAGGATGTGAGCTCGGCGGAACGCCGTCCGAACTCATCCCAAGAGACGGTGTGGCGGCGGGCTGCATGGCCAAGAAGTTCTCCCACAGAGAGTGCTGCCCCTGCGGTGATGGGAGGCAAAGAGTGCCTGTCTGGTCAGCACGCGAGCAACGTCGAGCTTACGCTCAACTTTGACGCAGCCGGTCATCCGCGTCAATGGGTCCTCGGACACGGAGAGCGTGGGGTGAGTGTAAAAACTTAGCCAAACCCCATGAGGCGATGTCGCCTCCTGCCGGATCACGAGGCACCGGTCGGAGCGGAGGTGTTGCGCGCAATAACATCCAGCAGACCCTCCGTCCTCTGAACGGTTGCGCTCGATCCAAGAAGGACCTCACCATGGTCGGAGGAGGCGGAAGCTCCTCATCAAACCAGTGCGACCACGGCCGCTACGAGTACCTCCAGCCATCCTGGTTCAAGAAATTTAGGTTAGAAACCAAAGCATTAATACTAGAAGTTGATGAAAGCGAAAAGTTAACGATTAGGGGAATGAGATACCACCCTAACCGAAAGCCAAGAACAGCAAGTAAACAAACTTTAAATGTTTCCAAAGAAGCTCCAAAACCGCAAGGAAACTCCAAACCAAGCTCAACTTCTCAATGCCATCAACCCGTATTGAATGAACGAGCAATGGTTTGAGAAGATAAAACTTCCGCACACTACCTCAAGTCTAACAGTACTCAAGAGCAAGGTTAAAGCGATAAAAATAACGTTAGATAATTAGCTAACTAGTATCACATCTTACCCTTTTATTCCCACAAGTTTTAGTTGATTAACCTCTCATTTTCTACCCTATTTAGAACCTTTGAGCCTGCTGTCCAGAAATTGAATGATCGCTGTCCAGATTTCGCATCCAAGCCTCCTAATTGAAATCTTCAACTTCGGAAGCTTCAAAACCTTGTAGAGGGCAGCTAACACTTCAATTTGCCAAACTCATTGGTTCCCAAAACCCAATTAATTAATAGCAACTATCTTTGGAGGGAAGGAGAGGAAAACAACTCTTAAAACTCAAATTAGAGCAAGGTGAGATAGAAAGCTAAGATAGGTAAGGAGTAAAATCTGAGAACTTACTTAAGCTTTCATAAATCATTTGATACTTTGAAAATAAGGTTTTCAAAATATCCTAAGGATGACCAAGCTTGGGTTACTACGGTCGGAATGGCTCTGATACCAACTTTGTGAGGACCCCGGTTTATTCGGCTTGTACTGTTTAACCATCCACTTGGTCCTAACAGTACAAATCAAATAAACCAAGCCTCGAGATATGTATACTTCCTGCAGTGCAGTATACACACCCGTTACAAAATCATGCATCAATTCCATTCATACACATAGAGCCGAAGCAAAGCAACAACTGAAAGACATAGATAATATAAAGAGAGTTATTACAAAAGAGAGGCCGACCGGCCAATTAACACATAAGTAACTAATTTAAACAGCGGAAGCAAAATGGCCATAAGATGGCGATAAACAAAAGCCAATCGGTGTGCCTTTACCCACAAGGCAACCAACCGGACCGCCAAGCTAATCGTCCCAAACAGCGCACAAGAACTTGACACAAAAGTGAGGCCCTTGGGGCTCACCTTCTTCCTCTGCAACAATTAATATTAAGCAAGCGGATGAGTACAAAACTTGTTTTTGTACTCGCAAGACTGACGTGTGAGATAATGAGAACTATAATTAACTACATGCAAGCTTTATTTAAGTGGATGAGGCTCGGACTTATTTTGACATAAAGCAAGTTTCCATTTGCAATAAGGTAATAGATTCAAGGCAAGTTTGCAATTAACTTTTATTGTTCAAATAAAGAGAGACAATAATAACAATAGATAGAGAACAACACCAACCTAGAAGTGACTAACCCATAGTCACCACAACAATAGCATGAAGTACCCCTTCATACCACCCATGTCAAGTTTTAAGTTTTAAAAGGTTGTAGTCTAGTTCTTGTGGGAAATAACCAAGCGTGTCCATAACCTAGGACGATGCTATTCGAATACTTTAAACCCTGCAGGGGTGTACCAATGTACCCACACGATAGACCGCCTTTCCACCAGCCACGGTTAGCACACTTCCTTTGGTATGCAGACATGGCTAAGTCTAACAAGACGCTTTCCAATGGACGATGCTAATTAAGAGCCGCAACCCACGGGAGAAAGACACATTAGACAGCCTAACCGGTCTGCTAATGCTCCCCTCCAACACCACAAACACACACACACACAGGAACACACCCACCAACCAGCTCATAATTAACACCTTCCAAAGTACTTAGTCAAGAGAGGTTCCATATCCCCCTCGTGTGGTTAGCACGCAATAATTGCTTGGATCAATGGCACAAGTAACTCGGTCCTTAGGGACTTAGGCACCATTCCAATCACACCCAACAGATCACCCAACATACCATTGTGCCCAAGCCAAGATATAATTTTTGTTTTCAGTTTTTGATTTGCAAAATGGTAAAACACAAGGGTTGGACATAATGGAATAATAATAGCATTAGTGTGATCAAGATCACCGACTAAGTCGATGATCGCCCAATACTACCGACAACTAGGCATGGCTAAGCAATATGTATTCGAAAACTACTAAGTGACAAGAGCTCATCCAACGAACTCTAATCACAGCAAATAACCTAGGCTCAGGTAGTAGAGGATAATCAATCACCTACTGATTATGCAACTAGAGGATTAACTAATCAATGTAACAACAAATTAGCAATGCATACATAGAAGTTAAACAAAATATTAGACTTTAAAAGTAATGGGATCAAATGGGAAATGATCAAACTGCTTGCTCGCTTGTCGTTGCTCAAAGCTGTTGCGGAGGATCGTTCTGGGGTTACCGCAA
This sequence comes from Ampelocalamus luodianensis, assembly GCA_036346255.1. Classification (NCBI taxonomy): domain Eukaryota; kingdom Viridiplantae; phylum Streptophyta; class Magnoliopsida; order Poales; family Poaceae; genus Ampelocalamus; species Ampelocalamus luodianensis. Next base: position 69,727,092 of record CM070620.1, on the reverse strand, counting down.
ATGTCGAAGCCTAAGCGAAAAGCAAAAAGAAGCGAGAACAACCAATAAGACGAGCAACACTTAAACAAAAGAGCAAGCAAAATTTATCCAATTGCGACGAAATTTATACACAAGGTAGTCTAAGGTCCTATCTAACCTTAGGAACAAGAACTAACTAAAAATGATTAGTGAAGAAAAAGATATGATCTAAATACTCATTTTCGGCCAAAATGCTACCCTTAATTAGTACTGTTCATAAAATATTTTCTAGAGTGATTTTGAAGCTGAAATTTTTATAGTAGTTAGCTACTGGTATTATAAGGTTACATGTAAATTTTTGGGTCATTTGGAGTTATATTGAAAGAGTTATGATTTGTCTAAATTGTTTAGGGTATTAAACTAAAATATGATCCTTATGATTTCAAAACAGTAAAATTTGTGAAACCAATTTTCCTAGCAAATACACCAGCAGTGGAAGCTAATCCAATTGGATTCATACAAAAAGGAGCTATAGATAAAAAGATAGGCATTTTACAAGTTTGCTAAAAGTTCTGAAAAACAGTATTAAGTTCACTAGTTTACTATTTTTGAAAACGGTTTTCCAGGGTTGATCGTGGTCTACAATTATTTTTATAATTAAGTTCAAGGTATAAGGAAGCTAACAAAATTGGAATCATCTAAATTGGATCTATAGTTACAGAGACACAAAAATGACAAGACCCTAAAGTTCTTCAGTTTTTGGACTTAGCATTTCCGGGGATTTTCCTAACACCCGGAGACGTGGACGATTGAGAGCCGTCGATCTCAGATCGAACGTCCCCGGTTGAACCCGAGCGACACAGGCACTGAGCGCGCAGAAGAGGGCGGCGACGTGGAGAGCTGAGGGCCGTAGATCTCTAGATCGGACGACCACTAACGAGCCACGTCGCCCCGACGCTGCTGCCGCTCGTCCGACAACAGAGCCGAGCAAAACTCGAGCTCGCCGGGCGTGTCGCCGGCGAGGGAGCTCAGGGCGAGGCCCGGAAGGAGCTAAAACGGAAACCTACTGCTATTACGCACCAGATGGCACCGGCGGCGAGGCCAATGGCGACCTGACGCGGCGGCGCGGCGAGGCGGAGGAGTGCTACTGGCACGAAACGCAACGATGACATGGCTAAGCTACGCGCAAATGGACGGGTGCAAAAGCTATGACGGGGTCCTATGGACTTAACGCGACCAACCGGAGTCCATACGGTAGCCGGCGGCGAGCCGGAGGCTAACGGCGGCGGCGGCGCGACCGAAACAGGGAACCACGGCCACGGTGCAGCAAAAGCTAAACGGGGAAGAGCTTAAGCTCACCAGGGGTTCACTGAAGATGATGACGGGGTTGGGGTGGACGGAGGATGAGCGGAGCAGCCGGCGACGAGGATCGTGGCGGTGCGGGGTGCCTCAACGCGGAGGGGCCGACAGGCCAAACTAGCAACACGGGTGGTACCATGAGCTTCGCAATACCACGAGAAGCTCCGGAGGAATGGATTGGGAAATGGGAGTCTTACGGTGCGGGAAGAAGATGGAGATTTGCGGCAAATTTGGGGAAAACTCCGATTTCGACTCCTCCGACGGAACTGAAATGGAGTGGGGTTAAGCTCCCGTGAAGTGAGGCGAAGGTGAGGGAGCGAGGGGAGCAAGAGAGCCACTGAACACCGTCGGCGCCAAAGCTCCGCGCCGGCAATGGCGAGAGATGAGTCTTTGGGCGCTCAAACTCGCTCGAGCTCGAGAAGGTAACCAAGAGGTGAGGATGGCGAAAAGATGCTCGGGAGGAAGCGGGAGCTTAAGTAGGCACGAGGAGCGAGGAGGGCACCGTTGGCGCCTCGGGTTCTCACTGCCGCTACGGCCGCCGTGGCGGCGGAGGCGATTGAGACGACGACTAAACGGGCGGTGGGTAGCGGGCATTTAATGCACTGCAGAGCCGTTGACGAAGACGGAGGTGACGAGGCGCATCGCTATCTCCTCTCTGCGCTCGCCATGGCGCGGACACGCGCGGCGAGAGCGAGGAAGGAGATGACGGAGCGGCATCCGATTTTGATCCACCGCCGAGAATCGAGGGCAACCGCGGAGGTCCGAATGCCTACACGGATGCGAGCCGTTCGATGGAGATCCAACGGTTAACACGCGATCGAGTTGAGCGGCGTCGGGCAACGTCGACCGCCCGATTGAAATCCAACGGTCCAGAGCGCGCGCGCCCGCTCGCCCGCGCCGGGTGCGGTTAGTTGACTCGGCCGAGTCAGTTGGCTCGACCCCGAGTCTGACTCGCACCCGAGGAACAGTGCAAACCAGTTAGGGTTTGATTTTTGAACTGAAACTTTGGGGATTTAATTGAGGCATCAAATCAACTCCAAAATTTATGAAATTTTGACTGGAGCTTCCTGACTTAAGGATTAACCTTCCATAAAATTTCCAGAGATTTTTGTGTGCTGGGATTTTCTCAAGAAATTCTAGAAGGCTAATTCAAAGGTTTGACCAAGGTTTGACTTGTCTCTAAAATATTTCAAATATTTTCCAAAAATTATGAAATAATTCAGAGGTGTTACCAAGCAACCCTAGAACCCAGGGAAAATTATTACCAAGGGTTTGACATAAGATTGGACCAAGGAGGTTGTTGACTTGATAAATGAGGCTTTTGATTTTGAATTTTCCAAAATTCTTTTACAAGAATTTTTAGAAAAGTTCAAAAGCACAAGGATGTAAGAAAAGTTTTAATTTACCCTCATTTTATTACATTTGAAACACAAACCAAAATGGGGATGTTACAACACGGGACACAGAGGCGGCATAGAGACGGATGGAGAGGAGAGTGCACCTCGCTGTGCCCATCGTCCTTGCCCCGCCCACGTCCTCTGCCTCATAGCCCCGGCTCGCGAGCTCGCCTCCACCGTCGACGCCGACTACGACCTCTGTAGTCTCCACCTCTGCCTCACTGCCATGCGCCCATCTCCACCCCCATGGCACCTCTACCCACTCCCCCACCACCAACGGCCTCTCCATCCACCTCTGCCATGCCGCACCCGCCCACCCGCTCGGTGTGGTCGAGGAGTTGACCACACAACATTATCCGTCACTAGATCGAGAAAGTATTGAACAGTCCATGGATGACAAATATCTCACCTAGAGTTCAACCAGATATCGCGAGGCAAATCGAGAATATGCAAGCAGGTCATTAAATTCGACCAGATAAGATATAACTGGTCTTATGGAGATACAGACTGGTCATGAGCTAGTCGTACATGAACACTAAATGGTCGGCGAATTGGTCGTAAGTTGTTATGAACTAGTCATGACTAAATATGAACTAGTCGTATGGAGATACGAGCTAATCGTGAGTGATAAGGACCTAGTCGCAAATCATATTACATAAGGTTCGTCCAATATTGTATTTATGTGTATTCGAGAATCGTTATGTCCTGCTAGGAACCGCTAACGATTTGTGGTCAGAAAAGAGTTTTCGAGATACAACCGATTACGTATGAACCTACAGGGTCACACATTTAACGGGTTGGAACAAACGAGTTCGGATAGGCTCCGTTATGAACTCTTTATAAGTGGATGCATGGGGCTGTTGGGACATAAGAGTTGAACCACCGAAACCCTAGTCGTCATCTCCCTGAAAGCCCTACCGTACACACTGGTCCTAGCACACCAGCGTACGGTATTCCATCCTTGGATGTGTGAATACTGTAGAGGCGCTATTGCGGTTACTCTACGCTGATCGAGGATGATTCACGACCTACGCAAGGAACGTGATTGATTGCTGGAGGAGACGATCGGTGTCAAGGATGTTGGACGATCAACTACGACCACTACATCGACGCGTTTGACGTTGGATCAAGCTGCTCCAACTCTTCTTCCGCTGCACTGTGCATCTAGTGGTAATGATCCATGATCTCTTACTTGCAAAGCTTCATGGTTTACGTGGTAGAATTTTTGAATTACCAGTTAGTGTAGCCTACACATATCCCTACAGTGGGCGCCAAGGCAATGGGGAACTGGGGACTAGGGATGGGGAGAGGGGAGGCGAGGAGGAGGCAGAGTGGGAAGGGCCCATCGGCTGTGGCGCCGCTCGTGGGGAGGCAGAGCAACAGAGGTGGAGCCTTGGAGGTTGTGGCCCGTGGGCGGTGATGGGGAGGTTCCTTGGGGAGTTAGAGGAGGCAAAGGTGACCGATGATAACATTGCTCACAGAGAAGCAACAGGCAGGGAGGACTTGGCTGCATGCTCGGCAACAATCGCCTACCCATTCGAGTGACAAGACGGAGCAGAGAAAGAAGGCAACAGGCAAAACCAGAGGCAAGGCAATGGGCAAATGCAAGATTCTTCCTCTCTGTGCCTGTAAATCCAAACTCATATGCTCATTTCTTCACCACCGAAGCACAACTTCTCTTCTCAGATTCTCTCTTTGCTCATTTCTTCACCACCAAAGCACCACTTCTCTTCTCTGATTCTCTCTTTGGTCTACTCAGTAGTCTCAAACTCTCAATATTCTGTATAATAGAAATCTTGGTAGCGGTATCAGGTATGCTACCTAGGAGTCGTAGTATGAAAGCAGTAGCAGGGGTGCATCCGTAGACGCTCCCAACACCGCTCCCCTAGTCTTCCTTTCGCCATCGCTCCCATCGATGTTTGTTGGCTCTCCCCAAGAATTGGATACTACGACATGGAGAACCATCATATGGACAGTACAAAGGGCTACGAGAAGTACCAACACAGTCCGGAGCTGATGGGGAGGTGGGTTCGGGCCCAGCACCGGCAGCGCCGGGCGAAGGGTGGAGTGCTGGAAGCACATGACCTAAAGCGATAAAATTCAAGAAGACTGAATGGTAAATATCGTAACTTGTAATTATTGCAAAGCTCAATTAACTACTCGTACAAGTGGAGGGACGGGGTATTTGAACTGGCACTACAAAGCATACTTGAACAAGATGGGGGTGCACAGGCGAGGGGGAGGAGTCCTGACGTAGCTGAACTTTGAGGCCGATGGCTCTGTATGTACTTAGGCATACAACCCTCTTTCTTCCTATGAGGAAATGGCTAGATACATTGTTTCTGAAGATCAACCAATTAGGATGGTTGAAAGTCGCTCGTTCGAAAAAATGATCTAATGTGGCCTTTGTCCACAGTACCAACATGTTAGTAGAAAACTACCTCGTCTGATATTTTAGGGATGTATAGTAGGGAGCTAGCAACAATACAGGAAATATTCCTACAAGTTTAGTTCTCTTTTACTTTAACTTCGGATATTTGGACATCATCGCACCAGAGAACTGCCTACCCTAGTGTTGTAGCCCATTATTTAGATGATGTACAAGCTAAACAAGAGAGTCATAGGGTTTAAGCTAATTACTGAATCACACAAGGAAGACGCCATTGCCAAGCGCATAGTAGGGGTAATTGAGGATTTTCAGATAGAAAATAAGATTGTTTCTATAACTCTTGATAATGCAACGGCAAATATGATGGCTATTGACATCCTGTCGGGACCAAAAATTACAATTCTGGACCCTCTGTGTATACTGCACTAGTCCAGGATCACGCTAGTGCACACAGTGGCAACATCGATGAAATATCATTTCCATATACAAAGATGACTAATAAATAGGCAAATAACAATAAATATCGAGTAAAGACCTTAAGGTCAAAGCTTACAATTAATGCCTCGAGGCGAATAGCTCAAGAAGGCGCAATGAACGAAGCGGAATAACTTCGGTGAAGCCCATCCATATGCCCACAGCAATCGGTGAGAGTGCGCGACCTAGTTCTTCTCGATCCTTGAAGTAGACCTTGTTGACCGACGATTCCTCCATTTCTGTAGGTTTGGGCGCAAGTTTTACAACAAGCGTGAGTACACAACCGTACTCGCAAGTCATACCACAGAATGCAATGTATAGATGCAGCTTATTCCAAAGGAAATGGCTTCGTAGTTATTTTGCGAAATGCAACATTTGCAATTGAATATGAATAATAGATTGAAAGCATAATTCAAAACAAATAGACAATATTAATTTAACATTTGTTTTCACAAAGACACATAGCCTAATCAAATTCTTTCACACTGACCATATGACTTAAATCACACAATTGTCCCTTCCCAATTGTTTTATGAAAACTACCCTCGTGTGAAATCCCGAGCATTGTCCATGACGCGGACGCGCTATTCGAATAGATTATTTAACACTCTGCAGAGGTTGTACACTTTACCCACACGATATAACGGTGTGGCGCACCGATCATAACAAAGCGGTTCGAAACTTCATCTCAACATTGACATTCTTATTCACATAGTACCCATATCACATAGCCTAACCTATCCACCTGAACATCAATGCCGAGAATCCATAACTTACTAAGTTAGGCCCGTTTTATCAGACATGTGGTCGTACAGTAAGGCTCAGTTCAATGGCGCACAAAGTTAAGTCCTTGATTGACCAAGGCAAGATTTCCATTTTCTAACTAAGTCACAAAGATTATCATTCCCATCACATAGTCCACCATATCACAGAGCTTCCACCACTTGCCTCAGTCCAAATCCTTTACCACCCAGTTAGTTTTAGTGCAACACATGTCATCACGAAGTAATAACACATAGCACACAGTTTTACACAAAGTTCCATAGTCACTTAGTCACATTTAATAATTGCAACTTACATGAGATGTGAGACTCGTAGCATGGCTAAGCAATCTACTCGTACTAACCAACCCACGTTGGTAATACCATAGCACCAACTAAATATGAACCAATCTAGGGTGACAAAAGATTATGACATACAATAAACAAAGTGGATATAACAAATTGGATTAATAGCTAAACCCAAAAGCATTTAAATAATTACTTAAAGTAAATGCAATAATTTAAATCAAAGTAATTTTTTTAAAAACTGGGATTCAATATGATCAAAGGTATAACTTGCCTTGCTATAGCAATGATGATCTTATTTTATCTTCAATCTTCTACTTGCTTGATCTTCAGCTCCTTCGGACGATTCCGGGACTTCGGTGTCTAACGAGAAAGAAAGCGCAAAACAAACTAAATTCAAAAGACAAATCAAATAAACTCCAAATTGAAATTGAATGGTACTGGAAGGTAGATATTGAATTTAGATGAATTTAGAAACTTGAATGAGTTCAATCGGAATTCGGATGAAGAAGATATGGCTCTCGGAAGATTGGAATTCACATGAAATGATGAAAAAGCTCTACGGAATATTCTCAGAATATTCTATTCCGAAAATATTAGAAAAAGAATGAGTATATGATAGGTGGGACCGACTGGTATTTATGAATTTCTAGAATTAAAATAATTCCAGAAATAAGGTAGAGAGAGTGACAAGCGGGACCAATAAGATAAAAGGATTTTCAAGAATTAAATTAATTCCCGAAAATAGGATTAGGGGTTGACATGTGGGCCACTGGTCTATGGACCAGGTCCACAGAGATATGCTAGTCCACGGTGGACCAAGCTCATGGCTAGGGTTGACCATGATTGACTGACATGCGGGGCCCGCATGTAAGTGAGAGAAATAATTAGTATTTTAATTGGGAGGATGACATGTAGGGTCAACATGTAAGGGAGATGAATAGATATTTCTTTTCTTGCATGGCAAAGATTAGAGGAAAAGTAACAGAGAAGGATCAGTTAGCAACCACAGAGAAGAAAAGCTACGTTCTGGACACAGGCATGAATAGGAACAGAAGCTACAGGTTGATATTTGGTACATGGCCATGGCAAGAATTTTGGTGCTGCAAAGGCAAAGCAAGGAATCAAGAACTAACAGAGAGGATGCATGGATTAATTAGATGACCAGGGAATCAAGCCACAGAAGGGCAAAGGCAACCAGAACTGAACACATACATGAATAGGGACTGTCCCATGCATCGGTCGGTTCTTGGGTATGGAATAGGCATCGGCTTGGCGGCAAGAGAATTAACGTAGAGATTGACTAGCAGGAGGAACCACCAGAGAATAGGGCTTCGGCCGATTGAGTTGGAACTTGCATGGCGGCATCACTCCGTAACTGACATGGCAAAGTAATGGAGAGAGGATTAGATAATCAAAGATTAGGGAATAGAGAGCAGATAGCAACCAGATTCTGCACAACAGAGAAGAACCACGTTCTGGGCAGTCAAGAACGAAGCTGTGAAACAAGATGAAACGCTACAGAACAAAGGAGCAACACATGAACGCAACGCACAGTATACATGCATGAACAGTGCACATGCATGAACAGTGCGCGCAGAGTGGCCGGCGGCCGGAGGCGACCTAGCAGCGGCGAAGGGGCAAAACGGAAAGGAAACGACGAGCCGGACGCGATGGCGCGGTCGGATTTTGGAAAAACTCACCGAGGAAGCGACGAACGCGAAGAACACGGTTGGGCTCTAATGGCCGACGGTGCTCCGGCGATCTTCGGGCGAAGTGGATGGAACCATGACGTAGAGGCGGCGGCGAAGCCAACGCCGCAGACGGTTCGCCAACGGACGTCGGACGAAGGCGCAGTTCGCCGGAGAAGACTTTTGGTTGGAGCTCGGTTTTCTGGAGATTGCGACGAAAATAGATCGGTTTGGAGGAAACCAATTCAGGGGATTGGAAGAGGGGATCAACACGGACGCGTGAGCGCAAACGGCTCACTTTTATATGCACCGTGGAAGAAGATATGGAAATTTGAAGTTTAGAGTTTGAAACGGATACGTACTGGACTCTCACGATGAACAGTAAATCGCGGGTTACTGTAGCATGTGGGCAGGAGAGAGAAAAGCTGATTTTCGGAATTAAAAGAAATCCCAAAAATCAAGGAGATCAAATAAAATAGCAAACAAATCCGGAAAAATCTCAGAAAATACCCAAAAATTCCTTGAAAGACAAGGAAGCCAAATAACACAAATTTTTATTTAATTAATGTTTATATTAGTCAAATTAAATATTTTTAATTTAGGAAAATCCCAATTAAGCTTTATTAATTCAAATAAAATTGGTGAAATTTTCTAGGGACCTAAACTACTCAAAAGATTTTTGAAAAGCCAAATTTTGGGACGTTACACATCCTCACCCCAAGGTTGCAGACATATATCGGTGAATATGTTCTCCACCAAAGATGCATATGTCATATCATGAACCTTGTTGTACAAGACGGTACAAAGGAGATTGGCGTTTATTTGGACAATATTTGCTATGCCCTTCGTTACCTCACAAGTTCACCACAAGTGGTAGCCAGGTTCACGAAATACTGCACAGCCAACGACAAGACCCCAAGAAAATTCGGCCTTGACATGAACGTGAGGTGGAACTCAATATACATCACGCTAAAGAAGGTACAAGGGTATAAACATATTATATCTGTCTTTGTCAATGCTAACTCTCAGAGTAATAAGTTGATGGTTACTAACTTAGATTAGCAAATTGCTAGTCATTTTCAAGAGTTTTTTTAGACCTTTTACAGAGAATCTAAGGCTCTATCCAGTGTTTACTACTCTACCTCTTACTTAGTTATAGATTATATTTGGATAATTACATATAAGTTTTTTAAATCTATGGGGGCCCCTTTTAGGCCTTATTGTTGCAGCAATGGAGAAAAAATTGTTAAATATTTTGTATCTATTCCATAGCTATATTGCTTTGCTATCATTTTGGATCCTACAAAAAAGTTAGCATGTTTATAGATTGCTTTGGAGGGAATAGGTTAGTGCCTCGGTCATAATTTCTCCGAAGCTTTCGAACATGTGAAAAAGGAGTTTGTTCCTGTTTTCCGCTTGTATCATGACAAGCTTGGCAGCAGCGCGAGATCAGAGGCCTCACAACAAGATGACGACATCCCTTCCACTGATACAACCATACCTTCCACTGATACAACCATACCTACTGCTTTTACTTCTCAACTTGATGTGCAAGGACCAATTACCATAACGCGTGCTCGTTAACTAAATTATTAGGTAACTTCATTTCTAGCAGTTCATAATTGTCCTATTGAGGATGGATTGCTACCTAAGTCTTGTGATATTATTCTACTTAGGAACCAAGGCAAGAGGAGCAGCACTACTACCACAACAAGTCTAGACCGATCTAGTTTCAATTCCAGATCAATTCGGAGTTAGTCTGACAACACTGATTTAAAACATGCATAACTCTCACATACAGAATCCGTTGGAGGTACACGAGTACTTAATTGAAAGCTTACGACGATGCCTTTCCAATGGATCTAGCCCCATTTTCAGATTCACTGTATACATATTGTAATCATCAAAAGAAGGTATTGCATCACCTGTTTGGGCCAATTTGGGCTTTGTAATTGTACCAGGTCAAGCCTAGGTTGGTGCCCCCCTCACTGGCCGCACACAACCCTAGGACGTCCCTAGGTACCCCTTGGCTGCAACTCCTCTTATAGGAGCCGCCGCCCCCTGTGCTAAAACTTGGATTTTGTTTAGTTAAAAGTTAGCTACATTGCAACTTCGTGTATTAGCTTGTGTCGATTAGACCAACCATAATACCGCTTCAGAATCCCACCTTATTGAGTATTTCAATCTTATTTGCAATTTTAGATTGCTTATTATCTTGTTCTTGCTTGTTCTCCGATTGTATGCAGGAATAGACCTTCGTGGCCAGGTTTATCGTGCCTCTAGCAAAGTCGATAACAATCTCGAAGTTGGTTCAGCGATTATCGGGCAATTCGTCGTGTACGATTGGTAACCGAATCGTGAGAGTCGTCTCCACTAAATCGAGTTATCCTTCTCATCGAAAGATCAGGCACCTATAATTACATCAGGTGGTATCAGAGTTCAAGTTGATCAGTGAGATTTTTCCTTTACCTACAGTCTACTAAAGCCACAAAAAAAAAGGGTTAGTTCATCTTGTCCAAACCAATCTGTGCTCTTGGTTGCATAGTCATGTCTAGTTGCTGATTTCTAGTTCTAGTTGGAGTCTAGTTGGTCGATAGTTTCAATTGCATAGGTGCTGTCCATTACATCTCGTGTTTCCTTCACGCTGCTTGATCGTTTTTTTAGGGTTCTTAGTTTTTGCATCTAAAACAGAAAAATTCGTGGGTTAGAACTCCTCTAATGCGCACCAAACAGAAACATATTTTTCTGAAAATTATGGTTTAGACTCCCTAAATCACAACCAAAAACATCCCCTTACCTTGCTTGAGTTGTTGAATCTCCTAAAATCCAAATCCGGTGTGGTTGTTCTTCCATCTGCGGCTTGTCAATGCAATCTGTGCTTTGCGCCATGTTCTGAGCTAGGTCTTGCATTTTGGGAGTGTCCAGGAGCCTCGTCTCATGTTTGTTTCAGAATCCATCAAAGAAACCGCCTAGCAATTCCAAATAATAGAAGGAGAAAGAGGCAGCCGCAATAGAACAAAAGCCACGATAGGTTAAAAAAATTTGGAAAGTGCATCAAAATTTTGCCAAAACTAGTGAAAATCAGTGGAGTCCTTCTACATATAGCCACAAGCTTCCACAAAAAAAATCAGCAAGTTTGGCTGACGGGATTGAAAGATATAGCAGTTTCAAGTTGAACCCAGGACGACTTCGAATCCGAGTAGGATTCCGTTTCCGAGATACCTTCAGTAAAACAGGCATAACTTTTGCATACGGTATCCGTTTTTGATGTTCTTGTGCTCGTTTGAAAGATAACAACAAGCCTGATCCAAAACATCAACCCTCTTGCACTAGTGGCCATCTAAGGATCCCAAAATCGGTCATCTTCAGCTCTGAATTCGCATCGCAAGTTTTCGGCCGCTGTTTTGCCGTTTCTTTTGGTCTCCCCTTCGGAAGTTGGGGTTCGCCTCAACTGCAAAATTGTAGATCTCATCAAAACCTTTCAATTGAGTATATATAATCCATATAAAACTTTGCGTTTTCATCTTTTGAGACTAGCTATTGTTTATTGCTTAAACTAGAGGGTTATTTACATTACACGTTATTGTTGTCTTTGTGCTCTACGTCGTGTGAACAATCTTATTCTCCTAGATGGAAGTTTGAGTAGTTGGCTAACATCGCTCGTAGAACTTGTGTGAGAATTTCCTTTGCTTACATCAAGTCACATTGATCTTTGCATGTGCATTCATATATTTTTCTTCGTACCTTTGATTAGTGTAACATCCCCATTTTGGCTCGTGTTTCAAATGTAATAAAATGAGTATAAATTAAAACTTTTCTTACATATTTATGCTTTTGAACTTTTCTGAAATTCTTGTAAACGAATTTTGGGAAATCCAAAACCAAAATCCTCAGTTATCTCCAGTCAAAAACCTCCTTGGTGAAACCTTGTGTCAAACCCTGGGAAATAATTTTCCTTGGTTCTAGGGTTGCTTTGTGACACCTCTGAATTATTTCATAATTTTTGGAAATTATTGGAATATTTTAGAGGCAAGTCAAACCTTGGTCAAACCCTAGTTTTAACATTCTGGAATTTCTTGAGAAAATTTCAATGCACAAAAATCTCTGGAAATTTTATTGAAGGTGAATCCTAAAGTCAGAAACCTCCAGTTAAAATTTCATAAATTTTGGAGTTGATTTGATACCTCAATTAAATCCCTAAATCCTTAGTTCAAAAATCAAAACCCAATTGGTTTTCACTGTTCCTCGGGCGCGAGTCAGGCTCGGGCTCGGGCCAACTGACTCGGCCGAGCCAACTAACCGCACCCGGCTCGGGCGGGCGAGCGCGCGCGTTGCCAGCCCTTGGATTTCCATCGAACGGTGGGCATTTGCACGTGGCCACTACAGTGCGATCGCACGCGAGCCGTCGGATGCAAATCAGACGGTGGGGCGTCGTCGTCCTCCTCTCGCTCGCGCGACGCTGTGCCATGGCATGCACAGAGGCGTGGGAAGTGCTACGTCCCCTCCGCGTCCTCGCAACGGGTCTCTGCGACGCATTAAATGCCAGTCGTGCGTCCGCCCTCAAAGTCGTCGTTCTCAACTGCTCCCGTCGCTTAGAGTCCCCGTGAGCCGCGGTGGACCGTGGACCACTCGAGAGCTGTCCGCTGCTTCCTCTTTCACCTCCCAGCTACTTAAGCCCCCTTGCTCCTTCCTTGGCCTCCCTTTCACCTCTGCGCAGCTCTAGCTAGCACTCTCTGTGCGTGTTTGAGCTCCAATCGACAAAACACCTTCGGCCGCCATTACCGAGCTCGGAGCTCCTCGGTGAAGCCCATACTCCAGTGGCTCTCCTGCTCGGCTTTTGCTCCAACTCCTTCCTCTCGCCTCACTGGTCATTAACCCTCACCCGATTTGGCTTATCCTTTTCAGGGGGAAGCTAATTTGGGATTCTCCCTCTTTCGGTCGAAATCGCCGCCCTTCGTCTCCAGCGCCGGTGAGCCCTCCTCTTGTCGATTCCTCTCTCTGGCAGCATCAGTGTGAGGTGTGAGACTTGTTGTGATGACCCGGTCACCTTGATTTCACTCAGGTTGGCTTCTCCGCGACATCGTCTCCAGCGCCGTCGCGGAACTTCGTCGCCGGCGCAGCCCAGCCCATCTCTGCTCCTCCGCGTCGTTCAGGTACCACCCTAGTAGCCCTCAGTAGCTCGAGCACCGCTTGGATGACATGCTGCGGAGCTCCTTATCACTATCGTCGTTAGCCGTAGGTTTGCCGCCGCTCCTCGCCGTTGCGCCGCCGCTCCAGTCCACCACCGCGGGAGTGAGTGGTATTGGAGGGTGCGCAAAGCTATTGTGCACCCGTAGCTGGCACCCGTTCGCGCTGCCGTGCCTTGAGTCGCCGGCGTTTCGCCGGGGAAGCCGTCGGCAGCGTTGTCGTTCGTGAACAGTGTTGTGTTTCCGTTTTGGTCGAGTCGCCGTGAGCCGTCCGTGTCTGGATCTGCGGCGGAGATTAGTTGTAGCGTTGCGTGTGCACTGTGTGGCGTCGGTTGTGAGCCGCCCGATCAAAGATCAACGGCCCACCATCGCCGCCCCTTTTCGCGCGCTGGAGCCCGAACGCACCGCGCCCGGTTCAACGTGGACCGTTGGATCAAAGATCAGCGTCCCACGTTTGTTGCCTCCGCGCGGGCGCGAGCGCTGTGCTCCCGGTTGATTGGGCTGTCCAATCCAGGATCAACGGCCCATAATCGGCCACGTCGTTTTGCAGTTTGATATTTTCCCGAGAGGTTTATTTACAAACTGAAAAAGGTATTAAACTTCAAAAATACATAACTAATTCATTTCAAGTCCATTAGGGTTGATTCAAATTTTGAACTGGACTTTAATCTAAAAATGGATAGAAGTATGGCTCGGCTCCAGAAAATGGATTTCAAAATTGGGTTAGAAAAATACTTTTAATTGTTATTCTAGAAATTGCATTAACTTGTAAATGGCATAAGTCTTTCTAGGTAGATCATTTTTTAGCAAATACAACTTTGTTGGCTTCCTCTAATAAGGTACTAAATGATAAAATTGGTTTTAGGTATGTTACTGTTTTCAAAAAGATTACATATGCAATTTAGTTTTGTTCATTTTCATGACTTGAAAAATCATAAGTAGATCATTTTAACTCTAAATGAAGTTAGACCACTTTTGTTAGTCTTAAAATATCAGTAGCTACCTATCATAAAATTTTCATGTTCAGAAAACCACTAGAAAATTATTTATGAACAGTAACCTCATTTATTTGCTGTGATTAGAGTTCGTTGGATGAGCTCTTGTCACTTAGTAGATTACGAATAAATACTGCTTAGACTTGCTTAGCTATCGGTAGTATTGGGCGATCATCGACTTAGTCGATGGTCTTGATCACACAAATGATAGTATTATTCTATTATGTCCAGCCCTTGTGTTTTGCTAATTTGCAAATCAAAAACTAAAAATAAAAATTATATCTTGACTTGGGCACAATAGTATGTTGGTGTGATCTGTTGGGTATGATTGGAATGGTGCCTAAGTCCCCAAGGACCGAGTTACTTGCGCCATTGATCCAAGCAATTGTTGCGTGCTAACCACACGAGAGGGATATGGAACCTCTCTTGACTAAGTACCTTCGGAGGTGTTAATTATGAGCTGGTTGGTGGGTGTTTTAAAAATGTGGTGTTGTGAGGGGAGCATTAGCAGACCGATTAGCCTGTCTAATGTGTCCTTCTCCTGTGGGTTGCGGCTCTTAATTAGCATCGTCCATTGGAAAGCGTCTTGTTAGACTTAGCCGTGCCTGCATACCAGAGGAAGTATGCTAACCGTGGCTGGTGGAAAGGCGGTCTATCGTGTGGGTACATTGGTACCCCCCTGCAGGGTTAAAACTATTCGAATAGCCTCGTCCTAGGTTATGGACACGCTTGGTTATTTCCCGCAAGAACTAGACTACAACCTTTTAAAAACTTAAAATTTGACATGGGTGGTATGAAGGGGTACTTCATGCTATTGTTGTGGTGACTATTGCGTTAGTCACTTCCAGGATGTTGTTGTCATCTATCTACTGTTATAATCGTCTCTCTGTTATTTGAACAATAAAAATTAATTGCAAACTTGCTTTTAATGTATCACATTATTGCAAATAAAACTTGCTTTATGCTGAAAATAAGTCTAGAGCCTCCTCTACTTAAATAAAGCTTGCATGTAGTTATTTATAGTTATGTTATCTTACACATCAGTCTTGCGAGTACAAAAATAATTTTTGTACTCAGTTGCTTTGCTTAATATTTTTGTTGCAGAGGAAGAAGGTGAGCCCCAAGGGCCTCACTTTTGCGAGATGTGCGGTTTCGAGGACGACTAGCTTGGCGGTCCGGTCGGTTGCCTTGTGGGTTTGTAGGCACACTGATTGGCTTTTGTTTATCGCCATCTTATGACACTTTTGCTTCCGCTGTTTACTTAGTTTTTGTATGACATTTGGCCGGTCGGCCCCTCTTTTGTAATAACTTTATATTATGTATGTCTTCTAGTTTGTTGCTTGCTTCGGTTCTATGTGAATGAATGGAATTGATGCACGATTTTGTAACAGGGTGTGTATACTGCAATTCTGGGAAGTATACACATCTCGAGGCTTGGTTTATCTAATTTGTGATGCTGGGATCAATGGATGGTTAAGCATTACAAGTCGAATAAACCGGGGTCCTCACAATTAGCTAGCTTTTTCTAGGCTAGGATCAGCAGCATTGACTAGTGCTTTGAACAATTTTTTAACTTGCATTTTCTAATTTGATTTTTTGTAATCCTTGCTACCATATTGAAGCCTATCCTAGCTCCACCTTCTACCATCGTTCAGGTACCAGTTGCTTGCAATCGCTTTGTCAATCATCAGAGAGCGTTGACACCGACACTAGTTGCCGGTCACCACCTATTGTGCTTGGTAAGAAGTAGGTGTAAGCTTGAGTGTGAATGACTTTTGAACCTCCAGAATCTAGTAGTTGATAGGGAATTTTATACACTCGTGTATTTTTCTTGTTGATACCAACTATGGCAAGGTCACGTGGATATACACATGGTGGGGACAACAACAACCACCCTTTGAAGCATGAGAGCTAAGGTCCTCTCACTCCTCGCACGAGAGGGATCGTGCAGCGCTTTGAGCACTTGCTCGAAGAAAGCATTCACAATGCCTTGGATCAGATCAATGACAATCTCACGGTGCTCCGCACTTGCGTTGAGTACCTCGAACGCTGGCCACTTGCGAAACCATGGCCCACGAGGAGCCAAGGGTGGAGGACCCACCTGCTCACCGCACACCACCTGTTGCTCACTCTTGGGCAGATCAGGTGGAAGAAGAAGACGTGAACAACTATGCTACTGATACAAAAACAGGTGGATTCAATGTTCACAATGACCGTAACCATCGCCGGCTTCGTCATAATCGTCAAGATATGGGAAGAAATCAGTGAGTGGTACGTGATCGTGACGACCCACTTTCCAAAATCAAATTCACTATGCCTTCTTTTGCTGAAAAATATGACCCTGATGCTTATCTCATATGGGACTTAACCATAGAACAAAAATTTGCTTGTTATGAATTCCCTAAAGATAAGAAAGTTAGGGCTGCGACTAGTGAGTTTTCTTATTTTGCATCTATTTGGTGGAGTGAATATTGTCGTACTAACCAGAACATACCTAGAACATGGAATGCCTTGAAGAGAGCAATGAGACGTAGATTTGTACCTTCATATTTTTCTCGTGATTTTCTTAATAAATTGCAACGCTTGAGACAAGGTAGTAGTTCTGTAGAGGATTATTATCAAGAATTACAAACTGGTTTGTTGCGTTGTGGTTTAGAAGAAACGGAAGATTCTAAGATGGCTAGATTTTTGGGAGGTTTAAACCATGAAATTCAGGATATGCTTGATTATTAAAAAAAATACAATTCTATCACTCGCTTATTTCATCTTTCTTGCAAAGCTAAAAGAGAGGTACATGGACGTCAATCCAGGAACAAAGGAAATTTTGCAGGTTCTTTTGTAGGTCAATCGTGCTTCTAACAATGTCGATAACAATCTCAGAGTTGGTTCAGCGATTGCTGGGCATATTAGTCATGTATGATTAGTAGCCGAATCGTGAGTCGTCTCCACCAAATCGAGTTATCCTTCTCATCGAAAGATCAGGACACCCATTGTCGCATTAGGTGGTCGTACAACTCAAGGGCAATCAAGAGCATCATTTACTCCCTCCAACCGAACACCTGCACCTACAAACTCCTCCAACAGCCGGCGTCCATCTACTTCTACTACACCGTCACACGCATCGGAAACAAGCAAGAGCATGGTACAAGCCCCTACAGAAAGTTCATCTCCAGTTGCTTCAACGGGTAGAGCACGAGAAACACAAAAGTCATTGCTGCAAGGACTATGGACACATGATGCAGGATTGCCCTAGCAAGCGAGCTCTCTTGATAAAGGATAATGGTGAGTATACTTTAGCTAGTGATATTGAGGAAGAATATACTATGCTTGCAACTAACCCCGTAGGTGATGACCAAGAATCCGAGCAAGAATTGGAACAATATGGTACTAAAATTTTAGATAAGTATTTAAGCCTTATAGTGCAGTGTGTACTTAGTGCACAAATGGAGCGTGCTGAACAAAATCAATACCACAATCTGTTCCAAACAAAGCTTGTCATCAAAGAGCGTTCATGTTGTGTGATCATTAACGGAGGAAGTTGCAACAATTTGGCGAGCATGGACATGGTTGAGAAGCTTGCATTGACCATAAAATAGCACCCTTATCCATATTACATTCAATGGTTCAACAATTGTGGTAAGCTAAAGGTAACCCACATTGTAAGAGTACACTTTTCTATTGGTTCCTATCATGATTATGCTGATTGCGATGTAGTACCTATGCAAGCATGTTCTTTATTGTTAGGTAGACCTTGGCAATATGATAGAGATATAGTGCATCATGGTAGAACTAATAAGTATACTCTCCTGTTTAAAGAAAAGAAAATCATGTTATTGCCCATGTCTCCTGAAGCTATTTTAAAGGATGAATTAGAGAGAAATAATAGAGAAAAGGAGAGTAGCAAAAGTAAAAAATCAGATTGTAGCTAAAGAACGTGTGCCATAGATGAACAAAGAACCTAGTGCTAAGAAAGGTGAAATTAAATTGAAAGGTTATATTTTACTTGCTACTAAATCTAATATTTGTGAGATGGAAGATAGCAAATCTGATTGATATGCTTTAGTTTGCAAAGAAGCTTTGTTTTCTTTTGAGGATATGCCTCCTACTGTTGCTAATATTTTGCAGGAGTTTGCTAATGTGTTTCTAAGTGAAATACCCCCGGGGCTGCCTCCAATTAAAGGGATTGAACATCAAATTGATTTAATTCCAGGAGCCTCACTTCCCAACCGTGCGCCATATAGGACCAATCCTGAACAGACTAAGGAAATTCAGCGTCTAGTGCAAGACTTGCTTGACAAATGGTACGTATGCGAAAGCCTTAGTCCTTGTGCCGTCCCTGTTATTTTGGTACTTAAGAAAAATGGATCATGGTGTATGTGTATTGATTGTAGAGCTATCAATAATATTACCATTAGATATCGTCATCCTATTCCTAGGTTAGACAACATGCTTGATGAATTAAGTGGCTCTACCTTGTTTTCTAAAGTTGAGTTGCGTAGTGGATATCACCAAATTCGCATAAAATTAGGAGATGGATAGAAAACAACGTTCAAAACTAAATTCGGTTTATATGAGTGGTTAGTGATGCCTTTCGGTTTAACTAATGCCTCTAGTACTTTCATGAGATTGATGGACAAAGTTTTGCGTGCTTTTATTGGAAAATTTGTGGTGGTATATTTTGATGACATATTGATATATAGTAAGTCACTTGAGGAACATCTTGATTATTTATGTGCTGCTTTTAATGCTCTACGTGATGCACGTTTGTTTGGTAACCTTGAGAAGTGCACCTTTTGCACCGATCGATTCTCGTTTCTTGGCTATGTTGTTACTCCACAAGGTATTGAGGTTGATCAAGCCAAGGTCAAAGCTATACAAGGTTGGCTGACTCCTAACACGGTCACACAAGTACGGAGTTTTCTTGGACTTGCTGGATTTTATCGATGCTTTGTCAAAAATTTCAGCACCATTGCCGTACCAATGAATGAGCTTACAAAGAAAGGTGTTCCTTTTATTTGGAGCTCTACACAAGAACAATTGTTTTAGATTTTGAAAGAAAAGATTACAAATGCACCGCTTCTCCAACTTCCGGATTTTGGTAAGACTTTTGAGCTTGAATGTGATGCTAGTGGAATTGGACTTGGAGGTGTGCTTATTCAAGAAGGTAAACATGTTGCGTATTTCAACAAGAAATTAAGTGTCCCTAGTCTAAATTATTCTACTTATGATAAGAAATTATATGCTTTAGTTCGGACATTAGAGACATGGCAACATTATTTATGGTACAAAGAATTTGTTATACATTCTGATCATGAATCATTAAAGCACATTCGTAGTCAATCAAATCTGAACTATAGACATGCTAAATGGGTTGAGTTTGTTGAATCGTTTCCTTATGTCATTAAGCACAAGAAAGGAAAGGATAATGTTATTGCTCATGCTTTATCTAGCCGTTATACCATGTTATCTCAACTTGATTTCAGAATCTTTGGTTTAGAGACAATTAAAGAGCAATATGTGCGTGATGTTGATTTTAAAGATATATTTTAGAATTGTAAAGAAGGAAAAAGTTGGAAAAAAATTTGTTGTGAATGATGGATTTTTGTTTCGTGCTAACAAGCTATGCATTCTAGCTAGCTCCATTCGTCTTTTATTATTATAGGAGGCGCATGTCAGAGGACTAATGGGACATTTTGGTGTCAAGAAGACAGAGGATGATTTGACTAATCATTTCTATTGGCCTAAGTTGTGGCACGACGTTGAATGTTATGTGTCTCGCTGCACTTCATGCAACAAAGCTAAGTCACGTCTCCACATGGTTTATATATGTCTCTTCATGTTCCTAGCATACCTTCGGAAGATATCTCTATGGACTTTGTTCTAGGACTGCCTAGGACAAATTGGGGGAGGGATAGTATCTTTGTCATTGTGGATAGATTTTCTAAGATGGTATATTTTATTTCTTGTCATAAGAGCGATGATACTGCAAAAGTGGCTGATTTATTTTCAGGGAAGTCGTTCGTCTACATGGTGTGCCCAATACTATTGGTTCAGATCGTGATACCAAATTGTTTAGTCACTTTTGGTGGACATTATGGAGGAAATTGGGGACAAAGCTACTGTTCTCTACTATATGTCATCCCCAAACTGATGGACAAACTAAAGTTGTGAACTGCACATTGTTAACAATGTTGAGGGCTGTTTTGAAGAACTTAAAGATGTGGGAAGAATGCCTACCTCATGTTAAGTTTGCTTACAACCATTCGCTATATTCTTCTACAAAGATGAGCCCTTTTCAGGTGGTATATGGCTTTAAGCCTCATGCTCCTATTGATCTGTTGCCTTTACCATCTTCTGAAAAAAAATAATTTTGATGCTAAGAAACATGCTGAGTTTGTTCTTAAGCTGCATGAAATAACTAAAGAGAACATAGAGCATATGAATGAGAAATATAGACTTGCTGGTAGTCAGGGTAAAAAAGAGTTAACATTTGAACATGGTGATCTTGTTTGGTTACATTTGAGAAAAGATCGTTTCCCTGAATTGAGGAAGTCTAAATTAATGCATAGAGCTGATTGTCCTTTTCAAATTCTTGAAAAGATAAATGATAATGCATATAAGCTTGATCTGTCTGCAGATTTTGGGGTGAGTGCCACATTCAACATTGCAGATTTGAAGTCATACTTGGGAGAAGAAGATGAGCTTGAGTAGAGGACGAATCTAATTCAAGAGGGGGAGGATGATGAGGACATCCCTTCCACTGATACAACCATACCTTCCACTGATACAACCATACCTACTGCTTCTACTCCTCAACTTGATGTGCAAGGACCACAGAGCACATGCTCGTCAACTAAATTATCAGGTAACTTCGTTTTTAGGAGTTCATAATTGTCCTATTGAGGATGGATTGCTACCTAAGTCTTGTGATGTTATTCTTGTTAGGAACCAAGGCAAGGGGAGTAGCACTACTACCACAACAAGTCTAGGGCAACCCAATTTTAACTCCAGATCAATTCAAAGTCAGCCTGATAACACTAACTTAAAACATGCATAACTCTCACATACAGAGTCCGTTGGAGGTGCATGAGTATTTGATTGAAAGCTTACGATGAGGCCTCTCCAATGGATCTAGCCCCATTTTTAGATTCACTATCTACGCATCGCAATCATCAAAAGAAGGTGCTACATCACCTGTTTGGGCCAATTTGGGCTTTGTAATCGTACTGGGTCAAGCCCAGGTTGGTGCTCCTCCCCCTCACTAGCTGCACACAACCCTAGGACATACCTAGCTATCCCTTGGCCTCTACTCCTTTTATAGGAGCCGTCGCCCTTGTGCTAAAACTTGTATTTTTTTTAGTTAAAAGTTAGCTACATTGCAACTTCTTGTATTGGCTTGTGTTGATTAGACCAACCATAATATTGCTTCAAAATCTCACCTTATTGAGTATTTCAATCCTATTTGCAACTTCAGATTGCTTATTATCTTGTTCTTGCTTGTTCTTCGATTGCATACATGTCGGGACCCCGGGTATGCAACCCCAGGACCCTCTGTGCATTCTGAACTAGTCCCAGATCAGTAGCTAGCTCGCACAGTCACAACATCGGTGTAATCACAACCATACAACAAAATAACGATGAAGCAGACAAATTAATATTACTTGGTAGAAAAAGGACCTTATGGTCAAGTCTTATAGAGTTGCCACGCAGGGCTTAACAACAAAAGATAACTTGCAGCGAAAACAGAATATCTCGTGGAGGCCATTTGACATGCCCACAGGCAATCAAGTGGAGGACGCGACCTAGTTCGCAAAATCTTCAAGATACTCCTCTTCATAATACTCTGAGTTACCTAGTTCTTCTTGTTGGAGATATGCCCTAGAGGCAATCATATTGATGATGATATTTCATTGTATCCATGATTTAATAAATGTTCCTTGAATATTGCCTTTGTGTTGATTAACAAGTATGTGACTTGTTTGTGAAACTCTTTACTTGTATGGTTATTCTAAAGTTGTCCCTAGTCGGAGTTCATGTGAGGACACACGTGAATGATTGATTAGCACATGTATCGGTTGATGACCATGTTTCACAGGTCATAGACATGGAGATGTCAAACCAATAATGTGGACACATGTTTAGAACATGGGGTTGGACCGACCCAACATGAGACATAGTAATTATTCTTATGGTTCTCTCTACACAATGTGTACGCCTTGTCCTTAGACACGAGATTGTCGCATGTACTTGAGATGTGAATCGACCTACTTAGGGGCTATCAAACGCTACTCGTGAATGGGTAGTTATAAAGGTAGCTTTCGGGTTTGTCATGAAGCATCTTTGCGAGGCATGGTCGATCGAGATGGGATTTGCCCCTCTCTACGAGAGAGATATCTCTGGGCCTCGAGTGATCGGATCCGTAAATGCATGGCCATGCTACTTAAGGTTAAGAGTTAACCTAGTAAGGGATTCGGATCACGGGATCGAGAAAGAGTGGTCACTTGGAGCTCATTGAATATCGTGAGGCAAAGGGATTGGCATGTACATAACGTTGTGATGGTTCGTCCGATATGATCTTTACGTATGTTTAGGAGTTGGCACGTCTTGCTAGAGGCCGCTACCAACTATTGACCAAGTATGTGTACTCGCGTCATGTCTAAACATATGTGAACCATAGGGTCACACACTTAAGGGTGAAGCCTAATTCGGATTGGATCTAAATTAGATGGGCATTGAGTCCTAATGGGCCTCTATTCGTAGAAGCCCATTATAAGGGCGTCTATAAAAGGAGGGCGGCGCTAGTTGAGGTGGAGTTTTTCGTGACATCCTCAAACCACGGCCGCCACCCTCCCACGCCCTAGTCGCTCGCGCGGATCTAGTAGTCCGGCGTGCGTCGCTTCTCCCGTGCGTGTGGATACCTTTGGAGCGCTGCATGCGTGGCGTTGGGACGAACCGCAAGAAAGGAGCATGCGTGGGACACCGCGACGAGGACGAGGAAGTAGTACGACTACTCGCCCCGACGTCTCGCATCAAGCGAGTACGACTACACCGCCCGACGTCTGCATCAACTTCCGCTTTGCACGTCTAGTGGTAAGACCGTGATCTATAAGCTGCGGTGATCTTGGTTTACGGGTAGAATTTTTAATTTGCGCTAGTGTAGCCTACTGTTTGCCTACGATGGTATCGAGCGGTTCTTTGTCATGTTATAGGTTGGGTGATTTGCATATGGTGATATGTAAATCGGTATGATCGATGTGATCGATTGTATAGTTACGTAATGGATTGGTGCGGTTTCGTGATCATGCTGCTAAGGTCGTGAAACAACGTACCCTACCGGTCGGATTCGCCATCGGGGTGAAGCGGTGACACGTAAAACCGGTTGCGGCATGCGAAGATCAATATGATTGATCGAATCGGAACCTAGATTAATAATCGATGTACCGTGATCATCTCGCTAAGGTCGTGAAACAACATACCCCTACCGGTCGGATTCGCCATCGGGTAGACGGTGACACGTAAAACCGGTTGCGGCATGCGAAGATCAATATAATTGGTCGAATCGGAGCGATGAGTCGATTTGTGGTAAATATGATTTGCCGATCAAAATCCTATGTAAAAATTGCATAGATTGGATCTCTTTTTCACGAATGTTACGCGGCGCCGCCTTCGAACCTGATGGGGAAACCCCTCGACCCCTATCGGTAGATTGCGATTCTATGCATAAACTTGTTTTTGCGGGATGTATGTGACGTATGGCCTAATGTGTATGTGATGCATGTTTGTAATATTTGCATGACTGCGTGTCGTGGGTGCGGCAACACGGTGGAGCCATTGTGTTGTCAAAGTATTGTATTAACGGCTGCGTGCCGACTTGTGATGATTCCTAGTATCCATGTATTTTATTACTAGTTGTTATGAGTAATAGCTTATAGTAGTACTCGGAGGACACATCACTTGGAGGATGGCACACATGAACCATGGAGATGAAGATCATCATGGTGGGATGATTCTATGGCGATGGAGATCACCATGAGAAAATGGGCCATACTGAGTCACAACTGTGTGAATGCTATTCCTATTGTTTTACTCCTATGCATGTTTGAATGGTAGAAGTATAGCGATCCCTCACAAAATGTTAAGTTAAACATATGCCCTCCCAATTAGACTTTGCACCATCCCATGTCTTGTAAATTGATGGTGGGTCTATAAAATTAGGGCATCATCAACTTTCCTTGACTAGATGGGTTCTGTATCGGATACTTACATGCATAAGGATTGGTGAACTTAACAAGGTTATCATAAAGGTTATGGGCCTTGGGGCATAAAGGTTGGGCGCCGGGGCATAGAGATGTCACCCAACAACAAGAGTCATATAGAGATATGATTAGCAAGGTGTTGCTTACCGAATTACCTTGTCTTCTAGCGGTGATGCAAAAGCTCACTAGTAGACTCGTTAATTGCGGATCTTGAATCGCTAGGAATCAACAGAGGATGTTGATTTTAGTGGGAGTACATTCTATTAAATTTGTTTAATACGATTTACTCTATCATGGTTTTATTTGTCTTAGTATTTTGCATTTCCTATTGTAGATCAATGGCATCTAGCAACCACGCACACCCTTTTGCTTTGCGATCGATTCTTGAGAAAGAGAAATTAAATGGAACAAACTATTGGATTTGGTCCGTAACTCGAGAATTGTTCTCGTGGCGGATAAAAGGAAAACGTTCGACACCCCAATCCCGTAAGAACACGCAAATAATCGTCTGCTGCTTTGTTAAAAATGCCTACAAGAAAGCATGTGATGACTCTCTTGAGATTAGTGTCTTATGCTTGCATGCATGGAAACGACCTTCAAAAGCGGTTTGAGGATCGAGAAGCGTATGATATGATCATAGCGCTTAAGGACATGTTCTAGACACGAGGCGGGACTGAATGGTTCAATGTCTCTAAGGCTTTTTCGGAATGCAAGTTAACAGAAGGTGCACTCGTAGGCCCACATGTGATCAAAATGGTTGGTTCTGATCGGACTTTGGATAAACTTAGTTTTCCAATTGGCCAAGAGTTGACAAGCGATTTCATTTAGCGTCTCTTCCACCTAGCTATGGGCATTTCATTTGAACTACCATATGCATGGGGCGGATAAGGGCCTTAATGAGCTTTGTGGGATGCTCAAAGCAGAGAGTGACATTAAGAAGTGTGCGGGCCTAGCCATGTGATGGCATGCGAGAACAAGTCTAGCTTCAAGAAAAAGGGTAAGCCATGGCCAAAGAATAAGGGTAAGGTTAAAGATATGATCTGAAGCCAACGCCTAAGCCTAATCTTTGGACTGAGCCGAGACAGTATGCTTCTATTGTAAAGAAACCGCCTTTGGAAGAGAAAGCGCAAGAAGTACATGGATTCCGATGAATGCAAGAAGAAGGTGGAAGTAAGACTTCCACCATGGTACACTTGTCATAAATGTTTTAGACATTTTCTCGCAGATTCTCCTATTAACTCTTGGGTATTTGATACTGGATCGATTGCTCACATTTGCAACTCGATGCGGGGCTAATAAGAAGTAGAGGAGTCGCAAGAGGTGAAGTTGATTTTGCGTCGGGAATAAAGCAAGGGTTTTGCGTTGACCGTCGGCACCATGCAACTTCAGCTTCCTTCAAGATTTATTATGGAATTGAATAATTGTTATTATGTTCCTAGTATGAGTCGAAACATTTTATCCCCCTCATGTTTGATGAGAGATGGTTATTCATTTGCAAGTAAAGACAATGGTTGTTTGATCTCTAAAATGGAATGTTTATGGCTTTTGCGCCCATTGTGAATGGGTTATTTATTTTAAATCTTGATGATGCGCCTATCTTTAACATAAATGCTAAAAGACTTCGACCTAATGATTTGAATCCCACCTATGTTTGGCATTGTCGTTTGGGTCACATAAGTGAAAAGCGCATGAAGAAGCTCCATGTCGATGGTCTTCTAACCGTTTGATTTTGAATCATACGAGACATGTGAAGCTTGTTTGCTTGGTAAGATGACCAAATCACCTTTCAAAGGTTCTTTTGAGAGGCGTCGGACTTGTTGGAAATCATACATACCGATGTATGTGGACCAATGAGCACGATCGCTAGAGGTGGATTTCATTACTTCATAACTTTCACCGATGATTTTAGTAGATATGGCTATGTCTACTTAATGAAACATAAGTCCGAAACTTTTGAAAAGTTCAAAGAGTTCCAGAATGAAGTTGAAAATCAACGTGCCAAGAAAATTAAGCCTCTGCGATCCGATCGTGGTGGCGAGTATTTGAGTCATGAATTTAGCAATCATCGAAGAGTTGCGGAATTGTTCCACAGCTAACACCGCCGGAACGCCTCAAAGAAAGCGGGGTATCCGAGCGCGTGTCGGACCTTGTTGGACATGGTTCGATCGATGATGAGCGATCAGATTTACCATTATCCTTTGGGGTTACGCTCTAGAAAAGCAGCTTTCACACTTAATAAGGTACCGTCTAAATCCGTAGTTAAGACACCATATGAGATATGGGTGGGAAGAGTCACGGTTTGTCTTTTCTAAAGATTTGGGGATGTGAGGCGTTTGTCAGCGACTCTGATCGGACAAGCTCACACCCAAGTTGGATAAATGCATTTTCGTGGGATATCGGAAGGAAACCTTTGGATATTACTTCTACAACCGACTAGAGGGCAAAGTGTTTGTCGCTCAAGTGGTGTTTTCCTAGAGAAAGAGTTTCTCAACAGGGAGACAAGTGGAAGAAGCAGTGCGGCTTGAAGAAGTTCAAGATGAACCAATCGGGAAGACTCGACGAATGATGCCCATGTGGCGAGAACAAGTTGAGGAACCCATGGCAAAGGAAGCACCACCACCACGAAGGTCGGAAGGCTCCGCAATGCGCGAGATATATTATTGTTAGACAATGATGAGCCTCACGACCTATGCGGAAGCAATGATGGACCAGGACTCGAGAAATGGCATAGTGCCATGAGATCCGAGATAGCATCCATGGGAGACAATCAAGTTTAGAATTTGGTTGACCACTTTGATGGTGTTAAAACCATAGAGTGCAAATGGATCTATAAAGGAAGATTGATATGGATGGAAATGTTCATATCCATAAAGCTCGACTTGTCGCAAAGGTTTTCGGCAAGTTCAAGGAGTTGACTACGATGAGACTTTCTCACTGTAGCGATGCTTAAATCAATACGGATCATTCTAGCTATTGCTGCATATTTCGACTATGAGATATGGCGGATGGATGTCAAAACGGCTTTCCTTAATGGAAATTTAACCGAGGACGTGTATATGATACGGCCGAGGGTTTTGTCGATCAAACAATGCTAGAAAAGTATGCAAACTTCAAAAATCCATTTATGGATTGAAGCAAGCATCTCGGAGTTGGAACATTCGTTTTGATGAAGTGGTCAAAGGGTTTGACTTCATCAAAAGCGAAGAAGAATCTTGTGTTTACAAGAAGACAAGTGGGAGCTCACTCGTATTTCTAATCTTATATGTAGATGACATATTCGATTGGAAATGATATTCCTATGCTCGAGTCCGTTAAGACCTCTTTGAAAAATAGTTTCTCAATGAAGGACTTAGGGAAGCGGCATATATTTTGGGTATTAAGATCTATAGAGATAGATCAAAAGGCTAATAGGATTAAGCGTAGTACTTACATTGACAAAGTGTTGAAACGGTTCAACATGGAGGAGGCAAAGAAAGGGTTCTTGCCCATGTCTCATGGCATAAATCTTGGCAAGACTCGGTGTCCTTCGACAAGCGATGAGCGAGATCGCATGAGTAAGATTCCATATGCTTCGCCATTGGATCTATCATGTATGCTATGATGTGTACTTGCCGAGATGTTTCCTATGCTCTAAGTGTTACGGCAGATACCAGGTGATCGGTGGGAGTCATGGACAGCGATTAAAAACATCCTCAAGTATTTGAGAAGAACTAAGGATGTGTTCCTAGTCTACGGAGGTGAGGAAGAGCTCGTTGTAAATGGTTACACCGATGCAAGCTTCCAAACCGACAAAGATGATTACAAATCGCAATCGGGTTTTGTGTTCCTTTTGAGCGGTGGTGCGGTAAGTTGGAAGAGTTCCAAGCGGAGATCACATCGACTCTACAACGGAGGCCGAGTACATTGCGCTTCAAGCGGCAAAGGAAGGTGTTTGGATAAGGAAGTTCATAAGCTGAACTAGGTGTGGTTCCTAGTGCGTGCGATCCTGCGGATCTTTCTTGTGATAACAGTGGGGCCATTGCGCAAGCCAAGGAGCCGAGGAATCATCAAAAGAACAAACACATCTCGGCGGTTTCATCTCATTCGAGAGATCCTTAATCGAGGAGATTTAAAGATATGCAAAATACACACGGATTTGAATATTTGAGATCCTTTGTGAAGCCTCTCCCACCCTAAGCATGAGGCGCACACAAGAGCTATGGGTATTAGATATCTTCTAGATTGACTCTAGTGCAAGTGGGAGATGTTGGAGATATGCCCTAGAGGCAATCATATTGATGATGATATTTCATTGTATCCATGATTTAATAAATGTTCCTTGAATATTGCCTTTGTGTTGATTAACAAGTATGTGACTTGTTTGTGAAACTCTTTACTTGTATGGTTATTCTAAAGTTGTCCCTAGTCGGAGTTCATGTGAGGACACACGTGAATGATTGATTAGCACATGTATCGGTTGATGACCATGTTTCACAGGTCATAGACATGGAGATGTCAAACCAATAATGTGGACACATGTTTAGAACATAGGGTTAGACCGACCCAACATGAGACATAGTAATTATTCTTATGGTTCTCTCTACACAATGTGTACGCCTTGTCCTTAGACACGAGATTGTCGCATGTACTTGAGATGTGAATCGACCTACTTAGGGCTATCAAACGCTACTCGTGAATCGGGTAGTTATAAAGGTAGCTTTCGGGTTTGTCATGAAGCATCTTTGCGAGGCATGGTCGGTCGAGATGGGATTTGCCCTCTCTACGAGAGAGATATCTCTGGGCCTCGAGTGATCGGATCCGAAATGCATGGCCATGCTACTTAAGGTTAAGAGTTAACCTAGTAAGGGATTCGGATCACGGGATCGAGAAAGAGTGGTCGACTTGGAGCTCATTGAATATCGTGAGGCAAAGGGATTGGCATGTACATAACGTTGTGATGGTTCGTCCGATATGATCTTTACGTATGTTTAGGAGTTGGCACGTCTTGCTAGAGGCCGCTACCAACTATTGACCAAGTATGTGTACTCGCGTCATGTCTAAACATATGTGAACCATAGGGTCACACACTTAAGGGGCTGAAGCCTAATTCGGATTGGATCTAAATTAGACTGGGCATTGAGTCCTAATGGGCCTCTATTCGTAGAAGCCCATTATAAGGACGTCTATAAAGGAGAGGCAGGGGCGCTAGTTGAGGTGGAGTTTTTCGTGACATCCTCAAACCACGCCGCCACCCTCCCACGCCCTAGTCGCTCGCGCGGATCTAGTAGTCCGGCGCGCGTCGCTTCCTCCGTGCGTGTGGATACCTTTGGGCGCCTGCATCGTGGCGTTGGGACGAACCGCAAGAAAGGAGGCATGACGTGGGACACGCGACGAGGGCGAGGAAGTAGTACGACTACTCGCCCGACGTCTTGCATCAGCGAGTGCGACTACACCGCCCGACGTCTTTGCATCAACTTCCGCACCTGCACGTCTAGTGGTAAGACCGTGATCTATAACTGCAGTGATCTTGGTTTACGGGTAGAATTTTTTAATTTGCGCTAGTGTAGCCTACCTGTTTGCCTACACTTCTGTGGGGATTAATCACACAGGGCGCAAGCCGTGAGTACTTTGAATGTACTCAACAAGTCATAGGAAGGTGTATGCAATTATTATTCATGCGAGGCTAGACAATGATAGCTTTATGGCTATTTTGCAGAAAGCAATATTGACAGTAAATACAATAAGTAGATTGAAAGTACAATTTAAAAGATTAATACCTAAGTAATTCAGTTCTTTGAAACAACTAGAGATCGACCCAACCTTTCCATCCAAACCATCAATTCCACCATTTTTAAGAAAACATCTACCCCTTGCGTGAAATCTCTGGGTATGTCCATAACTGGGGACACGGCTATTCGAATAGTTTTTACACTCTGCAGAGGTTGTACAGCTTTACCCACAAGAGATAATTGACTTATAATGTCCGTCTGACACACTACCGAAGGTGTGCGACTAAGTCATAATCGCGAGGCTTTTACAAAGCTCTGTTTTGATTCGGTTCTGCTCGCTAAAGATTCGCTTCTAACGGGTTTTACTCCCACCAGATTCATGCCCCCTCTTGCGCTGCATTTCAACCCAAACAGAGCCAAATCAAAATATTGCTAATTAGTTGGCCCAGTCTACCCCATCCTGGACATGTGGTTTCATGGTATGACCCAGATCAATGGTTCAAGGTTAAGTCCTTAGTTGGCTGCTCAGGCGAGACTAATCCACATCCCAATGTGCGTTACAGCACACACACTTACCATCGCCCGCTCGTCCGAGCATAAAATATTTTCGGTTCAACCCGGCCAAAGACCACCCTAGCCTTGGCACAACATCTTTTAATAATAGTGGTCGCGCCAAAATTTCATAATTCCTTTAGTCATGTTTATTCATACGAGCATGTGATCATGAGTCCCAACGTACAACTATAGCATGGCTAAGCATAATACGATACCCGTATTGGTAATTTAACAATGTCCAACTAAAATAAACCCTCCTAAGGTATCCAAGGATTTATGTCATTCGAGGGTACATATCATTTACAATTTTTCAAGGGGGCATACATCAATTAGGCAATTATCTACTCCCGAAACCATTTAATATAAAACTAGTAATGCATGTTTATATCAAACAATATAGTTTTGTAAAAGGGGTTCAATATGATCAAAGGTCTATAACTTGCCTTCGTTGAAGAGTTGAGGTGCTTTGGTCGTCGAGTCCGAGAAATCTTCCGAAATGCTGGAATCTACACGTGCGAAAAGAGCTAAATAAATAAAACAACTCCAAATAAAATCCAAATAAATACCAAATTAGTACTAACAGCAAGAGGAGGATTTTAGATGAATTTAGAAATTTGAATCACTCGAATCGAGTTCGTACGAAGAAGTTACAGCCTCCGGAATATTGAAAATCAAGAAAAAGGAATTTTTCTGATTTTTGGAATTATTTTTCTAAAGGAAAAGGGATTTATTGCGCCAGCTGACATCAGCGGTGGGATTTAAATTTCTCGCCGAATTATTTTCAACGGGAAATCCCAGAAATGCCACGCGGGCGCTGACTTTGCTGCCGCGTCAGCAAAAGGGCTGACATGGCGCTGAGGTGGCGTGCACATGGCTGCCACATGTGCGGCCACGTTGGCACCGAACTAACGGCGCTTGGGGTCTGATGGTCGCCGGAGATTGGCTGGGCTCCGGTGTCCAGCGAGGGCACCCAGAGGGAGAGGAGCTCATGGCAAAGCTGGTGCGCTAGGTCTTGAGGATGCGGCGGCACTGGAAGATCGTCGGCGGCGAGGAAGAAGAGGCGGCGACAGCGGTTGAAGGTGGAGGAGGAGCTCCGGTGGGCTTCCGAGGATGGGGATGCGCGCACGAGGTAGGCGGCAGCCTTCTGATGTCGAAGCTAGGGACGGAGGAGGCTCGGAAACGGCGCAAACGGCGGCGGCGAGCTTCGGTTGTCGGAGGCGAAGAGCTTCGATTGTGGCCGAAGGAGAGCGAGAGAGGGCGAGGGAGAAGGGAGAAAAGAGAGAGAAGGGTGAGGCGCTCCTGGTGCTCGCCTTAAATAGGCGCGGGGAGGGTTGAGAGAGAAGATGGGCTATGGGCTCTACGGCGGTAGCGTTCGGCGAGGGACACGCGCAGCGTGGGGCGGCGACAAGACGCGGGAGGCGGCTCAACGGGCGGCAAAAGGTGCGGCGGTGCGCAGCGCACTCAATGCGCGTCAGAAATGGGACGGGGAGGGTCGGAGGCGGCCG
This sequence comes from Ampelocalamus luodianensis, assembly GCA_036346255.1. Lineage (NCBI taxonomy): Eukaryota > Viridiplantae > Streptophyta > Magnoliopsida > Poales > Poaceae > Ampelocalamus > Ampelocalamus luodianensis. The sequence goes on along the minus strand of CM070620.1, from coordinate 69,694,552 downwards.
GCGCAAAACGCGCACACGCGCACGGCACAAACGCTACGACGGCGGGCGTGGGAGGTAGGGGACGATGCTAACAGGTGGGCCCCACCTGTCAGTGAGAGAGAGATACGCGCGGAGGGGTGCGGAGGCGAGGGGCGTTCGATTGAAATTGGACGGTCTACAATGGACGAGGTGATCAGCGCTTCCGAACGCGCGATGCGATCGTGATCGTTGGATCGAGATCGGACGGCTACAGATGAGGAAGGCGCGGGCGCGCGCGGGAGTGGACCGGAGCGGGCTCCGGGAGGAGAAGAAAGGAAATGAGCTGAGAAGGAATTCGGCCCAAAAGCCTTTAAGGAATTTTAAAATCCTTTTTGATTTTAGAAATACCAAAAAAAAAGGAAAAGGGTTTTTTAGAAAATAGCTATTAAAGTCTAAAAATACTAGGAAAATTCACAGAAGTCCCTTGAATTATTTAGAACTTAATAAAAATACTTTTAACTATACTTTAGCTTTTAATTTTGCAAACAAAATAGATTTTGACTTTAGGACAAAGGAAAAACCAAATCTAAAATCTAGAAAAAGGAAGAAAAGACTTAAAATCCAAATAAAATTCAGAAAATTCAAATAAACTAACTTTTTAATTTAATTGAAGTTAGATTAATTCAAATCAAATGGTTTTTTATTTCTAAATTTCAATTTAAGCTTTTGCAACTTAAACCAAATAGTTATTTTTAAAATTTTGAAAAAATTTAAAAAACTCTACAAATTAGGGATGTTACAAACCTACACCCCTTAAAGGGAATCTCGACCCCGAGATTCGGGCTGACTAGAGAACAGGTGCGGGAACTCGGCCTTCATGTCCTCTTTATTGTAACATCCCAAGTTTGGACTTGTGTTGCAAATGTAAGAAAATGAGTAGAAATTAAAACTTTTCTTACATCTTGTATTTCCTGTATGTTCTAAACAATTCTTGTACAAGAATTATGGAAATGCAAAGTCACAAGTCATTTGATCCAGCTCTTGGCTTTCAAGAACATTCTTGTCAAATCTTGTGATCATCCTTTGGAAATATTTTTCCTAAATTCTAGGGATGGTATGTGACCCCTCTGAAAAATTTCACAATTTTTAGAAATTGTTTGAATATTGGTCAAACCCTAATTCAGAACCTTGCAGAATTTTTGGAGAAACATTCACTGCATGAAAACCTCTAAAAATTTTATACAAGGTTAATATCTAAGTTAGAAAGCTCCTGTAAAATGTTCAGAATTTTTGGAGTTAGTTTGCTACCTCTAAAAATCCTTCAAAGTTCTCAGCTCTTATTCAAAACCGTAAGTCAAAACTGGTTGGGTTAGACTCGGACTCGGGCTCAAGCCACAGGGTTGGGTCAAACCAACTAAACTCACCTGGGCTCGCTCTGTTGGCGCGTGCGTTGCGAGCCGTTGGATCGCGATCGCATGATCCACGTTCGTGAGAACGTTCGGACCTCGCGGACACGCCAACTAATTGGGACCGTTGGATCAAGATCCAGCTGTCTAGATTGGTTGTGCCAATCGGGTCACCCGGTTGCGTCTTTCAATCTCAGCTGTCCATCTCAAATCCGACGGTCACGACCTCTTTTCTCTGTTCTTCTTCTTCCTCTGGCTCTCGTACGCGCGTGCGAGCCATGGCAGAGAGAGAGCAGCTGCGCCTTGTCACTTCAAACTCGTCTTCGTCAACGTCTCTCTACGGGGCATTAAATGCGCCCTAGGCTTTCGGCTCCAACGTCGCCGTTCGCACTTGCCCCCATCATTTCTTCGGTCTATGGCAGCGCCATGAACCGAGCTCACCTTAGGACTTTCATTTTTGCCAAACCCTAGTTCCTCATCTATAAATAGCCCCCTTAGTTCCTCCTGGTGTTCCTTTACACCACCCTAGCTCTTTCTATGTTCTTGGAGCTCAAACCACCGAAAATCCCCAAATCCGCCATTGTTGAACCGTGGAGTTCCATTGTGGATCGTGGTGCTCCAGTGATTCTTCTTCAAATCTCTTTGCACCCTTTCGAGATCCTTAACCTCCTATGCACTTCCCCTAACTTAATTTGGTTTGGCATTCTCAGGAATTGTCAAATTTGGGGTTTGTTCAAATTCGGTCGGAATCGCCCCCTTTCTTCCTCAGCTTCGGTAAGTGTTTCTTTTGGCAATTATTTGCTCATGGACCCTCTGTGGGCCTTAATGCAGCTATTTTGACCACCAGTTGTGTTCATTTTTGCTCAGACCTCTATTTCCACTTCATCTTCTTCAACTCTGGCAATCTTCTCCGCTGTCAGAGCTTCTCCGACCACTTTCTATTCCTCTCCAGCGATAAGGTAGCTCCTGTGTAGTCCCTAGAGACTGGGCACTAGCTTCCTTGAACTGCGGCGGAGCTTTTTGCTATTTTCCATTTTGGCCGTGCTTTGCGCGCGCCTCTTCCGGCTAGCGCGATGTAGTCCTCTCCGTGGTCGCCACCTACACCAGTGTGTGCGTGTGGCTATTACGGACTCATCTTGGCCCTTGGTCGGCGCCGGCGTAGTCCACGTCGCCGGCGGCGAGCTCGGGAGCGCCCTCGGCTTCGTTGTCGGACGAAAACGGCCGCGCCGTATTTTCGTTAGGACATAGTAATGGCGCCATTAAATGATTAATCATTGTTAGTAATTAGTGTGTCCTAAGCCATCGCCTACAGTCACTTACTTGTGGGCCAGCCCTTAAAGCCTCTCCCGAGCACTATGCTCAAGTCGTTAAGGCTAATCATTGATTAATTAATTGCCCACCATTAAGCTATCCTAAACCGACCCCTTCGGTCACTGCCAGGTGGGCCCGCGTGCACTGTGCGCATGCGCTAAAGCCCCGTGGCTCCTCTGTCGCTGACAGTGGGCCCAAGACCCTATGCGCATGTTTTGAACTTCAATCATTCTCAGCCCTCCATCGTTTGATCAGCGGCTGAGGTTCATTGGGCTGTTTGGGTCACCTGAACCTCCCTTTGATCTCAGCCCTCCATCGCAAGATCTGCGGTCCACGTTCATTGGGCCGTTCGGGTGATGAATAGTGCCCGATTGATCTCGGCCATCCATTTTAGATCCAACGGTGGGTCCGGAGGGCCTCCGCGCACGCGTGCGTTGTGTGCGGAGTGCGTGGGCCGTTGGATCCGGAATCAAGGGCCCACATTCGTCCACGTCGTTTTATTCTGATAAGTATTGTTTTATTCCGGTAAGCCTTTATTTGCCAACTGAAAATGGTATTAAAACTTTAAAAACTCATAACTAATTCATTTTAATTCTTTTTTATGTGATTCCAACTGTATTAAATTCATGTTTCACCAAAGTCTAATCTAAAAATGTATTTAAGCATGTTTTTGTAACAGAAAACTTTGTAAACATTATTAACTTAATTTCAACCATTTTAGAATATTCCAGAAATTGCAGTACATGTACATGAGAAATGTTATGCAAGAGGCGATACTCTGTTTCCTACTAGAAGTGGAAGAAGCTGGGTATGTGTTTGCTGGCGCATCGCAATATCACTTACCTTCCTACTTACAAACCTCAAACGTCCTCGCAAAATTCTTCATAAATTCTCCACACTACAACAACATACGACGATCACAAAATGTTATTACAAGTCTAACAGATTTCGTACCGTTGAGAACCTACAAAAATCACAAACAGACCAACTAGTTTAGGGTATAGTGGTTCATGTCGCCGGTTGAACTGGCGACAGGAGGTTGGCCCGGCGACAGGGAGGGAACAGGGTCCCTGTCGTCAGTTGAACTAGCGACAACTCCCTATCGCCAGTTGATAGTGACCTAGTTTTGTAATTTTTAGAGACGACTATTTATTTTTGTAATTATCTTTTAAAATAATATTATTTAAAAAATTCTTTACTTTTCACCTTTGAGGCTAGGCAAGCACTCCTAGGAGTAGGTCCGTGATGTATGAGCTTCACCTTTAATGTTTTATGTGGCGAGTTCATTGCTCTAGCCACCAAAGGGACATCTTGCGGCGTTTCACCCTCAACAACCCACACATGGTCTTTCTTCGACACCGGGTACTCCCTCGTTGGTGTCAAAGGAGTGTCAAAACACCTGTGTGCACGACTCACATGGGATTATTGAAGGGGTGCTAAACGTGCCTTCCCACCGTACGGTCCCAATGCAACACAAAGAAAAGCCAGGTGCAACATTTCTTTTTGGTTTGCTGTAACATATCAAATATTCATATGCAACATTGTCTCAAAATTTCAGGATCAAGCAAACAAACATCCTCATAATAAAAAACAACACAACTATTATCAGAAATCAGGCACACAAACACATCTGGAGACACCAAACATATAAAAAAAATGCAACATCTTAGAATTTTGTATGCAACATTTTTTCCATCGTATGCAACAAATTTTCCCCTCGTGTGAACAATTTTTTTCCACGATTGCAACATTTTTCCCTCCGGCTCTCTTGCTCTGCACCCACGACCACCTCGCGAGGGAGGGGAGGAGACATGAGGGAGGGAGTCGCGTGGGATGGGAGGGGAGGCCAGCGTGGAGGAGCTAGGCTGGCTCAGAGGGCGCTAACCCCCACGGAGCCCTCATCGAAGCATGTTGTAATACTCCAGATTAATTCAGAAGAGAATATTCGAATTAGGAGCGGGATCAAATAGAGAATAGTTTAATCAGCAGTTAGAGAGGGGGTTTTCAGCATAATTAGGACAACCTGGGCCCTGGGCCTTAGCCCAAGAGGCCCATAAGGGGCTGGCCACTATTAAAAGGAGGGGGAAACCCTAATTTTCTACTGTAGCATGCATGCTACAGTACACGTTGCCACTGTAGCACCACCATGGTGCCTCCTCCCCATGGCAGCCCTTGCCTCCATCCCTCGTTGCTGTTGTCGGCCAAAGAAGGGAGAAGGAGAGAGGGGAGAAGAAGGGAAGGGAAGGTTCGCGGGCTTCATCGCGATCTACAGCAGTTCTTCAAGGGGTAATAAAGATCCTCCCTCGTTGTATGTTTCGAATTTAAGGCGTATTTGAATTCGTTAGTAGATCGGTTGTTTAGATCCCAATCTGTCCAGAATTTTGAACGGCGGTTTTCATGTATTTAGAAGCAGAGTTTGGGGATCCACTCTCTTAGAGATATTTGGGCTATGTCCTTAGCTTTGAGTGGTCGCCAAGAACGCCCAAATCCGATTAACGGTCAGGGAGATATGAATTGTTTAGTGTCACTGTCCTGCTGTTCTGTCAGCATCCGGACAGTTTGTAGAAAACTGGGTTAAGACATTAGTTAAAGAAGAAATCAGAGGATCTCGATATAACGAAAAGTGTAGGTAATTTCCATACCTTTTCAGAGAGCTAAAGAACGCAAGATTTGGACTTTCATAGCAAACGTTATAGTTTAGTTTTGTTTAATGTTTCTTTAGTAGCATTCCAGGCTCACGTTGGGCTAGGGTGTTACAGTTGGTATCAGAGCGGGTTGTAGGTCCGTGGTTTTTGAATCATTAAACTTGACACACAAAGCACAGTAGTTGGGAATGGGTTTTTGTATTGCATTTACGTTTCCATTGTGTTGTATTGATGATCTGATATATCTATATTATAATACTATGGTTATTATGTATGGGGATAACCCATGTTGAGTGGTTGAGGTCGTGGTTGTGGCCCTGGGCTATACCAGGTTACACCACCGTTCGCGGTATGAGAATAGGGAAGTGATTACCTCAGATATCTTAGTAAAGGTGTTGATAGTGAATATCTTTAGAAGAGATGTTCTCTTCCTTGAAATTTGAATTTGGTCAATTCTTGTCTAGTTGTGGCAGATGAACTTCTCTTGGATTCGTAGCCCATTCTTGTTAATGGGATTCTTTGAGAAATGTTGTTGTGTTCCATTTGGTTTAAGTTGCCCCGTAAAGCAATCAATGTTTTCCCAACCGATGAGTTATTCTTGCGGCTGGTGAACTTAGTTGATTGTCAAGTTGACCTTTATATTGGAGTTTTGTCTTTCTCATCGGAAAACATAACCCATTTATTCGCTTGATGTTTTTGGTTAATGAAAGTTTCTTTTTGCAGGTCCTTTAGTACGTGGAGGTTTTGACTCAATGTATCTCTCTTGGGTATTTTGAGTGATGAAGATTAATGGATCTCTTTTATGAAAGAAGATGTTAAACCTTTTAGTGTTGTTTTGTCTTGGTTAAATGAGAGGTTATAATCAAAGCAATTAATGGATATTATATGGGTTATCAGGTTAGGTCTACAGTGTGTGCATGATCGATCCTAACTAAGATCCTTGAAAGGAAAGTTGATTAATTTGAAAGTGTCTTGTAGTAGTTTTCGAGGAGCTGTGATTAAGAGTATGGTTATGCCTAATTATAATCAATAGAGTTAATAAGAGGTGTAGAACATTGATGAAATAGAGTTGATCATTAAGAGTGATACATTTGATAAATTTTTTTGGTAAATTGGATTAACGGGTCTCAATGGATTAATCTAACCGTTTGGGATGGTTAAGTTCAAAAGGAGTTAGATTATTGTCTTAGTAGATATTAATCTTGGAGTAACCTTTTGTAGATACTTAGTGATTATAAGTAATTGTTAGGTGCAATTAATGTCTATTAATGTTTGGTGAAGTTAATGAGAGTAGCAGTGTAGAGAAATCTATTAGTCGTGTTAATTAATGGGATAGCAGGGATTGTTGAGATATTGTCAAGTATGACTTGGCCTCAGTGATTAACCCTATGGGAATTAGATTATCTCTAAAGATAGCGTGGTCAAGAATATTTTTTTTATTGATGTTAGTGACTGAGTACGTTTGAATCTTGATCAATTAGTTAAAGTATGGTGAATGAGTATATGGTGGCCGTGTAGCTAAATTAGATTGATATGGGTTAGAGAAGGTCTAAGGTTGGTGAAATGAATCGCTTTAGGTGGTATTTGTTTAGTAGGGAATGTTGATATTAATAACTGAGGTTATTGTTGAGTTGTGTGAAATTTTAGTAACGAATTTGAGGACTTCCTATCAATTATACTAGAAATTCAAGGTAAGAGTTGGAGGTTACATTTGGGGCTTTGCATGTTATGCCAGGACCTTGGAGATCCAATATTATGTGTAGAGGAGGATGAACAGAAGCGAATTTTGAATAGTGTGTTGATTTTTGATAGAATACTTTGGGTAAAGTAGATGAGTGTGAATGTGGTGAGTTTCACATTGATTATCCATAAAAGATGAAGGTGACGTGATTGTGGAGAAAAGCTATATTGAGGTGTATTGGGAATTACTTGTCAAAGTAATTCCTTTCGTAGAGAAGTTGATCAGAGTATGTTATTATGAATTGGAAGAGTATCTCTACATAGGTGTGGATCTTGCGTACAGTTTGAGCATAACTTTGAGATGGCCAAATTAAAAGAAACTATTTAGTGTGTTATGCGATGATTTGAAATCTCATGGTCTAAGAGAAAGTTAAATTCTTAAAGAAAGTTTGAGAAAAAGGTTGTATTCTTGAATGATGAATTATTCTCTTAGTTTTTATTTGAGCTTGTCTTTAAGTCAGATGCCAAATTATAAATGGAGTTGTTTCTTTTTGGTATGCGTGGTTCTTTTCGGATAAGACAAAGAAAGGACATGGTTGTATTGGGCATACAAGTGATTTTACCTTTGACTTTTGTGGTGTTCATTGGCAAACTGCCTACTTGGAAAGTGGAAGAGTTTCATGACGAATCTTTTGGTTTTTGGATTTAACTCTTTTAGTAAGGATTTGGTAATGCGTGTTGCGGTGATACCCTTTTATTTTCAGCTGGGTTCTGTTTTTAAAATAGTTTGTTTTAAAACAAGTTCTGTTGTGCCTCTCGGGTTAAAGGAGGTGCTTATTGTCAAAGTGAAGAGATCGAATGATACAAGGAACAAGAGTTCTATGTGTTATGCACAGGTTTTGTGGTTTGGTACCAAAGGGAATATTGGCCTAAGGTACATTGGTTGTTTCTGGAAGTTGCGGAGATTTGGGAGATAGCGTATCACTAGGACCATCTGGAGTCCTGGCGTGTAGCACGGAATGTTTTGTATGACCTATTGTCGAGGGAGTATTGGAGAAATCTAGAGGGTAAAGTTTCCTTAAAACAGTTGACCCACGGGTAAGACCGTGCCTTCGAGACGTGTCCGTCGAGTGACTCTTGAAAGGTTGGGATAAGTAGTAAGGCATAATGCGTCAGTACGTCAAGGTGTTTTTGTCGCAGCAAACCGAGAGAGAGGTCACCTGGGAATTTGAGTCTCACATGCGCGAGTAATATCCGGAGTTATTCACAGCAGGTTCGTGGCAATGTTAATAAGTTTTAGCTGTGATCATCTCTTTGGTGTAAACGTGGTTTGAATTCGGGGTCGAATTCAGATTAAGGGGGGGTAGAATGTAATACTCCAGATTAATTCGGAAGAGAATATTCGAATTAGGAGCGGGATCAAATAGAGAATAGTTTAATCAGCAGTTAGAGAGGGGGTTTTCAGCATAATTAGGACAACCTGGGCCCTGGACCTTAGCCCAAGAGGCCCATGAGGTGCTGGCCACTATTAAAAGGAGGGGGGAAACCCTAATTTTCTACTGTAGCATGCGTGCTACAGTACACGTCGCCACTGTAGCACCACCATGGTGCCTCCTCCCCATGGCAGCCCTTGCCTCCATCCCTCGTTGCTGTTGTCGGCCAAAGAAGGGAGAAGGAGAGAGGGGAGAAGAGAGGGAAGGGAAGGTTCGCGGGCTTCATCGTGATCTACAGTAGTTCTTCAAGGGGTAATAAAGATCCTCCCTCGTTGTATGTTTCAAATTTAAGGTGTATTTGAATTCGTTAGTAGATCGGTTGTTTAGATCCCAATCTGTCCAGAATTTTGAACGGCGGTTTTCATGTATTTAGAAGCAGAGTCTGGGGATCCACTCTCTTAGAGATATCTGGGTTATGTCCTTAGCTTTGAGTGGTCGCCAAGAACGCCCAAATCGGATTAACGGTCAGGGAGATATGAATTGTTTAGTGTCATTGTCCTGCTGTTCTGTCAGCATTCAGACAGTTTGTAGAAAACTGGGTTAAGACATTAGTTAAATAAGAAATCAGAGGATCTCGATATAACGAAAAGTGTAGGTAATTTCCATACCTTTTCATAGAGCTGAAGAACGCAAGATTTGGACTTTCGTAGCAAACGTTATAGTTGTTTTAGTGTACTGTCCAGAGAACCTGACGTGAATACCGATGTTCTGTTATTTGGCATGATAGGGGTATTAGATGGCCGAATCAAGAGGGCTCACCAACTAGGTTTAGTTGGGGAATTTGATAAACTTTCAATGAAGACCAAGAACACCTCATTTGGACTCCTGAGCTAAACGATACGAATTTTAGAACATGACTGTTTCCAAAGGGGACAGATCAGCATATAGGAAATTGGAGTTGGGATCGCGTTACAAGTTATTGCTAGTTCGAGTTTTCTTATATAGTTTGTTTGGTCCATTAATGTTGTCTTAGTATGCTTTTAATTGAATTTAGGTGAGGGACTGGTCCCGGAGGCAGCACCTTCTTCACATCCTCCGTTCTCACGCGGTTGAGGCAAGTACCCTGTCTGGTAGAGTATTTATGGTTGGTTTGACAGTGCTTGCTAGTAATTGGTATATATTAGCTGTGGTTGATTGATAGTGTGATATGATTGTTAAAGATGATGAATGTTTATGATACATGCTATTGATAGTGTGATTTGATGGTTAAAGATGATAGATGCTTATGATACGAATGGTTGCTATTCATGTACAGTGCTGATGTTATTCATGTTTATTGCAAAACTGTAATTGTTCATATGCATTGTGAGGGCATAAATAAGAACTAGTCACGTGGTGATCAAGAATGCATGTTTGAGGTCCCCACATCGTGGAATGTGGGCATTGAGGAGAGGTCCCCGTCATGTAAATGATGGGCTTATGGTCCCCACACTTGTGGAGTGTGGGCTTGAGGTCCCCCTTTACTTGCGGAGTATTGGGCAATTGGTCCCTGCGCTTGCGAGCACAGGCATGGGTATGCAGCGACGGTTGCATACCCCGCACTACTGGGTAGTGCGCAAAAGAGTGAAAAAGAGAAAGATGCATTGCATGCCTGCATTCATATATCATGAAATGTGGCTTTCGAGAAAATTTAGAGTTGGATGATGATGCTGTAATTGTGAAGCTAATGTTTCTTTTTGTGGTACTTGCTGAGTTCTTGAACTCACTCTTGCTTTTGTTGTGTTTTAGGTACTATTGCAAGAACGTCATGCATGGGTGGGAGTAGACCCGAATTGGATCCACGCACTGCCATACATCATTAATAGTCGATCAAAATTCTAGAATGTCAATTAATAAATAAGCAAACTGCTTAAGATTTCGATTATGGATAATCTTCATGCAATGGGTTTTGTAATAATGATGATTAGCAAACTCTAGCTATCTTTGATTATGATCTAGTGATTTATCATGGTTCTATTGCTTAGTGAAGATTTTAGATGAAAGAATATTGAGTTATGATTCTCTGTTATCTGTTGGAACCTCCGTATGGCTAGCTATATAAAGGAGGTTCTGCCGAAATTTAGCAAATTGTTCTAGTTTAGTTTTGTTTAATGTTTCTTTAGTAGCATTCTGGGCTCACGTTGGGCTGGGATGTTACACATGCTGCGGCGGCGGCGACTGGTGGTGCTGAGGGAGCGGCGTTGGGGTCAGGAGGGAGGAGGATGCTGTGGTGGAGGGGGCGAGCGGCGTGGACGCGAATGAGGGCGGCACTACGGTGGTGAGGAGGACGGTGGGTCGGTGAGGGTGGGGTGGCCCTGGGCGAGATACGGAGGGAGTCAGCATGGACGGAGAGGAGCGAGTGGATGAGAGGAGCGAGCAGAGCGATGGGGACAAGAGTGAGTGGATGAGAAGAGCGAGCAGAGCGATGGGGATAAGAGAGAGTGGATAAGAGGAGCGAGTGGATAGGAGCTCGTGTATATGTTAGGGAAGAACTGAAGCTTCGCATCCCCAGCCGTGTGGGGGCGTTGGCGTTCGTTCAATCGAGACAAATGGATGGCAGATGAAGCGTCGGAGTGGAGAGACGACGTCAGACGTTAGTTGGTTAGGATTATCCTTATTGAAGACACATCGATGGACAAGGGAAGCAACCCAAAATATGATGCCCTTACGTCACATGAGCTACGTCTCCAATTGCAGGGCTTCGTTTCCTCTACAGAGATCACACGACCTGCGTATATATGTTGTAGTGCAATGAGATGATCATGGTATCGCTCGTCGTACAGTCTTAATGTGATGAAGTGTTTTTATTTAAAAATTTATGTAAAATATCCCTTTTCCAAATTATATATTTATGTATTAAAAAATCAACATTTATTTTTTAAAATTTTTATACAACACTCAACCAAATATGCTTGTACTTGACGATTCGTGCATCAACCCACCTTCTTCGTCTCCGGTAAGCCCAGTCATGCTCTAGTACCAGCATGTCCACGAAGCAATGCCGATTGCCCCTGACGCTGAAAGCCCTCGCCCCTACCGAAAGCCACCTTGCTGAATGTACCCCCCTTCTTTTCGTTATATTAAGGAGATACATCGAAGGCACTACCACATGTCGTCGGAGGTGACGACAAGGAAGAGAAGGACATGTGGGGATGGCACCGGATATGGGGAATACGGTCGTGGCCGCAGCGTCGGACGTGACGGAGGAACCGGAAAGAGGTGGTGCGAGTAAGACGACGAGAAGGAGGAGAGGCAACAGGATTGCCAGCGGCGACGGAGCAGCTGGCCGGACAGTGAAGACGTGGAAGTGTGTCACAATGGGGATGGTGGCATGATGGAGATTTGCGGATAGATAGAATGGGATGGGTGGCAAAAAAGATAATGGCATCCATAATTAGGGCTGGAAAAATAGCTCGAGGCTGGCGAGCCAGCTCGGCTCATAATAAACTTGAGCTGGCTCGGCTCGAGCTCGTGAATTTTTTAGTCGAGCCGAGCCCCTTACTCAGCTCACAAAAAAAATGAGCTGAGCTCGAGCCGCTCGCGAGCACATTTGGATCGTGCAGGCCTAGTTAAAGCATCTACAATAGTTTGTTTCTTAGCTTGTTACTAAGAGGAGAGAGAATACTCAATCTAATAAAAAGAAACAAGCCTTTCAATGGATTATTTTTTGAACTTGTATCTAATACATTAATTATTACTTTAATTGCTACCCACAAAATAAGTTTTTATATAACAAGCAAGTCTTCATAGATATTTTGTTGTTTCTTGTGTCTTGGTATCAACAACTTGCTTGTTTCTTTATCTAGAGTCAAGCTCACCTTCTCTCCTCACCATCTCTCCTTCACATCACCTAAATACTAATATATCCATCCCTTAGTAACAAGTGATATGGAGTATTATAGATACTCTTACAAACTGACAACCAATAAATGTACACCGAAATACAAATAAATCGGCATTACCAAATGCCCCCAAACAATAAGGCATATCTTTGGTTAAATATAAACCTAGATAGCATACTACTGTATATACTAGTTAGGATAATGTCACACTGCAAACTAGAGCTCCTTCACATACTTCATAGTTCACACTGAAAAATACAAGGGCAAGCACCTGCACAGAGCTGCAGATAGCTGCAGATTGTAGATCAAACACCTAGCCGTTAGCGGGGGGGGGGGGGGATCACATGCCTATAAATTCCACGTGTTCGAATCGCGTGGTGTCCCTGAGACGCCACCATTCCCCGCCGTTCCGAATCGAAGTCGGAGTCCTGACTCCTAAAGGCAGTGCGAGATCAAGATTTAAGGCACCCCTCTGGAAATTACTCAGCCATCCGCTCCCAATTCTCTCTGCCCCAGCTTCTCTCTTTCTTTTGCGCTTGCTTTGCCCTAGATTCTGCTGCTACTGCCACGCCATGGCTGCCGAGGCGATGTTGGTCGGGCACTAGAGGGAGATTTTTGGCTCCCAGGTCTTTGATGCACTGGAGACTGCCATCACCATCGCGGCACTAGACGACCCCGCGGAGCTCAAGCGGAGGCGCGACCACATCATGGAGCTACTCTTCGCGCTGCCTATAGCTTCGCCGATGGGGATCGCCAAGAACGTGACAAGCCACGCCGGTTCGGAATCGGGGAACTTAGGAAATGGTGACATAGCACAGAATTGGGGAATGCGTCACCAGACCGGAGTTGGGGAGGAACGGGAGGTTTTCGGCCAGAAAAGTAGAAACTCCAAAATCTAGAGGTTCCTGTGCGCACTTGGGTGAATTAGTTGAGGGGAAAAGAGTCTCATACCCTCGAACAGTACTGACGCACTTAGGAGAGGACCATCTCACCGGAGACCAAGACGGCGAAGCGGCGTAGCCGCGGGTGCGCTCTAGAGCCAGCGATGACAAGCTTGCGTTCCCGAAGCTCCGCTGCGCGGCAATGTCCCGGCTTAGCAAAAATGGACACGACATGCGACAAGGAGCAGGGAAACGAAGAAAATGGGCAAACTTACCACCAAGGAGAGGGGGAATTCGCCGAGCTCGTCTAAGCGGCTGAGAGAGAGAAGGTGGGGTTTTGAGGAGCTCCCATGGCCTAAGATGACGGCATCACTCTACGGTGGTTTCTGGTTGGGCAAGGATGGTGGTGGCGAGACGGCGTGACCCGAGTGGACGGAGCCGCAGCGCGCGTGGCCACCAACGCGCTCTGGTGCTCGGAGCTTCGCCAGTGCGTGGAGAAGGTCTGGAGCGTGGGTCCAGGCCGGTATTGGCATGTAAGTGGCACAGTCGGGTTTTGGTTTGGGTTGGGTCGGACTGAGTCCACCCGGTCGGTTGCACCGAGTCAAAGCCCAATTGACTAAAGGTTTAAATCAAACCCTTTACTTTGACTGGTGATTTAAAATAGCAAATAAATTCATAAAATTCTAAATTTTGCAGAGAGGATTCTGGGATGACATAGAACTCATAAAAAAAAATTCTAACCACACTTTTCATGTTTCATTTTAGCAAATAAATTCATAAAATTCTAAATTTTGTAGAGAGGATTCTCGGATGACAGAACTCATAAAAACTTTCTAACCTCACTGTTCATGTTTCATTTTGCTTATTTTAATTCATGTACAGTATGGCTTTTAGAACATGGTTTGAATTTTCCCAGGGTTAAGTTAGGTTCCAAAAATTTGAGAAACTCATATTTATTCATGACAAATATTGTAAGGTTTAAATAAATTCTTTCCCAGGGATCTTCACAAGTATTTATTGTTGTTTTTATTTGGAGCTTTAGTTTGAGTTATAGGTTTAACTTTGATTTGAAAATGCAATAATTTGTGCACATGCTCTAGAAATCAAATGCATGCTCATGAGATGCATATTAATTTAGTTTAATAAAAATGGGGCTATGACAGAAGTGGACTGGACTGGTGGTGGGATTCGCCCTAAGGGGGAAGAGGGAAAGAAAAAAGGGATTTTATTTTTGGTTTGAGATTTCAGGATTGAATTTGAAATTCAAATTCAAATACTAAGGAGGTTTGGCACACAATTTAGCTTGTAGTTTTTTATAAGTTCCATTGGTTCAAGAAATTTGGTTTGTCCTTTTGAATTGCCAGGCAAGGATTTTTTTTGGAAATTCACAAAATGCAACAAAAGCTTTTCAAATCCCACAAATTTCATGCAAGTTTTAAAATATCAAAATTAGGTTGTTACAACACTCCTCCATATTGGGCACACCCCATAGGCTTATATACACAACACATGCACTAAGGCCTTAAGGCCTATTAGGACTCTCACGCATGTACATAATTAACATGCTCGACCAGGACACTTTCTGGTTTCCTAGAGAACTCACAAAAACCGAAAGCTAATTAAACTGGACCCACAAAAAATTAAGGGTAAACTCCTTTTACATATCAGAGCTTTACATAACCTACCTTGTTTTCTATAGAAATAAACTAAATAGACTCAAACTCTTGGTGTGCCATATTGTTGTAGTCGAACATGGATGGGTGGGCCCCAACCTAGCGCACGAGAAAAAAGAAAGATGTGAGGTCTAAATCTCTGCAAGAACCCAGGGTATTTAGCTCATAATACTTAACCATCCATTGGTGCTAGCATTACAAATCCGGGTCTAAGGAACAGTGCAACTAGGTTTTGAAAGCAAAAAAGGTTGAGTCTTTGAGAAATTTTTAGATAGAGTTGCACAACTCCAAAAAATTCTGAAATTTTTACTAGAAGTTCCTGACTCTAGGATTAATCTTTTATAAAATTTATAGAGGTTTTTATGCATTGTATTTTTCTCTTAGAAATTTCTCAAGGTTCTGACCTAGGGTTTGAGTAAGGAATTAACAGGTTTGACTGGCCATTTTAAAATAGCAATTAAATTATGAAAATTCTGAAATTTTTCAGAGGAGTTACTGAGATGTTCTAGAACCTAGGAAAAATATTTTTAGGTACTTCTTATAAGATTTGTTTGTACTTTAAATTCAAAACCAATTTGAACACGCAGTTAAAATAGAAACCAAATAACCTCCAAACATTCTAGAAAAATTTTAAACAAGCACAACAGAGCACAAATAATACAAATAAAATATTCCCAACTTTGGGTCCTGCTGTATTTTCAAAAATAAATTTAGTTTGTAGTTATAAGTTAGAGAAAGTATGTTTGCAAATTAAAACTTGAGAATTTCTTTTAAAAGTACCTCAAGCATTGTAGGAGTCTAGGAGGTTTACTATTTATAATTGGGCTTCCAAAATAAACATTCCCACGCTTGAAACCTTTGTAGTGTGGCCCCCAAACCAAGTTTGAGCTTTTAAAGTGGAGAAGGAGTAATGCAGTGCTAGGTTTTTAAATGCTAGTCTTCAACTCTCATAGGATTTTCAACATAAGGTTTACAAAAAAAGTTTTTAAAAGTCCAAAATTTCACAAATGTACATTAGATACTTAACTAATCCGACTTAGGGATTTTGGGCTATTACAAATCTACCCCCCTTAAACAGAATCTCGTCCCGAGATTCCGGTGGAGAAGAGAAGGGGCAGAAAGACCTTGTCGCTTTGTTGAAATTCAATCTTCTTTCCAAGGACCGAACGACTCGATCCCGAACCCTTAATTGTCGTTCATCCAATTAAAATCCACCAATCACATTTAGTCTATAACAAACACACTCCAATCTATTGTTCCACGATTTATACATTAACCCCGAAATCGCTTGCCTTGATGCAATCTCCACCATAATTTCTTAGGTTTGATTTGATTTCTAGTAAGGATACGGACTCACTTCCAAACTTTAACAATCCACAATCCATGAGTGAGCACAAATAACTATTGATTTACTAACTCATGGGCTCACTCCCAACTTGATCACAATCCCCAAAACACTACAAATCCTAAGTAAAACCACCATATTGCTCACATATTCCATTACACTTGTTTTCTAAATTGCTATTATAGGGTATCTCCCATATAACTTCCAATTCGTGAGCACTAAAGATCCGTATTTCACTGTCTATAATCCACTAGTTGACATATACTATTAACCATTTATCAATTATTTATTGTTTCCAGCAAGTTTCCTCACAATAATTTTAATCCTTAAGAGATGGTACATCTATGCAAGATCCAATTGCATAATCAAGCAATGTCTCTATATTTCTGCTTTTTAATCCCTTTTGTTATCATGATCAATCCACTTGCAATACTCAATCCACCAAATACCCCAATTAATCTCTTAAGGTCTAATTCACTCATTCCTACTCTAGGATCCAATCAACTACCAAGATCAACACAATCATCCTAGGTTACAAAAATATCTCCTTTATCCACAGTCAACTCCATCCTAGTGAATTAAATCATCAAGAAGATCATACATCCAAGGTGAATTTGTAATCCAATTATAATCCAAACAATCTGAATTACTAACCTTATCCAGATCAACTTATCCACAATAATTATCTTAGTCTAATTCAACAATATTAACTCGATATGTTCCAAAAATCTACTTATCCTCAAGTATCATCTAAATCCAACAGCCACACTTAATCATCCCTAATTAATCCCATTATAACGTCCTTGGGAACACTATTCCTGAAAAGATAAATATCATATTCCCTCCTCATAGTCATCCATTGTACAATCAATTTATCACCCAATCATGCTTCATCTCTAGAAGTAATACGATCTGGTTATATCCTCAATTGCAAATTCATAAATATCGAACTATCATCACAAGTACCCACCAGACTTATATTATCATTTCAGTTTCAAATTCTAATTTTACTACACTAGGCTTGAATCTGACTCATAGTCTTATCGACATAATGACTAAGACACACCAAAAATCTAAATCCCCAAGTGAATCCATAAATTAATTATTCATGTCTATTCACGTATTTCAAGAGTTCCACCTGCATATCCTCCAACATAATCCAACATCGCCTGCAGGCAAGATTACACCTCAGTACTCTAGCTCCATCTATACTCGCAACACAACCTCCTATGGTAACTCCTACCATAAGCCACAATTGATCCCCCAAAGGTTAACATCTCAGGGTACAAAAATCTAATTAACTCATCTAAGATCATGTTCGGGAACCAAGAATAATAATCCAATTTCTTGATCATCAAACATCACTTTAACCAAGAAAAACCACCAACATCAACCTAACATGAAGGATATAATCAAAGATAAAATAGTGGTTACTCAATCATATCCTTCTATTTACCTATTCCGCTATCGATCAATTAATTAACATGCAACTTCCAATAAGGAGATAAGAGGGAAAGCATAAGGTGATTAACAGATAGCAGTATAGAAGCCCCTGTCTAGGGGAAAGAGACATTACCCTAACCCAAGTGAAAACATATAACAAGCAAGAAATGAACTCCAAAAATTTTGTATAAAGGCATAAGAACCAGCACCAAAACCGTACGACAAAAGATTAACTTCCCGGTACAACTAACTCGTATTGAAAGAACGAACAATCGTTTAGGGTGATAAAATTTCAGAACACAACTCAAGTACTAACGCATCTAAAAAGCATGGTAGAAATCATCTAGGGTGTATTAGGCACTAGCCAACTAATATCACATCTTACCCTTTCAAAACCAATGAGTTTTAGTTGAATTATCCTCTCATTTTTAGCCCTAACGAAGAACTAAGTGCTTGCTGTCCAAAACTTGTGCTTGCTATCTAGATTTTGTATCCAAGCTCCAAGCTGAAATCTCTAACTCCAAGTGCTTCTAATCTTCACCAAAAGACAGCCAACACTTCATATTTTCACTTTCATTGAATCCCAAAACTGAATTTAAACGGTAACCAACTATCTTTTGACATAAGATGAGAGGAAAACAATTTTTTTTTTACGAAACTCAAAAAAGAACAAGGTAAGATGAGCAATCTAAGATAGGTAAGGAGTAAAATCTGAGAACTTACTTAGATTTTCATAACCCATTTGATATTTTGCAAATAAGTTTTCCAAAACATCCTAAAGACGACCAAACTAGGGGTTTCTACGGTCAGTATGGCTCTGATACCAACTTCTACGAGAACCCGGGGTATTTAGCTCGTAATACTTAACCATCCATTGGTCCTAGCATTACAAATCAAATAACCCGACTCTCGATGGACATGTACTTCCTAGAATTGCAGTACACATACACCTTACAAAAATAAGCATCAACTCCATACAAAAGTCATTACAATACCAAGTCTTCGTCTTACATCACAAAAGACACACACATAATAGGGTCATTACAAAAAGGGTCGATCGACCAAATGACTAAAGTAGTAGCGGAAGAAAAAGGCATAAGATAGCGATAACAAAAGTCAACCGGTTTGCCCTTACCCAGAAGGCAACCGATCGGGCCGCTAAGCTAGCCGTCTTGCACAAAGTCGGTCCCACAATAGTTGATCCCTTGGGGGTCAACCTCCTTTGCAACAATTAAGCAGTGCAATTGAGTACAAAAACGTACTTGCAAGACTTATGAGTAACAAACCTATACATAGCTACATGTAAGTTGAATCAAAGGAGAAGGCTATGGGGTTCATTTGACACATAAAGCAATTTTTCATTTGCAATAATGTAATAGATTGAAGGCAATTTAACAAATCTATTTTTATTTGATTAAATAACAGCGAGACAATATTATAATCATAAATAACATCCTGGAGGTGACTTCCCAACAGCCACCACAACATAACACGAATTACCCATTCGTACCACCCGAATTGAAGTTTCATCGAAAATGTTATAGTCTAACTCTCGAAAGACCTCCCCAAGCGTGTCCATAACCAAGGACTTGGCTATTCGAGTAGATTATATCCTGTAGGGGTGTACAACTTTACCCACATGTCAGACCGCCTTTTTGCCAAGCTTTTTAGTACACTTCCTTAGGTATGCCGGCACGGCTAAGTCCTACGAGACGTTTTCTAATATTGTGTATTAACTACGAGCTGCCCGTATAGATATGGAAAACCTCATACGTTGTGTCGAAGTCATCGACCTTTGAAAAGGATCGATGCTCCTAGGTGTGGAGAACCTTGATAGGAACCCACCCCCTCGCACCCGATAACACAACACATTCCTTTTTATACACAACACACACACACACACCACCTGCGACTCAATTAAACTACAATTAAAGTGACTAGAGCTCATCCATCAAGCTCTACATCACAGCGGATATAAACCTAGGCTTAGTAGTAGAGGATGAACATTTTACCTACAGTTTATGCAACTATTTAGGATCAACTACTCGAACGATAATTTAAACATCAAGATGGAGCATGCATACATACACTTTTCAAACAAGATATTAGAATTTGAAAGTAATGGGATCAATATGATCAAATGAAAAATATCTGCTTGCCTTGCTGGAGATAACTTTCTTGCTGCAGAGGATCACTCTCGTATTCAACGAATAACACCGAGAATACCCAAAAATTCAAAAGTCATCCAAAAATCATGAAATTTATGCATAAGGTAGAGCATGATTTTAAATAAATTTAGCAACAAAAATCAATCAATTTGGATGTTGTATGCAAGAGTTATGACCAAAACAAAATCAGCTTTTTGATAAAAGGCTGAAAAATGCCTCTCGGGTACTGTTCATCCGAAATTAAATATTTTGGCAAAACATTTAAGAGAGGTGGTGAACATGAAATTTTTAAGGTAGACAAAACACCATATGAGATGAACAATGCAAATTGATTCACCTCATTTGGAGCTAAGATGAATTTTCTATGATTTTTCAAAGTTATGAAAGTAGTGCACAAATCATATGTAAAATAAGATTTTCAGAGACAGTAACATGCTCAAAACCTATTCTACATTAAAGTATACTAACAGAGGAATCCAACAAAATTGGGTTTACTCAAATTGGAGTTACAGAAAATACTTATGCATTTTTCAAGTTAAATCAATTTTTAGTGCAAAATAATACTAAACCGAAAGTTATTTTAATAACAAACATTTCTAGAACAGTAACAGGCCTAAAAAACCTGCCAAAATAAAGTAAACTAAAAATTTAACCCAAAAAAATTTGAATCATCCAAAAAGGAGTTAAAATAAAATACTTATGATATTTTGAAGTTTAATACAATTTTCAGTACACAATTAAATGATTTACAGATTTTCTTTTAAATCCTGAGGTGAGAATCGTTCGGACCGTTGAGATCTAATCGGACGGTCCACACGAGAGGTCACGTTCGACAGTCTGAACGGCCAAAACGATCTGGACCGTCCAGATGAAATCGAACGGTCCAAACGAGAGGTTACGTTCGGAGAGGTCCGAACATCACCTTGACTCAGCGAGCTGACAGGTGGGCCCCTTTGTCATAGAGGTGGTCTATGAACTTGGTCCACGAGGATAAAAGCTCTGTGCACAGGTCACTTAAGTGCTAGGCCCACATATAAGTGGCTCATCTACTCGGCTAAGACAACACTTAATAATAACCCAATCATTAGCGCTTAATTTCTGGGGTTTTACCGTAATCGTGCAGCTACAGTAGACATCGGCGTACGACAAAAGCACCGAGCTCAAAGCTGAGGTCACCACCAGCGATTCCGGCCATGGTGGAGCCGGCCAAGGGTATGGACAAGTACACAATAGTATTGTGCACTTAAAGCTGGTGCTCTCGACGGCTGAGCCAGCCCAGAACAGCGGCAAGCCGGAGAGGGGCGGCGCTACCAACAACAGCAAAGTGCATGCACAAAGAAAAGCTCCGCATTGTCCTCTTAAGCATGTGCCCGAGCAGCTAGGAGGTCAAGTGAAGCTACCTGAGCGTCAAAGGGGCTCGGAGATGGCCGGAGCTAGGCTGACATTGAAGAAGGCGACAGCGGCGACACAGCTTCACTAGGAGAGGACAACCTAGGCAACCAGGAGGACAATGAGTGGTCAAGGAGCTTGAGTGAGGTCCAAGGGTGTTGTACAAGCAAAGAATCGGGCAAAACTTACCACACCGGAGTTGGAGAAGAAACTAGGGTTTCGGCCGAAAAGAATAACAATATCCAATCTCCAGAGATCCTGTCATGTATTGATAAAATTGGTTGAGGGGAAATCAAAATTATGTAAAGAGACACAATGTGATGCGCCAAAGGGAGGACAAAACCTACCAAAGGCATAGTTTTTACAAGGATGGCCTTCGGGGCGTGCTTTAGAACCGAGGATGGCACGGTGAGGTCATGAGCACTACACAAAGAATCAAAAGCTCGCATTAGCCAAAATGGAAATGGCATGCAAGGCAGGAGCGAAGGAAACCAGAGGTGAGGATTTTACTGGAGAAATAAGCTCAAACGAGCTTCTCCTTCCTCAGACCCGAGAGGAAGGATAAGGACAAATGGAGGTGTGCGAGGGGTATTAAGCCCGGGAGTTAACGGCAATGGAGGCGGCGTGAAACGGAGGAGCTCCAGGATAGGCCATGGAGGGTGGTGTGGTCACAGTGTCGACAGAGCGAGGCAGAGCGTCATGGTCGCGTGTCAAAGGAGCTCCGCGAGCGTGCCAGCGAGAGATTGAAGCTGGATCTGACAAGTGGGGCCTGGTTGGTAGTGGCTCAACGTGCGCGCAAGTGCCACATGCTCGGTCGGTGTGGTTAGTGGGTTAGATAGAGTTAGCTAGCATGGGTCGGAATGTTCGGACCAACCGAGAGCTGATCGGACCATGAAATTTGGACGATCCGATTGAAAATGAACGGCCCTGATTGAGATGGTTGTTTGGATAGTCCGAACGGCCCAAGCAATGTGGACAACTTGATTGAAATCGAACGGCCCAAATAACCTCGCGTCTATTCGGACTGGCCCGAGCACGAAGATGGTTGGGTTCAACCCATTGACTTGGGTCCGGGTCCGAGGAATAGTGCAACTAGGTTTTGAAAGCAAAAAGGTTGAGTCTTTAAGGAATTTTTAGATAGAGTTGCACAACTCCAAAAATTCCAAAATTTTTACTAGAAGTTCCTGACTCCAGGATTAACTTTGTATAAAATTTCTAGAGGTTCTTATGCATTGCATTTTTTCTCTTAGAAATTTCTCAAGGTTCTGACCTAGGGTTTGACTAAGGAATTAACAGGTTTGACTGGCCATTTTAAAATAGCAATTAAAATATGAAAATTTTGAAATTTTTTAGAGGAGTTACTGAGATGTTCTAGAACCTAGAAAAAAATATTGTTAGGTACTGTTAATAAGATTTGTTTGTACTTTAAATTCAAAACCAATTTGACATGCAGTTAAAATAGAAACCAAATAACCTCCAAAAATTCCAGAAAATTTTTAAACAAGCACAACAGAGCACAAATAATCCAAATAAAATATTCCCAACTTTGGGTCCTACTATATTTTCAAAAATGAAATTCAATTTGTAGTTCTAAGTTAGAGAAAGTATGTTTGCAAATTAAAACTCAGTTTGGACCTCCCTCCCAGTTGAATTCACTCTCTCGGTTTCAGTCCTCCTTTCGACCACTATTGAGTAGTCGAATCCCTTTTTTCCTTCGACCACTATTGAATAGTCGTATCCTTCTTTGATGAAGACATCAACCCTAAGGATGTAACCACAACTTCAACACGCTGCACTCGCTACTCTACTTCAACCACATCTTCACCAATTGGTCTTTCAGCCATTGTAGTGCCATATTCACCAGTTGGTACGAGCTACGTCTACATGCCATGGTGCTACTTATACATGCCATGGTGCTACATTTACATGCCATGGTGCTATGTTTACATGCCATGGTGCTACTCCACATGCCAAGGAAGAGTTAAAGCTGCATACGTTTTAGAATCCAATTCGGCCTCAGGAGACAGTACTAACTTCAAACATGCATAACTTTCACATACGGAGTCCGTTTGAGGTCCACGAGTACTCGATCGAAAGCTTATTTCATACTCTTTCCAACGGATCTGGCCTCACCTCCAAATTCTTTCTGTGCACGTCACAATCGCCAAAAGAAGGTGTTGTGTTACCTGTTTAGGCCAATTTGGGCCTTGTAATCCTTGGACCCATCTCCCTAGCTGCTCCCCTCCTTGGGCCGTACTATTCATTGTGGTACTGTTCATATGAACAGTATCACATGAATAGTACCACCCCTTAGTTGTTTATCTACGTGAGGCTCTCCCTCTCCTATTTAAAGAGGCCTCACCCCTCTAGTTTTTCTTGGGTTTTTCTTTTAGATTATTCTGTGTAGCAGTTTCGTCGCTTGTTTGGTTTGAGAAATCCCAACTTTGTGAGCTTCATTTTTATTAGCAATAAAGATTGCATCTACTACTCTCTTGCTTGTGTTCTCGATTCGCTTGCAGGAGATAGCCTTCTTGGCGAGGTCAACCGCGTTCGACATGGTTGATAACCAACGGAGCAGTGGTGTAGTGATTGCGAGGGGTTCGATCTGTTCGGGTCGGAGCCTTTGGATCATCAACATAGTGTTCTCCACAATCGACTTATCTCTACATATCGGAAGATCGGGCCACACTTACATCAGGTGGTATCAAAGCGAAGGTTGCCCGTTAGGTAAGCACAGTTTTTCCCCTTTTAGATTAATTATTGTTCATCATCCTAAAATCCAGAAAATTAGCCCCACAAAAATATTTTATTTGTCATGTTCTTTCGCTGTCCCATTACCCATTGAGCCATTGCAATTTTTATTTCGGTATTTTGCTTGTTGAATTTTTTGTTGCATCGTCGTGTCTAGTTGCTGAATTCTAGTTTAGTTGGAGTCTAGTACGTCATTGTCTAGTTGCATCTCGTGTTTCCTTCACGTTGCTCGATCATTCTTTTAGGGTTCTTAGATTTGTATCTAAAACAGAAAATTCGTAGGTTAGAACTAGGGATGGCAACGGGGCCATTCCCCGTCGGGGAGTGGTGGAACATCCCCATCCCTGAGAGACGAAAAATTCCACGTCCTCATCCCCATCCTCGGGTGCTACTCTCCCCCCGTCCCCGTCCCCATCGGGTTATCGGGGCCCCACGGGGACCCATACCTGCAAGTTGGATCCCGAAAGAAGATAAAATAAGATTCATAATGTTATAAAATGAGTATGAACATTCACATGCAATACTAAAATGACAATGTTTTTTTTGATTAATTAGCATCTGAAAAGTAAAGAATGCAAACAAGATTATCTGGCTATCGCCTTATCGGGTTGTGCTGTAATACCCCAAAAGTATTCGAGAATATTCGAAAGAGTATTCGGGAGCGATTATGTGAATTCAGAGAAGGACCAATAAAATAGATTTAGCAGCAATTAGATAAAGGGGTTTTCTGCAGTTTTTTTGCAACCTGGGCCTCAGGCCTTGGCCCAGGAGGCCCATGAGGGGCTGGCCACCAATAAAAAGAGGGGGGAAACCCTAGTTGCTACAGTACCGTGCCCCTGGTACTGTAGCACCGCACTGTAGCAACCCCCCCTCTTCTATGCAAAGAGGAGAAAAGAAGGAGAGAAAGGAAGAAGAAGAGAAGGGAGAAGAGAAGTAAGAGGGATCACCATCCGTGGTTCGCGACCTTCAGCGGCATCAAGGGTAACGCGTTGTTGTTGTTGGGTAATTAGTCATAGAAGAGTAATCGGGTAGTTTTTGGCTAGGTTGCAATCTGCCTGCTGTTCGTGTAGATTCGTCCAGAAGCTTGCGGGGTTAATTTCATGTGGTTAGAGGCCGAATCAGAGGTTTTGGTCTCCTAGATAATTGTAGGTTATGTTCTTAGCTTTCGTTGGCCGCCAAGATCGCCCAAATCCGATTAACGGTCTAGGAGTTATGAAGTTCCTAGTATTGATGTCCTGTTGTTCTGTCAGATTCTGCATAGTCTGTAGAAAACTGGTTAGAACTGCTAATTAAAAGGAGAATCAGGAGACCTCAATATAATGAAAAATGTGGGTAATTTCTTTACCTTTTCATAGAGATAAAGAACGCAAGATTTGGATTCTCGTAGCAAAAGTTATGGAGGTTTTAGTGTACTATCCAGAGAACCCAACGTGAATTTTGATGTCTGATAGATTGGTTTGCTAGGGGCAGTAGATGGTATAATCAAAAGGGATCCCCAACTAAGTTTATTTAGATAATTTAATTACCTTTTCAGAAAGTCCAAGAACATCTTATTTGGACACCTACGCAGAAAGTTATGTATTTTTAGAAGTTGACAGTCCACAGTGTGCGCCAATCCGATTGCTAGAAATTGGGAGTTGGGAAACACTTGGGAGTTTAGCAAGTTCATTTGTGTTGTTCTTTTTGCTCTTGGTTCAGAATGTTGGTCTTAGATTGGGGTATCTTTATATTCAGGTGGGAGCGTAGTTCGGGGCAGCACCTCGTCGCGTCCCATTGTTCTCGCACGGTTGAGGCAAGTATTCGGGCTATGGTATATGTATGCCTGCATGATGTGATTGTGATGTGTCTTGTTCGCTTTAGTCATGCATACCTGTTTATGAGATGAGTTACTGTTTAACTTAGTGACTGCCAGTTGGTTAAAGATTTTCCCGCATGTTGTTAATGCTTACATGTTAATGAGAATATGTTGAATTCCTGCATATGAAGAATGTTATCATGGTGCATATGCATGTTGAGAGCATACAGGTGCCTTGGTCACGTGGTGACCAAGCACATACAGTTGAGGTCCCCGTCATGTAGATGACGGGCTTGAGGTCCCCACATTTGTGGAATGTGGGTTATGAGCAAAGAGGTCTCCATCATTAAGATGATGGGCAAAAGTCCCTATACATGTGGTGTATAGGCTCTTGGTCCCTGTGCTAGTGGGCACAGGCAAGGGTATACAGCGACGGTTGTATACCCCGCATTACCGGTAAAATGCGAAAAGAGATAAAGTTCAAAGGAGCATTGCATTGATTGCATATCATGAGAAAAATGGCTATATTTAGTATAATGTTATTGTGGATTATTGATGCTATGCTAATGTTCTTGTTTTATAGCTTTGTTGATACTTGCTGAGTCTTTGGGCTCACCCTTGCTTAAATGTGTTTTAGGTACCAATGGCAGGAACGACACGCATGGGAGGGAGCAGTTGTTGGATGCACTCATTACCTCACACTCATAAGGCGTTTGCTACTTAGCTTCAATTTAGAAATAAATAAACTATTTGATTATCACCCATAGATGGTTTGGTTTGAGTAGCTGCTTATTTGTAATAATGAGATTGTCAGTCTTGGTTGGTTCATTTGATTATCATGCATGATAGAGTAATTTGATTTTGAGAACTTTGTTATGCCATGCGTTATTGTTGAACTCTCAGTTTAGCTGATTAAACAAAGGAGATTCTACCGGAAATTTGTAGTTGTGCTAGAATAGTTTAGTTTCAGTAGCATTCTAGGCTCTTTGAGAGTTGGGGTGTTACATGTGCAGTACTGGACTAGTGGCCTACATGCCTTATCGGGGCCCCAAGTGGGTAACGGGGATGGGGAGTAGGGGAATATCCCCATCCCCGTTTCACCCGATGGGGAATTGTATTTGCATATTAGCATCCCCGTGGGGGAAGAAATAGTCCTATCCCCGTCCCCTAATAGATGAATTCCCCGTCGGGGAATGGGGAATGGGGCCCCATTGCCATCCCTAGTTAGAACTCCTCTAATCCGCACCAAAAATAGTATTCGTTTCCGCTTCATCTAATCCAAATTGCTTGCTAAAGTTCAAGCCGATTTCACCACGATACCGAGATGATTGCCATGATCTTTTAGGGGAATTGATGTCCGAGTCCAGCATCCACCCTTTGTTATTATTTGTGACTTGCGGCAAACCCTAGGGCCAGCCAAATATTAGAAAGAGAAAGAGGCAGCCGCACAGAACAAAAGCCGCGGTAAAAAAAACACAAAAAAAAGTGCGTGAAAATTGGTGGAGACCTTCTACATATAACCACAAGCTTCCACAAAACATTTCAGTAAGTTTGTCCCACGGGGTTGAAAGATATAGCAATTTCAAATTTGAGCCCGAGACCGTTTCGAGTCCGAGTAGGATTCCGTTTCCAAGACACATTCAGTAAAACTGGCATAACTTTTGCATACGGTGTCCGTTTTTTATGTTCTTGTGCTCATTTCGAAGTTAACGACTAGGTGCATCCTTTCCACCTAAGCCATTAGTCTCCCTCCAGGGGCCCCAAAACCGGCCAGTTTTGGCCCCGAATTCGCGTCGCAAGTTTTCGGTTTCTGTTTTTGCCGTTTATTTCGATCTTTCCTTCGGAATTTGGAGTTTGCCTCAACTGCAAAATTGTAGATCTCATCGAAACCTTTCAAAAGATTATATATAAGACATATAAAACTTTGTCTTTTCATCATTTGAGACTAGCTGTTTTTCTGTTCAATCTAGAGGGTTGTTCACGTTTTTACCGATATTGTTGTTTTGTGCTCTACATCGCGCGAATAATCTTCTACCCTTAGAAAGAAGTTTGAGTAGTTGGCTAGAGTCTCTCCTAGTACTTGTTGTGAGGCTCTCTTTTGCTTACATCAAGTCACATTGATCGTTGTATATGCGTACATACACGTCTCTGCATAGGACTTTGATTAGCTAGTTGTCATTAGGCTAGGATCAGCAACTTTGACGAGTACTTTGAACAATCTTTCAACTTGCATTTACTGATTTGATTATTGCTCATCCTTGCTACCATATTGTGCCTTCCGAGCTCCACCTACTTTTGATCAAAACAGGTCCCCTCTTGCAATCGTACCCACTCTCGACACGGTATCACGAACCAGTCACCGGTTGTACCACCTGCTGCGTTGGTAAGAACACTTGTAAGAGTGTGGAAAGACGCTTGAGAGTGTGTGTTTCCACCATCCATCACCTAGTAGCTGATAGGGATAATACTTTTGTGTTGTCTTTTATTTTCTACTAATAATGGTAGGGTCACATGGATCTACGCATGCTAGGCTGGTCACTGACCCCACAGGTGCTGACTAAGGATCTGAGCGAGACGAGGAACAATATGGTGCTAAAATTTCAGATACGTATACAGTGAAGCATGTACTGAGTGCACAAATGAAGTGTGCTGAGCAGAATCAACGCCACCATCTGTTCCAAACAAAGTTTATCATCAAAGAGCGTGCATGTCGTGTGATCATTGATGGAGAAAGTTGTAACAATTTGGCGAGCATGGACATGGTTGAGAAGCTTGTATTGACCACACAACAGCACCCTCGTCCATATTACATTCAAGGGTTCAACAATTGTGGTAAGCTGAAGGTAACTGGCACTGTGAGAGTACATTTTTCTATTGGTTCTTACATGATTATATTGATTGCGATGTAGTACCTATGTAAGCATGTTCTTTGTTGCTAGGTAGACCTTGGCAATATGATAGAGACACGGTGCATCACGGTAGAGCCAATAAGTATACTTTCATGTTTAAAAAAAAGAAAATCACTTTGCTGCCCATGTCTCCTGAAGCTATTTTCAAGGATGAATTAGAGAGAACTAATAGAGAAAAGGAGAGTAGAAAAATGAACATAAGATTGTAGCTAAAGAATTTGTGCACCCGAAGAAGAAAGAACCTAGTGCTAGGAAAGGTGAAACTAAATTGACAGCTCCTGTTATGTTAGCAACAAAATCTGATTTCATTAACATAGAAAAATATGAATCTGAATGCTATACTATGATTTGCAAAGAATCTTTATGTCCATTAGAAGAACAGCGTGTTTCTTTGCCTCCTGTTGCTACTAACCTTTTGCAGGAAAGTAATGATTTGAAGAATACGATTGAGTCGAGGACGACTCAAATTCAAGAAATGGAGGATGATGAGGACATCAACCCTAAGGATAAAACCACAACTTCAACACGCTGCACTCGCTGCTCTACTTCAACTACACATCTTCACTAATTGGACTTTCAGCCACTGCAGTGCCATATTCACCAGTTGGACCGAGCTACGTCTACATGCCATGGTGCTACATCTACCTGCCATGGTGATATGTCTACATGCCATGGTGCTACTCCACGTGCCAAGCAAGAGTTAAAGCTGGATACGTTTTGGAATCCAATTCGGCCTCCGGAGACATCACTAACTTCAAACATGCATAACTTTCACATACAGAGTACGTTTGAGGTCCACGAGTACTCGATCGAAAGCTTATTTCGTCCTCTTTCCAATGGATCCAGCCTCACCTCCAAATTCTTTCTGTGCACGTCACAATTGACAAAAGAAGGTGTTGTGTCATCTGTTTAGGCCAATTTAGGCCTTGTAATCCTTGGGCCCATCTCCCTAGCCACCCCCTCCTTGGGCCGCACTATTCATAGCAGTACTATTCACATGAACAGTATCATGTGAATAGTACCACCCCTTAGTTGTTTAGCTATTTGAGGCTTTCCCTCTCCTATTTAAGGAGGCCTCACCCCTTTAGTTTTCCTTGGGTTTTTCTTTTAGATTATTCTGCGTAACAGTTTCGCCGCTTGTTCGGTTTGAGAAACCCCAACTTTGTGAGCTTCATTTTTATTCGCAATAAAGATTGCATCTACTACTCTCTTGCTTGTGTTCTCGATTCGCTTACAGGAGATAGTCTTCTTGGCGAGGTCAACCGCGTTCGGCACGATTGATAACCAACGGAGCAGTGGTGTAGTGATTGCGAGGGGTTCGATATGTTCGGGTCGGAGCCTTTGGATCATCAACGCTGTGTTCTTCACAATCGACTTATCTTTACTTATTGGAAGATCGGGCCACACTCACATCATTCTTTGGACCTAGTAGTCGAAACTTTCTTTCGACATCCTTCCAACCAGTGGGTCGAAACTTTCTCTCAACTAGGTAGTCGAATCCTTTCTCTTACGACAACGTCGAGTACTTGTAATCCCTCTGATATCCTTCTTACGACCACGTTGAGTAGTCTTATCCTTCTTGTAACCTTATTTCGACCACGTTGAGTAGTCGAATCCTTGCTTCTTTCGACTGCGTTGAGCAGTCAACCGCGTTGGTCGACACCACAAGCACCAATGATAGCGCGAGCATGGTAGGGATAAATAGCGGCATAACCAGGAGGCAACAATGGTGGAGGTTTATGAAGGGATACGGGTAGGCTACACTAGCAACAATTCAAAAAAATTTACCACGTAAATCAGGACGCCAAGCAAGATAGATGATCACAGATCATTACCACCAGACGCGCAGTGCAGCGAAAGTAGAGTCAGAGCAACCTTGTCCGACAATGAACGCTTCGATGTAGTGGTCGTAGATGATCGTCCAACGTCCTCGTAGTCGATCGTCTCCTCCAGCAACCTCCGCAGTTCCTTGTGAAGATCACGGATCGTCCCCAGCGCAACAGCGACCGCAGTAGCGCCTCTACGGTATCCACACGTCTAGAGAAGAAACAACCATACGCCGGTGTGCTAGCACCAAGTCGCATGGGAAGGCTGTCTCAAGAAGATGGCGGCTAGGGTTTCGGTGGAAACAACTCACGTGTCTGTCTCACATCCCCTTTTAGCCTCAAACATCTCCTTATATATAGTGCCCCGTGTCGGATCCTATCCGAACACGTTTGACGAATCGTATTTGTACTGGTTTGTTCCATTCCATTAAGTATGTGACCCGTTAG
This sequence comes from Ampelocalamus luodianensis, assembly GCA_036346255.1. Taxonomy (NCBI): domain Eukaryota; kingdom Viridiplantae; phylum Streptophyta; class Magnoliopsida; order Poales; family Poaceae; genus Ampelocalamus; species Ampelocalamus luodianensis. Next base: position 69,663,611 of record CM070620.1, on the reverse strand, counting down.
GTTTATGTGTAATCGGTTGTGACTCGGAAACCCTTTCCAACCACGAGTCGTAGCGGTCCCTAGCAGGACATAACGATTCCCGAATACACACAAATTATATCGGACGAACATTAATGCAATATGATCTACGACTAGGTCCTCATCACATACGACCAGGTCTTATCTTTATACGACCAGTTCGCACTCGGTCACGACCAGTTCGTAACTCCTTACGACCAGGTTTCAACCACTCTGTGATTTCGTTCGATCAGCCTACGACTTGCTCGTATCACCATACGACTTGTCTAGATCTGATCGAACTAAGCGACTTACTCTAGTATTCTCCCTTTGCCTCACGATATCTGGTTTGAACTCCAGGTGAGATAATGTGTCATCCATGGAATGTTCAATACTTTCTCGATCGAGTTGTCAGATAACCTTATGTAGTCGAACACTTCGACCACTAGTGGCATGGCCATGCACTTTCTTTATCCGATCACTTTGAGGGGCCCAAAGACATCTCTCCCGTTATGTTAGGAGGGGCAAATCTCATATCCGACCAGTCACATCCCTCCGCATGTTTCATAGTATACCCGAAAGCTAACTTTATAACTACCCAGTTACGAGTAGCGTTTGGCAACCCCTAAGAGTGCTATTACACATGTAGGGAACCATGCTGATCTCAGGTCTAAGGATTATACATCATCATTGCTTGAGACCAACTAGTGACACAAATGATCATAACAATCTCAATAGTGCCTCAAGGTGGGTCAATCTAACATCATGTTCTCTAACATGTGTCCACATTATTGATTCGATATCCCTATATCCATGACCGGCGAAACATGATCATCAATCAATACATGTGCTGGTCGTAGAGTCACTAGTGTCCCAATCAGTGACATTCGACTAGGGATACATTCATAATGATCATCATAAGTCAAAAGAGCTTCACCAACAAGCCACATACTTGTTAATCTTTACAACTGATGATTCAAACAAGAAACAGAATAACACATATTCAATAACACATAAACATAGATGTAATATCACCATCTCCATGATTGCCTCTAGGGCATATTTCCAACAGTTTAATTAAAGACCGTGAGCTGAAGATTGTGAGCTGAAGATCGTTTTGTCAACCCAACCATATAGCTTAAATTGCCAAGACTCATTCTGTGTATTGAATCACTTCACCAACTTATTAGTATTGATCGAGTAGAACGTTGTGTTGTTTCTTAACTTATATGGTATATTTTCTTTTGGTACATCATACACAGATATGATCAATCTTGTGTATAACATTTTCTTAAGGGGGGTAGACTTCTCTCCTCATAGCTTTCTCTCTCACCCTTTGCTTTTCCCTCTTCTCTATCAATCCATTGGACAACTCTGACCTGTCAATACGCTACAAAACTTTAGACAACTCAAGATCTCTGGATATGAAGCCAACTTGAACATAAACTCACCTGATCTCTTTCTAGCCTCCCAGTAGAGTCATCCTATGTCCATCTTTTCTCTCTAGCCCCTCCAAATCTCGGAAATGAGATTCCTTTTAAAGGGGGTAGTTTGTAACATCCCAAAATTATGTTACTATTTCAAAATCAATAAAGTTAGTATTTTGTCGCTTTTTCTAAGTTGTAAAAGAGTTTCCTTGATTTTTTGATAATCTAAAAGAGTTTTATTGCTTTTCTTGAGTCCCCTAAGTTTTAAAAATTCAAGAAGAAAATTTATTGAGTTTACTGGGTTTAATTGGGTTTAAAGTTGAAAAGAAAAAAAGGGTTTTTCCTTTTCCCGGAAATTTTTAAAAATAATTTATTTAAAAAAGTAAAAGCTTCTCGGGCCCCTGGCGGCCCTTCACCTCCACGCGGCAGCACCCTCGCCAGCTCACCCGAGCGCGCGTCGCCCAGCTTTCGCCCATGCTGGAGCTCGCGCCACCGCCTCTAGCGCCACCGTCAAAGCTTCTCCGCCATCGTGGAAGCCTCTCCGGCGGCGTGCTCGTCGCCATCAGCTTCGCAAGGTTGTATTCTACACGGTGCTTGTTTTCTTCTTCGGAGACCCGCCGGAGCCCCATGCGCTACGGAAGCTCCTCCTCTCCCGAAGCTCCTACGCCGTCTTCGATCGCTCCGTCGAGCCCCACTGTCGTCCTCCTTCGCCTTTGACTGCGAGCTGCCCCGCCGCCCTGGTGAGTTTCCCGTGCTCTGACCTCTCTCTCAATTTGGACCTCCCTCTCCGTTTGGACCTCCCTCCCAGTTGAGATCACCCTCTCGGTTTCAATCCTCCTTGCGACCACTGTTGAGTAGTCGAACTCCTCTTTTCCTTCGACCACTGTTGAATAGTTGTATCCTTCTTTGAACCTGGTAGTCGAAGCTTTCTTTTGACATCCTTCCAACCAGTGGGTTGAAACCTTCTCTCAACTAGATAGTCGAATCCTTTCTCTCTTACGACATCGTCGAGTAGTCGTAATCCCTCTTGCTATCTTTCTTACGACCACATTGAGCAGTCTTATCCTTCTTTAACCTTCTTTTGATCACATTGAATAGTCGAATCCTTACTCCTTTCAACCACGTTGAGTGGTTAAATCCTTGCTTCTTTCGACCACGTTGAGTAGTCGAATCCTTGCTTCTTTCGACCGCATTGGTCGACACCACAAGCACCAATGATAGCACGAGCCTGGTAGGGATAAATAGCAGCATAACCATGAGGCAACAACGGTGGAGGTTTAATGTCCTGTGTTGGTGAATATGGTGCATCGAGGAAAAGTGTTGTGTGACACTGCCATCGTCGAGAGTGCAATGGGCAGCACAATTACGATGAAAGTAGCAATCACCATTTATTAAAAATAAATAAATCTTTACTACAAGAAAAGGAAAAATGTAATATCTGACCAAGCATAAGTAAAAATAAGTAATAAAAAACATTACTATTCACCAAAAATATTTCCTTTTGCACTTATTTTGAATTTATAAAGTGTTTTTATTTGAACATTTCCATATTTATCCTCTCAAATATTTCAATATTTGTATTTTTGTTTCATTTATTTTTTGAGGTTTCAATTCCCCCTAGCATGCAATGACGCGAACACCAAACACCTAGCCGTTGCGGGGAAGAAAATCACACGCCTATAAATTCCGCGTGTTCGAATCGCGTGGCTTCCCTGAGACGCCACCATTCCCCACCCTTCCGAATCGAAGTCGGAGTCCTGACTCCTAAAGGCGGTGCGAGATCACGATTTAAGGCACCCCTCTGGAAATTATTCAGCCATCCGCTCCCAATTCTCTCTGCCCCAGCTTCTCTATTTCTTTCGCGCTCGCTTTGCCCTAGATTCCGCCGCTGCCGCCGCGCCATGGCTGCCGAGGCGATGTCGATCGGGCGCTGGAGGGAGCTTTTCGGCTCCCAGGTCTTTGATGCACTGGAGGCCGCCATCACCATCGCGGCGCTGGACGACCCCGCGGAGCTCAGGCGGAGGCGCGACCACATCATGGAGCTGCTCTTCGCGCCGCCTGCAGCTTCGCCCACGGGGATCGCCAAGAACGTGACGGCCGCGCCGGTCCGCGCGGGGGAGGACGTGCGCGTCGCGAAGATCCGCGGCGTCGTCGGCAAGGAGGATGTCCGCCAGCCCGCGCCGACCACAAAGGCTCTGGTTCGCCCTCAGACCTCCGCCGCGGCGTCTTCATCGTCGACCACTGCAGCCGTGGCAACGGCGCTGTCGGGGCCAAGCCTGGAGGCGAAGCTGGCGGCGACCAAGCGGAAGCTGCGAGAGGATACGAGGAGGCCGCCGATGCGAAGAGGCACCGGCGGATCCAGGTGATCGTGGCGCCAGAGATGGCGAACCAGAGGAGGAAACCCGTCGTCGCGCGCGTGAGCCGCAGGGTGTGCGCGGCGTCCTTGGGCGCGGGGAGGCGCACGATGCTGGCGCCGTCGTCTCTCGGGATGTGTAGCTAGGATCTGGAGAGTTCGATCTGAGACGAAGAATTCGTCGAGAACTAATGTTATCTCCTCATTTTTTTGGTGTATTTAGTCCTTCTGGACGTATCATTGGGGAATTCACGTCCTTCTGGAGTAGTGCAAAGTTACTAGTTTGTTACTACTGCTACGGTCTCCTGTAAGTAAGTTGGGTTTGTTAATTAATTTGACTGAAATACCAGATTTCTTGCCCAATTCTTCAACGTTGTGTTCTGCGAGCGATTCGAGTGTTCCGAGTTCCGACCTCACAGGAGTTTTGCCTCTAGCTGTAGTCCATCTCTCCTGACGATCTGGAGCAGTCGAATCGATCGACAGCTCGCCGCCTCGTCTTGTCGGGCATGCACACGATGCTGCCGTCGGCGCTTAGGATGTGTAGCTAGGATCTGGAGAGAGTTCGTCAAGAACTAATGTTATCTTTGTTATCTCCCCACAAAATTTTGGTGTATTTAATCATCTGGGCACGTGATTGGGCAATTCACGTCCTGGTTTCTGTAGATGTGAAGAAGTAGTGCACAGTTACTAATACTCCGACCTCCTGTAAGTAGTTTAGGTTTGTTAATTGTTGAAGTGCCAAATTTCTTGCCCAATTCTTCAATCCTTGCTTCTCCTTGTGCTATTATTAACTTTCCCGTCGATGAACTTTCTTGTGAAATTCTTGTTATGGCATGTATGCTACACGCTCTTCTTCTTATGGCATGGTTGATCAGCTTTCCTTCCCGTCTGGGTCAAGCATACAGGATACAACATTTGGAAAATGCACACTGACAATATACCACCCAAATAAGCCTTCACAAATATGCGACAAACTAGCCAAATATTTTGGGAAAGATGACGGCCAGTGTCAAACTAGCACACATTTACAAGCCTAACATCACACAATTACCAAACTAGCAAATATACCAGCCTAGTTACAAACTGACAACCAATAAATGTACACCGAAATACAAATAAATCAGCGTTACCAAATGCCCCCAAACAATCAGGCATCTCTTTGGTCAAATATAAAGCTAGATAGCAGACTACTGTATATACTAGTTAGGATAATTGCACACTTCAAACTAGAGCTCTTTCACATACTTCACAGTTCACACAGCGAAAAAATACAAGAGCAAGCACTTGCACAGAGCTGCAGCTATGAGGCCCAATTTAATTGTCTAAAACATGCTTCTTATAAAGCGCAAGTATATCCTTCTTGTTGGGACTCCGTAGCTCTAGCAACTGCGCCCCAAATCCATGCTTAGTAAGCTCCTCTTTTAGCTTTGCAATGGTGAACTTTTTATAATCTCCTGAGTTGCCATCTTTTATATCAGTACTAACTGTAACACTGTCTTCTCCCATATGAACAGAACCACCGTCTTCAGTTTGGACATGCTTTAGGGGGCTAGTGTTGCTTCTCGATCTCTTTCTGCTCCTCTCCGGATGATCAATGTCCATATCTTGGACCGACTCAATGCCTACTTCATTCTCTCTCGTCCTTTTGCCATGAGTACAGTGGTTCTAAGCTTGCTATCCAGTGCAGTCTTGAAGATGGTTCTTTTCTTGTTCGAGCATTCTAGCTTGTTTCTCATATGATACTGCTCTATCTCTTAGAAATTCTAATTTGCTGGTTAGTTCTTTAATTTCATCCTTCAAGACTGGAGTTTCCTTATTATGGCTGTGTGCTTTGGATTCCGCTACCTGAAAGTGATGTTTAAGCTTTAGATAACTAAAATTCACATGAAACAGAATGCATCAATTCAAGAGAGTGATTGAAAGGTAAATTGACCTGCAAACGCTCAACCAACACACTTTCTTCACTCTCTGCGTGTCTAATTTTTGCAATTAATCTCTTCATTTCCTCTTCCTGTCATTAACAAGTTGTCAACATACATAGTCAAACACATGAAACATAATGTGTGCATGTGGGGGGTAGAGAGAGAGAACCTTTTCCTTCAACTGTGCAGCAAATTCAGCCCTTATGGCACTTTCCCTTTCTTGCGCGATTTTGTTAATTTGTTCTTGCACCGATGCTAATCTCTCCAATGCACTTTTAGCTTGCACAGCAGCTGTTTCATATCTATGCCTCCGTTCTGAGGCCAGAAGCTGCATGTTCACGAGCTGCTTCCAAGTTTCCCTCCCCTGAGCTATATCTAGACTCAAGAGATGCCAGCTGAACAATAAATCTATCTTTTTCACCCTTGTGCTGAGAAACAGATTGATCATAATTTGCTCTCCACTCAGTGCATTCGTGTCGTACAACATCAAGTTCTTTAGATATGCTCAAGCAGCGTTCCTCTAATGTGCTCCACTTGGTCCTTCAGATATGCTGGTGGGCCAGGCTGAGGAAGGAGGGGTTGGGCCGCGGGAGAGGGAAGTTGCGAGGGCCTCGGGTTAAATTCGTAAGACTTAGATATTTTCGATCTTACAAGTTTAACTCTGAGTCTCAAAGAACTGAAATCAATTTTAATTCGATTTAAGTAAGAGGAGCTAGAGCCACAATTACCATGCATACCGCACCTCTGCCCATGCTACACGGTAAACGTTTCCCTAACAGCCCAACTCACGCTAAAATGAATCAAAAAGGATTTCAGAACTTAGATATGTGCCCCATGTTAGCTTCAAGATCAACGACTAACACACACATATCCTTAACAACATTGATCACAGTCATACACAAGGCATACATTAATATTACAAGTGGCATACAACATAGGACTTACGTCCACATCTTTTACAAAAGTGGTCGACCGGCCAAATTCGAAGGATTAACATAAGTACATGGTGGAAACAAGTTGAGATAACCAAAAAACCAGCAAGGTGTGCCCAAACTCAAAGGCAGCCAAGTGGGAGTTAGAAACAGCCTCATTCATTAGCATCGCCGAAATCGGCGCTAACGAACTGATCGAGCATGTAATCATCCTCACCTGAAGCAAAGTAGACAATCCGGTTCAGTACAAAACATACTCGCAAGTCTTACACAAAATAAAAATTATCCATGCTAGAGGCTAACCAAAAGAGAGGCATTAGTGGCTTAATTTTTGCATCGAATGCACAATTTTTCATCCCTACACATACTAGTTTGAAATTGCCATTTTGTAAACAAAACTTATAGCAAAGAAATACAATTGACAATGACACATATTGTGGGGACCCCCGAGATCGGATCCGTATCAAGCTAAGTGATTACGCCGTAAACGCAACACTTAACGTGAGACGCACACGATTCCGAGTGACCCGGATATGTGTCACATGCTAGCTCCCAAGGATCAGTGGCTAACATGCACATATGCTAGTACACAACATTGCAATCACATCCATACACAATATACAAGAATAAAACAATCAATTATAATATTATTTAAATAGCACCTTATAGTACAAGGTTGCAAAAGAGGGCCGATCGGCCAAATCTAATTAACCCAAATAAATTGCAGCGGAAGATAAACTTAAAATAAAAAGGGAATAACTGAGTTGGTATGCCCACAATCCCACAAGCAACCAACTGGAGTTAAAGCTGTTGCACCCATCGTTCTCACCTGAACAAATAGACACTGTTAGAGTACAAAGTTGTACTCGCGAGACTTTCAAAAGAAATAAAGATGCATGTATGTATCAAAGGAAGGCTACTAAACTAGTCAATTTTCAGCATAAAGCAAGTTTTGCATAAGGATAAAAGATTCTAACTTGCCATTTATAAAATATTTAGAAAACATTTTATAGTAGTAAGTAATGATCATCAATGTATACTCTCCAAATATAATCAACGCACGAATATCCCATTCGTGGCACAATTCATTCCACAACAAATTTAACGCGCGAACTACGCGTTCATGAAATCATTTCAGATTTTAATACGCCTTCATTCGGATAATTTAATTATGAGATGAAAAATTTGTAGAGCAGTGGTGAGTACATGGATTACATGGATAAATAGGTAATATTATTACAAGTTCAAAACAGTTGAGTTTTCTTCATTTGGAGTTTTCACGATTTAGTTATTGATTTCTAAAGTTATCAGCATTATTAGTGTAAAAATAATACCATTTAGGATCATTTTCCTCAAACTATAATTTCTGTGACAGAGGTAAGCTTGAAACCACTTTTATAATTAAGTTTATATGAAATAGAAATTATCAAAACTGATTTCACTATTTTTGGAGTTAAAATGAAATAGTTATGTATTTTTTAAGTTAAAACCCTTTTCTTATTGTAAAAATAATAGAGTTATGGATCATATTTCCAAAACTATATTCTCTACTATAGAGACATATTTGAAACCTATTTTAAAATAAAATTCACATAATATGAAAAATATCAAAACTGGTTTCATTTAATTTGGAGTTTATTTGGATTAGATATGGATTTTAGAAGTTAAATGATTTTTCAGTGTAACAATAATTCACTTCGGAATTTATTTTTGCATTTAATACTTCTAGTACACGGGTGAAGCTAGCCCTAGAGACTGACCAGTGGGACCTGGGGTCAAGGGTTTTGACCCAGTCAACGAGGACTGGTCTCGGCCGAAACCAAGCCGAAGGTGTATTCCTTGGAATACGTCTCCTACACAAAGAGACATAAAACTAATCAAAGAATCCTAATAATACGCATTTCCTTAGCAAAAACGTACCAACAATCTACACTTCCTCTTAACCAATTATACGGGCCCACCAGTCATAGAGATATTAGCTTTCTAATTCAACCATTAGTCTAACTAACCGGGATTTTGTTAATTAATCTAGCTATTGTTTTCGGACGGAAATTACGACAATAGCACCGCACGCTCCCGTGAGCTTTGCCGACAGCTCGCCGGCGCGGTGATCCACGGGCGTGTGAAACAAGGGCATAAATGGGTTGCTAAAAGCCTGCCGGTCCGACTGGTAGCCGGAACAAGGCCGGAGAAGGGTTGTGGCGGCGGCGCGACAAAGGGTTGCGGCGGCGTGATTACGGCAAATATGGCAATGACGCCTCGGTAGGCCTTTGTGCAAACCAAACAAGGCCGAAGCTACTAAAGGGTTCCTTGAGGCTTACCAAGGTGGTAGAGGGGCTCGAGCAGCTCTGAAGTGGCTCGACATTGATAATGGCCGCGGCGGCGCACAGCTTCTCGTGGAGAGTAGGGCCTGAGCCAAGTAACCGAAAAACAAACATAAAGAAATCTTCAGTGAGGGATCTAGTTGGTGTGAGTGCAAGGAATTGGAAAATGGATTACCCGATTGACAAAAGATTGTGAATAGGGTTGCCGGCCGAGAATTTGGGGAGAGCTCCAAATCCAAGTGTTCCTGTGAACAATCCGACCAACAAATTGAGGGGAAAAGATGCTAATACCTAGAGGTGAAAAGTGACGCGAAAAAGAGAGGTCAGTACTCACTGGAGACCAAGTTTGCATAAGGGTGGCTTTCGGGGCGCGCTCCGGAGGCAGTGAGAGTACGGCGGCGTTCCGAGAGCTACAAACCAAAACACGAGCTGAGGTTAGCCAAAATGGACATGGCGAAGAACGGGGAAGGGAAAGGATGCCAAGGCGAGGAGCTTACCCGAGCTGGCTGCGCAAGGGAGCCTCCTCCTCCTCTCAGCCGTGAGGAGAAGTGAGGAAATTACAAGGGTTTGAGGGCGACTTAAGCTTGGCTGAGGGACAAAACAGAGGCGGCGTTAGCTGGGAAAGCTCGGGGACTGGTCGGCGAGGGCGGTGGGGGAACGGCGTCGCTCGCGCTGACGGAGGCGGCTCAGAGCCGAGACGCCGCGTGGATCTCGCGCCCTGAGCGCTTCTGCCCGAGGTGGAAGAAGGGTCTGACAGCGCGGGCCCGTAGGTCAGCGGCTCATAAGCGTGTGAGTCTCAGCCTGGCTCGGCCGGTGCATTTAGTTGATCAGGCTCGATCAATTCCAAAGCGTCCGTGCGATGTTAATCGGACGGCTAGATTGCGTGCGTTCGCACCGTTCGACCAGAACATTTCGGCGGCCCGTGAGGATCACCCGATCTTGATCGGACGGCCCACGTATGGTGCGGTTAGGGGGTTGGGTGGAGCCAAGTTGAGGTTGGGTTCGGTCGGTCCAACAGTAACGAGCCCGAAGTTTGAATTCAGTTTGACCAAAGCTAAACAAGTTTGACCGAGGCTTTAAATATAGCAATAAATTTCTAAAAATTCTGAAACTTTTTAGAGGGGTTCCAGGGATAATATAGTACCCAAATAAAATACTAAAACTTACTGTTCATGACATAAACTGTAAATTTTAAATTCAAATTTAAATTGTGTCATTGAAGTGAGCTCGAATTTTCTGGAGGTTGAATTAGGTTCCAAAATTTTTGGAAAAATTATATTAATTCATGATAATTATCATAGTGTTTTAATAAATTGTTTTCAGACGATGATCCAAAGTTTTTGTTCATGTTTTTATTTGGAGTTCATATTTGAAGTGTATGTTTGATCTTTGATTTAAATTTTCCAATTGCAATAATTTATGCAAATGATTCCAAAATGTCAAGCATGCTGATAAGATGCATACTAAATCCCATTAATTAATTTGGGGATGTTACACATATATAGATCAAACAAGGCCAAAGTGGTAGCCCACTTTGATAAACTAAAATTTGCATGAATAACCATTCATGCCGATACCAGGTAGTTGTCCCTGTCAATTTTAATTAAGAGTCTAACGATGACATCACCCAATACCAAGCGGTCCTCCGTAACCATGGACACAGCTATTCGAATAGATTAGGCCCTACAGGGGAGTACAACTTTACCCACATGACTCGATCAGCCCATAAGCTTTCGGATAATGATACACTTCCTAAGGTATGTCGGCTGGGGAGATCGAGACTCGGTATTATTAAGCAAGAAAACCCTATTGAGTTGAATCCCCCTTGTGAGATGAACCCCAAACTCAGTACGAGCTACTGATAGAACTTGCTAAGAGGGCACGCAAGTTGTGTCGGAGATACCGATACAATGTAGAGAAAGAAAAATACACTAAAATGCACATTATAAAAAATTGCATCGGATCCTACGAACATATGATCAAACACATTATGTCCTCACACCACTTGTGACTCAACCCAATAAGACCCCCACCACCTTACTTGACCAAGCGACGCCCATACACCGCGTGTGGAAGTACGAGTGTTACTTGGAATTGATAGCCCAAAGTTCGATCCTTAACGGTCCGAACAAGTCTACCATATACCCGAGTCTCGTGCACGAAGGCACCCACGCTACTAGCCACTTGTCCAGACCAAAATCATTTTAAATAGGCAATTTTAAACTCAACAACCAGATTCGAGGATCTAGACGAAAGCATAAGCATAAAATATTTGGTGTTTCCCATAATTGATGGGCTAACCTCGTCAACCGAACTAACGCATCTACTAGACTTGCATGGCTAAGCATTAACCATAAATAATAGATGCATCATCAAAAACATCTAACTTAAGCATATTTGTACTGGAAATATCAAGAATAACCTGTAAGAGTAGGACATAGCTAACTAACTCACAAAAATATCGATATATCAAAATAGCATGCAAGCAAGTATCTTTGCAATTCAAAATACTAAATTAACAAAAACTGGGTTCAATATGATGCAAGATGATGCTTGCCTTTCTGGAAGTCCACTTGCTCATTCTTGGGTACGTATTCATTCACTTCGGGCAACTCGGCATCTATAGAAAGAACGATATCGAATAAACACCGAAAAAAGCCAAAAAATTCAAAATGCTCAAAAATGCATGAAATTTATACAGTAGTGAGATTATGATTTTATATGAATTTATGTGAAATAATTAGTTCAATTGCAGTTCGTATGTGAAAGTTATAGCCTTTCGAAAATTAGCTAGGAAGAAAATGCTGGAAAATCAAGGTTCTGTTACTGTTCATCTGAATTTAATTATTTCGCAAAAAATTCTGGAATATTGGTGGAGGAGATAAAAACTACAAGGTCAGCTAGAGAATAAAATTTCATGAACAACCCCATTGGATTCATCTCCTTTGGAGTTCATATGAATTTTTTAAGTTAATTAAATTTTCAGTATAAATTTGCATTTACTACTTTTTATACTCAAGCTAACCAAGCCTCTGTCATTGACAGATGGGGCCTATGCATTTTGTTTTTCTTTTTCATTTATTTCTAGCGAAAAGCCTCTACTGACATGTGGGCCCCTACTGTCGTAGGCTCGGTCCATGCCAATTGTGCATGGACCGAAGGTCCACATGCACAGTGGCTCAGTCCACGGCCACGTGCGCTGTACACTTAAGGATTCCAAGCCCACACATCAATGAGTCTAATGAAAATCGGATTCTTTAACTCTCTGGTTTTCTGTTCATGGGCCCACTCGTCATAGACTCTCAACCATAAATAACCAATCATTAAAGCAGCTAAGTATTGATTTAACCTAAATGACCATGATTTGGTTAATAAAGCACTACAGTTTTTGTCCGAACAAGGAACTCTCGGCCGTGATTTTGCCCGACGTGTCGCCGACGATGTGGTCCTTGGCGGCGCTGACCAAGGCCAGAAATGGGATCCTCACTTCCTTGCGCACCTTCCAGTACTGATGGCGAGCCTCACGGTGGCGTTTAGCGGTGGCACGACGACGAGAGGTGGTGGTGGAGCTACGGCTCATGTGCATGTTGTGACCCAATGGCGCATTGAGCAAACTAGCGCACGCAAAAGCTTCTACAAAGCATTAGGGACATACCAGAGTGAAGAAGAGGGCCAGAGAGGCACGGTGGTAGCTTGTTGACGGTAATGGCGATGACGGCACTAGGCTTCACGTGGGGGAGAGAATCTGTGCAAAAAGAAAAGCAAAGGAGGTTCGGGAAAGCTCTAGGGAACTTAGGAAATGGAGACATAGCATGGAATCGGGGAATGCCTCACTGGACCGTAGTTGGGGAGGAATGGGAGGTTTTCGGCCAGAAAAGGAGAAACTCCAAAATCCAGAGGTTCCTGTGTGCAATTGGGCGAATTAGTTGAGGGGAAAAGAGTCTCATACCCTAGAACACATATTGACACGCTTAGGAGAGGACAATCTCGCCGGAGACCAGGACGGTGAAGCGGCGTAGCTGCAAGCGCACTCTAGAGCCAGCGATGACAAGATTGCATTCCCGAAGCTCCGTTGCACGGCAATGTCTCGGCTTAGCAAAAATGGACACGGCGTGAGACAAGGAGAAGGAAAACAAAGAAAATGGGTAGACTTACCACCGAGGAGAGGGGAATTCGCCAAGCTCGTCCGAGCGGCCGAGAGAGAGAAGGTGGGGTTTTGAGGAGCTCCCACAGCCTAAGATGACGGCGTCACTTTGCAGTGGTAGCTAGTTGGGCAAGGACGGTGGTGGCGAGACGGCATGAGCCCGAGTGGATGGAGCCGCAGCGCGCATGGCCACCGGCGTGCTCCGGCGCTCGGAGCTTCACCAGCGTGTGGAGAAGAAGGTCTAGAGCGTGGGTCTGGGCCGTTAGTGCCAGGTAAGTGGCGCGGTCATGTTTTGGTTTGGGTTAGGCCGGACCGAGTCCACCCTGTCGGTTGCACCGAGTCAAAGCCCAATTGACTAAAGGTTTAAATCAAACCCTTTACTTTGACCGGTAATTTAAAATAGCAAATAAATTCATAAAATTGTAAATTTTGCAGAGAAGATTCTGGGATGACATTGAACTCATAAAAACTTTCTAACCTCACTGTTCATGTTTCATTTTGCTTATTTTAATTCAAGTACAGTAGGGCTTTTAGAACTTGGTTTGAATTTTCCCAAGGTTAAGTTTGGTTCTAAAAATTTGAGAAACTCATATTTATTCATGATAAATATTGTAAGGTTTAAATAAATTATTTCCCAGAGATCTTCACAAGTATTTATTGTTGTTTTTATTTGGAGCTTCTGTTTGAGTCATAGGTTTAACTTTGATTTGAAATTTGAAAAATGCAATAATTTGTGCACATGCTCTAGAAATCAAATGCATGCTCATGAGATGCATATTAATTCAGTTTAATAAAAATGGGGCTATGACAGAAGTGGACTGGGCCGGCGGTGGGATTCGGCCTGAGGAGGAAGAGAGAAAGAAAAAAGGGATTTGATTTTTGGTTTGAGATTTCAGGATTAAATTTGAATTTGAAATTCAAATACTAAGGAGGATTGGCACACAATTTAGCTTGTAGTTTTTTACAAGTTCCATTGGCTCAAGAAATTTGGTTTATCTTTTTGAATTCTCAGGCAAGGTTATTTTTTGGAAATTCACAAAATGCAACAAAAGTTTTTCAAATCTCACAAATTTCATGCAAGTTTCAAAAATATCAAAATTAGGCTGTTACAACTCTCCTCCATATTGGGCACACCCCATAGGCTTATATACTCAACATATGCACTAAGGCCTTAAGCCCGATCAGGACTCTCATGCATGTACATAATTAACATGCTCGACTTGGACACTTTCTGGTTTTCTAGAGAACTCACAAAAACCGAAAGCTAATTAAAATAGACCCACAAAAAATAACTGTAAAGTCCTTTTACATATCGGAGCTTTACATAACCAACTCGGTTTTCTATAGAAATAAACTAAATAGACTCGGACTCTTGGTGCGCCATATTGTTGTAGTCGACCATGGATGGGTGGGTCCCAACCTATCGCACGAGAGAAAGAAATATGCGAGGTCTAAATCTCCCACGCATACAATTTCCCTTTCAATTTTCTTGCGCTGAGATCCACATATATTTCTATTCTTTTCTTTCTTAACGCACAATTCAGCTCTCCTTGGAGATGTGTCACATCCCCAAATTAATAAAGAGGTTTATTATGCATCTCATTAGCATGCATCATGTTTTGAAACTTTTTAATTACATATTGTACTTGGAACATCTCAAAATACACATGAAACATACACTTTAAATTGAAGCCTAAACTAAAAACTAAAATAAATGCTACTAAAGTACCTCTAGAAATAATTTATTCAAATACTATATTAATTATCACAAATTAATATAATTTTTCCCAAATTTTTGGGACTGGTTTGAACCCTAAGAAAATTCAAACACCATTAAAAGACCTAGCCTAAGTTTGAATTTTTATATTGCAAATTATGTCATGAACAGTAGGGTTCAATAATATTTATGGACACTAGGCTATCCCAGGAATCCCCAGAAATTATTTCATGATTTTAGGAATTTTATTTCTATTTTTAAGCCCTGGTCAAAGTAGGGAAAAACAATTTAAATCTCAGTCAAAGCCAAAAACCCTAACCGGTCGTTACTGTTCGTCGGGCTCGAGTCTGACTCGGCGAGCCGACTCAGGCCGACCGCCTAAACGCACTGACGCATGCAACCCTTGGATCAAGGATCGACGGCCCAGATCTCGCAACCCTTCGGCCCGTTGCGGTCGTTCCTTCTAATCTGAGCCATCCATCCGAGATCCAACGGTGGGCACCGAATCTCTTAAACCCCCTCCGTGCTCGGGCTTTGAGTCACTGACAGCACGACCCCACCTGTCTGAGGCGTCTTCTTCCTCCCGTTGGCGCGCCTGTAGAAACACAGCGCCACACGCCCGCGGAGTCCTTCTCAGCTCCGTCAACGTCGTGACCCACCGCCCCTTCTGACCACTCCTGGAGCTTCTCCGTCCCACGCCGCCTCCATTCCCGTCAACTTCCGGGCATAACACCCCTCGCACCCCCTCCTTCTCCCTCACTTCTCCTCTGTTGACCGAGGAGAGGGGAGCTTGTTCTTGCTCTCTTCACGGGTAAGTTTCCTCCTCATGATCCCTCCCTGTTCTAGGTTTATTCCCGTGTCCATTTTAGCTTATGTGAGCTCCTGTATTTGCTTGTAGCTCGCTGTTCATTGTCATGCTCCCGGCGACTTCCAGAGCGTGCTCTCGCGGACACTGTCGTGCCTTCTTCGTGTCCGGGAGGTATTATCCTCAATCTACCGCGTCACTTTACGTGCCTTAGGCCACTGATTAAAACCCCTCTCTTTATTTGTCGGCTTATGCACAGGAGCTCTGTAATTTCTAGTTTTCCATTTCACGGCCGTGAGAGTTCGTCTTCTTCCCCGACGCCGGCACGATGAGTTTTCCATTGAGTCAACCCTCTGGGACCATCTCAGGGATGTCCTGGTCCTGCTCCCACCTCACCTTGTTCTCCTTTATCCCCAGAACGTTCCCGCCGCGTGGACCTCCTCCTCGCCGCCCGATTCTGCCACTGAGTGAAGATGAAGGCCCTTGGTCCCCGTGCCTCTCCCTCAGCATCATTTGAACCCCAGGAGTCTGGAGCTAGCACCCATTTGCCCCGGAGTGGTTTCTACTTCGAGATCTCTCGGCACCGTACACCTCTCCTCCGCTCAACTCCGCCGCCGGCGCGCCACCGTGCCTCTTCTCCGGCAATATCACCTCCGGAAGGTAGCCTTTGCTATTTCCTTTCCGTTTAGACTAAGTCTGTGCACTCTCCGGCTTTCCCTCGCCGCCGGCGAGCACGGCAACGCCACGGCCGCGTCGTCCCTGTTGTCGGATAATTACGGCCGAAAACAGTGATTTTTGTCGATTTAATTAGTGTTAATGGTTGTGGTTAAATTAGTCCTAAGTCTATGACTTGTGGGCCCTAGTGTAGTTAAGTGGATGCGTAGTATGTTAGGTACGTTTCTGCAAAAGGGAAAGCCTATCCCTAGCATGCTTAGAATGATTTTACGTTTTAGTGTTCTGGAAGCGTATTCTTGGAAATACGTCTTCAGCCCTTCGCAGCCGAGGCTAAGTCCACGTTGACTGGGTCAAAGCTTTGCCCCCCGGTCCCGCACATCAGCGGCTGTGGCTAGGTTAGTACTCGGTAGAAAAAGTAATCAGTACTTTATGAAAATCAAAATCTGTTAATTTATACACTGAAAATTGGTATTAACTTCTAAAATGCATAACTAAATCATTTTAACTCCAAAAGGAGTGAAACCACCTCTGATAATTTTCTTATTTAATGAACTTTATATTAAAATTAGTTTCAAACATATCTCTGTAACAGAGAGCATTATTTTGGAAAATGAACCTTTGACACTATTATTTTTACAATAGAAAAAGGGTTGATAACTTCAAAAATTCATAAGTAATTCTTGGAAACTCCAAAAACAGTGAAATCAGTTTTGCTAATTTCTATTTCAAATGAACTTAATTATAAAAATGGTTTCAAACTTACCCTTGTCACAGAAACTATAGTTTTAGGAAAATGATCCTAAAGGATATTATTTTTACGCTATTAATGCTGACAACTTTGAAAATCAATAACTAAATCAAGGAAACTCCAATTGAAGCAAACTCAATTGTTTTGAACTAGTAATAATATTGCCTATTTATCCATGTAATCCATGTACTCACCACTGCTCTACAAATTTTCACCTCATAATTAAATTGTATGAATTAAGGCGTATTGAAACCTGAAATTCAAACCACCATAACTTTCGTATACTAAATCAAAATGAAATAATTATTTCACCAAAAATCATTTAAAATCATGACTTAGCTACTGTAGAAAAAGCATGCATTTTTAAGCATCTTGATTTTTGGAGTATTTCTCGATGTTTATTCGGTATTGTATTTATATAGATTCCGAGCTTATTGATATTGACTCTTACGCTACTGAGGGAGAGCAATTAGCCTACCAGCAAGGCAAGCATCCTTTGAACTTTCTTTTTGCATCATATTTGATCCCAATTTTGTTACGGTAGATGCAATGATAATTGCTTGCATGATAGTTTTATAATGTCGCTATTTCTTGTGATGAGTAGTTAGACACATCCTATTATCTTGTCATTGTGGCTATCCATGAATTACTCCAATACTGAAATGATTATGTTAGGATGTGTGAAATTATATTGTTCGAGTTTTGCTTAGCCATGCAAGTCTAGAACCGGTAGTTTGATTGTCGGGAATAACCCTACAATTATGGAATAAACACCACTCTCTTTATATACTTTTGTTTCAGATCTTCGTATTTGTTTTCTAAGATAAATTTTGTCATTTTTAAATGAGCTTTTGGTCTGGACAAGTGATGGCTAGTGATGGTGCCTTCGTGCACGAGATTTGGGTATGTGGTTCGGCTTGTCTAGACAATTAAGGACCGAACTTTGGTAACGTCATTGATTCAAGTATATTCGTGCTATCACACGCGGGTTGGGAGCCGTATGGTTAAGTAGGAGGAAGGTTTTGTTGTGTTGAGTCCCACGGTGGTGAAATTGTAAGGGCATGGGACCGTGAAATCCCGTGTTCCTTTTGGGCCGATAGGATGGGGGCGTTAACGTCTTGTGTTTCCTAGGTGATAGGATGGAGGCGTTAACGTCTTGTATTTCCTAGGAGCCATGGGTTGAGAGACTTAGCTCAATGGGATCTTCTTGCTAAAAATGACCATATATTGATTTACCCGGCCGGCATACCTTAGGAAGTATGCTATATTCGGAGGCATCTGGAAGCTTACGGGCTAATCAAGTCGTGTGGGTAAAGTAGTACACCCCTGCAGGGTATAAATCTATTCGAATAGCCGTGTCCACGGTTATGGACAACCGCTTGAGTTCGGGAGTTACTATTGTTAGACTTGGAATTAAAATTGGTGGGTGAACTCGGTTTTGTCATGAATGGGAGGTTCATGCTTGTTGTAGTATCAAAGTGGACCGCCACTTTGTTTTTGGTATGATTCATTTATTATTGAATTTATCACTTGTTCACATGTTTTACTTCTACTTCAAATCTGATTTTGAAATGGCACGTGAAAAACTAGTATGTGTAGGTTGTTCAGTATTGCGTCGTTTTCGCAAAATTAAGCCAATATGAGCCTTCCTTTCAATGACCTTATGCATAACTATTTTTATTTGTGTAAGACTTGCGAGTACTCTTTTGTACTCAGCCAGATGTTTGCTGGCTTTTACAGGTGAGGAAGATAATGAGACCAACGAGGTTGTCGGTGTCGATTTAGGCAACACCGATGAGTAGTGTGCTATCTTTAGCTCCCAGTCGCTTGCCGATGGGTTATGTGGCATACCACTGCAGGCATTTTGGTTTATTTACTTGCTTCCGCTATGAACTTGTTTAATTTGGCCGGTCGACCACTTATGTAGTTGTAAACTTGAAACTTTGATGTATCACTTTTGTACTATTTATGTATGAATGTTGTATGGATGTGAGCAACGTTGTATGAGAGTATGGTTATATTGGTCGCTGATCTTGGGAGCTAATATAAGTTGTACTCGCTGTTCATGGCTTCCTATTTAACTCACTAAGTGTAGTGCTTGACTTGTTGGAGAACCGACAATCATGTAGTGCTCGCAGAGGAGCGGCGCGCATGATCGTCGGGGCTCTAGCATTAGTTAAGCCTCTCATTTAGATGGAGTTAAGTTGGAATTCATTTACTGGAGATCTAAAGTTATGTCCCTAAAACCTTGATTAGTATCGGTCTTACGGAGATAACTCCGGGGTCCCCACAAGATCTTTCCTTGTAATTCGGTTCAAAGATATTATCCTTCCAACTAATACCAACCGAATTGAATCTCTTTCCAAACTCCACATCAATTTCCAAACAGTCCGAATTGAGCTCTGTGTTGGAAACGTATGTAACATCGACTTTGTTGGGATAATAGTTGGGATAGTAGCTGTGGCCTCATCAACTTGGGTTTCTCTTGATCCTCTAGAAAGCCAACTGGTTTTTTAGAGTTCTTAAGAAAACCCAAATTCTCGATATTTTCTCACGTGATATGTCTTGGAGTTGAGTACAGCCTGTGAGCAGATTGGTTTGGCTGAACCATAAGTGTTCAGTTGTATCTTTCTTTCATCTCTCTCTCTCTCTCTCTCTCTCTCTCTCTCTCTCTCTCTCTCTCTCTCTCTCTCTCTCTCTTTGAGTTGGACTCGACCTTAAGTCCGAACCAGTGAGGAGTCACGGCCATAGGCCTATTTATCCAGAGGCGCACTCCATGTACTACGTGAGACCACGATTATTATTTTCAGATTAAATCTATTGTAACCTTGTGTTCGTTCTCGAGAAGACCTTGTGTGTTCTTATCTTCTACTGTTCTTGCAATTTCTCCGGGATTGCTTGGATTGATTCGTCGTGGTCGTCCATTTGATGCGCTGCATCCGTGCTAGTCGTGTGGATTGCTTCTTCGTGAGAGTTGTGGTACAATTGCTATTGTTATGGTCATGTGCTGGAGGCAAGACTACTACAATTTCAGATCGTGTTGCTACTCTCAGGTTATCCTTGTTCGTTGTGTGATCATCGTCATCGTAAAATTGGGCCACCCCATATCACAAAGGCAGATTACAAAGGGCTGGCCGACACCACAAGCACCAATGATAGCACGAGCCTGGTAGGGATAAATAGTGGCATAACCATGAGGCAACAACGGTGGAGGTTTAATGGCATGTGTCGGTGAATATGGTGCATTGAGCAATAGTGTTGTGTGTGTTAAACATATAAGCACATGTAGGTTCAATTTATTCCATAAATTAATCATGACATCATACACGCAAAATAACAGAACCATCACAGGCATAACAGATCTAGTCATGTCAACCAAGAAAAGAAACATGAACAGATCTAAAACGAAGAACATGACCGTTACGTACCGATGATTCTGTTCTGATCGGTTTGTCGATGGTGACACTGCAGGCACGGTGTGGATGACACGAAGTCGATGACGATTCGCGGCCGGCGCCGAGGAAGACGAGCGAGCTACAAAGCAAGCGATCGCGCAGAGCGCTTCCCAAAACCTTATTCGCCTCTCGGTGCGTAACTCAAGGCGACGGTTCGAGACTGCTCTCCGAACGGCGGCACGCCGCGAACGGGACGAGTAGGCTACGAGAACGGCGCGATACAATGGAAGAGGCGAAAACCTAGATTGATTTTTCATCTCGTATGGAGGCGCGATTCAGATTTATGGAGGAATAAGGGCGTGTGATCAAGACGCTGCACGTTCTCCATAACTCAGAATCAAACGGATTAGTCTCGAACCGATCCGGATTCACCGCCACACAAAACAAAGAAAAGATAAAGCGCAAAGGAAGCGCGTCGCGCAAGCACTGACGCCGATTTGGGCGACCATTCACACACAGTCGCGCGCGCGCGCGCCGCTCGCCTGCCCGGCGAGGCGAGGCGAGCGCGCGTGTGTGTTCCTCTAGTTCTCTCCCACACATGCCTCAAGTGACTAGGAGTGCACCATCCCTTTTAAGGTGGTCTTCCTCTCCTAGAACTAGCAATATGGTACTAAAGTTCACATGCAACCTTCCTTTGCATGAGTGGGCCTTTGAGATTTAATTTAGGAATTATTCTTCTTGTATGGGCTAGGCCCACATAATCCAACAATCCCCACCGATCTCAAAGTCCCACGAGATTTGCTCAATTCCAATGTATTGTTTATATATCGGTGTTTGATGGAGACCAATTAAGGTTGAACATCCACCTAGAACTCAAGCTACACTTACTCAAAACTTGAACAATGGACTATGCCTTGAATTGCAAGTTTGGTGCAAGCAAGCTTCACTTGAAGTCTTGATCGATACTAGGCCATGAAGAGGCTACCCCTCGGTTGGAGCGTATAAGTCATACTCCTTGGTCTCTTCATGAGCTTAGTAGGAGATTTCCCAAAATCTTCATAGATCTGCGACTAACAATCGGGCTCATATAGGTGTGTTCTTTCAAGAACGCTCGCAGATAACGTTTTCGCTTCGAGAGCCAATGGAACACATTAAGGCCTTAACCAACCTCGCCTTGCGCTTTTTTGAGAGTATTGCATCTTCACATAGAGAGGGTTGAAATTACTCTCCTCCGCTTAATCGATGGCTTGTTTTTCCTGATCCTAATTCACGGATCTCCGATCATATAGGTTGGGTTACTACCATAGATAACTCACATGGGTCTCATACCCATCTCCTTCGATGCACTATCTATCACATTTCGTGATAGTCCATTTGTGAAGGGATCTGCCAGGTTTCTAGCTGTTTGGATGTAATCCAAGGTTATAACTCCGGAGTTTCTCAATTTCCTGACAGACTTCAATCGTCTCTTGACATGCCTAGACGATTTCATATTATCCTTAGAACTGTTCACTTTAGCGATAACGGTTTGATTATCACGATTCATGAGGATAGGCGGCATCGCTTTTCTACCGTAGGTAGATCCATCAATAGATCCGTAGCCATTCTCGCCTCAACAATAGCGGTGTCTAGTGCCGCAAGTTCGCTTCCATGGTTGACCTCGTCAAAATGGTCTGCTTGCAAGACCTCCATGAAACAAAGACCACCACCAATAGTGAAAACATATCCACTAGTGGCTTTGATCTCATCAAGATCGAGATCCGATTGGAATCACTATAACCCTCCAAAGACCGACGGTACCCAGATAGTGAAGTCCAAAGTTCGAGGTACCTTTCGAGATAGCGCAACACTCACTCAAGTGCCTTCCGGTGATCATCTCCGGGTTAGATGTAAACCGGCTCAACTTGCTCACAAAGAAAAGAGATGTCCGCCTTGTTGCACTAGCTAGGTACATAAGAGAGCCAATTATCTGAGAGTATTCCAGCTGATTCCTAGCAATTTTCTTATTTTTACGAAGTAACACGCTAGGATCATAAGGTGTTGAAGAAGGCTTGCTATCAGAAAAACCAAAACGGCTCAAGACCTTTTCCACATAATGAGATTGCAAAAGTGTAATCCCATCCTCACCTCTAACCAATTTAATGTTTAGAATAACATCAGCTACTCCCAGATCTTTCATATCAAAATTTTGAGACAAGAATAATTTGACTTCATTTATCACATTGATGTTTGTCCCAAAAATCGGGATGTCATCCACATACAAGCAGAGAATAACTCCTCACCCCACCATAGCGATAGTATACACATTTATCGCCTCATTGATAATGAAGCTGCAGATGTCACTGTTCTATCGAACTTTTCATGCCACTGCTTAGGAGCTTGTTTTAGACTATACAAAGATTTCAACAGTTTTAACACCTTGCCTTCTTGACCTTCTACTACAAATCCATCAGGCTGTTCCATGTAAATTTCCTCATCCAAACTCTCAGTTAAGAAAGGCGTCTTAACGTCCATTTGATGAACGAGAAGACCATGTGAGGCAGCCAAAGCAAGTAGTACTCGTATTGTGGTCAGTCTAGCAACAGGTGAGTAAGTGTCAAAGAAATCTTCGCCTTCTTTCTGAGTGTAGCCCTTGGCAACAAGCCGAGCCTTGTACTTTTCAATAGTACCATCAGGCCTAAGCTTCTTTTTGAACACCCACTTGCATCCTACAGGTTTGCACCCATAAGGTCTATCTGTCAGCTCCCAGGTTGCATTAGTGATAATGGAATCCATTTCACTACGGACAGCCTCCTTCCAGTAGTCTGCATCAGAAGATGCATATGCTTCTAAAATAGACTTGGGAGTGTCGTCCACAAGGTACACAGTGAAATCATCACCAAAGGATTTGGTTATCCTTTGTCTCTTGCTCCTTCTAGGAGCTCCACTATCATCCTCCTCATTGACAAGTTCATGTGTATGTTCAAAAGGTTCAGGTGGTGTGATTGAACTGGGAATTATTTCAGAGGGTTGGCTAGTAGTGTTATATGTATCCTTCATTGGAAAGATATTCTCAAAGAATGTTGCATCTCGAGACTCCATAATTGTACCAACATGCATGTCGTACCTCGCTTTAACTATCAAAAATCTATAGGCAATACTATGATTAGCATATCCCGAAAGACACAATCCACGCCTTAGGTCCAAGCTTGCGTTTCTTAGTTATTGGCACATTGACTTTTGCCAAGCACCCCCATGTACGCAAATAAGAAAGTGATGGTTTTCTCCCAATCCATACCTCGTATGGTGTTTTGTCCTTATTTTCGTTAGGAACTCTATTTAATACATGATTAGACGTTAGCAAAGCCTCCCCACCATGCCTTAGGTAAACCCGCAGTGTCTAACATGGCATTCACCAAGTCAGTCAAAGTGCGGTTTTTCCTTTCGGCAATCCCATTTGACTCGGGAGAATAAGGAGGCGTCCTCCCATGTATAATGTCATGTTCCTCACAAAATAAGTCAAATTCGTTTGAGAAATACTCTCCACCACGATCTGACCTAAGTCTTTTTATCTTTCTGTTTAACTGGTTTTCAACTTCTGCCTTATAGATTCTAAAATAGTCTAAAGCCTCATCTTTCGTTTTCAATAAATACACATAACAGAACCTAGTTGCATCATCAATCAATGTCATGAAATATCGTTTTCCACCCTTCGTTAACATTCCATTCATCTCAGAAAGATCTGAATGCAGGAGTTCTAGTGGTGCCAAATTTCTCTCCTCGGCAGCCTTGTGAGGCTTACGAGGTTGCTTTGATTGCACACAGCTATGGCATTTAGAACCTTTGGTGATGGAAACGTTTGGAATTAAATTCATACTGGAAAGCCGAGACATTAAACCAAAATTAATATGACATAGACGTCAGTGCCAAACGTTAGCCTCATCATCCACACTGCCACAAATATGGTTCACAGTTTTATTGCAGAAATCTGAAAGGGAAAAGCGGAACAAGCCTCCACACTCATAGCCTTTACCAATAAAATGTCCATGTTTAGACACGACTACTTTATTAGACTCAAATACCAACTTAAGCCCGTCTCTACATAAACGGGAGCCACTAACGAGATTCTTGTCTATAGAAGGGACATGCTGCACGTTCTTCAGCTGCACAATCTTTCCCGAAGTAAACTTCAGATCTACCGTGCCAACACCATGAACAGTAGCATGTGACCCATTCCCCATTAGGACGGAGGAATCCCGGGCGACCTGATAAGAGGAAAACAACGAAATATCAGCACACACATGTACATTAGCTCCTGTATCAATCCACCAGTTGGTAGATTGACTAACTGAAAGAACAGTAGGTAAATTACCATACCCAGTCCCATCTCCGGTCTTACCAATGGTCACGTTGACAGACTTAGAAGTCTGTCCTACAGGTGCCTTCTTTCCTTTGCATTGTGGGCACTTCTTGGCCATGTGACCAGGCTCACCGCACACAAAGCAAGTTCTATCATCCTGATTGTTGTTCTTCTTCTTCTTCTTGAAGTTGGTTGTCTGATGGACTTTGACAAATTTCCCTTTGTTCTTGCTTGAGGGTTTCTGTACCACATTAGCATTGGACTGTCCTCCATCACCCTTAGACACAGCGTCCTTTTCCCGAGCTTTCTCCTCAATTTCAAGAGAGCCAATTAGACTCTCAACAGAGTGCTCTTGTCTCTTGTGTTTGAGGTTGTTCAAATTCCTCCATGAAGAAGGTAATTTCGCAATAATACATCCACCACAAACTTGTCGGGTAAGGCACACTTCAGAGTTCGAGTTCCTTGCCAATGGATGTATCTCATGAGCCCGATCTACTACTGTAACGGTTATTAACCATCTTGTAGTCATGAAATTGCTCCATGACATACATGTCATTGCGGCATCGAGAGCACCGTATTTGGAATTCATTGCATCCCATAACTCCTTTGCGTCTCATCATGTGCATATACACCTCGCACAGACGATCGGCAAGAACACTAAGAATGCATCCAACAAAGAGAGTAGTGGCGGTCTCGAATTCTTTCGCCAAGATCAAGAATACCTTCAGCTTGCCATTACTAACCTGAATACATTCATAGCAAGAAGCCACGAGTGACCCCGATCGCCATCTCTTAAAGTGCACACGGAGAACTTCTCGGCCTCGGTGCATCGGCAAATCCACCATAGTAAGACCACGATTGCCTAAAATAAGGTTTTGGATTGTTAAACATATAAGCACATGTAGGTTCAATTTATTCCATAAATTAATCATGACATCATGCACGCAAAATAACGAGAACCATCACGGGCATAACAGATCTAGTCATGTCAACCAAGAAAAGGAACATGAACGGATCTAAAGCGGAGAACATGACCGTTACGCATCGATGATTTCATTTCGATCGGTTTATCGATGGTGACACTGCGCAGCACGGTGTGGATGACACGGTCGATGACGATTCGCCGGCCGAAGCGCCGAGGAAGACGAGCGAGCTACGACAGCGATCGCGCGAGCGCTTCCCAAAACCTTATTCGCCTCTCCGGTGCGAACTTGGCGCGACGGCCCGAGACCGCTCTCCCGAACGACGGTGCACGCCGCGAACGGGACGGAGTAGGCTACGAGAACGGCGCAAAGACAATGGAAGAGGCGAAACCCTAGATTGATTTCTCATCTCTGTATGGAGGCGGCGATTCAGTATTTATGGAGGAATAAGGACGTGTGATCAAGACGCCTGCACGTTCTCCATAACTCGTAACCGAAACGGATTAGTCTCGTAACCGATCCGGATTCACCGCCACACAAAACAGCAAAAGGAAGTCGCGTCTGCGCAAGCACCTGACGCCGATTTGGGCGGACCATTCACGCAGGTGCCGTGCGCCCGCCCTGCCCGGCCCGGCGAGGCGAGGCGAGGCGAGCGCGCGCGTGTGTGTTCCTCTAGTTCTCTCCCACACATGCCTCAAGTGACTAGGAGTGCACCATCCCTTTTAAGGTGGTCTTCCTCTCCTAGAACTAGCAATATGGTACTAAAGTTCACATGCAACATTCCTTTGCATGAGTAGACCTTTAAGATTTAATTTAGGAATTACTCTTCTTGTATGGGCTAAGCCCACATAATCCAACAGTGTGACACTGCCATTGTCGAGAGTGCAATGGGCAGCACAATTACAATGATAGTAGCAATCCCCGTTTATTTAAAATAAATAAATCTTTACTACGAGAAACAGAAAAGTGTAATATCTGACCAAGCATAAGTAAAAATAGGTAATAAAAAACATTACTATTCACAAAAAATATTTCCTTTTGCACTTATTTTGAATTTATAAAGTGTTTTTATTTGAGCATTTCCATATTTATCCTCTCAAATATTTCAATATTTGTATTTTTGTTTCATTTATTTTTTTGAGGTTTCAATCCCCCCTAACATGCAATGACGCGAAACACCAAACACCTAGCCGTTGCGGGGAAGAAAATCACACGCCTATAAATTCCGCGCGTTCGAATCGCGTGGCGTCCCTGAGACGCCACCATTCCCCACCCTTCCGAATCGAAGTCGGAGTCCTGACTCCTAAAGGCGGTGCGAGATCACGATTTAAGGCACCCCTCTGGAAATTATTCAGCCATCCGCTCCCAATTCTCTCTGCCCCAGCTTCTCTATTTCTTTCGCGCTCGCTTTGCCCTAGATTCCGCCGCTGCCGCCGCGCCATGGCTGCCGAGGCGATGTCGATCGGGCGCTGGAGGGAGCTTTTCGGCTCCCAGGTCTTTGATGCACTGGAGGCCGCCATCACCATCGCGGCGCTGGACGACCCCGCGGAGCTCAGGCGGAGGCGCGACCACATCATGGAGCTGCTCTTCGCGCCGCCTGCAGCTTCGCCCACGGGGATCGCCAAGAACGTGACGGCCGCGCCGGTCCGCGCGGGGGAGGACGTGCGCGTCGCGAAGATCCGCGGCGTCGTCGGCAAGGAGGATGTCCGCCAGCCCGCGCCGACCACAAAGGCTCTGGTTCGCCCTCAGACCTCCGCCGCGGCGTCTTCATCGTCGACCACTGCAGCCGTGGCAACGGCGCTGTCGGGGCCAAGCCTGGAGGCGAAGCTGGCGGCGACCAAGCGGAAGCTGCGAGAGGGATACGAGGAGGCCGCCGATGCGAAGAGGCACCGGCGGATCCAGGTGATCGTGGCGCCAGAGATGGCGAACCAGAGGAGGAAACCCGTCGTCGCGCGCGTGAGCCGCAGGGTGTGCGCGGCGTCCTTGGGCGCGGGGAGGCGCACGATGCTGGCGCCGTCGTCTCTCGGGATGTGTAGCTAGGATCTGGAGAGTTCGATCTGAGACGAAGAATTCGTCGAGAACTAATGTTATCTCCTCATTTTTTTGGTGTATTTAGTCCTTCTGGACGTATCATGGGGAATTCACGTCCTTCTGGAGTAGTGCAGAGTTACTAGTTTGTTACTACTGCTACGGTCTCCTGTAAGTAAGTTGGGTTTGTTAATTAATTTGACTGAAATACCAGATTTCTTGCCCAATTCTTCAACGTTGTGTTCTGCGAGCGATTCGAGTGTTCCGAGTTCCGACCTCACAGGAGTTTTGCCTCTAGCTGTAGTCCATCTCTCCTGACGATCTGGAGCAGTCGAATCGATCGACAGCTCGCCGCCTCGTCTTGTCGGGCATGCACACGATGCTGCCGTCGGCGCTTAGGATGTGTAGCTAGGATCTGGAGAGAGTTCGTCAAGAACTAATGTTATCTTTGTTATCTCCCCACAAAATTTTGGTGTATTTAATCATCTGGGCACGTGATTGGGCAATTCACGTCCTGGTTTCTGTAGATGTGAAGAAGTAGTGCACAGTTACTAATACTCCGACCTCCTGTAAGTAGTTTAGGTTTGTTAATTGTTGAAGTGCCAAATTTCTTGCCCAATTCTTCAATCCTTGCTTCTCCTTGTGCTATTATTAACTTTCCCGTCGATGAACTTTCTTGTGAAATTCTTGTTATGGCATGTATGCTACACGCTCTTCTTCTTATGGCATGGTTGATCAGCTTTCCTTCCCGTCTGGGTCAAGCATACAGGATACAACATTTGGAAAATGCACACTGACAATATACCACCCAAATAAGCCTTCACAAATATGCGACAAACTAGCCAAATATTTTGGGAAAGATGACGGCCAGTGTCAAACTAGCACACATTTACAAGCCTAACATCACACAATTACCAAACTAGCAAATATACCAGCCTAGTTACAAACTGACAACCAATAAATGTACACCGAAATACAAATAAATCAGCGTTACCAAATGCCCCCAAACAATCAGGCATCTCTTTGGTTAAATATAAAGCTAGATAGCAGACTACTGTATATACTAGTTAGGATAATTGCACACTGCAAACTAGAGCTCTTTCACATGCTTCACAGTTCACACAGCGAAAAAATACAAGAGCAAGCACTTGCACAGAGCTGCAGCTATGAGGCCCAATTTAATTGTCCAAAACATGCTTCTTATAAAGCGCAAGTATATCCTTCTTGTTGGGACTCCGTAGCTCTAGCAACTGCGCCCCAAATCCATGCTTAGTAAGCTCCTCTTTTAGCTTTGCAATGGTGAACTTTTTATAATCTCCTGAGTTGCCATCTTTTATATCAGTACTAACTGTAACACTGTCTTCTCCCATATGAACAGAACCACCGTCTTCAGTTTGGACATGCTTTAGGGGGCTAGTGTTGCTTCTCGATCTCTTTCTGCTCCTCTCCGGATGATCAATGTCCATATCTTGGACCGACTCAATGCCTACTTCATTCTCTCTCGTCCTTTTGCCATGAATAGTGGTTCTAAGCTTGCTATCCAGTGCAGTCTCAACAAGACGAATCGATGTCAACTCCTGGTGGAGTACATCAAGTTTACCTTGGGTGGATTGTAGCTGTAGAGATAAAGCTTCTGCACGCTTATTGGCTTCAGCCCTAGTCACACGTTCTGTTGCCAATAGACTCTCAAGAACGTGCACAGTACTGGACCTCTGTTCATTGCTCCGGGTCATTAATTCGTCTGTTTCTTTCTCCCTCTCAGCAACCCTACTCTCAAGAAAGGTAACCTTTGACAAGGCATCTGTTTTGGATTTACGCATCCTTTGCACTTCATCTAATAGATTTACTTTCTCCTGCTCCAGTCTACCAGCTTGTCTTTGGATTCTTTCAATCACTGCTAATTTTCCCATTGATAGCCGCTGGGCTTCATCCTTTTCTTTCTGGGCTGCAATGGCCTCGGTTCGAGCTACATCAGCCAACTCAGTAGCTTTCTTTGCATCCCTCTCTGCAGCTTTATATCTTTCTTCCGCCACATCAGATTTCTTGCATTCAGATAAGAACTTCTCTTGAAGATGGTTCTTTTCTTGTTCGAGCATTCTAGCTTGTTTCTCATATGATACTGCTCTCTCTCTTAGAAATTCTAATTTGCTGGTTAGTTCTTTAATTTCATCCTTCAAGACTGCAGTTTCCTTATTATGGCTATGTGCTTTGGATTCCACTACCTGAAAGTGATGTTTAAGCTTTAGATAACAAAAATTCACATGAAACAGATCAATGCATCAATTCAAAAGAGTGATTGAAAGGTAAAGTGACCTGCAAACGCTCAACCAACACACTTTCTTCACTTTCTGCGTGTCTAATTTTTGCAATTAATCTCTTCATTTCCTCTTCCTGTCATTAACAAGTGGTCAACATACGTAGTCAAACACATGAAACATATTGTGTGCATGTGGGGGATAGAGAGAACCTTTTCCTCCAACTGTGCAGCAAATTCAGCCCTTATAGCACTTTCCCTTTCTTGCGCGATTTTGTTAATTTGTTCTTGCACCGATGCTAATCTCTCCAATGCAGTTTTAGCTTGCACAGCAGCTGTTTCATATTTATGCCTCCATTCTGAGGCCTCATCTTGAGCAGAGGCTGCTTGTTCACGAGCTGCTTCCAACTTTCCCTCCGCAGAGCTATATCTAGACTTAAGAGATGCTAGCTGAGTAATAAATCTATCTTTTTCACCCTTGTGCTGAGAAACAGATTGATCATACTTTGCTCTCCAATCAGTGCATTCGTGTCGTACAACATCAAGTTCTTTAGATATGCTCAAGCAGCGTTCCTCTAATGTGCTACACTTGGTCCTCAGATTTGCAAGATGACCACTAAGA
The DNA here is from genome assembly GCA_036346255.1 of Ampelocalamus luodianensis. Classification (NCBI taxonomy): domain Eukaryota; kingdom Viridiplantae; phylum Streptophyta; class Magnoliopsida; order Poales; family Poaceae; genus Ampelocalamus; species Ampelocalamus luodianensis. The sequence goes on along the minus strand of CM070620.1, from coordinate 69,633,006 downwards.
TCATCAGAAACCCTTTGTTTTTCACTTATAGCAGCTTCATACCGTTTCAGATATTCAGATTTGTGGGCATCATTTGCTTCAAGTTGCGTCTTTAAAAGTTCCAGTTGGTCTTCACTTGACCGACATCTTAGTGCAAAGGAAGTCCTCTCTGATTCAGCTTCATTTATTAACTTCAAGCAGATGTCCAATATAGGCCCTTCCAAACTGGAAGAAAAGAAAACGTATTATCAGAGTCTTAGAGATTCCCACTACTCAACAAGTGGAAGCAAAGGATTGCACTCTACTGTTAGTTGAGATTTCAAAACTAACACCGAAAATCCGGCACTATTCATTTAACGGAACAATAAATTGACAAAAGAGAATGAACGAAGAATTATCGAAATGCTATGGAAGTTGTGAGCACATGGCTCCAGCTGAATTGCACTAGATGGGTGACATTATTGATACCACAATCTATTGACTGAAACACATTATATATGCCATAGCTTGGGACTTTGGGCATAGAGCATCTAATATTACACATCAAGATCCAACATGCAATTATGATTTTGGATCTCAAGTCTCAACCACAAACTAAAAAAATCCAGAAACAAATATCATTAGAATATTTGAGACAGCAGGCAAAGCTTAGGGACATCCTAATGCATGATAGAATCAAGAGAAGCTCAACGAAATATGTGGCAACAATATAGGAACATATTTTGTTCAAATCACTCCGAAAAAATATAAGTTTTTACACAAACACTGGGAATTGTCATTTCTAGTTTTATCTTCTGAATGCAACTAACTTAAACGTTAAACCAACCACGAGCATGAAATATCTAAGGGTCAGAAACAGGAACAAACCACTGTCTTAAAAAGGCTGCAAGCATTCTCCATTTTCCTGGGCCCGAACAAGAAGTTTCATATTCAACGAGTAAAGTTTCCAGAACCTGCAAAATTTAATGTGTTATCTCAACTTCAAAGCATAAACAGGGTAAAAACAAAGCTAGAGCAACTTCCATGATAGAAGATTAGAACTACAAACAATGCACTGATGAAACAAATTAGCAAGTAGCAACTCAAATCACAAAGGTGTGCAAAGCTGTAGTCAGCTAGGCATAACATAAGTCTCCCTGGTAACTTGAGGCAAAACAGAATCTCTCATCAAGACTATTTATCTAGCAAAAGCGCATTCACAAAATTATTTAAGACACAACATAGCACATGAAACAGAACACAGGCCAAACAAAAAAGAAAAGAAAGAAAGACACAACATGGCAAGTTAGCTTAATTGGGTCACTAATAATCATGCTGTATGACGTCTTCAGAAAGCAAGTATCGCTACAAGCATACATGCATGTCATACTGGAAAAATACCTGAATCACACCAGAAACTTTGACTCCAGAAAAAGAACAGGCTGATCGGAGTTTCTTTTCCATGTTTTGTATTGCGTTTGAGCACTGCTTGTCGGCCTCTAAAAAGGCATTCCTTTTGTAGTCCTAAACAAATGAAGCAAGTCCATGCACGCAAATGAGCCACAAGAATAAGAACCAAAAACCATCAGTCAGCCACAATGCAAGTGAACAATTATAGACAGCTGGACAACGAGTATCCCACTTGAAGTTGGGCAGTAGACTATTGGGAAAATATTTCAACAACTAAATAGCAAAAAAAAAAGAAAAAAACCATGTACGGAAGGACCCCCATTAACTTGAGTACAGGCATATACCATTTGCTTAGCTATTTGGCGTGAAATGTGTTAAGGGTAGTAGTGTAAGTCATGTAAGTGTTAGGTGTAGATATGTAATTGTAGTCTAGCTAAGGTTTCTCTCCTAAAATCTAACATGGTATCAGAGCCTAGATCCATAGCCTAGCTTCCATCTTCTTCCACAGCTCCTGTCTCTGGGAGGAGCAATCTCTGTTCCGGGGGCAGCACTCAAACTTGTTTTTAGCTTTAGCTCAATAGTACCAGCAGCTAGCAGTATTTTCTTCGAGTAGCAGCAGCCGAGCCAAGGGATCCAATCAGCAGCAGTGGTATCCGACCTTGTCTACATCGTCTTCACTCACCAGATCTGGCGCTCGGGATCCGGAGCTGTCTTCACCGCCGCCGGCTCTGCTTCCGCCGACAACGCCGCCTCCTGCAGCCCGCTCCACGCATCCGTCGACACCAAGCTCCAGGCGCTCTGCCAAAACATCTCCGCCAACGCTGGCGCGACGGATACGGCTCGCCTCCTCCTCCGGATCCGGCGGGAGCTTCTCCACGCATGCCTCCTCCGGATTCGGCGTCGAGAGCTCTCCTCTGCGCCCGATCCAGTGCCTGCGGTTGCGCCACCACCTCCTCTTCGCCTAGAGGTTGTTCCCCTCCTCCATCACCTGGATCCGCGCCGACTCTTTGCTTTCGAATCCTTTCGGATCCGGCGTCGCCGCCGTCCTTGCCTCGGGCCCGACGGTCCTCCTCCAGCGATGGCCTCGGGCCGGCCTCCTCTGCTCGGCGCAGGGCTGGGCACCCGGATCTGAAGGCGACCCTCCTCAGTTCCGCCGCTCGTGGATCCTCCGCCCAGAGGTCAAGCCGCCTCGCTCTTCACCAACTCTGCGCACGAGGTCGCCCTGCCTCTTCCTCCTCTGGATCCGGCGCCGGGTGGCCCCTTCTGCTTTGCTTGGAGGTCAAGCCGCCTCTTCCACGCTGGGAGCTACTACCGTCCGCTCGGCCTCATCCTCTCGACCTCTCCTTGCCGGCTCTACTGTTTGGCTCCTCGCTGGAGTTCCTCGTCCTCAAGCTCAGTGTTGCTGGAGCTCCTCGTCCTTGTTGGACCACCTTCTACCGGCGCCGCTGGCTCATCTTCACCAAAACCAACGCTGCCGGCTCATCTTCGCCGGATTTTGGCATCCGCCCCATTTGCCGGAGATCATCCGCCCTATCTCGCTGGCTTCGTCATCGTCGTCGCTGGCCATCTCCATCACCAGCTCTTGTCAGGGCTGGCCATCTTGTCGGTTTTGTTGTTGCCGCAGGCCATCTTCATCTCCAAGCTCTTGCTCAGTTGCTCTTCTTGCTAGCGGGTGTTAGGTGCTCAGCTTTGTTGCTGTGCTGGTTGGTTGTTGTGGTGATGGTGTGTGCTTATGCCTCCGCTGCTAATGCTAATATTTGTTGCTTGTATCCTCCTGCTAGGATCTGCTACTGCTAGGATCTTTAATCTATTTTCTTTTATTTCCATCGAGTCCATCCAAGTCCGCTGCATCTTTCTTTGAGTTCATTGAAGCATTGCTAATCCATCAAATCCTTTGTCGATCAGCCGATTGCTTCTTCCTTTTCAGGTTACCGCGGTCCGTCCATTGGATCGAGTGTGGTCACCCCATCATCGTTGTTGATGCGACTTTGCCCTCTTGATCCTCTCTTGTAGTCATCTTGCTACACATCTTCACATCATTGCGACTCTTGACCAATAGTTTTCTTTGTCGTTATCATCAACTGTCTCTTCGTCTTTGTTTTCGTCGGGCGCCAAATTCGACAGTCACGTCACATCTTGGGTGGGCGGATCTGGTCCGTCGTCTTTACCTTCGTCGAGCGCCAGATTCGACACCGTCGCCTCACATCTTGGGTGGGCGAATCTGGTTCACGTCTTCGTCTCTATCTCTCTCTTCATCGGTTTGATTTGGCATATCTCTCTATTCCTGTCGGTTTCAACATCTCCAAATCAATACATTTGTGTGTGAAGAGCCGAAGGGCATTTTTTGTTCAAGAGTTGCATGCTTCGACAACATCTTCAAGCTCGGACTTCGGATTTATCTTTTTTTTAGTGTTGTCCTTTTCAAACTCAATGCTATTGCATACGCATTGAGTTTGGGTGGGGGTGTTAAGGGTAGTAGTGTAAGTCATGTAAGTGTTAGGGGTAGATATGTAATTGTAGTCTAACTAGGGTTTCTAGGATAGGGTTTCACTTGTATACTATATATTACCCCCTTGGGCTCTTGCAATACAATGAAGAATTCAGCCCCCATTTCAATCTTCTCACCCAAAATCTAACAAAATGAAGGCACCAGTTTGGGGGTCCATGGAGCCTAGGCTCCATTATCACATATTGTATAATTTGATCGAGGTATGCAATGTTTGATCAAGCTAGAGGAGGTAAGACAATATACGAAACAATCTTCAAAACGAGGGTTTCAAACTTTTATATGTTAGCCTTTAATTCAATGAGGAATATAATAATCAAGTTATGCACTTTTAATTCAATGAGGAATATAATAATCAAGTTATGCACTAACTCAATTAAATGAAATTCTTTATTCAACTCAATTAGATATAAAAGATTGAATATATAAGAAATTCAGAGCACAAAATCAAAAGTGTATGTCATCTCAATTAGAGAAATTCATCTGTAAGGGCCTCCCCTACAGTTTCTACTCAAAATTAGAGAAATTCAACAGTGGATCCTACACTATTCGCTTATTAATTATTATATATCATCAATGTTCGATTGAACTTCTTGATCTATTTGAACTTATGTACCTAATGAGGTGATTACGGTACAAATAAGTTAAATTTGATGCAGCAAACTTCACATAACTTTACCACTTGATTATTATGTTACTAGTTAAGATTTAAGGTTCACATACATATAAAAGATTTAGCTTACTTTTAAAACTATTTCATGTAAAAAGGCAAATAAAAGGTCACAAACCTTGATAAAATCAAACAGAGAACATTATTGTGAAATATTACACTAACATATGTTCAATGGTGCTCTTGTTCTCTATGTATGGTTCCACACGCTGGATAAGTGAATAGTGATTATATGATTTATATCTAATGGCAAAATCAGATTCCACATAATGTTTACAAAAAAAGGGTAGGTATACCTGAAATGCTTTTCTGCAGAAGTTGTTAAGAACTTTCTCATAATGCGTACATGAAGTGCCAGTTCCAACAGCAGCAGTATTATATGCATCAAGTGCCTTTCTTAAAGCAGCTTCGTGTGCATCCCTTAAAGCATCCTAAATGTACAGAGTTAAGGCATACTGCACCCTAATACCCTATAAGCATGCACTGAACTTAATCGATCTTTTAACTTACTTCTTCAGCTAGTTTGCTGCGGTCGAAACATGACATGTAAACCTCAGCAGCAGAATCATATGCCCTGCGACATTCTGCTTCTTCAACACTCTGCAGTCAAATATAGAATCTAAGCTCAAGATGATAAAAATAAATTCTCAATATGTTAAAGTAAATTATCTAAAAAATTACTCAGCTTCCAATAATTTTAACAACTCAATACAGACCACACCTCCACTTTTCTGTTATACTTCCTCATATTTTCTGAATACTGTTAGATTTTAGGAGAGGAGGAATGAGGGCTGAATTCTTGATGCTATTGCAAGAGCCCAAGGGGCAATATATAGTGTTGTTATGAACCTTGGCTGATGAACTCAAGTCAACACCGAATACTTGCCAAACACAGGATACATAGGTCTCAAATCCACTCAAGATACAAGTGCTTGGGGATACTAATTAGGGGAGAATAGAAATAGGGATTGGGAAGAAGCAAATAGATTGGGGATGGAGAAGAAGGGGGACTGGGAAATCAGAGAATTAGAGTTGGGGGAGAATAGCAATGGGAGAGGAGAGCAGAGGCGAAGGCCTTCTGGTTTCTGTTCTTCGATGCCTCCCTTGTTCCTCCTGCTTCCCTTTTGTACTAAATGACCAGGCCAACCCAGTGCCCGCCACAGCCCACGGCCCATGATGTAAAGGTATGTGACATTCTCCTCCCCTTGAATTGCGGCTTGACCCCAAGCCGCTGCCGCAGAACCCTTTATAAGCTCGGAGCCACCAGGATCCCATAGAAATTGCTGATCCTCAATGCCAACTATTGCTGTCATTGTCCTGGTTGCCGCTTGAAAAAATCAGCTCATAAAAATCCTTCACAATGTATTGCTCCACCCACTGCAGCAGCTCATTTAGTGCTTGTGGCAAGTTCTGATGTAACTTGCTGCGTGAACAGTCCACATGGCCTCAATAAACAACCAGTGAAAACCTTGTTCTGTTAACCATAGCTGCAATAATTGAAGGATGATGCAACCGCCTATGATGTCTTCTTTGCTAAGAGCAGCAATTTCTTCCCCAATCTCAACCAGATACAACTCACTCAAACACGTCCAGATATTCCCAGCAGGAAGCAACCATCTATTAAAATTTGCTCGAACAGCTTCCGCTGATTTGTCCCTTGCCCTAGATGGCTGTTCCACCTTAAGCTCGAGCTTTCTCGCACTTGTAGTATCTTCTTCTCTGGTTCTTAAGACTTCTTGATTTAGTTTGCAATCAAGCCAAATTAACACACTCACCATTATACTCTTCAATTGTTTTCCATTACAATGCAATAAATTTCCATTGAAATCCAAGCACCTAGATCCAACACAATTCACCATCTTAGCTTTAACAGTCAATGTTCCAGTACAAGAGCATTGCTCATCTTTATCAGGTGTCCAAAGAAAGCAGCAATCACCACCACTTCGGCTACTTGGGGCATCCTCTTAAATGGTTGATCGCTGAGGTATCTGAACCCAATGTCTTGGCAAAGCCACCAAGTTTGCAGTCAAGACTTCCAGATCCACAATCACACGTCTAATGATACATTCAGGAACAGGTGGCGGCCATGGCTGCTTCAGCTGCACACCACCTTCATAGCAGATGAACATCAGCCATGGTGCCGGCCATGACTTAGCACCTTCTCCCGTGGCCTCCACTTGCTTGGGTGGTGGTCATGGTTGTCGCTTGTCCATCTTCATCGGTGGTGGGCACAGTACCATCATACTCACGTCAGATCTTTCTTCGAGTACCTTGTGATCATCGGGCCAACCGAGGAGGTGTGTGTGGAGGAGCTTGTCACTATGACCGGTGAGGTAGCTTGGAAGAACACCAACTGGGGCGAGGGATCTAATATTGGTGATGAGGTTGTTGGCGCCAAGGACGTAGTTGTCGAGGACGGTATCGCCGTTGGTATTGTTGGTGAGGTTGTTGGCGCCGAGGACGTAGGAGTCGGGAACGATGTCACCGTTGGTTTTGGTGACGACACTGTCGACGTCCAGCACCACCGTAACTGGCGGTGCCATGGGGTCAAGATGAGACCCGGTGGGAACAACGACAAGCGTCGGGCCAACGCTCAACCAGGGCTCAGCCTCAGAGTCAACCAGAGCGTGCGGGGGCATTTCTCCGAACAGGTTGTGCCCAGCGGAGTCCTCCGGGTGGTCACGCATGGAATCGGCGGTGACCGGTGGCACGGGGCTAGAGACAATGATGTCGCTCAACTTGACGGTGGCAAGCAACATCGACGAGGAGACCACATAGTGGCCAGCAGGCTCAATGACATTAGAGGTGGTGTCAAGGTTGACCTCGATCATGCGGTTTAGCGTGGCTAGTATTTGCTCGCACAACTCCTGGACCATCTTCTTCGGCTCCTCCGATGTCTCCTTGGGAGCCAATTCCTTGAGCTCGTCACGTGGAGTTTCCCGAGCTCCAGTGGCAAGGGAAGTAGCTGTCGCAGCCGCCGAGGTGGTTGGGTCGTGAGTGCCTTCGCCGCTGGGGTAGTCGCGGCCAATGACACGTCGGTGTCATGGCAAAGTCCTAGCATCGAACACGTGGCGGGCGTCGCCATGGCGTTGTCACTAGGGGTCGGCTGCATGTACTGGACATCCAACCAACAGCAGTCGTCGTAGATGCAACGCCCATGGGTGACATCTCGAGCCCGCTCCGCTTCACGACCCGATCAGAACCGAACGAGCGCCTAGACATGGTCTGCCCTCTCGAGCACCACCACTTGCTCTGCCCCATAAGCATCGAAGACCTGGTGCAGCACCCCTTCTGTCACCGGATAGAGCACATGGCTCACGGTGACGCAAAGAACATCTCCCGTGGTGGCCTCACGGTGGCTCAGTGCTTCGTCGAACAGGTGGTGGGCGCCTCCATAGACACCATCGTACAGATCCGGACGCCAAACACAACTACCACCACCATGAGTCGCCCACACTATCTTCTTGCTCGAAATCCTACGAATCGATGGCTCTGATACCATATTGTTATGAACCTTGACCGATGAACTCAAGTCAACACCAAATACTTGCCAAACACAGGATACATAGGTCTCAAATCCACTCAAGATAAGTGCTTGGGGATACTAATTTGGGGAGAATAGAAGTAGGGATTGGGAAGAAGCAAATAGATTGAGGATGGAGAAGGAGGAGGACTGGGAAATCAGAGAATTAGAGTTATGGGAGAATAGCAATGGGAGAGGAGAGCAAAGGCGAAAGCCTTCTGGTTTCTGTTCTTCGATGCCTCCCTTGTTCCTCTTGCTTCCCTTTTGTACTAAATGACTTGGCCAACCCAGTGCCCGCCACAGCCCACGGCCCATGATGTAAAGGTATGTGACAAGTGTACAAAAGAAACCCTGGACTAGAAACCCTATACTAGACTACAATCACATAACTACCCCTAACCCTTACATAACTATTACACTACTACCCTTAACACCCCCACTCAAACTCAATGCGTATGCAATAGCATTGAGTTTGAAGAGGACAACACTAAAATAAAAGATAAATCCAAAGTCCGGGCTTGAAGATGTCGTCAAAGCATGCAACTCTTGAACAAAAATTGTCCTTCGGCTCTTCACACACAAATGTCTTGATTTGGAGATGTTGAAACCGACAGTAATAGAGAGATATGTCAAATCAAGCCGATGAAGAGAGAGATAGAGACAAATAAGCGAACAAGATCCGCCCACCCAAGAAGTAAGGTGACGGTGTCGAATCTGGCGCTCGACGAAGGCGAAGACGACGGACCAGATCCGTCCACCCAAGATGTGAGGTGACAGTGTCGAATCTGGCGCCCGACGAAAACAAAGACGAAGAGACAGTTGATGATAACGACAAAGAAGGCCATTGATCAAGAGTCACAATGATACGAAGATGTGTAGCAAGATGGCTACAAGAGAGGACCAAGAGGGCAAAGTCGCATCAACAACAACGACGATGATGGGGTGACCACATTCGATCCAATGGACAAATCGCGGCAACCCGAAAAGGAAGAAGCAATCAGCTGATCAACAAAGGATATGATGAACTGGCACGACTTCGACGAACTCAAAGAGAGATGCAATGAACTTGGATGGACTCGATGGAAATAAAAGGAAAATAGACTTAGGATACTAGCAGCAATAGCAGATATTAGCAGCAGGATACTTGCAGTAGCAACGAACAAACATAGCAACAAGGTAGCAACAGTAGCTCAGCCAGCCGAGTGGAAAGACGAAAGAGGAAAAGTCCGATGGGTGCACGCTGGTGATGGAGATGACGACGAAGCCAGCGAGATGGCCAACCCCAACCAGAGTTGGTGAAGATGATGACGCCATTGGTGAAGATGAAGATGAACCAGCAATGACGATGGAGTTCAAAATCGAGGAAGACGATGGCCGGTGATGAAGAAGAGGGCTGGTTGCTGCAAACGGCGCCGGGGATGTGGGATCATGCTCGGGCTCTGGTGGAGTCGACGGCCGCGCGAACTCGCTCTCCCCCTCAGCTCGGACGATGGTGGGGCGCTTCTCCAAGTCGGCCCGAAGCAAAGGAGGTGCTACACGGCGAGGCACCATTAGCAGAGGAGTAGTGGTGCTAGAGATGCCACCAACACCCCTCGTCGAATGCCTCCTTCGCCATGGGCTAGCATCTGTGGCGATGGCGGTTATGGGGTTGTAGATCCCTCCAGCTCCTTCATCTTGACCTCGAACTCGTCGACATCAGCGAGCTAGTTGTTGTCAAGCCAGCTGATGACCCCCTCGATGGCGTTGGCGATGATGAGGTTGCGAATTTCGCCACGAGAAGGGTTGGGGGTCCGAGCTGCCAAGCGCCATGGCGACAACCTGGATCCGGCTCTGATGGTGATGAACTGATAATGAGCAGTAGGATGTCTTGAAGACGACAAGAAACGAGGACGTCGCCGATGATGATGGATTCCGGTCTGGACCGACGGATCGTTCGATGACGACCACGTAGCAGAGGAGCAGACACTGAGGTGGCGCCGGGCCAGACCGAAGCAGAGCAGGGGCGGCGCAGCCGGTAGCAGGGGAGGAAACATGGACGAGCTCCCGCCGGATCCAACACAGGAGAGCTCCCAACGCCGGATCCGGAGGAGGCGTGCGTGGATGAGCTCCCATCGAATCCAGAGGAGGAGACAAGCCGCATCGGGCGAGGACGTCAACGCTGGTGATGGATCCAGGCTCGATTCGCCGGATCCCGTCGCCCACCGTCGCGCCGGTAGAGGCGGCGTGGAGCGGGCCTCGAGAGGCGGCGTTGTCGACGGAAGCAGAGCCGATGGCGGTGAAGACAAAGCTCCGGATCCCGAGAGCCGGATCTGGTGAGACGAGGTCGTGATCCGAATCCCACCGGATCTGGTGAGGCGAGGTGACGGAGACGAGGTCGGATAGCCGAGGTCGAAGTAAGTAGAGTCGGAGCAAGATGGCGCCCCAGAGCAGATGGATCCGTTGGAGGAGCTCGGGATCATCTTCCCGACGAAGACGACGTCAGTGCAGACCAGATCCGACGAGGATGAGGCTAAGCCAATGGTCGGCAGTGAGGATGAGGCTCGGATCCGACGGGATCCGAGGATGGCGGCGATGGGGATCGACGGGCACGAGCTGAACCAACTGGGGTTGACCAAATCGGGTGAGAAATTGAGCTCGGGGACGCCTATTGCTGGAGAAGAAGGCTGCTGAAGACGACTGGGGTAGAAGATGCTACTCGCACGGCGAGTAGTCGGGCTCGGCCAAACCGAATGAAGATGCTGCTAGTGGGAGTTGCTACTGCTGCTACTTGATATTAAAAAATTATTAAGATAAAAATGAGATTGATGCTACACCCGGGAGTGAAGATTTCTCCCCCTATTCTTGATGCTATTGCAAGAGCCCAAGGGGCAATATATAGTGTACAAAAGAAACCCTAGACTAGACTACAATTACATAACTACTTCTAACCCTTACATGACTATTACACTACTACCCTTAACAAATACTATGTCTAATAACGTTTGGATAATACTACAAAGGCACATAAAAAGTGATTCTTCATGCACATTAATAGGGTGGTACATCTCATCCAAATATGACCTGATACACCACCAGTCACCAGAACACATCCACTGTTTGGTTTGAAGCCATGTGTTGCAAATTTTTTGTCACATTGGCTGGATTTGGCATTTGTTTCATTTGCTGCAAAAAATTTGGCATGATTCTATTCCCATTGTCATCCAAGTTGAATTTCTTTCCAAAATTTGGCCCAAGTCATGGATGACCAAATTTTGGCACACATTGGTAAGGCAATTGGGTATCAAATGACTTTTTGCTAACTCATACCATATATGATTTTACTATCATGCTACAACATTCTAACTCTTTTCTCTTTATACAGTATTTTGAAAGTTGCAAATTCTGAAACTAGTGTTCATGTAGAAAATAGTGGAAAAACATAACCTCAACATACAGAGAAACAACATGGTTCTCTCATATTCCTTTTGTATAAACATATAGTTGTCTTCAATGGATATCATCATATCAGACATGCTCTGATCAAATATGCATCACTTTACAGATATATTCTACTGCCCAGTGCCATGGCTTGAGAAACAAAATACCTGCCAAGAGGATGATATAGTCGGTACAGCTCCCTTGTTTATTTCATCCAGGAAAGACTGTGTAACACCAGCAAGTACTGGTCCTGTCATGATCGTACCAGCAACTTGCTTAGGCCTTGTCCTCTCAAAAATAAACCTTGTTAATTCGTCCAGTCCTGCTTGAAACTCAGGCCGCAGTTTCTCTAGCTGCCAAAAAGAAGAGGTCCAATTAAAAATGTATCAAAAGAGGGGAAAAAAACCTTTTTCAGAAATGCATCCTACTAGAATGATAAATATAAGGAAAAGGAGCTTACAGGAATTTGATCGAGGCGTTGAAGTTCATTTTCATTGTTCAATGGACGTACCAGTGTGAAACATTCTCTATAAGGAAAGAAGGCACGAATGGACTCACGGATCTAAGACAATTTGCATAAACAATATTTAATGAGATTGTGGATCACAATGCAAATAACAAAAAGAAAATTACGGAAATGCACCCTCTAGAATATTACAAGATTAGAAGCTACCCTATGAATTACAAACAATAAGAAAATATTCTAATATAATACCTCATTCTTTGAAGATATATCCTTTCCTCTGCCTTCAAGAGGCCTCAGAGCAATTTCCAGGTAATCTCGTGGAGTTATCTTCCTATCATTCTCAACTAAATCTAGATAGAAATCCTAAGAAAATGGCAGCTTATTAGACCAGGGAAACAACTCCTGATAGTTTCCAAAAAAAGAAAAAAAAACTCTCAAAATCAAGGAGATAATTACCCTCAGTAGCCAAATGAAGATAGGTGAAAATTGCCCAAGCTCAGATGCAGTAGACCTCCCACCATTTGCCCTCACACGGATATGCTTGGTCATTTCAGTAACAAGTGAAAGGCAATCAAGAGCTGCCTCGTCTATACCACCCATCTGCAAGGGTGAAGGAACAATAAGATATATTTCTTGTGCCTTTGAACATGTTCAGTACTTCAGTGTCAAAAAATAAAGCACATTGCAACAATGTGACTAGATTATTTTGCGGATCTCAATGTGCTCGCAACAACATATACTTGAAATAGGCTTTGCAAGCATTAATAAGAGCATGCTTAGAAAATTCCAAACAGTGTGACATGAACTTGTCAAGTGTCAACTAATTCAGAGGGTCATTCCAATAATTAATATCTAGGCCTATAAGAGAGAAAAAAACAAATACAAGGAAAAATCTTTGTAATAGACATTTCAGATTTAGACGAGTTTGTAAGAGCCTATTTATATCATCACAATTCACAACTCAAGAAACTTATTTGGATTAGAGAATAGAGAGGCTATTGAAGCCATTCCGGTTGCAAAGAGACAAATTAATCAAATTTTGCCCAAATAGTAAGATGCCATCAATAAAGTCTGTACTTCTTGAAACAATCCTTCTCTGTGTTTAATTGCTGGCTACTTTCCAAGAATAAACATTTGATTGGCAGTGCATAAAAGCCGTTCATGTGTTCCAACATCTACTCATCTACTGAGCCCATTTGCCCACTATCTTTTTAAAAAAAAATTGAGCTGCTTCTGCTACTATTAGTACTACAGTGCCCATACAGATCAAGCCACTTCAGATAGAAGAAAGCAGTTCCGACATTTGTTAAGGGCAAACTTGAGTTTAAGCCAAAACACAAGGGTCTGGAGGGAAGAAATGACCGAACCACACCTGATTATATATAAACATACTCGAAAGTAGGACTGCCAGGGAGAATATCTGAATGCTGTAAGTGCCCTGTCAATGAAGAAACATATCAGTAAAGATTGTCTTCGGCGTTAAAAAGAAGAAAAAAAAAAGGTAACACATGGAAGCAGCATGCTGAATCAATTTTTAGGAATACTTGTTCCATTATATAAGCAAAATGCAATGGGGCTTATATGAATTCCAGCTGGTAATGATACTAAACCACTGATAAAAAGGAAACACAGAAACCAAATAGAGCACTTCATCAGTGTTCTTTGAGCTTAAGTTCATTGAGCAAACACTGCAGTCTTGTTTCCAACCTCTGCTCAATCAGAAAAAACAAAATGTAAAACCAAACATGAAAGTCAACAGACAGAAGCTTGCACTTTCCATGCTTATCCTAGTATTCTACATTGATGCATCCAGGAAAAACCCAAGACTTGCATGTTATTACAATCCCAATTTCCAATTTTCATGTATATATATGCACCATGGGATTTCGGAATTTAGCTCACCACATCAAAAGAAATAATTCTTTGCAAAAAGGAAAAAAATTGATTGGTTAAGCATTACCACAAGGTTCGGGACCAGAGTAAGGCGTAAATCCACTAACATGTGGTCTGGTAACTACAAGGACCAGTCTATCATTACATAGTTGAATGCGGAAAAAAAAAATAGCCTCAACAAACATGGAAAGAAACTTCACGAAGATTATAAACACCTTCCCATGGAACAAAGAAACCAATAATGCAAAATTTCCTAGGCATGACAGCATTTTAAGCATGAGTAAATTTATCAGACGTCAGGACCATAATTGTGCACATGATGTCTAATCTAGTAACCTATGCATTGCATCATACAAACATAAGTCATATTATGCTGACTTATGCACAAAGATGTAGCGATAGAAATGGGTTGGCACCCTCGGTCATGAACCTTACTTCATAAAGGGGTAAACACCGTAGAAGAGACCGACGGCCAAGGTTATTAAGTCGGCAAGTCGACACTACCCTCCTAGTGACCGACTTGCCGACTAGTCGCTGACTAGTCGACCGGTACTGTTCATATAACATGAATCATGAGCAACATAATAAGCACGACATAACCAACGTAAATCCACAACAATAAAATAAGTCCACAAACTTAGAGTCTAATGACGTAATATAAATCCACAACAATAACTTGTCCAACTCTCATCTCTCAAAAGTCATCCATCTCGAACTCATCTAAATTAGTAGTAGCATCCATGTTCTCTCTATCATCATCTTCTCCTTCATCATCACAATCTAGGAAGAGTGGTCTGCCCTTCTTGTACTTCCACAAAGCATCTCGCATCTCTTTCATGATTGCTGTTGTAGTCTTGGCACATTTTTGAACATCTCCAAACCCACCTGCAAGATGCTCCTTAAACCTTTTTATTCCCCCTGATATCTTCCGATCACAAAGCAAACATTGGACCAAATCTCGGTTGCCAATAACTGGCCAAAAGCCATACTTCCATCCCGGATCATTTTTTTTCTCGAATACACAGGAGAACTGCATATCATTGTATTAATAGTAGAGAAAGGAGTCATACATAGACCCAAACACACACACACACACTTACTTACCAAACTAAATACCTAAGGCGAGATGAGGGACGACCAAAGACCCCTAACCATCCTCCCGAGCCGTGCAGGACAATCCCTTAGCCCGACTAAAGACCATAAAGGGCTTCCTCCGAGCAAGGTTCAAGCCGAGACAGTCTAGGGTAGCTCCATTGAAGACACGATCATTTCGATGCTTCGGATGGTCCAGCGCCTAGGATGATGAGGAGTTCAATCCCTTTGCGCATCGCCGCATCGCCAAGACCGCCTTATCCCACGGGCATCAAAGGAGGAATCGACCGGCTGCGGGCAAGTGCCGCTTGACCGATGGTATGTAGGATGTCATACGGTGTCTTGCAAACACACATCCAGTGAGGAGTCTTTGGATGTTCTCTTCCTCCCGATCACATAGCGGACACCGGTCGGGTGAGAAGACCTCGCCGAGCCAACCTCTCTCTCGTCCAACAGCGATTGTGAGCAACCGACCACATGAAGAAAGCGACACTTAGGGGCCTAAGATTTCGAGATGCGCTCATATGGGGCAAAGCGAGGCTCCTCAAAAGAGCATCATAAGGCGGATTTAGTTGTATATTCTCCCGAGTCCGAAAGCCTCCAAAAAGCCTATCGGATCCCCTCTGTAGAACCATACCTTCTAAAATAACCCATAATTCAAGATATTCGATAAAGCTTGCGGATATTTCCCCCGAATATCTTCTAGCCATTTCTCCTCATCAAGAGCGACCATCACGGTCGTCGCTTGCTCTTCTTTTGGTACTAGATCATACAGATTGGGTGCAAGATCACGGATGCTCTTACAGTCAACCATTTATCCTTCCAAAAAGGGTATTTGCTCCATCACCAATTTATTAATAATGGCCGGGGAGAGAAGGCATTCAACATCCTTGCTTACTTGAAGAGGCAAACTTGCCTGGGGTTTATCAGTTCAGATTTCTTGAGCCATGGCCATCTTACTCTTAGAGCAATACCTAGAGATTTCAGATCAGAGATTCCTAGACCTCCAAGCTCCTTGGCCCGACAAACCTTGGGCCAAGCAATGAGGCAATGCCCACCTTTTGCTTCCTTGCGTCCACTCCACACAAACCCTCTTCTGATTTTATCAATGGCCTTAATTGCCCAAGGAGGTACATCAACTGCCATGGCTAGATAGATCAGCATGGCTGTTAAGACAAATTGCACTTGCACTACCCTACCAGCCCGTGTCATCAAGTCTGCCTTCCAACCCGGTAATTGATCCGCTAATCTGTCAATTATTGGCTGGAATTGTTCCTTTGTTAGTTTCCTGAGAGACAAGGGCAAACCCAAATACTTACATGGAAAATTCATAATTTCACAGGGCAGTAGACTCTGTAACACAGCCATATTAGCATCCGAGCACTGGATTGGCATCACATTACTCTTTTGAACGTTGGTCCTGAGCCCATCCCGGATCATTAGACTTAGCCTTCCGTTTTGGATTGGTCTTTGGATCATACACGGCCTCGAAGGATGCAATACTTGCACTTGCCATTTTTTTTGTGCTTCTGCATTACAAGAACGTAATTAACATAGTTCTATTCAAATACTGAGAGAATGGATTAAAAAGGAACAGATCCATCAAAGTTTTGGCTCCAGATATACACTTGCAGATGGACCCTATGTCCCTATCTATATCCACTCCTCTGCCCGAGTCCCCCTTCTCCCCACGCCCCCCTCCCTCGGCCCCTCCCCCTCCCGATCTCCTGGCGGCTCCCCCTCCCCCTCCCGGCGGTGACTTCCTCCCAGCGGCGACCCGAGCTCCCCTTCTCCCTCCCCGGCTCCTCCTCCCTCTCGGCCTCCACCTCCCTCCCCTTCTCCCCACCTCCCCTCCCGGCGGCGACCCGGCCTCCCCACCTCAGGCCGGGAGGTAGAGGCCGAGAGGGAGAGGGTGCCAGGGATGGAGGTGGAGGCCAGGAAGGGAACCGGGATGGAGGCGGAGGGGCATACCTGGATCCGGAGCGCCACGGCCGCGACGGGGATGGAGGCGAGACGGTGGCCGAGGCGGCGGGAGCTGCTGCGAGCCTCCGACGCGAACGGAGAGGGTGATGGCGACGGCACGGCGGCGCGGTGGGAGGAGCCGCTCAGGCGGCGGCGGGCTGGATCTGAGTCGGTGAGCCCCGACTCCTCGACCGAGTTGCCTCCAAGTCACGTGTGAGCCCCCGACTGCCCTACCTCCCTCACTCCCTCTTTATCTCTTGGACACTGCCTCTGACAGCTAGGCTCCACGTCCCTCTTCCCAAGTCGCCCGACTTGCCGCCGCCTGGTCGACTAGTCGACGGGCAAGTCGACGACTAGTTGACCAGTCGCCCGACTTGCCGGCGCAAGTCGAGTCGCTGCCTCCAGTCGGTGCTTCTCCGGCAACTTGTCGACTAGTCAACGACTTGATAACCATGCCGACGGCGACGATTAGAGGTAGAACAACGCTTAGAGGAGAGGGCGCCTGCTGGGGTAGATAGGATCTAGATTATGGAGAGGGGCTTGAGAGACTTGAGGGTAATTCATATTATTGCTTTATTGATAATGGATACAAGATATCCCTTTTATAGAGATAACTCAACTTGACCTATAAGAAATAATGTTTATCTAAGAAAATCTATCTCTAATAGATGAAATATATCTATAAGGTAGTAAACCTATCTAATAAGAAAACTAACTATTCTTATCTCTAATTTCCAACTAATAACGAACCAGTGGACCTGTGTGAACAGTGCACAGCCGCTACAGTAACACCCTCCCTGCACGTGACACCCTCCAACACAAATCCATATCTTCAAAATTGCAGATCTAGGTTATGACTCATTTCCATCAGATCTAGATGCAGACAATGGATATATGGTATGAAATTAGACTGATACTACATGTATTTGTTAAGTGTTTCTCCAAAATTCCATGTCTGTAATCTTTGTCTATGGCCAATTGCCAACATCCCACCAATGTCATAGGAATAAAGAACAGAAACAAACCATTCGACAAAAACCCCTGCATGGATAGCTTGTATGACACCATGCTTTCGTTCTGTGTGAAGTGAGAATTACTAGAGTACAACCAAAAGTGTTGTGCCTATTGGCCCACTAGGCAATTTTAACATCCTACAGATAATTTTCACTGTGTTAAGAAATCATCAGTACAGTTGCCTCGTAAGTCGTAATTATGAAGTAAAATATGTATTTTATGAGTATTGCCCAATTTGTAGGTCTTTCTTATTTATTCAATAGATGTGTCAACAGTAAATAAAAATAGAATTTACTCTTAGTCATTACTATTTATCTGTACATGATATTCAATTTCATATCACTATCCATGTTAGTATTCAGGTCTATGAATAACAATATCTGTGTGATACCTGTCAGTATACATATTGTTTCTAAACTGGAATAATATGGTTACAGTTTAAACACTATCTGTACAAATCCTATCGTTTTTTATGCCATAATGATGCCAGCAAGCAAGCTACCAGCACATCAGTAACTGCAGAGTAACATAAAATTGTACATGCATGCAAAAGATCACTACATTGTATAACTTGTGTGTGTGAGCATGGTTTCCCTAGGCGCTAGGCGCTAGTCGGGCGGCTGGCCGGCGCCTAGCGCCTAGGCGCAACCTCGGCGCCGCCTAGGCGGCCGACTCAGGCGGACTTTTGGGGGAGCAGAACAAGAGGCGAGGAGGGAGCAAGGTGTGTTGGGAGCGCGGAGGCGAGGGGGGGCGAGGCGAGGGAGGAGCGAGGCACGGAGGCAAGGGGCAAGCCGACTCAGGTGGAGGTGAGGGGGGAGCGACGGGGAAGAAGGAGGCGAGGGGAAAGAGGAGGCGGCTGCGAGGGGGAGAAGGAGGCAAGGAGGAAGGAGGTGGTCGCGTCATCTTGAGATCTCGGCCGTCTGATCGAAATTACTCTCGCATAATCTGAGCCGTTCGATCGAGACGCCCAAAACCCTACAAAACAATCTCCTCCTGAGTCCCAACTATTCCCACGCACATCGCCTTCTTCCTCGCCGCCGCCTCCTCCTTCCCCTCGACCACCCCTCGCTCTCTCCGCGCCTCGCTCCCCCCTCGCCTCCGCATGAGTCGGCCTCCCCCTCGTCTCCCTGCTGCGCTCCCCACTCGCCTCCGCGCCTCACTCCCTCCGAGCCTCGCTTCCACCACCGATGACGGAGGTTGAATCAAGCGACGGAGAAGCCAAATCGAGCGGCGGGAAGGTCGATTCGACGTCGGCAGGAGGTCGATTCAGCGCCGGTGAGTCGGACCACCCCCTCCTCTCTTTCTGTTCCGCTGCCTTGGACCGCCTCATCCCGCCTCGCGCCGTCTTGCGCCGCCTCGCCTTGCCCGCCTGGGTCCGCCTTGGACCGCTGTTGACTGTCTAGGCGGGCTGAGCGCCTAGGGGCCCGATTGAGGCCGAGGCGCGGCGGTTGCCCTGCGCCTAGGCGGCGCCTAGGGGATCACTGTGTGTGAGTGAATGAGTGATAGAGGGAGGGAGAGCGAAGTAGCACAAACATAGAATATTGCTTGATGCCCGATATTTGGAAGTAGCAAAGAAACATTAAATGCTTGTTGAAAGAATAGCAGACAAGCTGTGGTGCACGGACACGCCTCCAAGGTGCCAGGACGGCGCCGAAACCGGTACCCGATGCATCACACTCAACGATAAAATTGGCAGAGAAGTCGGGTAAGTGAAGAACCGGTGCGGTGGATAGAGCTCGTTTTAGTGTTTGAAAAGCCTGATCTGCAGCCTCAGACCACTGAAAAGTTTCCTTCTTGAGTAGTTTGGTAAGGGGGGCTGCTATCGTGCCGAAGTCACGGATAAATTTGCGGTAGTAGCCTGCGAGGCCAAGGAAACCACGTAGCCCTCGCGTTGTCAGCGGTTGTGGCCAGGTTTGAATGGCGAGTACCTTGTCTTCATCCATGGCCACCCCCTTAGCTGAGATGACATGGCCTAGGTATTGTACGGACGTTGTGCCAAAATGGCATTTGGAGCGCTTCAGATGGAGGCAATGTGCACGAATGACTTGGAGAACCGCCCGTAGGTGTTGTAAATGTTCCGACCAAGACGAACTGTAGATCAAAATATCATCAAAAAAGACGAGCACAAAACGGCGAAGATAGGGTCGCAACACCTCGTTCATCAACGCCTGGGACGTGGATGGCGCATTGGTTAGGCCGAATGGCATCACCAAAAACTCGAAGTGGCCATGATGTGTTATGAAAGCGGTCTTCTCCACATCGTCGGGATGCATACGCACTTGATGATACCCGGAACGGAGGTCAAGTTTTGTGAAGAAGCGTGCACCCTGCAATTCATCAAGGAGCTCGTCGACGACCGGGATAGGAAATTTGTCGCGTACCGTCAATTCATTCAACGCCCGGTAATCAATACAAAAGCGCCATGAATCGTCGGCCTTTTTAACCAAGAGCACTGGAGATGAAAATGCCGATGTGCTTGGCCTGATTGTGCCTTGTTGTAACATAGCATCGCATTGGCGTTCGAGCTCATCTTTTTGTAACTGTGGGTATCTATATGGCCGTACTGCCATGGGGTCAGCACCTTGTCGGAGATGAATGCGATGATCGAAAGAGCGTGCAGGAGGGAGTCCTGCTGGTATGGCAAAACGGTCTTCAAACTCGGTAAGTAGGGCGTTGAGGAGGTCCTCCTGGGAGCCTGTGACCGCATGAACTGCTGCTGCCGGTGCGACTACATCTTCCCAAGAGATGTGTCGTCCCTCCCGCCAAAAAGACATGCGTAAATTGTTGAGATCCCAAAGGATAGGTCCAAGACTGCGTAGCCATTGAACACGAAGAACGACGTCGAATCCTCCCAGTGGGATAGCGAGGGCATCCATTGTAAACTTCTCGCCCACAATTTGGAAGTGTAAATGTCGTGCGATGCCCCCACTGGATGATGGATAAGTCTCTGTGTCGGCTTTTTGTGTCGGCTTTTTGCTTTTGTAAAGGACAGCATCCTTGACTGGTTGTTAGCATCTCTAGGACAGCATCTTGACCAGCATCTAGGACAGGTTGTTAGCATCTTAGAGGACACAGCATCTAGGATATGTTGTTAGCATCTTAGAGGACAGCATCTAGGACAGGTTGTTAGCATCTTAGACTAGCATCTTGGCATATGCTTGGCTGAGTAGCAGCCTGTTGGCATGGCATTGTGTGAGAAATAAACCAAGAAAAATTTGCCCCATCTCCAAGTGTCATCCTCTCCATGAGAGTAAAGATCTTGCTATCACCAAGAACAAGAGTCGGCGTGTAACAAGTGGTATCGAGCTATACTATCCTCGTAGCCCGAGCATCTCTGCTCATCTCCTTCTCGACCTCGCGGCGGCCCAGACGGTAGCGGCGCAGCAGCTCCGGCCGCCCACGCCACTCTCCGAGACGCGGCTCGTCGTGGCGCCTCTCTCCACGCAACACCCCGATGGCGCGCCATGTCCGCAGGCGATCTCGGCCTTCGATCGCCTCGAGCATGCGCGGCGTCGATCGCAGCCAGGCTCGCCGAGCGAAGACGAAAGCTGGCGGCGGCGAGACGCGCCGCAGCCGCGAAAAAGCGTCGGCCGGCGGCGGCAGGCGGAGAGGAAGCGGCGCGCGGCAGATGCAACGCGTCGCGGCGCGCAGAGGTCGAGGTTCGCGGCGGCAACGAATAAAGCACCCATTTACGCTAATAGCAGCGCGACGCGGACCTTGAGCGGAGAGGAGAGAAGCGAGGCGAAGCGGCGCGCGATGGCGCCGCGCGACGCCACGCGCAGCGGCGGCGGCCAGCACAGCGGCGACGCGCGCGGCGTGGCGCTCTGGAGGAGGCACGACGGCGGCGGCGGCAGACGGGTCGGCGAGAGCGCGCCTTCGTGCAACACGGCTTTCTCCCGATTCGGTACCGTGGTCACCACGAGTACCAGGCTGTCGTCAGGGACGTCGGCACCGGCGGCGGGTGGTCTATCCTCACCAAGTCCAACTACGTCGAGTGGGCTGCGGTGATGAGGGTAAAGCTCCAGGTGCGGCATATGTGGGATGCAGTCCGGTACGGCGACGTCGACTACAACCAGGATCGACGGGCGCTGGATGCTCTCATTGCTGCAGTCCCGCCCGAGATGCAGTTCTCGCTTACCAACAAGCGGACTGCCAAGGAGGCTTGGGACGCCATCGCTGCGGCGACGTGCAGGCGGCGCGCTCGCAAGTCCACACCGCAGCGCCGCGCGGGTGGGAGAACACGGCCTTCAAGCGGTGAGGCGTCGATGACTTTGCTCTCGTCTCAACACTCATTGCGGGTGCCGTGCGGTTTGGCGGCGACACCTACAGATGAGAGAGAGGCGTTGAAGCTCTTTGCTGCGTCCGAGAAGTACAAGCAGATGGCTCGCTCGATCCAGTCTCTGCTGGACCTCTCCACGATGTCGATCGAGGAGGCATTGGGTCGCCTCAAGGTCGTTGACAGCGATGAGCCACAGCGTCTCTCGGGACCTGTCACCATTGGCGGGAAGCTCCTTCTCACTCGGGAGCAGTGGGATGCTTGCCAAGGTGACAGGGAGAAGGGGGAGTCCTCTTCCCGACAAAGTGTCGCAAGCACGCAAGCAGTTTGTTAGTCATTGGACTCTTACTATTGGTGATAGCAAGATCCTTACTCTCATGGAGAGGATGACACTTGGAGATGGGGCAATTTTTCTTGTATATTTCTCTTCACAATGCCATACCAACCTGAGGGGTTGGGGATACATATTTATAGGGCTAACCAGCCAAGCATATGCCAAGCATATGCTAGTCTAAGATGCTCTGTCCTAGATGCTCTGTCCTCTAAAGCTAGTCCTAAAGCTAGTCCAAGATGCTCTGTTCAAAAGAGATGCTAACCGCTTGATCAAGGATCTTTGTCCTTGAAGGGCGGCAAAGCCAACAGAGACTTATCCATCAATCTCCCTAAGTCTTGTGTGTCTCCTTGGAGGAATCGAGCCATCCCGATCCTAGAGCGAGCGTCGTCCTTGATTTCAACGCGGAGGTGTCCCCAAACTTGAATGAGCCTCGAGCGCTGAGTCACGCTCGGAGAAGAACTCCGCCGCCGGTCATGTGGTGGGTGTCGCGGTGTCGAGCACCACCCGTCGGTCTTCTTTGTTGCGGAACTTTCGCCGAAGAGGCGTGTGCTTTTGGCTCGTCAAGGTGGAGGAGAGCCGCTGCCGGTGCCGCTGAGGTAGTTCGATGCTCGCTGAGCAATGAACGAGCAGATGCTCCTCCTCCTCCACTCGCGCGACGTGGGCTGGCCGCGTCGTGGTATCGACAATCCTTGGCCCGATGACGTGCTTGCGCGCTTGTAGCAAGAGTCGCCTCGTCGCGGCTCTTGTTTGCCGGCACCGCACTGGCGCCTCCACGGTCATCACCTCGGACGTCCTCGCGCCATGCTCGGCGTCTTTGCGCGGCTTGCGCGCTTATCACGCATCGCGCGCGCTGTCGTGGAAGAAAGCTCCCTTCTTCTGTCACCTTGGCGGCAGCCCCACTCTCCCGAGTGAGGAGGAGCTTCCGCCAATGGTGACGGGTCCCGAGAGAGGCGTGGCTCATCATCGTTGCGACCTTGAGGCGACCTATCGCCTCCTCGATCGACATCGTCGAGAGGTCCAGCAGAGACCGGATCGATCGAGCCATCCGCTTGTACTTCTCGGGACGCAGCGAAGAGCTTCTCGGCGCTCTCTCCATTTGTAGGTGTCGTCGCCGAACTTTACCAACTTGCAGCAGAGTGTTGAGACGAGAGCAAATTCATCAACGTCCTCACCGCTTGAAGGCGTGGTCTCCCTCCGTCGCGCGGCGCTGCGGTGTGGACTTGCGGCGCGGCGGCTGCCGTCGTGTCGCGGCGATGGCGTCCCAAGCCTCCTTGGCGATCGCTTGTTGGAGAGCAAGAAGCGCATCTCGGGCGGGGATGCGGCGATGAGGGCATCGGCGCCGCCGATCTCGGTCGTGGTCGGCGTCGCCGCATCGGACGCCTCCCACATGTGCCGTGAATCGAGCCTCGCCTTCATCACCGCGCCCGCTCGACGTAGTTGGCCTTGGTGAGGGTAGGCCACCCACCGCCGGGGCGGCGTCACGACAACGACTGAACCCGTGGTAACCACGATGCCGGCCCGGAGAGCCCCGCCGCGCTGTGAAGGCCGCGCTCTATCGACCGTCTGCCGCCGTTGTCGTGCGCGCCTCTTCGGGCGCCACCGCCGAGCGCCTCTCAGAGCGCCACCGCCGAGTCGCACTCCTCCGTGAGCGCCACCGCCGCGCGCGCCTCCTCAGAGCGCCATCAGTAGCGGCCGCGCTGTCTCGATTGCCGCCAAGCTTCGTGGCGCGCGCGCGCCATTGCCGCGCGCTTCGCCGCCGCCGCCGCCTCCTCTCCCGCTCAAGGTCGCGCCGCGCCTATCATCGCAGAGATGGAGCTGCTGCTGCGCGCGTGCAGACCTTGACTCTGCCGCGCCGCGACGCTGCATCTGCCGCCGCCGCCGCTTCCGCCTCGCCTCGGCTGCCGCCAACTCCGCCGTTGCCGGCCTCGGCGCTTTTGCGCTTCATACGTCTCGCCGCCTCTGCGCTGCTTGCTTGCCGCGGCGAAGCTCGGCCGCTCACGACGCCGCGTGCTCGAGGCGGCCGAAGGCCGAGATCGCCTGCGGACATGGCGCGCTCGTGGGTGTTGCGTGAGAGAGGGTCGCTTCGACGCAGCCGCTACCGTCTCGGAGAGAGTGGCAGAGACGGCCGAGCCGCTGCTGCACGGCATTGGGCCAGCCGCAGCAGAGAAGGAGATGAGCAGGAGATGCTCGGGCTACAGGATACACAAGCTCGATACCACTTGTTAGTCATTTGGACTCTTACTATTGGTGATAGCAAGATCCTTACTCTCATGGAGAGGATGACACTTGGAGATGGGGCAATTTTTCTTGTATATTTCTCTTCACAATGCCATACCAACCTGAGCTAGTCTAAGATGCTCTGTCCTAGATGCTCTGTCCTAGATGCTGTGTCATAGATGCTCTGTCCTAGATGCTCTGTCCTCTAAAGCTAGTCCTAAAGATAGTCCAAGATGCTCTGTCCAAAAGAGATGCTAACCGCCAGTCAAGGATGCTGTCCTTGAAGGGCGGCAAAAGCCAACACAGAGACTTATCCATCACGCGCAAGGTGCGCAAAGGCGCCCAGGCCGGGACGCGAGGACGTGCCGAGGGTGATGCTCGCAGAGGCGCCCAGGGCGGCGCCGCTGGCAAGCAAAAGCCGGCACGAGACGACTCTTGCCACAACTGCGGCAAGCTTGGTCATTGGGCGTGGATTGTCGGCCACGCACGCGGCGAGGCCCACGTCGCGCGGCGGAGAGGAGCGGCGGCTCTGTTCATTGCTCGTGCGAGCATCGAACTACCTCGGCGGCGCCGCCGCGCGGCTCTCTCCACCTTGACGAGCCAAAAGCACACGCCTCCGGCGGCGGCTCGGCAACAACAAGACCGACGGGTGGTGCCTCGACACCGGCGCCACCCACCACATGGCCGGGCGGCGGAGTTCTTCTCGAGCTTGACTCTAGCGCCCGAGGCTCCGTCAAGTTTGGGGCGCCCGCGTGGAAATCAAGGGCGTCGGCTCCATCATCTTCACCGCCAGTGTGCGGTGAGCACAGTCGCCACCGCGTCTACTACATCCCGGTCTGCGGAACTCCATCATCGACTTGGGACGGTGGATGAGAACGGCTCGCGTGTCAAGATCGAGCACGGTGTTGCGGTTGGGATCTTCGCCACCGCCTTCTTGCCAAGGTAACGAGGGGAAATCGACTCTACATCCTTCACGTGCGGTGGCACAACCCCTCTGTCTCATTGCTCGTCGACGACGAGGCGTGGCGATGGCACGAGCGCTGGGCACCTTCACCGAGGCCACAGGCGGCTCAGTGCCACGGAGATGGTGCGAGGCCTGCCGTGCCTTGACCATGTGGAGCAGCTCTGCGACGTCTGCGTGTTGACGAAGCAGAGGCGACTCCCCTTTCCCCAGCAGGCGAGTTTCCGAGCCAAGGAGAGGCTCGAGCTCGTGCACGGGGACTTGTGTGGCCCGGTGACACCGGCCACACCGGGAGGACGACGCTACTTCCTGCTGCTCGTCGACGACCTCTCCCGCTACATGTGGGTGATGGTCCTCGGCAGCAAGGGAGAGGCTGCGGACGCCATCAGGCGCACGCAGGCTGCTGCGGAGGCAGAGTGCGGCCGCAAGCTGCGCGTCTTTGCGCCTGCATACACGGCCGCGACCACGGCGCCGACTCGGCGTCATCTTTGCGATGAGGGCATTCAGCGCCACTACTCCGCGCCGTACAACCCCCGCAGCAGAACGGCGTCGTCGAGCGGCGCAACCAGACGGTTGTGGGGATGGCTCGGGTCCTCCTCAAGCAGAGGGGGATGCCGGTTGTCTTCTGGGGAGAGGTGGTGGTGACGGCCGTCTACATCCTCAACCGCTCGCCTACCAAGGCGCTCGACGACAGGACACCGTACGAGGCTTGGCATGGGCGCAAGCCGGCGGTCTCCCACTTGCGGGTCTTCGGCTCCCTCGCGTTCGCCAAGGAGTTTGGCCACATCGGCAAGCTCGACGACAGGAGCACTCCGGGAGTGTTCATCGGCTACGCGGAGGGCTCGAAGGCCTACCGCATCCTCGACCCTGTCACACAACGCGTCCGCATCTCGCGTGACGTTGTGTTCGACGGCGGCGGCGGGCGTGAGACAAGGCGGTGGGCGGCGGTTCGACTCGACTCGGGGACCGTTGTCGACTCGTCCTCTTCGAGAGAGCGGGAGCTAGCACTGTCTTCACCGAGCTCGTCCATCTCGACACCTTGCTCGCCGCGGCTCGGCGAGTGCTCCACCATCTTCCGCACCGGCCACCGCTCTCCCGCACCGTGGCCACACCACCGGATCGCCCCAACAGCCGGTCCCACGGCGAGCGCCGCGGTGGAGTTCGCGCACTCGCGTCCCACGGCGAGGATCGCGTCGGCGCTACCACGACGGCGAGCCTCTTCGCTATCGTACCATGGACAACATCCTCGCGAATCGCCGTCCCTAGAGGCTTGGCGGGCGAGCGCATTTGGCGTCGCGGCGGCGAGCCCGCCTCGCTTCGCCGAGCGGAGGAGACGCGGCGTGGCGTGTCGCGATGAAGCGAGAGATGGACGCCGTCGAGCGGAACCGGACGTGGAGCCGGGCGGATCTTCTGCCGGCCACCGCGCGATCACCCTTAAGTGGGTGTTCAGGCGAAGAGGATGGCCGGCGCCATCGTCTGCACAAGGCTCGCTTGGTGGCACGAGATTCATGCGGCGGGAGAAGTCGACTTCGACGACGCCGCACCGCGTCGCGCACATGGAGTCCGTTCGTCTTCTCCTCGCACTTGCGGCCCGGGAGGGTTGGCGCGTCCATCACATGGGCGTCAAGTCCGCCTTCCTCAGCGGCGACTTGAAGGAGGAGGTCTCGTTCGTCACCGCGGGATTCGTCATCCCCGGCAAGGAGGCAGGTCCTCCGCTGCGCAGGCCCTGCGGCTTGCGGCAGCACCACGAGCCCGAACGCTAAGGTGGACTCCACCCTTCGCAAATGGGGTTCAGCAGAGCGCGCACACGAGGCTGCGGTCACCGGCGGGCAAGGCGGCAACGCCTGGCGGTGGCGTCGCCGGCGACTTGGTGATCACCGCTCCAAGGAGGCCGAGGTCGAAGCGTTCAAGGCGGAGATGAAGACCGCCTTCGGATGGCGACTTGGGCTCTCTCCTTCTACCGGGATCGAGGTCCACGGGGACGACTCCGTATCTCCTTCGCTGCATCGCCACGCCAAACGCATCGTCGGTGGCGGGCTCGCGATCGCAACCCACCACACTCCATGGAGGAAAGGTGAAGCCGAGTCGAGAGTACGGCGGAGAGAGGTGGACGCAACGCGATCTGGCGCATTATGGCGACCCGCTACCTTGTCCACACGCGGCCGGACTTGGCGTTCGCCGTCGGCTCGTCGGCCGGTTCATGCGGCGACCGACGACGGAACACCAAGAGCCATGAAAGGATCGCCGCTACGTCGCGGGCACCTCCGACACGGCTTGCACTACCCAAGGTGCCCGCGGCGCACTTCATCGGCATCTGGCCGACGGCGACCACGCCGGCGACATCGACACGAGCAAGAGCACTAGCGGGACGCCGTTCTTCCTCGGCAAGTGTCCGTCGGTGGCGATCGGTCAAGCGGCGGTAGTGGCTTTGTCTAGGCTGCGGCGTAGTACATTGCGGCCACTACCGCTTCTACTCGAGCTCGTGGTCGGCACGGCCGCTGGCGATCTCCTTGACAGAGCGCGAGGCGGTGGAGCTCGGGGTGGGCAAACAAGTCCGCCTTGGCCTTGGCGAAGAACCACGTCTTCCATGAGCGCAGCAAGCACATCCGGTGAGGTATCACTTCATCGGTTGCTGGATGAAGGGAGTATCCGCCAACTATATCAACACCCAAGACCGGCTCACGACTTCCGACCAAGTCTCTTGGCGGATCAAGTTCGAGTTTCGCGCCGGGATCGGGATGGCTCTGATTCTCACAAGGAGACACACAAGACTTAGGGAGAATGATGGATAAGTCTCGTGTCGGCTTTTGTGTCGGCTTTTGCTTTTGTAAAGGGCGACATCTTGACCAAAGCATCTAGGACGGGTTGTTAGCATCTTAGAGGACACGACATCTAGGGCGGGTTGTTAGCATCTTAGAGGACAAACATCTAGGGACGGGTTGTTAGCATCTTAGACTAGCATCTTGGCATATGCTTGGCTGAGTAGCAGCCTATAAATATGTATACCCAACTCCTCAGGTTGGCATGGCATTATGTGAGAAATAAACCAAGAAAAATTTGCCCCATCTCCAAGTGTCATCCTCTCCATGAGAGTAAGGATCTTGCTATCACCAAGAGCAAGAGTCCAGCGTGTAACACTGGAAACCTTGTCCCCATTGGCGACCTCCACGCGAAGACCTGGGCGGGCCTCAAGCTTCACTCCCATGTGTGGAACAAGCTCTTCATTAATGAAATTATGCGTGGAACCTGTGTCCAATAGTGCCAGGAATGACTTTGTGCCCACCATGACCTTGATCTGCATCGTTTCAGTGGCTCGGATGCTCCACAGTCCCGTCAATGCATGGAGCGATACGGTGGGCGCCAGTTCCTGGGAAGTAGGTGCCTCGTCCAGATCGGTCGCATCCTCGTCGTCTGCGACTTCAATGTAGAAAAGCCGCTGACAGCGATGACCGCGGACATACTGCTCATCACAGTTGAAACAGAGGCCCTGTTTACGTCGTTCGGCCATCTCGACTAGATTGAGGCGGAGTAAGCGACAGTGGCGATGGTGGCGATGTAGTCATCGGTACCTTGCCGGCTGGTGGGACGCGGTGTCGCAGGTATGGGTGTAGAGAGACGCTGTCCTCCTGGAGGTCGTGGGAACACCCTGTTGTTGCTTGTTGCCGGTGTTGGGGCTGACTGGTTGCGGCGCTCATATGCCCGCGCGAAGTCGATGGCCACCTGGAGGTCAGGTGGGTTTTGAAGCTCAACATCCACGCGTAATTGTTCTGGGAGACCTGCCATGAAGAGTTGTGTCTGGTGGAGTGGGTGCAATGCCTCTGTCCTGCATAATAACTCCATGAATCGATCAATATATTCTTGAACCGGGCACGGGAGCGGAAGTCGGGCGTGGCTCGGCGGATTGCTTCGGATAGGTGGTCCAAAACGTAGGTTGCATAGCTCCTTGAGGTGATGCCATGTCGGTTGACCATAATCACGTTCCAACTGGAAGTACCAGTATTGTGCGATCCCTGTGAGATGATAAGAGGTCAGCCATACCTTATCTGCCTCATCCGTCCTTTGCCCACGAAAGAATTGCTCACACCTGTTTATCCATATTAGAGGATCATCCTTGCCGTCGTATACGGGGAATTCCAGCTTATGATAGCGCGGAACCCCGGCAGACGAGTTACCTGTGGGTGGGATATAACCGCCGTGTTGCTCTTGTGTCGGGTATAGCAATGGGATTGGCTGATATGGGAGTGTGGAGGTTGTGGTTGCAGTTGTGCTGTATGGGAACTACAGCGGTGGATGGACTGCAGACGATGTGAATGCAGGTATATGCATGTCTTACCGTTGGTGATGAGGCGTTTGTGGTTCTTTGGAGGTCTTGCCGAGGATGTCGACCAATACTTGCTTTGAAAAAGCGGATCTTTGTGATCTGGTGGAGGCGACACAAAGCCGTGCAAATCGGCCGTGGTTGCTTCTCGGCGGTATCAAGCGCGTGACCACGTCGCCCATCCGTTGATGTACACCATCTATGCGCATCGTAAGCATCCGAATGGATTGGAGCGGTGTGCCATGGACACCTCCTCCGTTGCGTCCTCCGACCCGGCATCTCGCCTTCAAGGATGGCTCGATGCAGTTGGTATGTCGCGATCGCAAAGGGTAGCGGTGCGACACCGCGATCTGCCGGAATCCACGGCGCCCGAGCGTGATGGATGGTATTTGTCGACAAGCGAAGGAAGGAAAGAGAAAATTCAGATTGGGAAGAAGACTATTATTTGATTGCTCGCTCAAATACAATTGAGTACTTCTCTTATAAAGGCTAACTAGCGATCCGAAAGGAATATCGTAATCTACTTTTTAGCAATCCCGAAGTATCAGAAGGGATACTCTATTTTATTTATGGTAATCCTGAAGCAATATCTTCCTAACATAATTATTCTACTCGGACTCTTCTTTCCTGACGTGAGAATCATGTTGGTTGTGCTAGTTGGATCTCCTTCCTGTTTCTGCGCCGCTGATATGGAATCCCCCACATGACATGCCGAGTCCGTGTCGGACACCGTGTCGAACACAGACATGGCTCCGACACGGCACGGACACGTATTTCAGACATGTCGGAAATTACAGCTGCGAAAAAAAATTAAATTAAAATCGGACACGTATAGACACGTATCGGACACTTTGGGCCCATTCAATTCGGCCCAAAACGGTAGCCAGCCCATTACTATTCCTTCACATTATTAACCCTAGCTCCATGCCTTGCCTCCATCCCAGACTCGCTCGCTTCCCGCAGTCCCCCTCGACACCGCCTAGCTCCATCTGCCGCAACACTGCACCGCTCGGCCCTGCTACATCGCCAGCCCCGACGGCTGGTGGCGACACCCTCCCTCCAGGCGCCACCTCTTCCCCTTCTCCCTGTCGCCTACAAGCAGCCGCGACATCGCCCGACGCCGCCCTGCTTGGCTGCTTCTCTAGTTCTTCCCGACGACGACGCCCTGCTTGGCTGCTTCTCCAATTCTCCCCCAACAACGCCGCCCTGCTTAGCTGCTTCTCCCTGACGCCACTTGGTTGGCTAGTTCTCATGCTATCCCAATCGAAATCCCGACCACCCTTGTCTTGGTCGTTGGCGTCGGTAATGGGGGTCAAAAACCTCTGGGACATCCTCGACTCCTGCAAGAAGAAGCTCCCGCTCCACCGCCTCCAGTCAATCCCAAAACCCTTGCTCCCCTAGCACCCCTCCCTGATCTGCCCGCTAATCCCTTCTCGCTTCGTGGATCGCTCAGGAACAAGAAGCTCTGCGTCGACCTCTTCTGTTGGCTCGTCCAGCTCTATACCGCCCACCGCACCCCGGACTTCGCGAAGGATAAGGTCTACCTCAAGAACCTCTTCCACCGCATCCGCACCCTCCTCGTCCTCAACTGCAGCCTCATCTTCATCACAGGTGCCATGCAATTCCTTTTCTTTATTCAACTTGCACATTACTAGAATTATTGACCTTATTGTTTTCTCATAAATCCAACAGAAATGTACTAGCAACCAAGGAGATAGGATGGGATGGAATGTTAGAAAATTGAATTATTGCATGTTTCTGCTCTTTGTTTTCAGATGGGGCAATACCTTCAGGCTTCACTTAAGTTGGCTACTTATAGGCGTCGGTTGGGATCCAATTCTCAGGTCAGTGCTGCTTTGTCTGACCTCCAGACATTCTCGAATATGATGGAAGCCAATTCCATTTG
This sequence comes from Ampelocalamus luodianensis, assembly GCA_036346255.1. Classification (NCBI taxonomy): domain Eukaryota; kingdom Viridiplantae; phylum Streptophyta; class Magnoliopsida; order Poales; family Poaceae; genus Ampelocalamus; species Ampelocalamus luodianensis. Next base: position 69,601,083 of record CM070620.1, on the reverse strand, counting down.
TTCAAACTCACTTTCGTAATTCACTCTAGGCTTCTCCAAAGGTGAATTCGCAACCATTGACTTCATTGCATCGGAACATGGGTTCAGAATTCTCGCGCATGATTAAAGAGGCCAAGCATCTCGGGATGGCCCTGGGCATCCCTTCCTTGGGCGGGTACATTTTTCTCTACTCCAATCGATCTCTATTTAATTGTTAGATCGGTTTGTCATCTCAACAAAAAAAAAACATCAGTTTGTCTCCTGTATGATACTTCCACAAAATGCTAATTATGTGTCCTAAGTTAAATAATACATATGCATATGTTGTTATTATTATATACAGTCGTGTCCCCGTGTCGCCATTTTTTAGAAAATGGCAAATCCAGTGTCCAATACGTGTCGTGTCTGACACGCGTGTCTGTGTCCGTGCATCCTAGCAGACAAGCTCCCATAAAAAAAAGAATAGAAGACAAGTAAAAGAAACATGGCAACAATCTTCGAATAATTTGAGAAATTAAGAATCCATGGAAATAAAGTGAGATCATCAAGATATTTCTTACCGTCTGATCATAGGCATCAATGCCCTCAGTGTCAAGTAGCAAAAGACTATATTCAGTTCCATCAAGTGCGGTTCTTTTTATTGGAGCACTCCACATCCAAAGGCCCTTGGTGCAGGGCCGATGGGTACCTGCTACTTGAAATCCACTGCTCCTTCCTAGAAGCTATAACAAACACAGAAATAAGCTACATTACTCTTTGACAGGATAATTAGTAAAAATATAGCAAAAAATCAGGTTAGACATTAAATTATCAAACTTACCCTAGAGCCAAGATATATCAAATGGCTACCTACAAAGTTTCAACCACAACTTATTGAGATTTAAAGGGTAGATTATTCTCCCAAAACTAGCAGTCTAGCACAAATGCCTATACAGCTCAATGTCAGAGGTACAAAGGATATCCACAGTCATTTTACAAAGATGTACAATTACAATAAACCATGCCATCATACATCATTTTCCATAGAGGCACTTCTTGCTACTAGAACATAAATAACACTAAGATCAAAGACAAAGCCATCCATAATCTTCTTTTCTGATATTCTTGTCGATGTCCTTAATCCTCAGTTCCTCACCACTCCATTATCTAAATACGAATGTGTGGTTCATGTTCCGCTAGAGCAGAAACAATGTGACATAATCTTCGCAGAAAAATCCTCCGGAATATATATTGTAACAGTAATCACTCAGCCAGCAATCCACAGCACCCAAGATTGGCCATGAACAAATCAATTGAGCACCAATATAGCAGTAAGCACAATTTATCGTCAGGTAGGTGTCATTTTTGTCATGATTGTAGACACAACATTATATCAGAACAATTGGTCCTCTTTTAGCTTTTTAACAAAAATCACATGCTTCTAATATTCCAAACCTTCATCAGGCACCGCCCCGATCAACATCCATCCCCTCAGGAAGAAGGGTATTCAGGCGAATCCACACACACGTATATCATAACTTGTGTAATTTTCTCCTATCAACTGCATAACCCCCAAAATAACGATATTTTAACCCCATTCCTAAATATTTACCACAGTCACTATTTTGAACAAATTTATATATGTAATTGATTCTATTCAGACCAGAGCAAGAGGGCCAAGCGATGAGGAGAGCGAACCTGGTTAAGGATGAAGCTCTTGCCCTGGCGCGCGCGGCCGCAGACGGAGACGACCCGGACGGGGCCCTTGACGAGCTGCAGCGCCGACACCGCCTCCGGGTCCATCCGGAACCTGCCCCGCTCGTCGTAGTACACCAGCCGCAGTGGGCGCCCCCCTCCCCCTCCAGCCGCGAAGGGCGACCGAGGCGAGGAGGCGGACGACGGGGTCCACGGCGAGCCGGGGGCCGGCGCCGACGGAGAAAGCGACGCCTCGCCGTCGGCGCCGCCACGGCCACGGCTCCGGTCCCGCTCCTTGGACGCGGAGCCCCGGAGTCCTAGCATCTGCATCATCGTGGCCTCGCGGGGGGTCTTCTGTAGGGTTTGGGGTTTGGTTGGGCTACCTTGGAGGGGTTGGGGTTGGGGATGGTGGTGGCCGCGCTTCCCCAGGAGAGGCAGGGGAGCTTCGACTTCGAGGGGTTTCCTTTTCTTTCCTTTCCGTGAGGCCGGCTGCCTTTTTCGTTGGGAGGGAGAGGGACCGAGGGAGGGGGACGGTTCGGTCTCTCCGGTCGCGTGTGAGAAAATATTTTGCCTGTGCGTGTTTTTTTTTTTTTTTATAAGTTTAGTCTGAGCGATTATCTCGTAGACAAGCGTTGAATCGTAAGAACAATGTATGAACACAAGAACAGAATAAGAGATAGAACACAGAGATGTAGGGAGACTTTTTGCTTCTCTTTATTCATTCATACATCGATCAATCCTTTACAATGAATAGCACTCCCTATTTATAGGCTACGACCCTGCTAGGGTTTAAGATGGGGCGTCCACTAATGGGCCGACTGCAGGGTCAGGCTCATGGTTTCCCAACACTCCCCCTTGGACACTCATCCTTCATGTCCATATCTCGTCAAAACTCTATAAAAATTCAGTGGTAAAAATTTGAAGAAAGAGTACATGATACACGTTCTGTTGTGATGCACGAATTGTCTCATTAAAAATCTTGGCCAAGAAACTTCAGGAAAACTCGTCAAGAGAAAAAGAGTACAATCCACCCAATTTCATTTAATCTCCTGGATTTATTCTTTGGGTACTCGATCTTCATGATCAAGCTTTAATAATGAGTTCGTGAAGGTTTCCCCCTGAATTCTACACTTCTCTAGGTCTCATCATTCCAATTCACATATACATCTTTCAAAGTTAGACGCTGGAAGTGACTTAGTGAATAAATCTGTAAGATTCTCACATGACTTAGTATGCAGTACTTTAAATATGTTCATCTTTTGCAATTCATGAGCATAGAAGAACTTGGGGTTGATATGCTTTGTGAGAGGATTCTTCACATAACCCATCTGTACTTGTGCAACACAAGCTGCATTATCTTCTTACAAAAAGTAGGAGTTTGCGCGGTATTCAATCCACACGACTGCTGGATGTGGTGAATCATCCGCTGAAGCCAAACACATTCTTGTAAGGCTTTGTACAATGCTATGATCTCCAAGTGGTTCGTCGAGGTCGATACAAGATATTTCTTAGACGATTTTCATGGAATTGCAGTTCCACCACATAGGAGTTCATAGACTGTTTGCGATTTGGCTGTATGTGGGTCCTACAAGTACCCGTCATCTGCATTGTCATTCATAGTTAAATCTTGGTTCTTTCTGTAGAACAGACTAAATTCTTTGCTTCTTTGGAGGTATTGAAAGATGTCCTTCATTTTCTACCAATGCCTTTGGTAGGTTCTGTACTATACCTTGCTAATAGGTTCACGGCAAATGCAATGTCCATTCTAGTACTGTTTGCTAAATACATTAGTGCTTCCATTGCACTTAAGTGTGGGAATTCCGGTCCCAGGACTTCCTCCCCCTCTTCTTTAGGTTTGTACGGGTCTTTGTCTTGCTGCAAAGATCTCCCGACCATTGGCACTTTCAAAGGGTATGCCTTTGCAAAGTCGAACCTTTCTAACACCTTCTGAGTGTAGGTTGACTGATGTACTAATATTCCTTCAGGGATATACTCAAGCTCCAAGCCTAGGCAATATTTGGTTTTCATCCAAATCTTTCATTTCGAACTCCGACTCCAAGTAAGAGCTTGCTTTCCTAATATCCTTCAGGGTTCCGATGATATTCAGATCATCTTCATACTCTAAGATTATACAAAATCCATTCCGGGATCGTCGTATAAATACACAGAGATTATTCTCATTGTTCGTGTAGCCTTTCTTGCATAAAAAGTCGCTTCAAGCGATTATACCACATTCTGCCTGATTGCTTAAGTTCGTACAATGACTTTCTGAGTTTCACATTGTACATATTTCTATTTGCTCTGTTTTGGTTCGGGACAGTGATACATTCAGGTATCTTCATATAAATGTCTGAATCTAATATTTCATAAAGGTATGCTGGTACCCCATCCATCAATTTCACTTCTAACTCCAAGTTCACTACCATGAAATAAATATCTAAAGGGAGTTCCGCCCATGACCGAGGAATATATTTCTTCATAATCATCTCCTAGATGTTCGGTGAAACCTTATACAACGAGCCTTGCTTCTTTTCATTTCTCTTTCGAACAAATACCCACTTATACCCTACGGGGTGCACAAGGGGAGGCGTGCGGCTTACAGGCCCAAACGTCTTTCTTTTATTCGGAGAGAATAATTCAGTTTCTATTGCCTTCTCACAATCTTCTCAATCTGATATTTTCTTTCATTCAATGACGATGTGCTCTGAATCAAGATTGATGATTGTGGCAAGTTTCTTTGCAAAGTAAATGTCGACATTGGTCGTTGTCATATTCAAAGATTCTCCGAGGTCATAAAGTTTATAGCTATTTCTTCAAGGCGATTCTTTTAATGCTTCTACTTGCTCACCATTGCTCTCAATTGCGGGCAAGTCCTTTAGTTTTTCGGCTCAGATGTGTGCGCACACATCCATGCCGATGTCTCCTTCATAGGGATGTTCAATTCAGTATGCCTTTCACGAAGGTTCCATACCGATGCAGTCTCAAGCGACTCCCACAGTTGGGGCACTTGGTGATCGGTGTGTCAAGTCCTTCTTATCCTTTTTCACCGGCGTCCCGGTTACTTCGGATTCGAGGACCGGAGTTCTCGCCCTTTATTACGAGGCCTGCGGGCGGGATTAGGGATACCTTCAATGGTATTTCAACCCTCTCCGGTGCATTGCTTGCAGGCAAATGCTACTTATTCACGCTCTTCAAATCACTAAAGTAGTCTGGCAGTTGATTCGCTAATACTTGCGAATCAATTATCTTCTGGACTTCAATTGTCTTCTAGACTTCAATTCAATTATCTTCTGGATTGCAATTATCTTCTGGACTTCTCTATTTGCTTCACTAGTGCGCGGGTCATATGCATAGATTTCAATTATCTTCTGGACTTCAATTGTCTTCTAGACTTCAATTGTTTCCCGACATTATTATCAAGGGTTGATTTCCTCCCCCTAATGACGGGAAACTAACCTCATCTAATGTACTATCAGCGAATCGGGCATTATACAAATCTCCAATCATAGGGTCCAAATACTTGATTATGGATCTTGCCTCATAACCAACGTATATCCCAAACTTTGGAGAAGACCCATTGCGATTATTGTGGTGGTGATATAGGTATATAACCCTTCAACCAAACTGCGAAGATGAGAAGTTTCGATCTTGACCCTTACGCTAGTTGCATAGGTAGATGGATGTTATAGGCCGACGGTCTAAAATTGATGAGAGCCGCCATGGCGGATCGCATGTCCCCAACATGTAGTTGGTAAATTACAATTCTTCAAAGTTCACGATCCATTGCAGGTGTGGACATGCGCATGTACAGAATGCTCAACTTTTAATTCCCATTTTCATGCAATAATCATCAAATGATGTCAAAGTAAATTCTCCGGCGTTGTCCATTCAGGTGGACTTCATATGATGATTAGGGAAAATATTTCTAATTTAGGTATCTACGAGATTGGCTTTGCAAAAGCATGATTTCTCGTAGATAATAAACATACGTGCGACCATTCCGATGAAGCATCGATGAGCACTATAAAATACATAAATGACCCTTACAGGGGCTATATAGGACCGCAAAATATCTCCCTAGATACGATCCAGGAATGCAGGGACTTCATCCTTCGCTTTCAAAGCAAAAGGTCTAATAATTAATTTCCCGGTGGCACATGCGGAGCACACAAAATCTTCCTGATTCGGAAAATTCTTTTCATTCATATTATGTCCCTGTGAATTGTTAATTATATCTCTCATTATCCTAAGACCTAGGCGGCATAATCTATCATGCCAGAGACAGAAAAGTTCAGAGCTTCCAAATACGGTTTTCAGGGCAGTATAAACTGCAGGTGCCTTAATATTAGTGTAGTATAGCCCAGTTTCATACGAAGGAAGATATTCTAATGCTATTTTTCACTTTCTTCATGCTTTGTAGTGAGCAGGTATTCTGTACCATACTCTTCTTCAGTCTCTATATGGAAACTGTTAGCGCAAATATCCTTGAGAGTTCTAGTCGATTCTGGGTACAACAAGTCTTCTTCAATGACCAAAATTGTGCCAATTGGGAGTATAATTATGGCCCTTCCTGAGCCTATTATACAAGTATCGCTGTCTGCGATTGTCGTAAGACTACCAGCATTCTTGCTGATTGACTGGAAAATTTTTCATTTCTCTCAGGATGGTATTCGTTGTGTTGCTACATGCTAAGCACACTTCCTCCATAGGGCACCACACGCGTTCTAATATAATGTACTTTATTAATATGTAGCAGAAAGCAAGCAACACATAAATAAAATACTTCAGATATCAGAACATAACTTGCTATTATAAAGACGGGAAAAATATCTTCAGGACTCATAATAAGAATTTAATGCTTTGCTCTTCTAGAGCTTGCAACCATTATTCAATAATTCAAAATTCTGCTTCAATTACAAACTGCAAGTTTCTATAAAAGATTCGAGTGCAATGCGTACACTAGATCTAATAGACGAAGTATTCAGGAACTTCTGCCTCAATCGGCTTCATGCGCGATCTTCTCCTCTTGGGTAGCTACAACTGCGGCCGCTGCGATGTCCAAAGGAGGGATGATGGGGGCTGCTACTGGGCTGTCCACATTCATAAGTGCAACTAATGGATGTGAATCCTCTGTGCCTGTAATGGCGAGGTGTGCCTCATGCTATCATTTGCCCTTTTTCTTAGACTGAAAAGCATCAATAACGTGCGATGCACTACCTTACACTTCTTGCTCCTCTCATTCATGAGAGGCTTCATCACCTTGTAGCTGCTAGCAGTGGCTTCATGGCCAACATTGCTATTAGGTGGCTGCGAGATGTAGTTCTTTCTTAGAACATCATCTTGAGTTTTCGCAACTTGCATGATATCAATTAATTCGACATACTGCATGTAGCCGTCTTGACAGTAGTTGCGTGCGGATTGCACCACATTCGGGTGAAAGGTAGAGAGAGCCAATCTTCTGCTCATCCGTGGTTACATTACCACAGAGTTGAAGACTGATACAAATTCTGGTCATGCTGGGTCAGTTCTTCGAACTCCTGATTCGTGATGTCAGTCATTTTCATATTCATGCAAAATTCATAAGATTACTGCTAGTAATCTTCATAAAATGGTTGTAAAATTCTCATAATGCTCTTCGAACTCCCGGTTCGTGATCCCGTATTTTTCTATGCATTTACATGATTTACTGTTATTTTCAGTGATTAAAAGCAATATAAACAATCACAAATAATCAAAAACAGTAAATGCGATACATAAATTGCATAGAAATAACAATAACAAAGATAAACATGCTTCAAATGCAAAAATCGATTCAAAAAATTGGATTCCCGAGGCTCTTTTCTGCTGGAAAATGACTTTTCGGCGAAAACTGCAAGTTTCAGGGGTTAAAATGCGAAAACTCAGTTCCGAGAGAATTTGTGTGTAATTTTCATATTTTCCGAGGGGTGTTTCGCAAAATTCCTTATTCGCGAAAAATTCTACGTAATTATGAACACTTCAAGGTTCTTTTTGCAAAAATACCTCTTTTTCGGTTTTCCCTTTTTTTCGAAAAACCACCGGCCTTACGAGGGCCTAATTGCAAAATGCAAATTTCCTCATATTTTTTTTCTTTTCCAGCGGCTGGGCCGCTTTATTCCGGCCCTTTTCTTTTCATATGGGCCATATTTGCTCGGCCCAATAGGAAGCCCATCCGGGCGGCTAATGAATATTGGTGCTAGGGTTTCTAGCCCCCTGCATCCATCAGCGGCGGCGCGTCACCTGGCCGCGGTGATTCAAGACCGGCGGCGCGGCGACGAGCAGCGCGGCGACCTGAAGCGGCTCTTGGCGTGGCGCGCGGCGCGGCGGCCGGCGAGAGCTGGCGGCGCGCCGTCGGGCGCGTGGCGGCGCGCGGCGTCGGTTGAGCATGCGGCGGCCGCCGAGTGGAGTGGCGCGGCGGGCGGCGGAGCGCGCGGCGTGGCGTCGTCTCCCAAGAGCCCGTGGCGGCGGCGGCTTGTAAGGAGCCCGAGGCGCCGGCGGCCAGTAAGGAGCCCGGCGCGGCGGCCGGCTGTGGTGGGGAGCGGCCGCGGGCCGGGAATCGTGGCGTCCCGCCATGCGTGGCCGCTCAGCGACACGGTGCGGTTGCTCGGCGCGAGGTGGCGGCGCGGGCATGGCGGCGCCGGCGCGCGTGACGCCTTTGTTGTTTTCTTTGCTTGGATGATGCATGGCGGTCTTGGTCTTGCCGTGCCGCCGTGAGGGTCGCCGAGTCAGTGGCGCGGCGACCTCATGCGAGGCGGCGTCGGGAAGCACCGCCACGGGCGGTGGTGGCGGTCGCCACACGCGGTGCGGCGATTGACCGGCGGCGGCTCGCACGTCTGAGGCGGCGCCGGCCGGTTTTTTTTTTCTTTATTGTTCATGCAATGTAATGTAATGTAGTGCAATGCGGTACAAGATTGCAACGGAGGCGCGGCTTCATGCCATCATGTGCGTGCTCGCCGCGTGCTAGCGGCGTGGCACTGTCGTTGCCTCGTGGCGATGCGTGATGGCGGACTATGCCGGCCGTGCGTGATCGCGAGGTAGTGACACCGCTTGCGGCGGTGCCGTGCACATGGTGCCTTTCATGCGATTGCATATACTACCTACGGTACAATCATCATCTACTCTTTCATGCAATCCACCGATTGGCTTGGCCGGCGACTTCATGTCGGCTCGCGGTAGATTAGAGCGATTTGCACCGTAGAGAACCAATCTAAGCCAAATTTGCGGAATTGAAAGCAATCTAGAAAGCGATTCAATCTCACGAGTGTCGTTCATCGGCGGTTACCTTTCGATGCGAGGAGAGTCGATCGTCGCGATAACGTGTTGAGGAACCGTCATTGGCGAGTCGGTCAGCGATTACCTCGTAGACAAGCGTTGAATCGTAAGAACAATGCATGAACACAAGAACAGAATAAGAGATAGAACACAGAGATGTAGAGAGACTTCTTGCTTCTCTTTATTCATTCATCCATCGATCAATCCTTTACAATGAATAGCACCCCCTATTTATAGGCTACGACCCTGCTAGGGTTTGGGATGGGGCGTCCACTAATGGGCCGACTGCAGGGTCAGGCCCATGGTTTCCCAACACTTTTCGCCTTTGTTTTTCCGGCTCCGCTACGCTGTGCTGTGTGGTGTGCGTGATATTGTCATCATGTCATGGCTTCCTTTTGACTTCAGCTTGAACTGTTCTGCCGCCGAGTTTCTTCTCTTCTTCTTCTTTTTCCATTTATCAATTGGGTTTGGTTTTTTCTTGGTAGCTTTAGGGTATATACAACATGATACCCTAGGTGGTAGCCTCGCATGGCTAGCTAAGCTTGGATGCCACCGTGGTACATGGAGGCAAGGTGAGTGCTTTCAGGCTGTGGTCTAGAGAAGGAAAAGGAATTGCACCTCATCATGTATCAAAATCGCACTAGGTATGTAGGAGGAAGACAACGACGCACTTAGGACAATGGCGGCCATGACCAAGAAGACAACGGCCACAGTGACACCGGGTTATGGAAAAGTAGGGTGGGTTGCTAACAGATGGGCTAGTTCCTAGTCTGTAATAGGTTTTCTGCTTTAAGGGTTTTTTATGTAAAATTTTAGACTGAAGTAATAAAAAGAAAGAAAGTAGGGCTGACATGGAAAAAACTAAAGGGTTAAAATGCAAAGTTATCTGTGAGGCCATTTGAAATTACCATGCATCGGGTGGGTGGAAGTTTGAATGGTGTCTTAAGTGACTTGTGCCTACAATGAAACCACCACTTAGGGCTACCATGTATTGTACATACCGCTTATAAATTGTTCCTAAAGTACATGCCCTTATAAATTGTTCCTAAAGTTCAATGTATGATTTTTTTTTTATTTTTCTAAACACACCTTGCCTACCGTACCGTCTAATAAAAGTGTAAACTATATCAATGGCTTTTAATTGGCATGACATTGGTGAGTGGTTGTAAAGTTAATAACTTTGTTATATGTCTATTAAAAACTTAAAGTTTATGTTTTAGATACACATTCTTTACCTAAATGTGTATATTATATACCAATGGCTTTTAGCATGATATGACAATCTTATGAATTAATTACCTAGAGAAAGATGGGTCTCAAGTCCAAACAACAACAGAGGATATATATGCAAAGCAATTTGCATTGTGAAGGATAACTCATATTTTAAAAAAAGGAAATGAATTATTTTCTACCTCAAATATTGTCACTTTATAAATTGCCACTCCAGAGATTGGCTTCTAGCAATTGCCACCCAAATTTGGGTAAAAGAAAACGGAAAGCGCGAGAATATAGAGACGATAACAACTACTAATTATTCCAATTGATTCCATAAATACATAGATTAGTTGACATGACAGGACAACCTTAGGAATTAAGGTGTGTCTGGACCAAGCCAGCCGATGTAGGAGGGGTTCATGACACCCACAAAAGTTACTTGCACATCTAGGCTAATCGAGCGCTAGACCCTTTGACGTACTCACATCAGCACCGGCAGCCACCGCGCCGGACGAGGCTAGGGGCCATTCGTGGGGTACGCCCGAAGAAGGCCGGCGACTAGATGTATCACTAATCTTATGTAAATATTAATTTGTGTATAACTTACATTATGCTTATGTCGGGTTTACGACCTTATTTGTTGTTATTGTGTGTACAACTAACCTTGTGCCCTAGTTAGCGTCATGACACCCCCAAAACATCGTGTAGACCAAATAAACGTGTACACCCCACCTTCGTTCTAGCCTTTAGCACCGAAATGACATATCGATGTCAGCGGCTACTCACACCGAATAACCACGCCATGTCACATTTCCAGACCGAATTGACCACACTCTGTCATGCTACCTTTTCATACCAAAATGATAACACGTACCAACTTTTCTTAGTTAGTACACATTACTCACCAATCATGCCACCTTTTCCGACCTAAATTGACTACACCTTGTCATGCCACCTTTTCGGGCCGAAATGACAATCTACACCAGCATTTCTAAGTGAGTAGATATCACTCACCAGAGCTTTCTTATGCATAAAGATTTCCTCATGGACGTGAGCACATCATCATTCTCCATAATTTACCCCCTCATCATTGCACCCTAGCCTCTTATAAAACTGGGGTACACTCCGCCACCACAGCTAACACAACACTCGAACTAATTTCGCACAAAAGGGACAAAAGAGGGAGAAGAAAGGTAGAGAAGATCAATACGTTGGCTTGGAGATGTCAGGCTATGCGAAGATAACGCGGAAGCAAAAGTGGCTTGCCAGGAAGGTGGGAACCTACCCGAATCATTCCATCAAGGATGTACCTGTACCATCAGACTTTCCACACCCCTAGTGCAACTGCGATAACTCGGCACATATCTTTCAGTCGACACACCTGTAGATCACCGCCCGGGCACACTACACGTGCTCGGATATCCGCGTAAGAGAATCTCACGCACACATTATTTTTTTTCACATTGGACGTTGCATTTCATATATTGCTAACTTTATTTGTGCATAATGGCAGCCGTCGAAGCATTGCTATTTCTTCCAATGGATCGACGACCTGAAAAAGTACGATATGCCATTCATCCAACAGAAGTACATGCTGAACTATGCGATACCACCCGATAACTTCACCCACTGGAAACCTCACTCAGTCGAGAGCGGAGAAGACAAGGCAAAGGCAGCGATGGTCCGTAAGGAACCAGGGTGGTGCACTACTACAGAGAACGCTATACTGGACACCTCATCACAAACTATCCTCCAGAATCCATCAGTGTTGTAATTATCACATACGGTTTTACAAGCACGACCGTCTATGTTACTAGCGATGGCTAGAGTCGTCTGTGATACATAATTATCACAGACGGTTTTTAATAAGAACCGTTTATGATAATTCATAAATGGTTCTTAACAAGAACTGTCTGTGATAATTGCAGACGTCATAGACGGTTTTTAATTAGAACCGTTTGTGATAATTCACATATAGTTCTTAACAAGCACTTTATGTGATAATTGTAGATATCACATACGTTTTTTAATCTAAATCATCTGTGATAATTCATAGACGGTTCTTAACAAGAACTATCTGTGATAATTTTATATCACAAACATTTTTTGGTTGGAAGTTTCTGTGATATGTATATCTTAAATGCATCAATACCGCTTCGGCTCCCCGATGCATCTCTTCATCTTACGCGCCAAATTTATTCCTTGTTTTATAAAAATAATCATCCGGCACCGAAGATGAATCCCCATGTCGCTCTACTCTCAAGCACAAACGAATATAATTTTAAAGAAATGACTCCCTACTCTTTTTCCTTGTCGCTGGTATTGACGGCCTACCTGGCTATCCTGTACGAGCACCTCCCCAGCCGTACGCTAGTGTGAGACCCCGGTGTATTTAGCTTGTAATACTTAGTCTTCCCTTCACTCTAGCATCACAAACAAAATATACCGTGCCTCGATGGACATGTGCTTCCCAGAATTGCAACACACATACATCTTTACAAAATCATGCATAATTTCCATACAACTCATAATAGCAAGTCTAGCAAAAGACATACAATAAATAGAATTATTACAAAAGAGCCGACCGGCCAAATGACAACAAAGTAACAAGTGACAGCGGAAGCAAAAGCAAAAGCGCTATAAGATGGCTATAAACAACATCCAACCGGTTAGCCATAACCCATAAGGCAACCGACCGGACCGCCAAGCTAGTCGCCCCCACCACAGCACAACTCACAGAAGTTGATCCCTTGGGGATCCATTTCTTCCTCTGCAACAACAAAGTAGTGTAGTTGAGTACAAAAATGTACTCACAAGACTTACGAGTAACAAGCCTATATATAGCTACATGAACGCTGTAACAAAGGAGATAATTATATGGTTAATTAGACGCATAAAGGAATTTTCATTTGCAATAATGTAATAGATTGAAGGCAATTTGTCAAATCTGTTTTTAATCATTGAAATAACAGCGAGGTAACAATAAGTAACATAAGTAACAACCTAGAGGTGACTAACCCAATAACCACCACAACATAGCACGAATCCCCGATTCGTACCACCCATCAAGTTTTAGTGAAAAGGTTATAATCTAATTCTTGCGAGAAATAACCAAGCGTGTCCATAACCTAGGACAAGGCTATTCGAATAGATTTAACCCTGTAGGGGTGTACCAATGTACCCACACTTCAGACCACCTTTTAGCAATAAGATTAGCACACTTCCAAAGGTATGCCGACACGACTAAGTCCTACGAGACTTCTTCCAATATTGTGTATTAACTACGAGCCGCTCGTAAGGAGATGGTCCGAACGACCCAAATGATCTGGACCACAGATTAAAAATCCGATGGTCCACAATCACAAAGCGTTGCACACGTGCATAGTGCGGGGATTAAAAACACGGGCCCACATGTAAGTGACATTTAATGCTAGCTCACAGCCCTTTAAAACACACAGGTTTTAAACGTGCAAGCCCATAGTTAGTGACCCACATAGCCTGATTAGGACAGCATTAACTACTAAACAATGATCTAAACAATTATTAGTATTAATGATATCCGAAACGCTACGCATAGCGCGAGAGGGGGTGTTTAAGGGGCTGGCCCACATGGCAGCGACTCAAAAAGTCACTTTAGGACAACCATTAATTGCTAACTAATGATTACCAATGATTAACAGTGATTAGCAATAACGATGTCCTAAACGACAACGGGATAGTGACGACCTCGCTCGACAAGAAGGCCGAGGCAAAGAAAAGCTCATCGTCGGCGGCTCCGGCCACCGCGACAGCAACCAAAGGCAAAAATGGAAACGCAATAACCTTGCGCACCCACTAGAGGTAACCTCGACGGCGGCGACGGCCTAAAACGCCGGTGAGCCAGAGATAAACGACGATGAGCAAAATGGCCGAAAACGAAAACAACCAAGAAGCTCCGCATTGTCCAAAGAAGTGGGTGGCACAGTATCTAAGGACTAATAAGAGGCTACCTTAGCCAAGGAGATCTCCAAAGATGGTCGGAGAAGGGTTGACCACGGAGAAGCTTGTCGGAGCTGAAGAAGAAGATGATGAAAACGCTACCTCTCCCTCTTCCGGTGAGCTAACCCCGCCATCGACGTGGTCCTCCAGAACGATGTTGCACATCTCCAGGAGGCTTACCGTCGATTCGACGCCTACATTGAGGCAACGGCCAATTGGGTCTACCAAGGTGAGACACCTTGAGCAAGGGAAAAAAGCCTCTGGACGTATTTCAACTTGGTTCTTGAGTCAGAGCATCTTTGGGCAACTCTCGAATGATTGCGTCAACGGGTGGACGTGTTTCAGGCTACCTGCGCTGATCTTGAACCCTTCTGACGAGGATCTAATAATCCTCATTTTACTATTTATCTGTAATTAGTATTATGGGTAAATATGACATCACACGGCAATTAAATATACCCCTTATAGTTGTAAGGGAGAAGCCAATCAGATGGTCGTAAGTTCTTCTACGACCACCCTCATAGTCGTAAGTCCTTCTACGACTACCATATGATCGAATTCTTCTACGATCACATCTGGTTGTAAGTCCTTCTACGACCAGTAACCAGTCGTAAGGTTTTCTACGACTATGTCCTAGTCGTAAGTCCTTCTACGACCAGACCTGTCACGACTTCCTCATAGTTAATTGGGTCCACCTGCCTGTAGGCCCAATTAACTACGAGATCTAAGCAGTCAATATACATAGTTATTCTCTGGAATAACTGCATGTAACGACCATTATCTCTGATTGGTAACCGTCAAGCAACGTGGGGAGGTTACTACTCCGGTGATTACTACCATTATTACGGAATAATGGGGCACCTCTTGACCTGGAATGACTACCTCTGCACGTACTATAAAAAAACTTCAGTCAGAGAGAAAGGAGGGAGGCGATTGAGATGCAATCAGTAGTAGTATAAGCTCAAGTCTTTGCACTGATTGTAACCAGTATACACAATACAATACACATAGGAGTAGGATTGTTATTCTATCTAGAGAAGGCCTGAACCTGTATAAAAATCCTCGTGTTTTTTCTGTCTGCGTGATCAATTGTGGAGACCCCCTAATCAAATAATCTTTACGTAAGATCGGTTCTGAAACACCGACGGTTGGCGCCGTCCGTGAGGATCTTCTGGTAATTCCTTGTCAACAGTTCTCTCTTTTCTCTTTGATGCTTCCATGGCAGGAGAGTGGAACGAGGAGAACTGGTTCAACTTAGCTGATTATGCAGACGTTGACATGGATGTCGGCTTCGATTACGAGCCGAGTATCGAATCATCCAATGATATTGCTGCCTCTGGAGATCTTCTATCAGATCTTAGAGACCACACCACCAGTGGATTTGAGGAGGGATCCTTATCCCCCACAACAGTATGCCCAGCAGAGAGACCAGCTTCCTCAGGGGGCAAAGGTCAACACGACCACAAACAGGGTTGCCCCAAGACAGACTCACAACACAACGAGAGTTTTTCTTCTGAGTGTTCAAGTCCCCTTAAGGCAGTACGACCTGGTGAGACAAGTTCTGGAAGCCATCATTTTAGAGCTTCATCGGCACCTGATGGTCCTTTCTCTCCAGCTAATCCCGCAGAGGAGGGGATCAAACACACTTTTCCTACAAGTTCGACCATCCCATCGCAGGGCACACCTGCGGACGGAGATGGTTATAACCCAGAGTTCCCCTTCCTGGAGTGGTTTACTCCAAGTCGCCAGATGGTGTCTCTCAACTACTCCTCAAGCAAGGAGGCCTCGAGCGCAAGTGGAGGTCATCAACGGGAGGTCTTTGTCATTTCGTCTGATAAGAATCATCCTCCTAGAAGCAGGATTGACGATGCTCCCCGACGGGCACACACTATGTCCCATTGTGGCAATGGCAAGAGCACCACCGCTGATGAACGGGGTAAATACCCTGATAAACATGCGGAAAATCCTTAACATTCTCGCACTCCACTGAAACCAACTCAAGGGTCTGATATGGGTGATCCTGAGACAACTTGACAAAGAAAAATAGTGGCCCAGAAAAATCTTCCTGAGCGCGCTTATTATCAGTGAGAGGAAGCTCAGGTGCTTCAGCACATCAACGACTTGCTTGAGAATCAAACTTAAGAGCTCGCTCGAGCACCAGGCTACGATCTCTTCACCGAAGATATCACACGGAGGCTTTGGAACACGATGGCAAAACTTGAGCATCCTCGTCGACATCATTTCGGAAGTCGTAGCAATACGACTCCATCGTCCGTCAGTCGTTCGAACAACTCGTTGCATGGAGATCGACATGATTATCGATCACGTCGTTCTCCTGACTTGAGGAAGGCTCCTCGAACATCTGGAGATCGACAAGCTCCTAGGAGAGGTGATCTTTCACCACTCTAGGGTCGAAATCTGCGGCAGCAAACCGAATACGAGGTGTATTTCCCTTGTAAGATTGAGGTCTACTATAGGTCAAGTCCACCCGTGACTGGGTATCGTCGAGTACGATCACCTGGAGATGCTAACCCTTCTTTCTTACAAAGAAGACGCCAAGAGGTTATCACTAGATGTCGGGCGTTTTCACCCGATCTCCGAGCGGTTCGCTGGCCACCTCGTTTCCGACCAACGAACCTGCAGAAATTCGATGGAACCCAAAATCCCATTGAATTCCTCCAGATCTACACAACAGTTATTTGAGCAGCAGCAGGAGGAGAGCATGTAATGGCAAATTACCTTCCGACTGTGCTTGAAGGGTCTGCTCGATCATGGCTACTAAACCAGCCATTCGAGTCGATCTACTCGTGGCAATACCTTTGCGACCTTCTACTTGTGAACTTTCAGGGCACCTACAACCGCCCTAGAAAGGAGGACGACCTGCACCGGATGAGACAAAACGATCATGAAACTCTGCGTCAATTCATCGGACGCTTTAGTCAGGTTCGTAATTCCATTCCGAAGGTTTTTGACTCATCTGTTATGAGAGCCTTTAAGCAGGGAGTCGATAGCAGAAGGATAACGAAGCACATTGCTTTGAATCCTCCTGCCATTGTCGCCGAACTCTTCGAGATGGTCGATAGATATGCGTCTGCCGCTGAAGCAGTCGAGTGGAACAACACTATTGATCTAGAGGACAACGTTCCTCAAGATGCAGACGAAGGTGGTAAGAAGAAGGACAAAAAGGCTTAAAAAATCCAAGAACAAGGTGAAGGGTCGTAAAACTCAAGCCATTGATTCTAAGGAGATTTTAGCCGTAAGCGACAAAGAGCCACGTAACTCCAAACAAAATTCCGACCGAGGGAAAGGTAAGCATCCCGAACGGAAGAACGATAAACCGAGGTGGTGTCCTTTTCATAAAAAGGAAGGACACGACCTTCGTAACTGCCGAGTTTTTCTACAAAAACTCGAAGACTATTACTCTAGCAAAGGGCTGCTTCCTACTCTTGAACAGGTAGGTCAAACAAGTGGTCGAAAGGAGTCAGATGACGATGAGGAGATGCCATTTCAGGATCCACAGCATACCATTGATCACATCTATGGAGGATCATCGGCATATGAGTCAAGACGACAGCTTAAGGCTGTCGAGCGTGAGGTAAACTCAATCGATTCTCCTCTTATCAATAAGATACAAAAGTGGTCGGAAGTCACCATCTCTTTCGAGAAGGGTGACTGCCCGATCCCTTCGACTAGACCAGGTCAATTCCCAATTGTGGTCGAACCCACCATCAACAATTCTCGAGTAAATCGAGTATTGGTTGATGGTGGTAGCTCGTTAAACATACTGTTTACGAGTACATTGGACGAGATGCAGGTTCCCAGGACAAAGGTAAGGCCGGTACGATACTCTTTTCATGGAATCGTACTGGGTCTTTGGCAAAACCTATTGGCCAAGTTTCTCTTCCTTTAACATTTGGTTCACGAAGTAATTTCAGGACAAAGAAGATGTCCTTTGATGTGGTCGATTTCTATATGGCATATAACGCCATACTCGGACGACTAGCTTTGGCAAAATTCTTAATAGCTACTCATTATGGGTATCAATGTCTTAAGATGCTAGGTCTCAAAGGAGTGATCACAATTTATTGTGATAAGAAGATGGCACATTCCTACGACTGTTGGTCCCTCGAGATGGTTGGACAGATACCAGCTCGAGATAAAAGTTAGCCTTCAACTAGCAAGTCGAAGCCTAAAGCTGCACCAAAGCCAAATGACCAAGTCAAGGAGGTTCCACTGGACGCAGAGGAGCCCTCGAAGACTGTTCACATCAGGGATTCTTCCGACCCCAAATAGGAAGACACCTTCATCACTTTCCTTCGAGCAAACGCAGATGTCTTCGCATGGTAAGCATCCGACATGCCCGGAGTTCCTAGGGAAGTGATCGAGCGCAGGCTAGCTTTACAGCCTGATAAAGTACCCGCAAAACAAAATTTACAGAGATTTGCCCCTGATCGACGAGATGCTATTAGATCAGAATTGGACAGGTTGCTTAAGGCAGGCTTTATAAGAGAAGTCAATTACCCAGAGTGGTTGGCCAACCCTGTAATAGTTAGGAAGTCAAACGACAAATGGCGTATGTGCGTAGACTTCACAGATCTTAATAAAGCTTGTCCAAAAGATGATTTCCCTTTACCTCGTATCGATCAGTTGGTTGATTCCACTGCTGGTTGTGAAATGTTAAGTTTTCTAGATGCATACTCTGGTTACCACCAGATCAATATGTGTCGAGAAGATGAAGAAAAGACCGCGTTCATTACACCATTTGCAATATTTTGCTATGTCAAAATGTCATTTGGTTTAAAGGATGCTAGAGCTTCTTTTCAGCGTTTGATGCAAACGACTTTTTCACCTTAACTGGGCCAAAATTTGGAAGCCTATGTTGATGATTTAGTCATAAAAAAACAACAAACGATTTAATCATATCACAGACCTGCAAGAAACATTCGACAACCTCAGAAAGCACCGCTTGAAACTCAATCCCGAGAAATGTGTGTTTGGAGTCTTTTTAGAAAAAATGCTTGGATTCTTAGTCTCTGCACGAGGAATTGAAGCAAATCCTGAAAACATAAAGGCCATCATGCAAATGCGTCCCCCGACCACAAAAAAGAAGTTTAGAAATTCAGAGGATGCATGGCGGCTTTAAGCCATTTCATCGCATGACTAGGAGAAAAAGGACTACCATTCTTCAAATTTCTAAGAAAGCATGAGGGTTTCGAGTGGTCAGAAGAGGCTAACGTTGCCTTTGAGGATATCAAGAGGTATCTTACGATTGCTCCTGTCCTGGTTTCTCCTAAATCAGGAGAGATGCTCTTAATTTATCTAGCTATCACGCCACAGGCAGTGAGCACAGTACTGGTCGTAGAACGTGAAAACATACAACGACCAGTTTACTACGTTAGTGAAGTTTTACACGGGTATAAGGAGCGTTACCCTCAGGTCCAAAAACTTCTATATGCCCTCCTCATGTCTCCAAGAAAACTATAGCATTATTTTCAGGTGCACAAACTAGCTGTGCCATCTGAGTTTTCCTTAGGAGCGATCCTCCAGAATAGGGAAACAGCGGGACGCATGGAAAAATGGTCAGTCGAACTTGGAGAATTCGACGTCCATTTTGTGTCCCGAACAACTATTAAATCCCAGATCTTGGCAGACTTTGTCACCGAATGGACGAATCCTGAACCTATTCAGGATCCCTAGTACGATTCCCACGACCAGTGGATGATGTACTTTGACGGGTCACTTACTCTAAGTGGCTCGGGGGCTGGGGTGGTTCTGGAATCTCCTACCGGAGAGACTTTAAAGTATGCCATACAATTAAACTTTCAGGCCACTAACAACGTGGTAGAGTACGAAGGTTTGCTAACTGACATACGAGCTACGAAAGCGCTCTCGATTTATCGACTAATCGTGAGAGGAGACTCTCAATTAGTCGTGAATCAAGTCAGAAAAGAGTACTAGTGCTCCAATTCAATGATGTCTTGGTACTTATCGGAAGTCCAAAAGCTTGAAAAGCATTTTCTTGGTTTTGAGGTGCAATTTATCCTTCGAAAGGATAATTTCCTTACAGACCAACTTGCTCGTATAGCTTCTTCCCTATCCATAGTACCAAAAGGAGTCTTCTTGGAGCAACTCTAGAAGATGTCCCTGGTCGAAGAACTAGAGACACCTCCTATTGAGACATCCTCTCTAGAATACGAGGATACCTGGATGACTCCCATCTGTGAGTATCTTTAGACGGGTTCCGTACCTGATGATGATCTCGAGGCAGATCGATTATCCTGAAAGGCCAAAATGTATACTTTCGTCGAAAGAGTCCTCTATAAAAGAGGCACTCAAGGGGTGCTCATGCGATGCATTCCATAGAGTGAAGGATTAAAACTCCTTCACAACATACACAGAGGCATCTGTGGGACTCATACTTCCCACAGAACGTTGGTCGGTAAGGCCTTTCGATAAGGTTTCTATTGGCCAACAGCCCTCTACGATGCCAAGGAGCTGGTTAAAAAGTGTGTACAATGCCAGTTTCATAGCAGGCAAATCCACCAACCAGCTCAGGCATTACAAACAATCCCTCTATCTTGGCCTTTTGCGACCTGAGGTCTTGATATCCTAGGACTGTTACTCAGAGCTATAGGCGGATTCGAATTCCTTTTTGTGACTATTGATACATTCACAAAATGGATAGAAGCCGAACCTATGACTGGGATAACAACGGAAGCAGCAAAAAGGTTCATGACAAGATGTGTGATAACTCGATTTGGGGTACCTAGTCGGATAATCACAGATAATGGTAAGCAATTTTCGAGCGCAAAATTTCAAGAATTTTGCGACAAGTTAGGTACCAAGTTGTGTTACGCTTTCGTTGCCCACCCCCAAAGCAACGGGGCGGTCGAAAGAGCGAACGACCAAATAATGTAGGGAATTAAAACTCGAGTCTTCGACCAGCTTGTCAAGCGCTTGGGGGCTTAGGTACAAGAACTACCATCAGTATTATGGGCAATTCGTACGACTGCTAGTCGGGCTACAGGTGAAACACGTTTCTTTCTAGTTTTTGGTGCTGAAGCCATGCTCCCGCCAGAACTAAAGATCAGGTTGGCACGAGTTGAAAATTTTAACGACTCCGCCCAAGAACAACTTCGAGCGGATGACATCAACCTGCTCGAAGAGAAGAGAAACCAGGCTTTAATCCGTTCAGCAGTCTACCAACAAGCCCTGCGCAGATACTACGATCGTAAGGTCCTACCTCACAGCCTCGCTGTAGGCGACTTGGTATTGAGGCTTATCCAATCCCAGTCTAATCGGAATAAACTTTCCCCTAAGTGGGAAGGTCCTTACACTATGGTGGAAGTTACGTATCCAGGTTCGGTACGACTAGCAATGGAGGACGACCGAGTTCTCTCAAACTCTTGGAACATCGACCAGTTAAGCAAATTTTACGTGTAACAAACCTCCACGATAATAAAGTATCA
The DNA here is from genome assembly GCA_036346255.1 of Ampelocalamus luodianensis. Taxonomy (NCBI): domain Eukaryota; kingdom Viridiplantae; phylum Streptophyta; class Magnoliopsida; order Poales; family Poaceae; genus Ampelocalamus; species Ampelocalamus luodianensis. The sequence goes on along the minus strand of CM070620.1, from coordinate 69,579,478 downwards.
TGTTCTTTCTATCTTTATTATCTTCCTTTGAATAGTGCTTTTCTAATCTTTTGACCATATTTTATATGCTCAATTTTTTTTTCTTTACACTGGTCGAAGAAAGGACACAACAACTAGTCGAAGTCTTTCCTCTCTACATGTGGTCCTGCCCGCTAGAAGGAACTTCCTACTATCGCCTTCTTCCAAACTTTTGCTGCAAATACAAAGGTTTTGGGCTCAGAAAACATGGTCGAAGGATTTTAAGCCAACTCTTTGTTGGAGATATGCCCTAGAGGCAATCATTTTGATGATGATATTTCGTTGTATCCATGATTTAATAAATGTTCCTTGAATATTGCCTTTGTGTTGATTAACAAGTATGTGACTTGTTTGTGAAACTCTTTACTTGTATGGTTATTCTAAAGTTGTCCCTAGTCGGAGTTCATGTGAGGACACACGTGAATGATGGATTAGCACATGTATTGGTTGATGACCATGTTTCACAGGTCATAGACATGGAGATGTCAAACCAATAATGTGGACACATGTTTAGAACATGGGGTTGGACCGACCCAACATGAGACGTAGCTTTTATACTTATGGTTCTCTCTACACAATGTGTACGCCTTGTCCTTAGACCTGAGATTGTCGGATGTACTTGAGATGTGAATAGACCTACTTAGGGGCTATCAAACGCTACTCGTGAATCGGTAGTTATAAAGGTAGCTTTGGTTTGTCATGAAGCATCTTTGCGAGGCATGGTCGATCGAGATGGGATTTGCCCTCTCTACCCGAGAGAGATATCTCTGGGCCTCGAGTGATCGGATCCGTAATCGCATGGCCATGCTACTTAAGGTTAAGAGTTAACCTAGTAAGGGATTCGGATCACGGGATCGAGAAAGAGTGGTCGACTTGGAGCTCGACCAGAATATCGTGAGGCAAAGGGATTGGCATGTACATAACATTGTGATGGTTCGTCCGATATGATCTTTACGTGCGTTTAGGAGTTGGCACGTCTTGCTAGAGGCCGCTACCAACTATTGACTAAGTATGTGTGCTTGCGTCATGTCTAAACATACGTGAACCTATAGGGTCACACACTTAAGGTGAAGTCTAGTCGGATTGGATCCGAATTAGATCGGGCATTGAGTCCTAATGGGCCTCTATTCGTAGAAGCCCATTATAAGGACGTTTATAAAAGGAGGGCAGGGGCGCACTGGTTAAGGGTTGAGTTTTTCGTGACATCCCCAAACCCTGGCCGCCACCCCTCCCACGCCCTAGTCGCTCGCGCGGATCTAGTAGTCCGGCGGCGCCGCTCCTCCCGCACGTGTGGATACCTTTGAAGGCGCCGCATCGTGGCGTTGGGACGAACCGCAAGAAAGGAGCATGACGGGACGCCACGATGAGGACGCAGGAAGTAGTATGACTACTCGCCCGACGCATCGCATCAACTTGGTACGACTACATCGCCTGACGCTTGATCAACTTCCGCACCTGTGCGTCTAGTGGTAAGACCGTGATCTATAACTGCAGTGATCTTGGTTTACGGGTAGAATTTTTTAATTTACGCTAGTGTAGCCTACCCGTTTCCCTACACTCTTATTACCTTAGTTTATTTCTTCATTTTAAAAAATACTCTAAGAAGAGTGCACTTTTGAGATTTGTTTGACTGCTTTTGGTAAACTTGGTCGGTTTTAACTAGTCGGAGGAAGAAACACACCTAGTCGAAGCTTCTCCTCTCTGCACGTGGTCCTGCCCACTAGAAGGAACTTCCTAGCGTCGTCCTATTTCCTACTTTTGCTACCAGGACAAACTTATCAAGTACACTGAGAAAGGTCGAACGAATTTTTAAAGGTCCTCTAGATATTTGTTTCACTCAAGTTGCCATTCTTGATTTGATTAATCTGGTCAGAGATGGTAACATCACCTAGTCGAAGCCTTTCCTTCCTACACGTGGTCCTGCCCACTAGAAGGAACTTCCTAGTGTCGATTCGTTTCTACTCTTTCGACTAGTGCAAGATAATCGAGATCGAAAACTATAAGTCGAACAAATCTCTCTGTTTTAAGAAACCCTTTTTTCAGTATTTACTTAGTTTATTCAAATAAACTAAGCAAATAGTCGAGGGCTAGGATAAATTTATAAACATGACTTTAATTCTTAGTCTTGGTTTCTTTTTCCGTCCATTATCTTATGAGTTACTAACTACTCTACGAGATGATTTGCATGAAAAAAGAAAGATCATATATATACATCAACAAAAATGCTTATCTTTACAGGTTCTTATTACATACTACTCTGATGAAGGAGATCCTATTTGCATCTTCTCCGCGACCTTCTCGCCTACTGACTGCATGTCCTTGATCAACCACTCCACTTCGGCTTTAGTGCAGTCAAAGTCGGCTTCAATTGATTGAGTGTTAAAGTTGGGGTCATGTGCTTTAAGTTTTGCTAAGACATAGCTTACAGCCCCTTTGACCGCTTCCTTTATCGAGTCGGTTTGGTTGGTCTTCAGAGTGGTTACCAACTCTTGCAAAGTACCGACTTGCTCCCCAATGGCACTCGTGTGGGTGGCTATCGTGTCTTTACGAAGGGTGACCTTCTCAGCACGTAGCCCACCGAGTACATTGTTTAAGAGTGAGATGTCGTCTTGAAGATTGACCTTCATTGACTTCATCTCCTCTTGGATACAAGTCAAAGCCTCATGGAGTCGTTTTATTTCGACCAATCGCTCTGAAAGGAGTGAGGTTGGTTAGATAAAATGACTCTAGGAGATGAAAAAAATAATTTAATAGTAGGTAAAAGATTACTTACCCGCTAATTGAGAATCTAATCTCTCAATTTATTGATCTTTGTCCTTGGCGAAGCGGGCGATTTCATGAACGACCAAGGACTTTTCTTTAACTTCGGTCTGAAGAGCCCCCACTTCTACTTGAAGAGCCCTTGTTTCAGCTTCTTTTTCTAAAAAAAAAGAAGAACGAGAAGTTAGGAAGGTAAAGATCAATTTCACAAGCAGTCGTAACTTCAAGGGTGTACTTTTTATTTTTTCCTACAACTGTTGGGTTGCAGAGTTGGCCTCCTGAAGCTTCTTCAGAAGGCTATATACTTCATCCCTTAACTTTTTCGTCTCGGCTTTTTCGTAGTCGAGCGAATCAGTTAGGGTCTTTTTGTCACTCTTGAACCTAAAAATGTTAAGAGTAAACATGAACACAGAGGCAAGTAGTCGTAAGTTGTTCTACAACCATCCTCATAATCGTAAGCTTTCCTACAATAATCAGGTGATCATAAGTTCTTCTACGACCATCCCCATAGTCGTAAGTCTTTCTGCGACTACCATGTGATCGTAAGTTCTTCTACGATCATCAGTACCAAGTCGTAAGGTTTTCTATGACAATCCCACGAGTACTGTACGAGTAGTCGAAATATAAAATGATTACGAGCATCAGTGACTCACCACCTCTCTGCTTACTCGCAGAGTACTGCCTTCTCTTATCGTAGCTTAACAAGTTGCCAGTTGTACTCGCAAACCGTGACAATTTGTTCCAAAGCTTTCTAAAAAAAGAAAGACAATGAGAAGCAAGGAAAAAAATCATACTTATAGGTATAATCAAATACTTACATTCATGCTCTCCGAGCAAACATGTAGACTATCCTTGTCGGATCTTTCAGCCCATCCATCTCCTCGACACGATTCCATCGAACCTTTTCGAGACGTTCATCATCAAAAACTTCCCCACAGTTGGGAATGTTACTAGGATGAGGGACTCGGTCGCGAGATCTAAAGGCGGAAGATCCTACGATGGAAGCAGGGCCAAAGAAATCAGAGCAAAAGTTAAAGTACTCTTCCTCTGATTCAGTGATGGCATCACCGCCTTGAGGACCGGGAGGAACGTCCTCGACAACCTCCTTACCAGCGTGGTGGTAGGAGCTCTCACCACCACTTTCTCTTGGCTTCTTCGTCATGGCTTCCACTGTCTCTGCCTTCATCCCTACGACTGTATCAGTGGTCGTAGCAACTTCAGTAGCGACAGCTTTTTTCACCGCAGGTCGTTCCCTCATTTACTGAAGAAGTAGCAGCGGGCTTCTTAATAGAAGCATCCTCAGGGGCTGAAGGAGTTGGGCTAAGATCACGAAACATAGAGCAAGTTAACTCATGAAAAATAAAGGGTAAATGCTATTCTTACACTTTCGTCTTTTCACATACCTTTGTATCCTGGACCTAACCGAGAACTTGGAAGCAACCTTTCCGACGGAAGATTTCTTCAACTTCTTCTCGACCACTCCTGGTCAGAACTCAAGCAGGGGAGTAGGAGTCACTGCTTCTTGAGCATCCTGACTCCCCGAGTAACCGAGATCTGTCTCGACCACCTCAAGGGCGCTGTTCCCCTCGACCTTAGGTTCTGCTAGAGGAGCAATTTCCTTCACAAAAGACATGAAGTTTTTCCAGTTCTCCTTTTCTAGCTGCTTTACAAAGCCACGAGAGGCAGAAACTACGAAAGTCTTGTTATCGTAATAGAATGGTACCTTGGCCTTAGGGGCTTTGCGCTTAAGGGCTATGGGAGCTTCATCCGCCCTTGCCTTCTCCGCAGCAGCTATGTCTGCAGTGAATTGTGCGAAGGGAGCAGCAGGACCTGAACTCATGCCACTTTTGTCGGCAACCCTCACAAGTCGACACCTTTTGGCTGGAAGGGCTTTTGCTTGCTCTGTTTGCACTATTGCCCCAACGACCCCCAATGTGACCTCCGCGTCGTCCTCTTAGCAATCTTTCATGCCTACTTTCTGTTAAAATCAGAAAAAGTGAACATTACTAAAGTGGTCATAAGTTTTTCTACGATCACTCGCTGGTCATAAGTTCTTCTACGACCAGCTCATAGTCGTAAGTTTCTTCTACGACGAATCCTCCAGTCGTAAGTCCTTCTACGATTGTAAAAGCCTAAAGATGAAGTTGATTTCCGATTACCATTAGGTGCTCCACCTTTTCCTTTGCGGTCAAAACCGCAAGAATTTGAGGAGCCGCTACATTTGATGGACTTTTCTCACAGATGAGTTTGACACGGGCGTCAGTCTCTGCCTATGAAAGATCTGTGCAAACAGATAGCATAGTTAATAGACCAAATCAGGACTAACTAAAACAAGAGTCAAAAGTAAGAATTTCACTTACCCTCTTTATAATCCCTGGTCGGGTCTGTTGTCCCCGAGTACCTCCACATGGGAGGAACTCGTTTCTTCAGGGGACTAAGGCGGCGCGTGATGAAGTCTTTAACCACGTGCCATCCGGTGAGTCCCCCCACCTTCAAGTATTTGATAGCTTGAATATAGGGGGCGATCCGGTCAAGATCCCTAGGAGTCGAATCCCAAGAGGAAATCCTCTCAGCAGCATTTCTAGCAAATGAAAGGTTGTCTTCCTCGGTGACCTCCCAGTAGAATCACTTCTTCTTCCACCCTAACCATGAAGACCGGGTGAACATCTGAATGTACTCATTCGACTTCCCATCATGGATCTTCAGACCGCAACTCCCAGCAATTCTGACTTGTCGAGCCATCCTGTAGTAATATTGGAAAAGCTCAAGATCCGCCGAAATCCCTAGGTATGCCTCACACAGGTACACGAATACGCTTAACATTGTGATAGAATTAGGACCAAGGTTCACTAATTCCACCCCAAAGTGATCGAGTACGAGTGTGAGAAAAGGGTGAGCATGCAATCGGAGCCCGCACTCACAATACGCTTGGAAGACAGGGATCTGCCTAGTCTCCCTCGACGGCCAGAGTTGCCCAACTGTCGAAATCCACTTCATGAGTACTTTCTCAGGAATCTTCTCGGTAGCTACCAAAGCGTGCATCTTTGCCGTGTCCATCTCCGATTCGGTCCTCTCAGAAACGGTCATAGCCATTTTTTTCTCACGAAAAGGAGGTTTGGATTTGGAAAGGCTTCAGGAAGATGTACGGTTTTTGCTGGCAGCGGAGAAGACGAGAACTCGATGAACAGTCGAGGTGAATTGAGGAAAAGGTAATAACCCTAAATTTACCCATGCGATCAGTTTTTATAACCGCGCGCTTGAAATGAAACGCCGTGGAAACTCAACGGTTCCCACTGTAGGGATACGGGTAGGCTACGCTAGCAACAATTCATAGTTTCTACCACGTAAACCAGGATGTCAAGCAAGTTAGATGATCACAGATCATTACCACCAGACGCGTAGTGCAGTGGAAGTAGAGTCGGAGCAGCCTAGTCTGACGAAGAACGCGCCGATGTAGTGGTCGTAGATGATCGTCCAACGTGCTCGTAGTCGATCGTCTCCTCCAGCAATCTCTGCAGTTCCTTGTGAAGATCGCAGATCATCCTTAGCGCAACAGCGACCGCAGTAGCGCCTCTACAGTATCCACACATCCAGAGAAGGAACAACCGTACGCTGGTGTGCTAGCACCAAGTCGCACAGGAAGGCTCTCTCAAGAAGATGGCGGCTAGGGTTTCAGTGGAAACAACTCACGTGTGTCTCTCTCTCTTGATAGCCTCAAGCATCTCCTCATATAGCACCCCGTGTCGGATCTTATCCGAACACGTTTGACGAATCATATTCGTACTGGTTTCTTCCAACTCATTAAGTGTGTGACCCATTAGGTTTATATGTAATCAGTTGTGACTCGAAAACCCTTTTCGACCACGAGTCCTAGCGGTACCTAGCAGGACATAACGATTCCCGAATACACACAAATTATATCAGACGAACTTTAATGCAATATGATTTACGACTAGGTCCTCATCACTTACGACCAGGTCCTATCTCTATACGACCGATTCGCTTTTCGGTCACGACCAGATCGTAACTCCTTACGACCAGGTTTCGACCACTCTGTGATTTCGTTCGACCAGTCTACGACCAGCTCGTATTTCCATACAACTTGTCTGGACCTGATCGAACTAAGCGACTTACTCTAGTATTCTCCCTTTGCCTCATGATATCTGGTTGAACTCCAGGTGGGATAATGTGTCATCCATGGACTGTTCAATAATTTCTCGATCGATTTGTCGAATAACCTTACGTGGTCGAACCCTTCGACCACTAGTGGCATGGCCATGTACTTTGTTTATCCGACCACTTCGAGGGGCCCAGAGACATCTCTCCCGTTATGTTAGGATGGGCAAATCCCATATCCGACCAGTCACATCCCTCCGCATGTTTCATAGCATACCCGAAAGCTACCTTTATAACTACCTAGTTACGAGTAGCGTTTGGCAACCCCTAAGAGTGCTATTACACATGTAGGGAATCATGCTGATCTCAGGTCTAAGGATTATACATCATCATTGCTTAAGACCAACTAATGACACATAGAATCATAACAATCTCAATAGTATCTCAAGGTGGGTCAATCCAACCCCATGTTCTCTAACATGTGTTTACATTATTGACTCGATATCCCTATATCCATGACCGGGGAAACATGGTCATCAATCAATACATGTGTTAGTCGTAGAGTCACTGGTGTTCCGACCAGTGACATCCGACCAGGGATACTTTTAGAGTGACATCATACAAGTCAAAAGAGTTTCACCAACAAGTCACATACTCGTTGATCTTTAGAACTAACGATTTATTCAAGGAACAGAATAACATTTATTCAATAACTCATAAACATAGACGTGATACAATCATCTCTATGATTGCCTCTAGGGCATATCACCAACACCCACCGCTTCGAGAATTGCTCTAACGGACAGGTTCTCTTAAATTTGCCTGTTCAAGAAAACCGATGCTATTTTCACACCTTAAGCGAAATTACCTTCTTAGCCAAGTATATTTCTGGTCAAACAAAATACCAATCGGAAAGATTTTACTTCTGATCATCGTGCCACGATCACTTCGTAGTTGTGAGATTTTCAACAAACTTCCTTGACCAAGTATATTTCTAGTCAAATGAAACACGTGTTGAAGAGTTTTTCCTTCGACCTTTACCCTACAACCACCTAGTGGTCGTAAGAACATCTATGACTCCTTTCCCAAGTAAGTTACTTTCACTTGAAGCTGAGGGGCTAGATGACGAGGATCTAATAATCCTCATTTTACTATTTATCTGTAATTAGTATTATGGGTAAATATGACATCACACGGCTATTAAATATACCCCTTATAGTTGTGAGGGAGAAGCCAATCAGGTGGTCGTAAGTTCTTCTACGACCACCCCCATAGTCGTAAGTCCTTCTACGACTACCATATGATCGTAAGTTCTTCTACGATCACCTCTGGTCGTAAGTCATTCTACGACCAGTAACCAGTCGTAAGGTTTTCTACGACTATACCCTGGTCGTAAGTCCTTCTACGACCAGACCTGTCACGACTTCCTCATAGTTAATTGGGTCCACCTGCCTGTAGGCCCAATTAACTACGAGATCTGAGCAGTCAATATACACAATTATTCTCTGAAATAACTGCATGTAACACACCATTATCTCTGATTGGTAACCGTCAGGCAACGTGGGGATATTCCTACTCCGGTGATTACTACCATTATTACAGAATAATGGGGCGCCTCTTGACCTGGAACGACTACCTCTACACGTACTATAAAAAGACTTCAGTCAGAGAGAAATGGAGGGAGGCGATTGAGATGCAATTAGTAGTAGTATAAGCTCAAGTCTTTCCACTGATTGTAACCAGTATACACAATACAATACAAACAGGAGTAGGGCTATAATTCTCTCTAGAGAAGGCCTGAACCTGTATAAAAATCCCTGTGTCTTTTCTGTCTGCGCGATCAATTGTGGAGACCCCCTGAATCAAATAATCTTTACGTAAGATCGGTTCTAAAACACCGACACCTTCGATGCCGACGAAGTCGCCTACATAGTTTTGAAGATGGAGATAGCATGCTACTTGGCCCGCTATAAAAACTTGATCTTTTTTATTTCTACTTTTTTAAAAATCTTTTGAAAGAAGCGACTGTCCATGCTGTTTGACCATATATAAATACAAAAATGAAAATCTAGTTTGGAGTTGAAGTTATTGTCTATGTTGAACATGTTTACTGAATAACGTATTTATCTTACTGTCTTTTATGTAAACGATCTCGGTATAGCAACATGACGACATTACTAACCAGTGAAAAACAAGCCATACATATTTACTCCAAAGGCTAGCTGAAAAACCAAATAATTTTTTAGCTATAGAAGGAACTATCGCAGGTGGTTTAGCGGAATAAACCATCTGTGATATGGTCGCATTTCACAAACTATTTTTGAAATAGAACCGTATGTGATATGATAGCATATCACAGACGGTTATATTATGGAATTGTTTTTGATACTTAGCACAAACGGTTCTGGAATAGGCCCATCTGTGATAATTCACTGACGGTTATTAACAAGTGTCTGTGATATGTACTCTGTTATTAAATACACAGCTCATCCCGACAGATCTGTCTGCAGTGAGCCCTAATGGTATTCTATTACATAACAAGAGCATACGAGCGGAATACGATCCTATAAAGATTTTCAGAAGTTTGAGCTGAAATTCCGGGGTAATCGTACCCTTTACTTTATCAAACTATTGGAATTGGTTAGAACTTTCTATACCGCAGATTTGGGGCATTTGGTGAAAGCATACCGCAGATTTGCAATTGTGCTTGTAGATCTATTTGTTCTTGGTGATGTAAGGTTAGTATTTGCTTCTAATTATATGCATTATAATCAAGAGAAATGATAGCTAGATTTAGATCTAGCTTGGTAGTTTGCTCCAATTTAAGAACGGATCTCACTACTCCTAGTCTACTTCAATATATTCTTTCTGATATATATATATATATATATATATATATATATATATATATATATATATATATATATATATATATATATATATATATATATATATATATTGCTTCATGAATAGTACACAGCTAGCTACTTTAGATGGATAATTTAAAGTGAATGATATGTGTAAGTGTAATGGCTAGCTAGCTATAGGAGCATTAATCTAATTTAACACTAATTTATTACATGCGTAGCGTAGATGGACCGAAGCTGGATGTATGTTGAGAACAGTGTGAGTGAAGAGTACATTGATGGCATATCTACTTTTAGAAGAGCTGCTGAGCAGGATATGTTGAAGAATGGGATGAAATTTGTATACTATCCATGCATTGATTGCGATAATCTGAAGATGTTTACTAACTCAGTGCAGATCAACACACACTTGCTTCGAAGGAGTTTCAAAAAGGGGTATCCATGTTGTACCAGTCACGGTGAAGGGCAAATTATACAAGAAGGTAGTAACATCGTGAGGGAGACAATGATATGCCGGATGTGGACTGTGCTTTAGATGAGGATAGGTCACACAATGACAATTTAGATCAGATGTTACACGATGCAGAAGGGAACTATAGTGAGAGAGAGAGTTTGGTAAATTTGAGAGCTTGATGAAGGACTCAGAGAAACCTTTGTTCCCGGGCTACAAGTCGGGATATACAAGGTCGTCATCCGTACTAGAACTGCTGAAATTGAATGCAAGCAATGGTTGGTCCGATAAGAGTTTCACGACGTTGTTAGATCTCCTAGCGGACATCCTTCCAGAGGGAAACGTGTTACCCAGAACCACCTGCCAAGTCAAGAAGGTTCTTTGTCCATTGGGAATGGAAGTAGAAAGAATACATGTATATCCGAACGATTGTATCCTCTACCGTAAAGAGTATGCAAACATGCATGTATGTTCGGTGTGCAAAGCATCCTGATACAAACGCAAGAATCACTTCGATGACGGCGAGGGCATCGAGGTGAAGCAAGGATCTCCTACTAAGGTGTTATGGTATATGCTTGTAATTCCCCATTTGAAGCGTTTATTTGTGAACCGAAAGGAGGCAAGATTGCTACGTTGGCACTCGGAGGAGCGTAAGAAAGATAAAAAAACTAAGACACCCTACTGATTCCGTCTAGTGGAGAAACTTCGATAGGAGCTTCGAAGACTTCGGTACGGAACTGAAGAATATAAGGTTTGGGTTGAGTACAGATGGAATGAATCCTTTCGGTAATATGAGCAACCGATATAGTACCTAGCCCATGAATCTATATATGTACAACCTTCCTCCTTGGCTGTGTATGAAGCGGAAGTACATTTTGATGTCACTACTTATCCAAGGGCCGAAGCAACCTAGGAACGATATTGATGTGTGCCTAGCACCATTGCTGGAAGATCTTGTGACATTGTGGAACGAAGAGGTATAGGTATGATATGTGTATAAACGAGAGAACTTCACTTTACGCGCTATGTTGTTTTGCACCATCAATAAATTTTTTACCCTTGGTAACTTGTCGGGGTTTAGTACAAAAGGAGCCAAAGCATATCCTCACTACTCAGATGATACCGAGAGTATGTGGCTGAACAACTCGTGCAAAACTGTGTACATGTGACACCATAGGTTCCTTCCCAAGTATCACTCGTACCGCAACATGAAAAAACAAGTCGACGGAAATAAGGAGGACGATTCAGCTCCAAGGGCTTTTAGAGGGAAAGAGGTCTATGATATGGTTAAGGATACCGATGTTGTGCTTGGAAAGGGACGTAAATTGAGGACCCGTCGGAAGAACATCTGGAAGAATCGATCAATTTTTTGGGACATACCTTATTGGGAGCACTTATAAGTTCACCACTACATCGACGTCATGCACGTGGAGAAGAATGTATGTGATAGCTTGATTAATCTCTTATCGAACATTGGTGACAAAATAAAGGATGGTGTCAATGCACGGCGTGACTTGGTTGATATGAATATAAGGACGGGGTTTGATGAACTGTAGTTGTCCCGATCTTTCGATGAGAAGGATAAATTCTGATTAGGTGATGATTAACTCTCACGATCCAGGCTACGAACACAGCACGTACGAACCAAGCAATCGCTGAACTAATCACCAAGTCGTTATCAACCGTGCCAAAGACCCGATTGACCTGATCACGAGGATCAATTCCTGCAAGCAATCGAAGAACAAGCAAGAACGAAGTAACAAGCAATCTAAATTGCAAATATATAATTGAGTTCAAAAGGTGGGATTCCACAGAGGTTCTTTACGGTAGGTCTAGTCGACACAAGCGAAGAACAAGAGTTTTCACAATAGAGAAACTAAGCAAATGAAATCCGCCCAAACCCTAATGGCGGCGGCCACTATGTATAGGAGGGAGAGGTGAAAGAAGGGGGCGGTGGTACTGTTCACATGTGAATAGTAACCACATGAACAGTATGGGTTGCCTAGGGTTACAAGGCCCATGGGCCCAAGTTCGACTCAAAAATAGCCTCTAACTCTTTTGGTGATTGCGGTGCGCTCAAAAGGAATTTGGAGGTGAGGCCAGTTCCGTTAAAAAGAGGATGAAATAAGCTTTCAATCAAGTACTCGTGCACCTCAAACGGAGTCGGTATGTGAAAGTTATGCATGTTTGAAGTCGGTGCTGTCTCCGGTGGCCGAATTGGATTGCACAAGCTTCTCTTCATGATCAGCTCCTAAGTTCCTGATTAAAAGAAGATCACATGCATTAGGTAGCAGCATATTCTTATTAGAAACAAAATGCACTCCTAGAAACAAATTTACCTGATGGTTCAATTGACGTGCACGAGCTCTTGTGATTGGACCTTGCAAGTGCATAGGTTCAGATCTATTGTGAGGAGTGCTGGTTGTATGCATGGAAGTGATGTCCTCATCAGATCTGGGAGAGAACACTACACGATCAAACACAACACTAAACTAGAGCTTGCTTCACCACGTCACGATGGACAAGAGGCAGAAGAAGCAATGGGACAAAATGATGAAGCAATGGGAAGAGTGCGAACTAGTAAGGTCTGCTGCGGCCCGTGACGAACAAGCAAGGGCTGCTGCGGCTCGGGACAAACAAGGAGAGCGTGCTAGGAAGGCACCTCCCCGCAATGACGCCTCCCGTAGCAGCAACCCCATCCCAAATGTTCCAACCGAGCGTTCGCCGCAACACCTGCCTGAGGGGGACACGCTGCCCCTTTGTTGGTGCAGGGACCCATGCAAGTTCTTCAAGTCTAAGCAGTGGCTGAGCCTGGGCATGCGTTATTGGGGTTGCGCGAACTACTCCAGTGACTATCCCGACCGCCGTTGGGACACGAGCAGCTATCGGCAACCGGTAAGGACCAGTTACAATGTGTTCCCCTACTATTTCTCTTTTAAAGTACGCACTAACAACCTCTCCCGTCTAACCGTAGTCCCCAGAATCACTATGTGGCTACCGTAAGTGGATCGACCTAGAGATCCACCCAGATGACCAGTGGAGTCTCAACTTCGAGGAGTAGAATGTCAAAAGGCCCGCGAGATCCGGGAAGAGGAGCGCTGCAACGACGAGCAAACCGAGTGTATACGTCGGGAGACGAAAGCTCATCTCGAGACTTGCACGCGCAGGGAGCACGAGGCTCACGAGAGAGAGCGCGAGAAAAAGAGGGAAATGGCGGCCAAGGCCAAAGAGGCCACCCAGGAGTACAATGCCGAGCTCGCAAGGAAAGGAAAATGACCCCGATCCGCGCAGTAGATCGGGTCGTTCCGAACTAGTCCCCCGAAGCTCCAATTTATTTTCATTCCAAAAAGGTGCATATGTATCATAGGAGTACTTCCGTTTGTTGCATCGTGCATGATGTTGTTCCTTATGCACGTAACCGAACCCTATGCGTTGTGTAATTTCCAGCTTCATTATAAAGTCTATTTTACTTCACAATATCAAATCTCCTCGTCTTTTCGCATTCAATTCTTCCGTGTTATTTTCAGCTTCATTATAAATGTATCAAATAACATGTATCACTTATGAGGTCAGGCCTGGAAATATTGTGCAGTTGTTTATGAAGGATACATACGCTAAAGTGTAAAAAGTTATCAATTCGCAAAAAGATTTTCAGTCCATATATATATTTACGTTCAGTTAAAAGGATTTATGGTTCACATATAGATTCTCTACTTTTAAGTTACAAGGATTAATTTTCAAATATTTTTAAAATAGGATTTAATAATAAAAACCCTGTATAGGCTCCTATCGCCGAACCGTTGGGTGACAGGGTCCTGTTGCCTACCAGTTGGGCGAGATCTCCTGTCGTTCGACCGTTGGACGACTGGGATTCCTGTCGCCCAACGGTACAGCTACTATGTGCTGTCGTTTGGTCGTTGGGCTACTAGTGCTACTCGCCCAACGGTTATGTGATAGGAGGCTAATTTCACAAAAAAAAAATCGCAGGTTTACTTTTCTAATTTTGAATAAAAATAGGATTATTTAAAAAAAAATCGTGTATGTTCTCTATCCTGTTAGAACATGGACAAACGCTATAGCGTTTACGAGTTTTTCTCGTATTAAAATGGGCTGAATAAAATGTAATGCTCTAGGATCCAACATGCTTCTACTGAGAGAAAATTTAGAGTATATATTCTACTAGTAGTATATAGTGGTAGTATAAATTAAATCAGACCATTGATTTTCTAAGAGCATAATAGACTTTTCTTTGTATTTATAATTTTATTCAGATGATATTATGGATTTTGTCAACTAAAGTTGAAAATATCACTCTTGTGTCATGCGATCCCCTGCATGGACAATACAATTCTACCCACCATGAGGATTGTACTACTCATACTACTCGGTGTAGTATAGATGGACGGTTGTACACACAGACACAGACACTTTCCAAGCGACAGGGCGGTGTCACATAGATCGGTACATAAATTTATTAGTGTGTATTAAAAAAAACAATTTTATCAGTGTGGTTTGTCGTAGAGGGTAGAAGTATATACTATTAGGGTCAACATCATAGTGGATTTGGAGTGCCAGATGGAGGAGACGTAGCATTTTAGCTAGAGATTACTATAGGCACATGTGCCTAATTTTTCTCTAGTTTGTTAGATCCTATGTCTAGTCGGTCTGAATAACCAACCTAATTTGGATCTAGGAAGGATTGGCAGCCCCCCTGCTGCTGGTGGCTCAACCGTCCTTGTCTCGAGGATGCCCCGGAACGTCAAACACGCTGTCGTATTATTCTCGGTTCCGTATCCTCTGTGTCACTACACAACCCCTCTGCACGAACAATATTGTTGTGAGGAGCGAACATCGCTCGAAATAGTGTAGCTACAATGAGATATGTACTGTATCAGTTTTACTGTAGTGAAACACTATAGCAACCCACTGTTATGATTGACCTGGACATTCGATTTTGATCGGACGGTACAGATCGCTCCTAATGTCATGCCACTATGGATCTCTGCATTTGACAGCTTCAATACAGATGATCCCAATCCATTATTCTCATATCTGGCCTATTGTTGTTCTTAGTCTTGCCTGCCTAACCGAACCGGCTCAAATTTCTCTTCTGAAAGTTGAATCCATGTTGCATGGTGTGAAAGTTTCGTTCGATTACTTTGTCAGTATGAAGAAACTTGTTTCTATAGACAATTTGAAATTAATTGGTATAAAGTCTCACGATTGTCATATGCTGATGACACAAATGCTTCCTGTTGCAATTAGAAGTATTTTACCGAACAAGATCCGAGTGGTAATCATGAGGCTGTGTTATTTCTTTAACTCAATTGCTCAAAAGGTCATCGATCCCGATTGACTAAACACTATACAGGCCGAGGTGGTGACGACTCTATGTCATCTTGAGATGTATTTCCCTTTGTCATTTTTTGATATCATAATTCATCTCATAGTTCACCTTGTGAAAGAGAAAAAGATATACGACCCTGTGTTCCTACGTCATATGTACCCGTTCGAGAGGTACATGGAAATTATCAAGTCCTATATACAGAATCGATCTCGGTCGAAGGGCAACATCATTGAAGGTTATACAACTGAATAGGTCATTGAGTTCTGCATCGACTACATGGCTCAGGTAGAACCGATAGGTGCGCCTCTATCTCGTCATGAGGGGAGGCTGGAGGGTATCGGGATCATCGAAAGGAAAGCAATCACTCTCAATCTAGATACGTACGTTCAAGCCCATTTTCACGGTCTTGCAACACATGACCGAAGTATCCCCGTACATTGACGAGCACAAAGACATGGTACGCCAACAAAATCTAGGCCAGTCGGAGGTTTGGATCACGAGAGAGTACAACCGTCAGTTCAACGAATGGTTAAAAGTGCGATTCACTGGGAGGTCATCAAGTGATAACATGCTGCAATGGTTGGCAAAAGGGCCAAAATTTACAATTATGACATAGCAAGAATACGATATAAATGGGTACACATTTTATACGATAGCTCAGGATAGAAAGAGTACAGTCCAAAACAGTGGTGTCCGCATAGATGTGTTTCACAAGCAGTTCAATATCACAGGGTCAAACATAATGAAACATGGGTTTAGCTCCTATTATGGGTTCATAGAGGAAATTTGGGAGCTCGGCTACGTACTTTTCAAGATCCCCCTATTTAGATCCCATTGGGTCAAACTTCCATAGTGTGTGAAGGTAGACAAATACGATGTCACTACTGTGGACCTCGAACGTGTCGAATATAAAGACAAACCATTCGTACTCGCTAAGTAAGTTGTTAAAGTTTTTTATGTAACGGACCCGACAAATAAGAACCTGATGGAGGCGGGGTGCCCGATCTTTCAATGAGATTGATAATTTTCGATTTTGGTGGAGGTGACTCTCACGATCCGACTACAACCGTACGACGACGCTTGCGCCTTACCAATTGTTGAACCAACTTCGAGATGTTATTGACCGTGCTAGAAGCGCGATCAACCTGAACACGAGGTTCAATTCCTGCGAGCAATCGAAGAACTAGCAAGAATAAAATATAGGCAACCTGATATTACAAATAGAAATTGTAGTATAGATGGTATTGAAAAACAAATATGGGACCCCGAAGGCTGTTTTGAAAGGTGGTCGTCCGACACAACTGAAGAACAAAAGTTTGCACAATGGCTAAACCTAAACTCAACGAAATCCGAGTTCTAGCTAGGGGAATGGTGGCTCCTATATGGGAAGACGACCAGGGGTGGCGGCCAGGGAAGTGGACGCGTGCCCCTAGGGTTACAAGGCCCATGGGCCCAAGAGGAGGTGGCGCAACACCCTTTTTGACTCGAACAAAAAAATAGATGTGGATTGTTTTATTTATTGTGGCTAGCTCGGTTGGAATTTGAAGCTGAGGTTGGATCCATTAGAAAGTAGACTTGATAAGCTTTCAATGAAGTCCAATAACGTCCCAAACGGAGTCCGTATGAAGAAGTTACGACTGTTTGAACTTAGTGCTATCGCAGCAGTCCGAACTCGAATCCAGAACGAGCCCAACTCGAACTCTTGCTTGGCTCGGACCCAAAGTGACGTGATGACCTCCATTATGCCTCCTATGCTTGTTCATGACTCCATATACCTCTCCTTGGTCCTTTCCCATGTTCCTAAGCACAATTAAATCACTTGCATTAGGTAGCGATATATTCTCAGTAATATATAAACCTATGAACGAATTCACCTGGTGATTAAGTTGGCGAGCACGAGCTCGAGTAATTGGTCCTTGTATCATTTGTTGTGGATCAGCTGTGTGTGTAAGCGCGGTTGTATCCAAGTTAGGGATGTCCTCATCAGAACCTCCACGTAATTCTACATGGAAAAAGAAGGATTGTCGGAGTTGAGAATGTCATGGATGAGGAAGAGTACAATCAATTTGATGAGTTGCCGTCTTTCGAAGGTGGCATCAGGCACGAGGAAGAACCAAGTGAGGAAGCTAGCTATATGCGCGTCGACCATCGTGAAGGGTTATTTTTTTAAAGAGGAAATAGCCAAGTGGAATTATCCCACACGGTGAACACCTATTTAGAAATTGTTCCATTGTAATTAAGAAACTTGGCATGTAATTAAGAAATTATTCCATTGTAATTGATTCAGTAATTAAAAAATTATTCCATCTACGATTGTATCTACTTTCTTGTTTTCAGAGGGCATGGCTAGCATTTCCCGAGACTAGTCAAAAAGCAGAATATTTTTTAGCTATAGAAGGAACAATCACAGGCAGTTTAATGGAATAAATCGTCTGTGATATGTATCACAGATGGTTCTAAAATAGATCCGTATGTGATATGGTTGAATATCACAGACGATTATATTATGAAACCGTTTGTGATACTTATTATAGACGGTTCTCGAATAGAACCGTATGTGATATAGAATATCATAGACGGTTCTTTAAGAGAACCGTCTATGATATCCCTTTATTAGTAGGGCCCCACTAGGGTTTGCACCCTTACTCCTCACTCGTCCGTCCCCCTCCCCAGCGCCCTTACTCTTTACTTGTCCGTCCCCTTACCCACCCGAGCGCTCACAACCTCAGCGTTGTTGCCCCTCGACCTCGATGTCACCAACCCCGACCTTGACATCTGGCCCCAAGGTCGCGCCGCAACTGCCCGAAGCCCCCTCCTCGATACCCCCAACTCACATCGCCACCGGCTGAATCCCTCTACCAGGGTACATCTCAACTGGATGCATCACATGGAGGTCTGGAATTTTGCTTTTGTTGTAGCGTAGTGCTGGGGTTGGTTGATTGCTTTTCTATTTGGATTATTTTGATCAGTGGAGGAAGGAGTGGGGATATTGATGCCGAGTATTGAGTACAAACCACAAAAGTTTGAATTTTTAAATTCCTCACTTTGCTATGTATCATTTTCCGTTGATAGTAGCTTAGGTTAGGTTAAACAGAGGTGTGATTTTCCTAACTTCATTGCTAACTAAGACTTTGGATTTAGGGAGATAATAATGTGCTATTTGATTAATTCACAATCTCTTCTTGCGGTTTTGGCCGAGAAAGTAAGTAGAATAACATTGTAAAATTGGAACTTTGAATAAGTGGATGGTGGTGAGCTTCAAAATTTTTCACCAGCTGATTAGTTGATGACTTGATGTGAGCTTTGGATTTAGTTTTTTTGCTTGGTTGTTTATTAATTGGAAAAGTCTACCGAAGTGTTGATTGATGTGGCATGGTTGTTTCTTAATCACTTTTGGATGTTGCACTACAGGGCAACTTATTTCTATGCAAACTAGGTTCATGGAATTAGGTCAATGTGATTATTCTGCAAAAATACTTGATGCATTTGTAAAATTTTGATATGTTGGTCCAGTGATGAATGATGATCATTTCAATTTTTTTTCTTAAAGACATCATCACTTCAATTTTATGTTACAAAGTTTATTGTGGGGAGGGCATATGTTGATTTATTCCTATGTTGAGTTGCATTACATTCCTAGTTTTAGACAAGAAAATTTTCAATCAAGAAAAAATCCTTTTGCCTTTTGCCGAGATAGCAAGTAAGCGAGATGGCGTCTGCACAGTCTTCATCGCCATCATCGATGTCGTTGAATGCGTACCTAAGCGAGATGGCAGAGAAATATCAAAAAGGCCTAAGGGCTGAATGAGCATCATGGAGGTCACTCCCGTTGGGGCCCCTCTGCATCCCAAGAAAGCAGCGGCAGCATTCCAGATCACTTGTGAGATAGTTGCAAGGGAACGGGTCCCCAACACGACACCAAGCTGGAAGTCTTTGACAAGAGAAGAGAAAGAGCAGCTATGGGATGAAATTTCTTGGTCGTTCGAGATCCCAGCAGAAGTCTAGGGACCCATGTGACAACAAGCGTTCCTCACGATGGGAAAGTGTGGAAGACCATCAAGAGCATGTTTGTCACAGAGTACGTGAACAAGGATCAGACACCCTTCACGAAGTATCCTTTCGTGTCGCCGGATACATGGGACATCTTTGTGCAGATGAAGACTACGACTGAATTTTAGGAGCAAAGTGTGGCGCACAAGGCTATCCAGACACAAAACACTCACCCCCACAGACTCAGCACCGCTGGGTACGTGGGTAAAATCCCGCAATGGAGGAGGGAGGACGAGGATGCAATTTGGTCGGAGGCCTCCCCGCCATTTGTCGGGATCACAGACGAGCGCGTCCGAAACTGGTTAAGAGCGAGATCATCAACCACAACTTCGGGCGCCATCTCTTTCATAAACCCGGCAGACGGGGAAGTGTCCCAACGTTTGATAAGATATGTCGAACTACCAAGTTGTTAATAAATCCATAACTTCATAAGATCTAAAATAACATGATGGACTCTTTGCAGCATACATTGATTACCAAATTTTCCTAAGGCTCCTTCGAAGCAGTCAGGGAGAGGGATATACTATCCATGGGCCTGGGAAACAAGGAGCACCCGGGTCGCACATGAGGCCTTAGGGTTTACGTACCTTGGAGGCAGGGATTCCCACACGACTCCGAGGAGTATAGGAGTAGGAAGAGATCCAAGGCTGAGCGTGAGGAACGATTGAAACAAGAGATTCGTGTAGAATTTCAAGGACATATAGCATCATTGGAGGAAAAACTGAATCAATTCCTCAACCATTCGCAAGCCGCCCTCGTTATTTTGGGAGCCAGCCCCCCTCAATGTCGGAGTAGCTGCGCATCCATGCCACTTTCTGAACATAGCGATGTCTAATTACCAATCGACGACATCTAGGTAATGTACATCTCTGGAATCCTATATAGATAGACCTGTTGGACGTCTTAGCTAATCGTGTATCGTTATGTAGGAGCCCATACCATGCAACCTTAGAGTCAGGTTTGTTGGCTCCATTCCCGTTGAGGCTGGGAGGGGGATGGCGTATCCATGCCCACCAGGGACGCTGGTGCACGGTGCCCAGCTAGGGACTGGTTTCGTAAAGGTTCAGGTGGACATGGTACATGGCTTTTTCAGGGCTGTCCCACTGGAGAAGCCCTCAAACAACGAGATCATGACACTAGGGGACGCCGTCCACACATTCACCCAAGAGGGACATCGCCTTGGATCCTTCCGTGCCGGCATCTACCCAGCATGAACAGCTAGCCTCTCCACACGACCATCTACAGCTTGCGGCCTCTCCGACCCTCCCTTCGATGTCTCCATGTGCACCTAATCCGCATCGGCAGGCCACCATATCAGCTCCCATAGAGACCACACCGAGCATCTATGAACAGCGTGCCCATTCGTCTCCCGTGAAGAACACATACCAACGTGTCAGCAAGACCAAATTGAACAAAATCATGGAACCTCAAAAGCGTTGGACATTCTCGCTAGGAAAACCGTTGGTCCCGGATACACTCTTAGTCAGCCTTGGAATGGGTGCCGTGTAACATCCCAAGTTTAGACTTGTGTTTCAAATGTAAGAAAATGTGTAGAAATTAAAAACTTTTCTTACATCTTGTATTTCCTGTATGTTCTGAACAATTCTTGTAAAGGAAATATGGAAATACAAAGTCACAAGTCTTTTGATCCAAATCTTGACCCTTCAAAAATTTCCTTGTCAAATCTTGAGATCATCCTTTGGAAATATTTTTCCTAAATTCTAGGGTTGGTGTGTGACCCCTCTGAAAAATTTCATAATTTTTAGAAATTGTTTGAATATATTTGGAGGGCAGTCAAACCTGTTTGAATTTCAGTCAAACCCTAGTTTGGCAACTTGCAGAATTTTTGGAGAACAATGCACTACATGAAAACCTTTGAAAATTTTATACAAGGTCATTATCTAAGTTAGCAAGCTCCTGTAAAAATGTAAGAAATTTTAGAGTTAGTTTGCTACCTTTAAAAATTCCTCAAAGTTTAGTTGTTAAATTAAAACCCTAAGTCAAACCGGTTGGGTGCGAGTCAGACTCGGGCTCGAGCCAATTGACTTGGCTCAATCAACTAACTGCACCTCGGGCTAACGTTTGAGGCGCCCCCCTTTTTAGCCGTTGGATGTAGATCCAACCGACCTCGTCCGCAAAAACATTCGGACCTCCCCATCATTCACTTAAATCTGAGCCGTTGATCTTGGATCGGACCGCTATGGATCGTTCGAAACAACCGGACTTCCGAATGCAACTTTCAATCGTGGCCGTCCATCATAAATCCAACGGTCACAACCTTCTTTTTTTTGTTCTTCTTCTTCCTCCTGGCTCCCGTACTTGCGTGCGCGCCATGGCAGGGAGTAGGAGAGGGCAGTGCCCTATCCCCTCGCACGTCAACGGCTCTTCGCATTAAATGCGCCCCAGGCTTTCGGCCCCAAAGTCCTGGTCTTCACTTGCCCCCATCATTTCTTTGGTCCATGGCAGCGCCATGAACCGAGCTCACCATTGAGCTATGTCCTGGCTCAAACCCTAATCCTCCCTCTATATAAAGCCCCCAAGGTTCCTCCTTTACAACACCCCTAGCTCCTCTGTTCCTTGAGCTCAAAACCACTAAAATCCCCAAATCGCCATTGTTGACCGTGAAGCTCCGTTGTGGATCTTGGTGCTCTAGTGGTTCTTCCTCTCTTCTTTTTGTACCCTTTTGGGCACCTTACTACCCTAATCATTTCCCCTCACTCAATTTTGGATTTCATTCACAGGAATTGACCAATTTTGAGTTTGGATCCTTTCGGCCGAATTCACCCCCTTTCTTCCTCAGCTCCGGTAAGTAGTTCATTTAGCAATTACTTGCTCTTGGACCTTCCGTGGGCCCTAATAAAGCTCTCTGGACCATCCAGTGGTTTTCTTTTTGCTCAGATCGTGTTTACTCCATCTTCTTCTTCAACTCGTGAGCTCCTCCACCACAAAGCTTCTCCAACCATCTTGGACCCTCTCCTAAGCCAAGGTAGCTCCTTATTAGTCCCTAGAAGCCTGGGCACCCGCTTTTGTGGACCTTTGCGGAGCTTTTAACCATTTTTGTTTTTTGGCCGTTTTGGTCACCGTCAGTCATTTCCAGCTCGCCGGCGTTTTAGGCCACCGCCGCCGTCGAGGTTACCTCCTTCGAGTGCGCAAGGTTATTGCAAACCCTTTTTTGCCTTTAGTTGCCGTCGCGGTGGCTAGAGCCGTCGGCGACGAGCCTTCTCTCGCGCTCGGGTTTTGTCGGACATGAAAACGGGCGCTGTAGCGTTGTCGTTAGGACAAAGATTGAGTTATTAATTACTAATCATTGTTAGTAATTGATTGTTATCTTAAATGGCTCACTGAGTCACTATCAGGTGGGCCCAATCACTTAACCCCCCTACTGGTACTGTACAGAGCCTTTAGGACATCATTAATGTTAATCATTGATAATCATCATTAATCATTGTTTAGCAATAAATGCATGTCCTAATATGACTCTTTAAGTCACTGCCAAGTGGGTCCAGCCACTTAAGCACCCCTGGCACCGTGCATACCCTTCGGACATCATTAATGCTAATCATTGTTAACCATTAGGTTTAGCATTTAATGGTTGTCCTAAGTAGCCCTTTGTATCACTTACATGTGGGCCTGCACCCTTAAAAGCCCCTACTGTGCACTTATAACACGCATGTGTTATATGCGCAGATCGTGGACCGTCGATCTTGTGATCAACGACCTAGATCTGGGAAACAATCGGACCCCCGAACGTCCAAATCACTTGGGGTCGTCCATCTCACGATCTGCGGCTCAGATCGTGAGTTCCTTCAGACTTCCGAATGTGGTTGCGCTCTGAGCCCTCCATCTCCAGATCTGCTGCTGTGGATGGTGGATACGTTCGGACCTCCGATTATCCCGCTCACCTTGGACCATTGGATCTTGATCCAACGGTGAACCCTTTTTGGACCGCGTGCGTGCGCTATTCTCCAACGTGCGTGGGCCGTTTGATTCCAGATCTACGGCCCACGTTGTTCCACGTCTTTTCTTTTTGAGTTGGATTTATGTAACATCCCAATTCGGGACTTGTGTTTCAAATGTAACAAAATGTGTAAAATTTAAAACTTTTCTTGCACCTTGAAGTTTTTGAGCTTCTCTGCAATTCTTGTAAAGGAATTGTGGGAAATCAAAAACCCAAACCTCCAAATTGACTAGAGTCATAATCCTTCTTTTCCAACCCTTGTCTAATCTTGTGGTCATCCTCTGGAAATATTTTTCCTAAGTCCTAGGGTTGATATGTGACCCCTCTGAAAAATTTCACAATTTTTAGAAATTGTTTGAATATTTTAAGAGGCAGTCAAACCACTTTGACCCTTGGTCAACACCCTAGCTCAGCACCTTGGGAAATTTTTGGGAAAAATGCTCAGCATAAAAACCTCTGGAAATTTTACACAAGGTCCATCTCAAGATTAGCAAGCTACTGTTAAAATTTCATAAATTTTGGAGTTAGTTTGCTACGTCTAAAAATTCCTCAAAGTTTTCAGCTCAATTGAAACCTTAAGTCAAACCTTTGGTTCGGGTTCGAGTCAGACTCGGAAGCTGGTTTGAACCAAACCGCTTGGAGCACCTCGAGCTCTGCCGTTCGGGTGCAAACAATCTCAGCCGTTGGATCTTTGCTCTACCGCTTAGATCTTCGGGAGCTCCTTAAAGACCTCCCACCCGCACGACCACCTCTGTCTTTTTTGCAAAGAGCACCCTCCAGGACCTCCCCTAGGACCTCTTTTGCATTTTTGCAAAGACCACCCCAGGGCGTCCTCAAAAGACCTCCTCGACCTCCTCTGTTAGCACTTGGGTGATCGTGGGTCGTCCATCCACGGATCCGTGCCTCAGACCTCCCTAAGTGTTAGGACCTTTGAGCTTCACTTAAAATCTGAGCCTTTCGATTCTCATCCAACCGTCCAGACCTCCCTAGTTGGAGCTCAGTGCTTATTTTAGCCGTTGCATTCGTTGACCAGTCCACTCAGGTTTTCTCACTGACTGTGGGACCTCTCTGAGCATGGTCATCATTACATTTCGTGCGCACGGCAGCATAGGGTAGTGCCTTGTCAACTCTATGTCTTGACAAACGGCTATGTGCTGCCAACATTAATTGTGTGGCAGACCTTTTGCCCAAAAAGTCTTTCTGTTACCTACTCCCATCATTTCGAGCGTGCCCTAGCTCAGTGAGACCGTGGGACAATGCCTTTGTTTCCATCTTCTCTTCGGCTATATAAGAAGCCCAAGCTTCTCCATTAAGCTTCTTTAGACATTCTCTTGCAACCCTAGCTTCCTCGCAGCACTCTTGTGCTCAAAACTTCTGAGAAGCTTTGCCACCATTGCCGGACCTTGGAGCTTGTCGATTTCTGAGCTCCAGTGGTTTAAATTGCAATCTTGGCGTGTCATCTTGTTGTTCTGGTCACCTCAAACCTCCCCTAACTTGTTTTATTAAACCTTCACAGAGGTTGACAAGTTGGGAGCTTGCTCTTCGTGGCCGGGATTGTCATCTTCCTCAACTCCGGCAAGCATCATCGTCACCGGAGCTCTTGCGGCTATCTCTAGACCTCCTCCATTCCCAGGTTAGTACCTTAGTGTTGGAAATCTTGCTCTGTTTGGACCACGTTAGTTTTCGTTTTTGCCATATTTTGTCTCCGGCGGTCATCTCCGACTAGCCGCCGGTAGGAGGTGTTTTAGCTGTAGTTCTTGGCACCTTTAGGTTCCCCTCGTTATTTAGAACCTAGCCGTGCCCTTGGTTCTCACCGGCGTGGTCCAGTTCGCTGGCGGTGAGCTAAAACCCAAACTCACGTTTTTTTTGTCACACCTTACTCGGACAAGTCCTGTAGCCTAATGATTAGCATTTATGTTGTCCTAAGTCTAATCCGTAGCGTTAGTTGCTGTTCTTGTCGGCAGAGCGTGTGTGTTGTAAGTCACTAAGGACCTCCTAGGACAAATCTTAGCCGTTAATGATGTCCTAGCATTAGCTCTTGGTCGTTAGATCTTCTTGTGTAAAGTCTTTAGTTCCCAGGACCTCCCCTGTTAGATCATAACCGTTAAAGACCTCCTTAGATCTAATCTGAGCCGTTAGGATCATTCCTGGTGTTTCCGCAAAAGACCTCCCCTGGTCGTTTTGCAAAAACCACCCCGGAACCACCCCTTGGGGTCCTCTTTGCAAAAGACCACCCCTCGGTCTTTTGTAAAGAAAACCTCAGGACCTCCCCGTCCCGCAAGTCTTAACCCTCATGACCACCCGGGTGAATCTTGACCGTTGAGACCTCCCCAGCCTAGATCTAAGCCATCCAAGACCTCCTCACCAGTTTAGCTTATCACCTAGGACCTCCCTCGGTCGCATCTTAGCCGTTCAGGACCTCCTCCTATAGATCTTGACCGTCTAAGACCTCCTCCGTTAAATCCTTAGCTTTAGGACCTCATCTCAGCTTTGGACCGTTAGATCTAGATCTAACGGGCTAGACCTCCTCAGCATGTTTAGAGCTCTATCATTTAGTTTCTCTTTTTGTCGTTCATCTCTAGATCTACGGCTCAGATCTGGTGAACGTTCGGACCCCCGAATGTGATCTTGACCTGAACCGTTCAAAATGAGATCCATGGCTCAACCTTGAGAGGCATTCGGGCAGCCCGAACGTTCCATCTCACGTGGGCCATTAGATCTAAATCCATCGGTGGAGTTTTTGGTAGTTAAGACTTCCTCGGTAGATCTTAGCCGTCAAAGACCTCCCTCCTGCAGATCTCACTGTTCAGACCTCGTCTCTTAGATCTCCACCTTAAGGACCTCCTCGTTAGATCTGGACCATCAAATCTTGATCTAACGGTTAAGACCTCCTCTAGGCGCGATTAGGTCTTTTCGCGTAGGAGCTCGTGGTGGAGTTCGCGCCTGTGCTCGTGAGCCGTGCGATTTTTTATCAACAGTCCACGACCTCCCCAGTTTGAGTCGGTTTTCAAGTTTAAGTCTCGAAAGCTTTTTATTTGCATCTTATTAATTGTTTTGAATTTCAAAAATGCATATCTTTTTCTCTGTAACTCCGAATTGAACAAACCAAAGCTCTGTAGGTTCCTCTGTTAGAATACTTTAACATAGCATAGGTTTTTAGGTAGTCTTTAACTCTGAAATTAATCATGCCCTAGGTTTATAACTTAGAAAAATCATAATAAATTCAGTTTAACTCCAAATGCAGTAAACTCAATTTTGCTAACCTTAGAATACCAGTATCTACCTACCATAAAAATTTCAAGTTTCAGATTATTTCTAGAAATTTATGCCATGAACAGTAACAGACAGTAATTTAATTTTGATTTTTCTAACAGACTGAAAATGTTTTGACCATAACTTTTACATCTTTGGTCCAAATTAAATGATTCTTATTCCTAAATTTGTCTAAAATCATGCTCTTCCTGTTGTGTAAGTTTCATGTGTTTTGGAACACTTTTGATTTTGAGTCTTTTTCAATGTTCATCGATTTATTTGGATTTGTTTGCCTTTTCGATAGGACCCGACGATTGTGTTGAGTTGAAGAGTGATCCTCTGCAGCAAACCAGCGACCTACAACAAGGCAAGCAGTGTAACATCATTTGATCATATTGCTCCTACTACTTTTAAATTCTAATATCTTGTTTGCAAAACCTAAGTATGCATGCTTCTTTGTGTCAAGATTAATTTTGTCTATTAGAGGTAGTTAATCCCATTGCACTGTTGCCCTGAAATTGTTCACCCCTGCCACTACCTTAGGAATATTATCCTCACTGGTGAATTAGAGCCCGGTGAATGATTTAGGGCCTGTTATTTGTCTTTACGATATGATGCTTAGCAATGCTTAGATACCGGTAGAATTAGGCGGTTATCGACTTATGTCAGTAACCTTGATCACACAAAACTTGCTATTACTTGTGATTCATACCTTGTGCTTTGTTTATTTGTGCAAACCAAAACTAAAAACAAAATGGATTGGACGTGGGCGAAACTTGGTTGTTCTTGGTGGGTGCACGGGTTAAACGTGCACGGGGAGCTGTGGTTCATCAGGCTCCCCAGGGTTGAGGATGTCGCCAGTGGCGGACCCAGGATTCTTAGGATGGGTGTTCGGACTTTAGAGCTAGGTTGTTCAGATATGCCGATACTAATACGTTGATACCGTGAGATATCATTTTCCCCTAAAACGCTGATACAATGATACATGGATGTATATATAATAAAATACAAAAAAAAACTTATGCTTGGCCTTGGTAGAGGTCATGTCTTCTTTTTTTTAAAAAAAAACTTGTACTTAGTTTTGGTCGTTGTTGTTTTCTCACTTTTTTTTGTTCCAGGTTATAGCAGCTAGACTGCTAAAACTTATTTTCTCCCTCTAATAGTGATCGGTAGAGCTCCTGCCTTCTTTTTTTTTTTACAAATGCATACCTTGCTGATCCTACTCTCTTTTGCTCTTTTCCCATCAGCAAGAACCCAATCTAAGAATGTTTCATTCCATAGAGCAAAAATTAGCATGTAAACATATGTAACAAGAGCATAACTATCTGTTCATTGCCTAATGCAAAGATTGTATTTTTGTATAATATCCATTTGAAAGAACCAAGAAAGAGAGAGGACGATGATGGTGAGTTGGATACGCTGCTCCCTTCCCGCCGCCACGCTCCCTCCCTTCCACCGCGTTGCCCCCTTGGTGCCGCTCGCTCCCTTCTTCCCTGTTTGTTGCGCTACCACCCACTTGCTCGCGTTGCACCTCTGTTCACCCAAGTAGGTGCGCTCCCGCACGCTCACCCTGCGCCGCCTCACGCCTGCTTGCCGTCGCGTCGTAGTATTCATTTGCGGACACAAATATATAGTTTTAGTCTAACTAATAACATATACATTTAATATACCTATTATATACCAGATATTTTGAAGAAAAAAATGGGTGTTCGGCTCAACACCCATGACCTCAAGAAGGTCCGCCCATGGATGTCGCCCATGTCATGTAAGGACCGAGTTACTTGTGTCACTAAGCCAAGTGAATTTGCGTGCTAACCACACTAGAGATATATGAGACCTCTCTTGACTTAGTACTTTGTGAGGTGTTAATTAATGAATCGCGTGGAAGGTTGTATATTTCTATATACATGTTGGGTCACGTGATTGAGGGGAGCATCCGCAGCGGCTAGAGCCATGGGCTGATGTCTCCTGCTCTACGTATGGGTCCTTGTGATCCATATTTCGCTGGCAGATCACTAAGGGTTAACCCCCATGCGTGCGACTCTTAATTAATGCAATCCATTGGAAATGTCTCGTAGGACTTAGCCGTGCCGGCATACCAAAGGAAGTGTGCTCAATCTAGTGGAAAAAAGGCGGTCTGAAGTGTCGATACATTGGTACACCCCTGCAGGGTTTTTGATCTATTCGAATAGCCTCATCCTAGGTTATGGACATGCTTGGTAAGGTCGTGCAAGAACTAGACTACAACCTTTTAAAATTAAAACTTGATGTGGGTGGTACGAATGGGTAACTCGTGCTATTGTTGTGATGGCCATTGGGTTGGTCATCTCCAAGATGTCTTTATGTTATTACTTTACTGTCTCGCTGTTATTTATGCAAATAAATTTCAGATTGTCAAAATTGCCTTCAACATATTATCTATTGCAAATAAAACTTGCTTTATGCTGAAAATTAACCTTGAGCCTTCTCCTTTGATTAAATCCTGCATGTAGTAGTAACTAGGTTTGTTACCCGTAAGTCTTGCGAGTACATTTTTGTACTCATTTGCTTTGCTTAATTGTTGCAGAGGAAGAAGGTGATCCCCAAGGGCCTCACTTTTGTGAGTTGTGCTGTGACGGTGTTTGGGACGACTAGCTTGGCGGCCCG
The DNA here is from genome assembly GCA_036346255.1 of Ampelocalamus luodianensis. Classification (NCBI taxonomy): domain Eukaryota; kingdom Viridiplantae; phylum Streptophyta; class Magnoliopsida; order Poales; family Poaceae; genus Ampelocalamus; species Ampelocalamus luodianensis. Next base: position 69,550,013 of record CM070620.1, on the reverse strand, counting down.
GTCGGATTGCGTTGTGGGTGTAGGCAAACCGGTTGGCTTTTGTCTTAGCCATCTTATCGCATTTTGCTTCCGCTGTCTTTCTAATTCTCTTAGTTTGTTCTTGACCTGTTGGTCTCTCTTTTGTAAAGACTATTATGTATGTCTTTTGCTTGTAAAGTTTAAGCTTCACTTATATGTGTTGTATGGAATTGATGCAATGTTTTGTAAAAGGGTGTGTATACTGCAATTCTAGGAAGTATACATTTTTCCAAGACACGGTGTATTTGGTTTGTGATGCTAGTGTCAGTGGATGACTATGTTGGTGATATGCCCTAGAGGCAATCATGGAGATGATTGTATCACGTCTATGTTTATGAGTTCTTGAATAAATGTTATTCTGTTCCTTGAATGAATCATTAGTTCTGAAGATCAACGAGTATGTGACTTGTTGGTGAAACACTTCGACTTATATGATGTCGTTCTAAAAGTATCCCTGGTCGAATGTCATTGATCGGAACACCAGTGACTCTACGACCAATACATGTATTGATTGATGATCATGTTTCACCGGTCATGGATATGGGGATATCAAATCAATAATGTAAACACATGTTAGAGAACATGGGGTTGGAATGACCCACCTTGAGACACTATAGAGATTGTTATGATTCTATGTGTCATTAGTTGGTCTCAAGCAATGATGATGTATAATCCTTAGACCTGAGATCAGCATGGTTCCCTACATGTGTAATAGCACTCTTAGGGGTTGCCAAACGCTACTCGTAACTGGGTAGTTATAAAGGTAGCTTTCGGGTATGCTATGAAACATGCGGAGGGATGTGACTGGTCGGATATGGGATTTGCCCTCCTAACATAACAGGAGAGATGTCTCGGCCCTCAAGTAGTCGGATAAAGAAAGTGCATGGTCGTGCCACCGTGGTCGAAGAGTTCGACCACGTAAGGTTATCCGACAACTCGATCGAAAGTATTGAACAGTCCATGGATGACACACTATCTCACCGGAGTTCAAACCAGATATCGTGAGGTAAAAGGAGAATATCGAGTAAGTCGCTTAGTTCGATCGATCCGCATAAGTCGTATGGTGATACGAGCAAGTCGAGATCGATCGAACGAAATCACTGAGTGGTGAAACCGGTCGTAAGGGTTTACGAACTGGTCGTGACCGAGTACGAACTGGTCGTATAAAGATAAGACCTGGTCGTAAGTGATGAGGACCTAGTCATAGATCATATTGCATTAAGGTTCGTCCGATATAATTTGTGTGTATTCGGGAATCGTTATGTCCTATTAGGGACCGCTACGACTCGTGATCGGAAAGGTTTTCCGAGTCACAACCGATTACACATAAACCTAACGGGTCACACACTTAATGGGATGGAACAAACCAGAACGAATACGATTCGTTAAAAGTGTTCGGATAGGATCCGACACAGGGCACTATATAAGGAGATGCTTGAGGCTGGTTTTGAGGGGGACAAGAGGGACACGTGAGTTGTTTCCACCAAAACCCTAAACCGCCATCTTCTTGAGAGAGCCTTCCCGTGCGACTTGGTGCTAGCACACCGGCGTACGGTTGTTCCTTCTCTAGACGTGTGGATACCGTAGAGGCGCTACTGCGGTCGCTGTTGCGCTGAGGACGATCCGTGATCTTCACAAGGAACTGTGGAAGCTGCTGGAGGAGACGATCGACTACGAGAACGTTGGACGATCATCTACGACCACTACATCGGCGCGTTCATCGTAGGACTAGGCTACTCCGACTCTACTTCCGCTGCACTGCGCACCTAGTGGTAATGATCTGTGATCATATATCTTGCTTGGCATCCTGGTTTACGTGGTAGAAATTTTTATTTGTAGCTAGCGTAGCCTACCCGTATCCCTACAGTGGTATCAGAGCCATCTTGCATAGTTTTTGATCTAGATCGGTCGATATATCAGATATGTGGCGAGTAGATTGGATCTATTATCGGTTTGGTCCGATAACCTAGATTGGTTCATATGTATGAAACGATCTAGGCATCGGTCGATAGGATCGATCGTTGTTCGGCGATAGAAGATGAGTTTTTCGAGGAGGCACATATTAAGAGCACCATATGATTCGCTCGACTTGTTTTTCGACTATCTTGCGTGATACTCCTACCGGTCGGAGTTCCGCCATCGGAGTACGTCGCAGTGTGTTGTCATATCAAGGCGAGGATCGATTGGTTCGGACAGGTTAATATGATTAATCCGATGATTTCCAAGGCTCGATATATGAATGAGATTCATGTCTCGAAATTTTTCCGAGAGTGCCGCCTCGACGACGAGGGCGCCGCTCTTCGAGCCCAGACCGCTAATCGGCTAGCGAGGACCGCCGTCTTTGGTTTTTCGCATGCGCGCGTTATAGATAGTATGTGTTCATGTCGCCCGATAGAATTGGATTCTTTGCATAACTTGTTTTTGCGTGGTTTGATGTGAATAGTATGGCCCATTGTGTATGTGATGCATGAATGGATTTTCATGGCTGCGTGTCATGCTTTGAGATAGCCATCATATTATTGTATAACGGCTCACAGATCGACTTGTGATGCTTGAAATTATCCTATGTAATTCTTTACTAGTTTTTAGGAGTAAATGCTTAGTAGATGAATGCGATCGGAAACTTCAAGCATGGTGGTCTGAGAACGAGGAGCATGATGATGGAGATCGACATGTTAAGGGCCATACTATTTCACGATTTAATTTGATTATCTGTGAATATTTATGTTTATTCTGTTATGCTATTTTATCATTAGATGTTTTTGACATGATAGAATAGTCTCCATCGAGAAAATTAAGTAAAATTGATGCCTTCCCAATTCTGCACCTATCACGATTTTGATCGTTAATTGGCGAGTCTACCAAAGTAGGGTGCCATTAACTATCTTAATAAGATGGGGTGGGTGTCTGACACCCACATGCATAGTGTTGGTTTGACTTGACAAGGCTATCAAAATAGTTTTGGGCCTTGAGGCATGGTGTTGGAAGCGGGGCATCATGATGCCATCCAACAAACAAGAGTCATATACGATATGATTGGCAAGAGGTTGCCTACCATAAATCACTAGGTTTCTAGCGGTGATGCCAAAGCTCACTAGAACTTAATGACTTATGGATCTTGGACTCACTATATGTTGTTTGAGGAAACATGGTTTATAGTGGGAGTATCTTCATTATCTATTGTTAAGTTAAAAATTCGACCACTCGGTCGATAGTGATACGACTCAGTCCGGACATGTCGTATGGTGATACGAGCGGTGTAGACTGGTCGAACATAACCACCGACATATATGATTAATAGAAGATCTTTCATAAACATAGTCTTGAGTCTTTGCATATATTTTTGTTGTAGATCATGGCACCTACTACTTCTTCTCGCACCTACCTTTAATTTGCGATCTATTCTTGAAAAGGAAAAGTTGAATGGTTCAAATTTTATTGACTGGTTTCAGAATCTGAGAATTGTTCTCAAACAAGAAAAGAAGGAATATGTTCTAGAGAATCCCTATCATGAGGAACCGAGTGCTGATGCTACTCGAATCAAAAGAATGCTTATGAGAAGTATTGCAACGACGCAAATGATGTACATCGTCTAATGCTTGCAACCATGAACTCGAGCTTGAAGCAATATGAGACCACGGATGCTTACAATATGATTGTGAGTCTCAAGGGTATGTTTCAGGATCAAGCAAGGGCAGAGAGGTTCAACACCTCTAAGACATTGTTTTCTTGCAGGCTATCGAAGGTAACTGGTCGGTCCTCATGTGATCAAAATGATTGGTCTCATTGAGAGCCCGAAAAGCTTGGTTTTCCCTTAGTCAAGAGTTGGCATCGATGTGATTCTCCAATCGCTCCTCGCGAGCTTTGAGCTGTCATACTGAATTTTCATATGAATGGCATGGAGAAATCAATGACCGAGTTACATGGTATGCTTAAGGGTGCCGAGGAGAGCATCAAGAAAAGTTCCAATCATGTGATGATGTTCAAAGACTACACCTTCAAGAAGAAGGGTAAGTCGGGAAAGGGAAAAGGCAAAGGAAAGACTAAAGATGAGATCGAGAGTCTCAAGGCTAAGCTTAAGAAGCTTAAACCGGGTCCTAAGCGACATGAATGTTACCATTGTCATGAGATGGGCATTGGAAGAGAAATTGCAAGAAGTACTTGGCAGAAAAGAACAAAGGAAGTATAACTTCCAGTTCATGTATAAATGTTATACAAATTAATCTTGCCACTTCTCCGACCAGTTCTTGGGTATTTGATACCGGATCGGTTGCTCATATTTGCAATTCGATGCAGGGACTAATAAGGAGTAGAATTTTGACAAGAGGAGATGTTGATCTTCGCAGAGGCAATGGAGCAAGAGTTGTGCATTAGCTATTGGAACTTTACCATTAGCTTTACCTTCAGGATTAGTTATGGAACTAAATAATTGTTATTATGTTCCAGCCTTAAGCAAAAAAATTATTTCTGCTTCATGTTTAGGAGCAGAAGGTTATGAATTCAGAATAAAGAACAATTGTTGTTCAATCTATTTTGAAGATATGCTTTATGGCCATGCTCCATTGATGAATGGATTGTATGTTTTGAATCTTGAGGATATGCCTATCTATAACGTTAATGCTAAGAGACTTCGACCCAATGAAATGAATCCCACTTTTATCTGGCATTGTCGACTTGGTCATATAAATCAGAAGCGCATGATGAAGCTCCATAAAAATGGTCTTCTAACCTCATTTGATTTTGAATCATTTGAAACATGTGAATCTTGTTTACTTGGCAAGATGACAAAGGCACCTTTCACGACCAGAGGTGAAAGGGCGAGTGACTTGTTGGCCCTTGTACATTCGGATGTATGTGGACCTATGAGCACTTCGGCAGAGGTGGTTTTCAGTAGATTTCATAACTTTTATCGATGATTTCAGAGATATGGCTATGTCTACTTGATGAGACATAAGTCGAATCCTTTGAAATGTTCAAGGAATTTCAAAATGAGGTACAAAATCAACTTGGCAAGACAATCAAATGTCTACGATCGATCGTGGAGGTGAATATTTGAGCCATGAGTTTGGTGATCATCTAAAGAAATGTGGAATTGTTCCACAACTCACTCCACGGAACGCTCAATGGAATGGGGTGTTCGAACGACGAACCGAACATTGTTGGACATGGTTCGGTCAATGATGAGCCAATCTGATCTTCCATTGCAATTGGGATACGCTCTAGAAACCGCAGCTTTCACATTAAATAGGGTTCCATCAAAATAGTAGAGAAGACACCATATGAGATATGGACCGGAAGTGTCCCGCTTGTCTTTTCTCAAGGTATGGGGTTGTGAGGCGTATGTCAAACGCTTGACGCCCGACAAACTCACACCCAAGTCCGATAAGTGCTTCTTTGTGGGGTATCCTAAGGAAACTAAAGGATATTACTTTTACAAGCGGAAGAAAACAAAGTGTTTGTTGCGTAATGGTGTCTTCTTGGAGAAAGAGTTTCTTTCCAAAGGAGTCGATGGGAGTAAGGTGCAACTCGAAGAAATTCGGAAACATCCGAAAATGTTTCAACTCCTATCGAGTCTCTACGGGATGAACAAAATGTTGTTAAACTCAGAGATGAAGCATCACCCACGTAGATCTAAAAGACCACGCCAATTGCCTATAAGGTATGGGCATGACGTTTTATTAATGAATAATGATGAGCCCGATACTTATTCGGGCGATGGTAGACCAGACTACGAGTCATGGCTTGAGGCCATGAGATCCGAAATAAAGTCCATGCATGACAATCAAGTTTGGAACTTGGTTGATGCACTGATGATGTTAAAACCATTGAGTGCAAGTGGATTTTTAAGAAAAGATAGATATGGATGGAAAGGTTCACATTCATAAGGCACGATCGTTGCGAAGGGTTTCAAACAAATTCAAGGTGTTGATTATGATGAAACCTTCTCTCCGTCGCTATGCTTAAGTCTATCCGGATCATTCTAGCTATTCTTTGCATATTTCGATTATGAGATATGGCAGATGGATGTCAAAACGGCTTTCCTAAATGGAAACCTAAGTGAGGATGTGTACATGACACAGCCTGAGGGTTTTGTCAATCCAAAGGAAGCTAGAAAGGTATGCAAACTTAAGAAGTCCATCTATGGATTAAAGCAAGCATCTCGGAGTTGGCACATTCGTTTTGATGAGGTGGTCAAAGGGTTTGACTTCGTCAAGAATGAAGAAGAACCTTGTGTTTACAAGAAGGTTAGTGGGAGCAAGCTTGTGTTTCTGATCTTGTATGTGGATGACATACTACTAGTCGGAAATGATATTCCAATGCTTGAATCTGTTAAAACTTCATTGAGAAATAGTTTCTCAATGAAAGATTTAGGAGATGCAGCATATATTCTTGGTATAAGAATCTATAGAGATAGATCTAAGAGGCTAATTGGATTAAGCCAAGACATGTACATTGACAAGGTGTTGAAACGGTTCAACTTGCAAGATTCCAAAAGGGGTTTCTTGCCCATGTCACATGGTATTAATCTTAGCAAGACTCAGTGCCCTTCGACCACTGATGAGCAAGACAGAATGAGTAGAATTCCATATGCTTCGGCTATCGGATCTATTATGTATGCCATGTCGTGTACACGACTGATGTATCGTATGCTCTAAGTGTTACGAGCAGATATCATCGATCCGGTGAATGTCATGGATAGCGGTCAAGAATATCCTTAAGTACTTAAGAAGGACTAAGGATGCATTCCTTGTATATGGTGGTGAGGAAGAGCTGGTCGTAAATGGTTACACCGATGCTAGTTTCCAAACCGACAAGGATGATTTCAGATCGCAATCGTGGTTTGTGTTTTGTTTAAATGGAGGAGTAATAAGTGGAAAAGTTCCAAGCGAGGAACGGTTCTTGATTCCACGACGCAGGTCAATACATTGCGGCTTCAAAGTCGCGAAAGAGGCCGTATGGATTAAAAAGTTCATTAGTGAGTGGGTGTGGTTTCGAGTGCTTCTGTCCAATGGATCTCTATTGTGATAATAGTGGAGCCATTGCACAAGCTAAGGAGCCTAGATCGCATCAAAAGTCCAAGCACATACTTCGCGATACCACATTATTCGTGAGATCGTTGAGAGAGGTGATGTGAAAATATGCAAAGTGCACACGGATTTGAATATTGTCGATCCGTTGACAAAGCCTCTCCGCAACCTAAGCATGAGGCGCACACAAGAGCTATGGGTATTCGATACCTATACGATTGACTCTAGTGCAAGTGGGAGATTGTTGGTGATATGCCCTAGAGGCAATTATGGAGATGATTGTATCACGCCTATGTTTATGAGTTCTTGAATAAATGTTATTCATTCCTTGAATGAATCATTAGTTTCAAGATCAACGAGTATGTGATTTGTTGGTGAAACACTTGACTTATATGATGTCGTTCTAAAAGTATCCACTGGTCGAATGTCATTGATCGGAACACCGGTGACTCTACGACCGATACATGTATTGATTGATGATCATGTTTCACCGGTCATGGATATGGGGATATCAAATCAATAATGTAAACACATGTTAGAGAACATGGGGTTGGAATGACCCACCTTGAGACACTATAGAGATTGTTATGATTCTATGTGTCATTAGTTGGTCTCAAGCAATGATGATGTATAATCCTTAGACACGAGATCGACATGGTTCCCTACATGTGTAATAGCACTCTTAGGGGTTGCCAAACGCTACTCAGAATCGGGTAGTTATAAAGGTAGCTTTGGGTATGCTATGAAACATGCGGAGGATGTGACTGTCGGATATGGGATTTGCCCCTCCTAACATAACGGAGAGATGTCTCGGGCCTCAAGTAGTCGGATAAAGAAAGTGCATGGTCGTGCCACTAGTGGTCGAAGAGTTCGACCACGTAAGGTTATCCGACAACTCGATCGAGAAAGTATTGAACAGTCCATGGATGACACACTATCTCACCGGAGTTCAAACCGATATCGTGAGGCAAAAGGAGAATATCGGAGTAAGTCGCTTAGTTCGATCGATCCGACATAAGTCGTATGGTGATACGAGCAAGTCGTAGACCGATTGAACGAATCACGAGTGGTCAAAACTGGTCGTAAGGGTTTACGAACTGGTCGTGACCGAGTACGAACCGGTCGATAAAGATAAGACACGGTCGTAAGTGATGAGGACCTAGTCATAGATCATATTGCATTAAGGTTCGTCCGATATAATTTGTGTGTATTCGGAATCGTTATGTCCCGCTAGGGACGCACGACTCGTGATCGGAAGGGTTTCCGAGTCACAACCGATTACACATAAACCTAACGGGTCACACACTTAATGGGATGGAACAAACCAGAACGAATACGATTCGTTAAAAGTGTTCGGATAGGATCCGACACAGGGCACTATATAAGGAGATGCTTGAGGCTAGTTTTGAGGGGACAAGAGAGACACGTGAGTTGTTTCCACCAAAACCCTAAACCGCCATCTTCTTGAGAGAGCCTTCCCGTGCGACTTGGTGCTAGCACACCGGCGTACGGTTGTTCCTTCTCTAGACGTGTGGATACCGTAGAGGCGCTACTGCGGTCGCTGTTGCGCTGAGGACGATCCGTGATCTTCACAAGGAACCGTGGAAAGCCGAGGAGACGATCGACTCACGAGCGTTGGACGATCATCTACGACCACTACATCGCAGACGCTCATCGCCGGACTAGGCTACTCCGACTCTACTACCGTTGCCTAATCGCGCCTAGTGGTAATGATCTGTGATCATATATCTTGCTTGGCATCCTGGTTTACGTGGTAGAAATTTTGATTTGTAGCTAGCGTAGCCTACCCGTATCCCTACAGACTAAGCATTACAAGTTAAGTAAACCGGGGTCTCACAATTTGTTTAATTCTGGTAAGCCTTTATTTGTCAACTGAAAATTGTATTAAACTTTGAAAATTCATAACTAATTAATTTTAATTCCTTTTTAGATGATTCTACCTGTGTTAAATTCCTGTATAACTAAAATTTAATCTAAAAATACTTTTAGGCAGTGTTCTGTACCAGAAAATATTGTAAACAATATTAACTTGTTTCAGCCATTATTTGATATACCAGAAATTCAACTAAAACTTGTAAAATGCATAACTTTTCTGTATAACTTCGATTTGGGCAAACTCAAGCTTGTAAAATTCCTCTATTAGTATACTTTAATGTGGCATAGGTTTTGTTCATGTATTTATCTCTGAAAAATGACATGTTCTAGTTTCACAACTTAAAAAAATCATAAGTAATTCATTTTAACTCCAAATTTAGTAAACTCAACTTTGCTGTTCTTAGGATGTCATTATCTACCTACCATAAAAATTTCAGGTTCTAGGTCATTCTAGAAATGTATGCCATGAACAGTACCAGTAATTAATTTAGTTTGAATTTCCAGGTTGAGAGAATTTGTTTTAGCTATAACTTTTGCATGCTTAGTCCAAATTGAATAATTCTTATTCCTAAATTTGTCTAAAATCATACCCTTGCTGTTGTGTAATTTTCATGAGTTTAGGATGATTTTTGTTGTTGAGGTTTGTTTGGTGTTCTTCATTCTTATCGGGTTTTTCGCGTTCTTGCGTTTGGTTGCGAAGAATCTTTTGAACCTGAGAGCTCCCCTCTGCAGCAAGAGCAAGGCCAGCAAGGCAAGCAGATGTAGCATCATTTGATCATGTTGCTCCTACTATTTTCAAATTCTAATATATTGTTTGCAAATTCTACGTATGCATTGCTATCTTGTTTTAAACTATTGTCGATTAGTTGACCTATTAGATGCATAATCTGTAGGTAAATGTTTATCCTCTACTACTGAGCCTAGGAATACTTGCTGTGACTTTGGGTTTGTTGGATGAGCTCTTGTCACTTAGTAGTTTTCGAGTATATTGCTTAGCCGTGCTTAGCTACCGGTAGAAATGGGCGGTTATCGACTTGTCGATAACCTTGATCACACAAAACTTATTATAATCTTTATGATGCAGCCTTTGTGCTATGTTTACGTGTGAAAACTAAGAACTGAAAACAAAACGATTTGGACTTGGGCACAATGGTATGTTGGTGTGCTTTTGGGTGTGACGGGAATGGTGCCCGAGTCAACAAAGACCGAGTTACTTGCGCCACCGTACTGAGCAATTTGCGTGCTAACCACACTAGAGGGAAATGGGACCTCTCTTGACTTAGTACTTTGGCGTGTGTTGGCTCCGAGTCGCAGGGGGTCGCAGGAGGGATGGTGTTTGGGAGCATGGTAGTTGTCCGAAAGCTTTACCCCGGGTGGGTAGTTGTCTTTCGGCTTTACCATGTAAGCGTATGGGTTTCTATCCATACGAGCGACTCGTAGTTGATACACAATATTGGAAATATCTCGTAGGACTTAGCCGTGCCGGCATACCTTTGGAAGTGTGCTTATTGTGGCTTAAAGGCGGTCTGAAGTGTGGGTACATTGGTACACCCCTGTAGGGTTAAAACTATTCGAATAGCCTCATCCTAGGTTATGGACACGCTCGGATACGCCCCATGAGAACTAGACTACAACTTTTAATTAAAACTTGATGGGTGGTACGAATCGGGGATTCGTGCTATGTTGTGGTGGCTTTTGGGTTAGTCACCTCTAGGTGGTTACTTGTTATTTATCGTTACTCGCTGTTATTTCAATGCTTACAAACAGATTTTACAAATTGCCTTCAATCTATTACATTATTGCAAATGAAAATTATTTTATGCATCCAATTAACCTTATAACCATTTCCTTTGATTTCAGCTCACATGTAGCTATGTATAGGCTTGTTACTCGTAAGTCTTGCGAGTACATTATTGTACTCACCTGCATTGCTTGTTGTGTGCAGAGGAAGAGGGTGAGCCCCAAAGGCCTCACTTTTGTGAGATGTGCGGCTTTTGGGACGACTAGCTTGGCGGTCCGGTTTGTTGCCTTGTGGGTTAAGGCACACTAATTGGCTTTGTTTATCGCCATCTTATGGCACTTTTACTTTCGCTGTTTACTCAGTTGTGTGTGACATTTGGCCGGTCGGCCCCTCTTTTGTAATAACTCTATATTATGTATGTTTTTTTGCTAGACTTGTTATATTGTGATGTATGGAATTGATGCATGATTTTGTAAAGATGTATATGTGCTGCAATTCTGGGAAGCACATGTCCATCAAGACACGGTGTATTTTGTTCGTGATGCTAGAGCCAATTGAAGGCTAAGTATTACAAACTAAATAAACTGGGGTCTCACATGCCGCTTCTTTGCATGCGTGGTACATGGGAAAGACCAACAAGATGATGACACAACGCCCTAGGGGTTTCACCGTCAAGTACACGATGAGGCATTTTCTCCACGAGCCTGGCTTCTTCGTGGTGGGTTTCGACGACTTGTTCAATCTCTTCAACCTCGAAGCCCTTGACACCTCACTTTTAAGATGTTGGATACTATAAGTGTGTACAATTACAGTCTACATTCATGTAATACCGATAAATGCTACAACTCCTTGCTTATGTATAGACACATGATCCAAGAAGCCAAGCGAAGAAAAGAACCAATCGGTTTTCTTAACCCACACTTGATTTCTGAGCAATGCATCAACGACAATACATCCTACGTCGAGGATTACGTAACAATGTGACTGCATGTTCACAATGATAAGGAATACATACTTGTACCCTACAACTAGGGGTAAGTGCTTCACTCATTGCTATACTCATTGATTTGTACTTCATATGTAACACGAACTTAGTTTTAAAGACTATGGTGGCATACATGTGTAGGTGGTACTGGATTCTAATTGTCATTGTACCAAAGTGGAACAAGATAATATACCTTGATTCCCTAATCAAGAGCCAACATGGCTTCACACTTATGCAACAATTAATCAACAAGTAAACTCATTTCATCCATAAATAACTCTATATTCCCTTCGTTTGCAATGGCTGAGGCTAACTTTTTTGAATTACGTAAGTCGTTCGCCGCGTATATTGCCAAAGGAGAGAGACACGTGGAAGGGAACACCACACTACGACATGTGATGCACTTTTTGGTACCCGCTAGTACACAATAATCATATATCACACTTCGTAATGATGCATCTCAAGCTGAACAAACCTATGCATGTAATTCCATTTTTGCAGTGCCACCAGCAGCTACAGGGCAACGTATGTGGATTTTATGTTTGCTGCCATATGCAAGAAATCCCGGGTGGCCCAAGGATCCAGAGGTTTGTCAATCTCACAATAATTATTTTCTACTTATCAATTAATATATATATAAGTGCTTACGACTTGACTCTTCTTAGTGACAGGGCATCACATCACTTTAAGCACAGTCCAAATGAATGAACTCTTCAAAATTCGAGGACGGATCGCCACCTTCTTAAAGATGGAGGTCACTGACCCAAAAGGAGAGTTTCACGCGACCGAGACTGAATAAATTTTTTAGTGACAAACAATGTTTTCTTGCTGTATCTGTAAACATATTGTAAAAATATTATGACAATTCATCTATAATTAATCTGTAAATTTGTTTATCTGTGATATATATATGTGTATCTGTGATCGATATATGTGTATCTATGATATATCAATGTATTTGTGTATTTGCTTGTATCTGTTATCTGCATATTGTTTTCAAAGAGCATGGCTAGCATTTCCCGAGGCTAGCAAAAAAACAGAAAAATTTCTATATAGAGAGCGAACTATCAGAGACGGTTTTATGGTATAAGCCGTCTATGAATGCCTACTATCGCAAACAGTTCTGTGCACCAACCGTCTATGATATGTAGCCCATCATAGACGGTTGGCCGACATATCACAAACAATTTCATGGTCGAAGCCGTCTACGATAGTTGCCGTTTACAGACGGTTTGTATAACCGTCTGTGTTGTGACTTATCACAGACGGCTAAAAAACTGTCTGTGATACTCGCCTATATCACAGACACAATAAATTAGACAGTTCAGAATCTGTCTGTGATGAGGGTTTAGAACCGTTTGTGATGACCCTCTGTGTGGTAGTGGTGGTGGAAGACCACAAGTCAGCTTGCTGGGGATGCCCGAGCCGAGAGCGCGACGGACAAGGGAAATGTAATCATGGTTCTTGATACTCCTACTAAGCGGGTGGTTACTTCTGAGGATGTCTGGGAAGCCCAGTACAATGCTGCCTTTGGGACTGTTCGTGCTTGTAGGTCTGCAGGAGACAAGGGAAAGACACTGATGGACCTTCAAGCGATCCACTAGTTTTTATGATTCCAAAAGACACACATGTATCCTACGTGTAGATTAGGTTGATGATTCATGCATGTTGTTGTTTTTACCGTAAACGTAGTGAGACAAACAAATGCACGTAACCAAACTCTGATCACCATGTAATCCGCACCTATATTACGAAGTCTTATTGTCGGAGTTGAAATCTCCTCTTTTAAATTTAATTGCCAAATTATTCTCAATTTAATACTTCATTCTCTTTTTCGATAGAAATCGGTTGTGCTAATACTACACTCGTAACAACAGCACGGGTGCAACTAACCTATAAGAGATTGCTCCACGCAGTTAACAAACTCCTGCTTCTTAAAGCACTATAAGATATTACCAAATAACTTAGTAAAATCTTATAAAATTTGAAGCTACCTTTCTGTCAAAATATATAAATTTATTTCATTTTTTTGTTGAAAATATCAGCTTCTGTCGCCATTTGGTTTGGCGATAGCCACATGTCGCCAATTCAAATGACGATTTGCCATTTCATACAGCGACAATTGAAATGGTGACAGAGATATTTAATACTATTTAGTTGCTGACAGTAGCATGTCGCTATTTTAAACGGCGAAAGAAACCTATTTTCGTAATTTTATTAAACATGTTATTATTTGGGTAATTCTATTAAAATAATGTATTATTTAAAAAATTCCATTATCCTCTCCCGAACAACCGGGAGGCCTCTGCACAAAGCCGTACACTCCCGACTGCACTGCCAACATGCTACTACTCCACTGCTCGCCGCGCCTCCTCCTCCGCCTCTCCCCATCCCACAACCTCCCCGCCGCCTCTTTCGCCCGCTCTGGCCGCAGCCTCCGCCGCTCCACCGCTCTCCGCGCCGAGCCGGAACCGCCACTGTCCACCCCCGCGGCCGAGCCCCCAGACGCCAGCGATGCCGACGGCGGCGAGGGCGAAGGCCCCGTGGAGCTCCGAGCCCCGACGCTCTTCTCTTTCGATGAAAACCCCACCCCACTGCAGACCGCCACTAGCGTCCTCCTCACCGGCGCCATCTCCGTCTTCCTCTTCCGCTCCCTCCGCCGCCGCGCCCGCCGCGCCAAGGAGCTCGTAATCCTCCTTCCCATGTCCCACCTCCACTCTCCAATACAACGTCTCATCTTACGTTCTTACGCCTTTCTTGGTGTTCTCAATTGGCTCAGAGGGTGCGTTCCAGTGGGGTACAGAAGCCCAATAACCTGAGCGAGGAGGCCCTGGAGGGGCTGAGGCTGGTGAGCGCCTCGCCAATCGAGACCGATAAGCCGCCGTCGCCCGTGCAGGCGCTGCTCGGCGGGATTGCGGCGGGCGTCATCGCGCTCATCCTGTACAAGTTCACCACCACCATCGAGGCCGCGCTCAACCGGCAGACCATCTCCGACAACTTCTCGGTCAGCTCTCTGCAATCTTGTTCTTGTTGCTTCTTCGTATGTTGTGTGCTGGCATTGGCGATAACAATACGGGAATTGGGTTATGCTGTGCCTGCATTTGTCTGTTTATTAAAGTGGTAAAATAAAGTAGGAATTATAGTGTTTCCTGGGAAAATTTGCACAATAGGCAAATTTTACACTAGTTGTAACCTGTGATGGGCACAAGAACTGTAGTGCTTGTCATATTTGTGGGTGTTTGCAAGTCGAATTTGGAATGCACTCGGGCAGGATAGCATCTAGTTTACACGTTTCTACTCTTATGCATCCTGCGCAACATAAAGGGATCTTCCATTTCATGCCAATTTTGTAGCTAAGACGTAAGCTTACAAGGAAAAGATGACAAAGCCACTAAAAACATCCCTAGTTGTGCGATGCTTTTAGGAGTTAGGATGTCACGAATCTTAGTTCATAACTGAACACAGGTAGGCTACACTAGTGCAATTTCAAAAATTCTACCGCGCAATCAAGGAACCTCCGCTAGTAATAGATCACGGGATTACCACTAGACACGTAGACTCGCAGCGGAAGAAGAGTCGATGTAGCGCGTTGGTACAGTTGTAGTCATGCCAGTCACAAATTGCGGATCGTCCTAGTGTTGAAGCCTTGCAGCGACGCCTCTAAGGTATCCACATGTACGGGGTAGAGACACCACGCGCGGTTTTGGGCGAGGGAGGTGTGGCGGCTAGGGTTTCGAGAATTCCAAAAATCACAATAACCCTATGCCACTGTCCCTCTATTTATAGGTATCCATGATGGGTTTCGAACTTTGAAGCCCATTAGGAACTCGTGGCCCATAAGAATTTGGATCACCATCCAAAATGTGTCCCAGCCCTTTAAGTGTGCGACCCTATAGGTTTACGTCCACTTGGACATGGCTCGAGTACTCCTACTCGTCCACTAATCGGTAGTGGCCCCTAGCAGGACATGCCGACTCCCGAGTATACGTAAAGATCACATCGGACGAACCTTAACAAATCTCATATGTATTTTCATTTGCCTCACGATATCGGTCAAACTCAAGCCGAGTACGTGCCATTCTTGTTGGTTAACTTGACCACTCTTTTTCGATTACGTGACTCGAATTTCCCGACTATGGTTAACTCTTTAACCGCGAGTAGCATGATCATACATTTATGGAATCCGATCACTCGAGAGGCTTAGAGATATCTCTCCCGTTGCATGCAGGGGCAAATCCTATCTTGATCGACCATGCCTTGACGTATGTATCATGACAAACTCAAAAGCTACCTTTATAACTACCCAATTACGGAATAGCGTTTGGCAACCCCTAAGTAAGTCACTACACATATCGAGTACGTGCGACGACCTCAAGTCTAAGGATATAGCATACACATTGTGAATGAAACTAACTAATGACATATAAGAATACAATGTTCTCGCGGTGTCTCATGGTGGGTCGATTCAACCCCATGTTTGCTAACATGTGTCCATATTATTGGTTTGATATCTCCACATCTATGATCTGTGAAACATGGTCATCAACCAATACATATGCTAGTCTATTCATATGTATCCTCATATGTTTTCGACTAGGGATCGCTTTAGAATAATCATCGCAAAGATAAATATAGAGTTTCACAATCAAGTCACATACTTGATAATAAATATTAACAATATTATTCTTGGAACAAGATAACATATTATCTAATAAATTATGAACATAATGAAATATAATAATTTCTATGATTGCCTCTAGGGCATATCTCCAACAATAACAGGGTAAACACGCTGGGAGGATGGCCGAACGGCGACGGCCTGAAGAGGGAGGGACTTTAGAGGGGGAAGATAGACATAGACAGGGATGAACTATTGTTTCTTTGTTCTTCTTGCTTAATGCCAACGATTACAATAGGCCTCCTTATATAGATGACTTTTCTAACAATTATGGATAAAATCAATCTAAATGACGACCTTCCTAACTAATAATTAACTTTTCCGATTAACTAATCCTTATACAAGAAAACTAATCAACTATTTAGGGAAATAGATATTCTTATTGGGAAGGTAATCCTTCCTAATCCCGGTGCTAAGGTAATCCCTTCCTAATCCCGGTGCTAAGGTAAACGTGGTGCTGTTCACGTACATGAACAGTACCTCCGGCCCATGACAGTACTCCCCTCCTTTCGCGAAAACTCGTCCTCGAGCTGTAGTGGCGGTCATGGCTGAAGCCCTAGGAGACCTCATATTGACGAGAGGTTGCGATAGCTACATGAGCCCTTGGAGATCGTTGCCTCCACGCATGATTGCGGTAAACTCACAGGTTGCTGTGGCAGGCATGGCAGCAACCCTAGTAGCATCGCGGTGACCACGACGTACTTCGGCAAGGCCGCGACAGGCTTCGGCGACGCCATGGCAGGTTGCGGTAGCGGCACGGCAAGTTCCGTCAGCATCACTGTGGTTGCTGGAAACGCCGCGCCTCCTGTTGCGCCTTCTTCTCCTTTTGATCCGCGATCATTTTCTCTAAAGTAGCATGCATGTCGAGGAAGATGGCTGCCATCTTTTTGTCGTTGTTACTCATGGTCATCTTATTCGCGTTAGGTGACAGGTCTAATGGTATGATATGTCGCCATAACTATGGTAGCAAAAGTCGTGGGAAGACATTGATTGCTTTGATACCAAATGTCACAAACCTTAGTTCATAACAAGGTAAACACCGCCGGGAGGACGGCTAGGTGGTGACGACTTGAAGGGGGAGGGAATTTAGAGGAGGAAGATAGACATAGACGGGGATGAACTATTGTTTCTTTGTTCTTCTTACTTAATGCCAACGATTACAATAGGTCTCTTTATATAGATGGCTCTTCTAACAATTATAGATAAAATCAATCTAAATGATGACCTTTCTAACTAATAGATGATCTTCCTAACTAATAGATAACTTTTCCGATTAACTAATCTCTATACCAGGAAACTAATCAACTATTTAGGGAAATAGATATTCTTAGTGGGGAAGGTAATCCCTTCCTAATCCTGGTGCTACAGTACCCATGGTACTGTTTACCCCGGCACATGACATAGGAGGCATTTGAAATATGGACACAGTAATTCATGTGCCAAATCAAACAAACTATCTAAGATGCATTCTGTATTATTGTAAGAGTAATCGATGCAGATTGCTTTTCAGCAAATTATATACTCCATCTCTCGCTGATTTTGACCAATGGTCTCTTGTCTTGGTTGACGCCATAGATTTTTAGATTCAGCTCTCTTTTGGCAAAATTTTCATTGTATTAAGAAAGGGAAAGAAAGTCATACATTGAAATGGGAGTTCTGGCTTAAACTTTGGTCCATCTACATGATTACCTGTCATTTTCTCTTTATCCTTGAATAATTTAACATGACACTATGCAATGTCCTGCAGTCATTGTTTCCTGTGTCACAAAGTTCACAATTAAGGCTCGGAAGTCGGATCCCATCACCCTATGCATTAGAGATCTGATTAGTACTTGGAATTTGGAAACTGTTTATAGCATATCAAGTAGTATTCAGCAATGAAGCATGAAAGCTTGACTTAGGGAGCAGTAATGTTTTTTTTAAGGAAATAAGCTATAGGGTTTGTCCTTCTTTATCTCCCAGGAAATAACATTGCTGGGGCTTGCAATAGTTTGATTATCATTAAATAGTCTTCTAAGGGCACTCACAATGCATACTTGCATAGTATCTCTAGGTTGTATCTAAACATACCACGTCATATAGAAATAGCTCTAGATACAACATTCCTAATGCATGGTATCTAGCAACTACCCCAGTCAATTAATTTCTTCCCTCCTACCCCACCTCCTCTCTCCTCCAAATCAATTAAACTTTCTTGATTTTCTCAGATGGGTTGTATCGTGCATGAGATATCACTCTACTCTCTTTCTTCCTTAACTCTCCTTCCACATCAGATTTTTGCTTAGTTGGCACTCCATAGAAACTGCTGATATCATTGCATGTCAAACCCCACAAAAAAAATCCGGTTGACAGTTGAAACTGTTATGAATATTGTGTGTATATTGAAGAGGCTCAATGGGCAATATATATAGGGTGTACAAGGTATAGATAAGGAAATATAAAAGACTCCCTATTCTATCTCTAACATATCTCTAACACCCCCCGCAAATGCAAGGCGTATGCAATAGCATTGCATTTGGAAAGGGTTGACACTAAAATATGAAAATCCAAAGTCCGAGTCTTGATAATAGATCTTGGAAAATGTCGATAAAAGATCTCCCATCCGTGGTTCCACAACAAAGTCGACCGTGGCAACATGACGAACAAGATGATGACACCGACAAAAAGATAAAATTGTCAAGTTGAATAGGAATAGATAGAAGCATGACGACGCAGATCGAAGCCCAAGATGGCGGCGACGCAGTACACAGGAAGTGCAACAGAGATACAGTGCACGGGAAGCGCAACAGAGACGCAGTGCACAGAAGCGCAACAAAGACGCAGAGAGCACAAGAAGCGCAACGGATGCACAGTGCAAAAGAAGCGCGACGCAATGCACAAGAAGCGCAACAGAGGCGCAGTGCAGAAGAAGCGCGGCGCAATGCACAAAAAGTACACCGGAGACGCAGTGCGAAAGAAGCGCAGCGGCCTTAAAAGCGGGGCGACGGATCTGCAATGTTCAAGAAAAGAAAATGATCGCTGTCATGCAAAAGAAATTCCTATGTTTTTACGACAGACAATAAATTTGTGGACTCGCATGGCATAAACGAACTCAAAGATAAAGTTTGACGGATTTGGATGGACGCAGCGAAAGAAACGACACAAAACTAAAACTAAAGAAAAGACTCAAAAGATAATTAACAGTAGATACTAAGCAGCAAGCAGGCAAGGACCAGCAGCAATTTTAGCTCAATACACCCAAAGCAAAGACCGTAATCTCTCCTCGGATTGACCAACCAAAGAGGAGGCGGGAGGCGCGTTGGACTTTGACTTCTTCCTTTGCGACTAAGGCTGCAAGCTGTTTTAATCTCAATCCTCTCGACCACTCCCCCAATTCGATCGGATCGAACCACGTCAGTGCCTCCGCCTGCCCCCCGTAGATGGCCATGGAGGCGGACCGCGAGGGAGATGAGCCAGCAGCAGCCCACGGCCGCCACGCGCGGTGATGAAGCTCTGGCTCGGGCCGGGCCAGCCGGATCCAGGTGGGAGGCAAGGAGACGTCGGGCAGAGACGGAGGTCGCCGACGCGGAGCACCGGTGAGAGGAGCGCGATGCAGGGGAAGACCAGATCTGGCCGGGGGTGGCGCCGATGGGAGCCGGCGGCCGCTGCAGGCGTGGAGCAACGAGGAGGGCCGCGGAGGAGGCGCACCTCGGCGTGGAGGCGGTCCACCATCCCGGTCGCCGGCGGCGATGGTGAATCCGCCCAGATCCAAGAACGGCTGCCTCGAGGAGGGAGCCGAGCGGAGCACCCGGGTGGCGGCTGCCCCAGATCGACGGGGACGACGTCGGGCAGAGACAACACCATGGATCCGGGTGAGTCTTGAAGACGAAGAGCCTGCTGCTTCTACGAGGAGCAGGCGACGACGATCCATCGAGCAGGCCACCCCCGGGAGTTGAGATTGCTCCTCCCGGGGGCGGCGGCAGTGGAGGACGACCGGCGGCTAGGAGGCGGCGGCCGATGCAAGAAACCCTAACCGAAACCTGGCTCTGATACCATG
Organism: Ampelocalamus luodianensis; assembly: GCA_036346255.1. Classification (NCBI taxonomy): domain Eukaryota; kingdom Viridiplantae; phylum Streptophyta; class Magnoliopsida; order Poales; family Poaceae; genus Ampelocalamus; species Ampelocalamus luodianensis. Next base: position 69,529,631 of record CM070620.1, on the reverse strand, counting down.
TTATGAATATTGTGTGTATATTGAAGAGGCCCAATAGGCAATATATATAGGGTGTACAAGGTACAGATAAGGAAATATAAAAAACTCCCTATTCTATCTCTAACATATCTCTAACAGAAACAATATAATAGTTGTAATTAATTCAAACAATAACTAGAGTCTTCAAGTACTGTGCAATTGTGTTCGTTATTTGGCATTGGGAGCAAGGCACAGATTGTGTCAGTGAATAGCAGAATGTTCACTGTTGATGCCAAATTTAGGGAAGAAAATTTGTTTCACTTCATAGTAAGGAAATTTTGCAATGCTAAGTACAGTAGGCAAACATTGTTTTTAGTTTGATGATATGATGTGTTCTGACATCTACTGTGGAAATGCATCACCAGTTGATAAAACTTGATAGCTTGGGAAATCTGTCTCATTAGTGTGTCAGCACTTCATTGGTGTGTCATTCCTATTGCTCAAATTTACTATCCTATCAGTATGTTATATATCATTAGCTAATGACTAATAGTAGGATGTAAACAGAATCTAGCATTAGCTAATGCTCTGTCTCACGCCCTCATGTGTGGGTACTTGACAAGATTCAGTAAAATGTGTTTGTATGTTGTAGTTTTCGATATGCTCATAACATTAGTGAAATGCAGGGTTCATTATAGTTTATAATTAGCTCACACCTTGTCTAATGGAATCCATTTTTGGTTTTCTTCAGGTTCGCCAGATAACGATAACAATAAGGTGCATGCAACTCCATCCATTTTCTGTTTATTCTCTCTGTTGTGTTGTCTTCGTTTAGTCTAATTTTAAAAAACTGTCTTCCCTCTGCAGAACAATTATAAATGGGATGTGCTACCTAGCAACTTTTGTGTTTGGAATCAACTCGGTGGGATTAATACTGTATTCCCTCCAGCTTACTTTTGCTTCCATCATGGACGACGACTCCAGCAGCTCCTCTGCAGAGAAAATCAGCGAGCAGTCCAACACAAGGGCCTCATCCAATAGCTCCACGGATTCCACAAGTGACAGAGAATCAGCCAGTAGTGACTTGCAGCAGATCTCCGACAAGAATGAAAACTCAACAGAGTAGCTGAGCAGGCCATGCATTGCAATAGCCGAAATCTGGGAGTACATACAACCGGATAATCCTTGTGAGCATTCCTTTTTCTCATATTAAGCTGTAACATCATTCTTGAGTGCAAATCTATACTAATGAAGTTGCAATTAGGCTAATAGTAACATGTGCTAAAAAATTGGACTTTGGTAGAAAATGCACAAAAACATGTAGTACTATTATTTTTTATTCACTCTTTCTGATTGCCATTAGCCCAAATGTTTTGGTAGAAATTGTAGTTCTACAAGTTGAATAACATTATCACAATTCCTTGCTGCTAGAATATCATCTTAGAAACTGTTGGTGCCTTGTACCATGTACAAATTCAGATTTCCGAGTGGAAAATAGTAATTCCTAAGGAGCCGTCGAGTGAATGCTGGTGTTGCAACTTGCAAAGTGGAATGTTCTGGACTGGAATTTCAAGGCCATTGGATTTTTGCCTTTTTTTTTTTCACATATTAGCAATGGAGCTATCAGCTAGTGTACCGATGCTCTCTGTTCTGTGTATCTCTTGATACCACAATAAAAAGCTCTAAGTAGAATAGCCATTAGTTGTTTCTATTTTTTTAATAAATTCTTTTGTATATTTGCTAATGTGTTCTCTCCTACAAACAAAAACTTTAACAATGTTCTGACTTTTAAGCAGTTGAGTAAAAAAAATAAAGGGTAAATTGTTTGTGTTTCCCTCCCATAGGCCAAACCTAGAAAAGTATCTTTTGACTAGTCCTTGCTAATAGTATATGATTTTGATTCCATGCTCCAGCATAAGATAACTTAGATGAATCACCTTGTTAAGGACTCTTTCTTTGGCAAGAACTATCAGCGTCGCACTAAGCCGAAGTCGGCTGTAAAGCCGCGAGGCATACGGCAAGATAGCAAGCGTAGAAGGCAAGGACTCTTTGCGCACGGCAGGAAGGCAGGGATAGGATTAATCAATTTCGATATTAGTTATTTGAGGTAATAAGTAATAACCCTTATGGATACTTGATCGTAGGCTTCAGGATACGATTAGTTGGTTAGTCCTCCATACAAAGGACACACAATTGTACTCAAGAGATCAAGCAATAACAGAACAAGCCTTCCGTACCTCCGATCGTGTTCAGAGCCTCGCGGGTTCCAATCCCGACTCTCGTAAGGCCGAGCCGTATCAATTTGGTATCAAAGCAGTACGCTGCGCCATCCGTCATGTCTGGCGACGATCCTGAGTCACAGGCGGCTGCCGCTGTCAATGCCAAGGATGATTCGGCCAAGCTCGACCAAATTCTTGCTCAGCTATCCACGCTGAACAGGCGTTTCGACAGCCATGATTTGCATATCTCGCACCATGATTTCCATATCTTGCGCATAGAGAAGTTCCAGACAGAGGACCAGAGCAGCGAATTGATGGCTTGACAATTATGGCCGCCTGCGCCGACGCCAACAACAGGACGTGGACGCATGGGTGAGGATCTCCATGGCGTGCCGAGATTCCATAAGTTGGAATTTCCAACTTATGATGGAGACGAAGACCCTTGCCATGGCTCAATATGTGAACATTTTTTTCGAGGCCAGCGAACTATGGAAGAGGGAAAGGTATGGCTTGCTGCCTACCACCACACTAGTAACGCTCACCGTGGTACTGTCAGCTCGAGCGGAACGAGGGCATTCTATCCTGGCCTCGCTTCATAGACTTTGTGAACATGCGTTTCGGGCCGCCTTTGCGAAGCAATCTGCTGGGCGAATTGGCTCACCTCCGGCGGACCAGGACAATACATGAGTACCAGCAACAATTCCTTGCATTGCTATGCCGTATGGAACAGCTCTTGGCAAAGCAGCAAGTACAACTTTTCATGGCATGACCCTGTAACCCGCTAAAGACCGACACAGAACTCCAAAATCCATCGAACTTGCAAACGACGACGAGCCTCACCTGTGCATATGAATGTCGCGGGGAGGACAACTCGACAGAAGCCCTAGCACCGTTGCGAGGGACGTCCGCGTTACTTTTTTCCGCACCGGTACCAACCAAGCCAATCAAGCCTCAATCAGCCATCCTTGCGCCACCCGCGCTGGTCGCCAGTACAGCCAGCCCTACGACGATGAGTGCACCGCGTCGGGCATTTCTTCTAGGGCCACCAAACTCTTGGTTTCGACGTCTCACACCGGAAGAGATGAATGAGCGCTGTCTCAAGGGTCTATGCTATAATTGCCCGGCGAAGTTCAGCCACAATCATGCATGTTCGTTCAAGGGCATTTGTCTTTTCTTGCTGGACGACCACTCCGATGATGAGACGACTGACACTGACGTCCATATTTCCTTCCATGCCATCACGGGTGTGAGTACCAACCATGAAGCTTCAAGTGTCCATCTAGGGCATCCTTCTCACGACATTGGTGGACTCCGGCTCGATGCATAATTTTTTGGCCGAGGGTGTGGACGACCGCATTGGGGTGTGCCTCACGCCGCTTCCAGGGATGAAGATTATGGTGGCTAATGGCGATCGTGTCACCCGCTCAGGGGTGCACCGCGGCCTCCGCATGGACATCAACAACGAGTCTCTCAACGTCGACTGCTACGCTTTACTGCTGGAGGGTTTTGACGTGGTTTTGGGCGTCTAGTGGCTGCAAGCCCTAAGGCCCATTATGTGGGACGTCGACCTCCTCACCATGTCTTTCTGGTGGCGTGATGACCAGGTGACATGGCAGGCTTGGCCACTGACTAAGGCGCCCTAAGACTACATGCATGCGCTCAGGAGGACGTGGTGGATGACTTACTGAATGAGTTCACACCCATCTTTGATGTGCCGCACGGTCTCCCTTTGGCCCGCCGTCATGATCACCACATCCATCTTCTACCTGGGACAGCTCCGGTGGCCGTTTGTCCGTACCGATACCCTCAGCTTTTAAAAGATGAGATCGAGCGACAGTGTGATGACATGCTTTAGCAAGGTATTATTCGTGAAAGTACATTGATGTTCTCTTCACCAGTGCTCTTGGTCAAAAAGCAAGATGTGACTTGGCGTTTTTGCGTGGACTTCACACCTTGAATGACAAGACAGTGAAGGATAAATTTCCAATTCTGGTTGTCGATGAACTCTTGGATGAGCTCAAAGGCACGTGTTTCTTCACCAAATTGGATCTACATAGCGGCTAACACCAAGAACGGATGCATCCACCGGACATTGAGAAGACAACTTTTCGCATGCATCAAGGCCACTTTGAATTCCTGGTTATGTCCTTTGGATTTACAAATGCACCGACGACTTTTCAGGCTCTTATGAATGATGTTCTTAAGCCTTTTCTTCGCCGTTTTGCCTTGGTGTTTTTTTTGACGATATTTTGATTTACAGCTCATCCTGGTCAGAACACATTTAGCAGATGCGGGCAGTGCTGCAGCTATTGCCCGAACACAAACTGTTCCTCGCTCCAAGTGCTCCTTAAAGATTCGGTTGCATACCTAGGTCACATCATCTTTGGACAGGGTGTGGCCATGGAACCCGACAAGGTATCGGCAATGGCGGATTGGCCGGTTCCTAGTTTTGTGTGGGTTTTGCGGGGGGTTACAACCACCAGACTTCAATGTTTAGTTCACTATGGATTGTGATGCATCCAACACCGAGTTTGGTGTGGTTCTACACCAGGGGGACCGACCTTTGGCGTTCTTCAGTTGAGCGATGGCGCCCCAACAAGCCAAGCTAGCGGCTTACAAACATGAACTCATTGGTTTGGTCAAAGCTATTTGACATTGGCATCTGTATTTATGGAGGCGTTCTTTTGGCGTTCGTACGGATCACTAGAGCCTAAAATTTTTGCTTGACTAGCTGCTGTCCACCATCCTGCAACATCACTGGGTGAGCAAACTTTTTGGCTATACATTCACGGTGGAATACGAGCCGGGTCGGCAAAATGCCGCGACCAATGCCCTCTCTCGGCGGACATAGGGTCAACCGACTACATGCTGTGTCTGCTCCACGCTTTGATATTTTCGATAGCCTTCGTCAAGAACTTAATTCGCAGACAGACTTGGTCCAGCAGCGTGCCGATGTATTGGCTGGTGGTGCCACGTTGGTCTGGTCCGTCGCGGACAACCTGCTACTTTTCTATGGGCTCGTTTTTGTTCCAGCCGATTTAGCGGTGTGGGCTACCCTGCTGGCTGCTGCTCACAACTCAGGCCACGAAGGAACATAGAAGACACTTCATCGCCTTTGGTGTCAATTTCATGTGCCAGGCATGCGGCAGTTGGTCTCGGAGTTTGTGTGCGGCAGTGCGACATGTCAGCGCAACAAGTCCGAGCATTAGCATCCATCTAGCCTACTTCAACGATTGACAGTTCCACATCAGGTTTGGGATGATATTTCTATGGATTTCGGGGAAGTGTTTCACATGGTACATGGCAAGTATGTGGTTCTTATCGTCGTTGATCGATTCTCAAAACCCACTTTCTGGCATTGGGTCATCCGTATACAGCTAGCTCGGTTGCTCGTGTCTTATTTGACAATATTGTTCGGCTTCATGGCATTCCATCTTCAATTGTGAGTGATCGTGATCCTGTCCTTACGAGCTCATTTTGGTCTGAACTATTTCGTCTTGCTAGTTCTAAGTTGCACCTCAGTTCCACTTTTCATCCGCAATCCGATGGCCAAACTGAAGTCATCAACCGCATCATTGGCATGTATCTCCGTTGTCTACCTAGGGTCCAGCCGAAGGAGTGGTTTGGTTGGGCTACCTTGGGCAGAATTTTGTTACAATTCTTCCTTCCAAACAGTCCTGTGAGCCACTCCCTTCAAAGTCATTTATGGGCGAGAACCCCCCGCTTTGGTCGCTTATGAGCTGGGTGTCGTTCGTATTGCGGCAGTGGATCAGCAACTTTTGGAACGTGATGAGTTTATTGTTGAAATTAGGAAAAGATTGCTTCAAGTTCAGGCTTCTATGAAGGACCATTATGATAAAGCTCATATGGCAGTCGAGTTTGATGTGGGACAATGGGTTTGGCTACGACTTCATCAACGGCCAGTGGCATCCTTAGGAAGACCAGCCCCGGGCAAGCTTTCTCCTTGTTTTTCGAGCCTTACAAGATTGCGCAACGTATCGACACGGTGGCCTACCATTTGCAGCTGCCTGTTCATGCTCTTCTACACGATGTTTTTCATGTTGCCTTGTTGAAACCATTCCATGGGGAGCTGCTCGAAGAGATCGTACCATTGCCTGACATTCATCATGGTTGTGTTGCCCCCAAGCCTGCTCAGGTGCTTAAGGGTCGCTTTACACCAGAAGTGACGAGGATTAAATTCCTAAATATTAATTAAAAGCCACATAGCTTATGTGGTTGTAAATCTTATAGTTAATGACCCCTATGGTCGTTAAAATCCCAGGAGTCGCATGATGGGTAACTTGGTCAGAGGGGGTGTAACATCCCAAGGTTATGTTACAGAATAAAATAATTAAAGTTATGATTTTGTTGGAATTTCTGAAAATTTTAAAAGAGTTTAATTGCTTTTCTTGAAATTCTTAAATTTTAAAAGTCAAAAATAAAATTTATTGAGTTTTCTGGGATTTTATTGGATTTAAATTAGAAAAGGAAAATTTACTTAATTTCTACAATTTTTTGGAATTTTAAAAGCTTTTTCCTAAATATTTTAAAGTCAAAAACATTTTATTTGCAAAATTAAAAGCCAACTTTAAGTTGAAAATAATTTTATTAAGTCCAAAATAACTATGGGAATTTCTGTGAGTTTTTCCAGAATTTTTGGATTTTATTTGCTATTTTCTAGAAGCTATTTTGATTTATCTCTTTTTCTGAAATTAGAAAATCAATTTAAAATCCTAAAACCCTCCTTGGGCCTAAACCTTCTCAGCCCAGCCCAAATCCCACGCGTGCGTAGCCCGCAGGGCCCACTCCCGCGTTCTCTCTCTCTTTCTCTCTCTCACTGACACACTGGGCCCGCGTGTCAGCCTCACCCCCGTGCCCGCGCGATTTCTTCTTTGCTTATCAGCCGTTGGATATTAAATCAACGGTCAGATCTTGCGTAACCTTCGGGAGTCCCGAACATCTCAATCATCGTGAGCCGTTAGATCTAAAATGAACGGCTACGAACCTTTGAACCTTCGCGAGGTCTGAACGTTACAATCAACGTGAGCCTTCCGATCAAAAATCAATGGCCAGATCTCGTACAATCATCGGAGGCCCGAACAGCCGAAGCTTTGCGAGCCGTCCGATTTGCATCTAACGGCCCAGAATCAACACGTGCATTGGAAAACCCTTTCTCTGTGGGCCATACGATCTAAATCCAACAGTCCACGTGACACCCTTCGTTTCATAACCTAACTCCGAACGTTTCTAAACGTTGCGGACCGTCCGATTTACATCCAACAGCCTAGATTCAACGCACTCTCAGATCAATACCATCCTTTCTGGACCGTACGATCTTAATCTAACGGCCAAGATTTCACCGATTGTTCTCTTTTCCTTTCTCTCTCGCCGCGCCCGGTGGGCCCCACGCCTTCGTCTACCTCTGGTCTTCGTCTTCAACGCGCCCGAGCCGGCAACCGCCATTGTTGAGCTTGGAGCTCGTTTCCGAAAATGGGCGTAACAGCCTGATTTTACCGCGTCAACGCCACCAATCGCATCCCCTTATCCCGACGCACACGTTCTCACCGTTAGCCCTTCTTCTCCGCGTTCGGTACGCCACGATTCCGCAAACACCGCGAACTTCTCGCGCACGATCTCACTCCCCGGCTACCCCTCAGCCCCTATAAATAGACCCCTAGAGTCGCCTTGTACCCAACACCAAAAGCCCCCAATCCACACCAGCTCTAGAGGCCCAGCGCCGCCACAATTTGAGATTTAGGTTTCGGTCACCGAAACCCTAAATCTTCAAATTCCACCGTCGTCTTCGCCGCCTCGCCGTCGTGAAGAACACCGTCGGCATCCTCGTCACCAGAGCTTCCTCAGGGACCTCTTCTTTGCCCTGGAGCACCTTCGGCTGCCGTTCCCGACAAAAGTCGTACCTTCGTTCTCCGCTCTGACGACAATTCCGGCGGTCTCGGACGACCTCTTGAGCCAAGACAGGTACCATTGTGTTTGCAATAACCATAGCTATCTTTTAGTACCACTCATCGCCGACGAAACCCCGCCGTTCGACGTTGCCATCGGGCCCCGAGCCACCTCGCCCTCATTGTCGACGTGGCTGTCCATATAGGCGCCACATCGTCTGTTTTGCTGAGGTGTCACTCTACGTGGCGCCAAGTCATCTGCCACGTCAGCACACACGTGGCATGGTCTACCTCTCACCAGATCCAATAGTCCACAGACCTAGTCCATGTGGACCGTGTCTATGACACATGGGTCCCACCTGTTAGAAAATAATTTTTATTTACTTTTAATTCCGAAAACCTGACGCTGACGTCATCTTGCGCAATAAAGCCTTTTTCCTTTAGAAAAATAATTCCAATAATTCTGAAAACCCTAATTCTATCATTTCATGTAATTTTAATCTTCTAGAGCTCATATCTTTTGCATCCGAACTCCGATTTCATCGATTCAAATTTTAAAATTTGTATAAAATTAAGATCTAGCTAACTAAACCAAAATTATTTAATTTAGAGTTCATTTGAATTGCTATTTGAATTGCTATTTGAATTTGGTTTATTTTGCGATTAGATTTCGATGACTTCGGAGAGTCAGATTTCGACGCCGTTTGAAGAGCACATAAGAGGATTGATTTTGACTGTATGATCATCGTGATTGTACACTTGGACTACCTGGAGAAAGTGCTTGTGAGTACTAGGTGACCTGTTAAGGAAAACAATATCACCTCGTCAAGCAAGGCAAGTTACACCCTTGATCATATCGATCCCATTATTTCAAATTATTTAAATTCTGTTTTAAATTATTATTGCATGCTTATTTATATTCAGTAATTTAAATTCTTGTTTTTAAATTTATAGTTATGCCTAAAATCCTTTGTATAGCCAATTTTGATAATTGAAGCGAGCATATTATCACCCTAGATAAAACCTAGTTGATACAGTAGTATGATCTAGGATCATTTGGAAAATATCGTACTTAGCCATGCTTATAGACCGAATATGTTTCATTTGGGGAATTTTAGCCAGAAATCAACTATTGTTTAAATGGTACCCTTGGCATTGGTGTGTCATGGGAGTTTTACAAATGACTTTGGAAAATGAAATAAAATGATGGTTTGGACTTGGGCGAAATGGTTGTTGTCGGGACCCAGAATTACGATTCTGGAACCCTCTGTGTATACTGCACTAGTCCAGGATCACGCTAGTGCACACAGGGTTAACATAGGTAAATATCGATCCACACAAGCGATAAATAAAGTAAACGATTAGTTTGAATAACAAATAAGGGTTTTGACCTTATGGTCGAGTTTACACTTATTAAGCCACGCAGGTCCAACAGGAAATAAAGCAAAGAAATAAACGGAAAAACTCCGGCGTAGATCCCACCAATTCACCACAGCAACCGATCGGGATCCAGACCTTAACGCACGATCAGCCTTCAGCGAACTCCTCCTCGAAAGCAGGCGTAGACTCCTCCTCTTCTGTAGGTTTGGGCGCAAGTTTTACAACAAGCATGAGTACACAACTGTACTCTCAAATCATACCACGAATGCAATGTATAGATGCAGCTTATTCCAAATAAAAGGCTTCGTGGTTCTTTTGCATAAAAGCAACATTTGCAATTGAATACGAATAATAGATTGAAAGCATAATTCAAAACAAATAGACAATATTAATTTAACAATTGTTTTCACAAAGACACACTGCTAAAGCATTATTTCACATAGCCATATGATTGAGGTCACTGTAGTCCCTTCCCAATAATTTTATGAAAATCTACCCTCGTGTGAAATCCCGAGCATGTCCATGATCATGACGCGCTATTCGAATAGATTGTTTAACACTCTGCAGAGGTTGTACACTTTACCCACAAGATACAACTAGTGTAGCAAGCACCGATCGTAACAAAACAGTTCGAAACTTCATCTCAAACATTGACATTCCCGGTGTGCTTACAAACCGCTATACCACTCACATAGAATTGGTATAACACACACCGCCGGGACGGGAAGACGAATCGCCCCGCGATGCAACCACTAAGTAGTCACACCTCCACCTGTCACACACCTAACCTATCCACCGAACATCAATGCCGAGAATCCATAACTTACTAAGTTAGGCCCGTCCCATACGGGCATGTGGTCGTGCAAGAAGGCTCGATTCAATGGCGCACAAAGTTAAGTCCTTAATTGACCAAGGCAAGACTTCCAATTTCTAACTAAGTCACAAAGACCATCATTCCCATCACATAGACCACCATGTCACACAGTCTCCACCACTTGCCTCAGTCTAAATCATTTACCACCCGGTTGGTTGTAGTGCAACACATGCCATCACGAAGTAACAACACATAGCACACAGGTTTTACACGAAGTTCCATAGTCACTTAGTCATAATTAATATTTGCAACTTACATATGATGATGACTCGTGGCATGGCTAAGCAATTGTACTCGCATCTAACCAACCCACGTTGGTGCTATAATATTACCAACTCATAACCAATCTAGGGTGACAAGGAAGTATGACATACAAGGCCAAGGTGTGATAACAATTTGGATAATAACTATGCCCAAAGCATTTAAATAAATAATTAAAGTAGAATGCAATAACTTAACACAAAGTAATTTGAAAACTGGGTCCAAGATGATCAAAGGTATGACTTGCCTTGGAAAAGGTCTATGTACTGGTCTTGATCTTGGGGTGCTCCTTCTTCCACAAAATTCCCCGACGAATCGACGTCTACTCGCAAACGAGACACAAACAAACAAAACAAATAAATAACAGAGGCAAAACAAACTCCAAAAATTAAATAAAAATCCCAGATAAATAGAGCTTGAATTTAGACAAATTTAGAAATTTGAATGTGCTCAATCGGAGTTAGGATGCAAAAGTTATGGGCTTTGGAAGATTGGAAATCTAAAAGAAACCCTAATTTGGATTTTTCGAATTTCAATTATTTCTCTAAAGAAAAATTGGATTATTGCGCAATCACGACGTCACCCGTAATTTCGTAAAAGATAAATCAAAGAAAACCGACATGTGGGACCCACATGTCAGTGAGATGGCTCACGGTAGACCAAGTCTACCGAGCCGGTTGAATCTGGAGCCGGTGGACTACCACGTGGGCGCGCACGTGGACGCTGACGGGGCTCCACGCGGCGACACGAGGGCACGGCGCCGACGCGCGCCGAGGTGGCGGCGAGGTGGCGTGCCACGCCGGACCCGACGACGGCGCGGCTGGGGCCGAGGGTTCCGCGAACGGCGGCGTTTCACCGGCGGTGGGTGGTACCGGAGGTAGAGGATGACACGAGGATCACGCGGTGTGCTCACCGTGCACGGAACGCTCGTATGGCGCCGGCGAGCGAAGAGCGGCGGAGAGGATTCGGGCTCGACGGATCGGAGCTACGCCGATCTTTCGCGAAACCAAGGCCACCAGAGGTAGAGGAGCTCCGTGCGATGCCGAGGGTGCGACGAAGAGGCGCGCGCACCAACGGCGGAGAACAAGCTCGCCGGAGTTGCGGCGGCGCAAATCGCTTCTCCGAGCTTTGCGCGCTAGGTTAGGGTTCGAGCGGCGGTGCGCGGGTTGGAGTCGCGAGACCGAGGGCTACCTCCCTTTATACCCGAGGCCGGGAGAGTCAGGCACGAACGGCGAGAAAAGCGGCGGCGGCGAGTCCCGGCCGCCCCGACTCGGAGACGATGATGACGTGGCGGTGGGACCCACACGCCGCTGGCTAAGGTTAGGCGCGCGCGCGCGAAATGGTGCGCTACGAAACGGACTCACGACCGACCGCTCAGATCCGATCGAACGCCCACAATCAAAGGAACATTCGGACCGCCCGTTACCTCACGCGCATCTAGCCATTCATCCTCAATCGGACGGTGGAGAACGAGCGAGGCGCTCCGAGAGAGAGGAGAGAGGGTCGACATGCGGGCCCGCATGTTAAGTGAGGCGCGTGGTGAGGCTGGTTGCACATGAATCAAATTTGCGGGCTAAGCGGGAATAGGGTTGGGCCAGAAAGATTAGGCCTGAGAGGATTTTGAGATTATAAATAGCTTTTCTATTTTAGAAAATACCAGAAATTCAAATAAGCAATAGAAAATAGCAAATGAAAGAAAAATTCTAGAAAAATCTAGAAAATATATCTGAGCACATAGAACCCAAATAAAATAGTTTTGGCTATTGTTCCACTTGGGATTATTCACATTAAATGTTTTTAATTGCAAAGTCCAATATTAAGCTTTTGAAATTAAATTCAAATAAAATCCAAATGGTAACTTTTCCCCTACTAACTATCTAAAAGATTTTTAAACTCAGAAAATTGGGATGTTACAAACCTCCCCCCCTTAAAGGAATCTCGACCCCGAGATTCAGGCTAGCCAGAGAAAAGGCTAGGAAACTCGGCTTTCAGCTCTTCTTCACGTTCCCACGTTGCTTCTCCTTCTGAGTGGTTGCTCCATTGAACCTTGCAAAATCGAACAGTCTTGCTTCTGGTGAGGCGCTCTGTAACATCCAAAATCTTGACTGGCTGCTCCTTGTAGGTAAGATCCTCTTTCAACTCAATTGATTCCGACGGGTAGCATTTGCTAGAGCACAAGCTCTCAGCATATCCTCCAATATCTGATTGACTCTTTCATCGTCCATCATGCGTGGATGATACGCGATCGAAATTCAGATGGGTACCCAATGCTTCATGCAAACTTTGCCAAAAACGCGAGGTGAACTGCGATCCTCGATCTGATACTATCTTTTTGGGCACACCGTGCAAACTGACAATTCTGGCCATGTACAACTCCGCAAGGCGATCTCCTGAGTACGTGGTCTTGACTGGCAGGAAATGGGCGACCTTGGTTAGACGATCGACTATTACCGGATCGAATCGTAACCCGATTGGGTCTTGGGTAAACCGGTGATGAAATCCATGCCGATCTCTTCCCACTTCCATTCTGGAATCTTCAGCCGTTGCAGCAATCCTGCTGGTCTCTGGTGTTCTGCCTTTACTTTTCGGCGGGTGTCGCGCAGGCAACGAACTCGCGACTTCGTTTCAAATTTGGCCACCAAAATTTAGTCTTGACATCTGGTACATCTTGGTACTTCCAGGTGTATCGAATACTTTGAGTCATTGGCTTCCTTTAAGATTAACGTCTTAGACCATCGATGTCCGGTACCTGATATCGACCATTAATCCGAGTATGTCTTGATCATCCTTGGTGAAATATTTGAATTTCCTTCGCCATTTTGATCTTGATTTCTGACAACACGGGATCCTTTGGTTGTGCTTCACGAATTTGCTTCTCCAGGGTAGACTGTACTTCCAAATTGGCTACAAATCCTTCGGACACAACTTCTAGCTTTAGCTTCTGAAATTCTTCATAAAGTTCTGGGCAACTTTCCTTTACTTCCAAAGCATTGCAGTAACTCTTACGACTTAGAGCGTCTGCAACTATGTTGGCTTTTCCCGGATGGTAGTGGATTCCAAGATTATAATCCTTGATCAATTCCAACCATCTTCTCTGTCTCATATTCAAATCTGACTGGGTGAAGATATACTTTAGACTCTTATGATCGTGTAGACTTCACATCGACATCGATGAGGTAATGACGCCAAATCTTTAAAGCATGCACTACGGCTAATTCCGGATCATGAGTAGGGTAATTCTCCTCGTGAGGTCTCAAGCGTCTTGACGCATAAGCGGCAGCTCTTCCTTCTTGCATCGACGCATCCTAATCCTTGACGTGAAGCATCACAATAGATATCGAAATCCTTGCGAATATCCGCGAGAATCAAGATCGGGTGAAGTCAATCGCTTCTTCAACTCTTGAAAACTTTCCTCACAGCCGGAGTCCAAGTGAACTTTTTCTCCTTCTTCAGTTGCGTAAGGGGCTTAGCAATTGATGAGAATCCTTCGATGAAACGGCGGTAATAACCTGCCATCCCCAAGAAACTGCGAATCTGAGTCACGGTCTTGGGCTGCTCCCAATGTAATACTGCTTTAACTTTACCGGGGTCAACTGCTACTCCCTCGGCTGTCATCACGTGACCAAGGAAATCCACTTTCTTCTTCCAAAAATCACACTTACTGAACTTGGCATACAACTGATGCTCTCGAAGTTTTCCCAATATTATCCTTAAATGTTCGGCGTGTTCTTCCTCCGACTTGGAGTACACCAGAATATCATCAATGAACACAACTACGAACTTGTCCAAATATTCCATAAATACTTTATTCATCATGTTCATGAAGTATGCCGGGGCATTAGTCAGACCAAAGGACATGACTAAGAACTCATAATGTCCATACCGTGTTGAGAACGCGGTCTTCGGTATATCCTTAGGACAAATCTTTAGCTGGTGGTAACCTAATCGCAGGTCGATCTTTGAGAATAATCCGGCTCCTTTCATCTGATCAAACAGATCATCTATCCGGGGTAGTGGGTACTTGTTCTTGATAGTAACTTCGTTGAGAGAACGGTAATCAATACACATCCTCGTACTTCCATCTTTCTTCTTGACAAACAACACTGGCGCTCCCCATGGCGACGAACTAGGTCTCATGAAACCTTTCTCAAGAAGTTCTTCTATCTGCTTCTTCATCTCTACCAATTCATCGGCTGACATCCGATAAGGTCTCTTCGAAATCGGTGATGTCCCTAGCACTAGGTCGATGACAAACTGAATGTCACGATCCGGTGGCATTCCTGGTAATTCTTCCGGAAACACATCTGGGTATTCACTGACGACTGGCACTTCTTCTAAGGAAAGGGTCTTCAAACTGTTTACTAGCAAATGTCCATCACGAACTGAGGTGGCTAGAAACTCTACCTTGTTTCCTTTGGCATCCTCGATTATTACGCTCTTCGCCACAATCTAGCACGCTTTGTGCTTCGATAACCAATCCATGCTAAGAATGACATCTAGGGTTTGGGTGTCTAGAACAATTAGGTTGGCTAGAAACTCAACTCCACTATGAGTAACTTAGCTCCTAAACATCCCACTCTAGTACTTAGCTCGCTCCAGCGATGGACTACGAGTATGCTTAAGCGCATATTTCCAATTTATTTTTGGTTGCAAACATTCCGAAACAAGCGAATCGAAGCTCGAATCAAACAAACCGATGC
Source organism: Ampelocalamus luodianensis (assembly GCA_036346255.1). Lineage (NCBI taxonomy): Eukaryota > Viridiplantae > Streptophyta > Magnoliopsida > Poales > Poaceae > Ampelocalamus > Ampelocalamus luodianensis. Next base: position 69,514,336 of record CM070620.1, on the reverse strand, counting down.
AGTAATCGAGTTAACGAAACTTACCCGATCGACGTCCGGTGATTCTGGGCTCCTTCTAGAGTGGCGTGGTTGACACGGCCTCGATCACGGATCGTGGTGCTCCTCCGCTTGACCGGCAACTTGTGAAGCTCCTTGGTTGATGCACGTGCTGGTGTCTTAGATGGCATAGCTCCAAGGTTGAAGCGTCATGGAGTGATTGTTCCCCTTGCGCGTAATCGGTTGGCAAAATGTCCCGCCGACGACAGCGAATGCACCTTTGGTGCGCTCTCGTTGCTTCTGAATTGGGGTTGACAGTGCGGGGTTGCGAAAGTTCGGCGGTGGACGGGTGTTGAAGTTGGTGCAGTGCTCAACGAAGTCAGGGTGGAAACTCGTTGAATCGTGGCCGCATCGTTCTTGCCCTCTGTTGTGATTGATGGTTCCCTGCTTTGAGCCATCCGGCGTTACTGTTATCCCCGTTCCTTGCGTTTGTCCTCCAAAACAAAGGCTTTGTTGACCACTCTTGGAAATCGTGAAAAGTATGGGCGATCAAACCGACTTGCACCCAGTGTTTAGTCCTTCAAAAGCGACTCGCGAGCCTTGTCCGTGGCTACATCTTCCGCTGCATAGCGAGCTAGCTGAGAAAACTTGTTGAGGTAGTCAGACACTGACATAGCTCCTTGCTTGAGAGCGCGGAACTCATCCTTCTTCGGATCGATAATGCCTTCTCGTGCGTGATAACGCGGAATGTCATGAAAATTCCTCCCATGTGATATCTGTGGCATCTCATGGGCGGCACAGAAGTTCTCCCACCATTCAGCAGCGGTGCCTTCCATCTGGTGAGTGGCATACAGAACCTTTTCACGATCGCTGCACTGAGTGATCAGCAGCTTTCTTTCAATAACTCTGAGCCAATCATCTGCTTCCACTCGAGAGACGTGTCCAGAAAAGGTTGGTGGACGAGTCCTCATAAATTCTGCAAGTTTGGATGGTCCATGGTGACCATGAGCAGCTTGGGCTCCATACTGTTGATTGTTGTTATTGTTGTTCTGGTTGTTCATAGCTTGCATCCGAGTCATCATAGTGTTCATCGGTGAGTCGGCCGCCATGAAAGCTCCAAAGTTTTGCAAGTCAATTGGGGTGCTTGTGGCGGAGCGCTCCTGCGGTGGTTGCTCATTGCTTCTCGGTGCTGGGGTACCGGAACCACTAGCAGCAGTCTGACGAGTTTGAACCATCTGACGAAGCTCCATAGGTTAGATAAGGTAGCAAGCACAAGATAAGTTGAGAACTAAGCAGGGGGTAGGTTAAACCCAACAAAACACAGCTCAAGAAACTCAAATGAAATACCTTTATTACTTAGGGTCTTAGTATGGCTGCAACAAATGCCTAAGGGCCCTTGCAGCTCATAGTCGCACACAAAAGAAAACCACGACCTAAGCACACAAAACTACCGCCTAAAGGGCGACTCACTAAGCCAAATCGCTAAGCTGGCGGAACTAAGACCAACTACTCGAAAGCCTCCACAACCGCGGCGACGCTCGACGGCCGAGACTCGAAGTGAGCCGGCATCTTGGCAACCGATCTCGACGCTCGAATCGTGCGGCGAGAGCAGCGTTCCTGCAACCGCTCTGCTGCTCCTCCGCTCTGCATCTTCTTCGGGCTCAACTGGGCCTTCCTCTGGATCTTCTTCAGAGTCCTCCTCGGGGTCTTCCTCTTCTTCGGGGACTTGGTCGTAGAGAATCTCCTGCAGAGTGGCGACCTTCTCTTCAGCTCTCTGCAAGGCTTCATAGACATGATCCAACTCCGTGATGGTCCTCTCCAAAGCTTCCTCCTGGGCGGCCACAAACTGTGCGAGGTGCACGACTGTAGCGTTGCTCTCTCCTTCTGTGGACGGGTAGCGTGCTAGCAAGTCCACAGCTGCAGCTCTGGGGTGGTAACGGAAGACGGTGTCCTGAAGCTCTCGGGCGTAGATGTTGCAGATACGCAGAATGGCCAAGCGCGACGACTCCTAGATGCCTTCCAGCCAAGTGATCTTCCTCACAGAGACGTGCGAAGGTTGGCTTGCCTTGTCGTTCCTCCTGGCATAGATCGTCAGGCGACAAATCACTCCACGGTTTTGTCCATGCACCGTCCAGTTGTTGCCGACGTACAGCGGACGATCAAAACCTCCAAGAACTTGTAGCAACTTCCAAAGCTCAGCGGCGTATCCTCCAGTGCGCTCACCATAGCTCTGAAGACGAGGCATCTGTCAAGACAGACGAACAGGGTAAGAACAACTTTAAAACAACGGGGAGAGAAGAGATTATAGCAAAAGTTGAGGCGAGAGAGACATGAGAAGAGTTAAGCAATCAATTAACTTTGCAAGTTAATTTTTCCTTTAGAAAATAATTTGGACACTCTAAAGACGGCCAATCTATCTAAGGTCAAGACCTACAGTCAGTATGGCTCTGATACCACCTCTGTCGGGACCCAGAATTACGATTACGAACCCTCTGTATCTTGCACTAGTCCAGATCACGCTAGTGCACACAGGGTTAACATAGGTAAATATCGATCCACACAAGCGATAAATAAAGTAAACGATTAGTTTGAATAACAAATAAGGGTTTTGACCTTATGGTCGAGTTTACACTTATTAAGCCACGCAGGGCCAACAGGAAATAAAGCAGCAGCGAAACGGAAAAACTCCAGCGTAGATCCCACCAATTCACCACAGCAACCGCGGGATCCGGACCTTAACGCACGATCGGCCTTGTGAACTCCTCCTCAGCGGCGTAGACTCCTCCTCTTCTGTAGGTTTGGGCGCAAGTTTTACAACAAGCGTGAGTACACAACCGTACTCTCAAATCATACCACAGAATGCAATGTATAGATGCAGGCTTATTCCAAATAAAAGGCTTCTGTGGTTCTTTTGCATAAAAGCAACATTTGCAATTGAATACGAATAATAGATTGAAAGCATAATTCAAAACAAATAGACAATATTAATTTAACAATTGTTTTCACAAAGACACACAGCTAAACAGATTATTTCACATAGCCATATGATTGAGGTCACACAGCCGTGCCTTCCCAATAATTTTATGAAAATCTACCCCTCGTGTGAAATCCCCGAGCATGTCCATGACCGCGGACGCGGCTATTCGAATAGATTGTTTAACACTCTGCAGAGGTTGTACACTTTACCCACAAGATACAACTAGTGTAGCAAGCACTAGTCGTAACAAACCAGTTCGGAAACTTCATCTCAAACATTGACATTCCCAGTGTGCTTACAAACCGCTATACCACTCACATAGAATTGGTATAACACACACCGGGACGGGAAGGCGATCGCCCCGTGATGCAACCACCAAGTAGTCACACCTCCACCCTGTCACACAGCCTAACCTATCCACCTGAACATCAATGCCGAGAATCCATAACTTACTAAGTTAGGCCCGTCCCATACCAGGCATGTGGTCGTACAGTAAGGCTCAGTTCAATGGCGCACAAAGTTAAGTCCTTAATTGACCAAGGCAAGACTTCCAATTTCTAACTAAGTCACAAAGACCATCATTCCCATCACATAGACCACCATGTCACACAGTCTCCACCACTTGCCTCAGTCTAAATCATTTACCACCCAGTTGGTTGTAGTGCAACACATGCCATCACGAAGTAACAACACATAGCACACAGTTTTACACGAAGTTCCATAGTCACTTAGTCATAATTAATATTTGCAACTTACATATGATGATGACTCGTGGCATGGCTAAGCAATTGTACTCGCATCTAACCAACCCACGTTGGTGCTATAATATTACCAACTCATAACCAATCTAGGGTGACAAGGAAGTATGACATACAAGGCCAAGGTGTGATAACAATTTGGATAATAACTATGCCCAAAGCATTTAAATAAATAATTAAAGTAGAATGCAATAACTTAACACAAAGTAATTTAAAAACTGGGTCCAAGATGATCAAAGGTATGACTTGCCTTGGAAAAGGTCTATGTACTGGTCTTGATCTTGGGGTGCTCCTTCTTCCACAAAATTCCCCGACGAATCGACGTCACCTCGCAAACGAGACACAAACAAATAAAACAAATAAATAACAGAGGCAAAACAAACTCCAAAAATTAAATAAAAATCTCAGATAAATAGAGCTTGAATTTAGACAAATTTAGAAATTTGAATGGGCTCAATCGGAGTTAGGATGCAAAAGTTATGGGCTTTGGAAGATTGAAAATCGAAAAGAAACCCTAATTTGGATTTTCTGGAATTTCCGAATTATTTCTCTAAAGAAAAATCGGATTATTGCGCAATCACGACGTCACCCGTAATTTCAGAAAAGATAAATAAAAAAACCTAACATGTGGGACCCACATGCGGTGAGATGGCTCACGGTAGACCAAGTCTCACGAGCGGTTGAATCTGAGCGGTGGACTACCACGTGGCGCGCACGCGTGGGCGACGGCAGGCTCCACGCGGCGACACGAGGGAGGCACGGCGCCGACGCGCGGCGGCGAGGTGGCGGCAAGGTGGCGTGCCACGTCGGACCCGACGACGCGCGGCTCGGGGATCGAGGGTTCCGCGAACGGCGGCGTTTCACCGGCGGTGGGTGGTACCGGAGGTAGAGGATGACACGAGGATCACGCGGTGTGCTCACCGTGCACGGAACGCTCGTATGGCGGCGGCGCAGCGAAGAGCGGCGAGAGGATTCGGGCTCGGCGGGATCGAGCTACGGCGATCTTCCGGCGAAACCAAGGCCACCAGGAGGTAGAGGAGCTCCGTGCGATGCCGAGGGTGCAGACGAAGAGGCGCGGGCGGCACCAACGGCGGAGAACAAGCTCGTCGGAGTTGCGGCGGCGCAGATCGCTTCTCCGAGCTTTTGCGGCGGCTAGGGTTAGGGTTCTGAGCGGCGGCTGCGCGGGTTGGAGTGCGGAGACCGAGGGCTACCTCCCCTTTTATACCCGGAGGCCTGGGAGAGTCCAGGGCACGAACGGCGAAAAGCGGGCGGCGGCGAGTCGGTCGCCCCGACTTCGGAGACGATGATGACGTGGCGGGGTGGGACCCACACGTCAGTGGCTAAGGTTAGGACGCGGCGCGTGCGAAACGGTGCGGCTGCGAAACGGACTCACGATCTGACCGTTCAGATCTGATCGAACGGCCCACAATCAAAGGAACATTCGGACCGTCTGGTTACCTCACGCGCATCTAGCCGTTCATCCTCGATCGGACGGTGGAGAACGAGCGAGGCGCTCGGAGAGAGAGGGCTGACATGCGGGGCCCGCATGTCAGGCGGAGGCGGCAGGTGGCTGAGGCTGCTGCATGAGCTGGGCGTGGTGGCGGGAATAGGGTTGGGCCGGAAAGATTAGGCCTGAGAGGATTTTGAGATTATAAATAGCTTTTCTATTTTAGAAAATACCAGAAATTCAAATAAGCAATAGAAAATAGCAAATGAACTCAGAAAAATTCTAGAAAAATCTAGAAAATATATCTGAGCACATAGAACCCAAATAAAATAGTTTTGGCTATTGTTCCACTTGGGATTATTCACATTAAATGTTTTTGATTGCAAAGTCCAATATTAAGCTTTTGAAATTAAATTCAAATAAAATCCAAATGGTAACTTTTCCCCTACTAACTATTTAAAAGATTTTTAAACTCAGAAAATTGGGATATTCTGATTTTGTCCGGTGGGTGCATGTTTATGCATCGCTCAACAGGTAGGTTGAGGCCTGTGGTTCATTGGTTGTCGCCAGTCAATTAAGGACCAGTCTTCGAGCCGCATCTTGCTAAGCCACATCGTACTACCACATGTCTTGTATGGGCAAGACCTGGCAGATTAATTTGCAAAGTTCCATCATGGTCGTTCCTGTCGGTGCGGTGGGTAGTCATGTTATGACCTATGTTAGTCCCACCTGGCGCAAGAGGGGGCCTGAACCCTGCGGACGGGTAGTCCAAAGGGGATGAAACCTTAGCGAGGGAGGACTATAGTGGAATGATGCATTGTAAAGGCCTCGTGATGATCACTTAGTCGCACACCTTCGGAAGTGTGTCAGACGGACATTAAAAGTTGATTATCTCTTATGGGTAAAGTTGTACAACCTCTGCAGTGTGTCAATCTATTCGAATAGCCGTGTCCATGGTCATGGACATGCTGGCAAAGCCACTCAAAGTTAGACTTTGGTTTTGATTTAAAAATGTTTTTGTAAAACAGTTTTGTCATGGATGGGTGTCCATGAGAAATGTTATGGGTTGAAGCCCCGGGTTGGTGCCCATATTTATGTTGGTGTTAGGTTGGTGCCTACACTATCTTTATCAATTCAAAATCAATTTTGGATTTTATAAAACTTGAGCTTCTGAACTTAGTATGGTATTTAATGTCAAATGTTGTTTTGCACAAATAACCCTATAAGCCATCCTTTGTTACATCCATGTATGCATGTCATTATATTATTTGACGGGTGTAACTTGTGAGCACGGTAGTTGTGCTCATACTTGCTTTATGCAAACAAATTTCAGAGAAGAAGGCTTCGCTTCAGGTGTGGATCATGACGACTAGGCCGCTACCCCAGTCGATTGTCTGTGACAGATAATCTGGACTTCTCTACTTCTTCATCATCTTCCGTTGTGTTTATTTAATGTTGCCCTGTAAGGCTATCTTGTAATCAACTCTGTTGTTTATTAATAAATTTTAGCGTTTATGGTTGTGTTATCACATTTGTTTACTGTGTGAGCTAGCCACTGATCATGGGACTAGTTCAGTTATGCATAGAAGATCTGGGATGTTACTCCCGGGTATGACAGGGGGTCCTGTACCCATTGCTCGACCAGATGACTGCTCGAAGTGTCTTGTAATTGATACTTGGACCCGATTCCAAGTACATCCCTTCTGTGTGAAGAATGGAACATATGTCTTAATTGCTCGAAACCACACGATGTTTTCGGCCCTAAGTCACTAACAATAACCACTATATGGTTTTGTCTCCCACTGACATCAACCGTTGATCAGTTGGCATTTCACTAACTGCCACTATCCCTCCGACCAGACGTGTCACTTCCAAAGGATGTCTCTTTGAGGAGTAACTACCACCTCTTCTCCAGTTTTTTAAGTATAGTTGGCAAACAACGGAAGGAGGAGACTAAGACAACCAAGGGAGAACAACTGCAACACGTCTGATTCATCAGAAGGCGATTATATTTAAGCAATACTCTCAGTGTAATTAGAACTAGTCTGTCACCTTACCAAAGGCCCCCCTGTAATAGCTAGTTCATTGCAATAAAGAGCAACCCCACTCTCATCCAAGAACTTTTAGACATTTTCCTCTTTTTATTCTCATAAGATATGCAGAAATGTGATCACCAGTATTGATGCTTTTTATGACCAAGTCATCAACGTAGACTTCTAAATTTCAACCTATCTGTGAACTAAAGGTCTTTTGCATTAGCCTTTAAAAAGTAACACAAACATTTTTGAGACCAAATGGCATATTAACATAACAGTAAGTGTCGTATGGCGTGATGAAGGAAGTTTTCTCTTCATCATCTTTACTCATATTAATCTGGTGGTACCCTGAATACGCATTTAAAAAACTTAACAACTCACACCTAGAAGTAGAGTCTACAAGTTGATCGATACGTGGAACGGGAAAGTTATCCTTCGAACAAGTTTTATTGAGATATGTGAAATCAATACACATTCGCTATTTTCCGTTATTTTTTATAACTATTACAGGATTAGCGAGCCACTCTAAGTGGTCAACTTCACAAATAAACCCAGCCTTGAGAAGCTTGTCAATCTCTGACTGGATTGCCTCCTTCCGATCTGGTGTAAAGTGCCTTAGCTTCTGGTTAACTGTTTTTTTGTCAAGCCGAAGAGCTAGCCTTTGCTCGATCACCTCCCTAGAGACTCCGGGCATATTGGATGCCTACCAGGCGAATACATCTGAATTGGTTCGAAGGAAGGAGACGAGCGAATCTTCCTATTTAGGATTGAGTCCTGGCCTGACCAGTATCTTTTGGGTGGTTGCACTAGCATTTCTGAGTCTAGACAACGTTCTGACGCTTCCCAAAGAAGCGCCCTTGTCGAGTGGAACTTCCTTGGTTTGGTCAGAGAGTTTTGGAGCTATCTTTGGTCTTGAGTGCTTGACCTGCGTGGAAGGTGGATTAATATCCCTAGTCGAAAGTTCGTCGACTAGTTCTAGGGATTTACGATTGCATGCATATGCCATCTTTCTATCCCCTCGAACCGTAATGACCCCTTTTGGTCCTGGCATTTTTAAACTTTGATAGCCGTAATGCGTAGCTATCAGGAACTTTGCCAATGCCGGACGACCAATAATTCCATTGTATGCAATTTCAAAATTTATTACATCAAATGAAATCTTTTCTGTTCGGAAGTTATCTGGTCTTCCGAACGTAACAGGTATGGAAAGTTGCTCTATCGGTTTGGCAGTAAACCCTAGAACTATACCATGGAAGGTATATTTCATAGGCTTTACTTTTGACTTGGGAACTTGCATCTCTTCCAATGCTCCCGTAAATAAGATATTTAAGAACTACCACAATATACTAAAACTCGATTAACTTTGTAATTATTAATAGTAGGTTCTACAATAATAGGGAACCTACCTGGTCGAGTTGAAGGGATGAGGCGGTCTTCTTTGCTGAAGGAGATGACTGTCTCCGACCACTTGGATGGCTTGACGGTGATCAGAGATTCGGTGAGGTTCACTTCCCGCTCTACGGCCTTCAGATGGCACCTTGACTCGTACGAGGAGGATCCACCAAAGATCATATTAATGGTGTGTTGTGGCTCTTGCCCCATTTCTTCGTCGCCATCCTTGTCTTTTTTGGAGGTTGGTTCTACAAGCTCCTGTATGGAGAGAAAAGGACCTTTACCTGAATAATAATCCCCAACTTCTTTTGCCAGGCTCGGCAAGTGCGCAGATCATGCACTACCACCTGATAAAGTGAACACCACTTCTTGTTCTTTTTGTATTTATTGGTCGGAGCTTTTGCCTTGTTACAACCAGAATAGTCCTTTTTGCCCTTGGTAAACTTTTCAGGAATCGCAAGAACCTCTTATTACTGGGCTTGCGATTGCTCTTACCCTTGAGAGCCTCATTATGTTTCTTTTCTGGTTTATCTAGGCCGGGTTGAGGGATTTTCTCTTTTCGATCGATGGCTTTGTTCCATTCAACCACCTTACTAGCGGTTGCGTACCTATCAGCCATGTTGAAAAGTTCAACAGTCGTTCTTGGAGGATTCATTGTGATGTCCTCAGTAAACCGTCGATTCCTCAACCATGCTTTAAAAGCCTGAATAACAGATGTGTCTGCGACCTCAGGGATATAGTTACGGACCTGACCGAACCTTTTGATGTACTACCGAAGAGTCTCATAAGTTCCTACTGGATCCGATAAAGATCATCTTTCTTTCCGGGGCGGTCGTACGTCTGTTGAAAGTTTGCAATCAGGAGGTTGCAGAGTTGCTCCTAGGTGTAAATTGATCCGACCGGTGGGTTAAGCAACCAAGACCGGGCAGATCCTTCAAGTACCGTGCGCAGGTAGTTTGCCATCACATTGTCGTCAGCACCAGCTAGCTGCTCTGATGGCGGTGGTATAGATCTGGAGAAACTCCAATGGGTTTTGAGTTCCATTGAACTTCTCTATGTTGGCTGGTCGAAACTTGATTGGCTAGCGTACTGCTTGGAGTCCTGCCGTGAATGCTCAACAGCCTGTAATCGAGTCATGGCGCCTTCTTTGAAAAGGAGCCGAATTGTAATCAGTTAGAGACCGATTCCTCAGGTTGATATACCGAGTATCCGGTGTCCCAATCCGGTCGTGGACATTGGTATAACGCCTTTGACCACCTGCTTGTTTTAGATGATGTCAAAGATCATCCGAGCCAAGTGGTCACTCCTCTTGACGAGGGGGAGGAGTGGTTGCTTGGAAGAGTCATCTTCCCTTGTGACTCCCTAGTCAGAATATCTGAGGAGGTCTGGGTATCAATCGGTCTACAATTCGACTATGATGACCCCTGCTAAGGGAGATCGCTGCGAAGAAGTCAAAGTTTGACTTTGTGAATTCCTTTATTCCCTGTACATCTATGTACGCTAGATGGTCTGTTGAAGGATCTTTGATACCTGTCCTACAAGTTGAGCATATCCCGGAGTCTTTGCCAGAGTAGGGTCCAGGTTATTTAAAATATCATAAACTCGTTGCATGTTTTGAATTGTTACCGAGAGTCTCGAAGGATTCCAGCTGGCGGAAGATGTTCGATGACTTGAGTTCCCTTCCGACCCTCTGTCTTGCCCTATTCGACCCCTCATGCGCAGTGGGGTAGAAACAAGCGAATTAACTGATTGATGTCCATCAGTTCCACTACCTCCGTAGTCCCAGGTAGGTTCTTGAGTGTCTGCACCATTTCCACCAACGGGTGCTAGCGGGATACGCTGTGGAAGATTGTGCACGACATCCTGATTAGTATCACCGATTGCGTTAACCTTGTGCCTCAAACAGCAATCTTCCGACGAGCTCCCATCGTAACTAAGGGAGCGACTTCCACTGCTTCGGGAAGGAGCCTCCACGATGGGGAGTGATCGGAGATCATCACCTCCGGTGGGCTTTGTGGTGGACTCTGCCTGATCTGGTAGATTCCCGATCGTATACTGAGTTTTATCATCCCCATTTGTCCTTCGAATAGTGGCAACTTCATTGACATCTTCACCAGGTGTCGGTTGGCCCCCGGAATACATTGGAGCCATCAGCGAATATTGATCGCCCATGACCGTATCAAGAGTACATTGACCCTCTGATTGCAGCGCTGACCTTTTATCGCCATTCTTGCCGGTTGGAAGAACCGAGCTTGTAGAGGCGTTCGATTATTCCGAACTGGTCAGAACGACCGATTCCTTTGGGAGCGCCACTGATTGTGATGGTGAATCTTCCTCAATCCAGTCGATCCCGCTGGTCTCAGCGAGAGGCAAGCCTACAATAGAAGATGATGATGACGACATTGCGTTATGTTCCATGGCACGGATGCATGAGTCCATGTCGAGGTTGGAGTAGTCCGCCAAATCAAACCAGTTCTCCTCATCCCATATTCCTGCCATGATCACATAGACGACAACGGAACAGAAGAAAAATGAGGATTGCTGAAATGAGGATTGCTGAGTGAAGAGATCTTCAAGAACTTAACGCCTTCTTCCCCACGGACGGCGCCAGCTATCGACGATCAAATCGTCGATCTTAAGAAAATAAAAAGAGGAAAATAGCTTAAAGTTCTTGGATGAGAGTGGGGTTTCTCTTTATTGCAATGAACTAGCTATTACGGGGGGCCTTTGGCATGGCGATAGACTAGTCCTAATTACATTGAGAGTATTGCTTGAATCTAATTGCCTTCTGATGAATCAGATGTGTTGCAGTTGTTCTCCCTTGGTTGTCTTAGTCTCCTCCTTCTGTTGTTCGTCATCTATCCTTAAATAACTAGTGAAGAGGTGGCAGTTACTCCTGGAAGAGACATCCTTCGAAAGTGACGCGTCTGGTCGGAGGAACAGTGACAGTTAGTGAAATGCCAACTGATCAACGGTTGATGTCAGTGAGAGACAAAACCATATAGTGGTTATTGTCAGTGAATTAGGGCCGGAAACGTTGTGTGGTTTAGAGCAATTAAGACATATGTTCTATTCTTCACACGGAAGGGATGTACTTGGAACCGAATCCAAGTGGCAGTTCAAAGATTCTTCGAGCAGTCATCTGGTCAAGCAATGGGTATAGGACCCCCTACGACCAGGTTACCCATCAAGCGACTCCTGGGATTCTAACGACCATAGGGGTCGTTAGCTATGAGGTTTACGACCACATAAGCTATATGGCTTTTAATTAATATTTAGGAATTTAATCCTCGTCAAGTGTGGATGAGAAAATTAAAGAGAACGCCAAGGTTGTGAAACTGGCGTCATCTCTACCACATTATGGGAGCAGTTGGTGATGGATATTCTCATCAGGAAAAGCACTATCAACTTCAATGAGGCGGTTACATATCTATTGGAGGCGGAGTCTTTGAAGAAGCCATCAAAATCTTCATCCTCAGGTGATCAAGCATTGGCTGCCGTAGGTGTTGCAGACAAAAGCAAAATTCACAGGAAGAAGAAAGGCAAGAACAAGGATGCACGTGTATGCTATATATGTGACGAGTAAGGTCATATGATAAAATAATGTCTTCAAGCAAAATGAGGGGTGATGCTTAGTGGCTGTAGCGAAAGATGATTCAGACGCACTAGTCGTCAATCAAAAAAGTACTTCTCATGGATGGATATTAGATTCAGGTTGTTACTTTCATATATGTTCGGTGAGAGAGATGTTTGATAAAGGAACTCTATGCCCGCATGGAACCGTTCACATGTCGGATTGCAAGGAGTATGCAATCACTAAGGTGGGAATGGTTATATTGGAGATGTATGATGGACCACATCATGCACAGGTGGGAGTTCGGTATGTTCCTGGCTGAAAGTAGACTCTAATATCTGTGTGGTCACTTGAACTCAATGGTGTCGAGGTATTACTTTAAGGTGGAGTTATGCGAGTTACATGCAAAGCATTGATAATCATGAAAAGTATTTGGATAAATGGAGGATATCGGTTGATAGGTAAACCTAAAGGAAGGGCAACATAGGGGAGGTCTGATATAAATCCTGGCTAGGAGAAGAAAATTGTGTCATCAGTGGTAGCTACTCAGATCTCATATGTAGTTGTACGCAACTGTAAAGGTGGTCACAAACTTTGGCAGTCGCAAAGGCAAAGGTGTGAGATGTTAGAAGAAGGAAGATGTGGTAGGACCAACCACGTAGTACCGATGAGAAGGTGGAGCTCGAAGGCGGTACAAACCTATAACATGGAGGTCTATGGGAACAGGAAGTGTGGTTACCCAAACTACACAAGAGAGAGTTCTTAGGTGGAGTGTCCGAGCGGTGAAGCTCAGGTACCAACACACACATTGCAGTGATGTGCATGAGCACCTTTTGTGGGGCGCTCCCAAAGGTGGGAGGAAAAAACAAAAAAAAAGGCAGAGCTGAGTTGGAGCAAATGTTGAAGGAGGACAGTGACTTCAGCGGATAAGAGTCAAGGTAGAGATTGCTGAGATAGAGGGACTCATATCCTATTCCTTTAGGACTTAGAGCGGTATGTTGCATGAATTCTTATATGAATCCTAATGGGTCTGTTTGGAATGGTTAGGCTTTCTGGCGGTTTAGGTCAATGAAGAGATTTGGTGTTTGGTATCGGCTTTTAGATAAGTGTTTGCAGACTTACGAGATGAGAAATGTCTGAAATGCCCCTGAGGATAGTAATAGCTTGTTTGATGTCGTTTAACGCAATTAACAACGTTTAACGATAACTAACAACAATTGATGATTATTAACGATGACTAATAAATATTTATTACAACAAATAATTATAATGAATTTGACGACAACTAATGGTAGTTAACGACAAGTGATGATAACTAACGACATTTGATGACAACTAATGGTATTTAACGACAAATTGACCACAATTAATGTAATTAACCGCAATCAACAATAAATAATTATTACGATAAATAATTATTACATAAATAATTACAATAAATAATCATAATAAATAATTATTACAGTGCATAATTAATACAAAAAATAAATAATTATTACAAAAAATATTAATACAAAAATCAATCTTGACACACAAATAGGCAAAAGGGAACTATTAACTTGATCAACTTCAACTCCTTTGTTAATGAAAGAATAATCCACCAAAATCAGAGCATCATAAAGGATATCTCTCACCAAGATTTCATCATCAGCACTCTGAGTTATGCACTAGAAACCAAAATGCAACATCAATACAAAAGAAACCCAATAATGTCATTATCACAACTCATGTTCCATGAGGGGAGAACTCTTAGTCCATTTTTTTTTCTAAATGACATTACCAGAGCAAATGGAATAAATTTGAACAAATGGTCAACTGGTCACAAGGGAAACATAAGTATTACTATAGACAATATTCTATTAGTCTTGATAAATTATATAGACAATATATGAAGATCCACAGATCAAACTTCAACCTGTTTGCATTTCGCAAAGATGAGATACAATTTCATCCCAACTCATGCTCCTTGAGGATATATTGACAGTAAACATGGCATAGTAACACTAGCATGGAAAACACAAATGAAGTGCAAAGGAACAAGTTGCAGAGTTCTTATCTCACAAAGGTAATTCGTGCTAATTAACTCACACAACAAATAATTCATGCCCCCTCCTCTTTTTTCTGGGCTTGTGACCGGCATCAGCAGTCTTAGGCACCCCCACCCTCACACATACCCCAAAAAATAAAGAAGTAACAAAGAGCAATTTGACCTAAGCATCTTAATATGCTAATAAATTCAAACAACCGATTTAGAATATTTGTTTATTGCTATCAGATATCGAGTTGTACAAGATGCAATCTTGGCCCTCATGACACTTGTGTCAAAATTTTAATCACAAATTGAATATGACAATCAATTGAGGTAAATTAGGCCCCGAGCTAAAAATAAAGCCTTTCTTGTCTAATCATTCACTTGATGCAAATCATCAATTCAAAGTCTACTAATAACAGACAATTGTCGTATTCAACCTCAATTTGACATCATTACATCATCGAGCATTAATCCGAGCCCACAACATCACTAGTCAATATCTCCCAGTGCTAGTATGAAGCAAATAAATCACAATTTGAGACTTGTTCATAAAAAGTCTTGGAGCTTTGGCCAAGTCTACACTTCACTAACCAAATGCAAGGTCAAATTAGCTAACAGACAATGCCAATTGTCATTAACAAATTTCTAACCAAGCTAGCAACGTACCAGGGATGCTAAAAGGAACAGGGAACAGAGTATGTGTTGCAGAAAAGTAGAATGATTTCTCCAGATTAAAGCATACAAATAGATATTATCAAACTAACATGTACATGTTGCTTCCTAACAAATGCTAGAAATATGTTTAAGACATGAACCGGTCACTTTAATTAACCACAACAATACTCTAAATCATAATTCAGTGATTCAAACCCATCTGAATAAGCACCCAATCATTTTTAGTGAATCAAACCCATCTGAATAAGTCGATACCCTGTAGAATTTCATGCTTAATCCACAGACTAAGCTAATTACAGAAAACGCAAAAGCATCAGAGGGGGCGGTGGATTTGGGGATGTAGTACTACTGCGCAAGCCGGTGGAGGGAGCCGGAGAAGGAGGAGGGGACGCGTTGGGGGAGGAGGCATCGCGGCAGTGGAGGAGGAGGTGCGCCGGGGAGGAGGGAGGCGGAGGAGGGCACCGGGGAGGATGCGGGCGGGCGTGAGGTCCAAATCTGGATCTGGGAGGAGGAGGAGGTGCGTCGGGGAGGAGGCCTACGAGGTGGGGGTGAGGAGGAGGCTGGTGGGGAGGAGGAGGCTAGGGGAGGAGGGCACTGAGCAGGCCGGCGTGAGAGCGGGCGGGCGCGAGGGGCACTAGCGCCGCTTTTATCAAGTGGCAATCTGCGGGTAATTACCCCCGAACTTCGGGGGTAATTTGGGAACGGAGTTAGCGGGAAGCTGCGGAAGCTCCCCGCGGGCGGCTTCCCGCTTTCGGCTTCCGCGCGTTGAGCTCGGAAGTGGCTACGAAAAGCCGACCGTTTGGGACGGCTTCCGGCATTTTCGATTGAAAGCTGGAAGCCGAAGCTGAAACAAACACGACCATAGACTTATGATTCCTACTTCTCTTTAGAGTATGATTCCTTCTTCAATTTGGAGAAGAACTAGGAGACTATATAAACTCATGAGGGTTAACTATAGGAACCCAAGAAGCAAACCAAGCAATACAAACTTATGTAAAGCAGAGGACACGAGAGGATTAGAGGCTAGGTTATTCTTTAGTGTTATATTATGACAATGGGCAAGGATCCGACGGTCCTAAGTGGTTCAAGATGGTTGTGAGAGAGCAACAGCCCATTGTACTCTTTTGAGGCCGTGCTTAAGAAATTTGTGATCGGCTTTACTAAATCTTTCTCTCTCGTCGTATTTGCTTCGTCGCCGTTATTTTTGTTCTCTCTACGAGATTCGTATATTTTGTTCTTGATATCATGAACGCTCGCGTTGTTTCTCACAAACTCTGATCTGATCTGGGACTGCTACGCCTAAAGAGGGGTATCAGAGTATAACAAGTACTAGCTATGATTTCCTTGAACTTTAGTTCTACTGTACACAAAACTGTGTGTTAGTCCGTTCTTGAAATTTTAAGCAATGAAGTTTGATTAATAATCTCTCTCTCTTTAAAAAAGTGAAATCCCATGAAGATGGGTAGTATTGTTTTTCTCCTAGGATTTTCCATCATCCTATTGTCACGCTTGGGTGGAGATGTCTTTTTCGAGGGCACCGCGAGAGAATCTGACAGCACGTTAAGTGTATTAAATTTTAGATTGAACGAGGAGTCTTTTTTTGCGAACGATTGAAAGAGCAGTATACTAGGGATACAATGACCTTAAAAAAAGTTAAAAGCCCGGTAACTCAACACGACTTAAGCACCACTAGTCAAGCACACTAGGAAAACTCCTCAATATAAAGCACATCGGATGAGAGCCAATGACCTAGAAGTTTGAAGACCCAGCCATGCGACAAGACAAAAATCCTATTTTCTTTTAAGACTAGTAAGGTGCCCGTATGTTGCAACGAAGTCTCAAAAGAGGATGATACCTATCATCTTACCTGACCCAAATCGTACAATGAATATTAAATTTCTCTTACACACATATCAAGAAAAACATATACGTACACATTTAGTAGTTGACCTTGTTTCTTGTCAAACATGAATACAAAGAAAACATCCTAGTAGTTGACCCCCATTGCTTGCCCCCATCTTGAGTGACATCATTTTGCAGAAGACATTCCATTGATCCATCTGAGCTGCTCTCGACATAAGGCAATGGTGGCATATACTTCATCTCAGGATCAAAACCAGACATGTCTTGTGTGAGATTGGGCATGCCATTTCCCTAAGAAGGCACAACTGCACCATAATTGTTCCTCATTCTCTTTGGTGCTCCACCTTGCGGGTAAGGAGGCTCACCATATGCTTGCATGACAGCGTTTGGAACGAAGACAGAAGTGTAGTCTGGGGTGATTTGGAACGAAGACAGAAGTGTAGTCTGGGGTCATGGCCTTATTGTCCCACCCAAAGTTAGAGAGCCAAATGAGTGACTGCTATGATCAGAGAGCATGTTCATCCCAAATGGCTCAGCAGGCACAAGAGGTTTCACCGGAGGGAGGAAACCAATAGTCTCAATAGGCTTTGCAGGAATCTTCTTGTCACTAAAGGCAAACATTGCGAACAAATTATTGTCTGCATTGTTCAGATGATTGAAAGCTTCATCGTCACAGGTCTTTGTAGGTGGAGCTGGCTTTGCAAACTTGGCAGAAGTTGGCTTCAGGGTGGACTTCTGAGCAGTCGGCACTTCATCAGGAAAATTGGCCTTGGCTTTCTTGACACGATTTTTTCGGGCTTCAACATCATATGCTGCTAGCTGCCTCCTCAGCAGTGTTGTATGTTCCAAGCCAAACACGGACACCCTTGCTAGGATCTCGAATTTCAGCTGCCCATTTTCCCCAGGGACGTTGGCGGATCCCCTGCATCGATTCTTCTGTTGCGCTTTGTGAAGTAGCAAAGAGTCCATCAAGTTGAACAAGCTTTGGAGTTGGCACACCGTCAACATTAAAGGTTGTTTATTAGTGCATCTCAACAAGAACATTTGGAATAGGGCATTGGAAATTTGTACAATATAGTTTTTTTTTTAGAAAAGTACAATAAAAAATAATACTCAAATGAGTAGTTAGTAACTAACTAAAGAAGAACTATCATAGCTATAAACCATAGATATGAAATGTACACATTGTTAACAAACTACAAGAAAATGTTTCAGTCACCAAACTATAGCACCTACAAATCGCCAAGAAAATTGCATGTTAGGAGTTCACAGTAGTTTATCAAACGATCAAGGTATTCTATCATGTGATCAAATCATCCCAAAGAGCAATCCTTTTATTTCGAACAAGTGACTCACTCACCATTCCAACAGGTAATCAATCTATCTATAAAAATAGATGAATTCATATCTTAGCTCAGGTGTACCTTTTTATGCCCCTGTATACAAGAAAATTGCGTCTATAGATGACAATCAGTGAATCAGGTGACCAAGTAATTTGAAACCTTCCGGATCCAGCAAAAAATTGAACTAAAAGATGAATAAAAAAGATCAATCAGTATCAAACATCCAATGCTCCAGCTGATGAGGCCAATCAAAAGAATTGGTGAAACATCCAATGCTCCATGTCCATCTCAGAATCCAATCCCTTCTTATCTGCACTAGGGTCGGAAGCACCATCTCTATTAGGAGATAGCTTCCCAGGAGGGGAAGCCTGGAACCAAAACAAAAGAGAGGAAGGAAGAGAGCGTGAGAGGAGCTAACCGGGGGCGGCGGCAGTGGCGACGGTGGCGCGGGTGAAGGGGAGGACGTTCCTGTGTATTCACCATTCACCAAGATCAGAATCTGTTGCTGAGACATTGGGTAATCACTACTGGCAATGAAGTAGAACATCTCATGAGGATTACAGAATCAACTGGACCGTTATTGCAGAATATATACACACATTACATACCACATAATCGACAGAATACACTTGCTCTCATATCTCTTGGCCTAGCAAGACAAATGTTAATTGTTCTAAAATTTTGCCACCTGAATGTAAATTAAGAAACGGTGCTACACCACTAATGCAATCCTTGCTTATGGAACACCTTATGATTGCACATTTTTACAATTAGAAGACAGATAGCATGTTCTGTAACTAAAGAAGGCCTACCACTTGTGAATAAACTGCCACCAATAATACTTGCATCTTATGAATTAAAATTTCTCTGACTGTCCACAACAAAAATAATTTCCAACAATCTTTTCTCCAAAATAGTAACTGCACATTTTTATGGGATAGATCCTGTTAATAAAATGACAAGGAGATGCTTACAAGTTCAACAGATACAATGTGAAAGAAAGCAATATACTCAAAAGTTCAATCATAATATCATGTGCAAATAATTACTCTTTAGCATGCAATATAGCAATATCCAATAGGTTCATTAATGCGTGAGCACGCAAATTAG
This sequence comes from Ampelocalamus luodianensis, assembly GCA_036346255.1. NCBI lineage: Eukaryota > Viridiplantae > Streptophyta > Magnoliopsida > Poales > Poaceae > Ampelocalamus > Ampelocalamus luodianensis. Next base: position 69,495,153 of record CM070620.1, on the reverse strand, counting down.
TACCTTGCGTTCAGGATCTGCATAGAGACAATCCAATGGAAAGGGCAACTGCATTAAACATATTTTAGACAAAGTTACTTAGGCATGAAATTTTTTGGAGAAAACATATATGCATGATTGATTGATTTTTTCTAGCAAGTCGTCAGACAAGAGGGATAAGTTAGAACAATTCACGGTGTGTGTGTTAAGAGGGTAAGAGATAAGGTATAAATTGAAGTGTACTACATACACACTCAGCAAGAATACGGGCTTTATCTGGTGTGCCAACACCGACAGCAATTATTTTGACACCAGCTGAATCAACTCTCTTCTTCGTATCCCTCAACACAGAGGCCAACTCCCAACTACTCAGCACACAAGCGGAGTTGACGATTAGCACACAAAAAGAAATTAATTAAACCAACAAGCACAAACTCTTACCGAGTAGTAGTTCATAAGTTTCATGGTAAACCATATCTACAGAAGGAGGAGGAACTATCTCTCACACCAGCAAGGACGCCCAAAATGCCTTAGCAGCGCAACGATAGCCATTCCCTGCACAAGCAGTAAAGTACTCCCACAGTTTATTTATGTACAACATCAATTTCATACAAAATTCTCGTGGTTTCATCAAATAATTTCAGTTAAATGGTGTTTAGTGTTTCAATCTACAAAAGGAATATATTTTGCTCAAACAAAGCAACAATTCGTCGCATCTTAATCTGAAAACTTCTGGGATGAAAAGCTTAAACCCATATATAAAGGCAAAATTACCTAGGTCACGTCTCCTCGAATTACACAGATCAAGCTAATTGGAGAAAAGGATGAGCATCTCTACCTCGTTCTGGTCCAACAAGTCCCTGAACAGATCAATTCAGAATTTCAGTTTTACCGCAATAGAGTTACCAAGCAAATTGAGAAACTTGTGCTTAAGTAAGCTAAAATTGCTTATTGACAGATTGCTAACTCTATATAAGTGTATCAAAGAGCCACATGTATATATTTATGACAATCACTGATATCAATAGAAGGAACCGGCCGTTGTGGAAAACAGATCTTAGAGGTTGGTTTCAGAAGCTTCCTTGATAGAATTTATCATTGAACCCTGCTCACCAATAAGGCTTGCTGCCTGTTCACTTGGTGTAAGAATCTGTGTCACAACCATACAATCAGATCCCATGTCTAAACCATCATCATTAATTGTGAACTGATATGCTCTTAGTAGTGCATCAATGGCTGGAGGTATCGGCTCATCAGGTTGTTCCTTTGCAAATATGATTACCTTTCAATGAAAAAATATATGAAAAGAGTGTTTTTAGAAAAATTGTATTGTCTGTTGAACTAAAACATAAATCATGCCCTTCTTTTCATGAACGACAGCCCATCACAGCTAAAACAATTTGATAGACACTAAGAGAAACAAAGTTAATAATACATGGTGTAAAGACACAACAAGCAAGATGCTTATATTGCAGTCACCATGAAAGCTAGATATTGAGATGCACAGTTTATAATTACATAATGGAACAAGCATAAAAAAGTTGAAGAACCACTGAATTTTTGGTAGCCAATTCCTTGCTAGAGTGCCACCTTATTAGAGGGTTGACAGACCATGCTGAAAAAATACATTATCTGCAACCAGGATATTGTAAATGCTTATACACCATGCTGAAAAAAATACATTAGCTGATCTTTCTACCAAAGAAGCCCAATAGTTTTAGTTGCAACGGAAGACAAAGAAACGTAACTAACCACATGAAAGACAGAAACCAATGCTGTTTTTTCAATAATATGGCAACAGATTCTAGTAAAAGAAATACTAATAGATTCCAGACAAAAAAAAGGAATATAGAAATGTGTTCTCCAATGAAGAAGGATAAATCCTTAGGGTGAATACGAAAATACTAAAGCACTAATAAGATAACCACTCAACGAACAACTTACAGCTCGCTCTGCCGCATCAAGATGACCACCTATTACTCGGACGCAGGATTTTGTTTCCTCACACAGTCTTCTGACCCTCTCTCCTTTGTGGCCAATTATTTCACTAACTTTTGTTGCGGGAATCAGCATCCTGAAGACGGTGGTTCCAGGCCAACCAAGGTACACGTTTTCACCAGCAGAGCAAAATGGTATCACCATAGTCTTCATCATCAGTAATTCCTTGTTCTAAACCACTCCCAATCATTTCAATCCCCTCTTTCCCATGAGATTTCCTGACCACTTCAGTAATCTCTCGCTTTCTGGAATTTGTCTGCATCTCAGCCATTCCCTCCAACACTAAAGCATCAAAATAGATAGACAATGAGTCAAAACAAACTGAACAATACAGGATAGCAGCTAGTAGAATGTTCCCGTCAAGTCTTTCATCGCATTTGCACGGACCGATCAAGAGATTCAAAGCAACAACTCGATCAGGCACAAGATCGAAGAACACAACCATGTGTTTACACAAATGCACAATACAATCATGCTAGGGATGCGCCTAGGAGACTCGAACAAGCACAAAATCTGCAGCCCGGATCCGCTCTGAGTGCCTACAGGAGGCACATATACAAGATTAAGCCTAAATCAGAGCAAGGCAAGCTGATCAACCCCTAATACTGCTCTCAAGAAGCAGCGCACACCATCCAAAACCACAATCCTAGGGGTATGCAAGCACCATCGAGAGATGCATCAAAAGCTAAGCTTACTACACGGCCAAGGCGACGCCTTTTAGCACCAAGAAAGCTCAAGAAATAATCCGAGACCTCACAAATCCCCCACCCCCAAAAATGGAGCAGGTAATCCGGACCGGGATCCGAGACCACGCCGTGCAAGCTCGACGGAGAGGGAGAGTGGTCGGCGGAGGAGGTTACCTTGGCATAGCCTGGTGGTCAGTGGTCGGCGGAGGCGTGGAGGTGGTGGTGAGGATCGCCAGTGGCCGCGGAGAAGACAGCGACGCCACCGAGGGCATCGCCGATGCTCACCCCGGGTTCCGGAGAAGGGGATGGCACAGATGGGTTGTGGAGAAGGGGTGCCCGCGCTTGCCGACTTCCTGGATGACCGGATCCGGCGCGCAGCGCAGCGGCGTCGGTGAGGCCGGAAGCGACCAGATCCGGCGCGGATGCGGTAGGGGCAGTGGCGTCGCGGGCGAGGGGAGGAAGAGAGCGCTTGTGGAGGGACCAGGCGGCTTGGGTGGGAGAGGGGGGCGTGGGTGGGGAGAGGTTGGTCGAGCGTGGGCCGTGGGGAGAGGTTGCTCGAGTGAGGAGAGGAGAGGGAGGGAGGTGGGCGTGGGTGTGGGACGGGGCGCGGTTCGTGGCCTTCGACGCGACCTAGGCAGTAGCTCGCCGATCCAACGGATGTAAGAGCGCTACTGAGTATATCTCAACCATTGAGGGAGGACGGACGTCCGCAAACTCCTTTTTTTAAGTAGTATATATATAATAATAATAATATCATGTGTCCGTGTGTTGCAACAGAAAATCATTTTTTGCATAGAATATGTTGTTGCAGCTCACCAATCTCCCTAGTATCATTCATAAGTTAAAACTTTAATGTCTTGCAGCAGAGCTAAGAAGGTTTCATTGCTGCAAGTTTGACTAAGCAACTACGCAAAACAAATTTAGTACGTCAAACATATTCAGATGGCGAAAACAGGCAATTAGTCACAAAAGAACATGCAGATGCATTGATTCTTTCGGTCAGCATGAATCATGACATCTCTACTTGCAAAATAACTGTCTCATTCAACTACAAAAAAATTATCCATTCAATTCAACAAATCCAAGGAGCTGGTACGTGCTATAAAACTTTATACATTCCATTACAACCAAGTTTTGTAACTTCAGCTAAAAGCATTAGATCAGAAAGTGAATAAGGACAACTAAGTAGTAACCAAGACCAACAGCCTGGAACTTATGATTCTGGGAGATGTTTCTGTGAGTCAACTATGTCAAAGCAACATCTATAAACCCAATTAGGATTTTCATTAATTCCTACAAATGGAAACAATTGGTAGATTAGATGAACACCAACAAACATGATAAATCCAAGCATGTTTTGTTAAGGAAAGTGCAGAAAATGTACCTGATAAGGATCAAAGCTACATTCTCAGGTACTTTGAGCAACATTGCTAAGCAAACAAGCTGCCAGTACGAAATAGCGATGATTAGCTCCCACAAGCAGTATGCCAAAGGATTAAAAAAGAAACATTATCAACTGCGCGATAACGAGAAAAAGTAAGACCAAGAATATCAAAAAGGCTAAGCTGAAAATATCAGGATGATACAACTTTAGTTTGTATAATTTATGGCAAAAATTCGTACAAAAGAAACTGTATAACAGGGAAGATAACCAGTACAAACCTTGCAGAATGAAAGACATTTGGCAACCTTTGAATAACTCATATGGGATTTTGACAAACAACTCAAGAAAAAGCTATCTGCTAAGTGTCCTGCAACCCTCAAAACAACAGTTTGTTCGCAAAACTGGTGCATATATGTTACAGAAAGAGATTCATGTTTCCACTAAAAAATGTAATTGGATGGTTATTCCAAAGAACATATTAAACTGTCTGAATCAACAAAAGTAGCTGACAAGAGCACATGATCAAACAACAAGAAAAGTTTCTCAAATAAGGACAGAATACAGATCAATGAATGGTAGATCATTTGAGCCTAGGAATCATGGTACTTACCAAATTTATCATTTTACAAAAGGAAATGGACAAGTTAGTGACCTTTACAAGTGCTGTTCCAAGATAAACAGCAATCGCTTTTACAGAAGTGCCAATGGTGTCATACTCTGACCTGCAAAAAATAATTGGATAAGAAAGTGTGGTCCAGGGAATCTCTTGATACAGAACAATATTTTCATCTATAAAACAAACAGATTCAAATTCTTTCCAGTTTTGCTTCGCAGACACATCCAATCTCAACCCTCTATTCCTTGATGATCTAATTTCAAGTCTGCAACCTTCCGACCCTAAATGAAAGGCCAAAATCTATGCAATCATCCAAACGATCAATGCCACTTGAACGAATGCAACTGCTCTGCTTCCAACTCTCGTCTTATTTTCATACCATCTATTTATCTTCACTCCACTTATTATCACTCAATACATTTTGTAACAACCACAACACTACTCAAAGATGTATTAATATGTGATTTCACGTGATGCACTTGCACATACCAACAAATAATCAGATGTGATGCACTGGCACAAGTCTTGCCAGGTGTGATACACTGGCACAAATCAATGTACAGATGGACTGATCCTTGGCACAGAAAAAATGAATAACTGCAGCTAACACTTTTCTTATACTAACTGCTTGATTGTTATATTGAAGCTAGATGCACAGCAAGGGCAAAATAAATCTTGTTTGCCAAGAAAAGGGTGAGTGAGATCCTCACCAATGCATCGAAGATCGAAACAGCACAACAAACCCACTCCAAACCTGAACAAAGAAAATTCAATTAAAAAAAAATAGTAACGGAATTATGTAATTAGCAACCATAAAATTACAATCGAGTGATCATTACCTCGTGTATGCAGTTAGAACTTCTTTGTAGACGATGTTTTTGTGAAGGTCCCACGAGTCTTCCTAGACTTGCGCCGCTTATCCTTCTCCTTATCTGCGACGGCAAGGATCTTGATGCTGCTTCTGGCGGTGGCTCTAGACAACGCAACGTACAGCTATCCGTGAGAGAACACTGGATCAGGGAGGTAGACACTGACGTTCAGGATGGTCTGGCCCTGTGCCTTGTTGATCGTCATCGCGAAGCTGAGTCTGACGGGAAATTGCTTTCTCTTGAATCGAAACAGAAACATAGCGTCGTCAGAGGGGCATAGAGGTATCCGAGGAAGGAACACCCTCTTCCCGGCGTGCTGGCCCAACACGATCTCGGCATCTATCGCATTCTTCTGGAACCCCCGTACCACCAGCCTCGTCCCGTTGCATAGTCCATTAGTGGGGTCAATGTTCCGCAGTAGTATCACGGGACAATTAATCTTGAGTTTGAGTACATGCGGAGGAAGCCCGTTAGGGGTCAGGTTGTTTAGGAATTCAGGGGGGTAGTAGCTGTGGGGATCATCCTCCGCTCGATCGAAGCTATGGTACACCATCTCCTCCTCGCGAAACAGGTCAACCATCTTCATATTGATCCTGTTGACGTACTCATTCCGGGTCGACAGGATAGCTCGAGATGTGATATAGTTTGGGTTTGAAAGGTTCTCATCCAGCATAGGGAACACACTCTGTATGAGTTTATCGAGGTCGATGGCCTTCCCGGTATGCGGCACGCAGATCTCGTCTAGAAGCTGTAAGCAGCCATCCTCATTGATCTCCTCAGTGTCGTTCCCGACCTGAAGTAGGAACTCTGTGAACTCAAGATCGCTCTGGGCCCTTATGTTATGGACGAGCCTGAGCTGACGCATGCATTCCCATAGGTATGAGTTACGCAACGTCGCGCCGGTTATCTGTGGCCTCGTCCCCTTGCGAACAACCAGAAGAACCTGTCGGAAGTCTCCACCAAACACGACTGTCTTCCCCCCGAATGGTACGTCGCGTCGGCCCATGATGTCACGCATGCTACTGTCTAGGGCCTCAACCGCCTGCCGCTTTGTCATTGAGGCTTCGTCCCATATGATCAGCGACGCCCGCTGAAGAAGTTTAGCGGTCCCACTTTGCTTTGTGAAGCTACAAACCGCCCCATCATCAATGTTGAGTGGGATCTTAAACCTTGAGTGCACTGTCCTGCCTCCAGGCATGACGGAGGCGGTGATGCCGGACGTCGCGGTTGCCACTGCTATCTTGCCCTTGACTCGGACCTTTGCGAGTAATGCTTTATACAGGAATGTCTTTCCAGTGCCACCCGGGCCATCTACAAAGAGGACACCTCCGTCGCCGCTATCAACCGCTATCTCATCGTACGCAACCCTCTACTCGGGGTTAAGGGAGGATGATAGAGACGCATGCTCAAGGTCTAACTCAATCGTTGACTCCTCAAAGATCTCCCTGGCCTCTCCTCCGGCGATGTTGTGCGACTCATCGATAGCGGGGAGACGGAACGATGTTATGTCCTTCCCCATCAACTGGAGTATATTTCGGATATCCAACAGCACCATTTGCTCGACCGTGTGCGGGCATGCGTGGGATCGGCAGTAGTTGTCCGACATTCCCTCGAGGTGCCTGTCCCAGAGCCCACACACATCGCTTGACTCGCAGAAGACCAATATAGTCGCGAACAGCCTTTGGAGCGAGGATGGCATTTGGAACAGCTCGGCCTCGATAAGTCCCCTCTTTTCGTCGGCTTCACGGAAGAACGGGTAGATTACACCGTCCAACGTCCTGAGGTCTTCAAAGGAAGTGGCTCCAGGCACGTGGTTTAGGAGCACCCTGAGATAGTACCGCTCCCTCTCGTTTTGATGGGCCGACACGATTCTGCCAACCTGTGTGCATTCTGTCCTCGTCTTCCATTGCTTCTGACCTGGTTGCCACACAAATGCCACCGAAAAATCCCTGTACAAGATGCATCGAGCCTTCTCGTTTGTCCGGTTTAGCTCGAAATACTCCGTAAGCATGGACCTTTGAAATAGTTTCTATTATTTTCCTATTTAAAATGACGTGACATTTACGGACAACTCACATAGGAACCACTGGGCTTTTGGAAAACATCGCGTACGTTCTCTTTTGCATTTGGTTAACTGGTGCCATTGAGCTACATAATCATTCATAAAATAAATATTTTAGGAACACCATAAAAATTTGTTTTCTTTCATGGTGGCAAGGAGCAAGCATGTTTCACAATCAGTCAATCACATAACACTAATAGAATTGTAAAGACAACTACACTGTTGATACTAAGGAACCGAACCAATTTGAAAATAAAATGACCGAAATCATGTGTAGTGTCCTAGTGTTGATTGATCTGATTGAAAGATCCCAATAGGGCCCCATCAGGTGCAGCTATGTTTGTAGGTTGTACAGTTGTACTACAAGGACAAGAAGATACTGATGAACTTTTATGGCAAGACAAAGGAAGTTAGCCTTTTGTCAATGAACAAAAACTAATTGGTCCTTGGGCAGAAAGAACAGAAGAGAAAAGAGATATGTTGATAGTGTGAGGCTGTAGCATGTTTAGGGGCTAGAGCAAGAGGGGAGAGCTTGGTCATGACAGGGATGAGAGGTCTGTGATGTGGTTCTTTTTATAAAGCTTACTGGATTCTTTCTTGGGTGAATCAGGGATTCCGACTATATAATGTACTATAGGTAATGAAAAACTAAATTCTTCATAAGCAAAATTGTAGCAGAAGAACAGTAAGTGGTATGGCATAGGACAAAAGAAAGTTTCTACCTAGCAAGTGCAAAAAAGCATCAACAGCTGGCTACTGCTGCAAATCCATGGACAAACAAACAAACAATTTCATTTAAATTGAAGGAGAAAGAAACAGACAAACAATAACCTTGCAAATCACAATGTTTAGCTGTCTGACAGAATATGCAATCTGACAAAATACTCGTCATCAATTTTTTGTAGTGAAACAATAATCTGAAGAGTGATTCTTTAAATGAACAGCTAATTGAGGATATGCAATCTGACATAATACTCATCATCAAATTTTTTGTAGTGAAGCAATAATCTGAAGAGTGATTCTTTAAATGAACAACTAACTGAATCAATCAAGTCATATATTCATTGGGCATTAATCATGTCAACCTAGTTCAATATCTTAAATACTGCATGACCTATTGAAGGCATCAAGAGTATCTACATCCAAACACAACATGGCATTAATCATTTCAGCCTCTGAAGAGTGATTCTTTAAATGAACAACTAACTGTGAATATGCAATCTGACAGAATACTCATCATCAAATTTTTGTAGTGAAGCAATAATCTGAAGAGTGATTCTTTAAATGAACAGCTAACTGAATCAATCAAGTCATATATTCATTGGGCATTAATCATGTCAACCTAGTGCAGTATCTTAAATACTGCATGACCTATTGAAGGCATCAAGAGTATCTACATCCAAACACAACATGGCATTAATCATTTCAGCCTTGTGCAGTATCTTAAATATCGCATGACCTATTGAAGGCATCAAGAATATCCACATACCAAAGGCAAATTTCTTCTCTACCAGCATAAACAATCAAGCAATTAAATTGGACATGACAGAAAGGACTGACCTTGTTGTTGGCCTGATTGGATGTAGACCTTCTATGCCTCACGACCTGATCTCGAATCGCACTCAAATTGACTTGATCCACATAATTGATGCAAGGGCAAAAATAAGCAAAGTTAGAAGCAAAAGAGACTTTAGTGTTAATGATAGAGACATAATTGATCCACATAATTCGAATCACACATATGATTTCATTTCCAATGGCCAGGTGAAAGAGCATAATGAACATACATTGAGGACACAAGGTTTATAAGATCATCTTAATGGAGGATTATTCAGTGAACAACTAAATGCATCATCAGAATAGAACATTTATTAGCCTGAACAACTAAATGCACCATCAAATTAATAACTGAGCTGATGACATATCATTAAGGAGTGATGCTGGTGCTAGATTATTATCAACATTCAACAGGCAACATGGTATTAATCATAACTTGTCCTTGCCTAACTGCATTTTCTGATCTGTAGTGAAATCAATACAAGGTGATTAATATTGCATAGCCTATCTCGTGGTTTAATTTTTTTAGAAGTGTGCTGGCCAGAAGTGTGCCTATCCCGTGGTTGAATCAATACAAAGCTTTAAGTCTCTCTCTCTCTCTCTCTCTCTCTCTCTATGCACACACTTTATAGGCATGCAGAAGTGTGGGCTGACCTCTACACTACAGCAGGCTGCGTCACAATGGAAAGCGAAATCTAATCTAAACTATCTCTATGCAACATTTCAGAATGCCAATTTGTAGGTAGCCAAACAGTACTTGCCTATCAATGGCTCTCAATGCTCAAGTACTGTTGGCTACTATCATGAGGCTGGGGGTTGGTAAGGTGCATGTGTCTTTTGGGATAGATTGATTTATCAACCACACACACATTGCTTGATTCCATGAAAACATCTTCAGGAACCATATAAAGCATATGTTTGAGAAGAAAGTTCATTCTTGTCTTTGCTTGTATATATAACAGAAGACTGAAGTGACGTGCTTGTTTGGGCTATCTAGTCATAGAATATTTCTGAGACTAACAACTGTGGTGGAAAATGGATGTGCTCAAACAGAAATTCAGAAGCGTATCAGGAAAATGTGCTGCATAAATGCTCCTATCTAACTTGGGAGCAGAGATCACAGGCACAAACCAAAACAGAATTCTCTGAGCCTATTCTGATCAACACGTTCCAGCAAGTCATGAAAGCAACAGGTAATTTTCATAAAAGAGATTGTTGCAGTTTCAATACTTACTCCTAAGAAGACCATTCTACTACAAAGAACAGGGGCATGGTTCTCAAGAAACAGCCATGGCCAGTCACTAAAGTAGTATATACTATCTCTACTGCTTAGGACCAAAGACATATGCATTCATACATTGAGGACACAAGGGAAACAGATGACTAACTAGAAGGTGATGCTGGTGTGCTGGGTCGTAGTCCTTCTTCTGTGTCTCGACGACCTGACCTCAAGCTCAATGAGGATGACTTGATCTTCCTTAATTGATACAGTGGCTGAAAGAAGCAAAAGATGCAAGCATGAAGATGAAGATTACATACAGAGAGAAAGATAGAGGGGAGCAAAGTGATTTTTTACCCGGTTCTTGTGGAAGAGGAAGTGCAAGAAGGAGGTAATGTGGAAGAGTAGCTATCTTTTGTATGTTGGAATGAGGCAACCGCCAGAGCATCCTTGACTGCAATGCAACCGTCGTGCATTCAACATCGTGGGTGGGGGGCACATGGCTCTGTCTTCTTGGCAATTGGTAGAGCTGGGCAGTTATCGAGTGAGCTGACAGCGGTTGGCTAGCACGCAACATCGTGGGGTTTGTGGGCGCAGCCCGCCGCTCGGGTGTGCCACCGCCGTGTCCTCGTCCCCTTCCATTCCAACTCCTCCCTTCACGCGAACTGCTTCCTCCTCCTCCTCCTCGGTGTCCCCGTCACAACTAGATTCGGCGTGGGTGCGCACCCGAGCGGCGCGGGTGGGGAGACGTGCTCGGTGTAACATCCTAAGTTTAGAGTTGTGTTTCAAATGTAAGAAAATGTGTAGAAATTAAAAACTTTTCTTACATCTTGTATTTCCTGTATGTTCTGAACAATTCTTGTAAAGGAAATATGGAAATACAAAGTCAAAAGTCTTTTGATCCAAATCTTGACCCTTCAAAATTTTCCTTGTCAAATCTTGAGATCATCCTTTGGAAATATTTTTCCTAAATTCTAGGGTGGGTGTGTGACCCCTTTGAAAAATTTCACAATTTTAAAAAAATGTTTGAATATATTTGGAGGGCAGTCAAACCTGTTTGAATTTCAGTCAAACCCTAGTTCAGAACCTTGCAGAATTTTTGGAGAAAAATTCACTGCATGAAAACCTCTGAAAATTTTATACAAGGTCATTATCTAAGTTAGCAAGCTCTGTAAAAATTTCAGAAATTTTGGAGTTAGTTTGCTACCTTTAAAAATTCCTCAAAGTTTAGCTGTTAAATTAAAACCCTAAGTCAAACCGGTTGGGTGCGAGTCAGACTCGGGCTCGAGCCAATTGACATGGCTCAATCAACTAACTGCACCTCAGGCTCACGTTTGAGGCGCACCCCTTTTCAACCGTTTGATGTAGATCTAACCGCCCTCGTCCGCGAAAACAATCGGACCTCCCCATCATCCACTTAAATCTGAGCCGTTGATCTTGGATCGGACCGCTATGGATCGTTCGAAACAACCGGACTTCCTAATGCAACTTTCAATCGTGGCCGTCCATCTTAAATCCAACGGTCACAACCTTCTTTTTCTATTCTTCTTCTTCCTCTAGGCTCTCGTACTCGCGTGCGCGCCATGGCGGGGACTAGGAGAGGGCAGTGCCCTATCCCCTCGCACGTCAACGGCTCTTCGCATTAAATGCGCCCCAGGCTTTCGGCCCCAAAGTCCTGGTCTTCACTTGCCCCCATCATTTCTTTGGTCCATGGCAGTGCCATGAACCGAGCTCACCATTGAGCTATGTCCTGGCTCAAACCCTAATCCTCCCTCTATATAAAGCCCCCAAGGTTCCTCCTTGAGCTCCTTTACAACACCCCTAGCTCCGTCTCTGTTCCTTGAGCTAAAAACCACTGAAATCCCTAAATCACCATTATTGACCGTGAAGCTCCATTGTGGATCCTGGTGCTCCAGTGGTTCTTCCTCCCTTCTTTTTGTACCCTTTTGGGCACCTTAATACCCTAATCATTTCCCCTCACTCAATTTTGGGTTTCATTCACAGGAATTGACCAATTTTGAGTTTGGATCCTTTTGGTCGAATTCACCCCCTTTCTTCCTCAGCTCCGGTAAGTAGTTCATTTAGCAATTACTTGCTCTTAGACCTTCTGTTGGCCCTAATAAAGCTCTCTGGACCATCCACTGGTTTTTTTTTTTTTGCTTAGATCGTGTTTACTCCATCTTCTTCTTCAACTCCGCCGAGCTCTTCCACCCTCAAAGCTTCTCCAACCATCTTGGACCCTCTCCTAAGCCAAGGTAGCTCCTTATTAGTCCTTAGAAGCCTGGGCACCCGCTTTTGTGGACCTTTGCGGAGCTTTTAACCATTTTCGCTTTTTGGCCGTTTTGGTCACCGTCACTCATTTCCGGCTCGCCCGCGTTTTAGGCCGCCGCCGCCGTCGAGGTTACCTCCTTCGGGTGCGCAAGGTTATTGCAAACCCATTTTTGCCTTTAGTTGCCGTCGCGGTGGCCAGAGCCGCCGGCGACGAGCCTTCTCTCGCGCTCGGGTTTTGTCGGACTTGAAAACGGGCGTTGTAGCGTTGTCGTTAGGACAAAGATTGAGTTATTAATTACTAATCATTGTTAGTAATTGATTGCTATCCTAAATGGCCTACTGAGTCACTGTTAGGTGGGCCCAATCACTTAACCCCCCCTGCTGGTAATGTACAGAGCCTTTAGGACATCATTAATGTTAATCATTGATAATCATCATTAATCATTGTTTAGCAATGAATGTCTGTCCTAATATGACTCTTTAAGTCACTGCCAAGTGGGCCCAGCCACTTAAGCACCCCTGGCACCGTGCGATACCCTTCGGACATCATTAATGCTAATCATTGTTAATCATTAGGTTTAGCATTTAATGGTTGTCCTAAATAGCCCTTTGTATCACTTACATGTGGGCACGCACCCTTAAAAGCCCCTACTGTGCACTTATAACACGCATGTGTTATATGCGCAGATCGTGGATCGTCGATCTTGTGATCAACGACCTAGATCTGGGAAACAATCGGACCCCCGAACGTCCAAATCACTTGGGGCCATTCATCTCACGATCTGCGGCTCACATCGTGAGTGCATTCGGACTTCCGAATGTGGTTGCGCTCTGAGCCCTCCATCTCCAGATCTGCGGCTGTGGATGGTGGATACGTTCGGACATCTGATTGTCCCGCTCACCTTGGACCATTGGATTCCAGATCTGCGGCCCACGTTGTTCCACGTCTTTTCTTTTTTAGTTGGATTTGTTTAATTCTGGTAAGCCTTTATTTGTCAACTGAAAATTGTATTAAACTTCGAAAATTCATAACAATTCATTTTAATTCCTTTTTAGATGATTCTACCTGTGTTAAATTCCTAAATAACTAAAATTTAATCTAAAAATACTTTTAGGCAGTGTTCTGTACCAGAAAATCTTGTAAACGATATTAACTTGTTTCAGCCATTATTTGATATTCCAGAAATTCAACTAAAACTTGTAAAATGCATAACTTTTCTGTATAACTTCAATCTGGGCAAACTCAAGCTTGTAAAATTCCTCTATTAGTATACTTTAATGTGGCATAGGTTTTGTTCATGTATGTATCTCTGAAAAATGACATGTTCTAGTTTTACAACTTAGAAAAATCATAAGTAATTTATTTTAACTCCAAATTGAGTAAACTCAACTTTGCTGTTCTTAGGATGTCATTATCTACCTACCATAAAAATTTCAGGTTCTAGGTCATTCTAGAAATTTATACCATGAACAGTACCAGTAATTAATTTAGTTTGAATTTTTTATGCTGGGAGAATTTGTTTTAGCTATAACTTTTGCATGCTTAGTCCAAATTGAATAATTCTTGTTCCTAAATTTGTCTAAAATCATACCCTTCCTGCTGTGTAAATTTCACGAGTGTTGGATGATTTTTGCTGTTGAGGTTTGTTTGGTGTTCTTCATTCTTATCGGGTTTTTTCGCGTTCTTGCGTTAGGTTGCAAATAATCTTTTGAACCTGAGAGCTCCCCTCTGCAGCAAGAGCAAGGCCAGCAAGGCAAGCAGATGTAGCATCATTTGATCATATTGCTCCTACTATTTTTCAAATTCTAATATGTTGTTTGCAAATTCTACGTATGCATTGCTATCTTGTTTTAAACTATTGTCGATTAGTTGACCTATTAAATGCATAATCTATAGGTAAATATTTATCCTCTACTACTGAGCCTAGGAATACTTGCTGTGATTTTGGGTTCGTTGGATGCACCCTTGTCACTTAGTAGTTTTCGAGTATGTTGCTTAGCCATGCTTAGCTACCGGTAGAAATGGGCGGTTATCGACTTGTCGATAACCTTGATCACACAAAACTTATTATTATCTTTATGATGCAGCCTTTGTGCTATATTTACTTGTGAAAACTAAGAACTGAAAACAAAATGATTTGGACTTGGGCACAATGGTATGTTGATGTGCTTTTGGGTGTGACTGGAATGGTGCCCGAGTCCAATGAACCCAAAATCACAGCAAGATAGTCGTAGGCTCAGTAGTAGAGGATAAATATTTGCCTACAGATCATACATCTAATGGGTCAACTGATCGACAATAGTTTAAAACAAGATAATAATGCTTACGTAGAATTTGCAAACAACATATTAGAATTTGAAAATAATAGGAGCAATATGATCAAATGATGCTACATCTGCTTGCCTTGCTGGATGTGCTCTTGCTGCAGAGGATCGCTTTTGGGCTCAACAAATCTTCGGATCCTAACGCAAGAATGTGAAAAATCCAATAAGAACGAAGAATACCGAAAGAAACTCAAAAGCCAAAGTCCTCCAAATCCCATGAAATTTATACAGCAGCAAGGACATGATTTTAAATGAATTTAGCAATAAGAATCACTTCATTTGGACTAAACATGCAAAAGTTATAGCCTAAACAATTTCTTTCAGCCTGAAAAATCCAATTAAATTAATTTCGGTTACTGTTCATGGCACAATTTATCATAAAGATCTAGAACCTGAAATTTTTATGGTAGGTGCAACATGGCATCCTAAGCACAGCAAAATAGGATTTACTTTATTTGGAGGTAAATTGAATTATTTATGATTTTTCTAAGTCATGAAACTAGAACATATCATTTTTCAAAGGCAAATGCATGAACAAAACCTAGCCTACATTAAAGTACTTTAACAGAGGGATTTAACAAATTTTATTTTCCTCAATTTGGAGCTACAGAGAATTACTTAATCAATTTTCAAGTTTTCAATGAATTTCTAGACAACATTAAATATTAAACAAATTAAAAAACCCCATTTCATTTTCTGCTACAGAAAAGCACCTAAACATATTTTTAGATTAAAGTTTAGGTAAACAGGAATTTAACACATTTGGAATTATCTAAAAATGAATTAAAATGAATTAGTTATGACATTTCCAAGTTTAATACAATTTCCAGTTTACAAATAAAAGGTTTCGGGAATAACTTATTCCTAAACCAAGGAGAAAACCCTGGACCGTTGATTTGGAATCAGACGGCCCAAAAGCGCGGCCGATCGAAGCGCACCCCGCGCACAAAGGGGCCGACCGTTGGATCTGATCCAACGGTCCTCAAGAGGTGGGTCGTTCGGACTTCACAAACGCCCCCTCAAATCTGGGCCAAGGATCTAAAAGAAACGACTCAGATCAAGGGTTCCTTCGGAGGGCCGAACGCAACAGAGATCTGGGCCACAGATCTCAAAATGGATAGCAAAAGAGGACTTGACTTCCTAGAACACCTAATGTGCTGAGGAGGTCTACGCCGTTAGATTAGATCTGACGGTCCAGAGCTACGGAGAGGTCCTAAGGTTAAAGATCTATAAGAGGAGGTCTTGGATGATCCAGATCTAAAGGAGGGAGATCCTGACGGCTAAGATCTCGTGGGGGAGGTTTTCAACGGTCAAGATCTACACGAGGAGGTCCGCAAAGATCAGGCCTTAACAAATGGAGGTCTTAACGGCTCAGATCTCCACTAGGAGGTCCTGAACGGTCAAGATCCACCCGGGGGTGGTCCTAAAGGTTAAGATCTACGGAGGAGGAGGTCCTGAGGTTTTCTTTGCAAAAGACCAAGGGTGGTCTTTTGTAAAGAGGACCCCAAGGGCGGTCCCGAGAGTGGTTTTTACAAAAAACGACCACGTGGTGGTATTTTTCGCGTAGGGGTGATCCTAACGGTTAAGATTAAGCCAGGGAGGTCCTAAACGGCTAGGATCAAAACCGGGGGAGGTTCTAGCACTAAGGTTTTCGCAGACAAAGATCCTACGGTGAAGATCTAACCTGAGGTAGTCCTCAACGGCTATGATGAACCCTAGGAGGTCCGGGGACTTGTCGAAAACATGATAACAGTACATAGTGCCGCACTTTGCCCGCCGACTCGTCGTCGGCGACTCCGGCCACGACGGTGCAAGCCAACGGTGCAAAAAACGTGCACAATACTATTACAAACCAAAAGCGAGTACTCTCGACGGCGGAGCTGGCCTAGAACGCCGGCGAGTCGGAGAGGGGCGGAGGAGCTGCTACGACAAAAATACTAAAACGCGAAAAACTTCTGCTACGATCTAATCTAACAGGTTCTCGACCATTAGGGGGCTATTGCGAACACACCTGGACGTAGGAGAGGTCCGAAGGAGCTCGGAGAAGTCCTGGCGGCGGAGACCGACGCCAGAACTGAAGACGACAACGATGACAAGTGATCCTGAGCAAAGTGGAGGTAAACGGATGGTAAGGATAGCTTCGCGATGACCCAGAGGTGGTCCAGGAGCAAGGAATCGACTAGAGGAACTACTTACCGGAGCGGAGGACGAAGAGGACCTTCTATAGCCGCAACCACGCCAACTCCAATTTGGGCAAAACCTGCGAAGGTGACCCAGAACGGAGTTAGAGGAAAGCTTTGCGACCAGCAGAGGTCCAAGAGGAAACAATTTGCTGGGCAAGAAGACCACTGGAGCACCAATACCACCACCGAGCTTCACGACCAATAATGGCGGTTTCTAGGGGGGTTTTGGGATTCGGAGTTCCAGGAACAAGGAACGAGCTAGGGTGTTGGAAAGGATCGTGGGCTTTTTATAGCCGAAGGGCCACGGTTTGAGCTAGGGCACGCTCCAAGGATGAGCTTGGTTCATGGCTCTGCCATGGACGAGCTGAAATGATGGGAGCAGCTCGGAGTGCGACTTTGGGCCGAAAGCACTGGCACGCATTTAATGCCAAGAACAGAGAGACATTGACGAGGACGAGCTTGAGGTGATAAGGCACAGCTACCCACTGCCATGGCGCACGCGCACGTACGGGCGCACCGAGGAAGAAGAAGAACAGAGGAGGAGGTCGGGGAGGTCGACGATCGTTATATCATGGATGGACGGCTTCGATTGCTCATGAGCTCCGGAGGTTTAAAACGGTAGGGGAGGTCGTGAGCGTTAGATGGAGATCTAACGGCTCCGGTTTGAGGCGGCTCTCAGGAGGTCCGAAGGTTCCCGCGAACGAGGACCGCCTCATGGAGATCTAACGGTCGAAACACACGCGCCCAAATACCGAGCCCGAGTGTGGCTCAAGCGACTTGGCTCGACTGAGTCAATTGACTTGGGCTCGGGTCTGACTCGAGCCCGAGTCTGACTCGAGCCCTAGGTTTAGAATTAGAACAGAGATCTTTGGGGAATTATTTGAGGTAGCAAACTAACTCCAAAAATTCTAAAATTTTTACAGGAGCTTGCTAACTTAGGTATTGATCTGGTATAAAAGTTTTAGAGGTTTTCATGCAGTGAATTTTCCTCCAAAATTTTTGTAAGGTGCTGAGCTAGGGTTTGACTAACAATCAAACTAGGTTGACTGACCTCCAAATATATTCAAACAATTTTTAAAAATTTTGAAATTTTTTGAAGGGCAAGATTTAGGTCAAAATGACTTGTGACTTTGTATTTTCATAATTCCTTGACAAGAATTTTTCAGAACATACAGGAAATATAAGATGCAAGAAAAGTTTTAAATTTTTTACACTTTTTCTTACATTTGAAGCACAAGCCAATACTTGGGATGTTACAAATCTCCCCCTCCCCCATTACAAGAATCTCGTCCCAAGATTCCGTTTACTCGGAGAAGAAAGACGGGTAGTCCGCACGTAGACGATTTTCCCACTCCCAAGTTGCCTTATCCTCAGAATGGTTCGACCACTGAACTTTAAGGAACTTGATGACACGGTTCCTTGTTCTTCGTTCAGATTCTTCAAGAATACGAACAGGATGCTCGCGGTAGGTCAAATCTTCTTGCACATCGATATTTTCCAACGAAGTTTCCTTAGTTGGAATACGGAGACACTTCTTCAAATGGGACACATAGAACACATCATGTACCCCCTCAAGTGTAGCTGGCAACTCCAATTTGTAGGCAACAGCTCCTACCTTCTCGATAATGCGATAAGGCCCAACATATCGAGGAGCTAACTTGCTCTTCACGCCGAAACGCTGATGTCCTTTCAAAGGTGAGACTTTGAGATAAACAAAGTCATTGGGCTCAAAGCTCAACTCACGGCGACGACGGTTCGCATAGCTCTTCTACCTGGACTGAGCCGTGCGCAAACGATCGCGGATAAGCTGAACTTGACTTTCGGCCTCATTGATCGAATCCGGGCCGAAGAACTGTCTTTCTCCAGTTTCTGACCAGTTCAACGGGGTTATGCACTTTCTCCCATACAAGGCATCAAAAGGTGTCATGCCGAGACTGGCTTGGAAACTGTTGTTGTAGGAGAATTCGACAAACGGTAGGCACTTCTCCCACTTCTTTCCATAGGAAAGGACACAAGCACGGAGCATGTCTTCCAAGACTTGGTTGACTCGCTCCGTCTGGCCATCAGTCTGAGGATGGTAAGCCGTGCTGAAAAGAAGGCGGGTCCCCATAACTTCTTGCAAGCTATTCCAGAACTGGGAGGTGAAAATAGAGCCACGGTCTGAAATGATCGACTGAGGTACACCATGCAAACTCACAATTCGGGAGACATAGAGCTCGGCCAAGTGGCCAGTGTGAATCTTGCTTTTGACCGGAAGAAAGTGTGCCACTTTAGTCAACCGATCGATGACAACCCAAATGGCGTCGTTCCCTTTTGACGAGCAGGGCAAACCAGTGATAAAATCCATGCCGACGGAATCCCACTTCCACTCAGGTGCTAGCAAAGGCTGGAGAAGACCTGCTAGACGCTGATGCTCGGCCTTCACACGAAAACATACGTCGCACTCGGCAACGAACTTGGCAATCTCACGCTTCATTCGGGTCCCACCAGAATCTCTGACGAAGGTCTTGGTACATCTTTGTGGCCCCAGGATGAATGGACAAGGGGGAATCATGGGCTTCACAGAGAATCAAATCCCGCAATTCCATGACCTTTGGAACCACAAGGCGATGTCCAAACCACACAACGCCGTGCTCATCTTCTGAGAAGCACTTGGCTGTCCCATTCTTGATGTTCTACTTGATTTGACTCACACCAACATCCGATTGCTGCGCAGCCTTGATTTGATCCACCAAGGTTGGTTGCACAACCAAGGTAGCGAGAGAACTGTGCTCAATCAAACCCAAATTGAGTTGCTAAAATTCTTCAAGAAGGGCAGGCTGCTGCTCCTGGAGCATCAAAGCATTGCAATACACCTTCCGACTAAGTGCATCGGCAACGACATTAGCCTTGCCCGGATGGTACTGGATACCCATATCATAATCCTTGATCAATTCCAACCATATTCTTTGCCTGAGGTTCAGATCTGGCTGGGTGAATAAATACTTCAAGCTCTTGTGATCCGAATACACTTCACAACAGTTACCGATGAGGTAATGTCGCCAAATCTTGAGTGCATGAACCACAACAGCTAACTCCAAATCATGGGTAGGATAGTTGAGTTCATAAGGCCTCAATTGCCTTGATGCATAGGCCACAACCTTGCCTTCTTGCTTAAGAACACAACCGAGTCCCTGACGAGAGGCATCGCAAAAGATATCGAAGCTCTTGTGGACATTGGGAAGAACAAGAACTGGGGCTGAAGTCAAACGCTTCTTGAGTTCCTAAAAACTCTCATCACAAGCAGAGGACCACACAAACTTCTTGTCCTTCTTGAGCAACTCGGTCATTGGCTTCGCGATCTTGGAGAAGTTCACGATAAAGCGACGATAGTATCCTACCAAACCAAGAAAACTCCGCACATCGGTGACCGACTTGGGCTGACCCCAAGATAGCACATCACTGACCTTGCTGGGGTCCACGGCTACGCCTCCTGCTAAAAGAACATGGCCCAAGAATACCACTTCCTTCAACCAGAACTCGCACTTGCTGAACTTCGCATACAGCTGGTGCTCACGCAGCTTTCCCAATACAAGCTTCAGATGCTCAGTATGCTCTTCTTCACTCTAGGAGTAGATAAGAATATCATCGATGAATACCACAACGAACTTATCCAGATACTCCATGAATACTGAGTTCATAAGATTCATGAATAGGCCAGGAGCATTGGTTAAGCCAAAAGACATGACGGTGTACTCGTACAGACCATAATGAGTAGTGAAAGCCGTCTTCGGAATATCTTTGGACCTGATCCTGACTTGATGATACCCCAATCTCAAGTCAATCTTGGAGAATACCCGAGCTCCGGTCAACTGGTCAAAAAGATCGTCAATGCGGGGCAAAGGGTACTTGTTCTTCACCGTCACTTCATTAAGCGGACGGTAATCAATGCACATGCGCAAGGTCTTGTCCTTCTTCTTCACAAAGATCACTGGACAACCCCAAGAAGATGAGCTAGGATGGATGAAACCATTCTCTAGAAGCTCACCTAGCTGCTTCTTCAGCTCCTCCAACTCATTAGGAGGCATTCGGTACAGACTCTTCGAAATTGGGGCAGTACCGGGCAACCACTCGATGACGAACTCCAGGTCTCGAACTGGAGGCATCACAGGCAAATCTTCGGGGAAAACATCCACGAAGTCACATACTGTGGGGACATCCTGAATCTCCAAGGTTGTCTTCACTTCAAGTGCACAAAGATGTCGCCCTTGTAGCTGCGGTGAAAACCCAACCTGTTCGCCTGAGGGGCTTGTGAGGTAGACGACCTTCCTGGCACAATCGATTTGCCCCAAGTGTTGGGACAACCAATCTATGCAAAGAATCACATCCAGACTCGCTGAGTTGAGTAGGATAAGATTTGCCAAGAATCCCACTCCTTCGACTTCAATAGGAGCATCCCGGCATTCTTGATCAGCTCTTATTTCCGAACCCAAAGAGCGAATAAGCAAAGGAACCCCCAAAGGAACAAAGTGAAGATCACTAGCAGCAGCAAAAGATCTTGAAATAAAGGAATGCAAAGCTCCTGAATCAAACAATGCTGTAGCAGGGCGAGAATTGACAAAAAGCATACCCAACACAACGTCGGGTGCCTCCTGTACCTCCTCAGCCGAGATGTGGTTGACTCGGCCACTTCCCACGCCCTGGGTCTTCTGGATAGTCTTATGGTCAGGTGGATGACCACTTCCTTGCCCGCGTCCTCCATTAGGATGAGGGGCCGCTCCAGTCTTCTGAGGGCAACTATTCGCATAGTAGCCCTTGTTGTGGCAGTGAAAGCAAGTGACCTTGGCAGCCGGGTTGCGGAGGCCACCCTGCTGCTGGACCGCAGGTGCACGTGGCTGAAACACGGCCTGCGGGGGACGAGGAATCGGCGCCGACGGCCTCGGCGGTGGTGAAGCCTGAGGATGGGCCACTAGTGCTGGCCCAACACGGGGACAAGAGAGGCTGGTCCGTGCAGACTTCTGGGCCTCCCACTTGCGCTTGCGGGACTCGCCCAGCACTCTTGCCTTATGCTCGACGACTATGGCCTTGTCTACCAAGGTCTGGAAGTCGGGGAAGTCAACAATAGAGAGCTTGTCCTGCAGCTCCTTAGACAAGCCCTCCATGAACTTCTCCTGCTTGGCCTCATCAGTGGCCACCTCAGCAGGAGCATACCTCGCCAGATGGTCGAACTCATGGAGGTACTCAGTCACAGATCTGCGCCCTTGCTTGAGCATAAGAAACTCTTTCTTCTTGAGCTTCATCAGGCCGGCGGGGACATGGGCCCGACAGAAAGTAGTGTGAAACTCCTCCCAAGTGATCACGTGGCCAGCGAGCTGCATGGCGAGGAAGTTCTCCCACCATGAGAGTGTTGCACCCTCCAGCTGATGGGATGCGAAAAGTGCCTTCTCCTGTTCCTGGCACTGAGCAATGTTGAGCTTTCTCTCAACCAGATGCATCTAGTCATCTGCGTCAAGAGGGTCCTCAGACCGGGATAAAGTAGGCGGCTGAGTGCGAAGGAACTCCAAGAGTCCCCCCTGCGACTGATGTCCATCACCTCCAGATCCGGAGGCACCAGAGGGAGTGGAGGTGTTCCTCGCGATAACCTCCAGGATCTACGTCTGATCCATACGGTTCCGCTCGATCTGAGCGAGAACCTCAGCCATGGTCGGAGGAGGCGGAAGCTCCTCATCGGGATCAGCTCGCTGACTCTGACCGCTGCGAGTCCTGCCAGCCATCCTGTTCCACTAAGATAAGTCAGTAACAAGCCTGAAACGGAAAGGCAAGGAAAACAATTAACACATCTAAGAAATGAACTCCAAAAGCTTAAAACAAGCACAAAATCAGCACACGACCTTAAGTTACAAGATCAACTCCTTAGTACGACTAACCCGTATGGCAAGAACGAGTAATCGGTTGAGGAGGTAAAATTTCAGAACTCAATTCTAGACCTAACACAGCTAAAAAGCAAGGTAAACCACCTAATGGAGTGTTAGACACTTAGCCAACTCATATCACATATTACCCTTTTACTCCCTACAAGTTTTAGTTGAATTAACCTCTCATTTTCAGTTCTATATACTACCAATAGCTAGCTGTCCACAATCTGAAACTTGCGGTCCAGATTTTGCCTCCAAGCTCTTAGCCGAAATTTTCAACTCCAGAAGCTCCTAATCTCCACCAAAAGACAGCCAACACTTCAATTTATAACTCTTATGGTTTTCCCAAAACCAATCTAACCGATAAGCAACTATCTTTTGAAAGAAGATGAGAAGAATATCAGCATTTCAAAACTTAACAAGACAAGGTAAGGTGAGCAAGCTAAGATAGGTGAGGAGAAAATATGAGAACTTACTTAGATTTTCATAAGCCATTCAATATTTTGAAACTAAGTTTTTCAAAATATCCTAAAGGCGACCAAGCTAGGGGCTTCTACGGTCAATATGGCTCTGATACCAACTTTGTGAGACCCTGGTGTATTTAGCTTGTAATACTTAGTCTTCCCTTGACTCTAGCATCACAAACAAAATATATCGTGCCTCGATGGACATCTACTTCCCAGAATTGCAGCACACATACATCTTTACAAAATCATATATCATTTCCATACAACACATAATAGCAAGTCTAGCCAAAGACATACATAATATAGAGTTATTACAAAAGAGCCGATCAGCCAAATGACATCAAAGTAACAGTAATAGCGAAAGCAAAAGCGCCATAAGATGGCTATGAACAAAAGACAACCGGTTAGCCAACATAACCCACAAGGCAACCGACCAGGCCGCCAAGCTAGTCGCACCTGCCGCAGCACAACTCACAGAAGTAGACCCCTTGGGGATCCACTTACTCCTCTGCACACAACAAGCAATGCAGATGAGTACAAAAATGTACTCGTAAGACTTACGAGTAACAAGCCTATACATAGCTACATGAAAACTGTAACAAAGGAGATGGTTATAAGGTTA
This sequence comes from Ampelocalamus luodianensis, assembly GCA_036346255.1. Classification (NCBI taxonomy): domain Eukaryota; kingdom Viridiplantae; phylum Streptophyta; class Magnoliopsida; order Poales; family Poaceae; genus Ampelocalamus; species Ampelocalamus luodianensis. The sequence continues at coordinate 69,471,021 of CM070620.1, read as the reverse complement.
ATTGGACGCATAAAGCAATTTTCATTTGCAATAATGTAATAGATTGAAGGCAATTTGTCAAATCTATTTTTAATCATTGAAATAACAGCGAGGTAACCATAAATAACATAAGTAACAACCTAGAGGTGATTAACCCAATAGCCACCACAAAATAGCACGAATCCCCAATTCGTACCACCCATCAAGTTTTAGTTAAAAGGTTGTAGTCTAATTCTTGCGAAAAATAACCAAGCGTGACCATAACCTAGGACAAGGCTATTCGAATAGATTTATCCCTGCAGGGGTGTACCAATTTACCCACACTTCAAACCGTCTTTAAGCCACAAGATTAGCACACTTCCAAAAGTATGCCGGCACGGCTAAGTCCTACGAGACATTTTCAATATTGTGCATCAACTACGAGCCGCTCGTATGGATAGAAACACATACGCTTACATTGTAAAGCCGAAATACAACTACCCACCCGGGGTAAAGCTTTCGGACAACTACAATGCTCCCAACATCTTCCCTCCTACAACCTCCTACGACTCGGAGCCAACACACGCCAAAGTACTAAGTCAAGAGAGGTCTCATACCCTCTAGTGTGGTTAGCACACAAAAGTGCTTGGATCAATGACGCAAGTAATTCGGTCCTTGTTGACTCGGGCACCATTCCAGTCACACCAAAAAACACACCAACATACCATTGTGCCCAAGTCCAAATCATTTTGTTTTCAGTTTTAGTTTTCACAATTAAACATAGCACAATGCTGAATATAAAGTCATAATAAGTTTGTGTGATCAAGGTTATCGACTAAGTCGACAACCGCTCATTTCTACCGGTAACTAAGTATGACTAAGCAACATTAACTCGTAACTACTAAGTGACAAGGGCTCATCCAATGAACCCAAAATCACAACAAGATAGTCCTAGGCTCAGTAGTAGAGGACAAACATTTGCCTACAGATCATGCATCTAATGGGTCAGCTAATCGACAATAGTTTAAAACAAGATAGCAATGCATACGTAGAATTTGCAAACAACATATTAGAATTTGAAAATAGTAGGTGCAATATGATCAAATGATGCTACATCTGCTTGCCTTGCTGGATGTGCTCTTGCTGCAGAGGATCGCTTTTGGGCTAAACAAAATCTTCGGATCCTAACGCAAGAACGCGAAAACTCCAATAAGAACGAAGAACACCGAAAGAAACTTAAAAACCAAAATCCTTCAAATCCCATGAAATTTATACAGCGGCAAGCGCATGATTTTAAATGAATTTAGCAACAAGAATCACTTCATTTGGACTAAACATGCAAAAGTTATAGCCTAAACAATTTCTTTCAACCTGAAAAATCCAATTAAATTAATTTCGGTTACTGTTCATGGCACAATTTTCCGGAAAGATCTAGAACCTGAAATTTTTATGGTAGGTACAACATGTCATCCTAAGCACAGCAAAACAGGATTTACTTTATTTGGATGTAAATTGAATTACTTATAATTTTTCTAAGTCATGAAACTAGAACATATCATTTTTCAGAGGCAAGTGCATCAACAAAACCTAGCCTACATTAAAGTACTTTAACATAGGGATTTAACAAATTTTAGTTTGCTCAATTTGGAGCTACAGAGAATTACTTATTCATTTTTCAAGTTTTAAATGAATTTCTAGACAACATTAAATGTTAAACAAATTAATACAACCCATTTCATTTTCTGCTACAGAAAAGCACCTAAACATATTTTTAGATTCAAGTTTAGGTAAACAGGAATTTAACACAGTTGGAATTATCTAAAAAGGAATTAAAATGAATTAGTTATGACATTTCCATGTTTAATACAATTTTCAGTTTACAAATAAAAGGTTTCGGGAATAACTTATTACTAAACCAAGGAGAAAACCCTGGGCGTTGATTTGGAATCAGACGGCCCAAAAGCGCGGCCGATCGAAGTACGAGACAAAGGGGCCGACCGTTGGATCTGATCCAACGGTCCTCAAGAGGTGGGCAGTTCAGACTTCACGAACGCCCCCTCAAATCTGGGCCGATGATCTAAAAGAAACGGCTCAGATCAAGGGTTCCTTCGGAGGGTCGAACGCAACAGAGATCTGGGCTGCAGATCTCAAAATGGATGGCAAAAGAGGACTTGACTTGCTAGAACACCTAATGTGCTGAGGAGGTCTAGGCCGTTAGATTAGATGTGACGGTCCAGAGCTACGGAGAGGTCCTAAGGTTAAAGATCTATAAAAGGAGGTCCTGGATGATCCAGATCTAAAGGAGGGTGATCCCGACGGCTAAGATCTCGCGAGGGAGGTCTTCAACGGTCAAGATCTACACGAGGAGGTCCGCAAAGATCAGGCCTTAATAGAGGGAGGTCTTAGCGGCTCAGATCTCCACTAGGAGGTCCTGAACAGTCAAGATCTACCCAGGGGTGGTCCTAAAGGTTAAGATCTGCGGAGGAGGAGGTCCTGAGGTTTTCTTTGCAAAAGACCAAGGGGTGGTCTTTTTCAAAGAGGACCCCAAGGGTGGTCCCGAGAGTGGTTTTTACAAAAACGACCACGGGGTGGTCTTTTTTCGTGCGTGGGTGATCCTAACAGCTAAGATTAAGCCAGGGAGGTCCTAAACGACTAGGATCAAAACCGAGGGAGGTCCTAGTACTAAGGTTTTCGCAGACAAAGATCCTACGGTGAAGATCTAACCTGAGGTAGTCCTCAACGGCTACGATGAACTCTAGGAGGTCTGGGGACTTGTCGAAAACACGATAACAGTACAAAGTGCTGCACTTTGCCCGCCAACTCGTCACCGGTGACTCCGGCCGTGATGACCCAGAGGTGGTCCAGGAGCAAGGAATCGACCAGAGGAGCTACTTACCAGAGCGGAGGACGAAGAGGACCTTCTACGACCACAACCACTCAAACTCCAATTTGGGCAAAACCTGCGAAGGTGACCCCGAGCGGAGTTAGGGGAAAGCTTTGCGACCAGCAAAGGTCCAAGAGGAAACAATTTGCTGGGCAAGAGGACCACTGGAGCACCAATGCCACCACCGAGCTTCACGGCCAATAATGGCGGTTTTTTTGGGGGGGTTTTGGGGTTCGGAGCTCCAGGAACAAGGAACGAGCTAGGGTGTTGGAAAGGATCACCAGGAGGCGCTTTGGGGGCTTTTATAGCCGGAGGGCCACGGTTTGAGCTAGGGACGCTCCAAGGATGAGCTTGGTTCATGGCTCTGCCATGGATGAGCTGAAATGATGGGAGCAGCTCGGAGCGCGACTTTGGGCCGAAATCAGTGGCGCGCATTTAATGCCAAGAACAGAGAGACGTTGACGAGGACGAGTTTGAAGTGACAAGGCACAGCTACCCACTGCCATGGCGCACACGCACGTACGGGCGCGCCGAGGAAGAAGAAGAACAGAGGAGGAGGTCAGGGAGGTCGACGATCGTTAGATCATGGATGGACAGCTTGGATTGCTCAAGAGCTCCGAAGGTTTAAAACGGTAGGGGAGGTCGTAAGCGTTAGATGGAGATCTAACGGCTCCGGTTTGAGGCGGCTCTCGGGAGGTCCGAAGGTTCCCGCGAACGAGGACCGCCCGATGGAGATTTAACGGTCGAAACACAAGCGCCCAAATGCCGAGCCCGAGTGTGGCTCAAGCAACTTGGCTCGACCGAGTCAATTGACTTGGGCTTGGGTCTGACTCGAGCTCGAGTCTGACTCAACCCTAGGTTTAGAATTAGAACAGATATCTTTGGAGAATTATTTGAGGTAGCAAACTAACTTCAAAAATTCTGAAATTTTTACAAGAGCTTGCTAACTTAGGTATGGATTATAAAATTTTCAGAGGTTTTCATGCAGCGAATTTTCCTCCAAAAATTTTGCAAGGTGCGGAGCTAGGGTTTGACTAAAAGTCAAACTGGTTTGACTGACCTCCAAATATATTCAAACAATTTCTAAAAATTGTGAAATTTTTCAAAGGGGCCACACACCATCCCTAGAATTTAGGAAAAATATTTCCAGAGAATGATCACAAGATTTGACAAGAAAGTTTTTGAAGGGCAAGATTTAGGTCAAAATGACTTGTGACTTTGTATTTTCATAATTCCTTTACAAGAATTTTTCAGAACATACAAGAAATACAAGATGCAAGAAAAGTTTTAAATTTTTTACACTTTTTTTTTACATTTGAAACATAAGCCAATACTTGGGATGTTACAAGAACCTTGAGAGGGAGACTAGATTAATTCATCTTTCGTGCTTCCTTGATAATAGATACATGCTATCCCTTTTATAGGGACAACCCGACTTGACCCCTAAGAAACAATCTCTATGTCTAAGTAAACTTATCTTTATTAGATGGAATATATCTCTAAGAAAGTAAACTCAACTAATAATTCTTATATCTATTTCCAACTACTAACGCACTGCATGGTCTGTAAATAAAGGCACGGCACTCAAGACATGTGTACATGTGTCACACACGTGAACAAGATCGCCATGACAATAGCTTCAAGCTTTTAACTGAATTATCTGTAACATGTGATTTGTGTATTTCAGAAATCAGAATAGCATGGAAGTAGAGCCCAACCTTTAGTCTGAGTTTCAACTCGTCAAATTCAGCATCACACAGGATGGGATTCCCGGACGCGTAGGCCATTGATGCTTCCAACAGTTTTTTGCTTATCAGAGCCTGAAAATACCAACAACAACAACAAAAATGGGGATTTGAATCAAACAATAGTTAGCATTTTTGTTTTTTTTTTTGCTTGGGTGATCTCGCAAACAGACGTACTTAGCATGACGACACTGCTTCCTTCCCACATGAGCTCCTCCATGAGGTTGTCAAACTCCTCGTTGGACATGATGGCCTTATGGTCGTAGTAGAAGGACTGATATGTTGATTGAAGTGAAGAGTTAATATAGCAACATGTAGTGTGTCAAGTCAAGATGTGCTCAGGAAGAGCAACAGAACGAATATATAAGTGATTAAACAAGTAGCTAGTTTATAGTAATATAGTATTATAATAAGTATTAGGTAACACTTACCTGCAAGGCTTGTAGGAACTCCTGCTCCATCTCTCCAAGCGTCTTCTCCTTGATGATGCTGCAGTAGGGGAGGACGTTTTTGTGGACCATATCATCCTGATCTTGTTGAACCTGACCTACATGCAATCGATGCGCCAAATCAAGGCAACTTATAACCAAAGTTGGTTGGTGGGTAATTAAACCAAACAGGTGGCATGCGTGCAGTGTAGTGCATAGGGGAGGGGAGGCGGACCTTGCTGATCGGTGGCGCGGGGGCGGTGGAGAAGCGCACGACGCATGGTGGAGAAAGTGAGCGCGGCCGGTGCACAGGGGCGAGGGCGAGGGCACGGGCGACCAACAGAGGGAGCAGGGGCCAACAAGCACGGGCCAGGGGCCAATGAAGGGAGGCGGCGCTCGGCAGCCGAGCCAGAGGAGGGTCGGGCTGACATGTCGGGGTGGAGGCGAGACGCGGTGGCGCCATGGGGCTAGGTCGAGCCGAGGGAGCAAGCTGGAGGGGAAGGAACGCTGAGGAGAGGACACGAGGGCGACAGGGAGTAGGCGGCGGCTGGGGGCGAACCAGGGAGCCGGCGGCTGGGCACGGCTGAGCCGTGAAGCAAGGGGAGGAGGCACCATGGAGCTCCATTTGGCTGAAGAAGCTCCAGGAGAAAGGAAAGAAATGGGGAATGGGAAAGGGCCGCTGCTGCCACCTGAGCGCCAGACTATTTAGGGCTGAGTTAAATGGAATATTAGGGAGGAAGTTAAAGGGAGTGGGGGTGAGTTCAGTCCCTTTTCCTCTTGACTCAACGTGGGAGAGGTGGAATAGATCAACACAGCCCATAAGCCCATTTGCAACGGCTGTTAGTTCCGTTGCTAGCTATCCGTTGGTGTATGAGTGTTCTTGTAGTAGTGATGGGCGCACACACACATGAGTATGCTACTAGCACACCCTCCAGAATTGCGGAGGACATCAATCCGCGACCTCACGATGCGTGGACATGCACTTTCCTACTAAGACACTTGTTTGTGTGTGAAGGTGTGAGAAGGATTCAAACAATCTCTATGTTACAAGTATAACTACCGTGTCAAATGCCTTGCTGCCTAAGGCAACATATTCCGAATGCTAGCCCACTCGGCTACCAGATTCAGCTGCTCACCCTGCCTAGGAGCCTAGGTGGTGGCTGCGCCACTGTCTCTGTGCAAGTAGATTGACACATCTGATTTTGATTGGAATCATAATAACATATGGAAGTTCAAGAATTTTTTTAACACATGGAAATACAAGAAGTTGATAGCCATGTACACTTTTTTTAAGCTAGCTTCGTAACAGTGGCGAAGCTAGAAAATTTATATTAGAGGTGCACTATTGATGCTTAAAGATTGGGTAAAATGACGACCATTAAGTGATTGTGATTATCGGTTGATCAAACGTTAGCGCCGTGTAAACCCTGCATTATGAAGATTGTACTCATATAGCCCTTAACGTTCCTATATAAATAGTTGGGACTTCCTTCCAATTAATTGATTGCTTTACACAATTAGTTGTGAAAACAACTTATTTTATGGAGTGATAACGATAACAAATACTAATATTGATAAATAAATTTTAAATGTGCGAACATATTATTAAAAATGTATAACCATTCTATTTTTTATTAGTATGCCACATGACCCGCATGGTCTCAACAACGTAAATAGATAGAGAATCAGACACTTGATTTTTTAGTTAGAAATTAAAGATATTCCTAAGACACTACTACAAAACAGGCTATAGAAGACACCCCATCACAGACGGGTTAATTTGAATCCGTCTGTGTTGGGTCTGTTGGGCGCGGCATTTGCTTTGCCGGCCTATCACAGACGGTTCTTACTAGTAACCGTCTGTGATATATGCTTATCACAGACGGTTTATATACCGAACCGTCTGTGAAATATCACAGACAATTCTATTTATGAACCGTCTGTGATAATCCCCCATATCACAGACGGTTTATATACCGAACCGTCTGTGAAATATCACAGATAGTTCTATTTATGAACCGTCTGTGATAATCCCCCATATCACCGACGGTTTATTAATAGAGCCGTCAGGATATGTCACGCAACGATTCGTACATAAACCGCTGCGTGATAATCCTTCATATCACGACGGTTGATAAAGAGCACTGTCGTGAAATATCACGACGGTTTTATTTATAAACCGTCGTGATATATATCTATCTGAGCATAGTTCATATTTTGAACCGTCGTGATATCCTCGCTATAAATACCTTGAGTACCCCGCCCATTCCCATTTGAGCCGCCACCGGATAAAAACCCATGCGCCGCGGGCAGAGAGAGAGGAGGAGAAGGAGAGGAGAAAGGGAGGGAGAAGGAGAGGAGAAAGGGAAGGAGAAGAGAAAGAGAGGAGAAAGGGAGGGAGACAGCAATCGGAATAGATCGATTTGGTATTTTTGTCGTGAGCTCCGAGGGTAACATACTTTATAACCCAATTGAGATATGGTAGAATATGCTAAGCATCGCGTGTATAAGAGTCGAAGTGGGAGTGGGTCCTTCCATAGCATCGGGTAACCATACGTGAAGAGGGAATTGTGCGGATTTCGCAACTGCACCAAGGAATAATAAAAAAGCACACAAAGTAGTAAGGAATTAATCCCATTATTAGGAATGCAGTTATTAGCTATTTTGAACAAATCCCGAAACTCTACCCTTTAAAGCATCTGCAATTTACGTGCTTAATTAGCCGATTCGAATGGCTAGATTTGATGCTAGAAATCGATTTCACAAGTGGAAGCTGCCTATTCCGAAACAAAACTCTAGAAACCGATGCAAACTTTTGTATCCGGATGTAAGGGAATAGAATAATATTTTTCATTTAGTAGTTGGAATAATATTAAAGTTATGTGAGGGGGAAGGAAATGGAGAGAGAGAGCGGTTGAGAGAGATTTTATTAATCTAATTTGACACTATATATTTTGTTACATGTGTAGCGTAGATGGACCGAAACTGGATGTATGGTGTGAACCGTGTGAGTCAAGAGTACATTAATGGCGTGGTTGCTTTTAGAAGAGCCGCCGAGCAGGATATGTTGAAAAAGGGGATAAAATATATGTACTGTCCATGCATTGATTGTGATAATCTGAAGATGTTTACCAACCCGGCGCAGATAGAAGCACACTTGATTGAAGGGATTTCAAAAAGGGTATACATGTTGGACCATCCACGGTGAAGAGCGACGTGAAGTTAGTAATAACGACATCGCCGAGGAAGTCAACGATATGCCGGATGTAGATCGTGCTTTTGATGAGGATAGGTCACACGATGACAACTGGATCGATGCTACGCGATGCGTAAAAGAACTACGGAGAGAGAGTTTTGTAAATTCGAGCGCTTAATGGAGGACTCGGTGAGACCTTTGTTCCCGGCCGCAAGCCGGAATATACAAGGTTGTCAACAGTGATTGAACCGCTTAAATTAAAAGCAAGCAATGGTTGGTCCGATAAGAGTTTCACGGCATTGTTAGGTCTCTAGCGGACATTCTTCCGAGGGAAACGTGTTGCCCAACACCACCTACCAAGCAAAGAAGGTTCTTTGTCCATTGGGAATGGAAGTAGAAAGAATACATGCATGTCCGAACGATTGTATCCTCTATCGTAAAGAGTATGCGACATGCATGTATGTCCGTGTGCAAAGCATCCCGATACAAGCGCCGATCATCGCTAGGTTGAAGCAAGGGTCTCTGCTAAGATGTTGTGGTATCGCTGTGATCCCACGCTTGAAGCGTTTATTTGCGAACTCAAAAGAGGCAAGATTGGTGCGTTGGCACTCAGAGGACCGTAAGAAAGATGGAAAGCTAAGACACCCTGCTGATTCTGCTCAGTGGAGAAACTTCGATCGGAGCTTCGAAGAGTTCGGTGCGAGTAACCAAGGAACGTAAGGTTAGGGTTGAGTACGGATGGAATGAATCCTTTCGGTAACATGAGCAGTCGACATAGCACCTGGCCTGTGAATCTATGCATGTACAACCTTCCTCCTTGGCTGTGTATGAAGCGGAAGTACATTTTGATGTCACTACTTATCCAAGGGCCGAAACAACCTAGGAATGATATTGATGTGTACCTAGCACCATTTTGGAAGATCTTGTGACATTGTGGAACGAAGGGGTGCAGGTATGGGATGCGATAAACGAGAGAACTTCACTTTACACGCCATGTTGTTCGCACCATCAATGATTTTCCCGCCTCAGGTAACTGTCGGGCTTGATACAAAAGGAGCCAAAGCTTGTCCGCACCGCTAGATGCTACGAGAGTATATGGCTAAACAACTCACGCAAAAGCGTGTATACGCTGCGTCACCGTAGGTTCCTTCCCGTGAGTCACCCATACTGGAAGATGAAGAAACAATTCGACGGAAATAAGGAGGATGGTTTAGCTCAAGGGCTTTTAGAGGAAAGATGTCTATGATATGGTTAAGGATATCGATGTTGTGCTTGGGAAGGGACGTCAATTAAGAACCCGCCGAGAAGAACATCCGAAGAAGCGGTCAATTTTTTGGACTTGCCTTGTTGGGAGCACTTAGAAGTTCGCCATCGCATCGACGCCATGCATGTGGAGAAGAATGTATGTGATAGCTTGATTGGTCTCTTCATGAACATTAGTGGCAAAACAAAGGATGGTGTTAACATGCGGAGAGACTTGGTCGATATGAACATAAGGGCCGAGTTAGCACCGCAAGAGAGCGATACAGATTTAACGTATTCTCCCGACTTGCTACACTCGCCCAAGGTGAGAGATATGAAGCGTGCGAGCTTGCATGGTGTGAAAGTCCGTCTGGTTACTCGCTAACATTAAGAAACTTGTTTCTATGCAAGATTTGAAATTAATTGGTATGAAGTCGCATGATTGTCATGTGTCGATGACACAAATGCTTCTGTTGCAATTAGGAGTATCTTGCCGAACAAGGTCCGAGTAGCAATCTTGAGGTTGTGTTATTTCTTCCAACTCAATTGCTCGAAAGGTCATCGATCCCCAAGGACTAGATGCTCTACAGGCCGAGGTGGTGACGACTCTATGTCATCTTGAGATGTATTTCCCTCCGTCATTTTTCGATATCATGGTCCATCTCATTGTTCACCTTGTGAAAGAGATAAAGATATGTGGCCCTGTGTTCCTACGTTATATGTACCCGTTCGAGAGGTACATGGGAATTCTCAAGTCCTACGTACGGAATCAATATCGACCGGAGGGCAGCATCATCGAAGGTTATGCAACGGAAGAGGTCATTGAGTTCTGCGTCGACTATATGGCTCGGTGGATCCGATAGGTGTGCCTCTATCTCGCCATGAGGAGACTTGATGGTATCGGGACCATCGGAAGGAAATCAATCACTCCGATCTAGATACATACGCTCAAGCCCATTTCATGGTCTTGCAACACATGACCGAAGTGTCCCCGCACATCGACGAGCACAAAGACATGGTATCGCCAACGTAATCCAAACCGATCGGAGGTTTGGATCATGAGAGAGCACAACCGTCGGTTCAACGGATGGTTAAAGGTGCGAATCACTGGGAGGTCATCAAGTGATGATACATTGCTATGGTTGGCACAAGGGCCACAATTTACAATTGTCACATGGCAAGGATATGACATAAATGGGTACACATTTTATACGACACCAGATAGGAAGAGCACGATCCGACAGCGGTGTCCGCATAGATGCATTCGAGATCGACGGCCGAGGAGCTCGTACTATGGGCAAATAGAGGAGATATGGGAGCTCGACTACGTGCTTTTCAAGATCCCCCTATTTCGGTGCCGTTGGGTCCATCTCCCACAGGTGAAGGTTGACAAGTACGGCGTCACTACCGTGGACCTTGAACGTGTCGGATACAAAGATGAACCATTCGTACTGGCTAATCAAGTTGTTCAAGTATTCTATGTAATCGACTCGGCAAATAAGAAACGCCACGTAGTTCTTCATGGAAAAAGAAGGATTGTCGGAGTTGAGAATGTAGTGGACGAGGAAGAATACAATCAATTTGACGAGTTGCCTCCTTTCAGAGATGGCATCAGGCTCGACGAAGAACCCAGTGAGGAAGCTAGCTATATGCGCGCCGATCATCATGAAGGGCTATATTTTAATTAAGAATTTAATCCATTGTAATTAATTTATTCTATAACATCATGTGTTATAGACTTGTAATCTCTCATATATTTTGATATTGATGTCAATGTGGACGTTCATTGTAACCGACAATTGGTTTTTGAAGTAAAATGTGTTATGAGCTTGTCTTCATATATACTTGTCACCAGGTTTTGTCATCTCTCATATATTTTGATATTGATGTGAATGTGGATGTTCATTGTAATTCATATATACTTGTCACGTGTTCATTGTAATTGATAATTGCGGATCTATCACTGCACGGTTCTATAATATAACCGTTTGTGATAATGAATCACAGACAGTTCTAATATAGAACCGTCTGTGATATGAGATTATCTCAGACGGTTATATTTGATAACCGTCTGTGATATCCCGACAAAACCAATAGGTAATCTGTGATAAAAGCTAATCACAGACGGTTTAATACACAAACCGTCTGTGATATGGAACATATCACAGACGGTTATTAGATAGAACCGTCTATGATGACTTATCAAAGACGGTTTTAGTCAAGAACCATCTGTGATAGCCTCTTATAAGGTGGGAACCGCTAGGGTTTTCCTCACTCGTCCCTTCCTCTCCCGCACCACTGAGTTTATCGCGCGCTCCTTTGCCTCCTCTAGGGCTCCTGCTCACCGCCGCCCGACTCGACATCTGCCGCCCGACCTCGCGCCGCCGCTCGACCTCGGCGCCCCGACCTCGACATCGCCGCCCGACTCGGCGCGCTCCCGACCGCGTCGGTGCTCCCGACCTCGGCACCCCCGACGTCGACACTGCCGCCCCGACCTCGGCGCCGCTCCCGACCGCGCCGCTGCTCCCGACCTCGGCTCTCCCGACCTCGGCACCCCCGGCATTTCTTTTGTGTTAGACTCTTGACTCTTGTTCTTGTAGAGATGGATGTCAGTTGGCTTGATTGGTGTTGTGGGTACCCCTATTTATACTCTCTAAGCAGGCGGGAAGCAAGCAAGCAAAGAAGCTAGCTAGCGATGAGGCGAGGCGAGGCGTGAGGCGATGAGGTAGTAGTAGTACTCCTGCTGCAGACTATCTTTCAAAATTTGATCACGTTAAAGTAGGTAGATTACATACAAATCATGTTATTAAATTTATCTTATGAGTAATTTTGAAGTATATATATTTTTATTACTTTCGATAGCATAATGTAAATCATAGTCGGTGTCAAAGAAAAGAAAAGATGTAGCATGATTGTGGAGGGGGAGCACCAGCGATGAGAGGAATCAAAAGGCGGGTGGGTTGCTGCAGAGCGCAGAGAAGAGAAGGCGCACATGGCTAGCCTAGAACAGACACCCTGCATGTGCATGTGCATCTGCATCCACGCACGATACTCCGTAGTTAGCATGGGCTTAAGCGGGTAGAGTCGATCGAGGAGTAAGTTTATTTATTTATTTATCAAAGTAAGTACGTGTTCGTGTTTGCGTTTGCGTCTGGTTGGATAAATCCGTTGATGACTAGTGTGTTGCTGCTAACACTTGCATCTGAGTCCTGTAGTCATCGTGTGTGCTCATCTCTAATTAATAATGGCCTCAGAAGCTGAACACTGAACCTGTGTGCTGCTTTTGTTCTAGAAGCACTTCTTTGTTCTGTTTGCTGATACTAGTATTGATTCTGTGATCTTGCACTCTACAGTTAGTTCGCTATAATAAGAGCTCATAGTTTGAATTTTAATTAATTGATTCAGTTTGTGAAGTATATTAGGCTTAAATTTGTCATGGCAAGGTTTTGAACTTTGCATCTAGCCTTCGAGAGCACCTTTAACATCAAGAATTTGAGCTTTATGCTGATTTATGGTGTTTTCTTGATATTTATGATAAGCATATTCTTGTGTTTAGATGACATGGTAGAATTTCATGATTTCATGTTATTTTGGTCATTTAAACTCGTTGAATTATCTTTGGGATGTCATTAATTATTGCTGGAATTAATTTGGTATATATTCGGATGCTAGAACACATAATTAAACATTTGTAGCCTCCTTTTGCATTTCACTGGCTGCCCTTGATGTAATATGTACCATGTTTGATGGTGTTTTAGTGTTGCATGTAATACGTACCTCTGTGCACTACTAATTAGTTTATGTTACTTTTTTTTGCCTCCTTTGTATATGTAAACATCCAAGCTCACTCTTAAGCTATATTGAGTACTATAAGGACTTGCAATATATAGATATTGATGGCACCATATATATTTGTCGTGTTTTCACATACTTTGAGCTATAGCTGATCTCCACATCCAAAATAGATTTTTCACATACAGTTTGTTTTCTTGGTGTACTTAACCTCGCCCCGCACAGGTAGTAATATATCTCAAACTAATTATATAGATAGCAAGTAAGCGAGATGGCAGAGGCACCATCTTCCCCGCCGTCGCCGACGCCGCAGATTGCAGAGGCACCATCTTCCCCGCCGTCGCCGACGCCGCAGACGACAATGACACGAAAGCGAGATGGCAGAGGAGAATCGAAGATGCCTGTGGGCCGATTGGTCATCACAGAGGTTAGTGAGTTTGGGGTCCCTCTGCGTCCCAAGAGCTCAGCGGTGAGATTCTGGACCATGTGCGGGATACTTGCAAGGAAACGGGTCCCCATCACCACACCAAGGTGGAAGGATCTGACGAAAGAAGCGAGAGGCGCGCTGTGGACAGAACTATTACAAAAGTTCACTATCCCAGAAGCAGACATGGCACGCGTGGAACGGACGACGATGCTCACGATCGATAAATCGTGGAGGTCGTTCAAGAGCATTCTTGTCACGGCACGTGAACACGGTCGACGCCTTCGCAATCACGGATTCTTGATGCAGAAACATGGGGCGCCTTTGTTGCTATGAAGACAACGCCGAATTTAACGAGCAAAGTGCGGCACACAAAGCTCTCGGACACGAAACACTCATCCGCATTGACTCGGCACGGCCGGATACGCGAGAAAATATGATGAATGGGCGGCGGAGGACAACGCGTTTCGATGTCACGCACCCGCGTTCCCTAGCCCGGTTAAGCGAGGGCAAAAGTCTCGTCTTGGGAAGCATCTCTTTCACAAACCCGCAGACGAGGAAGTGTCTCAACGTTTGGTAAGTATGTCGAACTACCTAGTTAATAACTCCATATATAACTTCATAGTGTCTATAATAACATGATGACTTCTTGCGGCGTGAATTATGCGCCCAAACTTCCCAAGGCTCCTTCCATGTAGGCAGGAGAAGGATATACTCTCTACGGCTCGGGAAACAAGGAACACCGGTCGCACGCGAGGTCTTGGGGTTACCGTACCATGGAGTCATGGATTCGCGACGACTCACGCACGTCTGAGGAGTAGGAAGAGATCTAAGGCGAGCGTGAGGACCGGTTCGCATGCAGATGGTGAACATTTTGAAGGAAAGCGGCAGCATTGCAGATCAATTGAATCAACTCCTCGGCCCAGCGATGCGCAAGCCGCCTGTTAATTTGGGAGCAGTCCGCCGACATCGGAGTAGCGTCGCGCCCACGCATAATTCTCGGACATGGCGATGTCCAATACCGATAAACGAGATCAAGGTAATGTACATGTATGGAATGCAGCAAAGATAAACCTATAGGACACTTTAGCTAATTGTGTATCGTTTTGTAGGAGCCGACGGCTGCAAGCTCGTAGTGAGGTTAGTTGGGTCCATTTCTGTGAGGCGCGCGGGGATGGTGCATCCATACCGGGAAGGGCGATGCGGCAAAGACGGTGTCGGTGGCGCAGGTTACGCCCGAGGTGGAAGTGGACATGGTACATGAACATTTCATGGCCGTCCCGTGGAGATTCGCCGCGAACGAAGAGATCACAACACTAGGGGATGCCGTGCACGATTTTATCCGATGGCCCAAGAAGGACATCGTCCGGGACCCAGCGATGTCGCGATCTCAACACGACCATTCCTCTCCAACGGACCCTCCATGACTCCACCTCATATTTCGCCTCAGAAGGCCACCTTTTCGGTTCCCTTGGAGAAGACATCGAAGGAACAAGAAAAGCGTGTCACCGTATCGGGTCCCGAGTCATCTCGCAAGAAGATGCTGGCAATGCTTAAGACCAAACCAAAATCGACGAAGGCGCCCCTCAAGTCCGGCAAGTCGGCAATATCCGGGAAGTACATCCTCGGAAAACCGTTGTGCTCCCACGCAGATTAGGGCGTCTTTGGATATGCTTGTCGGGCTTTGCATGCACGGTACTTGGATAGGACCCAAAAGGAGGGTGCGACATGGAATCACCGTCGATACGAGGATAAGCATTTCTTCAGCGGGCGAACCACCGTCGTGGGCTTCAACGACCTATATGACCTATTCAACCTCGTTGGCCTTGACGCCTCGCTTCTACGATGTTGGACATCGTAAGTGCATACAATCAAGTTCTACATTCACGTAATACCGATAAATATCACAACTCATTTCTTATGTACGGATACATGATGAAAAATGTCCAAATTTGGAAAGAACCGGTGGGTTTCCTCGACCCACATGTGGTATCATTGCAAACCATCCAAACAGACCCGTCCTTCGTCGAGAAATACATAACACAGACATTGCTTCGTCAGCAGAACACGAAGTACATCGTGGTGCCCTACAACCAGGGGTAAGTGTCACTACTTGCTCTACTTTATACGCAGCACGAACTCAGGTTTAATGACTATAGTGACATACATGAGTAAGTACCACTGGATCCTTTTAGTCATCATACCAAAGAGGAACCATGTGATATACCTTGATTCCCTAATCCGCAACAACCACGACTTCAGCATTCTAGGAGGAATACTCGACAGGTATGCTCATTTCCTTCATACATAGGTCTATTTTAGTCTTCATTAGTTTGAAATGGTCGAGGGTAAATTTTTGGAATCATGTAGGTCGTTCATCGACTATGTTGCCAACAAAGGAATATACGATGGAAAGAGCGCCCAACTAACACACAGGACAAAATTTCGATGACGCGCTATAATACGATAATCCTATATCATACTTCATAATAACGCATCTCGAATCGATATATGTAATTCTATTTTTGCGATGCCATGACAAAAAATGATGAGTTATGTGCAATCTACGTTTGCCATCATATGGACCAAATCATTAGAGCTAGGAAGAAGGATCCGAGGTTTGTGAATCTCCAAATAATTATTTTCTAATTATAAAATTAAATATATATGCATAACATTTTACTCTTGCTAGCGATTGTGGCTTGAATATAGAATTAGATGGACTCCTTGATAATGAGATCAAGGACATTCGAGGAAGCTCTGCGGCTTTATCATATCGAGATAATTAAGGACAGGAGAATTTCACTCATTGCCGACCGAGCGCATCACCTGCGGCACTTCTCAACCACACGCAAACAATTGACTCAATTGTAATCCAATTTTGTAACAATACTTGAACAAATGTGATCTTTTGTAATTTATTTTGAGTAATGATCGATTCGGTTTATCGACAATTAATTATACGTGATGTATCTGCTTTTTGTATGCTTGTTTTGAGAGGGCATGGCTAGCAATTCACGAGGCTAGCCAAAAATCGAAAAAATGTAGTTAGTTTAATGAACTATCACGACGGTTTTTATAAAAGCGATGCAGTGAAGACAGAGTATCACTGAGCGGTTCTAAGTAAAAACGTCGTGAACTCGAGTATCACGCACGGTTTTAACAAAGAACAAATGCGTGATAATCGACTTCACGAGCGTTTCGTGTAAATAACCGTCAGGAAGAAAGAGTATCACGCAGCGGTTTTCCATAGAACCGCTGCGTGATATTCTCGACTTCACGACGTTTTGTGACCATAACCGTGCAGTGATACTGCTGTCTTCCTGCACGGTTGTTTATAAAACCGTCGTGATAGTCATATCACATCGATTTACAACCGTGCGTGATAACCACATTATCGAGACCTATTTTTCCAGACGGTTCAAAAACCGTCTGTGATGACGGTTCCGAACCGTCTGTGATGGCTTTTTCTGTAGTAGTGAGAGCTAAACAAAATATAGTACTTTCGTACCATTCATACAGTGCCATGCACATAGGTAGACAAAAAAAAGATGTTCTACAAAATATGAATAAAGGACATGTAATAAAATTTGCATATAATTCATTCAAGTATTATCAAATTGTAACGAAGTCCAAACTAAATTAGAACACATAGCTAGTGAGGGTATATACATAAATTTCAAAAATATTAGGATACCCATGCATACGGAGCACCCTAGCTAGCTCCACCCCTTGATGAGTCTACGGCGGCCCGATCTTCCGATAGGTTCGATTGGTTTCGTCGTGAGGACGTTGACGCTTTGAGGCTTTCGACCAGCAGATCTTCACCTCGCAATTCGCTACACCCGCACGACTGTCGTTATCAACCACGCTCGCACGCGATCGACCTTACCACGAGGGTTATTGTTCCTGCAAGCAATCGAAGCAACTCACAAGAAAGGAAAATGCAATCTGAATTGTATTGCGAATATGAATGAAGTTCACAATGTGGGGTTCCTCAAACCGATAAACGGTGAAACTGCAAAGTGGCAGAATAATCTAAGAAAAACCCAAGGAACTAGAGGGGCGGCCACTACTTAAGGGCGAAGGGGGAGGCGGCGCCTTTGTTCATGCGTGATTAGTGCCACGTGAACAGTACCTCCCGGAACCCTAGGTGGCCATATGGGCGGGAGGTGGCGGCCCAAAAACCTAGAGTAGTGTTGATACAAGGCCCTCGGCCCAAAGTGAGTGGCGCGACACGGATATAAGTGATCTTCGACCAGGTAGTCGGATGTCCACACGCGACGACCACAAGCAGTGGAAGCAATTCTACGACCAGATGTGATGCATTCGTAGCCTTTTACGACCACTCCTCGTGTGGTCGATAGCCTCCTACGACCAGTTGCCAGGCAGTCGTAGACCTTCTTGATCAATGTGTGGTGGAAGTAGAGCAGCCTGATTGGAAGTGGAGTAGCGGTCGTATCCGGAGGGTTGATGTCCTCATCATCCTCCCCTTCTTGCATTTGAGTCGTCCTCGACTCACGCTCATCCTCTAGTGGCATGGCAAGCTTTAAAACTTGTAGCATTACAGTCTCATCTTTCTGCAAAATGTTAGCCATTGCAGGTGGCAAAATAGAAAGAACTTTGGAAATTAAAGGTGTTTGTGCATTCATCAAATCAGCAAAGGTATATTTTCTCATAACATTCAGTTTGCAACTCAATTTGCAAGTATAAGTGAAGTATATAGTAGAGTTATTCATTGCTCTGTGAATGGGCAGCACGGGTATTGAATTCAAAGAGCACAAGCCATTCATATAGTCAGATTTCAATTGAACCAGAGCAAAAGCATCTAGCAAGGGTGAAAAGATTTGTAAGTTCTTCCATAATTCGACATCTTTATTCAGATTGTCCTTACTAGGTGGTGCAAGAAAAGGTGAACACATAGGCATGGGATGAGCACTAAATTTTATTTTACTCTCATTTTGAACAAGATTCAGCACACAAGAATTATTGTCCCAAACAACAAGCTTCAATTCATCTATGTGATCACAAGTTATGCATATTCGATATACAAGAAATTGATTGTCTACACCATAATCTCCAATCAAATAAAACTTATATCCATGGGTGTAGGCACTAAACAAAGATTTTGAACATGCGATTTCAGAAATTTTTTTCATAGCATGTGATAATTTCATAGGTAGATCCAACATAATGTAACATAAAGAATTAGAAGGAGATATTCTAGTCAAAACTTCTTTATGTCTCACCAATTCCACATGATCATTATATGCTATTAATTCATCACATGAAGTACTCACAACAGCAGGAAAATCAACAATGTTATCACAAGGTGCACTCAACCCAATACAGTCTGAATTCTTTACTTGCAACATGTGTGTATCAGCATTGTTTTCCACTAATTTTTTCTCTAAAATAGCATGAACAGTGGACAATTGTAGTTCTTCACAAGCATACTCACCTGGAGTGATGATAGTACCATGGTCTTTACCTTTTTGGCTCTCCTCAGATGATGTAGGTACATCCATCTCCTCATCTTCCTTCTGGATCAATGGAGTTGGTGGTGCAATGAACTCATTCTCCTCTTGGCCATGGTTTTCAACTTCCTGCAAATTGTTAGTCATAGAAAAAGACACAAACATAGGTTTGTTCTCATGTTTCCTATCAAGCATTCTCAATTTCTCCTCATTCTGATGTTTAAAAGAAAGTGGAACAAATCGGTTACGCATAGCAACTTTTAAAGCATCCCACATAGTAGGTGCTAATCCATCGTTGCATACCCTATTCCACCAATTGATGGCAAAGTTTTTAAATTCACTTGTTGCTTGCCTAACTCTATGCAATTCAGGAACTAAGTGAGCATTAAATTTCTGTTCCACCATCATCTCCCAATCTAAATATATTTCAGCATTATAAGCACCCGCAAAAGATGGTATAGTGAACTTGACTTTAGCATATGGATCATCATTAACACGTGCATTATGTTGCTGAAGGTTATTACCTCTCATACCTTGACGGTTGAAGTTCAATCGGTTCCGTTGTCGTGCATCCAAGGCATCGTGGTGGCGCATCTCATTATCGTGGTCGATCTCATGGTCGTGGCCTGCACCTTGAGGATCCACACGACCATTGTTCGGCGGTTGATTGGCCAAACCATCAATACGTGCATTGAGTGTTGCAATACTACCATTGAGCTGTTGTAGTGTAGCATTTGTCTCCGCAAACTTCCTTTCAATGTCGTCATTAATAGCATGACGGTGCTCATCCAACACCCTCGTGAGCTCTTCCCTCAAAAGCAGACTCTTGCGCATCCGATCCTCACCGCCATGGTTAGTAGGAGACACAAGACAACATAAAGATATTATCCCTATCAACTACTAGGTGGTGGAAGGTGGAATCACACACTCTCAAGCGCCTTACCAAGCTCTTATGAATTTCTTACCAATTGCAGCAGGTGGTATGATCGGAGAAGGTGGGATGTATGATCATGCAGAGGCGAATGCGAGGATCCAAATCTGAGGGCCAAAAGTACGTGGATCTTGGACAGGCAATGTTTAGTAGCAAGGAATAGCAATAATGAAATCAGATTAGCAAAGTTAAATCAAAGTCCACGGTACTCGTCACAGTTGCTGGCCCAAACGCGCTCCTAGCTCTAGCATTAAGCAAGCCGAAAGATAGGGCAAAAAAAAGCACAAAGGAACAAAATTTGCAAAGCAAACGATATATCCTGTGAGTGGTCGTGGAGCTCCGGTGGGTTGTCGTAGGCCAACTAGGGGTGGTCGTGAGCCAACCGATATCTCCTGTGGGTGGTCATGGAGCACCGGTGGGTTGTCGTAGACCAACTGGGGGTGGTCGTGAGTCAACTGGGGTGGTCCTTCCTTTTTTTTGATTCTCCTTTTTTTTATTCTTTCTTCTTCTTCTTCTTCTTTTTTGACTGATGAAACCCAACCTAGGATTCCTTTTTTTTTTTTTGCGCAAGTGACCTTGACTCACAACTCTTAAAAACCTTTTTTCAGGCCTAAGGATAGATATAGGTCACAAACTTTTTCCGGAGAGCAGAGGTAATAAGGTAATAAAAAGATACTCTCTCTCTCTCTCTGAACTTTGGCTATCTCTGTTTCGGCTATGGGATTTCTTCTCGGTCCTTGTTGGGTCGGACACGATATGATGAGTGTGTAGGTGTCCGAGAGCAACCAGAAATAGATAGACTTGTCGGGGGCGAATACTCGAGCAGGTGGTCGAACCCGAGAAGGTGGTCAAACTCGAGTAGGTGGTCGAATCCGACGAGGTGGTCGAACTCGATGTAGGTGGTTGAATCCGACTGGGTGGTCGAATCCGAGTAGGTGGTCGGATGGGAATGTTGGCTCGAGTAAGTGGTCGGATGGGGGTGGTGTCACGAGTAAGTGGTCGGATGGGGGGGTGATTCAATTCTCGGCTATAGCAGACAAACCCTAATTGCAACGGATGCAACAAAGGACAAGCCGAGATACACGATGACCAAAACAGCAAAGACTCGACCCTAGAAACTAGATCACGACGACTAGACCAGCAACAAAGACACCGACGATGGACTCAAACTCAACAACGCGAATACTGAAAACAAAATTGTGAAAGGCACAACGTGGTTTGGACAGCGGAAAGACTAAGATCTAAAACTTTCTGTAGGGCAATTTTCTGGACTCTAGGTGATGGAAACAACTAACAAAGGGGATAAACGAGATTACCTAACGGGCAACCTTCGCTCTGATACCAAATGATGAGTCTACGGCGGCCCGATCTTCCGATAGGTTCGATTGGTTTCGTCGTGAGGACGTTGACGCTTTGAGGCTTTCGACCAGCAGATCGTCACCTCGCAATTCGCTACACCCGCACGACTGTCGTTATCAACCACGCTCGCACGTGATCGACCTTACCACGAGGGTTATTGTTCCTGCAAGCAATCGAAGCAACTCACAAGAACAAGGAAAATGCAATCTGAATTGTATTGCGAATATGAATGAAGTTCACAATGTGGGGTTCCTCAAACCGATAAACGGTGAAACTGCAAAGTGGCAGAATAATCTAAGAAAAACCCAAGGAACTAGAGGGGAGGCGGCCACTACTTAAAGGACGAAGGGAGGGGCGGCGGCACTGTTCATGCGTGATTAGTGCCACGTGAACAGTACCTCCCCGGAACCCTAGGTGGCCATATGGGCCAGGGAGGTGGCCGGCCCAAAAACCCTAGAGTAGTGTTGATACAAGGCCCTCGGCCCAAAGTAAGGTGGCGCAGCACCAGATATAAGTGATCTTCGACCAGGTAGTCGGATGTCCACACGCGACGGCCACAAGCAGTGGAAGCAATTCTACGACCAGATGTGATGCATTCGTAGCCTTTTACGACCACTCCTCGTGTGGTCGATAGCCTCCTACGACCAGTTGCCAGGCAGTCGTAGACCTTCTTGATCAACGTGTGGTGGAAGTAGAGCAGCCTGATTGGAAGTGGAGTAGCGGTCGTATCCGGAGGGTTGATGTCCTCATCACCCCTGCTTTGGAATTAATGTTTAAACATTCTTATGTGTCGAAAAAACAGAATTATTTGAACCCACATATGTAAATAATCCTTTGTTTAATAAATGTAAATTGAAAAACTTACACCATTTCTCACATTTGTGAGTTCCCTTCCACGTACAATCCCAACACAAATTCCTATCAGATTGGTAGTAACGCGCGGATGGTACACCTACTAACACTAGCCCACTCGGTTACCAGATTCCACCACATTTGTTTTGTAAATCGGCAATCCACAAATAAGTGCACACAAGTTTCCTGGAGAGTGGGTTCAAGTAGATGTGTCAGTGGATTGCTGCAAATACAAATATTGGCATACATAAGCTACGAGCATTGCATGCTAATTAAAGCCTCAAAAAAGTGTACGCAGGTCAGCAGCACGTATTGGATGGACCCGGCCGGCCCCGTGAATTGGCACGTAACATCGAAAGCTCATGCATGGATACGGACATATACCACAAAGAAATCACCGTGCGCGCGGTGAGAGTCGCGTCCAAGTTCGAACCGTCATACGATGATCACCACGCGCGCGCGTCTAGGGATCTACGCACGCGGAGGGATGGACGCATGTATATAGTTGCCTCCTCCCACGCGGTCCGACACCGATCCGACGGCTGCAACCTATTCGCGCCCTCCACAAGCCGCAGGCACGTGCGGGAAAACGGTGTGCGCGCGCGCGCCGACCGCCGCCTCCACGCGAACTGTCGCGTCCGAACAGGCGCGCGCGTAAACTCTTCAAACCGGCGCCGCCCCTTCGCGCCGTATTAATTTATACCCCCCTCGCCGTCTCCATCCAGGGCCAGGTGCTTCACTGCACTTACCCACAAATTTACCAATACCTCGTCGCACTACCCTACCCTGCCCTACCGTCCTCTCCTCCAACATCCACTCCGGCGAGTTGCCATGGCCAACGAGCAGTACGACTCAGACTGCGACGTCAGCCGCTTCCTCAACGAGCCTACGCTGGAGACTCCCATGACAACTGTGCTGGAAGATCTGATCGTGCCCGTCGAGCCACATCCGGTGCGTACCATTTACCATCAGGCGCGGCCGATAATGCACGTCCAACACCATCCGGTGCGTACCATATATGCGCAGCACCCTCAGGCGCCGGCCGTGCACGTCCAGCACCAGCAAATGCTGGCCCCGTCGCCGGCGTACGGCCTCCATTTTCATATGCTGATGCCGGAAACGGGAAGCGAAGATCTGTTCGCGGGCTTTCCCGTTTCTGCTAGCCCCTCACTGTACGACGAGTTCATGGAAGAAGGCGAGCATGAGCTTGCTACACTCCTCAGGAGCATCGAGGAAGGCATCGCAGATGGCACCGGCGAGGGTGGCCCGGAAGTTTGCCCCATGGAGGAGGATGCCGTCTTCGTGACTTTCTCGCCAGGGCAACTGCAATGCAGTAATTGCCACGTTGTCAGGGAGGTCATGCACGAAAGCGGTTGGCATGCACTGTTATGTTTCTCATTGATGCCTAGATACTTTTGTATCTACTCGCACTGCTCCTGATTAAATTTCTACCTGTAACATTTGCCTTCTGGCGCAGAGAGACGGATACTACACTTCATAATTCATAGTGTGAGACCCGGAACTTTTGAGCACGCGATCGTTGATCGCAAGTACACTGATGCCGATGGTCAGACCCCCAGGGTCGAGTTGCAGTACGTAGAGTAAGTGATTCAATGAACTTACGGTGTTTATATTCACCTACTCCATGAAATGCATGGCATAGTTACATGAGGCAATCCTAATTTATGTCTCTTCTCGTTTTAGTCTCCGCAAGCGCACACACGAGTGGGTGCGCAACTTCATCTCAAAGAGCGTCGAGACGCTGAGAAATGATACCAGTGGGCAACTGCACGACTCATGGTCTAGCTACTGCGAAGCGGTGAGCACTAATATTAGCGCGCCTCTAGTCAACGACGCATTCATGGAACTGGAATTGGACATGCTGCAGAAAATTCTGTCCACCCATCCTGCAAATGGTTAGTAAATCATAAGATATTGAGCATACAATCTATATTACGTGTGTACAAGCTAATCTGCTAATTGCGCACATTTTGTTTCATGCATATGTGCTGAAGCTGAAGAGGTAACGCCTCCGGCTACACAGCCGACCATGCAGGATGCTGAAAACATTAACCTTGCAGATGAATATTATGCTGCCAAATGGCCTGAACATACGCCAGAAATACTCGAATCTTCCTATGTCGCCATGCCGCCAGGACAGTCTAGTTCCAATTCTACGTTATATCCCAGCATGTTGGCCAAGCAAACAGAGAGGGTGGAGAATATGAGCACGCAGGACACCCTAGAATACCTGCACAAGACAAAGGAAGAGGCTGCAAAGGAAATGAGTGTTTACTCCACGCTTAAGCGTCAATGCCGCAAGGATACCAAATATAGCTGGGCAGCGCGGCGGGTACGTATGCGATAACTGGACAAATGTGTAATACTGCATATGAAAATGATATATATTTAATGTGTCATTTGGTTATTGCCGCAGATTAATATTCTCAACAAAAAGATCATGAAACTCGAGCAAACTGGACATAGAGTTGGGAAGAGTGGACTGCTGAAAATTAAGCAGAAGCTCGATGTTATTATGACTGAGAAAGCACATCTGTATGCTGAAATCAAGAAGGGCCTTCAGAAAGAGGGAAAACAACGGTGTTGCTCCTTCCAGCAGAAATAACGACGGTGAATCTACTTCTGGCAGTACCTAACCGGTGTAGATTATGAGAGACGTGGTGGAGACAGTTGCAGAATAAACAGCTCACTTGTTGTACAGTTTCAATAAAATATTGTTGTATTGATACTGGAGTATAAATTTAAATTTCATATAGGTGAGAGATACACTAGTGGGCCTACGGAAGAATAATTGTCTTTTTATTTCTTTGAGATGGGTGATAATACCATCTCTACAACATCTAGAGACGGTTATACTTCTTTTGTGTTGTGTTGTAAGCTACTTTAAAAGTAAAAAGTATGTTTTTAAACTACTCCCCATAGAAACTATTGGCCCGTCTGGCCCGACGAACCTTGGCTCGCCTTGCTACCTTTGGGGAAGTCTACTCCCCATAGAAACTGTTGGCGACCAGGCTCGCTTCCCGACGTCTGCAACTCTAAAGGACCAAGAGCTACGCCTGCTACTGTTCCATTGTCTCCTTGGTCGACCTCCCACCGGCGCTCAGGTAAACCTCTCCATATTGATATGATTTTTCCTTCGAGAAGTTATCTCTTTTATCTATTAGATCAATATCTAATCATATGAAACATTAATCTCTACACAAATCCAATAGTTACAACAAGTGATTTAAATTTAAGAAAATTTCAGACGACTTAAAAGTAACAAGACTGTTTTTTTTATGTTGAGTAGTAACTGAATCTGAGAGTGTCACAACAAGTTAGTTCTTCACTCTCTTAGCGTTGTATTTCTATGGAGGCCTTTATGCATGGATGTATGTGTTTGGTGTGTTAGACTTCGAAAAACAAACTGATCGTTGAGTTATGTATTATTTAGGATAAAAGATGCATCAGTTACACTCTTCTTGGAGTGTTAAATCAAACCAAGGAGATTTAACAAGTGCATAAATCTACATGGTTCATGGTTGGCTTGCCAACTCATTGCATTTGTTTCTGCAAGATTCTTGGGTTTGAATTTTTCGTATATCAGTAATGTACCTTAATATATGAGATGTATGCTTTTTGGTGCCTATTATCATCTTTCCTCTGCTAAAGTTGCTTTTTAGTGAAGAACTGGCTCGAAATCAAGTGCTAATTTTTCATCTTTTTTTTTTTTGTTCAACCTTTCTCAGGAAGTTGCTTGCATGATATTGCTCGATAGGAGATGGACTAATCAGAAATCAACTTGCAAGGTATTTGCCAGTAGCACTCTGATTTTTAGTAGTCTCGGTAGAATTAGAAAACTAGTAACAATCTCACGTTTCCTTAGAAACTTTGGTATTTGCAAGTTGCATGAGTCAACGGATCAGGAGGTATTTTCTTAGTAACTTTTCTTTTTTGTTTTTGTAGTAAACAAGGTTTTTGATGATTTTTTTTTGTGGATTGTGAGGACCCCGATTTATTTGGCTTGTAATGCTTAACCATCCACTTGGTCCTAACATTACAAATCAAATAAACCAAACCTCGATATATACAAATCCACTTCCCAGAAATGCAGTATACACACCCCGCTACAAAATCGTGCATCAATTCCACTCATTCACATAGAACCGAAGCACAACACAAATTCAAAAGACATACATAATATAAAGTTATTACAAAAGAGCGGCCGACAGGCCAAATATCATGCAGATAACAAAATAAACAGCGGAAGCAAAAGTGTCATAAGATGGCGATAAACAAAAGCCAATTAGTGTGCCTTTAACCCACAAGGCAACCAACTGGAATGCCAAGCTAATCGTCCCAGACACCGCCACAACACATCTCACAAAAGTGAGGCCCTTTGGGCTCACCTTCTTCCTCTGCAACAAAAATATTAAGCAAAGCAGATGAGTACAAAAATTATTTTTATACTCGCAAGACCGACGTGTAAGATAACAGAAATATAAATAACTACATGCAAGCTTTATTTAAGTGGAGGAGACTCTAAACTCATTTTCAGCATAAAGCAAGTTTTATTTGCAATAATGTAATACGTTTGAAAGCAAGTTTGCAATTCATTTTTATTGTTCAAAAACCAGGAGACAAATATAACAATAGGTAGATGACAACAACAATTCTGGAAGTGACTAACCCAATAGTCACCACAACAATAGCATGAAGTACCCCTTCATACCACCCATGTCCAATTTTAAGTTTTAAAAAGGTTGTAGTCTAGTTCTTGCACGACCTTACCAAGCAATGTCCATATCCTAGGACGAGGCTATTCGAATAGTTTTAACCCTGCAGGGGTGTACCAATGTACCCACACAATAGACCGCCTTTCCACCAGTCACGGTTAGCATACTTCCTTTGGTATGTGGGCACGGCTAAGTCTAACAAGACGCTTTCCAATGGACGATGCTAATTAAGAGCTGCAACCCACGGGAGAAGGACACATTAGACAGCCTAACCGGTCTGCTAATGCTCCCCTCACACACCACATACACACACACACACACATTTTTAACACATCCACCGACCAGCTCATAATTAACACCTCCCAAAGTACTTAGTCAAGAGAGGTCCCATATCCCTCTCGTGTGGTTAGCACGCAATAAGCGCTTGGCTTAGTGACACAAGTAACTCGGTCCTTGGGGACTTATGCACCATTCCAATCACACCCAACAGATCACACCAACATACCATTGTGCCCAAGTCTAAAGCATTTATAGCAAGTTTTTGTGTGATCAAGGTCATCGACTAGGTCGATAACCGCCCAATTCTACCGGTAACTAAGTATTGCTAAGCATCATATCGTAAAGACAAATAAAATGCCCTAAATCATTCACCGGGCTCTAATTCACCGGTGAGGATAATATTCCTAAGGTAGTGGTAGGGGTGAACAATTTAAGGGAAACAATGCAATAGGATTAGCTACCTCTATTCGGCAAAATTAATCATTGACACAAAAGTATGCATACATACAAGTAAAACAAAGTATTAGATTTTAAAAGAAATTGGATGGAGTGGATATGAACTGCTTGCCTTGCTGTAGATCACTTTCTTGCTGCAGAGGATTCACTCACTAATCAATAATTTCTTCGGAACCTAACGCAAAAAGGCGATAAAACCAATAAGAACGAAGAACTTCAAATAAAATCCAACAACAAAAGATAACCAAATTTCATGAAATTTGCACAGCAGCAAGATTATGATTTTAGACAATTTTAGAAACAAGAATCAAGTCAATCAAGTCATTTGGTCTTAGCATGCAAAAGTTATGGCTAAAACAATTTCTATCAGCCTGTTAAATTCCAGATTAATTTCTATTTGTTACTGTTCATGGTATAAATTTCTTGAATGATCTAAAGTCTGAAATTTTTATGGTAGGTAGAATAAGACATTCTAAGAACAGCAAAATTGAGTTTGCACAATTTGGAGTTAAAATGAATTAGTTATGATTTTTCTAAGTTGTAAATCTAGTGCATTACTAATTTCAGTGGCAAAACCCACTAAAAGACCTGTTCTACCCTGAAGCACATTACTAGAGGATTTTAACAAAGTTTAGTTTGCTCAGTTTGGAATTACAGAGAAAAGGTTATGCATTTCATAAAGTTTAAGAGTTTCTAAACAACATTTTATAATAAAACAAGTTAATACAGCTTATATCATTTTCTGCTACAGAAAAGTGCCTAAGTTCATTCTCAGTTTGAAGTTCATTTTATTACAGGGCTAAAGCAATTTGAATCATTCAAAAAGGAGCTAAAATGATAAAGTTATGCACTTATGAAATTTGAAACAATAAAACACTTTAGAAAATTGGAGCTCTCGGAGGTCCAAAAGAATTTGGAGAACACGGGAAGGTCGTGGCCGTTAAGATTAGATCTAACGGTCCCGACGAGTAGAAGCACAGCGCACGGGAAGACCTCTTCCCGCACTGGGGTGGTCTAAGCCATAGATATTGGATCCAACGGTTCCGACCAGGATATGCATAGCGCACGCGGAGGAACTACTCGCGCTTAACTAGGGTCGTGGCCGTTAGATCAAGATCTGGCGGTCCCGAGCACCAGGGGAGGTCCTAGAACTTCAATCCAACGGAGGAGGTCTGGACGGTCAGGATTTCTCGGGGGAAGGTCCTGACGGTCTAGATCTCCAAGGGGAGGTCCTACAGCTTAAGTCCACCGAGGAGGTCCCGACGGCTAAGATCTCACAAGGGAGGTCTTAACGGTCACGATCAAGCGAAGGAGGTCTTAACGGTGAGATCTAAAGAAGGGGAGGTCTTGACGGCTAAGATTTACCGAGGAGGTCTTAACGACCAAGATCTCACCGATGATCTAAAGCGCCGAGGAGGTCTAGGCCGTTAGATGGAGATCCAACGGTCCAGAGCTACGGGGAGGTCCTCAAGCGAAGGATCTAATCGGAGGAGGTCGGGACGGTCAAGATCTACCAGGGGAGGTCTTGAATGACCCAGATTTAACCGAGGGAGGTTCGATGCGATAGGGTTTTAGCGGGAGGAGATCTGGACGGCTCAGATGGATCTGGGGAGGTCCTGAACGGTCCCGGTCGAGGTGGGGAGGTCTTAGCGATAAGGTTTTACTGAGAGGAGGTGCGGGCGGTTGAGATCTCCACGGGAGGTCCTCAGCGGTTCAGATCTGCTAAAGAGGTCCTTAGCTCCTCCGCACAAAGGACCGGTGGGAGGTCTTTTGCAAAGAGGACCGGTGGAGGTCCGGGGTTAAGAATTTTTGGAAAAGAGCCTAAGGCCCGGATCTATTCGGAGAGTTCGTGAGCGGCTAGGATTAACCCGAGGAGGTCGTAAGGGTGGTGCGGCGGGGCTTAAATCCGGCAGCACAGAGGGTGAGGCCCACGCGCAAGTGGCGAGAAGACTTTTCCGACGGCACTAACGGCGAGAACACAATAAATACCGGTCCTAAACATTAATTGGCGCGAAATCGCGCGGGGTTTTAAAGACTTCGGGCCACGAGACGGTGGCTCACGGCACGCGCTAAGACCCATTAATACTCCAAATGATTAACAATCACAGCGCCATTAACGTGTCCTAAAATTTTGACGAAAACGGGAGCTGCCTCCCGGCAAAACCCGAGCGGCTACAACGGCTTGCCGCCGGCGATCCTGGCCGCGGCGGCGCCAAACAAGAGCTGAAATGGACTCGCAATAGCAGTAGGAACCTAGTGGTGGCAACCTCGCCGGCGGCGATGGTCCAGAACGCCGGCTAGCCGGAAAATCGAAAAGAGGGCTTATACTGCCGACTTGAAAACAGCCAAGAGCTTCGCGGTGATCTAAAGAAGTGTGTGCCCAGACCTCTATGGACTAACAAGGAACTACCTGGATGGAGGGAAGCTTTAAAGTTGGTCGGAAAAGACTTGCACAAGATGAAGCTCGCCGGACTTGAAGAAGAGAGGTGAAAAATGGCACCCTGAGCAAAATGGGTGGTACCCAAGTATCAATGGAGCTTCATTATGGTTCACAGAAGCTACAAGAGCAATTAATTTGAAAATGGGCCACTCACCTGAGCTGAGGAAGAAGATGACCAATTTCAGTCGAATTAGAACAAACCCCAAATTGGACAATTCCTGTGAATCAAATCCAAATTTAAGTGAGGGGATATGTTCAAGATGGTAAGGAGATAGAAATGGTGCAAAGAATTGTGGGGGGAAAACCACTGGAGCACCAAGAACACCAAAGGAACTCCACGGTCAACAAGGGTGCATTTTCGGATTTGGGGGTGTTAAGCTCTACAATTGAAG
Organism: Ampelocalamus luodianensis; assembly: GCA_036346255.1. Classification (NCBI taxonomy): domain Eukaryota; kingdom Viridiplantae; phylum Streptophyta; class Magnoliopsida; order Poales; family Poaceae; genus Ampelocalamus; species Ampelocalamus luodianensis. Next base: position 69,440,430 of record CM070620.1, on the reverse strand, counting down.
GTGGAGCTCGAGGGTGGTCTAAAGGCATACTAGGAGGTGCTGAGGGTGCTTAAAAATCTTGGAGCACTAGGGTTTGCCAACAAGGGCTTTTCGGGAGACAAAGCTCAAAGCACAAGGCAAGGCCGACAGCAAAAAGGTGGTAGATGGTAGTATTGGGCATGGCATGGCCGAAAGTATCTTCCACACATTTAAATGTCGGCTAGAGCAGCTGTAGGGAGCTCCCCTACTGCTCACGCACGTCCAGAGGTTGAAGATGCCCAATAATACACTTGGTGATTGTCGGCCGTTGGATTCAACGTGGACAGCTTAGATCTCAGACCTCGGGCGCTTTGAAAACAACAGAGGAGGAGGAGGAGGGGAGGTCGTGAACGTTTGATTTCACATCCGACGGCTCACACACGGTTGCTCAGGATCGAGCTCGGGTGCGGCCTGAAGACTTGGTCCACCCGAGTCGATTGGGTTGGGCTCGGGCTCGGGCCCGAGTCTGACTCGAACCAGAGTTTTAATTTCTGGTTTTTAGAAGAGCTGAACTTAGGGGAAGTTGTTTGTGGTAGCAAAATGACTCCAAAAATTCTGAAAATTTTACAGGAGCTTGTTGACTCAAAAGTTGACCTTGCATAAAATTTTCAGAGGTTTTGGTGCTGCACAACTTCCTCTAAAAATTATGCAAGGTGCTGATCCAAAGTTTGACCAGGATTTGAATTGGGTTGACTTGCCTCCAAAGTGTTCAAACAATTTCCAAAAATTGTGAAACTTTTCAGAGGGGTTACACACCAATCCTAGTACTTAGGAAAAGTATTTCCAGGAGATGATCAAAGCATTTGACAAGAATATTTTTGGTAGAACATAAATAGGGCAAAAGTGACTTGTGACTTTGTATTTCCAATATTCCTTGCACAGGAATTGTTTGGCACAACAGGAAATACAAGATGTAAGAAAAAGTTTTAATTTCTACTCATTTTCTTACATTTGAAACACAAGTCTAATATTGGGATGTTACATGGATATTGCTCCATATTCTTACATTTCAGCACATCGATCTGTCGCGAACTGAATTACATATTGCTCTTGGATAACTACAATGATGCTGCTAGAGCTGCACATCCAAATGATTGGCGACCCAAAGAGTTTGCTGGAACAATCTTGTCTAACAGCCAAGGTGGTTTTCCACATGGGTGCTTTGCGATAGTTAATGGTGCCATAAATGTTGGGATCCGAATATACAAATCCAGACTATCTGCACACACTATGCTAGCTAGAGATCACGCTAATGCACACAATGGCAACAACGATGAACATCAATCCATACAAGCGATTAAAAGAAATAAACGACTATATTTGATAAATAAATAAGAGTTTTGACCATATAATCAAGTTGACACTTATTCAACCACGTAAGGCTTAGACAAATAAAAAGATAGCAACAGCGGAACGGAAAGTAACTTCAGCAGAACCCATCACTGACTCCTCCAATCCTTCCTCTAAATGATGATTACAACAAAAGTGAGCTCATCTAGTACTCAGCAAGTTGTACCACATAATGCAAATTATAGATGATGGTTTATTCCAAAAGAAATAACTTATATGATTATTTTGCGAAAAGAAGCTGTTACAATTGAATATGAATAATAGATTGAAAGCGTATGATAAAACAGTAATAATTTGTAAACAATAGTTTCCGCAGAGTTCACAAAGCTTAATTAAATTCTTTCATATAGCTTCCCTCCCGCAATGTTTTCATAAAATCTACCCTTCCGGTAAATCACCGAGCATGCCTATGATCGAGGATGCGGCTATTCGAATAGGTTATTAACATTCTATAGAGGCTGTGCAACTTTACCCACAAGATATAACCAGTGCGGCCAACATCAATCAAAACAAAACCTTCAGAAACTTTATCTCGACAATTGACCCTCCTGATGTGTCGACCCCAAACGTCGAATACCTAAAGCCTTCGTGTGTGTATCGTACTAGTCTCATGATTAGTGGCTCGTACACACATCCACAACATTGATAATCGCATGCATACACATTATACATACAACATGAAACAAATAGGACATTAAGCTTAAGTGTTTACAATAAGTTATATTACAAAAGGCCGTTCAGCCAAATTAAACTACAAGTGTCAAAAGAAGAACAACGGTATTGAGTTGCATGCACCAACCAATTCACTCAAAAGCTTAAGCTAATGAAGAAAGGTGGACAAGTCACTTATACTTCAACACTCCCCCTCACGTGTAGGCTCCCTCAGGCCTAAGACGTGAAAATAGAAATAAGCTGCAATTAATTTTTTTTAATTGCGCTAGTCGGGTCTTGAACTCAAGACCTCTTGACTCTGATACCATATTGAGTTGCATACACCAACCAATTCACTCAAAAGCTTAAGCTGATGAGGAAAGGTGGATAATTCACTTATACTTCAACAAAGCATAGTAATAAAACCAAAAGTCCAGCGGTGTTTCCATCCATACAACAACGGAAGCATAGTAATAAAACCAAAAGTTCAGCGGTGTGTCCATCCATACCCTTAGGCAACTGGCAAGAACCAAACCCTAGAAAGACCTGTCACCGTACCTGTCGGACCCCGGGCTTTGAATACCCGAAGCCCTCGTGTGTGTACCATACTAGTCCCATGATCAGTGACTAGTACACACATCTACAACGTTGGCATACGTATCCATACATTCATACATACAAAATGAAACAAATATGGTATATAACTTAAGTGGTTACCAACTTTACATCATAAGGACCGACCGACCAAATAAAAACTCAGGTATCAGAAGTAGTGAATGAAACAGTGGAAGTATTGATGAGGACATGACCCCTATAGATATAACCAAATTTGTTATTCTTGCTGTTCCAAATACAAGAGCTTGTACACTTCACTTAAATTATCAAGTGAGCTCCTTTTTAGGAGTGTCTTTATATTATATGAACTATATGATGCTACCTAATGATGAAAATGTATATTTGTGCAGCACCACGTCACTTTATGTCCAAGCCAAGCAAGAGTTTAGGTTGGACACGTTCTGGAATCCAGTTCGGCCTCCGGAGACAGCCCTGACTTCAAACGAGCATAACTTTCACATACGGACTCCGTTTGAGGTCCACGAGTACTTGATTGAAAGCTTATCTCGTCCTCTTTCCAATGAATCTGGCCACACCTTCAAATTCTTTTTGTACACATCGCAATCATCAAAAGAAGGTGCTGCATCACCTGTTTGGGCCAAATTGTGCCTAGTAACCTATTTGGGCCGGCCACCTCCTTGGCCACCCCCTTTGGGCCACACTATTCATGATTGTACTGTTCACATGAACAGTACCTATAAATAGTATCGCCCCCTTAGCTCTTGGATATGTGTGGCTCCCTCTCCCCTATATAAGGAGGCCACACCCCTCTAGTTTTTCTCGGATTTCGTTGAGTTAAGGTTTAGCCATTATGCAAATTTCTGTTCTTCAGTTGTGTCGGACGACCACCTGTCAAGACAGCCTTCGGAATCCCACCTTATCAGTATTTCATAAATATTTGCAATACATTAGATTGTGTTTTATCTTGTTCTTGCGTGTTCTTTGATTGCATGCAGGAATAGGCCTTCGTGGTTAGGTTGATCGCGCTTTCAGCAAGGTTAATAACATCTCGGAGTTGGTTCAACGATTGCTAAGGCGCAAGCGTCGTCGTACGGTTGTAGTCGGATCGCGAGAGTCACCTCCACCAAAATCGATAGTTATCAATCTCATCGAAAGATCGGGACACCCCGCCTCCATCAAGTATAATGTGTAGAAAGTCCAAAAGTCCAACAGTATGCCCATCCAATCCCACAGGCAACCGACAAGAAACAAGTACTAGAAAGACTCGTCACCGAACCCTCCGATACCGGGTGCAAAGAATGTGTTGTCCGGCGTAGGCTCATCCTCTAAGTCTAAACAACAATTTAACCAAGATTGAGTACATTGCGTAGTCAGCAAGACTTGTAGTGTATCACAAAGTTTATATATATATATATATATATATATATATATATGGCTAACAAGAGATAAGGCTCTATACTACAAGTTATTTTCAGCACTAAGCAAGTTTTATTTGCAATATCAGTACATAGTACTTTGCAACGGAAATTTAAAGAGCAGTTAAATAGATATTGAACAACAAGTAAGTACTTGAACAAATAACAAATCGCAGCCCTCCTTGACTGCGACCAATATCTTATTTTCAGCCATAGACATGGCGCTAAACTCAAATAAGAACAACAAAACAATTCCCTCAGTTTCCAACAAGAACTATTTTCATAAAAACTAAGACTATACCTGATGGACCGCACCAAGCACGCTCATGACCGCGGTCACGGCTATTTAAATAGATTTACACTCTGCAGCGGTGTATAACTTTACCCACAGCACACGAATTCTCTAGTTTATTTGGCATCCGTCGATGCCAACGATCACTATCCTTTGGTAAGCAGTTTAGAATACGTATCGAAGCCTTTACATCATCTAGTCCTAACCTTGCACTTGCCCGACAAATGAACACCCTTACTTCACCCGGGTACACCCCCGTCTCAGTGAGGCATTCACCGTTGTGTCAGTAAGCTTTGTGCCCAACACCGTGGTGAAGGGAGTCCCTTCGAACATGCCTACACCAGTCATGCTCGCACTACTACAGTCTACCAACGTGCAAGGCTAGTTTTTAATGACTTAATTAGCTAAGTGTTGGACCGAAAAGGCGACTAGAGGGGGGTGAATAGGAGCACGATCTCTTTTTCTCCCAAAATCAATTCAATACGAATCTCACTCCAATAGCTATGAAAGCTATGAAGATCAATCAATCATGCACAGCGGAAGACTTGTATTGAACCAACTCAAAACCCCAAAGTAAAATCAACACAAAACCAAAACACGAGGCTCAGGCGGTCGACCTCTCACGGGCGGTCGGATCGATCCAGCGGTCGAACCGCCACCAAAGCGGTCGGACCGATTTCACGGAGGTCGACTCTCGTTCGATGAACGATAAAATCAGCGGACCAACCGAAACGCAAATTGATCAAACTTTTGATTCGTGCGTCCAAACTTCGTGAAACTTGACACACAACTTCCTAAGGATGTCGGGAACCTATTCAAGCAACAATTGTGATAATTCTTGCTCAGGTTCAGACCTTTACCGTTTGAGCGAAGTTAGGTCAAAAACCGAGTCAAAACGAAAATATGATCTTAAAACTTGCACGTGGGTGATTGATGATCTTGATGATCCTAGATGTATTCTCACACGTCACAGCAAGCTAAATCACGTCAAGAAACTAAGCAATAACTCGCGGATCAAACAAAGACTCAATTCATCAAAAGAGAGAAAGAAAGCACATGAACTCACTTTTGAAGAAACTTTCTTTGGATTGATTTGATATGATATTGGTTCACAGCCACTCCATCAATGGATGACAAAGACTCAATACATGAGCACGAAATCCAATCCAACTCTCTAGAACCCTAACCTCCGCTCCTCCTCTCCCTAAGCAAATTAGGGTTTCAATAACAATGAAAGGGTCAGAAGGGGGTGCTGCCACCTCCCTCCTCTATTTATAGTGGAGGCTTAGGGTTTCTAATAGAGTCTCCCTAATGGGCTCCCGTTAAGGCCCAAAACAAACGGGTGACACACGCACGCCTTTTAAAGCGCCGTGTTCATATTGTGCGAAGCACTCGCTTGCTCCGCCACGTGTAGGTTGATCCAACGGCTCTCATCATGTCGGCAAGTCTCTCCCATCCGGCTCCCACCGAAACCACCATGGCACTTGCATCGACCCCCGCTGTGAGGACCCGAAATATTTAACTAGTAACACTTAACCTCCAATTGGTTCTAGCATTACTAATTAAACATTCTAAGCCTCGATGGGCATATATTTCCCAGAATTGCAACATATGCACATCATCACAAAATTACACATCATTTCCATACAACATACATCACTAAGTTCAACAACGACATACATAAAGTAAAGTTATTACAAAAGAGAGCCGACCGGCCAAATAGAACAATATACAAGAATGACAGCGGAAGCAAAAGCGCCATAAGATGGCTAGAACAAAAGTCGACCGGTTAGCCACACACCCACAAGGCAACCGACGGCCGCCAAGCTAGTCGCCCATAGCTACCACAACACGACTCACAAAAGTGAGGCCCCTCAGCTCACCTTCTTCCTCTCGCAATGAACAATTAAGCATAGCATCCGAGTACAAAGATTGTCTTTGTACCGCAAGATCGACGTGTGGAATAGCGGACCTATTCATAAACTACATGCAAGCTTATTTAGGTGGAGGTTGTATGTCTCATTTTGCATGAAGCCAACTTTATTTGCAATAATGTAATACATTTTAAAAGCAAGTTTGCAAATCGCTTTGTTATCAAAGTAACAGAAGTAAAGATACATACAAGTAACCACAGGAAGTGACTATCCCAATAGCCACCACAACATAGCACGAATCCCGATTCGTACCACCCATCAAGTTTTAATTTAAAAGGTTGTAGTCTAACTCTTGAAAGACCTTGCCAAGCGTGTCCATAACCTAGGACGAGGCTATTCGAATAGTTTTAACCTGCAGGGTGTACCAATGTACCCACACTTGGATCGCCTTCAAGCCACAAGCACACTACAGAAGGTATGCTAGCTGCACGCTAAGTCCTCTGAGACATTTCCAATCTTGTGTATTAACTACGAGCCGCTCATATGGATAGAAACCCATATGCTTACATTGCAAGCGAAAGACAACAAATCCCATCACGGGTGAAGTCTTTCGGACACTACAATGCTCCCAACACCATCCCTCCTGCGACTCCCTGCGACTCGGAGCCAATACACGCCAAAGTACTAAGTCAAGAGAGGTCCCATACCCTCTAATGTGGTTAGCACGCTAAAATGCTTGGTTTAGTGTAACAAGATGTTCGGTCCTTGTTGACCCGGGCACCATTCCAGTCACACCCAAAATCACACCATCATACCATTGTGCCCAAGTCTAAATCATTTTGTTTTCAGTTTTTAGTTTTCATAAATAGACATGGCACAAGGTGGAGATCATAATCATAATAAGTTTTAAGTGATCAAGGTTATCGACAAGTCGATAACCGCCCATTTCTACCGAAACTAAGCATGGCTAAGCAATTAATTCGCAACTACTAAGTGACAAGAGCCCATCCATGAACTCTAAATCACAGCAAGTAACCTAGGCTCATGGTACTAGAGAATAATCATTTGCTAAGGAAATGCATCTACTAGGCCAACTATTAACACAAAATAGCAATGCATACATAGAATTTGTAATCAACATAAATACTTAAAATCTGGGATTAACATGATCAAACCGCTTGCCTTCTTGCCGTTGCTCAAAGCGTGGTGGAGGGTCGTTCTCGGGATTACCGCAAATGTCGAATCCTAGCGAAAGGCAAAAGAACCAAGAACAACCAATAAGGCGAGCCGCACTTAAACAAACGAGCAAGCAAAAATTATTCAAATGCTACAAAATTTACACATAAGGCGAATACGAATATACCTAGACATAGAAAGCTGGAAAACCTAATTTGGATTTGTGGTGCAAAAGATATTACCTAAAAACCCATTTTCTACTATAATTAGGTATCAGAGCAAAAATATTTTCTAGAGGTTTTCTGGACTTGAAAATTTTATGATAGGTTGCTCTTGACATTTTAAGGCTAATACAAGTGGTTTCATCTTAATTGGAGTTAAAATGATTTAGTTATGATTTTCTAGGATGCAAAACTAGCATAATGCACTTTCAGAAATTTAAACATGTGCAAAACCCTTTCACATTATAGTATGATAATGAAGGATTTCCTAACATCAAATTTCTATTTTTAGGATTTACTGATGAATTCTGGTGTCTATTACATCATTAAATGAATTTTTAAATGCTACTAATAAGGTTAAATCTATTAACATATTTTTAGTGTGATTTAGGCCTACCACCATTTTTAGATTAAAGTTTAGTTAATAACAAATTTATCAAAGTTAAAATCATTCAATTAGCAGATATACAGAAAAAGATATACATTTTCCAAGTTTTAATACAATTCTGGAATATATATAAAAATAGCAGAAAACAAGCTATTAGAGACTACAGAATTTTCTACTACAGAAGCATAGCTAAAAGCATTTTTATATTAAACTTTAGTGAAATACAAATTTATTGCAGTTGGTTTCGTGTAAAAAGGATTTATCTTGAATTAGTTATGAATTTCTAAAGTTTTGATACAATTTTCAGTTGATAAATAAATACTTACAGAAATAAAAACCAACCCAACCGAGAATAAACGACGTGGACGCTCGTGGGCTGTTGATGCAAAATCCAACGAGCCACACGCACGGAAAACAGCGCACGCGCGCGATTCAAAACAGGAGCTCACCGTTGGATCAAGATCCAACGGCTCACGAGGACGAATGCAACCGGACGGTGCGGTTGCCTTGGCCGCTCACAGCCGTAGATCTCAAGATGAACGGCACGGAGAGCACTTCCCGTCGGAAGGTCCGATTGCACGCATGATCAGGACCGCAGATCAAGCTATGGACGGCCAAGAATGATGAGGGAAACCGGATGGTCCGAATGCATACAAGATCTGGGCCGCAGATCGCAAAATGGACGGCGGTCCAAGATTGAAGTGCAAACAGGAATACTGACACGTGGGGCCGCATGTCAGTGACTTAAAGGAGGTTTTTAGGACAGCTAATTTATTACTAATGACCAATGATTAGTGATGATTAGCAATTAATGTGTCCTAAAGATTTTGAACAGAGGCGATTTAGGGACAGAGGGCCCACACGTCAGTGACCCAAAAAGGTAATTTCGGACACATTTATTGCTAACAATTATTAGCAATAAATAAACCCAAAATCAGCCATAACGACTTCTGGTTTTCTGATTTAGGCTTACGGGCCCACAACTCAGTGAGACATTAGGCCAGATTAAGACACCATTAATACTTCTAATGATTGGGTATTAACTGTGCCCTAATTATTTGACGACAACGGGAGCTACGGCCGGGAAAATCCCGAGCGGCTTTCACGGCTTGTCGCCGGCGACTCCGGTCGCGGCGACGCCCACAAACTATCAAAATGGGTTCGCAATAGTGTTGCGGACCCAATGGTGGTGACCTCGCGCGGAGGTTGGAACGCCGGCGAGCCGGAAAAACAAGAAAGAAGCCGACACGGCAAAACACGAAAATAGCAAAATGCTCTGCTGCGGTCCAAGGAAGCGAGTGCCATGACTTCTAGGGACTACATAGAAGCTACCTTAACCGAGAGGGGCTTCAAAGATGGCTGGGGAAGACTTGAACACGATGAAGTCCACCGGAGCCGAAGAAGATGAAGTGAAAGATGAGGTTCTGAGCAAAATGAGTGGGACCAAATCATCACCACAGCTTCATTATAGCTCAAAGAGGCTCCAAAAGCAATTAATTGCAAAAAGAACCACTTACCGGAGCTGGAGAAGAAAGGGGGTGAAACCAACCGAAAATCTCCAAACTTAAAATTGAGTGATTCCTGTGAATGCAACCCAAAATCAAGTTAGGGGAAATATAGGGAAGGTTGAGGAGTTCAAAAGGGTGCAAGAAATGTGGAGTATAAACCACTGGACACCAAGGCCGCCATTAGAGCTCTACGGCCAACAATGGTGGATGGAAGATTTGAGATGGTTTTGAGCTCAAACACAGGGAGTAGCTAGGTGTGGTGCAAAAGAACACCAGGAGGACCTAGAGGGCCAATTTATAGGAAGGGGATTAGGGTTTCGAGCAAGAACCCGAGTCCATGGTGGGCTCGGTTCATGCTCCGGTTGTAGACCAAGAAAAGATGGGAGCAAGTGAGACTCGGGACAATGGAGGAGAAAGCCTGAGCGCATTTAATGCTCCACAGAGAGACGTTGACGAAAGCAAATTGGAGGTGACACATCAAAGCCACCCACTCAATCTCTCTTTCGCCATTGCGCGCGCGCTTCAAGAAGCGAGAGGAGGAAGAAGAACGAAAAGAGAACGGTGGGCGATGGATTGAAAATGGGCGGTCACGATTAAGCGAGTTCGCCGGACGATCCGATTGCTCTCGGGAATGCGGGCGGTTGGATTGAGATCCAACGGTCCCAATTGATTAACGCAACCGAGGGTCCGAATGCTCACACGAGCGTGGGCGGCGATTTGAATCAACGGTGATATCGCACGCGCTTTAAAACGCGGCTCGGTGCGATTAGGTGGTTCAACCAAGTCAAGTGGCTCGGACTCGAGCCGACTCGAACCCAATGAATAGTGAAATTGGTTTTAGGTTTTAAATATGCTGAGACTTTTGAGGATTTATTTGGGGTAGCAAAATAACTCCAAAATTCTGAAATTTTTACAGGAGCTTGCTGACCGAGACATTGACCTTGTGAAAAATTTTCAGAGGTTTTTATGCATCGTATTTTTCTCCAAAAATTTTACAAGGTACTGGTTTTAGGTTTGGTGAGAGTCGACAGTTTGATCGCCTCTAAAATATTCAAACAATTTCTAAAAATTGTGAAATTTTTCAGAGGGTCACATACCATCCCAAGAACTTAGGAAAAATATTTCCAGAGGATGATCAAAGGTTTGACAAGATTGTTTTGAAGGAGCAAGATTTGGATCAAAAGACTTGTGACTTTGCACTTCCATAACCTTTTGTACAATACTTGTTCAAGATACACAAGGAAATACATGATGTAAGAAAAAGTTTTAATTTCTACTCATTTTCTTACATTTGAAACACAAGCCCAAAATTGGGATGTTACAACTCTCCCCTTACAAGAATCTCGACAGAGATTAGTTTACTCGGAGAAGAAAGAAGGAAAATCGCACGAAGGCGATCTTCTCTCTCCCAAGTTGCCTCATCTTGAGAATGGTTTGACCATGAACCCTAAGGAACTTGATGACACGGTTCCTTGTTCTCCGTTCGATTCCTCAAGAATCTGAGCAGGATGCTCGCGATAGGTCAAATCCTCCCGCACATCGAGAGTTTCCAACGAGTTTCCTCGATCGGGACGGAGGCACCTTTTAGTGTGAAACATGGAACACATCATGCACACCCTCAAGTGCAGTGGTAGCTCCAATCAGTATGCAATCGCTCCAACTCTCTCGATGATACGGTAAGGCCCAACATATCGATGAGCCAACTTGCCCTTGATGCCAAAACGCGATGGCCCTTCAAGGGTGAGACTTTGAGATACACAAAGTCATTGGGCTCAAAGCTCAACTCACGGCGACGACGATCCGCATAGCTCTTTTATGCGGGTGGGCGCGCGCAGATGCTCATGGATCAAGCGAACTTGACTTTCGGCCTCATTGATCGAATCGGGCGAAAAGCGCGCCTTCGCGATCTCTCGACCAGTTCAATGGGGTTCTGCATCTCCTCCCATACAAAGCCTCAAATGGTGTCATGCCAAGACTGGCCTAATAGCTGTTGTTGTAGGAGAACTCAGCAAAAGGTAGGCACTTCTCCCACTTCTTCCCAAAGGAAAGAACACAAGCACGGAGCATATCTTCCAACACTTGGTTGACTCGCTCCGTCTAACCATCAGTCTGAGGATGAAAGGCTGTACTGAAGTGAAGGCGGGTCCCCATAGCCTCTTGCAGACTATGCCAAAACCGCGAGGTGAAAAGTGCACCACGATCAGAAATAATCGTCTTGACACCGTGAAGACTCACAATCCTCGAGACATAAAGTTCGCCAAAGGCCCCACACGGCCGAGTCTTGACGGAAGGAAATGCGCCACTTTAGTCAACTTTGTCGATCACGACCCAAATAGCATCATTCCCTTTGGACGGCGGGGCAATCCGGTGATGAAGTCCATGCCAACGAATCCCACTTCCACCGCAGCGGCAAAGGTCGAAGAAGGCTGCCGGACGCCGATGCTCGGCCTTCACACGACAAAGACACGCCACACTCGGCAACAAACTTGGCAATCGCGCTTCATTCGGGTCCACTGCAATCTCGACGAAGGTCCGATACATCTTGGTAGCCCGGGTGAATAGACAAAGGAGAATCATGGGCTTCGCGGAGAATCAAATTCCGCAATTCCATGACCTTAGGAACCACAAGGCGCGCCCAAACCACACAACGCCATGCTCGTCCTCACGAAAAGCACTTGGCTATCCCATCCTTGATGTTACGCTTGATTTGGCTCACACCAACATCATGCTCACGTGCCGCCTTGATTTGGTCCACCAAGGTTGGTTGCACAACCAATGTAGCAAGAGAACCGTGCTCGATCAAACCCAAATTGAGGCGCTGGAATTTCGAAATGAGAGCGGTGCTGTTGCTCTTGGAGCATCAACATGTTGCAATACACCTTTCGACTAAGCGCATACGCCACAACATTGGCCTTGCCGGATGATCTTGAATGCCCATGTCATAATCCTTGATCAATTCCAACCATCTTCTTTGCACGAGGTTCAGATCTGGTGGGTGAACAAGTACTTCAAGCTCTTGTGGTGAATACACCTCACAACGGTTACCAATCGATAATGCCGCCAAATCTTGAGTGCATGGACCACAGACCAACTCCAAGTCATGAGTAGGATAGTTGAGTTCATGAGGCCTCAAGCGCCGCGATGCATAGGCCACAACCTTGCCCTCCGCATAAGAACACAACCAAGACCACGACGAGAAGCATCACAATAGATATCAAAACTCTTGCGAATATCGGGAGAACAAGCATGGGGTGAGGTCAACCGCTTCTTGAGTTCTGAAAACTCACATCACAAGCAGCGGACCACTCAAATTTCTTGTCTTTCTTAAGCAATTCGGTCATAGGCCGCAATCTTGGAGAAATTCTCGATAAAACGGCGATAGTAGCCACCAAACCAAGAAAACTCCGCACATCGGTGACCGACTTGGTGACCCCAAGATAGCACATCACCGACCTTGCTAGGATCCACACCACACCTCTGCTGAAAGAACATGGCCCAAGAATGCCACTTCCTTCAACGAACTCGTACTTGCTGAATTTGGCATACGGTGGTGCTCACGCGACTTGCCCAACACAAGCTTAAGATGCTCAAAGCATGCTCTTCTTCACTCTTGGAGTAGATGAGGATATCATCGATGAATACCACCACAAACCTATCCAAATACTCCATGAATACCGAGTTCATAAGATTCATGAATAAAGCAGAGCATTAGTCAAACCAAAAGACATGACGGTGTACTCGTAAAGGCCATAACGAGTAGCAAAGGCCGTCTTAGGAATATCCTCGCCCCGATCGACTTGATGATAGCCCACCTCAAGTCAATCTTGAGAAGACTCGTGCTCGGTCAAGCGATCGAAAAGATCATCAATACGGGCAAAGGATACTTGTTCTTTACCGTCACCTCATTAAGCGGACGGTAATCAACACACATGCGCAAGGTCTTGTCCTTCTTCTTCACAAAGATAACTGGACAACCCCAAGGAGATGAGCTAGGACGGATAAAACCCTTCTCTTGCAGCTCACCCAGTTGCTTCTTCAGCTCCTCCAACTCATTAGGAGGCATGCGTCGGCCTCTTAGAAATAGGGGCGATGCAGGCAGCAACTCTATCACAAACTCGGATCTCGAGCAGAGGCATCCCGGGCAAGTCTTCAGGAAAGACATCCGCGAAGTCGCACACAGTGGGGACGTCGTGAATCTCCAATGCTGGCTTTGCTTCAAGGGCATAAAGATGGGGTTCTCGCAACTGCGGTGAAAACCCAACCTGTTCACCTGAAGGACTGGTGAGGTAGACAATCTTCCTGGCACAATCGATTTGCCCCAAGTGTTGGGACAACCAATCCATGCCAAGAATCACATCCAAGCGCGCCGAGTCGAGTAGGATAAGATTCGCCAAGAATCCCACTCCTTCGATGTGGATAGGAACACCCCGGCATACTTGGTCAGCTCTCATTTCCGAACCCGGAGAGCGAATGAGCAGTGGAACCCTCAAAGGAACACAGTGAAGTCCACAATCAACAGCAAACGACCTCGAAATAAAAGAATGCGAGGCCCCAGAGTCAAATAAAACTGTAGCAGGATGCAAATTAACAAGGAGCGTACCCAACACCACGTCGGGCGCCTCCTGTGCCTCCTCAGCCGAGATGTGGTTGACTCGGCCGCTCCCAAGCCCGGGTCTTCGGTCGTGGGTGACCACTCCCTTGCCGCGTCCTCCATTAGGGCGAGGGCGCTCGATCTTCTTAGGACAACTACTCGCGTAGTGGCCCTTGTTGTGGCGATGAAGCGGTGGCGTCGGCCACGGGTTGCGGGAACACCTGCTGCTGGTCGCAGCGCGCGGATCGAGTCACGGCTGCGGAGGACGTGGAGCTGGTCTTTGAAGGCGGCGGTGGTGAAGCCAAAGAACGGGCCACCGCGCAGTCCAACACGGACGAACGAGGGCGGCTGTGCGGACCATTGGGCCTCCCACTTGCGCTGCGGGACTCGCCAGCGCTCTCGCCTTGTGCTCGGCGATGATGGCCTTGTCCACCAAGGTGCGGAAGTCGGGAAGTCCACAATAGAGAGCTTGTCTTGCGCTCCTCGGACAAACCCTCCATGAACTTCTCTGCTTGGCCTCATCGGTGGCCACCTCGGCAGAGCGTACCTCGTCAAATGGTTGAACTCATGGAGGTACTCGTCACGCATTTGCGCCCTGTTTGGCGCAAGGAACTCCTTCTTCTTGACTTCATCGGGCTGCGGGGACATGGGCCCGACGAAAAGTCGGCGGAACTCCTCCCACGAGACCACGTGTCCCGCAGTCGCATGGCGAGGAAATTCTCCCACCATGAGAGTGCCGCACCCTCCGGTGATGGGATGCGAAAAGTGCCCGCTCCGCTCGCGGCGAGCAACGTTGAGCTTCCGCTCAACCGAGGCGCAGCCGATCGTCTGCGCCCAAGGGATCCTCGGGCCGGGAGAAGGTAGGAGGTCGAGTGCGGAGGAACTCCGCAAGCCCCCACGAGTCAGTGTCCACCACCTCCGCATCCGAGGCACGGAGGGAGTGGAGGTGTTTCGGCGATAACCTCCAACACCTGCGGTCCTCCGAACGATTGCGTTCGATTTGCATGAGGACTTCCGCCATGGTCGGAGGAGGGGGAAGCTCCTCATCGGGACTACCCGGCTGATTCCGGCCGCTACATGTCCCACCAGCCATCCTGATTCACTAAGATAAGTTAGCTACAAGCCCGAGATAAAAAGCAAAGCATCCCGAACTCAATAAAAAGGCTCAAGAATAACCACCAAAGAGCACAGGACCAAAAATCAACAAATCAACTCCCCGAAACGACTAACCCGTATGGAAGAACGAGTAATCGTTTGAGAAGACCCAAAATTTCAGCACTAAATTCTAGCTCAAAACAGTCCAAAAATCAAGGTATAACCACCTAATAGAGTATAGGCATTAGCTAATCTCATATCACTTCTTACCCCTGTCATTCCCACAAGTTTTAGTTGAATTTACCTCTCATTTCCTACCTTAATTACTAACCACTAGCTAGCTGTCCAAATTCTTTTCTCCAAGCTCTCATGTTTCTCCCAAAACCAAGCTAATCGATAAAGGCTAATTTTTGAAAGGAAGAGAGGAACAACTTTTTCAAACTTAAGTGAGAGTAAGGTGAGATGAGCAAGCTAAGACAGGTAAGGAGAAAAAATAGAGAACTTACTTAAGTTTTACAAACCTTTTTAAAGTAAGTTTTCAAAATATTCTAGAGGCGACCAAGCTAGGGGTTTCTACGGTCAGTATGGCTCTGATACCAACTTTGTGAGGACCCGGAATATTTAACTAGTAACACTTAACCTCCAATTGGTTCTAGCATTACTAATTAAACATTCTAAGCCTCGATGGGCATATGTTTCCCAGAATTGCAACATATGCACATCATCACAAAATTACACATCATTTCCATACAACATACATCACTAAGTTCAACAACGACATACATAAAGTAAAGTTATTACAAAAGAGAGCCGACCGGCCAAATAGAACAATATACAAGAATGACAGCGGAAGCAAAAGCGCCATAAGATGGCTAGAACAAAAGTCGACCGGTTAGCCACACACCCACAAGGCAACCGACAGGCCGCCATGCTAGTCGCCCATAGCTACCACAACACGACTCACAAAAGTGAGGCCCCTCGAGCTCACCTTCTTCCTCTGCAATGAACAATTAAGCATATCATCCGAGTACAAAGATTGTCTTTGTACCCGCAAGATCGACGTGTGGAATAGCGGACCTATTCATAAACTACATGCAAGCTTATTTACGTGGAGGTTGTATGTCTCATTTGCATGAAGCCAACTTTATTTGCAATAATGTAATACATTTTAAAAGCAAGTTTGCAAATCGCTTTGTTATCAAAGTAATGATAAGTAAAGATACATACAAGTAACCACCTGGAAGTGACTATCCCAATAGCCACCACAACATAGCACGAATCCCCGATTCGTACCACCCATCAAGTTTTAATTTAAAAGGTTGTAGTCTAACTCTTGAAAGACCTTGCCAAGCGTGTCCATAACCTAGGACGAGGCTATTCGAATAGTTTTAACCCTGCAGGGGTGTACCAATGTACCCACACTTCAGACCGCCTTCAAGCCACAAGCACACTACCGAAGGTATGCTGGCACGGCTAAGTCCTACGAGACATTTCCAATCTTGTGTATTAACTACGAGCCGCTCATATGGATAGAAACCCATATGCTTACATTGCAAGCCGAAAGACAACAAATCCCATCACGGGTGAAGTCTTTCGGACACTACAATGCTCCCAACACCATCCCTCCTGCGACTCCTGCGACTGGAGCCAATACACGCCTAAAGTACTAAGTCAAGAGAGGTCCCATACCCTCTAATGTGGTTAGCACGCTAAAATGCTTGGTTTAGTGTAACAAGATGTTCGGTCCTTGTTGACAGGGCACCATTCGATCACACCCAAAATCACACCATCATACCATTGTGCCCAAGTCTAAATCATTTTGTTTTCAGTTTTTAGTTTTCATAAATAGACATGGCACAAGGTGGAGATCATAATCATAATAAGTTTTAAGTGATCAAGGTTATCGACAAGTCGATAGCCTCCCATTTCTACCGAAACTAAGCATGGCTAAGCAATTAATTCGCAACTACTAAGTGACAAAAGCCCATCCATGAACTCTAAATCACAGCAAGTAACCTAGGCTCATGGTAGTAGAGAATAATCATTTGCTAAGGAAATGCATCTACTAGGCCAACTATTAACACAAAATAGCAATGCATACATAGAATTTGTAATCAACATAAATACTTAAAATACTGGGATTAACATGATCAAACTGCTTGCCTTCTTGCTGTTGCTCAAACTGTGGTGGAGGGTCGTTCTCGGGATTACCACAAATGTCGAATCCTAAGCGAAAAGGCAAAAAGAACCAAGAACAACCAATAAGACGAGCCGCACTTAAACAAACGAGCAAGCAAAAATTATTCAAATGCTACAAAATTTACACATAAGACAGAATACGAATATACCTAGACATAGAAACTGGAAAAACCTAATTTGGATTTGTGGTGCAAAAGATATTACCTAAAAACCCATTTTCGGCCATAATTAGGTACTGTAGCAAAAATATTTTCTAGAGGTTTTCTGGACTTGAAAATTTTATGATAGGTTGCTACTGACATTTTAAGGCTAATACAAGTGGTTTCATCTTAATTAGAGTTAAAATGATTTAGTTATGATTTTTCTAGGATGCAAAACTAGCATAATGCACTTTCCAGAAATTTAAACATGTGCAAAACCCATTTCACATTATAGTATGATAACTGAAGGATTTCCTAACATCAAATTTCTATTTTTAGGATTTACTGTTGAATTTATGGTGTCTATTACATCATTAAATGAATTTTTAAATGCTACTAATAAGGTTAAATCTATTAACATATTTTTAAGTCTGATTTAGGCCTACCACCATTTTTAGATTAAAGTTTAGTTAATAACAAATTTATCAAAGTTAAAATCATTCAATTAGCAGATATCTGAGAAAAGATATACATTTTCCAAGTTTTAATACAATTACGGAATATATATAAAAATAGCGAGAAAACAAGCTATTAGAGACTACAGAATTTTCTACTACGAAGCATAGCTAAAAGCATGTTTATATTAAACTTTAGTGAAATACAAATTTATTGCGATTGGTTTAGTGTAAAAGGATTTATCTTGAATTAGTTATGAATTTCTAAAGTTTTGATACAATTTTGGTTGATAAATAAATACTTACGAAATAAAACCAACCCAACCGAGAATAAGCAGCGTGGGCGCTCGTGGGCGTTGATGCAAAATCCAACGAGCCACACGCACGAAAGCAGCGCGCGCGCGATTCAAAACAGAGCTCACCGTTGGATCAAGATCCAACGGCTCACGAGGACGAATGCAACCGGACGGTGCGGTTGCCTTGGCGCCACACCGTAGATCTCAAGATGAACGGCACGGAGAGCACTTCCCGTCGGAAGGTCCGATTGCACGCATGATCAGGACCGCAGATCAAGCGATGGACGGCCAAGAATGATGAGGGAAACCGGATGGTCCGAATGCATACAAGATCTGGGCCGCAGATCGCAAAATGGACGGCGGTCCAAGATTGAAGTGCAAACAGGAATACTGACACGTGGGGCCGCATGTCAGTGACTTAAAGGAGGTTTTTAGGACAACTAATTTATTACTAATGACCAATGATTAGTGATGATTAGCAATTAATGTGTCCTAAAGATTTTGAACAGAGGCGATTTAGGGACAGAGGGCCCACACGTCAGTGACCCAAAAAGGTAATTTCGGACACATTTATTGCTAACAATGATTAGCAATAAATAAACCCAAAATCAGCCATAACGACTTCTGGTTTTCTGATTTAGGCTTACGGGCCCACAAGTCAGTGAGACATTAGGCCAGATTAAGACACCATTAATACTTCTAATGATTGGGTATTAAGCGTGCCTAATTATTTGACGACAACGGAGCTAAGGCGGCAAAATCGGCGGCTTTCACGGCTTGTCGCGGCGACTCGATCATGGCGGCGCCACAAACTATCAAAATGGGTTCGCAATAGTGTTGCGGACCCAATGGTGGTGACCTCGCCACGGTGGAAGTGCAGGAACGCCGCGGCC
Organism: Ampelocalamus luodianensis; assembly: GCA_036346255.1. Classification (NCBI taxonomy): domain Eukaryota; kingdom Viridiplantae; phylum Streptophyta; class Magnoliopsida; order Poales; family Poaceae; genus Ampelocalamus; species Ampelocalamus luodianensis. Next base: position 69,421,292 of record CM070620.1, on the reverse strand, counting down.
GGAAAAACAAGAAAGAAGCGACACGGCAAAACACGAAAATAGCAAAATGCTCTGCTGCGGTCCAAGGAAGCGAGTGCCATGACTTCTAGGAGTACATAGAAGCTACCTTAACCGAGAGGAGCTTCAAAGATGGCCGGGGAAGACTTGAACACGATGAAGTCCACCGGAGCCGAAGAAGATGAAGTGGAAGATGAGGTTCTGAGCAAAATGAGTGGGACCAAATCATCACCACAGCTTCATTATAGCTCAAAGAGGCTCCAAAAGCAATTAATTGCAAAAAGAACCACTTACCGGAGCTGGAGAAGAAAGGGGGTGAAACCAACCGAAAATCTCCAAACTTAAAATTGAGTGATTCCTATGAATGCAACCCAAAATCAAGTTAGGGGAAATATAGGGTAGGTTGAGGAGTTCAAAAGGGTGCAAGAAATGTGGAGGATAAACCACTGGACACCAAGGCCGCCATTAGAGCTCTACGACCAACAATGGTGGATGGAAGATTTGAGATGGTTTTGAGCACAAACACAGGGAGTAGCTAGGTGTGGTGCAAAAGAACACCAGGAGGACCTAGAGGGCCAATTTATAGGAAGGGGATTAGGGTTTCGAGCAAGAACCCGAGTCCATGGTGGGCTCGGTTCATGCTCCGGTTGTAGACCAAGAAAAGATGGGAGCAAGTGAGACTCGGGACAATGGAGGAGAAAGCCTGAGCGCATTTAATGCTCCACAGAGAGACGTTGACGAAAGCAAATTGGAGGTGACACATCAAAGCCACCCACTCAATCTCTCTCTTTCTGCCATTGCCGCCCGCGCGCTCGAAGAAGCAGAGGAGGAAGAAGAACAGAAAAGAGAACGGTGGGCGATGGATTGAAAATGGACGGTCACGATTAAACGAGTTCGCCGGACAGTCCGATTGCTCTCAGGAATCTGGACGGTTGGATTGAGATCCAACGGTCCCAATTGATTAACGCAACCGGAGGGTCCGAATGCTCACACGAACGTGGGCCGAGCGATTTGAATCCAACGGCTGATATCGCACGCGCGTTTTAAAACGCGGCTCGGTGCAGTTAGGTGGTTCAACCAAGTCAAGTGGCTCGGACTCGAGCCCGACTCGAACCCAATGAATAGTGAAATTGGTTTTTAGGTTTTAAATATGCTGAGACTTTTGAGGATTTATTTGGGGTAGCAAAATAACTCCAAAAATTCTGAAATTTTTACAGGAGCTTACTGACCGAGACATTGACCTTGTGAAAAATTTTCAGAGGTTTTTATGCATCATATTTTTCTCCAAAAATTTTACAAGGTACTGGTTTTAGGTTTGACTGAGAGTCAAACAGGTTTGACTGCCCTCTAAAATATTCAAACAATTTCTAAAAATTGTGAAATTTTTCAGAGGGGTCACATACCATCCCAAGAACTTAGGAAAAATATTTCCAGAGGATGATCAAAAGGTTTGACAAGATTGTTTTTGAAGGAGCAAGATTTGGATCAAAAGACTTGTGACTTTGCACTTCCATAACCTTTTGTACAATACTTGTTCAGTACACAAGGGAAACACATGATGTAAGAAAAAGTTTTAATTTCTACTCATTTTCTTACATTTGAAACACAAGCCCAAAATTGGGATGTTACACCCGCGCCGCTTGATTCAACCAGTCGCACCGAACTGCCCGTTCGGTCACCTTTGTCCATCTTGCACCATGCTTGAGTCCAATGACTTCACCCGGCATCGTCGATCGTTTTGAACCTCAGCTCTCCAAGCCTAGTCCCGATCATCCTCGCCGTTGACCGTCGTTGAGCACCAAGCAACCTGCACAACAATAGACAAGCAAATCGAATTCGGGAACAAGTTCTTCACAACTTGACCCACGTTAGTCAACACATGCATCATGCAACACATATGCCATGAAAACCACGAACTTGACCTAACAAGCAACCACCGCCGCCACACGGGCGACGTCTTAAGTGAAAACCGGTCGACCACAAACCTTGGTCGGTCGGCCACGCCACCGATCGGCCCCGCCAACAAAAGGCCGGTCCGACCGCCACAAAAGGACTTAGCCGAAATTTCAACGCAGAAATTCGCAACCTCTCTGAAAATTTAAAACGAATAGAACTTTTGACTGGAAGCTCCAAAAATTATGGGACCAAGTGCAGTAGAATCTCCTCACTTGCCTACACCCTCTATTTTTGGCCCAGCTCCAAATTCCAATGCCACTCAACTTGCCGGTCCGACCGCTCATGACAGCCGGTCAGACCGCTACCAAATCGGTCAGACCGCCGACCTGGCCGGTCAGACCGCCATCACAGAACACCCGAGGCATGGGCGGTCTGACCGCCACCAGGGCCGGTCTGACCGCCTGAGACCTGACAGAAACTAAACTTTGCCGAAAACTCGTGTTTCCGCAAACCTTCAACGTCATTGCCAATTGACACATCATCCTAAGATCATGAGCATATCCCCATGATATCCACAATCTCCCCCTTGATGATCACATTGGCAATTCCCCATAAATGCAAGTTTTGAGGTTTGAAAAGTAAAAACTCAACGTTTTCGCGCAAAGGCACAACTTGGTCCAAATGCAAGAGAAAGCAATGGAAATGACCAAGCTGGCTTCAGAATAGCATCGGCAAGTGAGATAAGGCAAAAGAAAACAAGAAAGCTTCAATTTCCAAAGAAGAGTCAAAAATCTCACTTAAGGTCTATATGAAAGAACAATTGTTCGAAATGACCTTTGATCATGGTGAGGATCAAGAATTGCAATTCAAGTTCAGAAAGAGCAATAAGACCAAAAGAATGCAAATAAGAAACTCCCCCTCACTATGATCCTCAAATATCAGAAAATTTCAAATTCTCCAATTTTCTCCCTCTTTTTAATACTTTTCCCTTTTACACATCTTGAAATATCTTCTCCCCCTTTGACAATGGAGTCATCAAGGAATCACGTCTTCCTCTCATCTAGAGATAACAAATGCAGAACGAGGAAAAAACAGAAGGAGCATGCATGAAATGTAATGAAGTGGCTTCATATTTTTGTATTTTTCAATTTTGGATTACAAGAAGCTTTGGAGATTACCCAAAAGAACAAGCTAGCATCTCAAATTTTGCATAAACACCATATCAGCCTGAATGCGCTAGCAAGATCATGATAAGACATATATAACAAAGCTAAAGCAGGAAGGCTCAAAGTAAAGCAATAAATTTTAGCATTTTAAGCAACGCTTCAAATCTAGCAAGTCCATCAACAGAGATCCTAAAATGAAACTGGCCATGTCAAAATGTCAATGTGAGACCAAGAAGCTAACAAAGACCACATTAAGAGACAAACAAGTCCTAAATTGAATCATTTTGCTCAAATTGTCTCAAACGTCCATTTTTCAACAGATTTTCATTTGCAAAGGAATATTGAAGTTGATGAAAGGTATATCTTAGGAAGAAGATCTGGACTAGGAGCCATCCACAAACTCTTCCTAAGCTTCTACCCATTTGATAATTCATTTTCTTATGCACGTGCTAGATCTCAAGCCTTGCGCGACCATCTTAAGCACAAAAAGCTTAAAAGAATGGTCTAGATCATCCAAAACTCCCCCTGAGTTCATGCCTAGTGCAATGGCAAGCCGTCTCATGAGAAAGAATTGGTGAGATCAGTTTTTCGCACAAAAGAGACCTCCTTTTTTGTTCACAAGAGCGATTTAGATTCTTAAAAGAACAAGAAGCTCAAGTAATGATCAATACTAGATTCAAGAGCTAACACCTTAATTTTGACAGGCCAATGTCACAAAAGGAGCACTAATTGCGCAACTAGCTAAAACATCCACAAATTGCGCTTTTAGTTCAAGTTGTCTTAAAGTTACGCTCATTCAAAGAAAGACTTAGCTACACATGTGAAAGCATGATAATTCTAGCAAGTCAAAGAACTAGACATGACATTTAGCAGAATTGAAATACTAAAGCTCAAAAGGGTAATAAGCAAAGCTTCATCAATTTTAAAAGACAAGCAGAAATGCTTATATTACAATGCATCTTTTTGGTTTTTCATATGAATGCAGTATGAAACAATGAGATGCACACAAACTTAAAAAAACTAAAAGATCAAAAGATCAAAAGAAGATCAAGAGAAGATCAAATGAACAAGGTAAGATCGAAAAGATCAAACTCCCCTCAAACCAAACCGTAGGGATAAATTACCCTAACTCACTTCTCAAGGTGGCAAACCTAGTTGGATCTAAAGGCTTGGTGAGGATATCACCAACCGAGCCTCGGACTCCACGAAATGCAAGACAATATCACCCTTCTCGACATGATCTCTAAGAAAGTGATAGCGAATGTCTATGTGCTTGGTCCTAGAGTGTTGCACGGGTTTTTAGCAATGTTAATCGCCTTGAAGTGTTATCGCAGAAAAGGGAACACTATCAAAAGCCAACCCAAAATCCTTAAGAGTGGACACCATCCACAAAATCGACTCTGACAAAGAACTAGCAGAGCTACATATTCAATTTTCAAGATGGATTGTGCAATGAAGATTGCTTCCTAGAAGACCAAGAGACAAGAGAAGTGCCTAGGAAGTGACAAGTGCTCGAGGTACTCTTCCTATCTAGCCGACAGCCCGCAAAATCAGAATCTGAAAACCCCCGAATGGACAGGGACGAAGAGCAAGAATACCAAATGCCATCTTGGAGGGTAGAGTGTAAATACCTGAAGATGCGCTTAACGGCTTGGCGATGGGAAGTCTCGGAGACGCTGAAACCTCGCATGAGGCGGTCCGTGAAGTGGATGTCCGGTCTTGAGGCCGTCAGTGCAGGAGTGAACCGATCATCTTTGCGGTACTCGCGTTGATCCACGGCTTCTCCTTCCTCATCCGGATCCAAAGCGATCGAAGTCGCCATGGGAGTGGCGATCGGCTGCGATCACTCATCTCGGCGCTTGAGGAGATCCTTGGTGTACTTCGTCGATGAATGAAGATCCCTTCCTTGCATTGCTTGATTTGAAGCCCAGAAAATAGTTGAGTTCTCCCATCATGCTCATCTCAAATTCCCTAGACATGGTCTCGTAAAAGCCGGAAACAAGAGCATGAGAAGAACCACCAAAGATAATATCATCTACATAAACTGAGCAAGCAGAAGTCATTGCCACGCCTAAGGATGAACAGGTCTTGTCTACCTTACCCATCTCAAAATCATTCTTAAGCGTAAAGGTCTTAAGTCTATCATACTGTGCTCTAGGGGCTTGCTTAAGACCATACAAGGCTTTGGATAGCTTGAAAACATGATGTGGATGCTTGGGATTCTCAAAGCACAGGGGTTGTCTAACATACACTTCCTCCTCTATAAAACCATTCAAAAAGCACTCTTAACATCCATCCGATATAATCTAAAGCCCTTAGAAGCGGCAAATGCAAGCGGAATGCGAATGGCTTCCAATCTAGCAACAGAGCAAATGTCTCATCAAAGTCTAACCCCTCAACTTGGCTAAAACCCCGAGCTACCAATCTAGCCTTGTTTCTAACCACGAACCATCCTCATTTTGTTTATTTTTGAACACCCAACGGGTTCCTATCACATTATGACCACTAGGAGGTTCTACTAGATTCAGACCTTATTCCTCTCAAAATTCTCTAACTCCTCATGCATGGCATTAACCCGGCTAGAATCGGATAACGCATGTGATATATCGCGGGGTTGAAAGAAGCAACAAATGCGAGAATGAGAGTAGAGACTTGGATCGTGATACTGGAGCGAGTGACTCGCTCATTAAGATTACCAATCATCCGATCAGGAGGATGATGCCTCAATATGAAGTGGAGCGCCGGGAGACAATATCTCCTCAACCTCCGCAGTACTCACGATGAAGAAGATGCGCAGAGCCTCAATTGGAGGTGAAGCACGTAGCGAGTTACGGAACTTGGACAGAGACTCAGCAGCAGCAGTGGAGGACAAATATCGACCGTCATCATCTTCCTCCACAAAAATGCTTTACATCACTGTGTATCACACGAAATGTCGGATCTAGCTCGGGCTAGTCTCATCAAAAGTGACATTGCATGTCTCTGGACAATGTTAGTTTCAACATTAAAACCGAAAACCCTCGAATGTGCGGGATAACCCGAAATAAACCATCAAAAGTTCTTGATTCAAATTTATCTAGATTTCTGTCTTAAGAATGAAACGATTAGCTCCAAAACTCGAAAATGAGAAAGCAGAGGGTTTTCTACAAAAGCAAGCTCATATGAAGTCTTGCCCAAAGAAGGTCTCAAGAAAACACGATTTGCAATATGGCAAGTCAGAAATAGCCGCCCAAAACCTCCTCGGTGTGCTACACTCATCTAGCATTGTCCTAGCCATCTCGACTAAGGTTCTGTTTCTTCCTTTCCACAACGCCATTCTGTTGAGGGACGTGTGGAGAAGAGAAGCGATGCTCAATTCGCTCAAGACAAAAAGAGGCAAACGAGGCATTCTTGAACTCCGTGCCATTGTCATGCGGATCGCTCTCAAGGCACCGTAAAATTCGAAGCCAAACGAAGAACAAGATCACGATAAAAACCAAAAGCTTCATCCTTCGAAGCAAGAAAGAACACCCAAGTGTATCTCGAAAAATCATCAACTATGACAAGAATGTACCACTTGCCACCAATTGACCGAACCCTAGCAGGACCAACAGTATCCATATGAAGCAATTGTCCCGGTCCGTCAGTCATGACCAAAGTCACTGAAGGGTGTGAGGCGGCAACTTGCTTGCCATGCCTACAGGGCGCACATACAGCATCCTTGACGGCTTTGAGTTTGGGCAAACCTCTCATGAGATCAAGGTTGCTAACTCGCGTCAGATGATCAAAACCAATGTGCCCCAAACGTCGGTGCCAAAGCCGAACTCGAGAAGAGGTGTAAACAAACATTTAAGAGAACAAAGAAGAGATTCGAAAAATCAGCTCCAAAGATCCTAGCAACTCTATAAATCCCAAAAACGAGCTCACCACAGAATCAAGCACCCGACAAGCATTTTTCTTAAATATAGTCTCATAACCATCATCAAGAAGTGTGAGACAGAGTAAGTTAAACCTAAGCTTGTCCACAAGGCGGCGTTCTTTAGGATGAAATTGTCGTTCACCCCGATTGTTCTGTTCCTTCAATCCGCCCTTGAGTATTGTCTCCAAAGGTGATGAGGACATCACCTATCGACCGCGTGAAGGAGGTGAACCATTTTGAGTCTCCGGTCATGTGGTGTGAACAGCAGGAGTCGACGAACCATGTGTCCTTCCTTCCGCGGTGATCCTGAAAAATCAAGGCACAAAAGAACGATGTGTCTCAATCGGGTTAGTTAAACATGACTTGGGAACCCGAGATCGAGACACATGTCTGCTGAGTAGTATGCAAAGCGTAAGCGCTATCTTTGATTCTATTTGAAATTACATTTGTGAGCAATGGTTACTCTAACATGAGAGTTATCTGTCTAGGAGCATGAGCATCATTAGCATGTGAAATAAATCCTAGACCAGGTTTCTTCCTTTCTAAATTACCATGTCTCATAAAAGCTCTAGGTTGATTAGATGACATTCTAGCAAGATTTTTCTTAGCATTTTTCAACCTACGCCAACAAAACTCAACCAAATGTCCATCCTTCTTGCAATAGGTGCAATGGTACTTGCTACCACTGGGAAAAGCACCTTTTGACTGAACAGATGGTTGGGCAAAACCTGCAGATTCGAAAGTGATCTTTGCAGGTTGGGTATCAAATTCAACTAAGCCATTTCTCAAAATTTGAATGTCATTAGATTTATCCTGGGCAAAATTGTATCCTAACCCTTGCTTCTTATAAGGAGTTTTTGACTTGTCAAGAATCTTGTTTAACTGTTTCTTACCTTTAGAAAATCTTTCTAATGTGTCATTAAGGTAAGCAATTTCTTTTCTAAGGTTAACACATGAATCACACGTTTTAGCATCAAACCTCTTCTTATAAAGAGCAACTTCAAGCTTAAGAGCTTCACATGAAGCACAAGTAGCGAATTAATCCGTCCTTAAGCTTGGCATATTTAGCTCTAGCCGCTTCTACAACATCATGTAGTTCACGTTCACGTTCTAAGCGCATGAGCAAGAGCTAGATTCAACCACATCGAAACAACCAACATGCTAGACTTTAAGCATTTTTCGTGAAGAAGCGATTTAACTTCAATTAGCTCGGTTCTAGCATTTTCAAGTTGTTGCAAAGCAATATCATGAGCAGATTGCAGTTTAGCAAATTCAGAATGTAAAACATAGCAGGATGAACATTCATCAGATTCAAGACTCTTAGCATTCACAAGTTCTAATGTGAGTTTCTTTACTTGTGACTCTAACTCCTCATTCTTAGTCATGATGAACTTTAAAGCTTTATCGACCTAGCATTTGCTCATAGACAGTTTCACATCTAGCAAAGAGAACATCATAAGAAGGAGATACCTCATTGTTGTCATTGATGTCGTCGGAGTCAGCCATGAAGCACATGCCGGTGAAGTCCTTGGCTTTCCCCTTCTTGTCTTGAGGGAGCTCCTCCTCCTTGTCCTCCTCGCTCCCGGAGTCCACATCACTCAAGGATCGATCTCCAAGAGCGGCAAGAACCGGTGGCGACCTTCCCGAGCTTGGCATCATCAAACTGGACTTGCGCCCGAGCCTTCTTCCAAGTCGGCTTTTCATCCTTGTGGTTGCTCTTACCTTTCGACTTGGGGCAATTTGCCGGATGTGATTAAGCTCTCCACACTCATAACAAGTCACAGGCCGCCTCTCTTTTATTTCTCATATTGTTGTAGGCAGTGTGAACTTCTTAATCAAAAGCGCCATCTCGAGCTCGGGAATACTCTCAAGATCCTCTTCTTGGATTGCAGATAAAGAAGCAAGTGAAAAACACGAAGAGGACTCAAACGACCCATCGAGGCTCTCTTGAGCGGAGTGCGCTACAAAGCCATGTTGCCCTTCTTAGAATGGTGACTACGGATCTCATGAGTCTTGAGCTTGCTATAGAGCGGCCCAAAGTCGATCGAGAAGTTGACATTTTCCGAATGGCGGTAGCCTTTATCTCCCACTCCACGGTGTTGATTGCAGCCGGAGATGGATGGCATTTTGATGAGTAAATTCAATACCAACAGACTTCATCGATTTATCACCGTGTTGAAGCGATCGAAAATGTCATCGATGCTCTCACCAGACGCATCTCGAATTTGTTATATTCTCTTTTATACACTGCCGACGCACTTGTTTGATTTGGGAAGAACCCTCATGATAGGTTTGAGAGTCTTCCAAATCTCATGTGCGATCTCAAGATTGCAAATCCTATCATATTCTGTCTACCAAGCCCACCATACGAAAATTCTTTGCCTTACGGTCATTAGCCAAAAGAGCTTCAAGCGGCGTAGCAACCTCGAGCAAGATAAGCGGACTTGAACAGCCTCCCAAATACCTCGTGGTTCGCTCTCAAGAAAGACACGCATGCGGTTCTTCCAAAAGGCATAGTCGTGCCCATCGAAGATATGCGGTTTGGAAGAGTACTTATCCATCGCCAAAGTTCAGTGACCGGTTAAGATCAAGATTGAACTAACCGGGCTCTGATACCACTTGTTGGACCGAAAAGGCGACTAGAGGGGGGTGAATAGGAGCACGATCTTTTTTTCTCCCAAAATCAATTCAATACGAATCTCACTCCAATAGCTATGAAAGCTATGAAGATCAATCAATCATGCACAGCGGAAGACTTGTATTGAACCAACTCAAAACCCCAAAGTAAAATCAACACAAAACCAAAACACAGAGGCTCGGGCGGTCTGACCTCTCACGGGGGCGGTCAGACCGATCCAAGCGGTCAAACCACCACCTCAGGCGGTCAGACCGATTTCACGGGAGGTCAGACCTCTCGTTCGATGAACAGTAAAATCAGCCCGACCAACCGAAACGCAAATTGATCAAACTTTTGATTCGTGCGTCCAAACTTCGTGAAACTTGACACACAACTTCCTAAGGATGCCAGGAACCTATTCCAAGCAACAATTGTGATAATTCTTGCTCAGGTTCAGACCTTTTACCGTTTGAGCGAAGTTAGGTCAAAAACCGAGTCAAAACGAAAATATGATCTTAAGACTTGCACGTGGGTGATTGATGATCTTGATGATCCTAGATGTATTCTCACACGTCACAGCAAGCTAAATCACGTCAAGAAACTAAGCAATAACTCGCGGATCAAACAAAGACTCAATTCATCAAAAGAGAGAAAGAAAGCACATGAACTCACTTTTGAAGAAACTTTCTTTGGATTGATTTGATATGATATTGGTTCACAGCCACTCCATCAATGGATGACAAAGACTCAATACATGAGCACGAAATCCAATCCAACTCTCTAGAACCCTAACCTCCGCTCCTCCTCTCCCTAAGCAAATTAGGGTTTCAATAACAATGAAAGGGTCGGGAGGGGGTGCTGCCACCTCCCTCCTCTATTTATAGTGGAGGCTTAGGGTTTCTAATAGAGTCTCCCTAATGGGCTCCCGTTAAGGCCCAAAACAAACGGGTGACACACGCACGCCTTTTAAAGCGCCGTGTTCATATTGTGCGAAGCACTCGCTTGCTCCGCCATGTGTAGCTTGATCCAACGGCTCTCATCATGTCGGCAAGTCTCTCCCATCCGGCTCCCACCGAAACCACCATGGCACTTGCATCGACCCCCGCGCCGCTTGATTCAACCAGTCGCACCGAACTGCCCGTTCGGTCACCTTTGTCCATCTTGCACCATGCTTGAGTCCAATGACTTCACCCGGCATCGTCGATCGTTTTGAACCTCAGCTCTCCAAGCCTAGTCCCGATCATCCTCGCCGTTGACCGTCGTTGAGCACCAAGCAACCTGCACAACAATAGACAAGCAAATCGAATTCGGGAACAAGTTCTTCACAACTTGACCCACGTTAGTCAACACATGCATCATGCAACACATATGCCATGAAAACCACGAACTTGACCTAACAAGCAACCATCGCCGCCACACGGGCGACGTCTTAAGTGAAAACCGGTCAGACCGCCAGCCTTGGCCGGTCTGACCGCCACCGCCGGTCTGACCGCCAACAAAAGGCCGGTCTGACCGCCACCGCCGGTCTGACCGCCAACAAAAGGCCGGTCCGACCGCCACAAAAGGACTTAGCCGAAATTTCTACGCAGAAATCCGCAACCTCTCTGGAAATTTAAAACGAATAGAACTTTTGACTGGAAGCTCCAAAAATTATGGTACCAAGTGCAGTAGAATCTCCTCACTTGCCTACACCCTCTATTTTTGGCCCAGCTCCAAATTCCAATGCCACTCAACTTGCCGGTCCGACCGCTCAACAGACGCCGGTCAGACCGCTACCAAATCGGTCAGACCGCCGACCTGGCCGGTCAGACCGCCATCACAGAACACCCGAGGCATGGGCGGTCTGACCGCCACCGTGGCGGTCGACCGCCGAGACTGACAGAATCGAACTTTGCCGAAAACTCGTGTTTCCGCAAACCTTCAACGTCATTGCCAATTGACACATCATCCTAAGATCATGAGCATATCCCCATGATATCCACACTAAGACTGTCCCATACTGGCACATGTGGTTGTACGCTTAGGCTTTAGATTGGGAGCACCGACGTTCAGTCCTTAATTGACCCGGACGAGGATCTCCATCTATCTACTTGTGAGATACACATCTCACACTTCTCAGAATATAATATAATTCGCCGCGTCACAAACTAAGTTTTTTATTTTTATTTTGTACAAAATAACATAGGTAAACCCCTCTATACCGTCATTTCGAAATCTCCCAAATTCATATTCAACATTTCATCCATTTTCCAATTTTAGTAAATCTAGAGCATGACTAAGCACTTGTGCGATATTCGCACTGGAAATACCGGAATCAGCATCAACTATTTGTAAATACCGGAAATACTAGAAATAAGAGGATGGATGATAGTTGTAAATTTCGCTCGAACAATCGACGTCTAATCAAAAGAGCTGGAAGCAAATTAAATATAGAAAAATAATTTAAACAGCTATAAAATCCAAATATTTTTCCATATTTTGATAGAGCATGATTTTATACGAATTTATAAAAAAGATTCATCTTATTTGGAGTTCGTATGCAAAAGTTATTAACGATTCAATTTGCTTTGGTTTTGAAATTCTAGAAATTATTAAAAGGATGACGTCGAAAGCGTATTCTCTGATGTTTACGCTTTCCAACAGGAAAAGTGTATTTTCCTCTGAGTTTTACTGAGGTTTATGTTTTTCAATAGAGAAAGCGTATTTTCCTCTGAACTGAAAGCGTCTTTCTCATTTTTCTGAATTTTTATTAACTTACATGTGGGGCCTACTTGTCAGTGAATCATAGTTTTATTCTCTGGATGTTTATTTATAAAATAGGGGCGGTCCCACATGTCATAAACTCATTATTCATTAATTAAAGGATTAAACCTATTTTGATTTTAATTATCTGACGACTGGGCCCACACATCGGTCTCTCAGTTTTAGAACATGTTTTAAAACCGGGAATAGTGTGTTGTCCCACATGTCATAGACACATTTACTAAAAATATTTAAAATTAGAATTTTGTTAACTTTCTCGGCTGGTCCCACCTGTCATAGACTGTTTACCCTTAACTTCTGTCATTAGTGCTAAGCAAATCCTAAACTCGAGTGGGTCCCACTAGTCAAAGAGAGAGTGAAGGAGGTGAGCCGCGTGCATGGCCGAGTGCCCTAACGACCTTGCCACCGGCAAACAACGCGATGAGCGGCGGAATGGAAAGAGGAAAGTAAAGCAAAGCTATGGGTGGTGGTGGCAGCGACGGAGATAGCCAGAAGCAGCATTGTTGTGGCAGCCTCGGGTTCGCGATGCACTTCGCATAGGAGGCATCCTTCGGGGCTAAAGGAGTGGTGCACTGGGCTCAGTGAGTCCAGGCAATGCTAATGGGCTGGGTGTGGGGACCTAGGGTCACCGGAGGCGAGCTGGCAGCATGCAACCGCGATGGCACTATGGGTGGCTAAGAGGAAAAGTGTACTAGAGACCCACCCTTGGTGAATTGATGTGTACATGAGGATCAATGACGCACTATGACCACGAGGGTGAAGAAAATGAGGCTGGGGAAGGGTTGAGATGGCTTGTTGTCGACGAGCAGCGACGACGCAGGGGAGGCTCACAGTGACAACTCTCCACAACGACCGAGGTGCTACAAGGAGTGTTGCGTTAGTTCACTGACATCCTAGGGATGGTGTGGATGCAAGGAATTTGACCAGGACTCACCAGGCTTCGAGGAAGAAGGGAAATGGAGACAGCAACCGTAGATGAGGGAGATTATGTGATGCTTGGCTTTATTGTGAGTTTGCCTGCGTTGAGTGAGGGGATTAGATGAAAGGGTGTCAGAACACATGATGACGCACCCGAGAGAGGCTCAAACCTTTTGGAGTGGCAGGAACGCAGTAGCTCGAATCGGGTGCACGTCGGAGTCAGGGACGAAGGTGAAAACGATCAAGATATGGGACTCCTGGGGCTACATTTAGCAAAGAAGAGGGATGAGTGATGCAAGAGGAACATAGTGATGGGACTATCGTAGTGAGGAAGCTCACTAGAGCGGTAATGGTGTGGAGGCGTGCTCACCAGAGTCGAGAACGACGCAAGCATTCTCACGAAACCAAGGAGCGATGAAGCTCTGGTTTGCATGAAATGGAACGTGGGCGAGCTGAGGATGACAGTGTGTGCTCTAGCGCTTAAGTAGCTAGGTCAATCGCACGAGAAGAGCGACGAGATGCCGGCGGTCACGTGAGATATTCGCGGGGGTTGCTCTGGTCTCTCTGTCTGCGCGGGTAAAGAGCGTTAGTGGGGTGGATAGCATGGGCGATAGTAGGTGGAGATGATAGGAGGGTGGTTGAAGCACGAAACTGTGGGCGTTGGTCGCTTCCCATGGGTGAGTGGCAGAGCTGGCGCATAGGCCAGGGCGAGAGGTGGAAGAGCGGTGCTGACATGCGGGCTCGACATGATAGCAGGAGAGGGAGGTGCGGGCTGGAGTGGGTGTGAGAGAGAGATGGGCCGAGTTGGGTTTCGGCCCAAGGTCTGGCGGGAAAATTCGATTTTGCTTTTGAACTTTTCCAAAAGTGGAGAATGATTCCTGAATTTTTGTACTTAGCAAACAAAGTCAAACAATTATGAATATTTTTGTGGTGATTTCTAACTCAGTATATTTTCTTGTGTAAATATTTTAGGATTTTATGTACTTTGTGTTTTTCTCTAAAATTCATACAATTTTATGGTTTGCATGTGAATTCACTACTTGATTTACGCAAAAAATCAAAATCCTACAAAAATGGTTTTTCCAACAACATTATGCCCAAAACTTATTCTCCCTCTTATGTTCACTTAACATTCCCAAAATGTGATTTTTGAGATGTTACAAACCTACCCCCTTACAAAGAATCTCGTCGCTGAGATTCGGTGGGTTCAGTAAAGAAATAAGGAAACTCGGCTTTAAGACGGTCTTCCCGTTCCCACGTGGCTTCATCTTCGATGTGGTTTCTCCACTGGACTCTTAGCATCTTGACGATGATCTAATAATCCTTATTTTACTATTTATCTGTAATTATTATTATGAGTAAATATGACATCACACGGCTATTAAATATACCCCTTATAGTCTTAAGGGGGAAGCCAATTAGGTGGTCGTAAGTTATTCTACGACCATCCCTATAGTTGTAAGCCCTTCTACGACTATGACGTGATCGTAAGTTCTTCTACAATCACTTCTGGTCGTAAGTCCTCCTACGACCAGTACCCAGTTGTAAGCTTTTCTACGACTACCCCCTGGTCGTAAGTCCTTCTATTCCCAGCTCTGTCACGACTCCCTCATAGTTAATTGGGACCACTTGCCTGTATGATCAATTGAATATGGGATCTGAATAGCCAATATACACAGTTATTCTCTAGAGTAACTGCATGTAAACGCACCATTATCTCTGATTGATAACCGCCAGGCGACGTGGGGAAGTTACTACTCCAGTGATTACTACCATTATTACGGAATAATGAGGCACCTCTTGACCTGAAACGACTACCTCTTCTCGTACTATAAAAGGACTTCTGTCACAAAGAAAGGGGGGCGATTGGAGACGCAATCAGTAGTAGCATAAGCCTAAGTCTTTTCCACTGATTGTAACCAGCATACATAATACAGCACACACAGGAGTAGGGTTGTTATTCTCTCTAGAGAAGGCCCGAACCTGTATAAAAATCCCTGTGTCTTTTCTGTTTGAGTAATCAATTGTGGAGACCCCCCAAATCAAATAATCTTTACGTAAGATCAGTTTTAAAACACCGACACATCTTGATGGAGCAGCTACGAGTGTGTTGTATGGCTTCGTCAAAGATTCGGATCGAGTGCTCTCGGTAATGAAGATTTTGTTGGAGATCAATGTTTTCCAACTGAGCGAGTTCGTTCGGAGTCCGAAGGCACTTCTTTAGTTGTGACACATGGAAGATGTCGTGCACATCTGAAAGTTGGGGTGGCAACTCCAATTGGTATGCTACTTCGCCTTTCCTTTCGACAATTCGGTACATTCCGATATACCGAGGTGCCAATTTCCCGTGGACTTGAAAATGGCGGATACCTCACAATGGAAAGACTTTGAGATAAACATAATCGCTTGTCTCGAAGCTCAACTCAGACAATGATGTCGGCTTAGCTCTTTTGATGCGATTGCGCTTCCTTCAAGCGCTCTTTTATCGCGTCAATGTGCTCTTGTGCTTCTTGGATGATAGTCAGTCCAAAGAATTGTCTCTCACCGGCCTCAAACCAGAATAGGGGTGTTCTATACTTTCTCCCATAAAGTGCTTTGAATGGAGACATTTGAAGGCTTGACTAGAAGCTGTTGTTGTAAGAAAACTCGGCAAACGACAAGCATTTCTCCCAATTCGTGCTATAGGACAGCATGCAAGCTCACAACATGTCTTCAAGATCTTATTTGTCCTCTCCATTTGACCTTCCGTTTGTAGGTGGAAAGTCGTGCTAAAGAATAGCTCAGTTCCCAATAGCTCATGCAAGCTATCCCAAAATCATGAGGTGAACTGAGGGTCTCGATCGGATGTTATCATCTTTGGCACACCCTGCAGGTGAACGATGTGGTTTATGTAGAGTTCGGCGAGTTTGGCACACTTATATTTGGTATCGATCGGGATGAAGTGTGCAACCTTTGTCAAATGGTCAACGATAACCCATATCGAGTCTTGTCTGTTTTGGGTTTTCGGTAGGTCGGTAATAAAATCCATACCGACATCCATTTCCATTCAGGAACCTTCATGGGCTGAAGTAACCCCGCTGGTCATTTGTAACATCCCGTTTTTCGGCTGTCATTTGGTATCCTTCCGTTTGTCTTCTTGGCCTTCAAAACCTTTTTTTCAAATTATTAAGTTTTTGCAAAATTCGTTGGTTTCGACCTCTGTTCAGGAGTTGGGCATCAAGGTTATGCTCGAATCCCGGTTTCACTTCAAATCCTCTCAGTTGGGCTGACCCAACTCGCCCTTCTCCTTTCCCTACCCCTCTCTTTTTCTTTCGACCATGTGGTCGAAAACCCCCTTTCGACTGTAGGCCCACTCTGTCGCGCACTGTGCACCTTGTCCCCGCCTAGCACCCCTACGACCATCCTCTCGTTTTTTACCAGGTCCGCCAGCCCCACCTGTTAGCCCCCTGTTTTCTTTTGCTGTCCTCCCTCTTTTTCCTCAGCGATGTGTGCGTTGAAGGCTATTGCCTCCTCCGCGACGTGCGCATTTAATGTCGCTGTCCCCGCTGCATCGTGCGCGTCTGTTTGCCACCTGCGCATTAAATGTCGTTGCCTCCGTTGCGCGGCCGCAATTTCTGCCACTCCATCTTGCCGCTCGGTCTCCCCCTTTTTCCCTCTATAAATAGAGCACCAGGGAGCCTCACCCTCCTTTTGTTCTTTCCCCAGCTCACCCTCTCCCGCTCCGGTTGCTACAGTTCTCCTGAAGCCCCGAGCACTGTGATCAAGCCGCCGTGCGCCTCCTCCCGGTTCCCACTGCTCCAGTGCAGGCCCTTTTCCATCCGCATCTTTTGGTAACCCAGAGCTCCTGGAATCAGCCCCCTCATTCTGTTTAGTTCTGGTTTGAGGGAGCCGCCGCTTTCTCTTCCCCCTCCCGTCCCGGCTGACCCATTCACCGCCACCCTCCTACGCCCTCGGCTGCGAGCTCCCTCTGACCCTCTCTCTCGGTCTTGGTGAGTTCCCCGTACCCCGCTTTCTCTTATTCTTTTGCCAACTTCCCATGCTCTGTTATCTTTTCTTAATTCCTACGACCACGTTGTGTAGTTGTATATTTCCTACGACCACGTTGAGTAGTTGTATCCCTCTTGAACCTTTCTTATGACCACGTTGTGTAGTCGTATCTTTCTTACGACCATGTTGAGTAGTCGTATCCCTCCTGAACATTTCCTACGACCACGTTGTGTAGTCGTATTCTTCATACGACCACGTTGAGTAGTCGTATCTTTCTTCGACCTGGTAGTCAGACCTCCTTCCGACCACTTGTAGTCGGTAATCTGTACTCGAAAACCAACCTTCGAGGACTCCGTTCTCCTCTGTTATAACTCTGATTACAGTGTTTCTTGTTGCTAAATTTGTCTAAATTCAAGATCTTACTTTTAGCTCTGGTCTAATTTAAATTGGGGTTCATTTTTTTTCTTGTGTATTTATTTGTTCTCTCTGCTTGTTTGTTCCTCTTTCCGGTGCACTCGTGCGAGTAGATTTCAAAGAAGCTGGAGATCTCCACTTCGACCAAGCACCAGACCCCCAAGACCCTCCTGCCCTTTTTCAAGGCGAGTCAATACTTTGATCATATTGTGCCTACATTTTCCACAAATTATATTCATTTAAATTACCGAAGTTGCATGCTTTAATTCTTTAAGAAAAATTTTATGTCAACTTTTAAGGTAGTTAAATGCCCATTTGATGATTAATTATTTACTATACTATCCTTTGGCAATTGAATCCATTATTCCATGTCACCCTAGTAATTATGTGGTAAATTACTAGCCATAGGTTGTACTTAAGC
Source organism: Ampelocalamus luodianensis (assembly GCA_036346255.1). Classification (NCBI taxonomy): domain Eukaryota; kingdom Viridiplantae; phylum Streptophyta; class Magnoliopsida; order Poales; family Poaceae; genus Ampelocalamus; species Ampelocalamus luodianensis. Next base: position 69,403,215 of record CM070620.1, on the reverse strand, counting down.
GACATGCTAGTCTTTTATGTACCGGGGTATTAAATGCCCCAATCATCATCTCTTAAAATTATGAAAAATATTTTGGGGCAGTCGTGGGAGGTACATGACTGCAGTATTTGTGATAAATTGGTTTTCTCCTCAAACCCCAAACCTCTTCTACCACATCTGGGTGGATGGCATGATGGTGGGTGCGGATGTAGCACGAGATTGATGGTATGTGGTTTGAACCGCCCAAATGACCCTAAGGACTTAATACGATGATGGCCTCCCATTGAAAAACATATACAACACAAGTCTGCAAAGTACAATTTGGCTTAGTAAAGTTACTGAACCCTGAAAGTCATCTTGCTGGAGGGGATTAAGGTAGTGCAAGCGGTTGGATGCGTTCCGGCTTGAATGGGACATCGTGGTAAGGTGAAGTTGCCAACTACGCTAGTCGTTGTGGCAGGGGCCAGCTGCGCTAGTTGTTGTGGTGACGCACAACTTATGGATGCAATCCATATGGGTGAGATGACGGAAGGGGTGAGATGATTTGAAAAGTTACTGTGTCGACCACATGGCTAAGGAATCGTGTGGGGCTACGAGTTGACTATCTCTTGTGGGTAAAGTGTACAAACCTCTGCAGAGTATAAAACTGTTTAAACAGCCGTGCCTACGGTCAAAGGCGGACTTGGGAACTTTACTAGAGTTAGTTCTATTTCAAAAACCTTTGAGGGTGAGTTGAAAACTTATCGGGCAGATGTAAGCCGGCAAATTGTTGTTTCCTGGGTGGTCGTACCCAGTGTTGTTAAGTGGCGGATGTAACCACAACCAAAATAAGCATAGGTGGAGGTAGCCTCTGCTATTATTTAATATTGCACAATTACTCTCTTTAGTAAAATACAATTTAGTTAAAATGCTAAGTGATAGGGCTTTCTAATTATGATATTGAAAACATTGCTTTGGCAAATAAAAGAACCCGAGCCTCCCTTGTTAAGCCATGCATGTATACTACTGCATTTTGTGCTCATTCTCACTCTTTCCCCAACCCTTCAGATATGGTGGATCCGGGAGACTACGACTACTACGAGGACCCCGAGGTCGAGGGACAAGGCGGCGATGAAGAGTAGTCTAGTTTCGAGTAGTCTTGGTCTCACCTCAGTCTAGCTGGCTCATCGGTACTTGCGTACGACCAGTATTGACCAAGTCTTTGGCTAATACTAGTCGTGCACGGGTACCTCGGTCGCTTGCCTGTGGAGTGTGGTGCTCCGTCCCTTTTGCTTCCGCTGTAGCTTTCGACCATGTGGTCGAATCCTCCTCTCGACCAGGTGGTCGAAACCTACGAGTTCCGCTGCTCTTTGTAATGTAATTGTTTGGTCTGTTCGGCCCTTATGTAAAAACTTGACCTAATGCGGTCTATGTCACTCTGATATCTGTAATATATTGAATGGTTTGGTCTTACGACTTGTATGAATTAATCCAGTGATGTATCTGTGTATGCTATCTACTGATCCAGGGAATAGCACAGTGTTTTCACAGATGACTTAGTTTTGGGTCCGACATCGTTGGTGTTCTGCTTTAACATGTTGACACCCGTCGCACATGGCAACATGTGCAGCGATGTCCCGCTTCAAACCATGCCACCAGAATTTCTTCCAGAGGTCCTGATAAATCTTTGTACTCCTGGGGTGAATGGAGAGTGGTGAATCATGATCTTCTCTGAGGATTAGCTCCTTGATATAGTGATTATCCAGGACATATAGTTGTTCTCCGCACATAACCAATCCACTCGCATTCTCAGTGAATTCTGATTTCCTACCGTCCTGCAAGTCGTGCTTGATTTCAGTGACTGTTGGATCTTTGAGTTGAGCGGTTTGGATTTGAGATTTGAGGGTAGGTTGTAGCACTAAAGCAGTAACATATCGCTTCTTTGCCATTTCTAAGTTGAGCTTTTGGAACTCTTCATGCAATGCTGGTTGATTCGCTTCAATTGACATGTTTACACAATGAAGCTTCCGGCTGAGAGCATCGGTTGCAACGTTGGCTTTACCGGAGTGGCAATGAATGCCAAGATCATACTATTTGATCAACTCGAGCCATCTTCATTGTCTTAGGTTCAGATCTGGTCACGTGAAGAAATACTTCAGACTCTTGTGATCGGTGTAAATTTCACACTGATTGCCAATGAGGTAATGCCTCCAGATCTTGAGATCATGAACCACAGCTGCCAATTCAAGTCATGAGTTGGATAATTAGATTCGTGAGGCCAAAACTGATGTGAGGCATTGGCCACCACTTTGTCCTGTTGCATCAACACATAACCAAGGCCGTGGTGAAATGCATCACAATACACAACAAAACTTTTGTATAGTTCGGCAGAGTAAGCATTGTGTCTGTTGTGAGCGTTTTCTTCAATTCTTGAAAGCTCTCATCACATGATGTGGACCATTCAAATTTCTTCTCCTTTTCAGAAGTTGTGTCATTGGTCTTGCAATTTTGGAGAAGTTCTCAATGAACCGGCGATAATGTCTGGCCATGCCGAGTAAACTTTGAACTTCCAGAATGGTGTGAGGTTATTCCCAATCTAGGACATCTTGTACTTTGCTCGGGTCCACGACTATACCTCATTTAGATAGAACATGGCCTAGAAAGCCGACTTCTTTTAGCCAAAATTCACACTTGCTGGATTTTGCGTATAGCTGATGCTCGTGTAGCTTGTCGAGCATCATACGCAAGTGTTGCTCGTGTTCTTCTACATTCTTGGAATAGACAAGAATGTCGTCGATGAACACCACCACGAACTGATCCAAATATTCTATAAAAATTTTGTTCATAAGATTCATGAAACTTGCGGGAGCATTGGTGAGTACGAATGACATTATGGTGTACTCGTACAAGCCATAACATGTAGTGAATGCAGACTTTGGAATGTCTTCCGGCCTGATCTTGAATTGGAAATAACCGAACCTCTGATCAATCTTGGAGAAGACACAAGCACCATTCATTTTATCAAACAAATCATCAATCCTTGGAAGCGGATATTTGTTCTTGATGGTGACTTCATTTAAACAATGGTAGTCGATGCACATCCGCAGACTGTCGACTTTCTTCTTCACGGACAACACGGGGCTTCATCATGGTGACGTGCTAGGGTGGATGAATCCTCTATCCATGTAATAGCCTGAAAGTTAGGCTTATTTTCAAAAATGTAAAAGTGTGAACTTTTTAAAACTTTTGATGGATTTTATTGATATTTGCTTTTCTGGATTTCATTGCAAGACTTTTTGTCTAATTAAGAAATTTAAGAAATCAAATACTGTAAATACAAAACTAATTAAGGATCAAAATGAATTAAAACAAAAGATGGTAATTAAAAATTCAAACTTAGCCTAAATGTACTGTTAATAAAATAGGGGATTAAGTAAAGCATGTTCCGCGCATTTCCTCACATCAAATAATAAGAATACATACAAAGAGAAGCTTAAAAGAATTTTAGAGAAATATAAAGGGCATATAAAATTCTAAAACAATTACACAATAATCTACACTGTGTCAGAAACCTTCCCTAAAATTTTCATTATTTTTGTAGCTATATTTCTATGCCAAATAATTCCCTAAAACCTCAGCCATTTCTGCAATTCTATTTCCTTTCTTCCCCTCACTGACGAGTGGACCCCACTAGCCAAGCATCTTCCTCTATGGCACAGAGCCTCTCGCCAGCGCCATGGCCATGCGGCCACAAGCTCGCGCCAGCGCAGCTGCCTCGCCCCCGATTTCATCCTCCTGCCCATGCCCTACTACCCTCTCGCGCCCATGCTCTGCCCGCCTCTACATCGCCATGCCGCATCATCCTCATAGCAAATGTCGCTGGCTCTCGTTGTTTCCTTCGAGCCCTCCGCCCGTATATATAAGCACCATGTGCGCCAAGGAACCCTCTCCATTTTCCCCAACTCCCTTCTCCATTTCTCTCTTCTCCAAACCCAATCGAGTTCCAAGACCCGAATGCCATTCTTGGACTTGGCCACCCGAATGCCATCTCCAACTCCAAGCTCTCCAGTCGCTCCGGTGAACTCCGGCCACCCCCGTCCGCATCACGACGTGTTCTAGGGACCCAAGAAGATTTTCCCTCGAGCGATTTTGGGATTCATCCACTGAGGAGCCGCGCACACTTTTTCTTCTTCGATTTTGGCATAAAACCGCCACCACCTTCGTCGACCTTGATTCATGGGGCCTTCCTCTGATTCCTCTCTCCATGAGCATCCTCTAGTCTCCCTCTACCTCTCATTTGTGCCCTTTTCCTCTCCAGGTTGTCGCCACCGACGACCTCCCCGCACCGCCGTTGGTACACGTCGCTGGACCGCCTCGGCCACTCCCCACTGCCATAAAGCACTTCGGTGAGTTCCCTTAGCACCCTCATGCTCATGCTCACCCTAATTCTCCCCCTCTCCCTCTCTGGCGCCACCGCCATGTTTCCCCTCCATGGCCAACCACCACTCGCCCTTGTCGCGCTGCCACAAAGCCGCCTGAGCCCCAAAGCCGCCACCCCTAGCCTCTTGTCCCCCGGGCAATCCATTTTTGTGGTCGCCTCCACCTCACCGCTGCTCCATCGCCGGCGACATGTGCCGCCCGAGCCACCCTGAGCTTCCCTTGTATCTGCCCTTCTCTGTTGTCTTTGTGAATTCCTCTCTTTGTGAGACACTGACATTGGGTTCAGTCCATTATATGCTCAGCCAAAACAACAGTAAGTAAGGATTAGACATTGTTGGAGGTTTCAAATTTACAAACCACTTGATGGTAGCTAAGTCCAGTAGTTCAAAATGTTTGATAGTGCTTAATAGCCATTAACAGCCAAAGGAACAGAAGAAGCAAAATTATGAATTTCATAATGATCACAGTGACAGTAGACTTTCACTTAACAAATGGACAACGAAAATTTGTTAGTAAGCTGGTTAAATGAGCTAATCCTTCGTAGTAGAATTAGTTGGATAATTAGAGGTTGATCTAACAAGAGCACACTAATTTGAACAACAGTCAAGTTAGTAAGCTAAATAGTTAAGTGATTAGTAAATAATATAAGATGATTAACCTAGATAAATAGGGGTTAACTAAAAACCACCAGTAGGCTATTTATCATTTTTAATGTGAATACAAATTTAAATCATAACAAAGTGGTAATTGTCATAAGGATAGTAGATTAGGATAAATCAATGTGTCATTTTATGAAAATGTTAGTTAGTAATATAAGATGATGAGTTAGGAAATTAAGGTATAATTAACAGGAGCATAGTTAAAATAATTAGCTAATGATAAATATTGGGTGGTTGGTAGTTAGGAACTATATATAAGGAGTTAACTCAACAACAATGAGCAAATAACATTTCAAGTGCAAGTGAGAAAATTATATTGGATTAAAGAACCATTAGAGATTGGTCTAAAAGGAACAAACTAACTTGAAAAACAATTATGGAAGATAGCTATTCAAAATTAAACAGTGGGCCTCCACTTAACAATTTGACAACAACATTTGATAGTAAGCTAATTCAATAAGCTATTTCTTCTTAATAAAAGTTGTTAAGAAATTAGAGGGTAATTAGAAAAGGAGCAATGAGCTAAAAACTATATCAAATGCAAAGGCAAGTTAAGTAGAGATCATATTGAGTTTACTAACCATTAGCGTTAAATCTAAAGGAATAAAACTAATTATGGAGCAAGATATTGGAACATGGTTATCAAAATGATAGTAACCCTATGCCTTTAATATGATAAGAATAGTGGCACTAGGTCAATGATATGGTTAATAAGGATTGGTAAAACAATTATATATCAACTCATATCAGTATGCACTTAGAATAAATTCATGAGATAATGCTCCAAGTTGAAAATCAAGTAAAGCTTCCAACATTGCTGATGTCTTGATAATAGAAGTAGGCTTTAGGTTAAGGTTAGTAATGATGATGCAAGTAAATAAGAATTCACCATAATAATGACATGATGGTATAAGATGGTAGGTTCCACACAAATCTTGTCATTAGAGTAGCCACACCAACAGTGACAAGTAAAACTGGATAATAACTAGTAATGGTATCAACTAAAGCTAAACACTAGGGATATGACTAAGTTGGACATAATTAAATTGATAATATAGTTACAATACACCTAAGACCCACCTAAATGGATGTTTGCCCAAAAACCTAGCATGACATGTTAACTGGGAAAAGCTGGCGTAACATGAAATAATGACAAGTCATAAGAACTCATAAGTATAAGGAAAGTTTATATAATTACCAGTCCAAGTGAAATTTAGAGATGAACTTAAATTGGAGATTAGTTAGTATGGCACTAAAGTCTAGGTTAGAATGGAGGTCAACTAAAAAAATAGTCCTCAATACGTATTCTAGTTAAAGGTTAACCTAATATACTAGATGTACCTTAGTATAAGCTTGATCATGATAATAACTACGAAATAATAAAAGGAATTATTAAAATGAGCTAGACATCCCTTGCAAGTCATGGTAAGGTACTGTCAATAAAACGGTATCAAGTCAACAACAAATCGAAACATTAATAACTTTCACATACGAACTCGAAATCAAATGAATCTTTTTGCTAAATTCATATAAAATCACCCTCTGTATAAATATACAAAAATATTTGGATTTTCTTACTGTTAGATTTATTTCTCCGTTTGTGTTTTGTTTTTTGTTCTTTCGAATAGACGCTGGAATTCATGAGCAAGATTGTCGACAATCAAGCGACTTCACTCTTTGAACAAGCAAGCAAGGCAAGCACCTACTTTAATTATATTGATTCCAGTATTTTACTTACTATACTTTGTTTTGCAAATTCTATTATGCATGCGTGTATGTTTTGTATGAAAATGCTATGTTTGGGAAGTCGATAGTTGTAAATCCTATTTGCTCCTATATCTTCTTGAAAAATTGATGTCTTACTATTGTAGCCATTAGATTATGGGTTAGACAATATATAATGTCATTCGGGAGTTTTCAAGTGCGATTATCGCACAACTGCTAAATAGAACGATAGATTTTCCTGAAAGATTATAAAAGGACAATGTGATAAATGTGAATTTGGGGGAATTATGAAAAAGTCCAGAGGGATGTACCTCTGTTATTTTGTATAAAAATAAAATGAAAAACCTAGTTTTTGACACGGGCGAGTTATATTATGTTCTGAAAAGGGTGGGAAAGGAGTCTAACTCATAGATAGGGGAGATTCTCTCCCGGGTCAATTAAGGACCGAACGCCAGCAACACCAATCTAAGCCTAAGCGTCAAGTCATTGAAAAACTAGCCTTACACGTAGGTATGCCACAGAGTGCGGACAGGGCCAAAGGGTGGGCATGTCCGAAGGGGCTCCCTTCACCGAGACGTTGGGAACAAAGCCTTCTGATACAACTACGAATACCTCACTCAATGGGAGATATCCGAGTAGTGAGGATAAACATTCGTTGGGCTAGTGCAAGGAGAGGGGTAGATGATGTAAAGGCTTCGACACGTGCTCTAGACTGCTTACCTAAGGTAGTGAGCGGTCGCATCGATAGGTGCCAGACAAACTAGAGAAATATTATATGAGTAAAGTTGTACACCTCTGCAAAGTGTAAATCTATTATAATAGTCATGCTCGTAGTCATGAGCGTGCTTAAATTGTCGACTTAATGGGTATAGACTTGATTTTCACAAAAACTGTCTTATTGGAAAAAATGAGGAAATGGTTTATGGTCTCTATTCGAGTTAACTGCCGAGGTATGGTTGGACATAAATTGTTGCTCGCAGTCGAGGAGGACTGCGAGTCGTAGTTGTTATTATTGTTGGATCATTCAATTACTTACTTATTGTCATGTATACATTTAATTGCTCTTTTAAATTTTCATTGCAAATTACTACGTATTGATGTTGCAAATTACAACGTATTGGTATTGCAAATGAAAATAGCTTTAAGCAAAATAACTTGTAGAGTAGAGCCACATCCTTTGATAGCCTTGCATCTGTATAAATTTTGCGATACACTACAAGTCTTGCTGAGTACGCAATGTACTCAATCTTGCTTATGTTGTTGTTTAGAGTATGGGGATGAGCCAACGCCAGACGACGCTATCTTCACACCCGGAACCGGAGGGTTCGGTGACAGGTCTATCTAGGATTTGCTTCTTGTCAGTTGCCTTTGGGTTTGGATGGGCACGGCGCTAGAATCTGGTTTACTTTTATCACTTTTGCTTTCGCTGTTACTCTATTACTTCCGGTACTTCAGTTTTATTTGGCCGGTCGGCCCTTGTGATATAAACATTTTAATCACCTAAGTTAAGTACCATTTTGCTTACTTTATATATGTGAATGTATGGATGCGAATGCCAAATGTTGTGAATGTGTGTACTAGCCACTGATCATGGGATTAGTATGATACATACATAAGGTCTTCGGGTATTCCACGCCCGGGGGTCTGACAATCCATTTGCTCTTTGAGTTGTTGCTTTAATTCAACCAACTCATCAGATGCCATTCGATATAGTCGCTTGGATATATGTGCTGTCCCAGGTAGCAAATCAATGACAAACTCCATGTCTCAGTCTGGCAGCATCCCCGACAATTCATCCGAAAACACATCGAGATATTCACACACCACGGGAACTTTACTAAGCTCTGGAATTGAGATAGAGTTGAGCGTGGGCTGTTGCGATGAAGCGGCGTATATAGAGGAGAAAACGACTCATTCCCCGTCGAAGTTGACAAGGGAAACGGGCCGTACTTCGCAATTGATAAATCCTTTGTGTCTAGACAACCAGTCCATCCCGAGAATCACATCTAACCCAGGTGTATCTATCATAATGAAGTTGGCTTCGAATTCTACCCTATTAATTTCAATTTGGACATCAGGACAACCGAGCTTTACCCTCAGGACAGACCCGAGCAAATGAACTAGCATGATGCTTTCTAGGGAGGTAGTTTCCAACTCTTGTTGCATAACAAATTTCTTAGATATAATGAATGAGATGCTCCGGAATCAAATAACACTAATGTAGGTACTGAGTGAATGAGAATCATACCCATCACCACATCGGATGCTGCATTGGCCTCCTCGGCGGTCGTATGGTTCGGACGACCGTGTCCAAAGCCTTGCGCCAGTTTGGGGGCTTGCTACCCTCCTTGACCTCGTGCGGGACCCTAGGGTTGCTGCTGGACGCCAAGGGGTTGAGGTTGAAGCATTGGGAACTTCTTCTTTTGGCACTCATTCGCAAAGTGCCTGCGTTTGCCGCAGTTGTAGCAGGTGATGACTGCTGCCTGGTTTTGTGTCCCGGACGGCTGCCCTCCATAGTTATATTGCTGAACCGCAGCTTGACATGCGTTCAATGGTTGCCAGACGCGCGGTCTTGGCGTGCCGCCGCTTGCTAATTTCTGATCTAACCACTTGCCCTAACAGCTTTCCATGACCGCCTGAGTGCTATCTTCACCCGGATTGCCTCGTTGATCAAGGTCTAGATGTTGGGAATGTCGTGGGCACCAAGTGACCACTTCATCTCATCGTTGAGGCGCTCCTAGAAGAGAGCAACCTTCCTCCCTTCGTCTGGTATTTTGAAAGTAGCATACCGGGCAAGGTAGTTGAAGTGATGGAGGAACTCCATCATGGCCATGTTCCCCTACTTGAGTTCGTACAATTCCTACTTCTTAATGTCCATGAGGCCCGCTGGGATGTAGGCATCATGGAATGCCTTCTTGAAGGTGGCCCGAGTGAGGGTTTGGCATTCCCCAAGAATGGCCTGGTGGTTCTCCCACCAAGCGGATGCTGCACCTTGCAGCTGATTAGATGCATATAGCACATTCTCCTAGTCATTGTATTGGGCGATGACCAACTTGCTCTCGATGGTGCGAAGCCAATCGTCGGCGTCGATTGGGTCTATCGTAGATGAGAAGGTTAGCGGTCGAGATCGCATGAATTCGTCCATCCTTGACTATGGCATGGCAGTAGCTCCACCTCCAATGGTTGTAGTGCCTATGTTGGCGGTGTTTTGCATCAATTGTTGTAGCAGTGTAACATCCCAAAGTTTTGTTACCAAAAATAAAAATTAATAAAGTTATTATTTTATTGGATTTTCTCAGATTAAAAGAGTTTTCTTGATTTTCTTGAATTTCCTATATTTTAAAGTCAAAAAGAAAATTTATTGAGTTTTTTGGGTTTTTCTTAGATTTAAAGTTAAAAAGAAAATTTTAATTAATTTTGTGAATTTTCTGTATTTTAAAAAGGCTTTACTATTTTCCAAAAAAATTATGTTCAAAAATAAAAACCAACTTTAAGTTGGAATTAATTTTGTTAAGTTCAAAATAACTCAGGGAATTTATGTCAATTTTTTCAGAATTTTTTAATTCAACTTGCTATTTTCTAAAAGCCTATTTGATTTGTTGTATTTTCTGAAATTCGAAAAGCCTTAAAAATCCGAAAATCATTTTTATGGCCGAAATCTTCTTTCTCCCGGCCCATCTCTTTTTTCCAACCTAGCCCAGTTCCTCCCGCGGCCCAGCCCACCCAGCCTTTTCTGTCTCCCTCCTTTCTCTCACTACCGCTCGAGCCGCTTGTCAGGCCTTCTTGCTCCTCCCCTTTCTTCTTCCCCCCGCACGCACCACTGTCGAGCGAGCCATGCTCGTAAATGCTGCCTGTTACTCCTGTTTTTCTTGTGCATTCAAGCAAAATGAAACCCCCTCTCACCACCGCCTTCACTCCGACCTTTTCCCTCACCATTACTCGCCTTAACGTCGTGTTTACGTCGACGCCCGCACCGACTTCAAACCTGCCCACGATCTCCCTTCCCCGGCCTCCCCTTACACTATAAAAGGGAGCACAACGCACCCCCTCCTCCACTCATCCCATCCCCAAAGTTTCTCCTCCCCTCTCCCTTCCTCCTCGCCACAATCGCCATTTTTCTCACCACCGGCCGCAAGCCCTCTGCTGTCGATTTCTCCACCGACATTGTCTACACCGCTGACTTCACCGCACTGCGTTCTATGTCGTGCTTGCGCTATCTCCGCTGAAGCATCACTGGAGCACCCGCGACACCGTCGAGCTGAACGCGCCACCACCTCTCGCCTTGCCGTCGGCGAGCCTTCCGCGCTCAACCGCAACTGTGGTGAGCACCACCCTCCCCATCTCCTCCTCTCTCGGTTGGTGCCCTCGCCGTGGACCGCCATCGTCACCGCCATGTTACCCACCTCAGCTCCTTTGCTTACATGGCCGCTCACGTATCACTCCTATGTGGCAAAGCCACGTGGTCCCATGTGCCTGGTCCACCGTGGACCAGGGCAAGCCCCGTGGACCCAGGCCCACATGTCAGTGACCACCTGATTTTCCTTAACAAAAACAATTCAGCCGAAATTCTTTTCCCAGTTTCTAACGTCATGCTGATGCAATAATTATTTTTCCTTTCGACAAATAATTCAATAAATTATAGAAATTCAAATTCTATCATTTTATGTGAATTTGAATCTTTCGAGAGCTCGTTCTCCTTCGTTCGAGCTCTGATTCAAGTGATTGAAATTTAGAAATTCATATAAATTTAATATCTATCTCCCATAATCAAAAAATAATAATTTTGAGGTTATTTGATTTTTGTTTGATTTTTTTGAATTTGGCTTATTTTCGCGTATAGATTTCAACGACTTCAAAGAGTCTGATTTCAACGCCATTTCAGAACAACAATTAATTGAGCAAGACAAGTTACATCCTTTGATCATATTTCATCCCATTATTTGAAATTATTTAAATTCTATTTTTAATTATTACTGCGTGCTTATTTGTATTCAATTTAATTTAAATTCCTGTTTTAAAATTATAGTTATTCTCATTACCATTGTATAGCCAACTTTGACACTGAATCAAATATACCTTGACACCTTACATGAAAATCTAGTTTATGCAATAGTATGAACTAGAACACCTTTGGAAAAATATGTGGCTAGTCATGCTTAGACAAAAAATATTCAATTTAGGGAATTTTAGCCAAAGATTCAAATATGGTTTTAAAATGAGTCTATGTCATTATTATGCCATAGAAATATGCCAATGATTTGAAAAACAAAATAAAATAAAAACTGGTTTAGACTTGGACGAAATGGATAGTTGGTGGGTGCAAGTTTATGCACGGGCTTGTCTTAGTGAATGGTTGAGGCCCAGGGGTTACTTTTGGAAGTTGCCCAATCAATTAAGGACCAATCTGTGAGCTGCGGATTGCAAAGCCCTTCCGTACTTCCACAAGTTTGGTATGGGACAGACCTAGCTAACTAATCTACAATGTTTCATTGTGGTTGTGCCATCCGGATGTGTGGGTGTCAGAATGACCGACTTTTTATTATCCCACGTGGCGCAAGAGGGGGCTTCCATTTGGCGTGAAACCTTACGACAGCGAAACCTTAGCGGGCATGACTACTTTGGGATGGTGTATTATAAAGGTCTTATGATAATCACTTAGTCGTACACCTACGGAAGTGTGTCAGACGGACACTATAAGTCGATTATCTCTTGTGGGCAAAGTTATATAATCTCTGCGGAGTGTAATACTATTCAAATAGCCATATCCACGGTCATGGACATACCGAGCAAAGCCTTTCGCGGATTAGACTATGGTTTTGTTTTAAAAATGGTTTGACAAAAATGATTTTATGGATGTTTATTCCACGTGGGAAATTAGGCAGAAAGCCTTGGTGTAAGTGGGTTAATCCTTCACCAAAAGTGCATCTTGCACTAACTCAATAGTTTTAAAATCAAAGAATTTTAGATATTGTATATCTGATTTGGAACTTAGTAAATGTATTTAAAATGCCAAACGTTGCTTTTGCACAAATAACCATATAAGCCTTCCTTTGATATATCTTTGCATACATTATAATTTGTTATTGGGTGTAACTTGCGGAGAACATCTTTGTACTAACCCTTGCTTAATACAATGTTGTCCAGAGGAGAAGGACCACACTACCAATGTAGATCTCGGCGACTGAGCCGCTACCCCAATCGATTGTCTGTGGCGGATTAGCTGAGCTCTACTACTTCTTCGTCTTCCACTGTATTTTTTATTTGTTGGCTTGTAAGTTTTTCTGGTAATAAACTCTGATATTTATTAATAAAGTTGTGCAAATTATAGATGTTATCATATTTTTTTACTGTGTACATTAGCTACTGTTCCAAGGACTAGTGTGGAATACACAGAGGATCTGGGGGTGTTACTCCCTGGTCCGACAGACATGGCATCAGAGCCATATCGACCGTAGGTCGTGACCTAGTTAGAATAACCGTTAGTTGAAAAACTTCAAAACTTATTTTACATAACAAGAAAAATAAATTGTTCTCTCCTCATCTTTGATCATCTTTCTCTCCTTACCTTCTTCATGTTATTCTTTCTTACCCTGTTCTTCCTTCACCATTTTATAATGTTAAATGGATTCTCTTTCCTGTGAAAATTTGTATAGATGATCAACACGTTCTTAACCATTACGTTCAAGACCACAAGATATGAAGTTATCAAGAGAGCATCGTCATGCAAGATTCATCGAAGACCATGAGCAGAAGATGCGATGTCAGCCAAGCCATATAGTCTAAGTTTGTCAAAGACTCATTCTGTACGTTGAGTCGTTTCACCAGCTTAGGAGTATCGATCGAGTAGAATGTTGAATAAAACTATTAAAGTTTTTGAAAAGCTTTTGAGTTGGTTGTTTCGTTTGGTGTATTGTTTTGCTATATCCCCTTAGTTCTTCTTCTTTATCTGTCCTCTAACCTTTGTCTCCTTCCCTAACCCTCTCGAGTAACCGGCAGATGGTGAACACTCGTCACTCTGGAAGTGGAACCAACCAAGACAACAATGTCCTTGGAAATGGCAGTGCCTCAATTCCACCACCACCACCAACCAATGGATCAAAATGGCAACAAATGAAGGCCAATCAAAACCATCTGATTGAACTACTTACTCAGTCCATCAACAACAATCAAACTCAGCAAACTACATCTTTCCAAGCTCCAACTCCACCTCCGCAGTCTAGATTGTCCGAGTTCATGAGAATATGCCCTCGTACCTTTTCTAGCAGCACAGAATCTATGGATGTAGACGACTGGCTCCGCACTATCGAAAAGAAGCTGGACATCTCGCAGTGCAGCGATCGTGAGATAGTTCTATTTAACTCTCACTAATTCAACAGACATGTTTTGAATGGTGGGACAACTTCAGCATCTCACATGCTAATGCTCAAGCAATCACTTGGAATAAGTTTGTGCAAGCTTTTCACCATCTCATATTCCTTCAGGCATGATCACTTTGAAGAAAAAGGAATTTCGTAAGTTGCACCAAGGAAGCTACATAGTGAATGAATATCTGCACATGTTCAATCAATTGGCACACTATGCACCGGAAGATGTTGCAACAGATGAAGCCAAGCAGGAGAGATTCCTTGAAGGACTCAATGATAATTTGTTTGTACAGATGATCGCTCAGGACTATGCTGATTTCCAGCAGCTAGTCAACAAGGAAATTCGTCAAGAAGGCAAGCATCAGGAAATAGAGAACCACAAGAGAAGAATGGTTGCGTAGGATTTCTACCCTGGAAGTTTTCCTAGAGCTAGAGGAACTTCATCACATCAAGTCAGATTCTAACCAACAATAAACAGTCCAGTCAACCTTGGGTCCTCCAACACATCTAAGGGCGACCAATCACAAAAGGACTCATCCTATATTACAGAATCACGTGCTTCAACTGCCAAAAGACAGGACACTATGCCAATAAATATCGAAAGAACCAACAGGCAACAAATCATGTTGTCACAAACAACTCCGAAGTCCCAACCGTCAACACCATGCAAACAAAAAGGAAGCCACGAAACTTTGGAAAGGGACGTCTATACAACATTACAGTTCAAGCCCCATCAAATGTGGACCAGAGTACGTGCAATGACAATTCCAATTGAAGACCGAGTACTCCTAATTTTCTTTCTAGCCTCTCTGAATCTCGGGGACGAGATTCCTTTCAGGGGGTATTTGTAACATCTCAAAGTTCTGTTACCCAAAATAAAAATTAATAAAATTATTATTTTTGTTGGATTTTCTAAGATTTGAAAGAGTTTTCTTGATTTTCTTGGATTTCATAGATTTTAAGTCAAAAAGAAAATTTATTGAGTTTTCTTGTTTTTTCTTGGATTTAAAGTTAAAAAGGAAATTTTAATTAATTTCTTGAATTTTCTGGATTTAAAAAAGGTTTTTCCTATTTACCAAAAATTAAAAATAATTTATATCATTTTCCCAATCCCGAGTTCCGACGAAAAAGTTGTGATGGAAATACCAAGCCATCAATGGGTCAGTAACATGACGACGTGGAGGATTGCCACAAGCACGCCAATTTATGAGGATAAATCAATGGTAGAACCCATAATTCAGTAGGGAAACTTATTCTCTTGCTTCCATATGCTTCCACACAAGTTTCAAAAAAATGAGAGCCGAAGAGGTAAGAAAATTTGGAATTTCCATATTTGTCGCACCAAGAGAGGAGTCAAAATATGTCCATCCAATTGTAACATGTTTTTCACAAATGAAACAACTTCAAATGGAAAATCTCGTAAGTACGAAGTTGTAGGTCTCTTCGAGTAATTTAATTTATAGTCCTCAAGGACATAATTTGGAGTTTATATGTGGAAGATATGGCCCCGCAAGGTAGGCTGCATAGAGAGTTCGAGTTCAAAACAATTAACTTTAAAGGCAATTTTGGCAATGAAAACGACGTTTCCATAAACTCTCCACAAATAGAAAGTTGAATATCTCTTCGCCAGCTAAAGTGAGAATGAAGAATCACACAATTCCAGGTTTGGGAGAGAAAGTTATGCTGTCGGAGTCTGCAGCTTCTATAATCTTCTTGGTTGTAATCATTCCTCTGTACCTCCTCTGTTTTTATGCTTTGCTACGATATTTAGCCATATTTTGCATCTATGATCGTCCTATGTGTGTGTCTTCTTGATATTATGTCTGTTTTACGGTTGCTAATTAGTTTGAAATAGTTATCGATTGTTTAGCCCTAGGTTTAGATGTGGTGTTTAGATCTAGTAAGAGGAATTATATCAAATTGTGAAGTCTTGCTGGTGTTGATTATGGCGATGGACTCATGAGAGGAGTGAAACTTGGAAAGGGTCGGTGTAGATTTGTAGGGTGAGAGCGACCTTAATGATTGATCTAGCATCATATACTTTCATCAAATTAGCATTGCTACCTTAGATCCTAGTTCTCATTACCTAAACCTACTTTAATCTTTCTAGCTTTTAGTCTAATTGCTATGTGTCTAGCTATCATATTGCTGAAGTTGGATCATATTTACCCTTCATATCCGTTAACTCTGTGTAGTTAGATGATATTTGAGTTGTGAACCTAAGGCGCGGTTAGTCCATTCTTCGTGGATACGATAATCTTAGAATACTCCGGGTGAAAAAGCTACAAGTGATCTGTGCACTTACTAATATTTTTTTGTGTGCGTATCTCACGTAAACAGGCGTGCAATGGGGTGTTGGACACGGGCCGCCGTTGCGCGTTGAGAGGGCGAGCGCCGTCGCCGCTGGAAGGAATAGCGCCACAGCCGGGAGGAGGAGAGGGCCCATATCGAATGGATGGGGAAATTGGAGGAGTGGGTGAAACTATTATATGGCGTAGCTAGCAGATCTATCGAGTCAGGTTGGGCTTCACAGGCTGTTTAAGTCAAAGCTCGAGCTCGACCCGAATATCACTTCAGATTGCAAATCTAGATCGGACTGCCCATAAACAGGTCGGGCCTTATTCATGTTTTTAAATTTAAGCATATCACCATTTGGTGAAACACAGTCACCTCTGCAAACACCGCCCCACCCCACCCAAAAAAAATAATACCCGACTGACATTTGACACACAGAAGGCTTCGGGGTTCCATGAAATTTCGTCAAAAGAAGGGAACATTTAGTGAAAAAGTGACTCCAGAAGACCAGAAGTGAAACTCGTGCTGGGAGCCTGGGAATCCCCAATCTTGACTCCCGATCTCAACGCCGGGCATCTAACGGCCAAGCCCTCGGCCGCCGCCGCCGCCGCCCCCCTCCATCTCCCAACTCCCGTGACCGCAAGTGGAGTGAAGGAGGAGGAAGAGGTGGAAGAGGATTCATTCAAGAAAGGAGGAGCGGAGTCGTCGTCGTCGTCGGAGAAGATGATCCTTCCGCTGGCGAAGCTCGGGACGCTGGCGCTGAAGATGATGTCGAAGCCGATCGCGATCAGGCTCAAGTCGGAGGCCAGCCGCCACCCCAGGTTCCGGCATCTCATCATCAACCTCGCACAGGTGCCGCCATCTCCCTCTCTCTCCCTGCCCCCATTTAATCTCCCTGTTCACCTCGTCGCACAATCCAAACCATGTAGTGTGTGTGACTTGTGGCTCCGCAGGATAAAGAGATGATTTTGTCCGTTTAGTGTTTGTGGCTTTGGGCTTTGCGGTCGCCTAGTTTAGCTACCCACTCCTTACTTGCATAGCCTATGATAGAGGGTTTAACCATTTATGAAAAGTCTTGAGTAAGGGAATTTCTTTGTTTGCTGAATGCATCCTGATACTCTTCTTACTTTGAATTTGGTTCTGTGGCATTAATTTCTGGTATTTTGTCTTGTACTTTTGTCTCGTTGTCATTTCTTGGGTTTCTGGTTAGGATATGTGGGATGCAATTTGTTCTCTAGGACGATAGTTTACTGATGAAGGCCATGGCCAATTTAATGTTTCGGATGTTCTTAGCTGTGCATTTGACTTTTCAAAACGTAATTGGCCAAACTATGTGTTCCTTATAATGAAAAGAGCATCGGCACTTCACAACATAACTGACTGTGTATGAATTTGGAAGCTGAAACTAGCACCGTTAGTTAATCAACTACCATACACCAAGACGAAACCCATCAGCTTCTCATGGTTAATTTCCAATCCCATGGTAACCAGTTAACCACAACAACACGAAAGTTGCTCTAGCAGTGTTCCATTTCTCACTGATGTGTTTTCATCGTATTGGAAACATCCTTTATTGATGATAGTTTGTGTGGTAGTCCACTCCAGGGTTCAAGAAATTCGGCTGGTATAAACTAACCAGAATTTTTTCTTCCGGAACTCTGCATGGTAATTGACCAGTTACTGCCTTGTTACTGGAAACCAGCTGACAACAGGGAACCAGGACCAATCTGGACTTGTGAATACTTGGAGTATGTATCTCCTTTCCCCTCATGACTTGAACAAATTGATGAGTTCAGAACTGATGGATTAGGATTTAGGAGTTGAGATATTGATATCATGTGCTGCTATTGTACAACTTGGCGCTAGAGTTTGACGCTGGGCACCAACCTATACAGTTGGGAAGAACAAAATGCCATTCAGTGGCTCAGTGCTACTATTTTGCTATGTTACTGTGAGGGGAAATTGTATGGTGAAGAGTAACTGTTATTATCTTCTCTATTCTTGAAATCCTTTACTGAGGGGGTTCTCTTTCCAACATCTAAATTCCATGCAAAGAAACCAACTAAATGAAAGATTTTTCACATAGAAATCACTTAGTGTGTTGATCGTTTTAAAATGGTATGTACGGAAATATCATGAATAGCATCAGTGTTGGTTGTTATTGAACAAAGAGCATATTTCTACACCATGCATGGTATCTGATCTAAAGAATGATGTTTGCACTTTTGCCTGCCTTTTTGACAATTATTATATTGTAAATGCATTTGTTTTGTAATCAAATTGCAGTTTGCACTCCGTCCGGGCAATCTCAAGCTGTAGATCATGCCAATAGTATATGTATTAAACATATAAGTTTGCATATTGACTCTCTTCACTTGAGAATTACCTACTACATAGATATTTGAGCACAGTAACTGATTTTTAGCAGACAGATTGCTTCTCCGTTGACCCAGTGATTTGTGTTCATAGATTTCTGAAGCCAGTGTTAAAGCTAAAACTAATGGAGTTAGGGGGGAGAACTGCATTCCATGCACCATAAAGTTAAAAGTTAAAACACCTGAGATGCAAGTGTTAAGAATGATAGTGTTGTACATTCTCTCTCTCTCTCCCTCTTTGGCCCATGTGGCCCATATAGCCCATGAGGCCCATGTAACATTGTCTACATATACCTCTCAATCAATGAATAAGATGTAGAGTTGTGAATAGCAAACCCTAGTTTTCTTATTCTAACATGGTATCAGAGCCTAACCCTAACCCTAGCCTCAGTTCTACCGCCATCGCCTGCTTCTGCTAGCAGAGATTTTTCGCTCGGGCCGGCGGGCCTGAGCAGCACTGAAGATCCTCGCACGTCCTCGATCCCTCCAGGCGACGTCGTCCTCTCCGCACCTTCATCATCTTTGGCGGTGGAAGCTTCTCTGCGCCGGGTCTTCGGGTACTGCTCTGCTTCCACTCCTCCAGATCTGCATCGATCTGTGCCGATTTCATCGCCTGGAGGCCACCGCTTGGTCCTCTCCTTTGGTCCACTGTCTGGCAAGAAGAGTGTGTGGTCTTCCACCGCCGAATCTACTCATTCCACCGCCGGATCCATGATCTGGAGGCCGTGCTTCTCCACCACCCGACTCTGACGCCTCTGCATCACTCGTATCACTGGTCCTCTAGAGTCCATGACACCGAAGGCTGCTGTTGCCTGTCAGTCTTGTGCTGCCAACGATGAGTATGCTCAGCAAACGCTCATGTATCAGTTTGTGATGGGGCTTCGATCGAAGTTTGAGCTTGTTCATACTCAGTTGCTCAACTATCCCACTCCACCGACTTTGACTGAGGTGCTCTCTAGTTTGATTGCAGAGGAGACTCGTCTTCATTCCCTCATGCCTGTCTCAGGATCCTCACCACATGATGTACTGAGTCTCTCACAGCGGCCTGAATCTACCAAAGCGACACCCACATGGGTGTTGGTTTGTTCCCATTGCAAGAGGACTAGTCATCATGTTGACAAATGTTTCAAGTTACATCCAGATCAGCTTACTGCTTATCGTGCTAGACAGCCATTTGACCGTCGTCGAGGAGAACCTACTGGGCCTTCCAGAGCACTTACTGGAGCAGTCATTGCTGCCACATCCACATCTACTGTGACTTCTGGATCAATGTCTACCATGACATCAGTTGGACCTTCTGTTTCTAGCGCTGCTCATCCTTGGGTTCTGGACTCAGGTGCCTCTTTTCATGTCACATCTGACAGCTCTCGACAGCTCTCATCTTGTTGCTTGTAGGCCTGTGACTGATGCTACATATGTTCACACGGTTGATGGTACACCTTGCTCTATTACCCATCAGGGCATTCTCTCTACATCTCGTTTCTCTGTTCCTGATGTGTCTTTTGTTTCTCAGCTATCTACGAATCTTCTTTCTGTTGGTCAACTCACTGATATGAACTGTTTCATTGGATTTGATGATCCTTCTTGTTTCATTAGGATCGTCAGAGTAGAAGAGTAATTGGTTCTGGCCATCGCCGTAGAGACTCCCCTAGTCTCTATGTCTTGGACACCTTACATCTTCCTTCCACAAGTACGTCGAAGGCCTTAGTGTCTTCTGCTATGTCATCACCTCAGTCTCTTGTTGGATCTTCCTTCAGCAAGTGGCATCATCAACTTGGTCATCGTTGTGGAGCTCGCGTCACCACTCTAGTTCACCAGGGTTCCTTAGGTCATGTCACTGTTGAGTCTAATTTTCATTGTACTGGTTGTAAGCTGGGGAAACAACTACAACTTCCATATCCCAGTTGTACCTCTCGGTCTTCTGATCCTTTTGATTTGGTGCATTCAGATGTATGGGGTCCATCTCCTTTTGTTTCGAAGGGTGGTCATAGTTAATATGTCATATTTGTTGATGATCACTCTCGATATACTTGGATCTATTTTATGAAACATCGCTCTTAGTTGATTTCCATTTATCAGTCTTTTGCTAAGATGATTCATACATAGTTTTTTTTCTTCTATTCGTGTTTTCCATTTTGACTCTGGAGGAGAGTATCTTTCGTCAGTTCCTTTCTTCTGAGAGTACTCTTCCTCAGCTCTCGTGTCCTGGTGCTCATGCTCAGAATGGTGTTGCTGAGCGCAAGCACTATCACATCATCGAGACTGCTCATACTCTTCTTATTTCCTCCTTTGTCCCCTCTCACTTTTGGGGGGAAGCGGTCTCTACAACAGTCTATCTTATTAACCGTCAGCCCTCTTCCAAGCTTCAGGGCAAGTGTCCCGTGAGGTCCCTGCATGAGCACCCGCCACTATGCTCATCTTCGTGTTTTTGGTTGTGTCTGCTATGTCCTTCTAGCACCTCGTGAGCGCACAAAGCTGAGCCCTCAGTCAGTTGAGTGTGTTTTTTCTGGGTTATAGTCCTGAGCATAAGGGCTATCGTTGCTATGATCTCTCAGCGCGTCGCATTCGCACCTCTCGTGATGTGACTTTTGATGAGGGACGACCTTTCTTTCACCATCCTTCTACACATCCCACTTCTCCTTCCACATATTCCACTTCCTTTTTGTGTCTACCTCCTATTCGTTCATTAGACTTGTCTTCTCCAGATACACCTTCTCCACCAATTCCACCTAGCTCCACCAGTTTCTCCACCAGCTCCACCAGTTTCATCTTCTCCACCAACTCCACCAGTTTCTGACACTTTCACTATAGTCGCCGACAGAGAGTTTCTTCTGATCCTCAGTCCTCCTCTCCTCCACTTGATCCTCCGGCCAGTACCATCGACTCTGACGATCGTTCTACTACATCACGATATGCCCTACGTGATCGTTCTTCTATTCAGGCATCAGAGATGGGATTTTTCTCGTGCAGGTGTAGTAGCTAAGCCGAGTACCTATCAGGAGGCTGTCAGTGTACCTGAGTGGCAGCTGGCTATGGCAGAGGAGCTCACAGCATTAGAGTGCACAATCACTTGGGATCTTGTTCCGCTACCACCTAGAGTTGTTCCTATCACTTGCAAGTGGGTGTACAAAATAAAGAACAAGTCAGATTGGTCAGTAGAGCGATACAAGGCTCGTCTTGTTGCAAGAGGTTTTCAGCAAGCTTATGGTCGAGATTATGATGAGACTTTTGCTCCAATTGCTCATATGACCACAGTCCGTACTCTTATTGCAATTGCAGCAATACACACATGGACTATATCTAAGATGGATGTCAAGAATGTTTTTCTTCATGGTGATGTACATGAGGAGGTCTATATGCAGCCACCCCCAGGTGTTGAGGCTCCTACAGGCTATGTTTGTCACCTTAGACGTGCTCTATATGGTCTCAAGCAGACTCTTCATGCTTGGTTCGAGCGTTTCAGTTTTGTGATTCGAGTTGCTGGTTTCACTCTGAGTGAGCATGACCCTGCCTTGTTTATTCACACTTCTCAGCGAGGTCGTACTTTGCTTCTTCTGTATGTAGATATGCTGATATCAGGAGATGACATGGATTACGTGGCTTTTATCAAGAAGAAATTGAGTGAACAATTTATGATGTCCGATTTGGGACAATTGAACTATTTTCTAGGAATTGAGGTTCATTTTGACAGTGATGGCTACTATCTCTCTTAGCATCGCTATGATCAGGATCTGCTTGCTCGCTCTGGGATGACTGATACTCGTACTACTGCCACACCCATGGAGCTTCACTTGCAGCTTCGACCTACAGACGGTGTACCTCTGACAGATCCTTCCCACTATCGTCAGCTTGTTGGGAGCCTTGTCTATCTCACTGTCACCAGGCCAGACATTGCTCATGCTGTATATGTGCTCAGCCAATTTGTCAGTGCTCCCACCTCAATACACTATGGTCATGTTCTTCGTCTCGAGATACTTGAGGATCGCGCCCGACGTCGTTTCTATGCCGCCGAGTCGGCTTCACCCACGCTTACTCTGACTCCACTTGGGCGAGTGATCCTGTTGATCGTCGATCTATCACTGGCTACTGCATTTCTCTTGGTAGTTCGCTCATTGCCTGGAAGTCCAAAAAGCAGACTGCGGTGTCATGCTCTAGTGCAGAAGCTGAGTTTCGAGCTCTTGCTGCTACCACTTCAGAGATCATTTGGCTTCGATGGCTCTTGATTGATCTAGGTGTCCACTGTGATAATCCTACATCTCTCTTTTGTGACAATACAAGTGTCATTCAGATTGCTAGTGATCCAGTCAAGCATGAGCTGACAAAGCACATTGGTGTTGATGCATCCTTCACACGATCTCACTGTCAACAGTCGATCATCGCCCTCAAGTATGTTCCCTCAGAGCTTCAAATTGCAGATTTCTTCACTAAAGCTCAGACTCAAGAACAGCATCAACTTCATCTACTCAAACTCAATGCATCAGATCCTCCTGATCCACCATGAGTTTGAAGGGGGGTGTTAAGAATGATAGTGTTGTACATTCTTTCTCTCTCTCTCTCCCTTTCTGGCCCATGTGGCCCATATAGCCCATAAGGCCCATGTAACATTGTCTATATATACCTCTCAATCAATGAATAAGATGTAGAGTTGTGAATAGCAAACCCTAGTTTTCTTATTCTAACAGGAAGGCACATAAGTTTGCACTCATGAACATTGTAAGACCATAGTCACCAGGAACTCAGGTCGATGGAGTCAAGGAACGGGGTCGCGGGACGCCACCTGCCAAAAGTACGGTGCAGCAGGGGATATACCTCTTTGGAACGATAGTTCGGGATGCGGGACGTGATCCCGTTATATCCGGGTCGATGACCCAATTAAAAAGTTATTTCTTATTTAGGTCAGATAATGTGATAAGGTGTGATATAATATAAGCATATTTGAAAGAAAAGAAAGAAAAACAAAAAAAAGAAAAGGAGGCAGAGGAGTGTGTGGCTTGGCTCACCACGAGCCCAAATTTCAACAATAGCCACACCTCTCCTCTCGCCAATGCAAAGAAGAACGGAGGCGGCTACGCGGCGGTGGAAATAGCAAGCAACAATGGCGGCAAGCAGCAACGGCGGCAGTGACACTGACAGCTAGGTTAGCTTAATCCTCTCTTACTCACCCATCTCCCCTCTCTCCCTCCTGTCCCCTTGCCCGTGCGACCCGGTGGTGTCCCAATAGCAACCCAGATCACCGGCGACCCACAATTGGGGACGTCGATCCGGGGTCGTGGACGAGTTCAAGAAGAGGAGGTTGCTTAGCGTCCAGGGGGACGCCCAGATCCAACACCCAAACGATGAAGATGGCCCAGATCTGGCTCGATTTGACACCAACGATGAAGAGAAGGATGGTTGTTGTTGCTGCTGTAGGGATGTAACATCCCAATTTTCGGACCTTTTTGAAATTTTCAAAATAAAAATAACTATTTGATTTTTCCTGAATTGTTAAAGCTTAATTTAAAATTTCAAAAAATAAAAATAATTTAATGTGAGTAAACCAAACTCCAATTAAATAAAAATTGTTTATTTGATTTGCTGGGCTTTCTTGGATTTTCTTCAAGTTCTTTGTTGTTTCTCGCAACCCAATTTATTTTATTTCCTTTATGTTTTCCTAAAATTATTTTATTTGTTGTAAAATTTAATTTTTTAAATTATTTAATTTAAAGTGTCTATTTCTTTTAGAGTTTTTGTATTTTTTGAATTAAATAAATCTTAAATTGAATTTCAGAATGAAAAATATTTTAAATGATTACAATAAACTTCAATTAAATCCAAAATTATTTTATTTGAACTTTTCAGGTTCCAAGGAATTTTATAAAATTTTCTTGGATTTTCTTTTTTTTTTTTTGGATTTCTTCTTCTCCTCCTTGTTCTTCCTTTTTTTTCTTCTCTCTCTCTCTTCCTGTTCTTCTTCCCCAAAAATCCCGTGCGCCTGACGCCCGTTTTTGCGCTGCTTATCTCGCCAGTTCTAACCCGCGCCGCCTGGCCACCTTGTGCCCTACGGCCACCTCCTCCACCCCCGCCCCCGGCCGCATGCTGCCCCACCCCACGGCCCTGGCCCCGGGTGCGCCCCGTGCCGCCCAGAGCGCCGTGTGGTGCTAGCGCCGCCCTGAGACCATACTGCTTGCCCCCCTCCCCTTCTATAAAAGCTGCGCAAAGACCTCTCCTCCCCTCTCTTTTTCCCCAACCGAAGTCGCCCCCCACCGTGCCCCCTTTCTTCCTCCACGCCAGCCGTGTGCCACCACCTTTGTTCTCCCTTTCCGGTCACTCTCTTGCCGAACCACCTGCGTCACGGTGTACCCCCGAAGCTCCTCATCGACCTCTCCGAGTTTCCCCTCTCTTCCCTTCTCGCCGGAATCGCGCTTTTCCTCTCACCGGCCGAAGCTCCTTCCTCCTCACGTTCCACCGCCGTCGTTGATCCTCCGGCGACATCGTCACCGCCGTTGGAGTCGTCGCTTCGTGTTCTACATAGTGCTCTCCCTCTCCTCACTGGGGCCTCGCCGGAGCACCGCCACCCCGAGAACCGCCTCGCACTCGGGGTTCCATTTTGCTTGTCCCCGGCCGCCGCCTCCTTGCCCATCGTCGGCACCATCACCTTGACCAAGTCCCCTTGGAGCTCTCTGTCTCGTTGCCTTCTTCTTTCTGTGCTTTCTTCTTTCTTCTATGAGCCTCTTCCATGTGGGTCCCTTTTGGCATACTCACATTCCTTCCCTTTGTCTCTTCCTCCTCTCTAGCAAGTGGGCCCATGTTGTTATCCTCCCCTTTTGCTTTCTCTGTAAAGAAAGAAACCAGCAGAGATTCAATAAAATATTTTATTCCTTTTTTTCTTTTTTTATCATTTCATGTGATTGAAAATTTCCGAACGTTCGTTCTCCTTCATACGAACTCCGATCCTGTCGATTCTTGTTTCTAAATTCATCTAAATTCAGCCCCTTTCTTTTGGTTATAATTTGATAATTTTTGGATTTTATTTGGAATTGTTGTATTTATTTGGCTCTTTCGCGCGTGTAGATTTCGGCGTTTCCGAAGAATTCCTGGACCTGTCGGCTGAAGCCACTCAAACCTTCAACGAAGGCAATTCGTAGACCTTTGATCATGTTGAACCCACTTTTATAAAATTATATTATCTTATATTAACATGCATTACTAATTTTATATTAATGGTTTTCGGGAATATTTAAATACCTAATTGTCAATATGCCTCCTTGAATAAATGTAAATGACTTATACCCTTGGACACCATAGGTTGGTTAATTTTAGTTGGATATTTTATTACCAACATGGAAAACGTAGATATGCTTAGCCTTATGCTTCAGTTGTATGGTGGGTTCCTTCACAATGATTATTCACGAAAACTCAACGTAATGAAATATGGAATTGTGGCGAGGCCACTATTATTAAAATTTGTTGTGCCATGGCAAGGGTTGTCATTTGATCGGGTTTGAACCAAAAATGATTTCATACTCAATTGATCGTGCAGTAAAGGGTATGATTTTTGGGATGTGGTTGCCTCGCTTGAGTAGACACTAAGGACTTAACTTTGTGCGCCATTGATCTGGGTCATACCGTACAACCATATGTCCGAAATGGGTAAGACCTGGCTGAATAATTTACCGAGTCCAAGCATTAAGCTCGCAGGCTGTAGTTGATAGGTGTTCTCTTGATTATGGTAAATGCACCTCCATATCTTGAGATGTGTGAATATGGTAAATGTACTTCTATAACTTGGGTTGTGCAGGCGATGGTAAATGAGCGTCCATGTCTGTTAGGGCCTGCGCCTGGCGATGGTAAATGAACGTCCATGTCCGAGTAGATTATCTCCCACAACGGTGAGCTCCGGGTCAATGGTAAATGAACATCCATGACTTGGGGTTAAGCTCATCGGGCGAGCTGATGTAAGGATAAAGTATTGTAAAAGCCTTGTGATAATCACTTAGTCGCACGCCTTCGAAAGCGTATCTTGGCCGATATTATAAGATAATTATCTCGTGTGGGTCAAGTTGTACAACCTCTGCAGAGTGTTAAAAACTATTCGAATAGTCGTGTCCCCGGTTATGGACAATGCCTAGTGATTTCATACGAGTGGTAGATTTTCTCAAAAATGTTGGAATGGTTTGGTTGGGAAGAGATCGGGGTTGTTGGTTTGGTCGGGAAGTGAACGGGTGTCCACTAGTTGCTTCAAAGAACTTGTTTACTTATGTATTTAATCTTTTAAATTATACTCTTCAATCTACTTATTGTATTTACTGTCAATACTGTTTTCTGCAAAATAGCTATAAAGCTATCCTTGTTCAAATCTTGCATAAATACTATTTGCATATATTTCCCTACGACTTGCTGAGTACGTTATGTACTCACGGCTTTGCATCATTTGTTGATCAGTCACCGTAGAAGAATCGGGGAACTCAGAGTTCTATAAAGAGAAATACTTCGAAGACTATGCAAACTAGGATGCGTTCTCCGCTCGATTGCCTGTGAGCATGTCGGATGGCTACCACAAGTTTGTTTTATTTCGCTGCAAGTTTGTCTTTTGCCGTTAAGCCTTACGTGGAAAACTTTGTAAAACCTTGACCATAAGGTCTTTTGCTACTAAATAATATTAATTTGTCTGCTTCTTAGTTATTTCGTTGTATGGTTATGATTTCATCGATGTTGCAACTGTATGAACTAGTTACTGATCATGGGACTAGTTCAGAATACACAGATGGCCAGATTAAGTGATCCGGGGTCCCGATAAGGGAGAAAGCTACAACTAAAAGTTGGCCACCCTCGGGAGTTGAGATTGCTCCTCCCAGGGGCAGGAGGTAGCGGAAGAGGATGAAGGCTAGGCTATGGATCTAGGTTCTGATACCATGTTCGATGTATTGCAATAGCCCAAAAGAGCTAATATATAGTACAAGGACTCAAGAGACACACTAAACCCTAGACTAGAGTACAATACCAGAAATGCCCCTTAATACGTGGAACGCGGCATCGACCTGCAATCCCAGTGACTATGTGTAAGACACATCACATAATGAAATTTATGTCTTTTGTACCAAATCAGTTTTAATTGAAGTGCTCTTGTTTGCATACGTTTGCTGTTGTTTCACTTAGTATCTATGTAAGATATGAAATTAATGATGGTCTAAATATTTGACAAGTTTGAAATTATGGCCAAAGCTTACATTCTGTCTTGGTGTAAGATTGCTGTTGTGCTGGTACTCGCATTACCGATAGTCCAATATTTTCACCTAGTGGTTGTTAACCAAACTTTATTTGCAAAAACGGTCTCCCTTGTGTGTCTATATTCCTGTGTCCATATTCACAGCTAGGGAAGGAATTATTAAAGAAACATTGCATATTTTTACTTGGAAATATTTTAGTAGCTTTATGGTCCAATCTTTGATGAGGCACTTGCTTGGCACACAGCATGCCCGCCTGTTGCTTTTTCTGTATGCTCATCTGTGTTCCTGTTCAGTGTTTGGCTGAGTGGACTTGGTGAAATAAATAAATGCCCGCCTGTTGCTTTTTCTGTATGCTCATCTGTGTTCCTGTTCAGTGTTTGGCTGAGTGGACTTGGTGAAATAAATAATGAGTCCTCTAGTGTAGATTATGGAGGTCCACATCATAGAGAGAGAAAGAAATGTGGGCCCAATAAAAGGGAATACTAAAGCTTTTTCCACTGCTTTAGTGACAAAAGAGAGTGCGCTTAGCCAGGGTGACTTACCTTATCCTTGATGAGGTGCTTTTCATGGTCATCTTGCCTTAGTATCTGTCCATGTATCCTGTCAGCTAATGGTAGACACCGTAGCACTATATAACTCTTGGTCCAGGAACATGCACCCTTTCACTCACATTTTTTTCCTGTCAATTTCCTTTTTTGCTGCTTTTTATCTCTTTCGATGACTTAATAACCATTTTTGTCACATGCTGCTTTTGTAGGCAAATCACCGCATTTCCACAAACATCCAAAGAAGAATATATGGTCATTCAACTAACGTTGAGATTCGGCCATTGAATGAGGAGAAAGCTGTTCAAGCTGCTGCTGATCTTATTGGGGAGCTCTTTGTTTTCTCGGTATTCACTAATTCATAGCTGAATATACTTTATGAAATTTATTGCACCTTGCATGTTTCTCTGTATGCCATAATATTTCAACTTGCAAATTTTGATAAAATCCTTCCTGAATTTTCAGGTAATTATTCTCTTAATGCAAACCTTGAATTTCTATGTGAACACTATGTTATGTCAAAATGTAGGCTGAATAATTTTTGTACCAAGAATTATTTGGTTTAGGTAAAATGCATGAACACATTTTGGATAAATGTAGATGATCCACCTCATGCTATCATGACTTTTTCTTCTCACCTGTATTTTCACATGGTTTGGTGATTATTTTTGTTGGTCGTTCACTATAGTTTAGCAAATATTGTGTAGTAGGTTGCTGGGGCTGCAGTCATCTTTGAGGTGCAAAGAAGTGCAAGGTCAGAGGCCCGAAAGGAGGAGGCTCGTAAGAAGGAAGTTGAGGTAACAGCTCTGGGATGTCACAGGTTTTGGATCATGTATTGTATCAGTTTTCAAAGTGTTCTGAATTTCTGCTAATTTCTCTGTGCTGTCCATATATTTCAGAAAATTGAGTCTATTCACTTATTTATGCGTAATTAGAAAATGAGTCCGAGTCAATCAACCAAAAGAAATTTAAGCAATCAGTCAGTTAAAACTCCAGGCAAGTCCAATAGCTCCTTGAGCTAAGTTTGTTGTGCACATTGTAGAGTAAGATATTTGGTAAAAAAGCCACTTTGCCCACATGTAAAAGATTAACATCGTAATAAAAAAACCATCAGACTTGCACCAATGCACATGGTTGTTGACAATCTTCTTTAAACTAGTAGCACTATTTTCTTCGCACGATAAAATCTTTCTCTTCTCATAATTTTCCCCATGGATGAAATTATATCCAATGTTTGTTAAGTATGTCAATGTAATGATCTTAGATCATAGGAGTAAACATCACCAGGAGGATGGCCGGGTGGCATCGGCTGCTAAGGGAGAGACTCTAGACTATAGACTGGGATGATAGAACCTTGGGAGGAAGACTAGATTAATTCATCTTTCTTGCTTGATCGAACTAATACATAGGACCTTCTTTTATACTACCAACTAACTTGACACCCAAGATACATAATTGACTCGAACTCTAAGCCTGAACGTAACTCTTGCTGGACTCCTCCTTTTCCTAATCTACATCCGACTGCTACTTGCTGCTCCTAACCAAATTGGACTCTATCGCGCCATCTTCCTGTCCACGTGGTCACTGTTCACACATTAACAGTGCCCCAGCCCATGACAACTACGCCTCTCCTTTCGCAACAGCTCGTCCTCGAGCTGTGAGGTGGCCATGGATTAAACCCTAGGTGACCCCTTGTTGACAGGTTGCGATGGCGACATGAGTCCTTGGAGGTCA
This sequence comes from Ampelocalamus luodianensis, assembly GCA_036346255.1. Taxonomy (NCBI): domain Eukaryota; kingdom Viridiplantae; phylum Streptophyta; class Magnoliopsida; order Poales; family Poaceae; genus Ampelocalamus; species Ampelocalamus luodianensis. The sequence continues at coordinate 69,372,914 of CM070620.1, read as the reverse complement.
TTGCCTCCACGTGCGGTTGCGGCAAACTCACCGGTTGTTGCAGCAGGCATAGCAGCAACCCTGGCAGCGCTGCGGTGGCCGCGACGTACTTTGGTAGGGCCGCGGTGGGCTCTGATAGCGTCACGGTAAGACGGGGAAGTGCGGCAACTACCGCAGTTGTTGGAGGTAGCTCCGCCGCCACCGTGGAAGGCATCACCACCTCTGCAGAAGGCATCGCCGCCGCTGTGGGAGGCTTCGCTGTCGTCGCCATGATCATCTTCTCCAAAGTGGCATGCATGTCGAGGAAGATGGCCGCCATCTGCTTGTCGTTGTCGTTGATACTCATAGCCATCTTGTTGGCGTTAGCCTTTATCATAGTCAATGACTCGGCGGTAGGTATGATGGTTTGATCTATCGCCATAACTATGGTAGCAGAAGCCGTGGGAATGGATCTACTGCTCTAATACCAAATGTAATGATCTTAGATCATAGGGGTAAACATTACGAAGAAGATAGCCAAGTGGCTTCGGCTGCTAGGGGAGAGAGACTTTAGACTATAAACTGGGATGATAGAACTTTGAGAGGGAAACTAGATTAATTCATCTTTCTTGCTTAATCGAACTAGTACATAGGACCTTCTTTTATACTACCAACTAACTACACCCGAGACACATAATTGACTCGAACTCTAAGCCTGAACGTAACTCTTGCTGGACTCCTCCTTTTCCTAATCTACATCCGACTGCTACTTGCTGCTCCTAACCGAATTGGACTCTATCTGCACCATCTTCCTGTTCATGTGGTTCCTGTTTACATGTGAACACTGAACAGTACCCCGGCCCATGACAGTCCGTGTCTCAAACACTACAGACAAGATGAAACATTTGTCAGTGTCACTTGGGATAAATGCCGACTCACCGGTCTTGAGTGAGGATTTTTGCCCTGTCAAATCTTGGAACCTATGGAGACTAGATCAAAATATGCGAAAGGTAGCAAACAGCACTGGTTCCAGCCACAATTCAGGATATCAAGGTCATGAGAATTAGCAAACAGCAAATTACTCAAATGGATGTGGCTTTGTAATTTCAGACAAACAATCCATGCATGCTTGGTTAAAAGCAAAGACAAGTGGAGTGCGAGCCATGTCCTTAGCTGAATTACCGGGTTGATCTTGAGCTGAGCATAACTATGTGTTGATCTTCTTAATTCAGCTTAGAAGTGTTATGAATATTGTGTGTATATTGAAGAGGCCTAATGGGCAATATATATAGGAGTACAAGAGTACAGATAAGGAAATATAAAAGGACTCCATATTCTATCTCTAACATATCTCTAACACCCCCCCGCAAATGCAAGGCATATGCAATAGCATTGCATTTGGAAAGGGTGACACTAAAATATGAAAAATCCAAAGTCCGAGTATTGATAATGTCATCGTAGCATGCAACTCTTGAAAAATATGTCGATAAAAGATCTCCTCCCATCCAAGGTCCCACGACAAAGTCGACCGCGGCAACATGACGAAGAAGATGATGACACCGACAAAAAGATAAAATTGTCAAGTCGAATAGGAATAGGTGGAAGCATGGCGGTGCAGATCGAAACCCAAAACGGCGGCGACGCAATGCACAGAAAGTGCAACAGAGAGGCAAAGGTACAGAAGCGCAATGAGAGGCAGGCACAGAAACGCAATGAGGCGCAAAGACACAAGAAGCACAATAGATGTACAGTGCAAAAGAAGCGTGACGCAATGCACAAGAAGCGCAATGTAGACGCAGCGCAGGAAGAAGCGCGCGCAATGCACAAAAATACACCGGAGACGCAGAGAGCACAAGAAGCGCAACTGATGCACAGTAAAAGAAGCGTGGCGCAATGCACAAGAAGCGCAACAGAGACGCAGTGCAGAAGAAGCGCGGCGCAATGCACAAAAAGTACACTAGAGACGCAGTGCGGAAGAAGCGCAGCGGCCTTAAAAGCAGGGCGACGGATCTGCAGTTGTCATGCAAAAGAAAATCCCTATGCTTCTAAGACTGACAATAAATTTATGGACTCGCATGACTTAGACGAACTCAAAGATAAAATTTGATGGACTTGGATGGACGCAGCGGAAGAAACGACACAAATAAAAAGGACTCAAAGGATAACTAGCAGCAGATACTAGCAGCAGATACTAGAAGCAAGCAGGCAAAAACGACGGCCAAACAGCGAAGACCAGCAGCAAATAGCACTAGTCCAGAAGCACCACGTGTAGTCCAATACAGTCCAAAGCAGCATCCAGTGGCTCCACCGACAGCTCAAAACGCCAAACAATGTCCTCCTCACATTCGAGCCATCCCAATCACAGCAGCACACCTCACACATCTCCCTTCGTTCCCATCTCATGCCTCCCCAATATGACACGGAAGGCTCACACCAACAGAGAAGCACCAAGCCCACTGGCGACGTCTCCAAGAAGGTAGTGGATCCATAGTGCACAGAGGGAGGGCAGAGCAGGGAAGGCCATGGGCGGCGCGTGAGGCTCGGGAGGCGCGAGGTGACGACCCCGAGCGATGCTTCAAGCTGAGGAGGAGGAAGCCCAGAAGACGAGCAACTACGTTGAAGCGAGGCGCCAGGAAGCAACCGGCGCCGGATCCGGCGAGACGACAGGAACCGAGACATAGCAGCCCCATCCCGACTAGATCCAGATGGAGCGCCATGGGAGGAAAGGTCGGCGACGACGAGGAGGCCCGGATCCGATGGGATCCGAGGGCTGCAGGGACGAGCACGAGTCCTCCTCGAAGCCAGCAATGAAGATGAGGCAGACTCGTCCCCCCGGGAGTAGAGTGCTGCGACCTTGCTGAAGTCGAGCGCTGGCACCCCGAGATCCTCCGCGAGATCGGCGCCAAGGTCGCCGAGATCCAGAACGAGGGCCTCGGCGAGCACGCTGCGCGACCTCAACAACGAGAGGAGCTCCGTCCAGGACGGCGGAAGCACAGGGCAGAGGAGCGCCCCCAAAGCCGGATCCGAGGCAGAGCGTCAGTGACGATCCGCCGCTTTTCGGCGCGACGAGCAAAGGCGGCTACAGATCCAGAGCCGTCGAGCAGCCGATGGAGATTCCTTCAAAGCCGGAGACGACGGCAGCGGTAGCACGAGGCAGAGGAGCTCCACTCCTCCCGGCCGAGACGGAGGCGCGCGAGGAGAAGGCCGCCCCCGGGAGTGAAGATGGCTCCTCCCGGGGGCAGCGGCAACGGCGGCAGCCGGAGGCTAGGAGGCAGCGACGGTAAGAGCAAACCCTAACCCTAACCTTGGCTCTGATACCATGTTATGAATATTGTGTGTATATTGAAGAGGCCTAATGGGCAATATATATAGGAGTACAAGAGTACAGATAAGGAAATATAAAAGGACTCCATATTCTATCTCTAACATATCTCTAACAAGAAGCTCCAGGTCCAACAATAGTAGCATAGTATAGTGAGGCTGTATGTCCCAAGTGAAAGTGAAGTTCCTATAGCAAAGACTTACTAAGCTTTGTCTTGATTTATTACTTTTTTGTTGACTACTGTTATGTTGCGTTGTTCTGATGGTTTTTAGAGCCAATACTCCCCAAGCTCAACTAATATTCTGATCGTGTATGCTTTCAACTGATTTTTAGCTAACACAAGCATGTTTCCATGTCCTGGCATATAAGTATAATTTTGACATGACTATAATGTGCAATTTCATAATACATAAATTTGTAACCTACGAAAAGAAATCCTGGATATAACCCTGTAAAAAGATTGTATCCAGTGGGGTTCAGGGTCATGGCAAAAGGTGGTTTTTATATATTGAGCTCTTATCTCTTGAACCACATGCTTGTGATCTGTGATGAGTGATGACTAACTGGTGTCAACATTGTCTGCGATGTGTATGAGTGGCTCAAATCTGCAATGTTGCTTGTCTTAACCGTATACTGTCCAGTTTTCCATTGGCACTTGTCGATGTGTTTTTCAATTATGTTTCTAACTCCAATTGTTTTCTGCTTCAGAAAAGTATAATTCAGTAATCTTCTGTTACTGCTGTTGATTATATACCTAATTTGTGTTGACTACTAAGTGTCAATAATTTCTACATTTGCATGAGGATGTAAACCTGCTTCTATCTTGAAGGAATTGAGGCAAAAGGAGGATCAGCTGGCTCAAGAATTAGAGACTATAAAGCACAAGATTAGTGAGTTAGAGCGCCTTGCCAACTCACGAGGTCTCTCTGGAGTTCTTTTCAGGAGCATCAACGTGCCAGACCAAACGAAGGCATCATGACCAGTTTGTCCAGACCAAACCTGCGTAAGGACAGAATTCTAACCAAGTGAATCGACATTGCCTTGTGGTGTTTGTAATATTGCACATGCGTGTGCAGATTTTTGAAACACTCATCCTGTCGCTCGCTCGTTATTCCCACCAATCAATATGGGAAAGATGCCATAGGAAGTTACTTTGAGATTTCCAACAGTGTGTTGTATGTGAGGCAATTTTTACTCATTTACCAAAAGCCTTGGAAGTATTTCCTTTGAAGAGAGCTCCATGAAGAAAAAAAAATTGGTAATTGGAAACCTGAATCCAATAAGTTCTGGCATAGTTCGTGCGAGTAGTCAATGTGCACGATAACTTGTCTTTGAAAGATTGTTGTCACAATATTATCATAGTCCGTAACTCGTTTCTGCGCATATCACGTTGCCAAGGGTGCGTCCTTCTATGCGCATTCTCATTTCTGCCTACCCCTTGTATGCCGGAAAACTCAGGTTGGATGCGATATGTTTCAATTTTCAAGTCTGGCATATGTACACACAAGTCGGTTTTGTACATGTGAATCTTTTGTACATATCAATGGGGAACATAGTAGCTTTTTTGGGCATATAGATGGTCAGATAAAAAAACTAGCAAATAGAAATACATCGGGGAATTTCCAAAAAAGAAAAGGCGATTGTTAGCACAGGACGGGTTGCGCATGTCAAGCAAGGTTTTGCCCTAGGCATGTGGCAAACTGAAGACAGTATAACGATGCCGGTGGACCTAAGATTTACTGTATAGGTAGGGCCATTTTTTTTTTGCCTGATGCAAAGGGAGATGATACTGGCAGTGGGTTTATTTGTTTTTTTAACCTTGCATGATAAGTTAAGTAAACGTTGATCATAAAGTCTAGTTATTATTATTATTTGTTAACTTAAGATCTTTTTAGTTAAATCGATAAATAGATAGTATTTCATTGATGTTTTACTGTGTGAGCTAGTTACTGATCTGGGACTAGTTCAAAATACACAGACGGTTTCGGATGTGTAAATCTGGGTCCCGACAGAAGTGGTATCAGAGTCATATTAACTGTAGAACGCAGCCCTAGTTAGTATGGTCGTCTTAGCCAAAAACTTCAAAACTTATTTTCTAAATCAAATCAACTAATTTGAGGTGAGTAGTAGTTTTTTTTTTCTCATCTCAGTCTATTCTATTCTTTTCTCATCTTTGTTCTGGAGATAGTCTCTTGTTTTTACTGAATTTTTGCTTTGTAATCTTAATTTTACCGTCTTGCCTCGTTAATTTCTTTAGATGGCTCGAGTGTTTTGTGATCAAATGAGAGATTGGCCTGGGGTTCTTCAATGTTTATTTCAAAGCTTGAGAACAAGCAGGTGTCTAACTTATTTCACTAAGGAAGAGAAAGTGAATGGGCACAGTATTGGGTTCAAGACAAGTGTGGACTTCATTGTGGGGATTGGTAGTAGTGTTCACTCTTGCTGAATAATCTTTATTCAGGAGAAGACTTCTATCATGACGGTGAGGACTAGACGCTTAGGCCTACACCCCCAGACGATTGCCTGTGGCGAATCGTGTGGCCTATTTCTACTGTTTATGCTTCCGCTTTGATATTTGTTTATTTGGACTCAGGCCCGTTTGTATTAAACTCTGAATATTTAATGTTATTTATTTTCCCGTGATATGATTGTGATATCATTTTTGTATGACTGTGTACACTGGAAATCCTGGACTAGTGTATGAACAAAGAGAATTTCAGGATCCTTCGTTCCCGGGTTCGACAAAAGTGGTATTAGAGCCATATCGACTGTAGATCGTAGCCTTAGATAGAAATGGAGAAACCATTAAGGATTATTTCAAAAATTTAAAATTGTTTTCTTGTCTTTCCAGAGTCTTACTCATCATTTTCTCTCTTAAAAGATTTCTAAATTCTTGTCTTTTTCAAACTTGTAGATGGCTGAGAGACCCACCCGCATCTCCCACGGAGTTTTCGCCGAAGAATGGACTGACGTGCTTTGGAAGATAATGCAGCACTTGGATTTCAAGAAAAGACCTACATATCAGGGCTACAAGTACAGAGTGGGACGTCTAGAACGCTGGAGGGTGGAGGTGATCCTCTACTCCAATCTGGCGCATGACACAGTGTTCCATATCTTTGACGCCCCAATGCGTCGGGACACCTTCTATGATGGTATTCAAGACGCGGCCAGGGAGGCAGCTCGCAGGCTTCGATACACATACGTCCACCGCCTCTAAGGCACCGGGTTTCACTATTACCCGATGCACATTCCGACCCGACTGGGCAGTGCTTTCTGCTTAGCCAGTGATGAGGATTCCCCTGAGATCACCCACCAGGTGGAGCTGACCAAGGTGATGGACTACGCTTACTGGAACACCCTGGACGAGCTGTACCTCGTCCAGGAGAGATTGGAGGCTACGGAGGAGAAGCTGAAGGCCGCTGAGGAAGAGCTGGCTCTGTACAAAGCGGACCAAGCTAGCACCAGCAACTCCCCAGACTACACCCCAGCTACCCCATAGATTTTTTCCCCCTTAGCTTCGTTCATTAGTCGTGAATTATGAGCTACTAACCCTTTGTGGTAGCCATAATCAATGAATAAAATAAAATAACTGATAGCCATAATCAATGAATAAAATAAAATAACTACTTTGAAAAAGAAAAATTTATTGTTTGTATTGTGTTTGTGTGTTTTTGGGCTATTTTGAATTTATCCCCCTTAGTGCTATCTTTCTTTCTTTCTCTCTTCTAAATCTTTTTGAAGGATCCAGTAGATGGTGACCACCCGCACAAGCAGTGGCAGCGTCAGAGGCCGAGGTAACGAAGATGTTGATTGTCAGGAGAACCCTACCCAACAACCACCCCCACCACCAGCTGGAGGACCTGATTGGTGCCAGATGATGGCCAATCAGACGCACTTGATTGACTTGCTGGCCCAATCACTCAGTAATTCTCAGAATGTGCAGGCAACAGCAGCAGCCACCGCCGCAACTCATGCTCCACCTCAACCTCCGCAGAGAGTGATGATGTCGGAGTTTATGCGTATGCGTCCCCCGACCTTCTCCAGCAGTACAGAACCCATGGATGCTGACGACTAACTCTGTGCCATCGGGAAGAAGTTGGACATAGCTCAGTGCACCGACCGTGAGAGAGTCTTGTTTGCCTCTCACCAACTCAATGGTCCTGCTTCGGAATGGTGGGATAACTTCTGTATTTCCCATGATGATGCACAAGCTATCACCTGGACTGAGTTTGTACAAGATTTTCGCCACTCACACATTCCCACTGGGATGATGACTCTGAAGAAGGAGTTTCACTCACTCCGTCAGGGCAACCACTCGGTGAGCGAGTATCTGCATCAGTTCAACCAGCTTGCTCGCTACACTCCAAGAGACGTAGCCAAGGATGAAGATAGACAGGAGCGATTCCTGGAAGGGCTGAATGACGAGATCTCAGTTCGTCTGATTTCCCAGGACTTCACTGACTCTGATTTCCCAGGACTTCACTGACTTCCAACAGTTAGTGGACAAGGCAATCCTCCAGGAGGCTAAGCACCAAGAGATGGAAAACCACAAGCGGGGGATGGGCGCTCAGAAGTTCAACTCAGGAGGTCTTCCCAAGTCTTGTTTCACTCAGCCTCAGCCACCGCAGCGTGGAAGATTCCAGTCCTCTACGTCCAGAGCTCCAGCACCAACACAGCGCTCCAACACCTCCAACTTCCACAACACTTCATATGGAGGCTAGTTCCAGCAGAAGAACCCGACTTCCTCAGCAACAGGAGTGACATGTTTCCACTGCAATGAGACGGGGTATTATGCCAACAGATGCCCAAAGAAGCAGCAAGCAACAGCATTAGCCAAGCCAGCATCAGGAGTTCCAGCCACCGGCGGCACCTCAAAGCCGACAGTCCAGTTCACCAAGGGACGTGTGAACCACATCACCGCAGAGGAAGCCCAAGCAGCACCGGATGTCATTCTTGGTACGTTTCTTGTTAATTCGATACCAGCATCAGTCTTGTTTGATTCTGGAGCTTCACATTCCTTTATTTCAAATAAGTTTGTGGGCAAATATGGGTTTCCTATATCTTCCTTAGTCAACCCTATGATAATCCATTCCTCGGGCTTATAAATAAGAACCAGTTCTCTATGCCCGAATCTTACCCTTGAAATATCCAGAGTATCTTTTCTGGCAGACTTGATAGTCTTGCATTCCCAAAATCTGGATGTAATTCTTGAAATGGACTGGCTAGCTAAGAACCAAGGAATAATAGATTGTGCCAATAGGTCCATCACCCTCACCAATGAACAGGGAATCTCAGTTGAATTCAAGTCCAAGACTTGTACCAGAGGGAGTTCCATTCTGACCAGCCTGAAGGAAGTAAAACTTGAAGACATACCCGTGGTGCGAGAATACCCTGATGTCTTTCCCGATGATCTACCCGGCATGCCACTGGACAGGGATATAATGTTCTTAATTGACTTAGTCCCCGGCACCGCTCCAATCTCGAAGCGACCCTACAGAATGTCGGCCAATGAGTTAGTAGAGCTAAAGAAGCAAATTGAAGAATTGCAGAGCAAAGGATATATCCGACCCAGTTCATCACCTTGGAGAGCACCAGTGCTATTTGTCAAGAAGAAGGACAATAGTATGAGGATGTGTGTGGATTACAGATCGCTCAATGAGGTGACGATCAAGAACAAGTACCCATTACCCAGGATCGATGATCTGTTTGATCAGCTGAAAGGAGCAAGTGTCTTCTCAAAGATTGACCTGAGATCCGGCTATCATCAACTGAAGACTAGACCAGAAGATATTCTGAAGACAGCTTTCACCACCAAATATATGAGTTTACAGTAATATCATTCGATTTGATGAATGCCCCTGCTTATTTCAAGAATATAATGAACAAAGTGTTCATAGAATTCTTGGATAAGTTTGTGGTTGTTTTCATCGATGATATTCTCATCTATTCAAAAGATGAAGAAGAACATGAGGAGCACCTCAAAATGATTCTGGAAAAACTCAGGGAACATCAGCTTTACGCCAAGTTCAGTAAGTGTGAATTTTGGCTAAGTCAAGTGGCTTTCCTTGGATATATCGTGTCAGCAGGAGGAGTTGCAGTAGATCCCGCCAAAGTTGAGGCAGTAATGGATTGGAAGCAACCCAGATCAGTCACTGAAGTGAGGAGTTTCCTCGGTCTAGCGGGATATTACCGCAGATTCATTGAAGGTTTCTCCAAAATCACGAGACCCATGGCTCAACTTCTGAAGAAAGAGAAGAAATTTGAATGGACAGACGCGTGTGAGGAAAGCTTTCAAGAACTGAAGAAGAGGCTAGTTTCTGCACCTGTGCTAGTCTTACCAGACATTCAAAAGGACTTTGAGATCTTCTGTAACGCATCCCGTCAAGGTCTCGGATGTGTGTTAATGCAAGAAGGCAAAGTCATGGCTTATGCATCCGGGCAGTTGAGGCCACATGAAGGGAATTATCCGACACACGACCATGAGTTAGCAGCAATTGTGCATGCCTTAAAGATCTGGCGGCATTATCTCATTGATAACCGCTGTGAGATTTTCACGGATCATAAGAGTCTGAAGTACATTTTCACGCAGTCAGAACTTAACCTTCGACAGAGAAGATGGTTGGAGCTGATAAAGGATTATGACCTTAGAATTCATTATCATCTGGGCAAAGCCAATGTGGTTGCGGATGCCTTGAGCAAAAAAACTTATTGCAACACCATCTTGGTTCAGAAGAATCAGCTCGAGCTATATGAAGAACTGAAGCATCTGAACTTAGAGATTGTCAACCAGGGTTGCGTGAATGCTCTGAAAATTCAACCAACTCTCCAGAGTCAGATCAGAGAAAAACAGCTAGAAGATGAAGACATCAAAGAAATCAAGAAGAATGAGGAGAGGCAAAGCCCTAGGATTTTCTGAAGATGAGCAAGGGACAGTATGGTTTGGGAACCTCATCTGTGTACCAAACCAACAGGAATTAAAGCAGTCGATTCTGAAAGAAGCTCATGAATCGCCTAACTCTATTCATCCCGGGAGTACCAAGATGTACCAAGATCTAAAGGAAAAATATTGGTGGGTCAGCATGAAGAGAGAAATCGCTGAGTTCATCACCTGTTGTGATGTATGTCAGCGAGTCAAGGCAGAACATCAAAGACCAGCCGGTTGTTACAACCATTACCAATTCCCGAATGGAAGTAGGATGAAATTGGTATGGACTTCATCACCGGACTACCTAGGACCCAATCAGGATGTGATTCCATTTGGGTGATAATTGATCAGTTGACTAAAGTAGCTCACTTTATCCCAGTCAAAACCACCTACAGATGCAGCAAGTTAGCAGAGTTATATGTGGCCAAGATCGTCTGTCTACACGAAATACCCAAAAAGATCGTGTCCGACAAAGGTTCATAGTTTACATCAAGATTCTGGCAGAGTCTGCATGAAGCTTTGGGAACCAGACTCAACTTCAGTACAGCCTATCATCCCCAGACAGATGGCTAGACAGAACACGTGAACCAAATCCTTGAAGATATGCTTCGAGCCTGTGCCATAGACTATGGAAAAAGTTGGGACAAGAATCTGCCATATGCAGAATTCTCGTACAACAATAGCTACCAAGCCAGTTTGCAGATGTCTCCATTCAAAGCTTTGTATGGCAAAAAATGCAGAACTCCGCTCCTTTGGGATCAAGTAGGGGAGCACCAATTTTTTGGACCAGAGTTAATCAAAGAAGCTGAAAGCAAGGATAAAACAATAAAGGAACGCCTGAAAGTGGCTCAATCCCGACAAAATAGTTATGCTGACAACCGTCGAAGGGAGTTGACCTTTGAAATAGGAGATTTTGTCTACCTCAGAGTTACTCCACTCAGAGGAGTAAGAAGATTCCGTACAAAAAGAAAGCACACACCCAGATTTGTGGGACCTTATAAGATTCTAGCAAGAAGAGGTGAAGTTGCGTATCAGCTTGAACTGCCAGCATCCTTGTCAGCAGTCCGCGACATCTTCCACATCTCCCAACTAAAGAAATGCCTCAAAGTGCCAACAGAAGAAACACCGATTAAAAGCATCGATCTTCAGGAAGACCTCACCTATGTGGAGTAACCTATCAAAATCCTCGAAGTGGCAGAATGAATAACTAGAAGCAAAGTCATCTGTTCATACAAGGTCTAGTGGAGAAATCATTCAGAAGAAGAAGCCACCTGGGAACAGGAGGAAGATTTGAAAGCCGAGTATCCCCACCTTTTTGCTGGCCAAGTCTGAATCTCGGCGTCGAGATTCCCTTTAAGGGGGGTAGGTTTGTAACAGCCCAAATTTCAAATTTTAGAAGAAAATAAAATTTAATTATTTTTGTGGAATGTTCTGAAATTTTAAAAGCTTTCTATAATTATTTTAAAGTCAAAACAAATTTATTTGCAAAATTAATTACCAAATAATAGTTGGAAATATTTTATAAAAGTCTGAAATAACTCTAGGAATTTCTGTGAATTTTTCTAGAATTGTTTTGGATTTATCTGCTATTTTCTAAAGCCTTTTCGAATTAATCTAATTATTTTAAATATCAAATCAATTTAAAATCCTAAACTGCCTATGGGCCGAAACTTCACTGTGCGGCCCATTTTCTTTTTCTTTTCCGGCCCAAGCCAGCCCGCCCGCTTTTCCCTCTCTCTCTCTCTCTCCCACCCAGACCCACCTGCCAGTCCCCTTCCCTCTCGCTGTCGCGCGGGCCCGCGCTTGCTTCTTCCTCCCCGTCTTCTTCTCCGCGCGATCACCTCGCACAACCGCTATGCCCGCCCACGCGCGAGCTCGCCAACGGACGCACCCCCAACTGCCCCGCGTCTCTCACACACTCGTGCACGACCCGCGCCCGCCTCCGCACGACCCCCACCTCCTTCCACCAAGATCTCCTTATCCCCCTCTCCCTTTTCGTACCCTCGCTGGTCGCCGCCGTGCCGCGCAGTGCCGGCGACCATTGGTGTAAGATCGAGTAGGCCGACTAGAGGGGATGAATAGGTATTTTAAAACTTCTATGCGCTAAAACCGATTTCTAATGCGGAAGTTAATACAAATACGGTTTTGCACAATTAAAGCCTAAATCAACTAGGCTCAACTAAATGCACCAACAATACAGGTCTATTGATAATAATCAATCAAGTATGGACTTGTAAGCAATTCAATTTAAGCAATGTAAATAGTACATAGCATGGCAAGCATTCATATACAATGAATGAGCAACTTAATTATATGAATGTAAATTGCAATATGGTAGAGCTCAAGAATGCAAACCACAAATGACACGGCGATGTTTTACTATGGTGTTCCGAGACTTGCCGGTCTCCCCTAATCCACATTGAGGGAAACCCAAACCAATTGGGCCGGCTCCATAAATTAAGCCTTCCTCCGAGGGATCAACACCTCGCTCCACTAGGGTTGCTCTTACTCCACTCCGGAGATGGCGAGCACCAAGCCACTCACAAACACCGGGCCTTCTCACAAGCTTCACTTGAGAAGGTCACCGGACCACGACGCCTCCACGCCGTCTAGGTGTCGGCAAACACCAAGAGTAACAAGTCTCCAACTTTCACTTGAACCAATCAAGTGTCAAAGCTCTCGTGGATACTAAATCCACTATCTAATGCAACACATGCAATAGGATTTGCCTCTCAAACCTCACTAAGTGCAACACATGCACAAATAGGAGTAGAGGGCTTGCTCTTAGCTCAAAGAAACTCAATGGGGCACCAGCAACCTCCCCTCACATGGCCAAGGTGGGTATTTATAGCTCACACACAAAAATTAGCCGTTGGGGAGAGATTCCAGAGAATCTGAACGAAATCGGTCTAACCGCCAACTAATGGCCGGTTGGACCGCCCGAGCGCCAACGGCTATAAAACTAGCCGTTGGACTCACAATCGGTCTGACCGCCAACCAAAGTCCGGTCAGACCGCTCAACAGAGCAGCTGAGCAATCCAGAAAACACCTCTTCTGGAAAAAACGTACCGCTAAATAAATCTCGGTACTACCGCACTCCGGTAGTGCCGTTTCTAGTGGCCGGTACTACCGTAGGTCGGTCAGACCGCACATCCCATGGCGGTCAGACCGCTTCCACCGGTCAGACCGTTGACAAAGGCAGTCAGACTGAGATCAGACTTTGCATATTTGCTTCAACTCAATTTGCAAAACATATTTGCCAATTGATGCAACATGTACATAAGAGATGAAGGCTAGATTCTCAACAAGTTGCAAAACACATTTGCCAACTTTTAGAATCAACGCCACAAGGAATAAGGTACATGAACATAAACCGTTTGCAAAACACATTCGCAAACTAAAGTCACATGCTACAAGGAATAACCATGAGCCTCAACTGTTTGCAAAACGCATTCGCAAATATAGGCAACATGTTAAGTTGAGCTAGAGCAAACACAACGAGCTATCAACATATGACTAACTCAAGGTACTAGACAAAGACCCCTCTTAATAGTACGACAACCTATTCTAGCAATCCGGTCTCCCAACCAAACACCGAGACCGGTAAAAGACTAGGAACAAATCCTTAGCCCTAGCTAGTCATACATTTGCCTTGCGCAACCACTTGAAGCTTGATGACGCACATCCTCGCTTCAAGTTCGGGTTAATTGACTTAATGTCCATCAACATATGATGACATCTTTCATTCTAAGTCTTGACATGCATCAACTCATGATGCACTCTTCACTTGACCTCCATCAACACATGATGGATTCTTCTTGACTTGATGATCAACTCATGATCATTTCCACTTCTTGAACTTGATATGCATCAACGTGTGATGCATCCTTTACTCCAAGCTCTTTACTTCAATATCATCAACCTATGATGATATTCTTCTCTTGATATCATCAACACATGATGATATTCTTCTTCTTCAAAAATCTTGACTTGATGACGATCAACTCATGATGTCACCCGAAGTCTTCAATCACCTAGAACATAACCTATTCATCCAACTCATGAAAAATGTTAGTTCTACGAGGTGATTGTCATTAATTACCACAACATGCCATTAACTCATAATGGTGGGACAAGATACCACAATCTTTCCCTCTTTGGTAATTGATGACAACCAACACAATTTCAGATAATTGAATGTAATTGGTATGAGTATATATAAACTACAAAAGTTATGTATACTCAAAAGATATATGAGCATATATGAACTACGCAAGCCTCATATGCCCATATGAATATATACGAACTACACAAGTTGTGTATATTCAAGAATGTGAGTATATATGAACTACACAAGTTACATATACTCTCTTATACTCATATGAATATATTAACTACACAAGTTAAATATATTCAAGGATATGTTTCATAGTAAGGATCCTAAATATATGTGGAAAGGAAATATGGATCAATACTAATGAAACCACAAAATATAGAGTGAACTCCTCCTAAAAGTGTGCATATACGAATGTGTAATAAAGACATATGCACATATTCAAGTTAACCTTTTGGTGAAGTTCAACCTATATTTTGAATCCGAGGAATGCAACAAGATATAATAAAATGATGTCGAATGCATACCTCTTTGATCTTTAAATCCAACTGAGACTAACCATGAGATATAACAATATAGAGGAGTTAGTCTCCCAAATAAATTTATCAATATGAACATACCTGTTTGGATTTTTCCCTTTTATCTCCAAGTTGAGACTAAACAATTTGTATAACAATAGAAGTGTTAGTCTCTCAAATAGATTTGTTATTTGGAATGCACACCTTATTTGATTTTTCACCTTTTTATCCAAGCTGAGACTAAACAATAGGTATATCAATAAGAGTGTTAGTCTCATAAATAGATTTGTCATTAATAACCAAAACTCCATTAACACATAATGGCGGGTCTAGATTCTTCAATTGGTCCCGACGCCGGTGCCGCCCTCAGCGACGTGGCACCGCCACGTGCGCGCCACCGCGACACCACCTCAGCACTGCGTGTGCGTCCACGCTGAGTCAGCGCCTAAGTGGCGCCACGTCAAAACCCCCAGAGCCAAAGGCCCCGTGGACTTGGTCCATATGAACCGTTTCTATGACACGTGGGGTCCACATGTCAGAAATTATTTTATTTATTTAAATTCCAAAAATCTAAGGGCTGACGTCAGCCATGCGCATTAAATGGATTTTCCTTTAGAAAAATAATTCGAGAAATTCTATTAAATTCAGATTTAGGGTTTTTAGTAGATTTAAATTCTAAAATCCTTATCTTTTGCATCCAAACTCCGATTTGGGTGATTTAAATTTCTAAATTAATTAAAATCATTATATAGCTAACTAAACTAAAATATTTCTATTTGGAGTTAATTTGATCTGTATTTTTGAATTTATTTGAATTTGAATTGAATTTATCGTATTTTCGCGTATAGACTTTGACGACTCCGGAGAGTTCAATCCTTCTGAGGACTTAGAGTACCAGGACTTTAACGAAGGCAAGTTATACCATTGACCATGTTGATCCCAATACTTTAAAGTTATTTTTAGTTTTTAAATTATTATTGCATGCATATTTTTATTCAATTATTTCAATTCCCTATTTTAAATGCTTAGTTATTCCCATTCCTTTTGTATGGCCAATTTTGCATGTCGAGTATGATTACCCTTGACATCCTTAGATAAAATTACATCGATAATAAACTTATGCTTAGCTAATGCTTAGACCACAAATGTGATTTTTGGGAGGATTTAGCCAAAACATTTACAAACTTGGTTTAAATTTGAATCTGTGGTATTGCTTTACCATAGAAAGTTTATAAAGATGGTTTCACTTAAAATAAAATCAAAAATGGGTTTGGACTTGGGCGAAATGGATGAATGGTGGGTGCAGGTTTATGCACGGACTTAGTCTGGTTAGGATTAAGGCCCAGGGTTTGTTTTGGAAGACGCCCAAGTCAGTTGAGGACCAGTCTTTGAGCCACTTTTTGCTATGCCTTACCGTACCATCACATGTCCTGTATGGGCAGGACTTGGCTTAATAATTTGTAATACCTCATTGTGACTTGTGCCATGTTGATTATGTGTGTGTCAGTCAGACAGTAGTCCCACCTGGCGCAAGAGGGGGCTCCCAGAGGATGGTTAATCCAATGGAAGCGAAACCTTAGCGGGCATGAACACTTTAAGGTAGAACATTGTAATGGTCTTGTGATAATTGCTTAGTCGCACGCCTTTGGAAGTGTGTATTGGCCGACATTAATAGCAAATTATCTCGTGTGGGTAAAGCTGTACAAACTCTACAGAGTAGAAACTATTCGAATAGCCGCGTCCGCGGTCATGGACATGCTAGCAAAGCCACTTAAAGTTAGACTTTATTTTTTGTTTCAAAATGTTTTATCAAATGATTTGATGATGGTTAATCCTTGTGGTATAAATTGGGCGATCAGCCATGTGATAGGAGGGTATCCTTCACCATTTCATCATGGAGATTATCCATACTAGAAATTGTCAATTTAAACTTGATTTTAGATATAGTATAAAAGTGGCCTTGGAAATTAATATGAGTATTTAAACTAAAACTGCTGCTTTACACAAAATAACCCTGCCAGTCTCATTTGTTTACCTTATGCATGCATCATAATTCAATATTGGGTGTAACTTGCGAGCACGGTAGTAGTGCTCACTATTGCTGAATAATCTTTATTCAGGAGAAGACTTCTACCAGGACGGTGAGGACCCAGACGCTTAGGCCTACGCCCCCAGACGATTGCCTGTGGCGAATCGTGTGGCCTACTTCTACTGTTTATGCTTTCGCTTTGCTATTTATTTATTTGGCCTCAGGCCCGTTTGTATTAAACTCTGAATATTTAATGTTATTTATTTTCCCGTGGTATGATTGTGATATCATTTTTGTATGACTGTGTACACTGGAAATCCTGGACTAGTGTATGAACACAGAGAATTTCGAGATCCTTCGTTCCCGGGTTCGACACAGAGTCTCCACCAGCAATTTGCAACCGATTACTTGTGAACCTACAGGGTCACACACTTAACGGGTTGGAACAAACGAGTTCATATAGGATTCGTTATGGACTCTTTATAAGGGGATGTATGGGGCTGTTGGTACGTGAGAGTTGCTCCAGCGAAACCCTAGCCGTCATCTTCTCGAAGCCTTGTCGTGCACGTTAGCGCTAACACATCGACGTACGACATTCCACCCGTGGACATGTGGATACCATAGAGGCACTAATATGGTTGTTGCTACACTGATCGAGGCACTGATGTGGCTGTTGCTGCGCTGATCAAGGATAATCCACGACCTACGCAAGGAACGTGATAGGTTGCTGGAGAAGACGATCGGTGCTGAGGACGTTGGAAGATCGACTACGACCACTTCATCGCCTCACTTGACATTGGATCAGGCTGCTCCAACTCTTGTTACGCTACATTGCGCATCTAGTTATAACGACCTATGATCTTTAGCTTGTATGGCTTCGTGGTTTATATGGTAGAATTTTTGAATTGTCAATTAGTGTAGCCTACCCGTATCCCTTCACCTGGGGCCGCGCATGACCTAATTGTACACCTCGGCTAGATTGGTTGCCATGATACCATATCGAGCACCGTCCTTGTCATGTAGCAGCGACCACTTCTCCTTAGTCTCGTGCTCAATCCAGTTCGAGAAGCATTTCACATGCGCTCACGTATTCCTCATCACACCAGGAGCATCTGTGGGTATCTGTGGCAATATCTCGGGGTCCTGGTCAGCGCTTGTAGATGGGGTTTTTGTTGCCTCCCTTCTGTGTGCCCTGGTACGCTCATCCACAATCTTCCAGAGGGTATTGAACTTTCTCTTCTGGTTTTGGTTGCATAGGGGCTTGGACAAGTTTATCAAGTCTTTGTTGCGGAACTGCTTGTAGAAGTTTGCACCCAAGTGCCTCATGCACCACTGGCTCTGCAGATCTACCCATGGAAATGCCTCGTTCTCCCCTTGTTGTAGCTAGGTTATTGCACTCAATAAGCCCGCATATCGATTATGTATGACGCATACGTTAGGATGTCCCTGGACAACAGAGATCTTCACATTCCTCATAAACAACAGCCAACTATCTGGGTTCTCGCTTTCAACAAATGTGAAGGCCACGAGAAGAATATGATTGTTCTTGTCCGTCGCTATTGCAGTTAATATCTGGCCCTTGTATTTCTCAGTCAGAAATGTGTCATCCACGCAAAAGCTTGACAGCAATGCTGGAATGCTTTGATGCATAGACCAAAGGCGAAGAATGCTCGCTTCAGTACCCTATTCTGTTCCCACTATGGATGTATGACATCTTAAATGTCAACATGTGTGTCTGAATTTCTGTCTTGTATGACTCGAAGTTGGCCAGGGAGGATGTGGTAGGAATTCTAGAATGTACTGAACCTTGAATCCAGTGCCTTATGCTTTGCCCTCTACGCCTTAGCATAGCTAATTATGTACTGAAACCTTAACTCTATTGCCCGAATGATGGATCATGGCTTGAAATCTCGATTATCCACAATCTCACCATACATGATGTTTGCAATAAAGGCTGATGACATGTTCTCGTGGGACTGCGTTGATTCAACGACAACACATGTGTGAGGGACTACTATAGAGCATTTCCAGTAGGTGTCACACTTAGGCTGGAATGCATGCACTCGCCAAGAGCATCCCTCTATATCGCACTTCACGTCGTAGCATCTGGGGTTTGACTTCACTACCGTGAATGTACGCTGCTCCGATGGTACACGGGAGCCTTTGTACCGTGAATGTACCGTGAATGTACGTAGGCCCATAATTTGACAGCCTCCTGCACGGCCTCCTTATATTTATACACAACCCTTTGCCTAACCTCGTTCTGGTCATACTCCCATGGTACACGGGAGCCTTTGTTAACGACAAGGTTGTCGAACTAGTATGTGTTCCCCTCGTATGGAACCGTCTGCTGTTCCACGCCATCCTCCTTATCAAATCCTTCATCTTATGACAATGCCTGGTAGTCCTGGTCTTCAAGATTCATTCTTTCAACTAGGACTTTGATCTCTTCACCTTCGTCAACAATCACACTAGCTTGCTTGACGGAAGGAGCTCCTTCTTCACGGTCTTCATCGACCACATCAGCAACTCTCCAACCTTCTACCGCGCTAGAGTCCCCAACTTCTTCTTCATCATCACTACCACTTGCTTGTTCAGCCACCGATGCAAGAATGGCCTTGGCATATGCTTGGGCCAAAGGACCAAATCTCACCCTTCCTCCCTCACTAAGCCTACATAAGACTGTCATGACCCAGTTCCCTTGAGCTGCATTAACTGCCAATATGTGCTCTGTTGTGCTCAGTTGACAAGGCAACTCAATTTTAGATCATACGCAGCATGGTCCAAGTTAAATGTGTGGAACAACCACCGCATCACAGCGCCCCATGTACGCTGCTCTGGTGTTACTAGGTTACAGTTGCCGATTGGAAATAACGCAAATCAATCCCCTTGGGACCCTCCAGAATAGTCCCTTGATTGTAGTAAATTTTAAAATTGGTTGTGCCCGACATACTTGACGCACTGCACTATAAATAAGATTTTCACGATTAACAACATATCTAGGACTAAACTACCCACCGAAAAGGACTATCTACAATATACTACACTACGTAATCATAGATCTAAAACTATGTAATCCATTAAGTTAAAAAAAATGCCTCAAAGGCGACGATCGAACGGGAAGCGCTTCGCTAGCTCCTCTCCTCCCCTCTACTCCTCTCCCTTCCCTCCCCTCTTTCTCGTTTTTCTGAATTAAAGTGAGTTTTGCCCGAATTTTGGGGGTCTTTTATAGAGGACATTGTGTCCCCATTTGGAATGGCGATAAGGACTTGCGGTATCCGGGATCCCTATTCTCATTCCAATGGCGATTTGCCTAAATTTTAATATTAAAAAATTACCCGACATCCCGAACCCCACCACTACAAAAGCCCACCCAAACAATTTAACTCCAGCCCTTTGTCTTCTAACCTACTCTCTTCTAGCTTACTTACACTTGTCTCACGACTCTACTCGGCGCCGTATCTCAGTCGTCTAGTTCAATGAGCCAAAGAGCGGTGGCGCTGGCGAGTGCAAGATGCGTGAACTGCCCGAACTGACGTGTCCAGGCAAATGTCTTGTACTCCAACACTGAAGAGAACAAGGGGTTTGTGTTCTACAAGTGTCCGTATTTATCGATGAGTTCGATTTTCGCAAATGCTGGTATTTGGTTTTAGAGTTTGTTTGTCACTTATTTTTCACTATTCGATGTAGTTCTCAAGCCGGCGGTTGCCAGTACTTTCAGTGGGTGGACTCTACTGGTGCCGTGGTCGAAAGAGCAGTTGAACATCCACATGTAGTTCCATATGGTCCAATGGTGAACAACCTGCAAACGAGCACTTTGACAAGATTCTTGACCACCTGATGTGACTCGAAAAACTTATGTTTGTGTATCCTTCTAGTAGTGTATTCAATATGTATTAAGTAGTGATGGTTGTCTGTATAAGGGACTCATGTATGAACGATGTTGTATGCTTTTTATGAATTACGAAAAGTCTGTATGAACGTAACATGACAAGGGATTCATGTATGAACTTTGGTATTACACTTATGCATACCGCGAAGACAACACACTGCGACGCTACCTTTTAAGTCAGAAATGACATCTCTCTGCCACGCCACCTTCTCAGACCGAAAAAACCGCACGCTGTCACGCCCCACCTTTGCAGACTGAAAAGACGACACACTGCGATACTACCTTTTTAGACATAAATGACTGCATACTATCAGGGCACACATAGCCACCTTTGCGGACCAAGAGGACAACACACTGCAACGCTACCTTTTCAGACTGAAATAACCACATTCTGCCACGACACCTTTTTAGAACAAAAAGACAACACTAGGCCACACCACCTTTTTGGACCAAAAACACCGCACACTGTCATGCCACGCACTTCCACCTTTGCAGACCAAAAAAATAGTACATTGCGATGCTGCCTTTTCAGACTGAAATGATCATACTCTGCCACGGCACTTTTTCATATCGAAAAGACAACACACTACGATGCTACCTTTTCGTACCGAAATGACCACACTCCACCATGCCAACTTTTCAGACCAAAAAATACAACACACTACGACGGTAACTTTTCATTCCAAAATGACCCCACTCTACCATGCCACCTTTTCAAATCGATGTCTTTGCACTTCTCCTTCCACCCTCAGCATTACACCATATCCGCTCATAAAAGGAGGGAGAAGAAAGCTGGAGGACAACACTACACCATCATACCCAGCACTTCACTCCAACTTGGTTCACACAACAGAGAGGGCTAAACCCTACATCGATTGTTATATGAAGGATGAGTTGGTACCACCAGAGTTTCCACGCCCGCAATGTGTGACGAAGATCATTCAATCCACACACCCGGCGACGTGGCTCGGGCGTACTACACATGCGAGAACATCCTCGTAAGCGAATCTTATAGATTTTTCACATGTTACATTGCATTCCATATATCCCTAACTTCATGTGCGCATAATGGCAGCCGAAGATATGATGCAACTTCTTTCAATGGATCGACGGCCCAGACATATACGATAGAGTGTTCATCAAGCAGAAGTACATGTTCAACTACGCGAAACGAGTCGAGACCTTTGAACGCTGGAAACCTTACATACCGGGCCTATTGAAAAGACACCGGAGGAGCCCAGGAAAGCTAGGTGGTGGAGGACCCCCAAACAAGAAGCTGAGTACGACCGGGCCAAGCACGCGACGGACAAGGGGAAGGCTTCTGCTAGTGAGACCGGTAGTTGTCCTAGTGCTCCCCATCGCCCGAGTGCACTCCATATCGAAGAGATAAGTTATGTTCAATTTGCATCCTAATTATTGATTTGACACTATGTTCTGCTATCCTAACATCATTCAATCGTTCAGCTCATCTCGCAGAACATGACTGACTTCGAAACTGACTACCACCACGGGCTGTCCAGAGACAAGGGGAAGGGACCGATGGGCCATCAGGACTAATCAATTTCATTCCAATCAACCTTTTTTCCTATTCTAAAAAGGCACACATATATCGTAGATGTATTTCGGTTTGTTGATTCGTGCATGTTGTCAATTCTAATGTGCGTAACCAAACCCGGCGCGCCATATAATTTGCAATTAAATTATGAAGTCTTTCACACTTAAATCTCTTTTTCTAAATATTTTGACTATTAAATATTACGTAATCTTTTCTCAAAGAAATCGGTTCCACGAACAATACAATTAGGACAACAGCGCACATGGTAACCCTAATCCCAAATATTTTTTTTCATTTCGCTCCATAGGGGGCTGTTTGTGTTATTGTGTTGCCGATCTCACATTCTTTACCTCATATTTTGTTATATTCTCCTATTTCAGATTTCGAACTATGCACACACTTAAAGAAATTACCACAAAATTTCCTGAAATTTACTAAATTTTTAGGCTAAATTATGTACACACAAATTAAAAAAAACAAATAAACAGGACCCCTCACCAGTTGAATTAGCGATAGGACTATGTCGCCAATTCAACTGGCGTGGCGACAAGAGTTTGTCAGGGCTGTTGTCGCCAGTAGCTTAGTTCTGCAAATAAATAAAAAAAATCGGCTATTTAATTTTTTAAAAAATATAAAAATATATTATTTTAAAAAAAAAATCAAAGGTCCAAATGTGATCTAGGGGATATATCCGCTTCTAAAGTCGTCTTTTGATGTTCTTCTGCCTGGTTTAGGTGAATTTCTTTCTTTTAGTTGAGTGGCTAGTTGTTGTTGTTGTCATGGGCGGAACTAAATGGCAAGGCCCGGTGTCACAGGACACCGGATCAAAAACAAATTTTAGCAGAGATTAGCCCATATATATACTATGTGTGCACCCTCTGGTCCAAAAGTTGTGCACCTCGGATCAGCCCAAACTCCGGTCGGATGATGCATTTTGCCAATATTTGTTGCATAAATTGTTATTTAGTACATTGTTACTTCAAAATTATATATGTTGTTATATGTATGGTGAAGTGATGAACCTGATCATTTTCGTTCTAATTTCGCCCTTGGTCGTTGTCGTGGTGAGACCCAGATTCTGGGAGTTTGTTGTGCAGGTGATCATGTGTAGTTGGTGTTTCTTGGTTGTTTATCCCCTTGGCGAGTTTCGCCTACGACGGGTGATGTATATTTTGTACTCTTTCTTTTCTTTAATGAATCGGTAGAGCTTCTATCATCCATTTCAAAACAAAAGGTTGTACAGTGCACATATGATCAAGTTTTTGCACAAAAATCTGCATGTACACATGTTCTATACCTACAGGTTTTATTTTAGTGTACAAGTGTGGAAACTAAAATGAGTTCATATGAATCTAGGTTGGTAAAATACGCAATAACTGATCTACAGCCGTCTTACTTGGTATTTTTATAGAGGAATCTTACTATCTTTTCTATTTGAGCTACCAGGAACGCTATTTTGTCAGTTTTTTTTTTTTGTTTGGGGGGACGTATTTAGTAAAGCCGTTAGCTAGGGGTGTGTATCATGTGAAAATGCACTAAATGTTATAAATGCTGTGAAAATCGGTCTAGAAGCTTTTGAAAAATCTCAAAAAAAAAATGCTCTAGCGTGCAAAGATACAATAGAATGCATTGTGGGCCTCTAAGAAAAGAAAGATTTGCACACGACATTTGGAGCGTAAAGTTACAAAAGTCCAATAAATGAAGCAAAGGTAGCAAGGAGCGAATTACTAAACTCTCAACACAGCAAAGAGCAAATCAAAGTGGCTAGAGAGTACATAATAGATCCCTAGTCATAACATTGCAATCTGGACCAAGGACTCCTTTTGTAAGACTCGTCAAAAGTACACAAGAAGCACTGAGCTGATCATAAGACCCAGCAATCAAATTAATTAACCCAAACAGCATCTAGCTGCAACACAACACAAACAATAAAAACTGCAAGAAGTGCCCTGTAGCATGCATCGCCCTGTTGCTGTCCGCTCATAGGATCCAGCAACTCCTTTGCTTCCTGGTGCTCTTCTTCTTCGGCTTCGCTGGGCACAGCACGACTTTTATCGCAGAGTCAAATACGGACTTCACATTCTGTTCCATCAGGATATCATCAGCATTAGAACCAGAGGTAACCGGCCGAAAACCGATATCGGTGTAAATCCCTGTGCTTATCGGGTTAATGCATGGTAAATAGACTGATGAAAAAACGGTTTTCACCGATCCCTGACCATTTAGCGATGAACCAGTCCGGACTGAATGGTATTTCATTTTTCGCATATTTAGCATTCATCAATTTCCGGCAGGTTTGGTGAACCTTTTGCAGGGACAACTCAGACATGAAGTGGCCTGTACCTGGTTCCCGTTGCTTCTCTCTTCTCCAATCGGCTTTACAGGTACAAGTAGCACTTACTACGTACTCTTTCGTGTACGAATCAGTATTCAATAAATTAAGTAGCTATCCTATCTATCTAATCTAACAAATAAAGTTTATGGATGCTGCAGTACTACCAACTAGCCCATGTGTATACCTGTTGCGTCTTGGAGCTGCATTCTGTGTACGCTGCGGCACCTATCATCATCTTCAGCTCCTCCCCCTGTTCATGTACAGCAGGAAGAAGCTCAGATGTTGTTGCGCCAAACTTTGCACTTGATGTGCAACAATGCAAAGATGAATGACCATTGTGTTGTGCGTAAGAGCAAAACACGTAAAGAACATACACGAAATCCCATCGATGAATCTCTGACATTTGCGGATTCCATTAGTGCTTCGTTTTCGCGTTGCAAAACTATGCTAAATGCTAGTGTGTGTGTGTAACATGTTCTTGTTCAAAGAAAAATATGTATAAAACGCTTGTTAAACTGACCTGTGCAGTGGAGATTGGTGCTAAACCCGGGTGTTCCAGGAAGAATTGCTTGTCCTCACGCAAGTCTGCAAGTACTCAATTCTTATCAGATTTTGGGCCATCTTCTGATTTAGGTAGGATCATAACATTATGACTTCAAGAAACCTACTCTATGATGCAAAAATAGTAATTAATGTACTGTGGGTTTTCTGAAAAGGCGGTCATATTTATAAACCGAGAGAAAGACGTAAATTTTTGGCAATGTTTTTCTTGCATAATTGGCTGAAAAAAATATTAGCAGCCTGCTTACCAAGCTTTGTTCCAACTAATACGATAGGCACATTTGGAGCATAATGCCTCAGCTCTGGTATCCACTGCTCCATGTGGAGGAAAAAAGATTGTCAAAATTAGGGATTATTAAAAACGAAATCAAAACTTTCTTGGCAAAAAAATTTAGGTAAAGAAATGTGAACCTTCTTGTGAATATTCTCATAGCTTGCTTTGCTGATGAGGGAAAATGCCAACAAAAAGACATCAGCCCCTCTGTAGCTAAGAGGCCTTAGCCTGTTGTAGTCCTCTTGTCCTGCAAAAGGCCAGCCAAGGTTTAAGAAAAACACAAATTTTCCTATTCACAGCAAAGGTTGCAAGGCACATCTTCCTATTATTCAGATAAAACAGATGTGAATATTATCTATCGCATCACCTAAGTACTCATATAATAGCTACGGAATCTGAATATACTGTGGGCCTTCCTGATCATTTCTCTAATATTTGAAATGCCAATAAATTCAGAAATACCAATAAGGCACAATTACTCAAAATAATCAACATCAAGTACTGCGTGGCATAAACATGACGCCTGTTACTCGTAACATTAAGGTAACTGAAGAAATGAGCATGCATTTCGGAAATCTAACAAATCAACCATCAGACACTGAATGTCAGCCTACATACCAGCAGTATCCCAGAGCCCGAGGTTCACCGTGTTGCCGTCGACGACCACGTTCGCGCTGAAGTTGTCAAAAACAGTGGGCACATAATCCTATCCACCAGAATACCATACAAAAAAATTCAGAAACCAAACCCACGTACGGTTCTTTGCCACAGAAAGTGACAGCCAAGAACTGCGGTTTCAGTGTCATCACTCACCGTGGGGAAAGTGTTGCTGGTGTAGGAGATGAGCATGCAGGTCTTGCCGACGGCGCCGTCGCCGACCGTCACGCACTTGATGAACCTCGCCGTGCTCATCGTCCTTCAAGACAGACAGATGGATGGATGGATCCTTCTTGCTCTCACCTTCCCTCTGAGCTTCTGAGCACTTGATGTTCTTGGTTGGTTTGGCGGTTATGGGCAGTTATATATATGTACACAGTTGTCTTAAACGGCCTTAACAATTACTCAAAGGATGCTGGGATAAAGGGGGAAAGCAAAGCAAAGGGACAGATTGGCCTTAGTGGGCATTTTGTTGGCTAAGTGCTGTGGGGTCTCAACTCACTCACAATTCCTCAGCTGAATCTTTGAACAGCAGCAGCTGATGAATTATGCATGCTTGCTTCACACCACTGGCCCCACCAAATCGGCCTTCAAATGACGCACGTAAATGATAATTGCGTGGTTGGGCACAACTAATCATCAGTTTAAGCAGCAGAGGGTTGCAACTGAAACATGTAGTGGTAGTCCTCAACAGTACTGGTTTCCTGACTTTAGGAAGAATTCTCATTTCAGGTATTGTCAACTGGGAAGGGAAACGGGGCCTTAGCGAAGATCAAGTGTGACAAATAAGGTGTTAATTTCTATCACAAGTTACTTAGCCATGCTGAGTTGGTAGGGAAAAAAAATTCAAACTGCAAAAACACAGTAATTGCTTTTTGTGGAACAAATGATCTTTTTTAAGCAGAACTGATCGTCATGAAATTCATCGAAGTGCGCGTAAAACTAGTACTACGACTTTGGCAACGTCAATTTGGAATGGAATACTTCACACACGAGTCAGGGCATATGACAAGCTAACTAACTGAAAAATGTCGCATGCTTTGTATTTCATCCGAGTCAAGCGCTAGCACGACTTTTGATTAGGACCTCAAGTTAACGAGTGAATCAACAGATCAGAAATATTGTTTGTCTTGTTAGATATGTCTCTTCTATCGAGTGTTCTTTGCTTATTTACCTACACCTGTAACACGTATATTTTAGCCTTTGACCATTGGAATAGATCAAGAGTTCACTCTAACATGGTTTCAGAGCCTATGGCTCTCTCCTCCCCCAAAAACCCTAACCCTAGCCTCTCCTCTTCGTCCTACGTGACAGCTGTCGCCGCTGTCGTTCATCGGCTGCTAACGCCGCGCGTTCGGATCCTACCCTGCTCCACTGCTTAGCCCGGTGTTGCTCTGCTTCTGCCCCGAGCTGCCGCCTCGCCAAGCTGCTCCGCCTCCTCTGCCTCGGCCAGCCGCCGCTCGGATCCGGCCACACCTTCATCCCGAGCTGCCTCCGCCCCAAGCCGCATCCTCTACCTCGGCCCGCCGCCTCTCAAATACGATGGTGCCTCCTTGGATCCGACCGCCCCCGCCCGGATCCAACATCGCCCCTACCTTGGGGTGACGTCGTCACCCCTGCCCAGACAGACCCTACATCGAATCCGCGTTGGCCCTGCCACGAAGCTTCTGTCTTCGGTCGCCCCTCTGCTCGGGCTACCCCTGCCACTAGTCACCCCGAGCCAGATCTGTACCGCCCCCACTTCACCCTGGATCCAACTGCCGCCGTCTCCGGGCCAACCCTCTGCTCCGGGCTACCACCGACTCCAGGCTGCCCCTCCTTTCCGAATTTGGGCCACCGTCACCCCTCTACTCTAGATCCGAGCAGCCACCAACTCCGGGCCGCCCCTCTGCTCCGGATGGCTACCACTAGTGGCTCCTTCGCCATCCCACTCCCCCATGTATGGTTCAACGGGATGAACTTCTAGAAGTGGGATATTCACATGAGGATTCACCTCAACAGGCAGCGCCTCTGAGGTCACCTCACCGGTGAGCAACCCTGTCTGCATCGCCCTACGTTGCTGGTTCAGCCTGATCTTCCTACTGGTGCGGATCAGGCTGCTCAGGAGGTCGTCACTACTACTCTAGAGGAGGTCCTGGATCTCTACCAGACTAAGCTCTATGCCTATGAGAAATGGTAGGATGCCGAAGCTCGTGCTACCGCCATCCTGGTGGGCAGCATGCCAGTGGCCATCTCCATGGATGTGGCGAAGGTACCGACGACTCAACTGATGTGGGACCAACTTCGAGCTCACTACCATCCAATGAGTGATGCTATATACCTCTTCGTCGTGCACCAGGCGCACTCCCTCCAACAGCTTGATGTCACCGTGGATTACTTCTACCAGCAGGATGTCTACCGGGCATGTCCCTACTGTGTGTGGCTCCGCGCTCACCAGGAGACTCACCATCTCTACAACTTCCTGATGTGTCTCCAGCCTAAGTTCGAGACCGTGCATGCTCAGCTCCTGACTGGCCACCTGCACTCGACCTTGGTGGAGGCCCTCATGGGTGTTCATACTGAGGAGACTCGTCTTCGTGGCGCCATTCTGATGTAGGTTATCTTGTCTGCTTCAACGCCTGATCCTTTAGTACCGACCATGGTCCATCCAGCTCCCATGGCACAAGTGGTTGCTATCTCTACTAATGATTTCCACTGCACCTACCACCAACGTAATGGCCATAGGTACCAGGACTTCTACAAGAGGAGGAGGGACTAGGGTCGCAGGGGTGGATGTCCACCAAAGGGCTCTGGAGGTTCTTCCCACTCAGGAGCTGCTGACTCTCGCTAGGGCTCCTCCGGTGATGCCACATAGCAGCTCCTCTCCCTGCTCTAGCGCCTCGGTATCAGCTCATCCTCAAACTCTTTGGGCTCTGCTCATCTGGCTCTTGCTTCTCAGCAGTTTTCCTCGCCTCTGCCACCTCCCTCGTCGGGTATATTGTCTCCGAGAAAATTGGACTCTAATGCTTCTTTTCACATGACAACAGATTCTACTCATCTCACTTTTGTGAGTCCCATAGTTCTTCCTTCCACTATTCAGACTGAAGATGGGACCTTTCTTCCTGTTGCAGAACAAAACACCCTTTCCACTCCTTTCTTTCATGTTCCTACAGTCTCTCATGTTCCCAAGCTTACTATGTAGCTTATGTCGACCAGTCAGATTATGGATCACGACTGTCGTGTTGTTCTTGAGTCTTACTCTTGTTGTGTCCAGGACTGTCTCATAGGGGCTCTGCTTGGTATTGGCCCTCGATGCCATGATTCACAGTATCTTTGGGAGCTCAACTGACTGCACCTTCCTTCCACTCTCTCCACCAATCAATCAGTCACTACCACTGCCTCTATGTTTGCTACATCCTTTACTACTTCCTTCGCCCAATGGCACCATCGTTTGGGTCATCTATGTGAATTGCATTTATCATCACTAGTAGGTCGTGGTGTTCTTGGATATGTTTCTGGTGACACCTATTTACATTATATGTGTTGCAAGCTTGGTAAGCAGCTGCAGCTCCCCTATCCCTATAGTAATTTTGTTTCTGCTCGTACTTTTGATCTTGTTCACTCTGATGTTTGGGGTCCGACTCCCCTCGTTTCGATAGGGGGGTCATCGATACTATGTAATCTTTATTGATGATTATTCTCATCATACTTGGATCTGCTTTATTTTCTCTCACAGTTAGGTTCTCTCTATTTACCATATGTTTGCCACTATGATTCGCACTCAGTTTGATTTGTTCATTCTTGTTTTTTGTGCTGATTATGTTGGCGAATACCTATCTACTGCTTTGCGTCGCTTTCTCACTGAGCAGGGTACTCTCCCCTCTTGCCTTGGTCCTCACGCTCAGAACGGTGTCTATGAGTGTAAGCATAGTCACTTGCTTGAGACAGCTCGCGCTCTCATACTTGCCCCTTCTGTTCTACCTCACTTCTGGATGAAGGCAGTCTCTATTGCTGCTTTCCTCATCAACATGCAGCCTTCCACTGCTCTTCAGGGTTCTACTCCTATCGACCGTCTCTACAATCAGGCTCCAAAGTACAGTCAGTCACCTTTGTTGTTTCGGTTGTGTCTGCTTCGTTCTTCTTCCACCTCATGAGCGTACCAAGCTGACTGCTCAGTCAGTTGAGTGTATTTTTCTTGGCTACAGTCTTGAGCATAAGAGTTATCGCTGCTACGATCATGTTGCTCGCTGAATGAGGATCTCTCGGGATGTCACCTTCGATGAGTCCCAGCCTTACTACCCTCATTCCCCAATTGTCAGCTCAGATTCACTTGTTGAGTCAATCTCCTTTCTGATTTTTCCTGGTCCTCAGCTTACCACTTTTGTTTCGTTTCCGCCTCCACCTTCTTCACTTCCCTTTCCTCTGGCTCCACCTGTCCCTTCTCAACCAGAGTTTCCTTCCAGCTCCTTTGCTGAGATTCCACCATTTCCCTTGCACTACTCTCATCGTCCTCGGCCTCCTCCTTCTCTAGTTGAGTCTCCGTCTTTGCTGGGCCCTGTTCCCAGCTCTTCTTCTCTGTCCTTGCTGGGTCCTGCGTCGTCTTCTCCTACCTGATATAATATTTGTGATCGTCACACTATCAGACCTCTTGAGCGCTATGGCTTCGCAATCGCTGCTATTTCTAAGCCTATGACCTACCGTGAAGTTGTTGCTCACCCTGAGTGGCAGCTCGCGATGTCTGAAGAAATTGTTGTTTTAGAGCGTACTGGCACTTGGGATCTTGTGCTTTTACTTGTGTTTGTCACTCCTATCACATGCAAGTAGGTGTACAAGATCAAGACCCACTCGGATGGCTCTCTTGAGCGCTACAAGGATCGTCTTGTAGTTTGTGATTTTCGGCAGGAGCATGATCGTGACTACGATAAGACCTTCGCTTCTGTCGCCCACATGACCATTGTTTCCACTCTCCTTGTTGTGGCATTTGTTTAACAGTGGTCCACCTCTCAGCTGGACATCAAGAATGTCTTTCTCAATGGCAAGCTGCGTGAGAATGTTTACATGTAGCCGTCCCCTGGGCATTCTATCCCTGATGGTATGGTTTATCGCCTTCATAGCTCTCTCTATGGGCTCAAGCAAGACCTTCGCGCTTGGTTTAACCGCTTCTCCTCTGTTGTCACTGTTGTCAACTTCTCCGCCAATGATCATAATGTTGCCCTCTTTGTACACACCTCTGATCAGGGATGAACGTTCCTCCTTCTCTATGTGGATAATATGATCATTACTGTGGATGACTCTTAATACATTGATTTTGTGAAGGAACGTCTCAATGAGCAGTTCTTGATGTCTGATTTAGGTCCTCTTCGTTATTTCCTTGTGATTTAGGTCACTTCTATGCCTGCGGGCTACTACCTCTCCCACGAGAAGTACATTCAAAATATCCTTGCGCGTGTTTGCCTCACTGATCAACACATAGCAGACACTCCTATGGAGCTTAATGTTCACCTTCAGTCCACTAATACGGAACCTCTTGAGGATCCCACTCGCTATCACCATCTTGTCGGAAGCCTTATCTACCTTAGGATCACTCGACCTGACATTTCTCACTCCGTTCATATTCTGAGTCAGTTCGTTTCTGCTTCCACTCAACTCCACTGCAGTCACTTTCTTCGTGTTCTACGATATCTTCGCGGGACCATCAATTGTCGCCTTTTCTTTTCTCGCTCCAGCTCTTTGCAGCTTTAGTCTTACTCTGATGTGACCTGGGCTAGCGATTCTTCTGATCGTCTGTCTCTTTCCGCCTTTTGTGTTTTCCATGGTTCCTCTCTTATTACCTAGAAGACCAAGAAGCAAACTGTCGTTTCCCGTTCGAGTGATGGGTCTGAGTTGTGAGACATGACGGCGTTGACAGCTGAGATCACCTGGTTTCGGTGACTACTTGAGGATTTTGGTGCTTTAGTTTCTGCACTGACTCCTCTCTTATCAAACGGTACTAGTGAGATCAACATTGCTCAAGATCCTGTGAAGCGTGAGCTCACCAGCAATATTGGAGTAAATGCTTCGTACATGAGATCGCAGGTGCAAGACCAAGTTATCACTCTTTAGTATATACTTTTGGAGTTTCAGTTATCATATTTCTTCACCAAGACACAGAACAGAGCTCAGTACAGCTTTTATCTCGCAAACTCAGTGCTGTTGATCTATCATGAGTTTCAGGGTGTGTTAGATATATCTCTTATATAGAGTGTTCTATGCATATTTACTTACACCTGTAGCATGTATATTTTGACTTTTAATTCATTGGAATAGATCAAAGGTTCATTCTAACCTGTCTGACCAGCTGTGGATCCGGTCATTGAGTCTCGGAGGTGCAAAATTTCTACTGCATAACAAATTTTACTAATTTTAAAATTCTTTATTCTATGCAACAATCCGTATGGTAAAGCTCCTAGTTTTTTAATGTTGGAACAGTAACTTTCCTCCTACAACTACAAATGGCTTTCTTAAAAGTTAAAAAATGTTACTAAAATTAAAGGCATTCGTTAAGATAGACAAGGAACCTTTTAAAAACTGTAGCTCCGCAAAAAGCCCTCGAAATTCCTGCGAAAAACCTTTCAAAAACCATCAATTGTAGCTCCAAACAAAAATTCAGTGGAGATTACTGCATGTTGAGGTAAAGTTCATGTCAGGATTTTTTTTGTCCCCCTCTCATGCATTGTGCTGGCACACCAGCTAGCTGGGCTGGTTGGGCAAATGATTGTAGGAGCATCGTAGCTGGCTGTGTATCTTGCCTCTTTTTTTTTTTTGGTGGGTGCTGGTCTTAGGGCATGTACAATGGTACAGACAGATGCTGTCTATAGCAACTATCCATGTCACCTATAGACAGCACTAAAACTAGCTCATACAATGGGTTGTGATGATACAGCCGGCTATAGGATTGTAGACAACACACAATCTTTAATGTTTTTTCTTGGTTTTGGTGCTACAGTCGGCTGCAGGATTATAGACAGCAATATTCTCTCTCTTCATTCTCTTTCATCCACGTCACCAAAAATCCTATGTGGCAAATGCTATAGACGGCTAACATAAGTCCATTGTACATGCTCTTAGCAGTGCTGCCTGTTGTTGGCGTTGCTTTGAGTTCACGGCCAGGCCAGGGCCGGAAACCGCTCTACTACGGGATCATCAAGCTCGCCTTTATGCTTAAGTGCCGGTTGGTTAATTGCGGGGAGATAGAGCTAGCGATGCGTTATTATGATGCCAAGACGCAGTGGCCACGGATCTTCTATGAACGCACCTAAATACACCCTTTTGTAAAGGCTCAATCGATCTGTTTCACATAATGGTATTTGCCACGATAACCATGGGCAGGTCCAGCGGGGGCGGCTAGGACGCTAGGACCGGCTACGGCTGTCAGAGCCGCCTTGCGACCATGGGCCCTGACAACGGAGATGGTGGAACCAAGGGTGAATCCAGGTAGCTGAGTGGACTATAGTTTGAGATCTGAAAATCTTATCAGTGTTAGAGTCTATAAAAATATTTTAAAAAATCATCAAACATTCGAGCTCGGCCCAAAAACAGCTGCTCCAGTCCGAGACTTGGGCCATGGCTGGCTCCACCCCTGGGTGCAGCATGCATCGGCAATTTGGATGTCAGGTTGGGCGCTAGCACTGAAAGCTCTACTCCACCATTGATGATTAGTCTTAAATATATATCATACATGTTTTTTTGGAAACGAAGGCAAGAGAGCTACCCATTACATTAATAAAGTAAGAAAAAACAGAGAAAAAAAAAAGGTACGACAGATCCCAATAGAGGAAACACCACAGACGGGGTATGGACCCCTCTGAACACCTGGGTGAGCAATCTAACACACAGACTAGAGCTAACACCAAACTAGCCACGGCGGACTCCGATCAACTCTAACGCACCCAGGCCACACACCACAACCTAAGGAAGGACTACGCCCCACCACCTAACACGCTGAAGTTTCTATAATCAAGTTAGCATGCAAAGGTTCACCAGCGCATAGTGCTTGAAAGAGAATAGTAGAAGTAAAGGCATGGAGAACCAAAGCTCCGCCATAGATAAAGAACCACAGCAAGCACTACATCCTAACAAGACAACCTTCAAGCCCTCAGAACGTAGTTGGTGAGGGAAGTGGCCCCTCCGCTCGATGAAAACAATGGACAGGACGACAGCTTCGTCTCCTCTCCTCCTCCCAGAGGGATGCCATCGGTGGCCTGCCTTCAGGTCCAGGTCAGCTGTTCTACGTGGGACATCCACCACGGTTGGCCTTCACCTTAGGGTAGTCCCATTGAAAAAACGAGTGTCCAAACTCTTTAGGCCTCTTCAGCAACCGACCTTTGACAACGGCATGGGTGAGCTTCTCCACTAGCAGGCAAGGACAACAGACGACAATGAATCCGAGGGGAAGAAGGATGACGGGGAGGCTTTGGCTCCAGTGGCAGGCTCTCAGGCGGTGGCAGTCGTTGACGTATCCAGAGGGGAAGAGCGCAGTGACCATCTGCAGGGGATCGACGATGGGTAGAGGACCAGAGGTATCTGGAGAGCATCTTGTGGCCAGAATTGTCGTCTGGACACTAAACCGATGGACTATAGCTCCTCTCCTCTTCGTCAGATCGAAAGACGCTAAGCGAGCTCACGTCCAGATACAACCAGCCTCTCGATCGATGCAGCCCCTGACGTCAAGGTCCCCGACGTCGGCAACCCACCTGAAGCACCCCTTCCTGGGTTCCTCCCGGTGGACGCATCGCCGACGTTAGCCGTCGTGCGAGGCCCTGGGGCCGACAGCAAGGTCCTCGTGGCGGCAGCTACAACCTGGGTGCCGCGGGCAGCGTGGTGAGGTCGTGGACAATCATGCGGTGGTAGAGGCCAGTGGCAACCCGGACGTCCAAGATGTTGGTGCCAGAGGCGACGAGGGAGTTGCAAATGTGCGAGAAGCGGGCGTCGGGGCACGAGAAGCGGCGCATCTCCAGTGGCGGAGAGGGAATAGGGGGTCATCGGAGTCATCGGAGATCCAAATCTGCAATCGTTGTAACATCCCAATTTTTGGGTCTTTTTGAAATTTTCAAAGTAAAAGGAACCGGCTGAATTTTCTTGAATTGTTAAAGCTTAATTTGAAATTTTAGAATTAAAAAAAATAATGTGATTAATTCAAACCTCAATTAATTCAAATTTTGGTTTATTTGATTTTCTAGATTTTCTTGGTTTTTTCCAAGTTCTCTTGTTATTTCTCGAAGTTTAATTTATTTTATTTTATTTCCTGTTTTCCCAAAATTTCTTTCCTTTGTTGAAAATTAAATTTAGATTAATTATTTTAAAAGTGTTGGATTTCTTTTAGATTTTATATAATTATTTAATTCCAAGTCCAAAATTCAAATTCAAGTTCCAATTCTCAATTCAAATCTCGTCATCAAATTTCAAAATTCAAATTTCATAATTTGAATTTGTTTCCACGATTTATCTTCGGGTCGAGCCCAATT
This sequence comes from Ampelocalamus luodianensis, assembly GCA_036346255.1. Classification (NCBI taxonomy): domain Eukaryota; kingdom Viridiplantae; phylum Streptophyta; class Magnoliopsida; order Poales; family Poaceae; genus Ampelocalamus; species Ampelocalamus luodianensis. Next base: position 69,337,292 of record CM070620.1, on the reverse strand, counting down.
TATTTTTCTCCGGCCATTTCCTTTTTCCTTTCTCCTTTTTCCTCTCTTTCTTTTCTTTTTCTCCTATTTCTTTCTTTGTTTTCTCTTTCTTCTTTCTTTTTCCTTTTTTGTCCTTCTTCTTTCCGTGCGCGAGCCTATGTTCTTCTCGGTTGCGCCGTTTCCCAGCTCCTTACCACCAGTGCTACCTCCCAGCTCCCCCCCCCCGCCGCACCCCTGCACCACCCCACCTTCCCCTTGGCCCTTGCGCCGTGCCACCCGAGCGCCCTGCCCGCAGTTGGCCGGCCGTCGTTTCCGTCATCGATCTCTGCGCTCGAAGCTTCTTTTCCCATTCCGTCGGCGCCATTACCACCCCACTACCCTCACCCACGTTATGCTTCCATCAATTGCCTGCCACCATCATCACACACAATCAATTTTGTAGTTGCCCCGAAGTTCTTCAATGTCAACCGAAACTGTCCCCATTTTCCCGCGGGCGTTCCCCATCGATCCGAGTACCATCTTCGACCTATAAAAAGAGCACCGCGTGTCCCTCACTCCCCTCTTCGATTTGCCTCAAACCCCACCCTCTAACTCCCCTTCGTTTGCCCGAAACGTGCAACACTAACTATTGTCTTCCTCAAGTCCGGCGATGTCACCTTCGTGTTGCTCTTCTTCTCCGTGTGAGTTTCGAGCTGAGACAACCGTGTCACGTCGTGTTCCCCGCAAGGTGCTCTCTATCCCCACCTCAATTTTGGGTTTCCTCTCGCCGGAGTATGTCGTCGTAGTCGCTCCACCTTTGCCGCCGCCGACCACCGTTGCCGCACCTCCTCACCCACCTCCGCTCCTCCTCGACCCCGCCATCACATTCCCTAGGCCGGCGTGCACCCCGTGCTCATGCCGCCTTGGTCCGACCGCCGCCAGAGCGTCGCCGCCCTAGAACCGCCAGTGCGCCTCTAGTGCCGCCCGCACCGCCTCCGCCCGCGCCGCCACCTCCTACTGCCTCCCTACCCTGCCGATGACCCACTTTGTCTGTCGATCGAGCCTTCCCCACTACCCCTCGCCGACGTCGCCACCCAGCACTGCCGCCTCCCCTGCTCTCTGTGCTGCTACTCTATTTCTTCTTCTTTCTATTATTTGTCTCACTTCCAAGTGGGGCCCTAGTGTTTGCCACTTATATGTTGAGCTAAAATTTAGAACAGAATATTCCATGAATATTCCCTCTTTTCAGAATTTTCATCATTTTATGTGATATTCAAACTTCCGCGTGTTCGTTCTCCTTTATACGAACTCTGATTCTATCGATTCTTATTCCTAAATTTATTTAAATTCAATATATCTCTATTGGTACTAGTTTTATAATTTTTGGATTTTATTTAGATTTATTGTATTTATTTATCTCGTTTTGCGCGTATAGATTCAGTGTTTTCGAAGCCTTCGTGGACCAGTCTAGAGAATTAAATCCGACCTTCGACGAAGATAAGTCTCCTTTGATCATGTTGTACCTATGGTTTTTGAAATATTGTTTTAAATTTTAAAACTATTATGCATTGCTATTTACAAAAAATGATAAGTTCAAATCCTAGGTTGTTAATTAATCCTAACTTGATATTACCGTCATTTGATGTTGTTATCCATGGTCCATTGTCACCCTAGCATAGCAAATCCACATTAATTATTACATTATTGATGGATTAATATAAAACGGTAGAATTACTTAGACAAGCTATGTTAGTTATGTTTATCTTATAGGTGGGAATTATTAATACCCTTTTATGCAAATCAGTTTGAGAAATGTATGGAAATGGGTATTGTCATTGGTTTACAAGATAAAAAGGTGGAAAACTTGTTTTAGGCTAGGGCGAGTGGATTGAGTTGTTGACTGTCTCACCTTGGTCGATTAAGGATCGACGCTTATGACTATCCAAACTGAGCAATACCGTACAACCACATGTCCAATATGGGATGGACCTGGCTAATTAATTAGCAATGCCTTGATTTTAATTATGTTTTGGTGGAAGTGTGAACCATGGGTTATACATTCACACTAGCGCAAAAGGGGGTCACGATTGTGATGTATGTTGAGATGGAATTTTATGAGTTTGTGGAACCAATCGGTGGCGAAACCTTATGGAGTATAACTGGGTTAAGATATAGCTTTGTAAACACCTTGTGATAATCACTTAGTCGCACACCTACGGAAGTATGTCATGGCCAACATTATAAGCTGATTATCTCGTGTGGGTCAAGCTGTATAACCTCTACAGAGTGTAAAACTATTTAAATAGCCGTGCACACAGTCAAGGGCAGACAAGATGTGGTTTCACATGGTAGATTTTGGCTTTGATTTTTTTTTAAAAAGTGATTTTTGGGAACCAGGAGCAGTGGGACTCTCGAATAGTATTCTAGCAACTAGAGCCGGTTGGGTAGCTAGAGCCCTATCCTTTGAACTTTTGCGGCTAGAGCCTTGATACTAATGGTTAGTAACTAGAACCTCCACTAGTGATGCAATTAATTAATTTATCGAAACTATTTTTTGCCAAATGTGCTTTGTGAAACTTGTTGAAACTTAAAATATTGATTAGTGCAAAAGAACCATATAAGCCTCATTTGTTACAGCTATGTATATGCATTTTTTCCAAGACTTGATGAGTATTTTATGTACTCACGGCTTTATGCCATTGTTGATCAATTACTGAGGAAAAATCAAGGAATCCAGAGTTCTACGAGGATAAGTAATTTGAAGACTATGCGAACTAGGAATGTGGGTATGTTGGATGGCCACCATGAGATTTCTTTTTCTGCTGCAAGAGTCCTAATGGTATTTCAAGCCCTGCGTGACAAACTTTGTAAACTTCGACCGTAAGGTCCGCTGCTTCTATTTAATAATAATTTGTTTGTTTCTTAGTTGTTTTGTTGTATGGATATGATTTCATCAATATTACCATTGTGTGAACTAGCTACTGATCATAGGACTAGTTCAGAATACACAGAGGGTCCAGATTTGTGTGTTCGAGTCTCGACAGTCGCCACCTCCATCAGCTGCAACTCCGAAGACGGGACAACAGGGCATCCCCGGATCCGCCGGCCAGCGCCAAAGAAATGAGTCGCGCCTGGGTACGAGGGGCTCAGCTTCCCAATGCTTGTCCCAGCCGCTACTGCCGCCGACTATAGAGCCGAAGAGGAAATGCCGGGGGGGCTCCAAATCCGTTGGGATCCCAGTCCGGCGGCAAAGAAGAACCGCCAGGAACGAAGAAGCACCTCCAAATCCAGTTGGCAAGGGGGTGCGCAGGGAAGAGGAGACCGAGAGGGGGGAGGGAAGCTGCAAGAAGAGAGAATAGGAAGTCCCACCGCCGCCGCCACATCGGAGAGGAGGCGGTGGCGGTGTACGGGAGCTCTTGCGCGGCAGCTAGGGTGCGCCCTCTGAGTCGCCCGAGAGTGGCTCAAGAGACGAGATGTTGAAAACTCGGATAGATTTCATGTGTGTACTTGTAAAAGAGAAGTATATATGTTATAGCAAAGTAGCTCCGGTATTTGCAATTATGACAAAAGAGAAGCAGAGCACAAAAAAATGGATAAAGTAGAGCGGTTGGCACAACGTACGTCGTGGATTAGGATGACCGCAAGATCGTATACAAAATCGTCTTTCACGAAAGATGCTCTCGCCTTGAAGATGGCATGCGTTAAATTTAATAAACTCACCCACCAAATTATGATGTACGGAGTCTGACAAACATTTGCTATACCTTGGTGGCTATGCCTTTTTGTGTACTAAACTACTACTGCATTTTGGAGAGAAGACGGCACAGAAAGCATCATACCGGGTATCCGGCCATTGGCGCCGTATTTTCGTTTTTTGGGTCGTGGGTGCACATCATATCCATTATCCAATTCAGTCTCCGGTTTTTGTGCCCCTTCCTCAATGTGTGATATACTGATAATTGTTGTTGACAAAACCGGATCAACCAGGATAGCCAAGCTTAAGAAAAATGAAATAGCTCTTGATTTTTGTACAATTTCGGTTATTTCAGCTCGATTATGGTTTAGTTTGCGCTAGGTACGTGTGCCTGCACCATTTTCGCCTAAAAACTTTAGTTGTTGGAGAAGACGAATGGTTGTACTTACTTATTTATCTCTGCTACTTAAAATAGATAGTCGGTGTTGCTAGTGATTCATCTGCCCCTCTAACTCTCCCTTCCACCTCCCTAAAAAAATATATAACAAAAAAAAAAGGCAATCTACCAACCAAAAAAATCCACCACCCTAAAAATGTTTTTTTTTATATAATTTTTTGAAATGCGCCAGTAGGCATACCTAAAATGGCTGCATATGACCTTAACATTATAAAATCCCTGTACAATTTGTACTCTTTTTTTTTGTTGGAACATATTCATTGCTAGGGTTCTCCCGATTGTGTAACGGAATAAAAAGGTTCAATTGCCTGATCTTTAAATAAAAATCATTTTAAGGCAAGACAACAAATTGTGCTGATCCAATTAGGGCACCAGATGGGGGAAAATGGTGCCAAATGGGGGAAAATGGTGAGCGTAGGCTGACTTGTTCCATCACGACCCCAATTAAAGCTACTTTCTCAGAATTTATAATACTGTGTTAGCCGATTTTCAGCTATATCGAGTTGTCGACTAAATGTGGCGCTATCCCCCAGAACCTCGAGTCAGACCTGCACAGTAGGTAAATTTTATTCTCAACGACGTGAAATCAGGTTCAAAACGCCAAATATAGGTCCTGTTTGGAACAATAATTTCACAAGAAACAATTTAATTCCCACATTCAAAACAGAGCCATATTTTCAGCCACAATTTCACAAATACGATCTGGCTTTTTACTTTCTCGGCCATGGTTTCTGACAATAGAGTAAGTTTCTCCTTCCACCATATTATTAAAGATCAATATATCACCTCAATAAACAAGCGAATACAATGACATGCAAATACCTAGCCCAAAGGCTAGAGAAACAACAGGAAATGGCAAAGGAATTCCTCCAAGAACTTTGCCTGCATCTGCTTAGAGCAGCCCTCAAAATATTTGATCACATCGTCGCTAGAACAAAACACACAAAAAGAATACTCAGTCAACAAAGTCAGAGTGATATCCGGTTTCCGGTGTGTCTCAGTTTTTTTAAGATACCACGGCAGCAACAAAATGGGAAAGAAGCAGCTTGTAGTTTCAAGGTTGGCAGTAATTTCATGTCAATGTGCTCCAGGAAGCTTTGCTATTGCACGAGGGCATAAATCTGGTCACATGGTTGGCATTTCAAGCACTTGAAGGACATCTTTGAACTCAAACTCGTATGTTTCTTTGTTGAAACGCTCTACAAGCCTGTATCTCACGTCATTAAGGTAGAACGAGTGAGCAGTCTCTAAAAGGCACTTTGCCTCTGAATCGGTCAGCTTACTCGTGAAGACAACATCTCCTCGGATAAGCACTGTATCCTTGGTTTCAGCAAACTCTGTATAATGAGTGACTGTATAGTAAGGGCTTGCTTGAGTTCCTCTTGCTTTATAGTCTTCAAGTCCTGTGAAGATCATGTGTGGCATCTGGACTGGGGTGTTGAATGACAGGATAGAACAATAAGCTTGAAATATTCCAAACAAACTAATGCTTAAATCAATTAAGCCAGCTACAGAAACATTGAAAAAACAGTACGCAGTGCCAAATCTATGGTTTTCCCTAGCAGATAAACACACACCAGTCACCACTAAATGCTTTACTAACACAACATTTTGGTTAATCATGTATTGCAGTGAAGAAGAAAATTTAAGGGTAATGATTTTACAGATAATCATACACTTACTCCTTTTTTCTCAGCTTAAAGTCAGATTGGGATATCTACAAATGGGTTTGAACAAACAAATGTCTGTGCGGAAAATGGCATATCTTTTCAACATTGTCAATCCTTTATAAATTTCAAAAGGGGATTTAGCCAAATTCTACAGCATCTTTAGTTTCTGCAGCCTCACTGCCTTGCATGTGCGTAGAAGATACTATACATAAACATTAACCATATTAAACATACCCTACTTTTACACCCAGACAATTGGATGGGGTGTTCAAACCATAATTAATTAATTAATTAATTAGCACTGCATTGACTGCAGCTCAACAAAAAGAACAGGCAAATCCATTATTACGATAAGGTCTGAGGTTGGTAAAATGATAATCATGAATATTAAGTTGATTTGTTATATTAAGATATATTTCTCATTGAACAGTAATCTATTGGGTTAATTTGGCGTGAGCACATCTACCATTCTTGATCCAAATGTCACCCCCAAAAAAGAACGACAAAATTTGTATTCCAAGGGTTATAACACCTAGCTTCATTTACCTGTGATCAACAGAACATTTAGCATACAGTTGAACTGTTCCATAATTAGAGGCACATCAGATAAGGAATTTCAGATTGACCAAAGCCCACCATATTGTTATGTTGAGTTGAAAAATCAAGACATATACGTTATGTTAAGAACATAGATATGAGAAAGCTACATTCAATGGAAAAAATATGAAAAGGAAAACAATCAATGACTAGGCTTATGAAAGTCCAATATTTTCTGCAAAAGAATTGAGTAATAACCTTGCATAAACATGGTGGTATATCCACTTCCTATCCGCAAAGGAATAACAAAATGTCGGCTACAAAAAAGAATGAAATTAGTGTAGCAAACAATAATCATGGTACTGCTAACAACTCAAATCAACAAATAAATACCATGTCGCTGATCTTTGTTCCAAGAGATGGTAAAGCTTTGCTTTCATAGATGCACCTATATGACCTCTTCCCAAGTGATACTAATGTTCCAGGAAAAGAAGAGTAACCCAAGTAAATTGCAAAAACGAAATGTTTAAATACAAGTTAACAATACATATGCAGCTATCAGCATGCACAACTACAAAATAAATAGTTTAAGCATGATTTTTATAATAACTGAATGGGATCGCTTACTTTAGTCGAACTGACTTGTCTGATTTTGTTGTGTTAATAGGCCAACATGTGAGAGTTGGTGGTCATGGCATTAGCCATTTAAAAAAGGAAGTTCCTGAAGATCAGAAACCTTCCTCCCCACCCTTCGCGCAAAACTGCAAATCTTATCTAACAAAAGATGGTCTAAGAATCACATGTATGTTTTTGCCTTGGATATCATACAGCAATTGTTTTAAATATCACGCTATAGCGGCGCTATAGCCCCACTATAGCGGTCAAGATACCCCGAGCGCTACATATCGGATGTTGTTGCGGTTTATTGCAATATCGCCGATATATCGGGCCGATACACGCGCTATCCGCTATAAGCTATATCAGCGCTACTGCCCAAGAACATTCAAACTACCTCTAACATAAGGGTGCGCCTCTTGATTTGGTAATATCCATTAGTACCGGCCATTCCATTGGTTGGGCTTCCATATTCCCACCTAATTCAATTGATTAACCTTCATAGTTATTAAGACGGTAAGGCGAGGCGAGGCGACCCACCCCCCTCACACCTTTTAAGCGGTAAGGTGTGAGGCGAGGCGACGCCTTACGCATCCTAAGGCGAAGGCTGCATAGGTGGCTGCAGGATGTCAAGGAGCAACATTTGATAGCATCAGCAGGAAATAGAGAGATACCGAAGGACTAATCAGCAAAAGATCTCTAACACACACATGCTAACTTGTTGCTGTTGAACAGAGGAGCCATCAAACGCTAGTTGGGCCGGCCCATCCCAACCAATCAACCCACTTGAGGATCAGATGGGAGGGGGGAAGATCTAAGGTCCCATCGTGCAGCTGCTGCCGCCATTGAAAGGAAAGGGGCGAGGGAGAGAACGGAGGAGAAAAGACACTCAGAGGAAGGAGAGTGGGAGAACAACCTGGAGGTGAAGGCGACGACTGCTGATGGCGAACTACGGGGAGAAGGGAGAGAGGGAGGGTCTCCCCTGCTCCCCCGACACGCCGCCGGTCTCCCTCGCTCCTCGACACGCCGGGCCTCCCGCTCCCCCCCTGCCGGCCCGGCTCCCGACGCCGCCCGAGCTCTCTCGCCGGATCAGCGCACGGGGCCTCCTTTGCTCCTCCTCCCGCCCGGATCTGGCTCTCCAACGCCGAACGGGCGACAGGTGACGGCAAGGCAACGACGACGGCAAGGCGACGCCTTGACACCCCGGACCGCCTTACCGCTTAGGCGACAGCGTCGCCTTAAAAACCATGTTAACCTTCATATTCCCACAAATCCCAGTTGTGCTAGTTAATAACATTCCATCTCTTAGCAAGCCTATGTTATCAAAGAAGAAAGAGAAAACAATCATCAAGCAAAGATTCTCCGCGTGGACAAAAAAAAGAAGGAATGAAGGGGATGTTGATTTCCCATTTTCTTCGTCAGAGGATGAAGATTGATTAACAAAACACTATGTGGCTTTTATGATTTTTGATGTTTATCTTAGATATAGACATGTGGGATTTAATATTTTGGATATTTTATGCAAATTATGCCTGGGAATTTGTAGTTTAAGATTAAGTATCTTTATATTTTGGAATAAGTCCACTTTACCCCCCCCCCCCCTCGAACTTTCAAAAAAATCTATTTAACCCCCTCACTACAAAACTGGTTTTTTTAACCCCTTAATCTTTCGAAACCAGGTCAGTTAACCCCTTTAGATGGTTTGACTAGGCGATTTTGCATACGTGGCAAGGTTTTGCCCATGTCAGCGCTAGACGTGGCAAGGTTTTGCCCATGTGGCACCCACATCACCCTTCTTCTTTCTCTTCACTCTCCTCCCATCTTCTTCACCCGTTCACCTCCTCTGCACTCGCCGGTGAAGTAGCAACACCTGCGCCGCCGCCGCCTCCCCACCCTCCTTCCCGCTCCGCCGCCACTCTTCCTCCTCCGCAAGAACGCACCACCACAAGTTGGCGCTTGGCAGCGACATGGTTGCGGTTGCGCTCGTCAACGTCACATAGAACCCGAAGAGTGTCACCCACGAGAACGCTGAGGTGGAGAAGTGGTCGGCATGGGCCGTCGCCAGGTACACGCCGTCTATTCCCAATCCGCCTCAAACCAAATTCTTCCTCATCACCACACCTGTCATCAAATTGAAGTCTCCACTGGCATCCCCTCACCGAGCCAAGTCTCCAGAACCCATTCTCCTACAACACTATCGCCGGAATCTCGCCAGATCCTCGCCGCGCCATAGTCATGTCTACGTCGTGCTGCCGCACGCGCGTCCCCGTTGTTCCAGTCCACGTCCTACCACAACATCACTGTCACCAGGTGCGCAAGATCCTCCTGAACCTCCTCCTGCCCCATCTCCCGCCACCGTCGCCGCAGCCGACGAGCTCCTATGCTGCACCATGGCGGACCGCTATCGCCATGCCACCTCGGTCTATCTCCATCGATGCTGAGGACACCCGCATCTTCCTTGTGACATCCTCATTCTCATGATCCCCTCCCTCTTCCCAGTCCGCTGCCAAAATCAGCAAACCATCCTACAGGCGCCATGCCATTCGTGTCCTCATTCCCACATTTACCTTCCACCCCTCCACTAACAAACAATAAAAATGGGTTCGCGTAGATCAGGAACACGTCATGCTCACCTCTTTTCATTTGTTCCGCCGACGATCCTCACCAGAGCCATGCACCTCCACCTCTGCTCTGTACAGATATGAGAGAAACCGAAAAGAGGAAGGCTCTGTGCAGTATGACAGGTAGGCCCGTAGGAAAGAAGATGGGAGGAGAGAGAAGAGAAAGAAAGAAAGAAAGAAAGAAAGGAATAAGAAGGGTGATGTGAGTACCACATGGGCAAAACCTTGCCACGTATGCAAAAACACGTATGCAAAACCGCCCAGCCAAACCGTCTAAAGGATTTAAGTGACCTGGTTTCGAAAGATTAGGGGGTTAAAAAACCGATTTTGTAATTGCGGGGATTAAACCGACTTTTTTGAAAGTTTGAAGGGGTAAAATGGACTTGTTCCTTATATTTTTAATGTTTCATAGTTGAGCATGTAGCACCTGATATATCTCCGATATAGCTATCCGCTATAAAAATAGTCCACCGCTACACTTCCGCTACCCGCTATTTAAAACCTTGCATACAGTGTTTTCCGATATATGGGAACAAATTCCTTGCCTAAACAAAATGGTAAACTTAAATTTTGGCATCATACAATGTGCATATCGTTTTATAGACCCGCTATTAAAGCACACAACCACTTCCACCCTGCCCCCACCCTCTCTCCCATCTTTTTTTCCCTTTCCCTACCTATCTCCGCCTATGATCCACCTTATCCTGACAACATTGTTTCCTCCCCTCATTCACCCCTCTAAACAGACACCTGAGACTTCTTGGTCCTAATCAGTCCTCTTCTAGATCAACTAATAAAGGCGGCATTTATAAGAAAATTAATATACAGTACTACGTGGAGCACCAGTTTTAAAATAAGGTCTATCTTGAATGATGGTCACCTTCAAAACTTCAATTGAAATACAAACGATGCGCAGATCTGTCCTAATATGTGAACTTGTCAAGAATTGAGCAATAATCATGCTCCTGGCACTAGAAGGCAATATCCCTTGGCTCCCGATTCAAAAACAACCATGGAAATTTTGATTTGCTTGCATCGTCGGCCTTCAGACGCTCATATCCCCCTCTATACATAATACATCACATCTCTCTTCAAGTAAACCTTGTTCTTAAGACCGACGTAGCAAGGCACGCTGTTGTTTAAGTATTGAATCTTTTGTTCTTTAATTCTTTTGCTTTTGATTGAGTACAAGGAAGGATATGGTGGCACAGTGCTTAGATGGCTCCCATTGTTGCACCGCCACTCACTTAACTCCATCCCTCCCCACTACCTTTTGATCTGAGTTCTGCCTACTGGTTCTCAACTAATAATCTTTTAAGCCCTCTTACGTTTAATTACTGTGATTTAGCACTTTTGCATTTCCAAGAAAGATGGTACTTTATTGGGATGTTGTGAAATCTCTATGCTTTCCGGACTACATTTTGCATGGAAGTTGTTACCGTGTTCCTCACAATAGTAAGGACAAGTTGACAACGCCAAGCTACTGTTTCTACAGGGATATGTTGTCAATGTAATATTAAAATCAGAGCACATGCTACTAGCATTCTATGATGGTATGACAAACGTGGTGAAATGGTGAATTGGTGACAGCGGCGGAGGCAGCGTCCCTCCAGCCTGGGCAGTTGCCCGGGCTTGCTCGCTGGCGAGTGGCGACGCCGACGCGCCATGGAAGCGCCGACCAACGCCTTCTCCTTGCGCTCAGGGCTGCGAAGCCCGGGCAATCTAGGCCGCAGCTCGCCCTGCCGCCTTGCTGGGCCGCGTGCGTCGTGTTCCACGCGATGCCCCGCCGCGACACCGTCGCCTGGAACGCCATGCTCACCACCTACGCCCGTGCTGGCCAGCCGCCCTCGCGCTCTTCGCCCACAGACGCATTCTCACTCACCTCCGCGCCGCCGCGCGCCGCTCGCCGCCCCCGCGCGCAGCTCCACGTCCCCCCTCCTCCGACACCGCGCGCGCCTTCCGGGAGATGCGCGAGCGCAATGTGCTATCCTGGTGATCGTTCCTACACGCCTATGTTGCTTCAGGACACACGATGCTTGCCCACGAATTGTTCGATGAAATGCCCACAGCCCACTAGAAGCAATGTCGCATGGAACACGTTGCTCTAGGGTATTCCCGCTGTGGCAATGCCAACCAATACTTGCTTCTGTTCAAAGAGATGCGGATGTCAGGACTGACTTGTGACGATGCAACACTTTGCATTCTTGTTGAAGCTTGCACGGAGCTGCCCAACCCATCTACCAGCTTTGCAATCCACAAGATTGTAGTGCAGAGTGGCTGGAATGCTATCCCCAAGGTCAGTCTCGCTGATTTCCTTCTACACTAAGTTCAGCTTGCTAGATTATGCCGTGCAGATCTTCAAGTCTATGGAGAGTAGAACCATTGTGTCGTGGAATTCACTGATTGATGCGCACACAAGGCTTGGTCACATTGAACAATTTGCTGCTCTCTTTCAAAGTGCACCTGAAACCAATGTCATGGACTATAATGATTGGAGGTTTTGCAAGGAATGGTTGTGCAGATGAGGCGCTTGCACTGTTTGTCAAGATGTTAACACAGGAATATATCCATCCTGATGACTTCACTTTTGGGCAGCGGTGGAGCCAGCGTCCCTCCAGCCTGGGCAGTTGCTCGGGCTTGCTCGCTGATGTGTAATTGTGTATCCGAATATCCAATACTTGCGGTTCTCAATAGACCATAATTAGATACTTAGCTTGCGGCTTGCCCAGGCTTTGGAAAATTCCTGGCTCCGCCACTGATTGGTGATATGCTTGAAAGTAACAACTACTAAGAAGATGCTGTGGACGTTACATTACCAGAACTTTTTTTACTTGATTCCATGGTTGAAGAGAGGAATGTGAAAGTACACCTAAATTGATTTGGATGGTTCAACCTACTTCCATTCTCATCATTGCACCCTCATGATCCATAGCATGCAAGCTGAGCTCGATACAAACTTGCAATGTCCACTTTTACCGTGTTTCCATTACCATGCATATATTCTTATATTTGGCTAATATATGAGACTAAAAATGAAACAGCTTGCAGAAATTCTTCGCTGATATGTTCTTCCATTAGCAGGAATTCTGAACATCCACACTAGCAAAGATCATAGAAAGTTCGTTTCAATTGCCCCTAGATGACAAAGGTCAAAACATTCCAACGGATGATTGGTTTCATTCAGGTACCTTAACAAACAGTTTGTTCTGGATAGTGCATGAAATATTACCAAGCATGAACATCAAATTCGGATGCTTATCTACGGCAGCCATCAGACGAGATCGAAAAAATAGTGCGAGACGAGACGGAAGGAAAGGAAATGAGGAGGGCGGAGGGCACTGACGTCATCCCAGGCGGCGACTAGGTGCTCGGGAGAGAGGCCCTTGGCGCGCTCGACGTCGAGGATGGAGCCCAGCGGCTTCGGCTGGAGAGGGGTGAAGCCGCTCGCGAACCGCGAGTACCCCCTCCGCGGCGCCCACCAGGCGAGTTCAGCAGGTGCCACCTCCACCGCGGGGTGCGGCGAGGGAGGGGCGTGCCAGCCGCCACGGGAGGGAGCGGGACTTCGGGGTGAGGCGGCGGCGGAGCGCAGGAGTCGCAAGGGTAGCCGCCTCATGGCCGGAGCGCGGAGCTCGCTGGTGGTGAAGGGTGGGGGGATGGGCTGGTCCGCTGCTCGATCGCTGGACTAACGGGGATTTGGGGGTTGGGGTGGGTAATATTATTTTCAAAAAGAATTATCAAAATAAATAGTCTAAAAACTAATTACAGATATGGGTTACTGTCGTCATTTTTAATAGCAAAATTACCCTGTCAAGAATGGCGATAAGAGCCCTATCACTATTAGAACAGTACTGCCTCCATTCCAACTAGCGGTAGGAGGCTGTCGTCATTTAGATCGGTGACAGGATCCTAAGAATATTTTTTGCAAAAGAAAAATGGAAGTAACGGCAAAATATAAGTTACATATTACACTTCGACGCAAGATTTAGTAAGAAACGGAAATAGAAAGTAATAAGAAACAATATAAGCACAACGTCATCACATAGTTTGTTGATAAATCACAATGATATTACAAAATATTCAGTACAACATATTTCAACAAAACAAACTATTCCTTTGGTCGCGACCTCAACATCCAAATTGCGTCACCGATCTCGCAATCTCGACTTCATATTTCGTTATCTTTTCCAGATTTGCATTCCAAAATACGCGGATACTTAAATATATTACTCAAAAATTTTGTGAAATCCACTAAATTTTGAAGCTGGATTCTGTACATATAAAAAAAAATCCCAACTCTTGGCGCCAATTGAACTAGCGACATGAGCTTTTCAACACTGTTCTAATAGCGACAGTAGCTTCTTTATGTAAAAAAAAATCTACTATTTATTTTTGTAAACCTTTATTTAAATATATTATTAAAAAAAATTGGGGGATTTGTACGGAATATAACCTCAAAATAGTCTTTTTCATTTTAGAGATCAATTAGTTATTCCGATTTATATTTAAAAACAATGACTAAAATGTTCGTTTTTATACGAGTATTTTGTGTTTAAAAATTGAGACCAAAACAAATTAGACGCGTAGACAACATAGTGGATTGAACCGTGGTTGAGGCCCTCCAAAATTAACCACACCAAACATCGAGTGACATCGGTAGGCGATAATGAGTAGTAGGCTGGCAAGGCGGCGAGTGCATAGATGCCACAAATTTGCAACCATTAAGATCTTAGTAGTTATGCTTTTGGAGGAACAGTAGATTGGAAAGCAAATGAACAATCAACTGTTGGAGAACCGTCGCTGGCGAGTTCAGTTCGAACGATCACCTCATAGATAAATGTAGAATCGCACAGAACAATGCAAGAATAAATAGTAGATTGAACACAGAGATATGATGGACTTCTTTCTTCTCTTTATTTCTCTTTTCATGATCAGTATTTTACAATGACTAACACCCTCTATTTATAGACTAGAGACCCTGCTAGGGTTTTGGATGGGGCGTGCGTCCACCCATGGGCCAGCTGCGGAGCCAAGCTCATGGTTTCCCAACACTCCCCCTTGAGCACCCATCCTCACATGTTCATGCATCGTCAAAACTCCACAAAAATCTAATGAAAAAAATTTAAAGAAAGAGTACATGATACACGTTCTTTTGCGTTACATGAATTGCCTCGTTAAAAATCTTAGCCGAGAAGCTTCAGAAAAAACTCGTCAAGGGAAAAAGAGTATAATCCACCTAATTTCGTTTAATCTCTAGGATTTACTCTTTGAGTACTCGATCTTCGTAATCAAATTTCAATAATGAGTTTGTGAAGATTCTCCCCCTAAATTCTGCACTTCTCCAAGTCTCATTATTCCAATTCCACGTATACATCTTTCAAAATTAGATGCTGAAAGTGACTTAGTGAATAAATCTGCAAGATTTTCACATAACTTAGTATGCAGTGCTTTAATTTCGTCCATATTTTGCAATTCAGGAGTATAGAAGAACTTGGGGTTAATATGCTTTGTGATATGACTCTTCATATAACCCATCTGCATTTGTGCAATACAAGCTGCATTATCTTCATAAATAATAGTGGGGGTTTGCACAGTATTCAATCCACACGACTGTTGAATATAGTGAATCATCCGCCAAAGCCAAGCGCATTCTCGTGAGGCCTCGTACAGTGCTATAATTTCTGAGTGATTCGTCGAAGTCGATACAAGACTTCACTTAGACGATTTTCGTAAAATTGCAATTCCACAACACATGAATACATAGGTTGTTGGTGACTTAGTTGTATGCGGGTCCGACAGATACCCAGCGTCTGCATAGCCAGTCATAGTTAGGTCTTGGTTCTTTCTGTAGAACAGACCAAGATCTTTGCTTCCTTGGAGGTATCAAAATATGTCTTTTATTCCCTGTCAATACCTTTTGGTAAGTTCTACACTATACCTTGTTAATAGGTTTACGGTAAATGCAATGTCCAGTCTAGTACAGTTTACTAAATACATTAGTACTCCTACTGCACTTAAGTATGGGAATTCCCGTACAAGGACTTGCTTCCCCTCTTCTCTATGTCTGTACGGGTTCTTATCTTGCTGCAAAGATCTCCTGAATATTAGCACTTTCGAAGGGTATGCCTTTTCAAAACCGAACATTTCTAACACCTTTTGAGTATAGGTTGACTGATGCACTAATATCCCTTTAGGGGTATGCTCAATCTGCAAGCCTAGAAAATATTTGGTTTTACCCAAATCATTTATTTTGAACTCCGACTCTAGATAAGAGTTTGCTTCCTTAATATCCTCCAGGGTTCCGATGATATTCGGATCATCTACATACACTGAGATTATACAAAATCCATCCTAGGATTGTCATATAAATACATAGGTACTGACGAGGATCTAAATAATCCTCATTTATTTACTCCATAATCAAGAAATATGACGTCATAAGACATACCCCTTAGAATATCAAAAGGGAAGAACTAGTCACGAAGGCGTAGACCACCCTACGACTACCCCGGTCGTGAAGCTCTTCTACGACCACGGATAATCCCTACGACTACCCCCCTGGTCGTAAGCTCTTCTACGACCACGGGATAATCCCTACGACTACCCCCTGGCCGTAAGCTCTTCAACGACCATGGTATAATCGTTACGACTACTACCTAGTCGTAAGCTCTTCTACGACTATAGTATGATCGCACGGTATGTCCGGTCGTAAGTTTTTCACGATCGGGGCTGCTACATGTGTTCCTCACGACTTCATCGACCCACCCGCTTGACGCCCATTAAAGCGGTGAGAATCTAAGCGGACAAAATACGCAGATTATCTCGACATAGCGTAGATAATTCCCACTATCTCGATTGGTAATCGATTGACAAGATGGGAGGTTACTACTCAGTAATTACTCTCATTATTACATAATAATGAGCAACTAATTAGCCTGGAAGGACAACGCCCACTATTGCTTAGTATAAATAGGTATACGCTAGAGATAGAGAGGGAGGCCTTGGGGAAAAAGAAGAAGAAACAGAGCATACTTATTCGATTGTAATCCAAAGAGCAAATACAAGATACACAGAGTAGGGTTGTTATTCTCAGGAGAAGGCCCGAACACGTATAAAAATCCCGTGTCTTCTTCTGTCTGTGTGATCAATTGTGGAGACCCCGAATCAAACAATCTTTACGTAAGATCGGTTCTAAAACACCGGCGCTTGGCGCCACCGTGGGGATCCTCCGTAATTCCTTGTCACGATTCTTCCTTTTCTCTTTTATGCTACCATGCCGGAGAATGGAATGAGGAGAATTGGTTCGACTTGGCCGATTCTGCAGACATTGACATGGATGCCGTCTCAATACTGAACCGAGTATCGAATCTTTCGACGGTATTGCGCCTCGGAGATCTTCTATCGGATCTCGAGATCGCATTACCACGAGTAGAGGAGGATCCTTATCCCCACGACAAGACGCCCGGTAGGGATCAATTTCTCGGGAGGCAAGGGTCAACTCGACCAAGAATGACCTGTCTCGTGGCAAACTCGCAACACGACGAGAGCTTTTCCTCTAAGTGTTCGAGTCCCCCCAAGACAGTTCGAGTTGGCGAGACAAGTTCTGGAAGCCATTATCCCGGAGCTCCATCGACATCTGATGGTCCTCTCTCTCCGAGCATTTCCGCAGGGAAGAGGATCGAACATGCTGTTTATCCAAATTCAACCGTCCCGACGCAGGAGCCACCTGCAGACCGAGACGGTTATAACCCGGAGTTCCCCTACCTGGAGAGGTTTACTCCAAGTCGCGGATGGTGTCGCTCGACCACTCCTCCGGTGAGGAGATCTCGGCGCAAGTGGAAGTCATCCACGGAGGTCTTCGCCCTTCCTCTCGATCGGGATCGTTCTCCCAGAAGAAGGATTGGACATGCTTCCCGCCGAGCATACTCTACACCACCTCGTCGTAATGGCAAGGACACCACAGCTGGCGAACGAAACAAACACTTTGATGAACGTGCGGGACATCCTCAACATTCTCGCGCTCCATTAAAACAAGTTCAAGGGTCTGAAATAGACCATTCTGAGGCAATTCGACGGAAGAAAATAGTGGCTCAGAAGAACCTCCCTGAGCGCGCTTATTTCCAGTCGAAGGAAGCTCAAGAACTCCAGCACATCAATGATTTGGTGGAGAACCCGACCCAAGAACTGGCTCGAGCACCAGGTTATGATCTTTTTGCCGAGGAGATCGCGCAAAGACTTCGTGACATGATGGCCAAACTCGAGCGACGAGGTCGACCACAACCACGAAGTCGTAATAGTGCGTCTACTTCTTCTGCCAGCCGTTCAGGAAACTCGTCGCATGGAAGGCGGCACAACTCTCCCTCATGTCATTCTCTCGACATGAGAAAAATGCCACAAGCCAACGGGAGGGGTGATCTTTCACCACTTCAGCGACCAGACGCACGGCGGCAAGCGGGGTACGAGGAGTATTTCCCCCGTAAGGCTGAGGCCTATTATAGGCCTAGTCCCCCCATGGCTGGGTATCGACGAGTTCGATCGCCCGGCGACATTAACCCTTCGTTTCTGCAAAAAAGAAGACAAGAGGTTATCTCGGGATGTCGGGCGTTCTCGCCTGACCTTCGAGCGGTTCGTTGGCCGCCTCGATTTCGACCGACGAATATGGAGAAATTCGATGGAACTCAAAACCCCATCGAGTTCCTCCAAATCTACACTCTGACTATCCGAATGCGGGAGGAGGAGAGCATGTCATGGCGAATTACCTTCCGACTGTGCTCGAAGGATCAGCGCGATCATGGCTTCTAAACCAACTATTTGAGTCGATTTACTCGTGGCAACACCTCTGTGATCTACTGCTGGCTAATTTCTAGGGAACTTACAATCGCCCAGGAAAGGAGGATGACCTGCACCGGATAAGACAGAACAACCATGAAACGCTACGACAATTCATCAGGCGCTTCAGTCAGGTTCGAAACTCTATTCCGGAAGTTTCTGACTCATCTGTGATCAAGGCTTTCAAACAGGGAGTCCGTAGCAGAAGAATAACAGAGGACATCGCCTTACATCCACCTGCCACCGTCGCTGAGCTCTTTGAGATGGCTGATAGATATGCGACTGCTGCTGAAGCGGTCGAATAGAACGATACCATCAATCTCAAAGATGGCATCCCTCGGGAAGCAGGCGAAAGTGGTAAGAAAAAGGATAAAAATGCTAGGAAATCTAAGAACAAAGCGAAAAATCAAAAATCTTCAGATGCCAGTTCTAAGGAGGTCCTAGCCGTAAGCGATAAGGAGCCACACAACCCCAAGCAAAATCCCGATCGAAGTAAAGGTGGGCCAAACCAGTGGACAAAAGGAGTCGGACGATGAGGAGATGCTGTTCGGGACCCGAGACACCATTGATCACATCTATGGGGGGTCTTCGGCATACGAATCACGAAGACAGCTGAAAGCAGTCGAACGTGAGGTAAACACAATCGACTCTCCTCTTGTCAATAAATTACCGAAGTGGTCGGAAATCACCCTTACTTTCGAGAAAGGTGATTGTCCGATACCTTCGACTAGACCAGGTCGATTTCCGATAGTAGTCGAACCCACCATCAACAATTGTCATGTCAATCGAGTTTTAGTTGATGGTGAAAGCTCGTAAATATACTGTTTACGAGTACCCTGGACGAGATGCAAGTACCCAGGACAAAGGTAAGACTGGTACGATATTCATTTCATGGAATCGTACCGGGGTCTTCGGCTAAACCCATTGGCCAAGTTTCTCTTTCTTTAACGTTTGGATCACCAAGCAATTTCAGGACAGAGAAAGTCTCCTTTGATGTAGTCGATTTCGATACGGCATATAACGCCATACTCGGACGACCTACTCTGGCAAAATTTTTGATAGCTACTCACTATGGGTACCAATGTCTTAAGATGCCGAGTCCCAAAGGGGTGATCACAATATATTGTGACAAGAAGATGGCGATTCTCGCGACCGTCGTTCCTTGAGATGGTTGGACAACTACCAACTCGAGGCGAAAGTCACCTTCGACTAGCAAGTCGAAGCCTCAAAGTCGCACCTAAGCCGAACGATCAGGTCAAAGAGGTTCCTCCGACGCAGAGGAGCCCTCAAGACTGCTCGCATTGGGGATTCTTCCACCTAAATAGGAAGACGCCTCATCACCTTCCTCCGTGCAACGCCGATGTCTTTGCGTGGCAAGCACCGACATGCCCGAGTCCCAAGGAATGTGATCGAGCATGTGCTAGCCTTACTACCGATAAACTACCAGTAAAACAAAAGTTACGGAGATTTGCCCCGATCGACGAGATGCTATTAGGTCGATTGGACAAGTTGCTTAAAGCAGCTTTATAAGAGAAGTCAACCACCCGAGTGGTTGGCCAACCTGTAATGGTTAGAAAGTCTAACGGCAAATGACGTATGTGCGTGACTTTACCGATCTTAATAAAGCTTGTCCAAAAGATGATTTCCCTTTACCTCGCATCGATCACCGTTGACTCTCTCGTAGGATGTGAAATGTTGAGTTTTCTAGATGCATACTCGGTTATCATCGGATCGGTATGCATCGAGAAGTTGAAGAAAAGACCGCATTTATTACACCGCTTGGAGTATTTTGCTATGTCAAAATGCCATTCGCCTAAAAATGTTGGAGCTTCTTTTCAACGCTTGATGCAAACGACTTTCGCTCCTCAACTAGGCCAAATTTGGAAGCCTATGTTGATGACCTAGTCGTAAAAAGCACCAAACGACTCGAACATATCACGACTTGCGGAGACTTTCGACAACCTCGTAAAACACCAATTGAAACTAAATCCCGAGAAGTGTGTGTTCGGGTCTCTTCAGGAAAATTGCTTGGATTCCTGGTTTCTGAACGGGGAATCGAAGCAAATCCCGAAAAGATCAAAGACATCACTCGTATGCGCCCCCCGACCACGAAAAAAGAAGTCCAAAAACTTACGTGGTGCATGGCGGCTTTAAGTCGTTTCATAGCACGATCGGGAGAAAAAGGACCGCTTTCTTCAAACTTCTAAGGAAACATGAAGGTTTCAATGGTCGAAGAGGCTAACTTAGCCTTCGAGGAAGTCAAGAGGTATCTTACGAGTGCTCCTACTCTAGTTTCCGAAGCTAGAGAGACGCCTTAATTTACCTAGGCGCCACGCCACAGCAAGAAGCGCATCTTTGGTCGTGAGAACGTGAGAACATACAATGACCAAGATACTACGTGAGTGAGGTTTTGCGGACCTAAGGAGCGTTACCCTCGAGTTCAAAACTTCTTTATGCCCTCCTCATGTCTTCGAGGAAATCTGCGGCATTATTTTCGACGCACAAACTAGCCGTGTCGCCCGAGTTTTCCTTGGGAGCGATCCTCCGAATAGGAAACGGCGGGACGCATGGCAAAATGGTCGATCGAACTTGGGGCGTTCGACATCCATTTCGTGTCCCGAACGCCGTTAAATCGGATCTTGGCGGACTTTGTCGCCGAATGGACAAATCTGAACTCGCTCAGATCCCCAAGACGATTCCCACGATCGGTGGATGATGTACTTTGACGGTCACTTACGATAAGTGGCTCTGGGTCGGGTGGTCCGAATCTCCCACCGAGAAACCTTAAAGTATGCCATACAATTAAACTTTCGTGCCACTAATAACGTGGCGAGTACGAAGGTTTGCTAGCCGGCATACGAGTTGCGAAAAGCGATCTCGATTCGACGATTGCTCGTAAGAGGAGACTCGACTAGTCGTGAATCAAGTCGGAAAGGAGTACCGGTGCTCCAATTCGACCATGTCACGTACCTATCGAAGTACGAAAGTTAGAAAAGCACTTTTTGGGCTTTGAGGTACAATTTATCCCCCGGAAGGATAATTTCCTCGCAGACCAACTGGCTCGTCTAGCTTCCTCCCGATCCGTAGTACCGAAAGGGTGTTCTCGAGCGACTTTAAACCGCCCATAGTCGCATTTAACTGGAGACACCTTCTATAGAAACGACCTCTCTAGAGTACGAAGATACATGGATGGCGCCATTTATGAGTATCTTCAAGAGGGTTCTCATACGATGACGATCTAGAATCGATCGATTATCCCGAAAAGCCAAAATGTATACTTTGGTGAAGGTGTTCTTTATAAAGAGGAACCCAAGGGGTGCTCATGCGATGTATTCCGCAAAGCGAAGGATTAAAACTCCTTCACGACATACACGGAGGGATCTGTGGAACTCATGCTTCCTACAGAACACTGGTTGGTAAAGCTTTTCGACAAGGTTTTTATTGGCCAACAGCCCTCTACGATGCCAAGGAGATGGTTAAAAGATGTGTACAGTGTCAGTTTCATAGCCGGGAAATACACCAACTACTCAGCGTTGCAAACAATTCCTCTGTCATGGCCTTTTGCAACTTGGGGTCTCGATATCCTAGGACCGTTACCCAGAGCTCCAGGAGGTTTCGAGTTCCTGTTTGTGGCTATTGATACGTTCACAAAATGGATAGAAGCCGAACCTGTGACTGGGATAACAACGGAAGCAGCAAAACGGTTCATGATGAGATGTGTGATCACTCGATTCGGAGTACCAAGTCGAATTATCACAGATAACGGTAAACAATTTACGAGCGCAAAATTTCAGGAATTTTGCGACGAGTTGGGAACTCGTTTGTGTTACGCCTCCGTCGCACACCCCAAAGCAACGGAGCGATCGAGAGAGCGAACGGCCGATAATGAAGGGAATCAAGACCGAGTCTTCGATCGGTGGTAAAGCGCTCGGGGCTTGGGTGCAGAATTACCTTCAGATATGGGCAATTAAGACACGACGGCTAGCCGAGCTACGGAAAAACACCTTTCTTTCTAGTTTTTGGTGTTGAAGCCATGCTTCCTCCGTAAATTAAGATCGTCGAAAGAGTCGACAAGTTTCACGACTCGTCTCAAGAACATCTTGAGCGACGACATCAACTCGCCAAGAACAGAGGAACAAAGCTTTATTCCGTTCGCGGTCTACCAACAAGCCTGCGCGCAGATACTATGATCGTAGGTTCAACCTCGCGACCTCGCCGCAGTGATTTGGTATTGAGACTTATCCAATCCCGATCTAATCGAACAAACTTTCCCAAGTGGGAAGGTCCTTACACCGTGGTCGAAATAACGCGTCCGGATCGATACGACTTGCAATGGAAGACGGTCGTGTTCTCTCAAATTCTTGGAACATTGACGATTCATTTAAATTTTATGTGTAACAAACTTCAACGCAATAAAGCAACAGTTCTCCTATCTTTTTGTCTATTTTGAATTTCGCTTTTATTCTTTCGACCATTTTTTCTCTCATCCTTCTGTATAATGGTTAGCAAAAGGACGATACATTTAGTCAAGTCTCCTCTCTGTATGTGGTTATGCATTGGAAGGAGCTTCCTAATATCGCCGTTCTTAAACAATCGATACAAAGCTTATTGAGCTCGGAAAAATGGTCGAAAGTTGTTAAGTGAATTCATATCACCTTAGCATATTTGAAAAATAAACCGAGAAGAGTAACCTTTTCTTTGAGATGCATTCGCTACCTTTTCAAATAACTTGATTAGTTTCTTGGTCAAGGAAGAAACACACTTAGTCGAAGCCTCTCACATGCGCACGTGGTTACGCCTACTAGACGGAACTTCCTAATGTCGCTCGGTTTCCTACTTTTCCGCCGAACAACTAAGTCAGGAAAGATGAATGTAGCCGAATGAATTCTTAAGGTACTCGAGAAGCTTGTTTCGCTCTAGTCGTCATTATCGAGTTAATTAACTGTTGGAGATGGTAACATCACCTAGTCGAAACCTTTTTTCTCTGCACGTGGTCCCGCCCACTAGAGGGAACTTCCTAGCGCCGACTGCTTTCTACTCTTTCGACTAGTGCAAACAAGTCGATATTTGACAACTCTAAGACTAACAAACCTCTCTGCTTTTTGAGAACCCTTTCTTTACTACTTACCTAGTTTATTAAAAATAAACTAAGTAAGTAGCCAGAACTAGGATAAAGTTATAAACATGACTTCATTTCTTAGTCTAATTTTTTCTAAAGATATCATCCTACGAGTTACTAACTACTTTATGAGATGATTCGCAGGAAAGATACGGAAGGAAGGAGGAATCGCTCATATCTGGTCTAACTATTTCTTCTTTTATCTTATGAGTTACTATTTACTCTACAAGATAATTTGCAGGAAAAAGGATCATATATTTAGGCGTCACCACCAAAAAAGACTTGTTTATACAAGAATATATTATAAGACTACTCTGTCTAGGGAGATTCTATCTGCATCTCCTCCGCGACCTCTCGCCAACCGACTGCATCTCTTCGATCAGCTTCTCGGCTTCAGATTCGGTGCAGTCGAAGTCGGCTTCAACAGAATGAAGATTAAGGTTAGGATCGCGGGCCTTGAGTTTTGCTAAAACAAAACTCACAGCTCCTTTGACCGCTTCCCTTATTGAATCGTTCTGATTGGCCTTCAGAGTAGATATCTTCTCGTTCAGAGTACCGACTTGTTCCCCAATGGCACTCGTATGAGCGGCCATCGTGTCGTCACGAGGAACAACCCTCCCGGCACGAAGCCCATCGAGTACATTGTTCAGAAGTGAGATATTATCTTGAAGATTGATCTTCATTGATTTTGTCTCCTCCTGGGAATAAGTCGAAGCCTCATGGAGTTGCTTTATTTGGTCAATCGGTCCGATAAGGCGAGGATTGAATAAGAAAACGATTCTATGAGAAGATAGAATGAATAAATAGCGGTAAAAGTTCTACTTCACTAATTGAGAACCCAAGTTCTCAATCTCTTGGTCTTTCTCCTTCGCGATCCAGAGATTTCGCGGACAACGGAGGTCTTCTCATTAACCTCATCCGAGAGCCCCATATTGGGTGAAGGGTCTTATTTGCGACTTCTTTTCTACAAAAGAATAAGAGGTCAAAAAGCAAAGGGATGCGAAACCAAGATCGAAGCGATCGTAGTAATACGTACTATTTAATTTTTCCCGCAATTGCTTAGTCATAGAGTTAGCCTCTGAAGCTTCTTCAGAGGTCGATGACTTTGTCCTCGACTTCTTGGACTCGGCTTTTTCAAAGTCGGCGAATCACCAAGGTCTTTTCGTCGCTCTTAAACCCGCAAAGATAAAAAAGCGGACATGAAAACAAGTGGTCATAAGCATCTCTATGACCAATGGGTAGTCGTAAGTTATTCTCGACCACCCCTAGTCGTAAGTTTTTTCACGACTAGTATAAGTCGTAGCTTTTCTCGACAAGCGGTTACGAGTGTCACTCACCACCTCTGCTTGTTCGCAGAGTGTTGTCTTTCTTGTCGGCGACAAGTTGCCGATTGTACTCACAAATCGTAGCGACTTGCTCAACGGCTCTCTCAAAAGAGAGAAACGATAAGATAAAGAGATAAAACCCTAAGTGAGTATCGATAAATACTTACGTTCATGTTTGACCAAGCAAACATGGAGACTATTCGTGATGGATCCTTCTCATCCATCTCCTCGACTCGCTTCCACCATACCCCTTCAAGTCGTTCATTGTCAAAAACGTCTCCGCAATTGACAATGCCGGGTGGGAACTCGATCGCGGAGCGGTAGGCGGAAGATCCTACGATGGAGTCGGGCCAAAGAAGTCGAGCAAAAGTTGAAATACTCCTCTTCCTCGACTGCGTGGCGTGAACTCCACCGAGGGCGGAGAAACATCCTCAACGACCTCCTTGCCAAGACGACGGTCGGCGCTCGCCGCCGTGCATTTCGTGCCTCCTCGAGGCTTGTGTGGCCTCCATCACAGTCTCTACGACAGCTCCAGATGTCGTAGCGACTTCAACATCATTGGCCTTCGTAGCGACTTCAGCAACTGCAGCCTCTTCTGCAGCAGGGACAGTAGCTAGATCTTCAGCTACTGTCGTTGTCGTACCCCCTTCGGTTGAAGGGGTAATAACGGGATCCTCTATGAGAGTTCCCCTGGGGGCTGAAGACGCCGAGCTGAGAATCGCAAAGCGCAACAATAAGTCAACAAATAAAACAGTAAGTAGTCATTACACTTATGTGTTTTATTTTACATACCTCTGTGCGCTGGACCTAACCCGAAGTTTGGGAGCAACCTTCCCAACGGAAGATTTCTTCGATTTCTTCTCAACCACCATTGGTTGAGATGCACTCGGGGAAACAGGAGTCATCTCCTCCCGACTTCCCGGGTGGAGGAGATCAGTCTCGACCGCACTGAGAATGCTGCTTCCCCTGGCTTCAGATTCCACCGGAGCAGCAGTTTCCTTCACAAAAGACATGAACTCCTTCCAGTTCTTCTTTTCTAGCTGTCTTACAAAGCGCGCGAAGCGTAAGCTGCGAAGGACTTGTCATCGTAGTAGAAAGGTACCTTAACTTTGGGGACCTTGCGCTAAGGGCAAGAGCCTCTTCTTATGCTCTCTTTCTTGCCGCGGCTAGATCTGCGGCAAACTTAGCAAAAGGAGCAGGAGGAGCAGAACTCGAACCCCCCTTGTCGCCGACTTTCACCAGTCGGCGCTTCTTAGATGGAGGGGACTTCGCTGACTCCTTTTGCGTAGTCGCCCCTACAACCACCAGCTCGACTTCCTCGTCGTCTCGGCGGTTCTCCATGCCAACTTTCTGTTGAAGAAGGAGAAAAGTGGTCTGTATGATCAGTTCAAAAATTATAAGTATTTCTACGACATTATCTAATCGTAAGTCATTCTACGATTACGTTAAGTCGTAAGTATTTCTACGACATTATCTAATCGTAAGTCATTCTACGATTACGTTAAGTCGTAAGCATTCCTACGACATTGTCTAATCGTAAGTTATTCTACGATTACATCCGGTCGTAAGTTTTTCTACGATCAGTACTCAGTCGTAAGTTTTTCTGCGACAAATCAGCTAGTCGTATACTATTCTACGACAATAAAACACCTAAAGGCAAAGTCGTTTGATTACCTTTAAGCGCCTTTCTTTCTCCTTTGTAGTCAAAACCGCGAGGATTTGAGGGGCCGCCATATTCGCCGAATGCTTCTCGCAGATGAGCCGGACACGTGCGTCAACCTCCGCCTGCGAAAGATCTGGGAATATGGACAATACGATTAAACAGACTAAATCAGGGTTAACCAAGGATAAAACTAAAAGAGTAAGTCTTTCTACTCACCGTCCTTGTAGTCCCTGGTTGGGTCGTCCTTTCCTGAGTACCTCCACATGGGAGGGACCCTTGTCTTCAAAGGACTAATCCGCGCGTGATGAAGTCCTTCACCACGTGCCACCGGTGAGCCCTCCGACTTCAAGTCTTTGATAGCTTGAATATAGGGGCTATCCGGTCGAGATTATCGGGAGTCGAGTCCGGGAAGAAGATCGCTCGCGGCTGTCCAACAAACGAGAGGCTATCTTCCTGGGTAACCTCCCAGTAGAACCACCTCTTCTTCCAACCCGGCCAAGACGACCGGGTAAACATCTGAATATACTCCTTCGACTTGTTGTCATGGAGCTTCATACCACATCTACCAGCGATACCGGCTTGGCGAGCCATTCCATAATAATACTGGAACAGCTCGAGGTCCGCCGGAATCCCTAGGTAGGCCTCACACAAGTACACGAATACACTTAACATCGTGATGGAATTAGGACCAAGGTTCACTAATTCCACCCTGAAGTGCTCGAGTACGAGCGTGAGGAAAGGGTGAGCAGGCAATCGAAGGCCACACTCACAATAAGCCTGGAAGACGGGAATTTGGCCTACCTCTCCCGAAGGCCAATGCTGCCCATTCGCCGCAATCCAAGTCACGAGAAGACCCTCGGGGATCTTCTCGGCGGCGACCAAAGCAGTCATTTTTGCATCGTCCATCTCCGACTCGGCCCATTCAGAGACAATCCTGGCCATTTTTTCTCTCAAGAACGAGAAGATTTAAAGTTGGGAAAGCTTCAAGAAAATGTACGGAGTCACCGGCGGCGGAAGAAACAAGAAAGCAATAGACTGTTGGGTAAAAAGGTAAGAACCCTAAGTTCTTCCCCTGCGGCCCGTTTTATAACCGCACAGGTGAGATGAAACGTCGCGTAATCCCAACAGTCGCCACCGCTTCGGGAATCGTTTCAACGGACAGGCTTTTTTACCTGCCCTATGGAAAGTCCCAAGACACCTTTTCACACCTCAAGTGAAATTACCATCTTGACCCCCGGGTCAAGTGAAAGACCAACCGGAAAACCTTATTTCGGTTTAAGGCTCTGACGGCTTCAAGTCGTAAGACATCTCATAGTCGTGACAACCTTAAACCAATTACCTCGATCAAGCATATTCTCGGTGAGAGAAACAAGGGTTGAAGAGTTTTTCCTTCAACGTTTTCCTAACGACCCTTAGTGGTCAAAGGATCGTCTACGACCCTTCACTCAAGTAAGTTATTTTCACTTGAAGTCGGGGCTAGATGACGAGGATCTAAATAATCCTCATTTATTTACTCCATAATCAAGAAATATGACGCGTCATAAGACATACCCTTAGAATATCAAAAGGAAGAACTAGTCGAAGTCGAGACCACCCTACGACTACCCCCGTCGTAAGCTCTTCTACGACCACGGGATAATCCTACGACTACCCACGATCGTAGCTCTTCTACGACCATGGTATAATCGTTACGACTACTACCTAGTCGTAAGCTCTTCTACGACTATGGTATGATCGTTACGAGTATGTCCGGTCGTAAGTTTTTCACGATCGGGGCTCGCTACGAGTTCCTCACGACTTCATCGACCCACCCGCTTGACGACCCATTAAGCGGTGAGAATCTAAGCGGTCAAAATACGCGATTATCTCGACATAATCGTAGATAATTCCCACTATCTCGATCGTGGCGATTGACAAGCATGGGAGGTTACTACTCGATAATTACTCTCATTATTACATAATAATGAGCGACTAATTAGCCTGGAAGGACAACGTCCACTATTGCTTAGTATAAATAGGTATCTGTTAGAGATAGAGAGGGAGGCCTTGGGGAAAAAGAAGAAGAAACAGAGCATACTTATTCGATTGTAATCCAAAGAGCAAATACAAGATACACAGGAGTAGGGTTGTTATTCTCACCGGAGAAGGCCCGAACCTGTATAAAAATCCCCGTGTCTTCTTCGTCTGTGTGATCAATTGTGGAGACCCCCCGAATCAAACAATCTTTACGTAAGATCGGTTCTAAAACACCGACAGGTACGATTCTCATTGCATAGAAAGTTGCTCAAGCGATTATACCACATCCTGCCTAATTGCGTAAGTCCGTACAGTGACTTTCTGAGTTGCACACTGTACAGATTTCTATTTGCACTATCTTGATTCAGGACAAGGATACATTCAGGTACCTTCATATAAATGTCCGAACCTAAATTTCTATAAAGGTATACAGTTACCACATCCATCAATTTCATTTCTAAATTCAAGTTTACTGTCATTGAGATTAAATATCTAAAGGTAGTTTCGCCCATGATTGGTGTCACGACCCCGGGATATCGGGGACGTCTCGGGCCCGCTTTGTGCAACACACACTAGTTCCAGGAATAGAAACTAGTGTACATAGTTAAACAAGAGTTGATATCACAACCATAAAACGCACTCCAATAAAATACACAGAGTTGAAACAAAAAGGGTATTAAGCCAATAGTAGATTACAACGGAAACAAAAACAGTCGGATGACCACTCGATTCGCCACAGGCAATCGACTAGGGCGCAGCCTAGTCGCACGGCCAGGACCTCCCATCTTAGACGTCCAAGACCTCCTATCCAGGACCACCCAAGCCAGGACGTCCAGGACCACCTGTTCAGGACCTCCCAACCTAGTCGTCCTGGACCTCGTCCTCAACGAAGTCTTCCTCACCTGCTTAACAACATCAAGCAAGAGTGAGCACAAGAACTGTCGTAGTAGAAAAAGGCTAGACAGTAAGAGAAGGGGGAACCCCGGCGTCCACAGGGGACCGGGGTATCCCAGGACAGGGGACCAGGTGTCAGGAAATGAATTGAGTATATTTCTTCTCAACCAAAAAGACCACCCCCTTTTACATGGGGGGATGGCTACTTATAGCCATTCCTCCCGGTATGTGAGATTATAAGTTTACCCCCTACAAGGCCCCATCTAAGTAGGGGCTGCAGGGTCTTTTCCTACCCCTAGGCGTAGCCTTTGGTCCTTGGTGGACCGCCCGGTCCCGTTCACGGTGTGCGCTGGTCAGTGGGGATCATGCAAAGAAAGCGGACGCGGGCATTCCTCTACCAGAAGTCCTCCGAAAGCGCCCGGACGATCGCCTCTCGCCGCCGCCTCCGCCCTTCGGACCTCTCCGGGGCCCTTCGGTTAGCGGTGAAAACAGATCGGATAGTTTCCGACCAATCCGGACAAAAACTGATTCGGAATGTCTCGGATCAGATTTTTCTCAGATAATTTTCGGATCGGAAACGAATTCGGATTTTCCTGTCGGAAACGGAGACAAATACAGTTGGCATGCTATCCGGCGGATACGGAAACGAATACGGATTATCCGAATAAGACAGAGTCCGGATTTCGGCCCAAAAGAGGATTTCAGCCCAAAAGAGAAAAGAGGATTTTAATTGATTTTTGAATTTTGGAAAATACAACAAATCAAATAGTCTTTTAGAAAATAGCAAATAGAGTTCAAAAATCCTAAAAAAAATCACATAAATTCATTGAATTATTTTTAACTTAATAAAATTAATTCCAACTTAAAGTTGGTTTTTATTTTTGTATATAAATTATTTTAAATTTCTAAAAATAGGAAAAACCTTTTAAATATCCAGAAAATTCAATAAATTAGTTAAAATTTTCTTTTTCACTTTAAATCTAATAAAATCCCAGAAAACTCAATAAATTTTATTTTTTACATTAAAAACTAGAAAATTAAATAATTGATTTTATTTTATTATTTTCCCTTTTTAACGAGGAAAACTCTTTTAAATATAAGAAAATCCAATAAAATATTAATTTTATTAATTTTATTTTTGGTAACATACTTTGGGATGTTACAGTCATTTGCGTATAGATTAACCATCCAGTCTAATCGATGTTAGTGTGAACTAAATTTTATGTATATGATGAACTAAGTGCGAATGCGTGTTGACTTTGTGAGTTATGACTTATGAGCTAAATATGGTAAAATAAGTGTTATATTTGTGATGAACTAGTTAATGTAACATGCTAATGCCAATGTTATGTCTGGTTACTGAAAATATGAACAATTCATGAATGTTTACATCAAATAAATTAGTTATATGTTTTTGTTAATTTCTGGCATACAATTTAAGGGGTTTTCATGTTCCGAAAAATATCTGTGACCGTATTTGTTTCAATTCGTATTCGCTCTGTATTCGTATTCGATACTATTTGTATTCGTATTCGTATCCGGATCCGGAAAAAATATGAAAACAAATATGGTAAAGACATTATCCGTCCGTTTCCGATCAGTTTTCACCCCTACCTTGTGTCCCTTCGGATCCCTTCGGGCCCCTTCGGCCTCCTTCAGACCCCTCCGGGTCCCTTCGGCCCCCTCCGGACCTTTTGGCGGGGTCGGCACGTTCGGGCGCTTGCCTGGCCGCGGGGGTCGGTGGGCCGCCCCTACGACAAGAACCATGTTCGTAAGTTACACCCGTCAAATAACAGATTAATGCATGCAAGGATTATCTCAAAGGAAGGCATATAGAGTTGATTTGCATAAGGCAAAGTTTCTTTTCAATTACTTGTACTAAGTTCCAAAGAAGATAAACTATAACTAAAATTCATTTTCTGAACACAAGTTTTATAGTTGGATAACATTCATCAAGTGGTGAAGGATATCCTCCTATCACGAGGCTAACCGCCTAGGGCTACCTGTCCAAAACCCATTTGGATAGAGATCCAAAACATTTAAGCAAGTCTTTTGAAAACAAAAACAAAATCTAACTTGGAGTGGTTTTGCCAGCATGTCTATGACCATGGACACGGCTATTCAAATAGATCATAACACTCTGCAGAGATTGTATAACTTTACTCACACGACACGATCTCTCTAGTCTGTCTGGTACCCGTCGGTACCACTTCTTACTACCTTAGGTGAGGGTCTAGAGCTCGTGACAAGGCCTTTACAAAGCTCCATCCCATCGTAGCCATCCCTCGCTGAGGTTTCGCCCCCTTTTGATAGAAATCTGCAGAGTTCCTAGCCCCTCTTGCGCCATGTGGAAATACAAAAGTAGGTCATGAAAGATCAACCCACGCAACCGGACGGAACGACCACGGTGAAACTTCAAAAATTAGTTAGTCAGGTCCTTCCCATTTAGGACATATAGTAGTACGATGTGGTGTGGCAAGATGCGGCTCAAAGACCGGTCCTTAACTGACCCGGACGACTTCCGTAAGAACCCTGGGCCTCGACCATAGAAATGGGTCGATCCCGTGCATAGACATGCACCCATCTAGACATCCAATTCGCCCAAGTCCAAACCAGTTTTTAATTTATTTACCACATTAAAACATTTCAGCAAACTCTATGGTATTGACCATACCATGGCAATAATTTAAAACAAAGTTGAGCTTTTGGCCAACACCCTCGAATCAAATATTTTTGAGCTAAACTTCGACTAAGCAGAGAGTTTTGCAACCAATTCTAGTTCATACTAATGTACCAACTAGCTTTTACTAAGGCATCAAGGGTGGTCCAACAACATTCAAGTTTGGATGTACAAGGGAATTAGGAATAACTATAAAGTTAAAACAGGGAGTTAAAGTACTTGAATGGAAATACGCATGCAATAGTAAATTAAAACAAAAAGTAAATAATTCGAAGTACTGGGTTCAGTATGATCAAGAGTATGACTTGCCTTACTCGAAAGCTTGAGGATCTACTTCCTCTGAGAACTTGGGCTCTCCGAAGTCGTCGACGTCTACACGGGAGAACAAAGCAAGATCAAATAAAGACCAATTAAGATCCAAATGAAATCCGAATCAAACAACTCAAAAGAAGACAGCGCAAACTAGACTCAAGGGGGGTCCAAAAGAGTTGGAGGAAAGAGGTCCAACCAGCTGGTCGAACCAAGTTCGACGGGTCGGTGGGAGGTCTAAAGGGTTAGAGGGAGGTCCTAAGCGACTTGATCAAAACAGGTTCAACGAGTCACAAGAAGGTCCTGAACGGTCAAGATAACTCAAGGAGGTCCTGAACGGTCAAGATAACTCAAGGAGGTCCTGAACGATCAAGATAACTCAAGGAGGTCCTGAACAGTCAAGATAACTCAAAGAGGTCCTGAACTGTCAAGATGACTCAAGGAAGCCCCAAACGGTCAAGATAACTCAAAGATACGTTCTAGGAATGCAGGGATTTCATCCTCCACTTTCAGAGCAAAAGGTCTAGTAATTAATTTTTCGGTAGCACATGCGGGCCACACAAAATCTTTCTGACTCGGGAAATTCTTTACGTCGATATTATGTCTGTGTGAATTGTTAATTATATTTCTCATCATTCTAAGGCCTCGATGGCCTAATCATCATGGCAGAGACAGAAAAGTTCAGAGCTTCTAAATACGATTTTCAGGGCAGTATAGGCCGCGGGTGTCTTTATATTAGTGTAGTATAGCCCAGTTTCATAAGAAGGAAATAGTTCTAATATCCTTTTTCCACTTTCTTCACTCTTTACAATGATCAGGTATTCTTTATCATACTCTTCTTTAGTCTCTACATGGAAACCATTAGCGCGACTATTCTTGAGACTTAGGAGAGTTCCAATCGATTTTAGGTATAACAAGGCTTCTTCAATGACCAAAGCTGTACACATCGGGAGTATAATTGTGTCCCTTCCTAAGCCTATTATAGAAACATTGCTGCCCGCGATTGTCATAAGACTACCAGTATTCTTGCTAATCGACTGAAAAAATTTCATCTCACTCAAGATGGTATTCATTGTACCGCTATCTGCTAAGCACACTTCCTCCATAGGGCACCACACGCGTTCTGATACTTCAAATACCAGAACATAACTTGCTATTATAAATACGGGAAGAAAATATAAGCCTTGCAGGACTTTTCATAAGAATTTAATACTTTACTCTCCTAGAGCTTGCAACCATTATTCAAATAATAAAATAATTCAATATTCCATCACAACCACAAACCGCAAGTGACTATAAAAGGATCTAAGTGCAATGCGTACACTAAATTGAAACAGCGAAGTACTTTGAAACTTCTACCTGAATCTGCTTCATGGTGATCTTCTCCTCTTGGGCAACTACGGCTGCGGCCACTACGATGTCCAAAGGAGAGGTGATGGGAGCAGCTATTGGGCTGTCCACATCTATGAATGCAACTAATGGCTGTGGATCCTCAGTGCCTACAATGGCGAGGTGGGCCTCATGATGTCCTTTGCCCTTCTTCTTAAACTGGAAAGCATCAATAACGTGCTTCTCAATCTTCTGGCCATGCTGGGCCAACTCTTCGAACTCCCGGTTCATGATGCTAGTGATGAGGACATGACCCCTATAGATACAATCAAATTTGCTATGCTTGCTGTACCAAATATAAGAGCTTGTGCACTTCACTTAAATTATCAGGTGAGCTTGTTTTTAGGAGTGTCTTTATATTATATAAACTATACGATGCTACCTAATGATGAAAATGTATATTTGTGCAGCACCACATCACTTTGTGTCCAAGCCAAGCAAGAGTTCAAATTGGATACGTTCTGGAATCCAATTCGGCCTTCGGAGACAGCCCTGACTTCAAACAGGCATAACTTTCGCATACGAACTCCATTTGAGGTCTACGAGTACTTGATTGAAATCGTATCTCGTCCTCTTTTCAAACGGATCCAACCTCACCTCCAAATTCCTTCTGTGCACACCGCAATCATCGAAAAAAGGTGCTGCATCACCTGTTTGGGCCAAATTGGGCTTTGTAACCTATTTGGGCCGATCACCTCCTTGGCCACCCCCCTTGGGCCACACTATTTATGGTCGTACTGTTCATGTGAATAGTACTCATAAATAGTACCATCCCCTTAGCTCTTGGATATGTGCAGCTCCCCTCCCCTATATAAGGAGGTCGCACCCCTCTAGTTTTCTGAGATTTCGTTGAGTTAAGGTTTAGCCATTGTACAAACTTCTGTTCTTCAGTTGTGTCGGACAACCACTAGTCAAGACAGCTTTCGGAATCCCAACTTATCAATATTTCAATCCATATTTGCAATTTCAGATTGCTTTATCTTG
The DNA here is from genome assembly GCA_036346255.1 of Ampelocalamus luodianensis. Classification (NCBI taxonomy): domain Eukaryota; kingdom Viridiplantae; phylum Streptophyta; class Magnoliopsida; order Poales; family Poaceae; genus Ampelocalamus; species Ampelocalamus luodianensis. The sequence goes on along the minus strand of CM070620.1, from coordinate 69,302,535 downwards.
TCCTTGCGTGCTTCTTCGGTCTATGCAGGAATCGACCTTCGTGGTTAGATCAACCGGGTATTCGTACACAGTTGATAACGACTTGTTAATCAGTTCAGCGATTGCGTGGTTGCGAGCCTTGCGTGTTCATAGCCAGGATCGTCAGAGTTGAGCGACGCCTACTGAACTTATCGTTCTCATCGAAAGATCGGACCAACAAAACAAGGACCTTCGGGTTCATCAGGTGGTATCAGAGCTTCAGTTGATCGGTGAGAGTTTCTAGTTTTCTAGTAGTAGATTCGTTTTTCATACCTAGATTCCAGAAATTGCCAAAAAAATATTGCATCTATCATCCATACCGACGACCCCTTTGAGCATTTGCCATTTTTCTTTTCGGTATTTTGCTTGTTGAATCATTAGTTGCATCGTCGTGTCTAGTTGCTGATCTTTGGTTTTAGTTATTGTCTAGTTAGTCATTGTATAGATTGTTTCTCGTGTTTTCCTTCACGTTGCTTGATCGTTCGTTTAGGGTTCTTAGTTTTTGCATCTAAAACAGAAAATTTGTGGGTTAGAACTCCTCTAATCCGCACCAAAAAATAGAAAATCCGTACTGTTGTTCATCTGGAAAAAAAAAGAGGGTTGCTGTGATCTTTTGGGAGAATTGTTGTTATTTGCAACTTACGGCAAACCTTAGGGCCGACCAAATATTAGAATGAAAAAAAGACAGCCGCATAGAACAAAAGTCGCGGTAGAAAAAAAAAGAAAATAAAAGTGCATATAAAGTGGTGGAGACCTTCTACATATAACCAAAAGCTTTCACAAAAAAATTCAGCAAGTTTGGCTCACGGGTTTGAAAGATATGGCGGTTTCAAATTTAAACCCGAGACGGTTTCGAGTCCGAGTAGAATTCCATATCCGAGGCACCTTTAGTAAAACGGGCATAACTTTTGCATACGGTGTCCGTTTTTGACATTCTTATGCTCGTTTCGAAGCTAATGACGAGGCACATCTTTTCCATGTAAGACACTTGTTGCCCTCTAGGTGATGAGGACATCAACCCTTCGGATACAACCACTACTCCGCCTCCAACCGGGCGATTCGACTGCCATCGATTCGACTGCGTCAAGCGCTACTCCAACATGCTGACGAATTTACTTTATTTATATCTGGTGCTGTGACACCTCACATTGGGCTGAGAGCCTTATATTTATATTAATTATTTGGCCCAAAGGGTAGCCACTGCTCTAGGTTATTTGGACCGACCACCTCCTTGGCCTATTTGGGCCGACCACCTCCTGGGCCGCCTCCACCTGGGCCGAATGCACTATTCATGATACTGTTCACATGAACAGTAACCCCCATGAATAGTACCATATTGCTAACTCTTAGACATTTGCGGCTCCCCCTCCCCTATATAAGGAGGTCGCACCCCTTTAGTTTTCTTTGGATTTTGTTTAGTTAAAAGTTAGCCTTGTTGCAATTTCGTGTATTGGCTTGTGTCGACTAGACCAACCACAATACCGTTTCAAAATCCCAACTCAATTCAATATTTTAATTCCTATTTAGAATTTCAGATTGCTTTATCTTTTTCTTGTGTGCTTCTTCGGTGTATGCAGGAATCGACCTTCGTGGTCAGGTCATCCGGGTATTCGTGCACGGTTGATAACGACTTGTCAATCAGTTCAGTGATTGCGTGGTTTCGAGCCTTGCATGTTCGTAGCCAGGATCGTAAGAGTTGAGCGACACCTACCGAACTTATCGTTCTCATCGAAAGATCGGGCCAACAATCGGACCTTCGGGTTCATCAGGTGGTATCAGAGCTACAGTTCATCGGTGAGATTTTTTTCCTACAGTCCAAATAGCCAAAAAAATTAGGTTTAGTTCATCGTCCAAACCAATTTGTGCCTTTGCAATTTTTCTTTTTAGTTTGCGTTGTTGAATTGTCGTTGCATCGTCGAGTCTTTATGCTGGTTTTCTGTCTAGATTGGTCAAGTTTTAGGGTTTCTTGTCGAACGTCTAGTTTGTTCTCCCTCCCTGCCGCGATCATCTTTAGGGTTCAGCCTGGGAGCAGCACCTCCCAGGTTCCTTTGCCGTCGTGTTGCTGTTCTTCGGCAATTCATACAATCACAAGCATACAAAGGGCAAACAGCAAACATTACAAAAAAAAACAGAGAGCATCTAGCGCAGCAGCAGATTCAATCTATCGGGCAGAGCCCGCGTGCTCACATCGGCCGCAGTGCCTCCAAACAGCGGCTGCGTCCGCTAGCGTTGTTCCCTCGGCGATTCATCCACAGCAAGACAAACCGAGGCAGTAGATCAAAAAGAAAAGAAAAAAATCTCTGCTCGGTGTTGATCTGGAGCCGATTCGGGACGAGCCGCCGCCGCCTTGCGTCGCCGCCTCCGCAGGTGTCAAAACCCGGGATTAATATCCCAGATCCTCTGTGCATTTCTAAACTAGTCCCATGATCAGTTGCTAGTTCACACAGTAAACAAATATGGTAACAAATTCATATCACAACTTTATTAATAATCAACAGAATTTATTACAAAAGAGGCTTACAAGCCAACAATAAAGAACACAGCGGAAGACGAAGAAGAAGTAGTAGGGTCCAGCAATCTGCCACAGGCAATCGACTGGGGTAGCGGCCTAGTCGTCGAGATCCACATCGGTAGCAAAAGTCCTTCTCCTCTGAAATTTTGTTTGCATAAAGTAAGTATGAGCACAACTTCCGTGCTCGCAAGTTACACCCGTCAAGTAACAGAATGACATGCATATATGGATGTAACAAGGATGGCTTATGGGTTGATTTGCATAAAGCAGCATTTTCTTTAAATACTTGTACTAAGTTCTAAAGCAGTTATTTTATAACTACAAATCATTTTGTAAATTCTCAGATTTATAGTCAGATAACATTCACACATGAATGGTGAAGGATACCCTCCTATCACATGGCTTCCTGCCCAAATCCCATTTGGATAAACCAGTTTGAAGAAGTCTTTTTCAAACAAAATCAAAGTCTAACTTTGAGCAGTTCTGCTAGCATGTCCATGACCGTGGACACGGCTATTCGAATAGTTTTACAATCTGCAGAGGTTGTACAGCTTTACCCACAAGACACGACTTCTCTAGTTTATTCGGTATCCGTCGATACCACCGCCACTACCTTAGGTAGCGGTCTAGAGCATGTGTCAAGGCCTTTACAATGCGCCATCCTTCCGATCTACCCTCTCTAAGGTTTCGCCACTCCTTTGGAATGAAAACCTCGGGTTGGGCCCTCTTGAGCGGTGGGGCGACATAGTCATGAAAGACAACCCACCGAAACAGTTGGATCGACCGCGATGGAACTTTGCAAATTAGTCAGCCAGGTCCTACTCCCCATACTGAGGACATGTGGTGGTACGGTATGGCTTAGCATCATGCACTCGAAGACCGGTTCTTAACTGACTTGGGTAACTTTTCAACAAAACCCATGGGCCTCAACCATACTCGATTGAGCCCGTGCAGGAACATGCACCCACCAAACATCCATTATGTCCAAGTCCAAACCCATTTTTATTTTATTTTCCAGGTAAAGGTATTTTATAAACCTTTTATGGTAAAACAATACCATAGATCCAATTTAATTCAAATTTGAAATATTTGGCTAAAAACTTCCCAAATACAAGATTTGATCTAGGCATTGGCTAAGCATTTAATTATTTTCAATATTATTTTATCTAATGGTGACAAGGAAATGATAATCAATATTCAATTTGGCTATACATAAGGAATTGGAATAACTAAGTATTTAAACAGGGGATTAAAATAACTGGATAAAAATTATGCATGCAATAGTAATTTAAAAACAGAATTAAATAAAATTAAAATAATGGGATTGATATGATCAAGGGTATAACTTGTCTTGCTTGGTTACTCGTTGTTCTCAAACGGCGTCGCAATCCGACCGTCCGAAGTCGTCGAAAACTATACGCGTAAACGATCCAAATTCAACTAACATTCAAATGAAATCCAAATAAATATTAAATAAATACTAGGGGGGAGGTATTGACTTCATATGAATTTAGGAAGTTGAATCGACGGAATCGGAGTTCGTGTGAAGGAGAACGAATACCCGGAAGGTTGATTATCACATGAAAAGATGAAATTCCGAATTTCAGAATTTAAGGAATTATTTTTCTGAAAGAAATCCCTTTATTGTGTTAGCATGGTGTCTGCAGGTGGGAAAATGAATTTTCGACCGAATTTATTTTGTAAAGAAAAAATTGTTGGAGTCAATGACATGTGGGTCTAGGTCCACGAAAATGGGTTTGGTCCACGGTGGACCGGTCCAAGGAATAGTGCCAGCCACGTAAGCGCACACGTGGGCTGCCACGTGGGCTTGGGCGGTGAGGTGACCGTGACATGGCAGTGGCGAATTATTACGAAATTCAAAATTTTGTTTGAATAGAAAGGTAGATAATATTGAAAGGAACATGTAGGTAAAAGGGTTCGAGCAATTACCCAATGGATGAAGAGATCGGGTTCGACGAAGTTCTCATCGGACTTAGGGAAGAAGATGTGGCCGGTGTTGAAAAATTAAGTAAATCAAAATTTCACTTGAATAGAAATGTGGAGAATCTCAATAGAAACTCACCGGTCAAATTTGGTGCACAACGGAGTAACGGATGAGGAGATCGGGCTCGCCGGAGTTGTCGTCGGAGTTGGAGAAGAAGACCGTCGGTACTTTTGTGGCCGCGGTGAACCAACAGGATAATCAAAATTCGGCTTGAATAGAAATGTAGAGAATCTCGAGAAGAACTCACCGGTAAAATTTGACGAACAACGGAGCTACGGATGAGGAGATCGGGCTCGCCGGAGTTGTCGTCAGAGTTGGAGAAGAAGGGCTAGCAGAGGGGTCTCCGGGAGGATTTTGGCAAATCTGAGCGAGAGGGATGTGGGGAATGGGGTGGAGAAGCTACGGTTCAATTTATAGGGCCAAAGGAGTAACGGTTTGGCAGGAATTGCTCGCCGGAGTTGTTGCCGGAATTAATGCATCCGCCGGAGTTACTGTAGCAGACAGAATATTCCAAGGAATATTCCTTTTCAAAATTCGAAAAGACACCAATTAATTCCGGAAAAATAGCAAATTAATTCTAAAAATCCGAAATAAATTACGGATATTAAATACAACATTCTGAATTCAAATAAAATATCAATAATAATAATAACAATTTTATTATTACAAAATAATTATTTTTATATTGCTAAAAATTGTTTTTAAACTTGAAAAATAATAATATAGGTCTAAAAATTCAATGAATTTTTAGAGTAGTTAAATAGGGTATTGTGAGCTTAAATAAAATATTTTAAACACAAATTTGGTTTTTATTTGCGTTCAGCAATTCATTTTTAATTGCTAGATATTACAAAAAAAAAAAAAGAGACTTTTAGAAAATAGCAAATAAAATCCAAAAATTCTAGAAAAATTCACAGAAATTCCTAGAGTTATTTTGGACTTAAATAAAATAGTTCCAACTTATAATTGGTAATAGTTTTTGTAAATAAATTATTTTGGCTTTAAAAAATTTAGGAAAAAACTTTTAAAATTCCAGAAAATTCTAGAAATTAATTAAAATTTTATTTTTCAGATCAAACCAAATAAAACTTCAAGAATTTCAAGTTAATTTTTCTTTTGACTTTTAAAACTTCAGAAATTCAAATAAAGCAATGAAACTCTTTCAAATTTCAGAAAATCCAATAAAATAATAATTTTATTTATTTTTATTTTGTTAACAGAACTTTGGGATGTTACAGCAGGGCCCACGTCGCCTCCGGCCCGAGCCGCCCCCGCCTTGCTCGAATGGCCGCCGCCGCTGGAGCTTGCGCCGCGCATGGCCGTCGCCATCGCGAGGCACAGGGTCGCCGCCACCGTCGCGCAGCAAGGCGCTCACGTCCTTCACCGCTTCGGGGACCCGCCATCGCCGCAGCTTGGGGCCGCCGCCGTCGCTGACTCCATCCGGGGCCGCCGCTTGGGAGAATCGCCGTCGTTGCTATCGCCAAATCCCTCGGCGTCACCATCGGACCCGCTCCACCCGCACTGCTCCTCATATTCGCCGCCTCTGGCCCGAGCCGTCGCTGCCATCCGGCCGCCTCCGTCGCTACATCACGGAGCGCCGCCTCCGCACGGGTCGACCCGCCGCCGCCGATCGCGTCGATCTCCGGTCCGGCCTGCACCGCCGCACCACCTCGCGCCGCGATCGCCGAGCCGCTACCACCGCCATCTCCACCGGGCCTCAAGCCGACGCCGCTGCTGCTCGGCCCGCAACCGCGCCGCCGGTCCTGCGCGCCGCCTTAATCTCCGCCGCCTATTATTACAAGCCACCGCGCCGCCTTGCGTGTGCTGCCATTGCCGGAAACCGCCGCCGCCATTGAGAAGCGTCGCCGGGACCGCCGTTCTGCCGTCTGGTTGAGCCAAAGTCTGAGGATCCAAGATTTTTGTTTGTGGGTTTCGGTTCCAGTAGCTTCTTAGGCTTTAAAGAAAAAGGAAAGAGCTGGAAAAAAAAGAAAGAGAGAAGAGAAGAGAAGGCTCGGTTTTTTCGCCATTGCCACAGTAAAAAATCGATTTTTGTTACTGTAGCAACCTGAAAAATTCTAGTTTTTGGTCCCAATGGTGTTTTGAGGTAGAAGGAAAAAAAGATCTTTGCTCGGTGTTGATCTGGAGCCAATTCGGGACGAGAAAAAAAAGAGAAGAAGAAAAAAAAAGGAAAAGAAAGAGAAGAAGGGCAAAAAAAAAAGAGAGAGAAGAAGAAGAAGCAAAACAAATTTCAGAGCGGCCTCTTTTCTTGACATTATTTCCTTGTTCAGTTGGGCATAATTCATCAATTACTCGCTTGCTTTGTTGGTTCTTGTACTAGCCCGCCGTTGTTGCTACTAGTCGTTCTTTTGAGTTGCTCTAGCTAGGCTTGGTTTAGACTAGGACCAGCACTTGTGACTAGTACTTTGAACTGTTTTTCAACTTTACATACTAAATTGAATAATTGCTATTCCTTTGCTACATACTAGCCTTCCGAGCTCCACTTCCTACTAACTCAGCAGGTGCTGTTCCTCGCAATCGTTGGGCTAATCGCAAGTGAGAGTATCACGAACCAGCCACCAGTTGTACCACTTTCTTGCTGCATTGGTAAGAACTTGTAAGAACTGGGTATAATCTTGAGTGTGAATGACTTGTGAAACTCAAGAACCTAGTAGTTTATAGGGACATATACACTGTGATTTGTTTCTTTGTTTAGTACTAACTATGGCAGGTTCACGGGATGAGTTTCCGCTAGATCCACGTCTTCTTCGTGCCATTGAACGGGAGCGCAAGAAAGTCCGCGAGGAAGTTGCACGTTTGAGACAAGATCGTCCACCAAGGGAGGTATATAATCGTGATAGTACGTCTGATCAAACTAAACTCACTGTGCCTTCTTTTGCAGGGAATTATGATCCTGATGTTTATCTCACATGGGAATTAGTTGTACAACAATTATTTGCATGCCATGAATTTTCTGATCATCTAAAAGTTAGGGCTGTTACCCGTGAGTTTTATGATTTTGCTTCTATTTGGTGGAATGAATACTGTCGTACTAATCAGAACATACATAGAACATGGAATGCTTTGAAGAGAGCAATGAGACATAGATTTGTACGTTCATATTATTCTCATGAATTGCTTAATAAATTGCAATGCTTAAGACAAGGTAATAGTTCTGTAGAGGATTATTATCAAGATTTGCAAACTGCCTTGTCTCGTTGTGGTTTAGAAGAAACTGAAGATGCGAAGATAACTAGATTTCTAGGAGGATTAAACCATCAAATTCGGAATAAACTTGTTTATAAACCTCCCACTGTCACTCTTTTGTTTCGTCTTGCTTGCCAAGTTGAAAAAGAAGTACAGGGACAACAATCCAAGATCGTTCGTGCTTTTTCGTCTACTTCCACTACACCTTCACGTGTACATGAAACAAATAAGCGCACGGTACAAACCTCCGCATCAAGATCATCTTCGGTTGCTTCTCCTCCTGCTGCATCTACCATGATTGCCGCCCCTGCTGCTGTGGGCGTTACTCTGTCTCGTTGTCTTGCACCCTTGGCTCGCTCATTATTAATTGAGTTGGAGCAAGAAGAAGAAAGAAAACCTTTTGACTACTCACCAACTCCAGTACCAACATCATCTGAGTCGAGCCTACAAGGTAATACCAAAGGTACTGATTTGAACACACAACCTAAGAACAATAACCATGATTTCATGCCTAGTATCATTGAGCAAAGGGAAAATCAGATTGTAGTAGAAACCACTGCATCACATGAGGTGGATGAACCTAGTGCTGAGAAGGTAGAAATTAATTTTCTAGCTACAGAATCTGATATTATTAAGAATTTGCATGAATCCTGTGATAATTTGATTGGTTTGCCAGTTGAGTTGAGTGCACCATGTGATAAAATTGCTGATTTACCTGCTGACTTGAGTGCACCAAGTGATAAACTAATTGAATTGTCTGCTGTTTTGAATGATTCATGTGATGATTTAATCGCATACAATGATCATGTGGAATTGGTTAGACATAAAGACGTTTTGAATATAATTTCTCCTGCTGACTCTTTATGTTACATTATGTTGGATCCACCTGTGAAATTGTCACATGCTATGGAAAAAGTTTCTGTAATTGCACGTTCGAAATCCTTGTTTAGCGCCTACACTCCTGGATATAAGTTTAATTTGATTGGAGATTATGGTGTAGACAATCAATTTGTTGTATATCGAATATGCATAACTTGTGATCACATGGATGATTTGAAGCTTGTTGTTTCAAACAACAATTCTTGTGTGTTGAATTTTGTGGATTCTCCTATACCTATATGTTTATCTCTTATTGCACCATCTAGCATTGGCAATCTGAATAATTATGTTGAAGTATGGAAGAACTTACAAATCTTTTCACCCTTGCTAGATGAATTTGCCATTACTCAATTGAACTCTGATTATATGAATGACTTGTGCACTTTGAACTCAATTGTTGTGTTGCCCATTAATTTACAAAAGTTGAGGACAATTTTCTTTCATCACCGGGCAATGTATCACTCTACTGTTTACTTCACTTATACTTACAAATTGAGTTGCACACTGAATGCTATGAGAAAATGTACATGTGTTAATTTGATGCATGCACAATCACCTTTCTCTATTTCGTTTCCACTTGCTGTTGCTAACATCTTGCAGAAAGATGAGAATGCATTGCTCCAAGTTTTAAAGCTTCTTTTGCCGCTGGAGGATGGGCGTGAGTCGAGGACGACTCAAATGCAAGAAGGGGAGGGTGATGAGGACATCAACCCTTCGGATACGACCACTACTCCGCCTCCAACCGGGCGATTCGACTGCCATCGATTCGACTGCGTCAAGCGCTACTCCAACGTACTGACGAATTTACTTTATTTATACCTGGTGCTGTGACACCTCACATTGGGCCGAGGACCTTATATTTGTATTAATTATTTGGCCCAAAGTGCAGCCACCGCTCTAGGTTATCTGGACTGGCCACCTCCTTGGCTTATTTGGGCCGACCACCTCCTGGGTAGCCTCCACCTGGGCCGAACGCACTATTCACGGTATTGTTTATGTGAACAGTAACCCCCGTGAATAGTACCATATTGCTAGCTCTTAGATATTTGTGGTTCCCCCTCCCCTATATAAGGAGGCTGCACCCCTTTAGTTTTCTTTGAATTTTGTTTAGTTAAAAGTTAGCCTTGTTGCAACTTCGTGTATTGACTTGTGTCGACTAGACCAACTATAATACCGCTTCAAAATCCCAACTCAATTCAATATTTCAATTCCTATTTGCAATTTTAGATTGTTTTATCTTTTTCCATGGCATGTGACAATTTCATAGGTAGATCCAACATAATGTAACATAAAGAGTCAGCAAGAGAAATTCTAGTCAAAACGTCTTTATGTCTAACCAATTCCACATGATCATTGTATGCGATTAAATCATCACATGAATCATTCAAAACAGCAGATAATTCAATTATTTCAGCACATGGTGCACTCAAGTCAACAATTTTATCACATGGTGCACTCAACTCAGCTGGCAAACCAATCAAATTATCACAGGATTCATGCAAATTCTTAATAATATCAGATTCTGTAGCTAGGAAATTAATTTCTACCTTCTCAGCACTAGGTTCATCCACCTCATGTGATGCAGTGGTTTCTACTACAATCTGATGTTCCCTTTGTTCAATGATACTAGGCATGAAATCATGATTATTGTTCTTAGGTTGAGTGTTCAAATCAGTACCTTTGGTATTACCTTATAGGCTCGACTCAGATGATGTTGGTACTGGAGTTGGTGGGTAGTCAAAAGTTCTTCCTTCTTCTTCTTGCTCCAGCTCAATTAACAATGAGCGAGCCAAGGGTGCAAGACTACGAGACAAAGTAACGCTCACAGCAGCAGGAGCGGCAATCATGGTAGATGCATCAGCAGGAGAAGCAACCGAAGATGATCTTGATGCGGAGGTTTGTACCGTGCGCTTATTTGTTTCATGTACACGTGAAGGTGTAGTGAAAGTAGACGAAAAAGCACGAACGGTCTTGGATTGTCGTCCCTATACTTCTTTTTCAATTTGACAAGCAAGACAAAACAAACGAGTGACAGTGGGAGGTTTATAAACAAGTTTATTCCGAATTTGATGGTTTAATCCTCCTAGAAATCTAGTTATCTTCGCATCTTCAGTTTCTTCTAAACCACAACGAGACAAGGCAGTTTGCAAATCTTGATAATAATCCTCTACAGAACTATTACCTTGTCTTAAACGTTACAATTTATTAAGCATTCACGAGAATCAGCTGGTGACCTTGTGCGAGAGTGATGCCTCATCTTCTTGAAGGCGAAGATCAAGGCCAGATAGACCTTCATCGGAGAAGGCAAATGTGCCAATGGTGGTGTCACAAGCATGGGAGGAGGCGGACCATAAGGTGAGTGGAAGAGTTAGCAAAGGAAGAAGAGAGGAAGGGAGCGACGGTCAGCTACCCGCTTATAAAACGGCAATCCCCTAAGCATTTTTATTAACTTTTACTTCTGAAAGTAGCAATAAATCGTGAGTGGAATTGAAACAGATCTGAAACTCCTCATTCTTAATTTTTCATTTTGAAATTAGTTGGAAACATATTTTATGTAAGAAGTGCTTCAAGTCTGTACCATAGGCGCAAGAGTAACGTCAAAAGCAATGCTACAGTGGACTGCCATGCGACATAGCAATGTTCTTTTTTTTGGAGAGTGACGTAGCAATGTTCTATTACAACTCAAAGGACAAAGCCTTAAGCCTCACTGGAAATCATCTCAGAAAATTCCTTGCAGTTGATATTGATGGAAGAAATTTCAAGTAAAATCCTCCCCAAGACATGCAACACAGAAGCTTCAGTTCTATACATTAGCTTCAGATACTACTACGAGGGGATAGATAAGCCAAATGTGTACAGAGGAAACAACATAACTGTGCCGTTTAAAATATGAGAATTTAAAGGCCAAAAAATGCTCTCATTTTAAGATAAATACTTGTAGTTGCCACAGCAAAACCATCTGATCCAATGTGTATCACTTCTGACGTCTCCTATCTTTCTCCATTCTTCAGTTTTCTAGTCAGTGTTGCAGCAGTAAACAAAGCTTCTTTCTCAAACAGCGAGATCTCGATATTCCTGCAAAGACGATGAAAATTAAAGCCATAAGAAACTTCACGTAAATTTTTAGGCAGATCCATACTGATTAACTGGCTGCCATGGAATGCAGCGACAGACCAGACTGGTTGCTGCCAATAATCAGCTGGTAGCACTGGTTGGTAGCAACAATCAGTCTCCTGACAGCTTTTAAAACCTGGTGGCCATTACCATACTGAAACAAAATACTCACGAGTTGATCTTTCTTAGATTCTGAAAAGCGGATACAAAACTGCAAGATATCTGTAGCAGAGTTGCTCCGATCTTTTTTGTTGTATCATTAGTTTTGTCAGAATCACCTTGAACAGACAGGCAGACCTGAAAATATGCAATGACTAAATTACAAAGGTAGATTGTAGTAACTGCAAATATATCAGAACATGAGGGGCAGGAATATGAAACTATATTCTAAAGAAGTGTATGCACCTATTATTTCGATCATACTGTTTCCAAGGTAACATAAAATGAATTAGCTACTTGCTTCTATCATGCATGTGAAGAATGCCCACGGGATCTAATTAAAGAAAAATGCCAAAATCTAGACACAAACATGTGTAAGCCCATAAAACAAAAAATAAATTATGCATCATCGTGATGAAATGTAACCTGCAAAAACTACAAGTAGCAAACTTTCAAGTCCCTAACCTGGTACGCATGTGCTAAAAGAAGCTGAGCAACTTCTGAACTCATCTTTTTTACAATGGCTTTTGCGCTTGTTGCTGTTGAGAATAAACCCAGAACACTTTCCAATGTCAAATCCTGTTGTGAATTATCTGACCTCCGAGTACGAACTGCAGGCTATAAAGAAAAAAATGTTGGAATGAACCATTAATCTATTCCAATAGGCCAAAAGCCAATATAACATGTACAGAGTAGGCAATATGCAAAGAACACCCAAAACTAGTATACATATGTAAAACAACCCCCCCCCTCCCCCCCTCAAAATCATGGTGGATCAACCAACACTGAGTTTAGAGAGGTAGAAACTGTGTTGAGCTCTAGTCTATGCCATAGTGAAAAATATGCTAACTGAAACTCCAAATGCATGTACCGAAAAGTAATAATTTAGTCTTACACCTGCGATCTCATGTACGGAGTATCTACTCCAATGTGCTTGGTGAGCTCATACTTCACTGAATCTCGAGCAATGCTGATCACACCAGTATTGTCTGATAAGAGAGGAGTCGGTGCAGAAACTGAAACACTGAAATTCTCAAGTAACCACCGAAACCAAGTGATCTCAGTTGTCAACGACATCATGACTCTCAACTCAGCCTCAACACTCGAACGGGAAACGGCGGTCTGATTCTTGGTCTTACAAGCAATCAGAGAGAAACTAAGAAAAATACAATAGGCAGAAAGAGACCGGCGATCATAATGATCGCTAGCCCAGGTCGCATCAAAGTACGCCTGAAGCTGCAGAGAACTGGAGCAAGGAAAGAAAAGACGACGAGTGATGGTTTCGCGAAGATATCGCAGAACACAGAGAAGGTGACTGTAGTGGAGCCGAGTGGGAGCATAGACGAACTGACTCAAGATATGAACTGGGTGAGAAATGTCAGGTCGAGTGATCCCAAGGTAGACGAGCCTCCCGACAAGATAGCGGTAACGAGTGGTGTCCTCCAGAGGCTCACCATCAGTAGACCGAAGGTGAACACCAAGCTCCATAAGAGTATACACCATGCGCTGATTAGTGAGACAAGCGTGAGCAAAGATATCCTCAATATACTTCTCCTGGGAGAGGTAGTAGCCCTCAGGCGTAGAAGTAATCTCAATCCCAAGGAAGTAACGAAGAGGATCCAAATCAGACATTAAGAACTACTCACCGAGACACTCCTTCACAAAGACAATGTACTGAGAGTCATCTCCAGTAATGATCATGTTATCCACATATAGAAGGAGGAGCGTTCGACCCCGAGGAGAAGTGTGTACAAAGAGGGCAGGGTCGTGATCACTAGCGGTGAAGCCGACAGCAGTAACATCAGAGGAGAAGCGGTCAAACCAAGCACGAAGAGCTTGTTTGAGCCCACAGAGAGAGCGACGTAGGCAACAAGCCATACCATCAAGGACAGAATACCTAGAGGCGGCTGCATGTAGACCTCACGTGGTTCGCCATTGAGAAAGGCATCTTGACGTCCAGCTGAGAAATGGATCACTGTCGAACATGGGCCACATCAAGGAGTATGCGAACAGTGGTCACGTGAGCGACAGGGGCGAAGGTTTCATCGTAGTCATAACCATGCTCGTACTGAAAACCATAGGGCACAAGACGAGCCTTGTAGTGCTCAAGAGAACCATCCGAGCGGGTCTTGATCTTGTACACCCACTTGCTCGTGATAGGAGTGACACACATAGGTAAGGGCACAAGAGCCTTGTAGTACGCTCCAAAGCAGCAATCTCCTCAGAAATCGCGAGCTGCCACTCAGGGTGAACAACAGCCTCATGGTAGGTCGTAGGCTCAGAAAGAGCAGCGGTTGCGAAGCCGTAGCGCTCAGGAGGCTAGACAGTGCAACGATCATGAAGATCGTATCTGGGAGGAGAATGTGGAGTAGGACCCAGTAAGGACAGAGAAGAAGAACTGGGGATAGAGCCTAGCAAAGACGAAGGCTCAACTAGAGAAGAAGTAGGCCGAGGACCGCGAGTAGCGTAGGGAAAAGAGTGGAACCTCAACAAAAGAGCTGGAAGGAAACTCCGGAGAAGAGGGAACAAGTGGAGCCAGAGGAGAGAGAAGCGAAGAAGGTGGGGCGGAAGCGAAACAGAAGTAGAAAGCTAAGTATCAGGAAAAGTTAGAAAGGAGATCGACTCAAGAAGAGAGTCTAAGCTGACAATAGAGGGATGAGGGTAGTAAGGTCGGGACTCATCGAAGGTGACGTCTCGAGAGATCCTCATCCAGCGAGCAACAGGGTCATAGCAGCGATAACCCTTATGCTCAAGACTGTAGCCAAGAAAAACACACTCAAATGACTAAACAGTCAGCTTGGTACGCTCACAAGGTGGAAGAAGGACGAAGCAGACACAGCTGGAACAACGAAGGTGACTGTACTCGGGAGCCCAGCCGTAGAGATGCTTAACAGGAGTACAACCCTGAAGAGCAGTTGAAAGTTGCATGTTGATGAGGAAAGCAGCAGTGGAGACAGTGTCAGCCTAGAAGTGAGGTGGAACAGAAGAAGCAAGCATGAGAGCGCGAGCTGTCTCAAGCAAGTGACGATGTTTACACTCAAGAGACATCATTCTGAGCGTGAGCACCAGGACAAGAGTACTAGGGAAGAGTACCCTGCTCAGCGAGAAAGCGACAGAAAGCAGCAGATAGGTATTTGCCAGCAAAATCAGCATGAAAAACACAACTGGCCGAATCAAATTGAGTCCGAACAATGGTGGCAAACATCTGGTAAATAGAGAACCTGACTGCGAGAGGACATGAAATAGATCCAAGTATGACGAGAATAATTATCAATAAAGATCGCATAGTATCAAGGACCCCTTTCAAAACGATAGGAGCTGGACCCCAAACGTCGGAGTGAACAAGATCAAAAAAACAAGCCGAGACAGAGTCACTAGAGGGATAGGGAAGCTGCAGCTGCTTGCCTAGCTTGCAACTCATACAAGGTAAAGAGGTGTCACTAGAAACAGACCAAGAAAACCACAACTTATTAGAGACGACAGTTGTGATCCACAGAGATGACCCAAACGATGATGCCACTGAGCAAAGCAGTAGAAGACGCAGCAAAAACAGAGGCTCACGTGTGAGGAGCGACGGCGGCAACGGCGACGGCGGTCAGGTGAGGTATTGGGATAACCCTAGCTCTGAAACCAATGGGCCAAAGGCCAATATAATATGTACAGGGTAGACAATATGTAAAGAAAACCCTAAGCTAATATACATATGTAACAAAAAGAAGGTAGCAATAACATCTATGAATTTACTTCCATTACAAAATGAACAAATGCAGTGGAAGCTCACAAGTGTATAAGATAATGAAAAGAATCCACTAATCACAACACGGCAACACGCCAATATTAGCAATTCATTCAACAAGTATCTCTAGTCCAAAATAGATGCCATCGTAGCTCTATGCACACACAAAAAGGAAGAAGATAACGACTTTATTTGTGACATATATTTGCCCCTATTAGTTGATATTGATACCTCTCTCGGACAACTACTACCAATAAGCATTTAATATGGCCATCTGGTGGGAAAAGTTGCCTACAAAAACCAAAACTACCTTACTACAATGACATCTAAACTGGGTTGAAGGTAGTATTTTTTATCGATATGTCTAAAACAATAATTAGTCTACCCAGCACACAAAAAATAATTAATTTACAGGGGTGATCAACGCCTCTGATTCAGATGTGACAGCTGAAATTAGCAAGTCTGCAAATGTTAGCATAAGTTGCAAGAACCAAAATTGTTATTTGGAAATTAGAGTTCATTTTCACTTTGACCAAATTCAAGGCAATTCAGCCTATTAGATAGAACTTGTAGAAAAACTTAAAGATGTTTTTTTTTTTTACTTTCAGAACTCAGTTTGACATTAAATGTACAGTTTGACACTTTGGCATTAATGAATAAAACAAAATAGTTCAGATTATCACAGTCAAGACATGATGAGGGTGGAAATTCTATATTGGAGAGAAGTCAAATTGGATCAGCTGGAAAGCGACACTACTGGTACCAACATTTGCTTTGAGACCTTAATGAATATAATAAGTTGCATACTGAAACACCAAAGTGTGTCTCATAAGGGGCATTTCTTAAGTTGCACACAAGTCTTTTGCATGTTTGGAAGTCAGAAGATTGAAGACAAGAAAATTTACCATACCTTGCCACAATATTTTGAAAAGTACTGTAAAATAATCTCCAGTTTCCACTTCCATTCCATGAATGCCTGTTATAATTGATTAATAAATCATTAATTTGCTATTGAAGGTACAACTACAAAAGATAACTGTAGAAATGGAGTACTGAGAAAATGAGCAGTGCAAACAAAAACGTAGTTAAGAAATAGTAAGTACATATGCATGCAGGCATATAATTTATAAATTGCACAAGTACTACCAACGTTTTTGTGCATCTTCTTTATCTTGTTTCTCAACAATGCATTACACAGAAGTTTAAGGAATATCTGTATTTTTTCCCATTCCTGGGAAAAATCCAACAGCACAGCTGCCGAATTATTGATTGATGAATTAACAGGACAGAAAAGCTGCTTAAATTTCCAAAGTCGAATCAAGGCTTCCAATATAGTAGGTGGTCTTCATTTTTTTTCTTTACAGCTAGCATGAGGCAAACTACATGCGATGAAGTCAAAATTACAGCTTTCAGACCAACAAATGTTGGAACAAAACAACTGTGAGTGGGTTTACAACAAGCTATTGATGCATGACCAATTCAGTTTCTCATGCAAGTTTAGCACTGCAACAACATAAAGTTTAGATATCCATGAAAAATGACAGATCAAGCGATCGCAATGATTTGTGGTTACCAAAAGAAATGGGGATAAATAGCTTATGTTGTAAGTTAGCTCATCTAAAATAACTTCCAATGTAGGATTCCTGCAAAGAGAGAAATGGAATGTCAGAAATTAACAAAGGGTACCTTCCCTGAGAAAATGAAACTCAGAAACATAACCTGAACCCATCAGCTCTTGAAGTCAGACCCAATGTGTCTGCTTCTTTCCTAATCGAGTCAAGGTTCATAACCTAGAAAAACTTGAAAGGGTTAGCACTGTATTTCAAGCAAGCCATGTGTATCACCAAATACTATGTACTCACCATAACGAAAAGTTTCTGAACAGATACAAGTGCTTTTCTTTCGAACTCACATGATGAAAAGGTTAAGGAAGAATCTAGATGAGATGCTGGTTTAGCATAATCTTCTTTAGAAGATATGTTATCTTCAACTTCCTGATGATCGTGGTTGAGCAGAAGGGATATGCAGTTCTTTACTAAAGATTTGAATACCAGTTTTCGTGATCCCTGTTAATGAATATCAACAGGAATTCCATCAATGTCATGAAACAACACAAGAAATTTGCATTAGTTTAAGTAACTTCAACCATGTCACCTGGTAAAATCTTTTCTTTAACAAAAATGGTGAGATGAAAAAACAGCAAGAGAAGACTTAGCCAAGAAGACTAAGATACTTTTTATGGAATTTGGATGTAGGTCGTACCAGAAGCATATTGAGAAGAGATTCCCTGAAAATCACCCAGTCTAATGACTCTGTAACAAAATCAGAAGAATAGGTAAGAATATCCTCTTTTCTACACAGACATACAAAAAACAGATACAACATAAACAGCTAAGTTCACAAGCAGATACAACATAAACAGCTAAGTTCACAAGTACTTTACCTTTGTATGCAATATGACGAGGTACAAAATCAGCCTCAAGTGTGCTCACAAGATATTGGAAAAGCACCATGTTCTCTATAGGCTAAATTACAGAACAGAACAAACTCAAACTGATGCCTTCAACAGCAAACAAACAAAAATACTGTAAAAGGATAGAGATACCCATTGTGTTATCCTTCCTAATTCCAGGTATTAACAAAGGCTTAATATATTGGTTTACTTTTCATGAACATAACAACGAAAAATATGGATTTGCCTTATTTAGGAGAAAAATGGATCAACTCATCATCAGTCGCAGCAACTTAATTAAACCATAGCAGAGGATAATCAATTCAGGCATATAATTCCAATATAGCTTGATTTTTAGCGACTAGTGGTCCCATCTTCTAGTGATCCTTTTAGTATTCAGTGTAACTCAAAACTTGTGTGCTGAGTTACAAGGTCCCATACTCAGATATTCCTAATCAAATTACCCCCATCATTTGAAGTATCAGCTATCAACTATCAAGGCCTGATACAACATAATCAAGAGAAATCTGGAGCAAATCCTAATCAACCACCAGTTCGTGTGCATGTGCTGCCCATGTGATGTAAGTCTGTAACAGCCTTTATTGGAATAACTAATTACTTTGATAAATAAATCAAACAATATGATGGTCAACGATCAGGTTGAAACAACACACCACATTCAGTATACTACAGAAAATAATATTGAGACGTTAATGAACAAGCGGCTGCTGGCAAACATTCTTAGAAGTTAGAAACTATTAAGTATTAACAGTTACCTTAATTCCATTATTAGTGTCTGTGCCATTAGCTGCTTCCACCATTTCCTCGATCAACGATGAAAATCTCTTCAGAAGGTCAAAACAGAATTAGGTATCTTGACAACACAGAAAAAAGATAGTAATTTAACACAAAAGCAGATCAAATGTCAACTATACTTCCTTACTTAACAATATTGACT
Source organism: Ampelocalamus luodianensis (assembly GCA_036346255.1). NCBI lineage: Eukaryota > Viridiplantae > Streptophyta > Magnoliopsida > Poales > Poaceae > Ampelocalamus > Ampelocalamus luodianensis. The sequence continues at coordinate 69,283,498 of CM070620.1, read as the reverse complement.
AGCATGTACCACAACAGTCAAAAATGGTCTTCAAGGAACTCAAGTAGTCAACTAACTAAACGAACATACATATAATAATGAGACACAAGTTTTTTGGTCGAAACAAAGATGGGGAAAAAATAAAAAATGGATGTTTTATATCAGCATATGCAAAGATGAATTACAACATAAGTAAATGATAATATGATATATAACATCATTACCGAAGAATCAAAGAGGTGATCTAAGCATCTGGTGTTTCCACCAATCTCACCATAAGCAACATTATTGCCAAGGAGAAACGGTGACCACGACTGCGGAGAACAAGAAAGTACTTAAGCATGTCAGATCTAAAAATTTGATACAAGTATAAAGCACATAATAGTACACGTTATTTTTTAAAAAAATCTGCTGAAATTATATCGTTCTTTTACCTCTTTAACTACAACTAAAGCTTGGTGGAGACCAGAATCTGTCAAATATGCTCTTGGGTATTGCTGCAAGATAACACCAAAAGCAAGTCCGATGAAATGACAACATATTTATAGCTTATAGGTCTTTGAATGATACTTTCTGGTGGTAATTCAGAATTGTAACACCCTGCAGCCCAAATTTCGCTCATAATGCGTAGCATCTCACTTGGGTTTTCGTCCTCGCTTCGCCAAAAAAGGTTAACCCGGAAGAGCTAGAATTCAATGTAAACTGGCAATGTAGAACTAAAGGACGGGGTGTTACATCCCCCCCCCCCCAATATGGTAGCTTGCCGCCCTCAGCAACATGAAATGCCCAAAAAAAACCTCAGTACACGACACATGTCGTGTGCTGCTATAGGGCCACACGCACACACTACCAAGCCAACACGGCGTGGGTTGATACTCTGATACCATCTGTAACACTCTGTAGCCCAAAATCTGCTCATAGCCTAGTTGTGGAGACCACGTTGTATGGTCAAAATCTTAGTGTTGAACAATTGGCATCGATGTCAAGGTATTTAGGGAGAAACCCTCGGTTTAGCAAATTGTCAATTTTGCTATCGATGTGACCGGCGGTCTGATCGGCTAGGGGTGGCAGTCAGACCGGCGGTATGGAATTTTGAGGATTGCGCACCAAACACTTGTGTGGGAGTGTTTAAGGATGAGTTTGCACCGGGTGCCATTGAAAATGGAAACTGGACGTGAAATTAGATAGAGTTTTGCCGAAAAGTCCAGAGGGTGTTTCACGGGTGGCGGTCGGGCCGCCGATGGTTGGCGGTCGGCCGCCGGTGCTGGAGGTCGAGCCGAGGCCGACGATCGATCGGCGAGCAAGATCATGCACAGTGAGTTGCGATGATTTTGCGGATTTAGCCTAAATCATGGGATTCAGTGCATAGGTGTTGCATAATGCATGTTTTGGCTAACGTGGGTCAAGTTGCGAAGAACTTGTGCCCGAAATCGATTTATTGGTCTATTGTTGTGCAGTGAGACTTGGAGTCAACTACGGTCAACAGCGAGGATGATCGGGACTAGGCTAGGAGAGCTGAGGTCCAAAATGATCAAGGATGATGAGTGAAGTGGTTAAACTCAATCAAGGCGCAAGATGGACAAAAACGACCGAACGAGAAGTTCAATGCAACAGTTTGTATCAAGTGGCCTAGGGCCAGTGTGGTCCGATGGGGGCCGAATGGGAGACTTGCCAGCATGTGGGAAGCCATTGATGAACATAAGCGTGGCGAAGTATGGGATTGCTTCACAATGATTGGACTCGGTCATGGAGAAGGATCGAGAAGGGATATTTTAGTATTTTCATCAAAATACCGGGTTGGTGACCTTGAAGAAACCGTGGCGCAAAACAACGCAAAGGAGAAGCGGTTTAAGTCAAGAAAAGGAGAAGATCGCGAAGAGATGGATTCGGAAGACCCGGATCGTCATCCGCTTTGATAAGCATGCGTGAGTGTAGAGCCGTTTGAGTGTGAGATTAATGGGTGCCCGTTAGGGTTCTCTCCTCTAACACTCCGATACGGCTGGAAGGTGGAGTACCGGTATCCCGATACGTATCGGGTACAGGTTCGGCCCTGATACGTATCGGGAAGTATCGGAAATATTTACATTTTAAAAAAATAAATAAATAAATACCCGATACAGCCCGATACGCTACGATATGCTGATACGGCCCAAAATACAGCCCAGCCGGAAAAAAAAAAAAGAAATCGCAATGTTCATGGCCCAAACCGCCCAGCCCGCCGCACCAACATCACCCCTACCCTAAATTGCTACCCCGTGCGCGTGCGCCTCCATCCTCCTCACCTTATTGCGCCCCGGCCCTCTGTGCGCCTCCCGGCGAGCAGCGGCCGGCGGCGCTCCCTCCTTTGCGCCCCTCCTGTGCGCCTCCACTCCTCCATTGGCCGACGGCGTCCATCCTCTGCGCCTCCGGTCCTCTAGGCTGCAACTACCGCTCCTCCGTGCGCCTCCCGGCGACCAGCGGCCGGCGGCGCTCCCTCCTGCACGCGACACGCGCGCGCGCCTTCCTCCCCGCGCTCCGTGCGGCTGCGCCTCGATCCGCGCCTCCCGGCGACCAGCAGCCGGCAGCCGACGTCCTCCGCACTCCCCCTCCTGCGCGCGACCTCCTCTCCAGCGGCCAGCGGCTCCAACCAGGTGCGTTCCCATTCCCTTCTCTGTTCCCTTCTCCTCTCAGATCTTGTAGCAGGCAGATGAACTGGGTAATGGGAATTGACAGCTGAGAGCTCCATTTGGGGATGTTATGTCGAACTAGGTGCAGGAAATGAGTAATACCGGGAGCGAGAGCTTGTAACTGAAACCTTTTAAGAGCAACTGAGCAACAGACTTGCGCATGACTAGGGTAGTAAAATAGTAATCCATGCATCAGTATGTAGGGCAGTGCAGTACAGTATTTTGGAGACTTATCAAGCATCATATTTTATATTTTTACTACTTTTAATATATATATATATATACATCCGTATCGCCGTATCGGGTTTTTTGGAGAAATGGGGTATCGCCGTATCCGTACCGCCGTACCGGTATCGCGTATCGGTGCATCATAGGTTTTCTCTCTAGATTTAGCCTCCACTATATAAGGGATGGTACAGGATTTACACAACCAAGCTTTGGAAACCCTAATTTGAGATTTAGGTAAGTGGAGAAAATAGAGGAGGCTAGGGTTTGAGAGAGATGGATTGAGAAATTGGGTGCTCTTGGGTGAGATTTTGTCCTCCCTGGTGGAATGGTTGTAAACCTACAATCCCTCTAATCAATTCAATCAAGTTTGTCCCAAAATGAGTTCTCTCTTGTTCTTGCTCTCTTTGGTGATTTTGAGGTTCTTGTGTTCCAGGGTTTTGCATTAGTCTTTTGCTGTGATCTAACTTGCTAGGACTTGTGGGATCTGATCCAAGGTCATCTTGACCATCTTTCACCCACGAACAAGTTTTGGATCAAGTTTAATGTTTTCCCCGGTTTTGAGCCTTCTTGCCCTCAATCAAGAAATTCGTGAAACCTTGGTTACAATCGTCTTAATTGTCGATTGGAATAGGTTTCTGACCTTCTTGTTAAGCTATGTCTGAAATTTCAGGGGATTTGGATCAATAGATCAAAAGTTAGGTCGGTTTGTGGATCCATCATCGTGCTGTTTTTCAGGCAGGGGTCAGACCGGCCTCACCAGCGGTGAGACCGGCAGAGGGCGTTGAGGGTTCATCTTCTCGGTTTCAACTCAGATCTTCCGTTGTGGTCTTAGGACTTTGATCTTCATAGCTTTCATTGTTATTGGAGTGAAAAGAAAGTTGAATGCCGAAGGTGAGAGAGGTGGCTCCTATTCACCCACCCACCGTCTAGTCGCTATTTCGGTCCAACACCAGCCCACCGTGGGGTAGGCCCACTCATGCGTAGCACCTCACTTAGGTTTTCGTCCTCGCTTCGCCCAAAAGGATTAACTCGGAAGTGCTACGATTTGGGGCAACAGATATTATATGCTTGTGGAACTCAATGTAAACAGACAATGTGGTACTAAAGGGCCGGGTGTTACAAGAATAGTATAACAAGAAAATAAGTAGAGCTCCCCTAAACCCCAAAAGGAAAATGCTTAAGTAGTTGAGTGAATATTAGTCATGCTATTGAACAAAAAAAAATTGTACTTTTAAGTGGTTTTCGCCCTCTAAAAGATATGAATCACTAATATTGCACTCCCTCTAAAAGATATGAATCGCTAATATAGCAGGTTGAAATCTATCTCCCCACTGTCAAAAGTACCATGATAGACAAAGGTACAACGGTCATCTCAACTTGGGGAAAAAAGTACTAGAAAGATAGAGAAAGGGATAAGCAACATTTTACCTTGCCCAACTCTGTTAAGAGATGGAAACTTGCCATGGTAAGCTCCAGGGAACTGCTGTTTTGAAGAATCTGAAAAACAGCATTGTGCATTCTCCTTGCAAAAGGACAAGATTTACATGAAAAGATTTCCATAGCATGATAAGAATTGACTAAAATAACTTCCAAAATCCAAATTCAACAAATACTTCGCAAACAAAATTGCACGAAACATTCAGCAAAACACCTAATTAGTCTGAACAATTAAGGCATAAAAACATTACTTTTTGCACACAGCAAGAAATGTTTTACGATAATTAAAATAGAAAATACATTTGTAAATGCAGTTACTTTTACTGAAACGGGTAAAACAATAGCGTTTATGCACAGCACATACTTCGTTTTGGTACAGCTAAGGAAAACAGAAAAAAGTGAAAGATAGTGGATAGATCAGCTTTTTAATCTTCATTCGTAACAAAACAGACAAGTACAGACTAAGATTCACCCAATTAGATGACATAGAAGGCAGTGGCGGAGGTACATTTATGCATGGGGGTGCAATTGCACCCCCAAAATTTTTGCACAAAAAACTGATATATACCTCCCTTAATACATAAAATATGCACTACATATACTAACATACATACCCCTCAACTCCTGACAGTCCATTTAGCATTAGGCCCAACAGAATCTGAGAATCAAGCTCAAGTCAAGTAGTCAACTAGTCAAGGAGGCGTCAGGCCTAAGTACCATCTGCCCATCCTGGCATCTTTGCTTCCTACTAATACATTTGCTTCTTATGACAGGTTTGATGAAGTTAATATAGAGCTACTTTTTTGCATGACATCTTTGTATCCTGCTGAGTCATTTGCTTCATATGACAAGGATAAAGTTCTTAAACTTGCTAAGTTTTATTCTAAAGAATCTCAGTGAGCTCTCTATTAAACTTGTTGAGACAAAGAATGATGATCGCTATAAACTTGTTTATTTGCTACTCAAATTGGTATTGATCCTTCCTGTGGCTACTGCAAGTGTAGAGAGTGTATTTTTGGCAATAAATCATGTGAAGAACAAGCTAAGAAATAGCATGGATGAACAATACTTGAATGGTTGCTTAGTTACGTACATTGAGCGTGATTTTTTTCTACAAGTTAGTGATGATGGCTTTCAAAACATAAAGGAACGCCATATCAAGTTGTAATTTTCTAAAATATTTTATGATATTGGTTATAGTGCGAACATGTAATTTGACATATTTGAACTTATGTATTATGTTATTTGAACTTATGTTGGGACGAATGTGTCTTAAGTTCGCACCCCATCGTCAAAATCCTAACTCCGCCACTGATAGAAGGCCATGAATCATTAGAGCAGATTTCCCCGACACTATACAGCAAAACTTTCAGCAAGTGAATCAACTTGTGAAAAGGAATCACGGGTATCATCAACATGTCCAGGAATAAATTTTGCAGGCAAGATACATCCGAATAAGCGCCAAGCTATTACTAGCATGATGCAGAAAATTCCACACTGTAGAGCATTGGTTAAACAGAAGGGAACCAATCTACTCTAGTCTGCGCGCGATGAGGGCCGTACCACGAGGGGGCCGAGGGGTTGTCGGCGGCGAGGCAGGCGGAGCGCACCGCTTCCAAGAAGGCGGCACCTGCGGAGACGCGCGCAAAGATTTAGCGGCGGGGTCACCAGGTAAGTGGAAAAGGGGAGAAACCTAGAGAATTAAAAGGAAATCGAAATAGAGGAGGGGGGTACGGTCGTCATGGAGGTCGCGAGAGTCCTTGATGCCGGAGGTGTCGAGGATGGCCATCGCGTTCTCCTCGATGCCGCCGTCCGCGGCGGTGGAGGCGGGCGGCGCCATTTTTTCGGGGGTGGGTTTGGGAGGGTTTCTCTGCGACTCTCGGCTGGGAGAAGCGGGAAACAAGCCCAGTGCCAGAAGGCAGAAGCCCAGAAGACGCCTCCTGTAAGTCGTGTTTGTGTGCTGTGCACTTGTGCTGCGGCCTGCTGGTGCTGGGGGCGTAGTCACCTGATCCTCTGACGTTAGCGTTACGGCGTTACAGATACAGGTGACCAGGAAACAGCAACGCACAGTCGCACAGTGCAAAACAGCCAGAGAGGAACAGCAAATTACTCCCTCCGTTTGGCAAATACTTAGCACTGGGTGCATATTTAGGCAATTATTCTTTAATGTGAACTGTGATAAAGATGCCCCTCGTAACCACTCTTGGATTGCACAAATAATTAGGTGGAGTACAATGGCTAGGGGTAAAATGGGGAAAAGAAAATTAGGATGTATATGAAGTGTTTTGAAAGGAATCTCCAAGTATTTCGAAACGGATGAGGTACTGTAGCAGTATCATCGACAATCACCCAAAGTCACCGCATTGTGCTTCTTCTGACTTGATAACCCTCCTGTTTGGTTGGCTGATATTGCTAGTGGTATTCTATTTTGAAACAATTCAGAATTTGTCCTATTGAATAGATGTATTTCAGATTTGCCCTTATGTGTTTATGACATGTGGGCCAGAATCCCCCTTTTATTTTTTAGTTGTAACATTAGAATTCTTGTAAACCATTGCCCCAAGCAAATCGGCGGCTACAAGTTCAGATACAAATGAAAGGACCTTGGTCCATCCACACCATAATAGTGCCTTGCACCATACAAGCACCATGACTTGCAAGCTCATGGGCAACTTTGTTACGCACTCTTGGATGGTGCTGAATTTGGAATCCTAAAACACAAGTAAGAAGCACGAAACACGAGTGGGATTTGGGAACGACCGAATATAGGTTCAGGCGTTCAGCTGTATAGGAATGGGTGGACACTGGAGAGGAGGACTGCGTTGTTCCTAATATTCCATGTTTGCAGGAGGGATCAGGGTTGTGCAATTATACATGGTCTCTTTTTTCATTCTTGTAAAATGGGAAAGAAAAATGTTTGTAAATGGAAATAAGTGTTGGATATTTTGAGGGCTAATTGGTAATTTCTTATTTTGAGAAAAGAAGAATCAGAAAAGGAAAGGAAAAGATATGGGGCCCACCTGTCAATGGGGGATAGGAAGAGATAAGGTCTTGAGACCAAGTCTCAAGACCAAGCAGCGCACGGGATGGGGGCTTCTCCCCTTCGGGCTAGCGGCGGCGCATGCGGCTAGTAGCTCGGTTTGCTCGGGCGAAATGCCCGCCGGCTGTTGGCGGCGGCAGCGCAGCTCCTCTCCTCCTCCTCCTCTTCAAAGGCGGCCTCCTCTCTTCTCCTTCTTGGACCTCGAAAAAATCTGTGAGCTTTTCACCTTTTGGTTGGTTCTTCATCCTCTCTGATTGGGCTTTGATTTTGGAGCCTTTGACCTCCCGCGTCGTCGTGCTTGCCTCAGTGTCGTCGGAGGTGAGCTCTAGACCTCCCTTTTGTGCACATTCGGCTAGCTCCATTCTTGCACCATTTCCTCTGTGGGTGTTCGGTTTGGGAACCAGGAACTTGCGCATTTGGGGTTTGGTTTGGTCGACTCTGTCTTGGCTTCAGTGAGGAAGAAGACTATGACTTTTGTGCTTGGTGTTCTCGGGTGCACTTGATCCACTTCGGTTAGTCTTGTGTGGTATTCTCCTGTTCCTCTGCTTCGTCTTTCGGTGTGTCCCGAATTGTGAAAATTGACATTGTAACTCTGACGACCACGTCTGTTCAAACACGGCACAGCTGGGCGATTAGTTTTTTGAGACAACGTGATTCGCGTGCCTTGCCCAGTTCTACTCGGTGGCTTTGAGTGCCATCTGCTTCATGAGTATCATTGATTTCATTTTGCACATTACTTTACCTAAGTATATTGTGCTAGTTGATTCTGTAAATTTGACTAGTACTGGAAGGCTTGGTTTAGTAATGTTGTGGGCTCGGATTAATACTCAATGAGGATCAGAAGTCACTTGTTATTGAATACGATAATTTAGATATAAATTTGGTCTTGAGCTTGTAGATTACTTGCTATTTTCTATTGTGTCATATAGATGCTTATCTTTTTACTGTGAGTCATTTCTTCATTCATTGTTCTTCATTACAGTCAAGTGGTACCTCATTATTTTGAGTAGTTGGATCATTTACCTGTTGTCCAGTGAACTTTGATTTGATACTACATTATTGTCAAGTGATATCTCATTACCTTGAGTAGTTGCATCACTTGTCTGCTATCGAGTGAACTTTAAATTGATAATTTGCTTTTATGTGACTTGTTAGATTAGCAAGATTATATAATAGCTCAATGCCTAATTTATTTCAGATAAATTGTCATGTTTAATTTGTGATTGAATATTGACTAAAGTAACGAGGAGGCCAAGATTATATCTTGAGCAGACCGACATCTGAGAGCAATAATCAAACATATAAATCTGTGTATTATGCTAATTTTAAGTATCCACATGTTCTATGTTTTAAGCATATTATCCTGTTTAGTTGATATGAGAAGATTATATGCTAAACTCTTTAGTTGTATGTTATTTCTGTCTTTTAAATACTGTTGGAAATATACTTCTATATTCATAATTGCTGTTGGAATTATTTCTGAATATTTGCTAAATATGCTAATTTTACAACAATAAGTTGTTTTATTCCAAACCAATATAAATCTCAAAATAACATATTATTCCATGTTTGCAATTTGGAATAGACATTACTAACCCGCATTTGTTGGATGTCATGGCCACCCAATCTTTGAGGTGTCAATCATTCTGGCAACTAGCCATAGATCCTTTGTCCCCTACATGAGTTAAGCCTATAGTTCCAAGCATGTGTCATGCTTGCATGATTCTGCTTAATAAAAATTATGATACACAGAAGGAATTGTGTATCTTTAATTAACGAAAGAGAATATGGAATTGACTCTATCATAAGCCCACATGCATGTCTCTCGCACAGTTCTAGTTGTCAACTATTTTTCTTTAATCCTCTCATCTTCCATGGGTTTTGGATACTCCCATTTCTAATGGTTTGTTCGAGAGGAATAGGCGAAAGGAATGTTTATTTTGGATTTATGTATCTTTTTTATGGATTTCATGGCTATGTTGTGATCCTTTATTCTTAAAAATCAATTTGGTGTTCAGAGTATTAAGTAAATGCATTTTGACTGTCAGTGTAACCATAATACATTTTCGGCAACTTGTATTCCTTGCGAACACAATAAACCCAAGTTTTTTCTTTATAAAAAAAACGTTGATGGTGTTGAGCCATATACAAACACTTAACAGTTGACAAAACAGATGGGGGCAGACAAGGATGACATATTTACTTATTTTGGTTGATGAAAGGTACGAAAACAAACTCTGTAACTTTTTCTTTCTTTATTTGCTTTAGTATGTGCAACTACGTTAGGAAATATTTTTGCATACCCCTTTCTTGCCCATCTATCTTGTTTATGCTGTCCATCGTTGTATACTAAATTTCCAATGACCCACCCGGGGTTCACGAGGGCTGCTTTAGATTTCATACGGTGTTGTTGGACTGTGTTAGCGACCGGATGGAGTGAATAGGAGCTCACTTTTCCCTTTTTGGAATTTCATTTGTTTTTCATTCCAATAGTTATGTGAAACTATGAAGATCAAGGTTTAAAAATCATAACGGAAGAATTGAACTGATAACAAGAAGCTCAACCCTCAATCCCCCTTACTCGGTTTGACCTCTCTCAGGGACGGTTTGACCTCTTCTCAATCTGACAGGGAAATCAGCATGACTTTGGATCCACAAAATGACCTAACTTTTGATCTACAAATCCAAATCGCTTGAGATTTCATACACAACTCAACAAGAAGGTTAGGAACATATTCAAATCGAAGATCTAGATAATAATAGCCAAGATTATAAGAATTTCTTTTTTGAGTGCAACAGGGTTCAAAACCAGGTGAAACCCAAAATTTGATCCAAAGGCTTGCTCGTGAATAAAAGATGATCAAGATGACTTTGGATCAGATCCCACAAATCATAGTAAGTTAGATCACAGTAAAAAACCAAGGCAAAACATCTAAAACATAAGAACCCTAAAATCTCAAGAAAGAGAGTAGGAATAAGAGACAAATCATCTTTGCATGAAGTTGATTGGATTGATATTTGAGGAATTGAGGGTTTACAACCACTCCACCATGGAGGACAAATGCTCACTCGTGAGCGAGCACCCAATCCTCAAGATTTATCTCAATACATCTCTCAAACCCTAGCCACCTCTCTTCTCTCCGCTTTACCCCAATATCAAATTAGGGTTTCTCTTATATAGCGGAGGCTAGATTTAGGGAGAAACCCTAACCCCGTTAAAGTCCATACATAAACGAGTCTCTCACTCACGCACGCTTATCAAAGTGGATGACGATCCGATGCTCCCGAATCTATCTCTTTGTGATCTTGTCCTCCTTATGACCTAAATCGTTTCTACTTTGCACTGTCATGCGCCACAGTTTCATCAAAGTCACCAACCCAATATTTTGGTAAGATACCAAAATTCCCCTTCTCGATCCTACCATCCTTGATCGAGTCTAATCTTGTGATGCAATCCCATACTTCGCCATGTGTATGTTTATGTCTTTTCTCATGTCAGCAAGTCTCTCCAATCCGACTACCACTGGACCATCTAACACTTGCACCGACTAACGGCACTTGATGCAACCCTTTGCACCAAACTTTCCGTTCTTGTCTATCTTGCGCCTGCTTAAGACTAACCACTTCACCCGATATCTTTGATTGTTCTGGACCTTGATTTCACCAAACCAAATCCCGATCATCCTCACTGTTGACTGCAGTTGACTCCAAGCTTTTCTGCACAGCAATAGACCAAGAAATCGATTATGATCACAAGTTCTACGCAACTCGATCCACGTTAGCCAAACACATGCATCATATGACACATATGCAACAAATCAATAACCCTAGGTCAATTCTCAAATTTTAGCACAACTCATTGCGCACTGAATCGCTAGGGCCGATCTGACCGCCCCTCGATAACAGGGCACCAGTTTGACCACCTGCGGTCTGATCACCATGGTGTGGTTGGTCAATCCTCTTCTCAAAACCAGAAAACACTCCTAATTGGACTTTTCAGATAAATTTTATCTAGTTTCACACCCAGTTTTCATTTTCAATGGCACTTCATGCAAACACATCACCAAACACTCCTACACAAGTATTTGGTCTCTATTTACCCCAAGTCTGCACCGCCCCACCCATGGCCAATTGGACCGCTTGCCAGGGCCAGTCAGACCACCTAACTTCTTACAACAGGCCAACTTTTGCAAAACAAAGAGCTAATTCCTCAATTTTTTTCGAAATGATGTCAATTGTCCATCACTTGATCTAAGACCAAACCACATGGTCTCTATAGGTGCCTAGGCGTGACTGTGACGGTGCCAACAACCCTCAAAGCGACGACAAGTCGGTGCTAATGCTAGGGGTTGTGCGAGATTGCTAGTGATGAGAGCAAGGCAATACCATGGTTGATAATGAAAACAATAATGATTATAGAGGTTGCTGGCTTCAGGACAGTCGTCGGCACTGAAAATCACTACAAAAGACATAAACGGATAGACAAAACCACAGAACAAGGCGACATAAGAGTTAGTCTATTGGTAGGATCCATTTCTCCATTAGCAACTGATTCCCTTTTTCACTTTAAAAACATCAGTCGTCGACTTTGCCGGTTCCTTGAACGGTTCTTTTGGAACTTTTGTAGACACTCTATGTTTGTTAATAAAATGAAATAGGAAGCTCATTCCTGTCTTAACAAAAAAGGACGGCCAGAAGGCTCGAAGCTCCTTCGCGTCCGGAAGATATCAGGGACTTTCGATGCCTTGTGGATAGGGGTGTAATAGGAGCAGATACAGATGGATATCGCTCATTTTGTATTTTATTATGTATTTTTTATCGGAGTCGAACACAAATATCGCAGGATACCTATTTCTCTATCTCGTATTCGCTCCGCAAGCCTTCGGTCGGCCAGTCAGACGGAAATTATCCGTTTCTTTTGCACCCCTACACATAACAATGGATGGTAGGGGCACAATCAGAATGAACACGGAGGCACTAATCGCTAAGATGTTGAAAAAATCACTCAATATTCCACCGCTTGTTTAGATGCAATAACCAACCTATCTGTTATCATGTTCATAAGTGAAGTCACAACTGTAAGATCGAGTAGGCCGACTAGAGGGGGGTGAATAAGCGTTTTAAAACTTTTATGCGCTAAAACCGATTTCAAATGCGGAAGTTAATACAAAAACGGTTTTGCACAATTAAGGCCTTAATCCACTAGGCTCAACTAAGTGCACCGACAAAACAAGTCTATTAACAATAATCAATCAAGCATGGACTTGCAAGCAATTCAATTTAAGCAATGTAGAAAGCACATAGCACGGCAAGCATTCATACACAATAAATAAGCAACTTAATTATATGAATGTAAATTGCAATATGGTAGAGCTCAAGAATGCAAACCACAAGATGACACGGCGATGTTTTACCATGATGCTCGGAGACTTACCGGTCTCCCCTAATCCACATTGAGGGAAACCCAAACCAATTGGGCCGGCTCCACGAATTGAGCCTTCCTCCGAGGTATCAACCACCCCGCTCCACTAGGTTTGCTCTTACTCCACTCCGGAGATGGCGTGCACCAAGCCACTCACAAACGCCCGGGTCTTCTCACAAGCTTCACTTGAGAAGATCACCGACGCACGACGCCTCCACGCCGTCTAGGTGTCGGCAAACACCAAGAGTAATAAGTCTCCAACTTTCACTTGAACCAATCAAGTGTCAAAGCTCTCGTTGATACTAAATCCACCACCTAATGCAACACATGCAATAGGATTTGCCTCTCAAACCTCACTAATGCAACACATGCACAAATGGGAGTAGAAGGCTTGCTCTTAGCTCAAAGGAACTCAATGGGGCACAAGCAACTCTCCCTCACGCGGTCAAGGTGGGTATTTATAGCCCACACACAAAAACTAGCCGTTGGGAAAAGATTCCAGAGAATCTGGACGAAATCGGTCTGACCGCCAACTAATGGCCGGTCGGACCGCCCAAGTGCCAACGGCTATAAAACTAGCCGTTAGACTCACAATCGGTCTGACTGCCAACCAATGGCCGGTCAGACCGCTCAAATCGGTCAGACCGCCAGAAGGGCCGGTCAGACCGCTCAACTGAGCAACCGAGTAAATCAGAAAAACATCTCTTCTGGAAAAAACGTACCGCCATATAAATTTCGGTACTACCGTATTCCGGTAGTACCGTTTCAAACGCCCGGTACTACCGCACTCCGGTAGTACCGATTCTTACGGCCGGTACAACCGTAGGTCGGTCAGACCGCTCACACCATGGCGGTCAGACCGCGACCACTGGTCAGACCGCTACCAGAGGCGATCAGACCGCCAACAGTCACCAAGACTGAGAACAGACTTTGCACATTTGCTTCAACTCAATTTGCAAAACGTATTTGCCAATTGATGCAACATGTACACAAGAGATGAAAGCTAGATTCTCAACAAATTGCAAAACACATTTGCCAACTTTTAGAATCAACACCGCAAGGAATAAGGTACATGGACTTAAACCGTTTGCAAAACACATTCGCAAACTAAAGTCACATGCTACAAGGAATAACCATGAGCCTCAACTATTTGCAAAACACATTCGCAAATATAGGCAACATGTTAAGTTGAGCTAGAGCAAACACAATGAGCTTATCAACACATGACTAACTCAAGTTACTGATTAAGACCCCTCTTAATAGTACGTCAACCTATTCTAGCAATCCGGTCTCCAACCAAACACCGAGACCGGTAAAAGACTAGGAACAAATCCTTAGCCCTAGCTAGTCATACCTTTTCCTTGCGCAACCACTTGAAGCTTGATGACGCACATCCTTACTTCAAGTTTGGGTTATTGACTCAATGTCCATCAACATATGATGACATCTTTCATTTCAAGTCTTGACATGCATCAACTCATGATGCACTCTTCACTTGACCTCCATCAACACATGATGGATTCTTCTTGACTTGATGATCAACTCATAATCATCTTCTCTTCTTGAACTTGATATGCATCAACTCATGATGCATCCTTTACTCCAAGCTCTTCACTTCGGGATCTCGACTCGAACATCATCAACACATGATGATTTCCATTTCCCCGATCCTTGACTTGATGACAATCAACATATGATGTCATCCAAAGTCTTCAACCTTATGGAACATAACCTATTTCACCAACTTATATAAAACGTTAGTTCCACAATATGATTATCATAGATTACCACATCAAACCATTAACTGATGATGGTGGGACAAGATACCGCAATCTTTTCCTCTTTGGTAATTGATGATAATCACTTCAATAACAAGTAATTGAATGTAATTGGTATGAGTATATATAAACTACAAAGGTTATATATACTCAAAGGATATATGAGCTTATATGAACTACGCAAGTCTCATATGCTCATATGAATATATACGAACTACACAAGTTGTATATATTCAAGGATATGAGTATATATAAACTTACACAAGTTACATATACTCATATGAATATATTAACTACACAAGTTAAATATATTCAAGGATATATTTCAAAGTAAAGATCCTAAGCATATGTGGACAAAAGAATATGGATCAATACTAATGAAATCATAAAATATGGAGTGAACTCCCCCTAAATGTGTGCATACACAAGTGTGTAATAAAGACATATGCACATATTCAAGTTAACCTTTTCGGTGAAGTTCAACCTATATTTTGAATCCGAGGAATGCAACAAGATGTAATAAAATGATGTCGGATGCATACCTCTTTGATCTTTAAATCCAACTGAGACTAAACATGAGGTATATTAATATAAAGGAGTTAGTCTCTTAAATAGATTTATCAAATATGAATATACCTATTTGGATTTTTCCTTTTTATCTCTAAGCTGAGACTAAGCAATTTGTTTTTGAGACAAAACAACAGGTATGACAAGAAGAGTGTTAGTCTCACAAATAGATTTGTCATTAATAACCAAAACTCCATTAACACATAATGGCGGGTCTAGATTCTTCAACAACAGACTTTTCTCATATCGCATGACATACGAACACATACGGATGGATATTGTTCATCCCGATTCTATTCCATACTTTTTCCTTAGAGTTAGAGTTAGACACAGATAATACCGAATACCCGTGTACCCTTTCTGTATTCGCTCCACATATCTTCTGTGAATCCATCGGATGAATATTGAGGCTGTTTGGTTTGGATTCCTAAGTTGCAAAACCAAAATTTTGGTGATGCCAAAATCTAGGCAAAAAAATAGTGTTTGGATTGTAGCCATACCAATTCACGGATAATACCGAAATTGACGTGTTTGGATTGTAGCCATGCCAAAATTTGTAAAATTTGTGAGTATGACATGTGGGTCCCGTATGACATTTTTTCCCCAAAATATTCAACATGGTCTTGTTTTTGTTGATAAAATGACAAAGTACACAACGGTTCAAACGGATCACAAATTGGATACTCAGTTTAGAAAATATGGTTATTTGAAACTGATTAATCAAACTAGCCATACATTTATTGCTACTATTTTCATCCAACCAAAGGTTGCCATGTAATCGGCTCAATGCACCATTGCCACGTTAATTTGTTGGCGAGCAATTTGGCCACCGAAGCTCTGCCCAGGAGTTGGCTTGGAAAAGCCTAGCGCTATCATTTTTTTGCGGGCAAACCCAAATTTTAGGGGCTGTTTGGTTTACTACCTCAGGTGGTCATACCAAAATTCTGGTATTTCCCCAACAATTTGGCTAGTGTTTGGTTATATTCCAAAATTTGGTGTTACTTTCAAAAATTTGGCTGTGCCCAGCTATTTCTTCCCAAAGCCAGGGCTTGAATCGGGCGGCAGATTTGTTGGCCAAAAAAATTGGATCGGCAAGAATCAAAGATTGTGACAGGTGACGTAAACTCATTGGATGTGGAAAACACATTAATTGCAGGTTCAATTTAATTCAAGGCTATAAAAGGATTATATTTTTTAAACCGAGTATCCGATCTGTGATCCGTTTGAATCGTTGTGTTTTTTGTCATTTTATCAATAAAACAAGACACATGTTGACATATTTTGGAGGAAAAAAAATTAGATGTCATACGGAATCCATGTGTCATACTCACAATTTCGGCAAATTTTGACATAGCTGCAATCCTAACACATCAATTTCGACATTGTCTATGAATTGGTATGACTACGATTCAAACACTATTTTTTTACCCAAATTTTGGCATTGCCTGGGTTTTGGTAGTTCTAAAATTTTGATATGGTCATCTAGAGTCACAAATCAAATAGTATTGAACCAAACACTAGCCAAATTCTTATAACAATACTAAATTTTGGTATATTTTTTTTCGACACCGAACCCAACAGCCCCATTATTCTTGTTTGCCCCGTTCGGGACGTCGCTTCTCTACCTCCAGGCCCGTCTCACCATATCCCGTGCTGCCGCCTCCTTGCTCGTGTGGTAAACCCATCGTTTACCCCTTCGCTGGCCCCACTTTTTCCCTTCCGTCTCCCTTCCTCTCCTTCCGAAACCCTAACCCCAAAATCTCCTCCACTCGCCGCCTCCGCTCCCTCCCATGGCTGCCGCCGCCGAGGTCGAGCGGCTCTACGAGCTCGGCGAGCGCCTCTCTTTGGCGAAGGACAAGTCCCAGGTGCGCTCCCCTCCCCTGACGCCGCCCATTTTCCTAGGGTTTTGACGAGGGTTTATGTCTGGGGCTTGCAGCACGCGGCGGACTACGAGGCGATCATAGCGGCGGTGAAGGGGCAGAGTGTGAAGGCGAAGCAGCTGGCGGCGCAGCTCATCCCCCGCTTCTTCCGGAGCTTCCCGGCCCTCGGCACGCGCGCCATGGAGGCCATGTTCGACCTCGTCGACATGGAGGAGCTTGGGGTCTGTGTTCTCTCAGTTCTCTCTGCTTAGTTGATGTTAACCGTTTGCAAACTAAGCTAACTCGGCAAGTTTATTGGTGGAAGCATTAGTCGAGAGTGGACAAACTTGATGACTATCTTTTTTGCGTTAAGTTGGTCTTTGATTCAGATTTACTCCCCGAAAAACTAGAAATTTGTATGTTAAAGTTGGTTCTTTTTTTTTTTGCTTAGGCAACTTGGTTGGGCTACTGAGTTTGGTAAAAATATGTAAAATTTTCTGCCTGATTGTTTGTTTATATAATTTTTTATGCCGTTGATGACATTAACTATCTCCCCAAGTGCAAGTAGAATAACTTAGGTTTACATGCACAGAGATGCTGTCTGAAATTAGCATCTCTGAAATTCACTTGTTCATAGCGAATATCATTATCCCTTCAGCAAGTCTAGAAAATTCTTTCCCAACTTTAAATCGATTCTTAACTGGCTAAGCTGAGTATGCTATCAATGCTTTGTTGCCACTTAAACCAAAAAACATGGTGTAGTAAATATCACATTGGTTTTTCTCTTGCCAGAAGCTACAATTGGATCCAAACAATACCTGCACTGGAAAGATGAGGCTATTTGGTAATTAGGGAAAATGGATACAGCGAACTTTGGTGGTGGGTTATTACATGGAACAATGAATGATTTGTATCAATTTTGATGTCCACTTGCTTTCCAGTGATCATATAAGGCCTAATGTTTCCGTGCTGTATAAATGTAAGCACTAAATGTGACAGTGTGATCTATGATTTCTTTGCTTGCCCTATAACGGTTATTTGTTTCATGCTTGTCCTTGATTACTTCAGGTGATGTGTGTCCAACTGTCCAAGAATTTTAAAAGTTGCTTGGATAGCTAGTGTTTTACACTTTTCATATAATGTGTAAAAGCAATGAAAAGCTTTTCTCTATTTTTCTTCAGAATGGTTTGCATTTGTTAAAAGGATGACATTATTATATTTTCTTTCGAACAATATGAATGCAGTCTATGCACCAGAAGGAGAACAATATTAATCAGTGTTCACCATGGTGTTGGGCGCTAGTCAGGCGGCATACCAGCACCTAGCGCCTAATCGCCGATTAGGCAGGCCTAGGCGGCCGCCTAGGTTGGGGAGGCCAAGGCAGTTAAAGGCGCACTTGAGGCTCTAGGTCCGTAAATCGCCTTAAGTGCAAGGCGAAAAAAAGCTCACGCCTGGGAAATGTTAGGCGCAATAATAATAACATAATATTTCTCTGTCATCCAGGTGACATTAGGTTGTCTTTTATATTAAAATATGCAATATTGACACTTCATATTTGTTTGCATCAGCTTTCTAAATTGCTATAGCTATTGGAGATAAAGAAAACTATACTTTAAAGAGCTGTTATAATATTTAATAATATCTTAATTATTTTTAAATTATTAAATACAGTATAGTACACCCCTAAAGCACTCACTATTCTCAGAGCCATAGAAGAAAGGCAATGTGCATCACCTACTTCCCATGAGTCCAAGCAAAAGCTGCAGTGTAGTCCACCTAATGTAAAAAAAAATACACAGTCCCCAAGTGCTCTCCCTCCCTCCAAGGCTCCAACTCTCCAAGAGTTCACTGCACAGCTTTCAGCCTTTCAGTCCAGAGACTGACCACGTGACTACTCCCCTCTCTTCTTCTCCTTCATCTTCATCTAAAAACCAACAGTGTTTATCCTCTCTCCTCCATGACTCCTCTGCTCAAGCTCCTCACGTTCCTCCAAGAGTCCTATCTTTCTCCAAGACCCCAACATCATTGTGTGGCTGGTAGGAGAACCACTATATATATTGAGTTAAGACCCTAATGGGTTATTTGGCTTTTGTTTTGACCTAATGTTTCCTCCCCTCCTCATATTCCTCATGTTTTCAATCCCTATTTCATCTTAACACATGATTGGGCCAGGCCAGCGCCTTAGCGCCTTGCTGCCTTGCACTTTAAGCAGAAGGCCCGTGCCTAGGCAAAGGCGCTGCGCATGAAGCAGCTCGAGGCGTTTTTGCCTCGCTGCGCCTCGCCTGAGCGCCTAAGTGACCACTTTTTGCGCCTTTGACTGCACCGGGCGAGGCGTGAGGGTGTTGCCTAGCACCTAGGCGGGCTAGGCGGCCGCCTTTTAGAACACTGATATGAATGTAGCCTATGCACCAGAAGGTTTCATATGATCAATTCCTTGTCATTAAATGTTCTTACAGATCAGAATACAAGCTATTCGTGGGTTTCCACTTCTTGGCAAAGATGCAGAATTTGTTTCAAAAAGCGCAGATATTCTCGGTCAACTCCTTGCAAGTGGTATACTATTCTTCCTATCTTTACTCAGATTGAATGTCACATGTTTATATGGTTCTGAATTTTGCATGTATTTCAGAGGAAAATGTGGAGCGTGATGCTGTTCATAAAGCACTCATGTCCCTTATACGACAAGATGTTAAAAGTAAGTTTCCAATGCTCATTTATTTCTTGTTTATCATTTGGAAAGTACTTTAGGATATGTGCTCTGTGCTTGAATCACTGGCCGATGTAAATTTCTGATCTGAATTTTCTTTTTGGGGCGTAGACTTGTAGACTATCAAGGTCATTTTTATCATTGTTCTAAAATAAGTTGTGTAAATTGTCCCCAAGATAACAACAATATATGATTTCTTTCTTGATTTTCTACCATCAATGATGTTTCTTGTTCCAGATTCATTCCAAGTGGCTATTTATGACCTTCATGCAGTTTTAGAAACTAGGAATATCAACCTGTGGTGTTTATTAAGTGATTGGTGCTCTACACGTTGCCATACATTATTACATTTCAGCTTTTGCATTTCTTTTTTGTAATTTCTCATTAGATATATGGGTATTAAACAGAACAGAATTTCACCATCATTTTCAGCATTTGATGTTTCAAATATTTTCTTGTTCTAGAAGCAGTGTTTTGAATCAAGGAAACCTGGACCATTTATGCTTGCGCATAGGTCACAGGGGTTATTGGTGAATTTGTAATCTTTGCCTGCTTATTAATTTGGCATATTTGGCAGCACGCCATCTAAATTTAATGGTAAACTGCATAAGCATTTTGAAATTTCAGGGAAATGTTCTAGGAAAAATCATCGAGATGCATGCTATAGTTGACATATTCTTTGAGTAACACTTTTCATGTGTTTTGCAATTAGAAATCTTGGTTTTTAGCCAATTCTCGCAGATGTAATTTTGGTCTGTTATGTCTGGTATCCATGTATTAATTTTGTGTGCACTTGATCTGGCTCTTAAAATGTGCAGTGCTGGTCAACAAATGTTGGACGATTAGTATAGTTTTTATGTTTTTGTCTTAGATCAAGATACTATACTTACCAATTTGTAATCACATTTTTGTTGGTAGTGTTCACTTTCACGGGCTGAAAATTTTCTTTTGTATTATCTCTACATCAACTACCCTTTTTGGTTCTTTACCTTTTTTGCTGGTGCTAGTCAGCATGCTGCTATCATTGGAATTCCACTATTCCATAACTGCGTGGATATGTGTCAGCTTGGTACACAGATTCGTCTTTTTTTGGTGAACCTTCTACATGTTTCTATCAGTACTTCTGTTAAGCTTCTGATAGCTTGAAGAGCCATCACGATTTTTACCTTGCTCGCTGGTTGAGACTGGGAATAAAATTACCGGAGTTAGGTTCATGAATGATTCTTGAACCGGTGTTATGAATATCAAAGCCTGCTATATAATTTTGTAGACTTGATCTTCTTTTGCCATCATTTTTTGAGGATTGATTTTATCTTCCTGTAGTTATTGTATGATTGATAATTACTAGTAAATGATGTAACATGTATGCTATTGACTTTATTAAGCACTTATTGGTTGCTTTTATTAATCTGCACCTTCTCTGGTCCAGATTCCTTGCAGCCTTTATTTAAACATGTGGAGTCAGGAACAGAGATTCGCGAAAAGGTTATTTGTTTCCTTAGAGACAAGGTAAATAGCTACATAAATAGATTACATGTTTTGTAGGAAATCAACTGTACTGCCTGAGATTACTGATTAAATTTTTTCCACAGGTCTTTCCTGTTAAAGCAGAGCTACTGAAACCTCAAGCAGAAATGGAGAGATATATAACTGATTTGATAAAGAAAGTATGTGCCGATGCTTTCAATTTTTGGCTATCTGATTGATTTTTGGCAATTATGTTATCATATATATATATATTTATGTGTTACAAAGAATGTCATAATTCAGAGTGTACAAGATGTAACTGGGCTGGAATTTAAATTATTCATGGATTTCCTGCGGAGTTTGAGCATATTTGGGGATTCTGCTCCTCGAGAATCCTTTCAGGAATTAATTGAAATCATTCAAGCACAAGCTGATCTTGATGCACAATTCGATGTAAGTATGTTATTAGAACAGCCTTGAAACAAAATTTACTGTATGAGTGTATGCACATTGGTAACTTTTTTTAATGATTTCGAGAGTTGGCTCTGCTCAGACCCTGGCTTTGTTTATGTGTTTGATGTTTCAGCTATAAGCATGGTTAACACTTTAACACATTTGCACTGTATTTTTCCTAGTGACGAACACAATATCTTATCGTTTGAAAATTAATCTTGTGAACCTTTGAACTAGGCTAGAGAAATCGAATCAGAAGCATCATTTTCTTGACGGATTAGCAACCTAAGCAAATAATAGGTAATTTGGTATCGCAAATTGAAGATACCACACATCGTTATAATACCTAAATGGGACAAGATAAAAAAATTCTAATTATGGCAGTAAAATTGTGTTGAGCGCACAGTAATCAATGGAAGAAATATAACTTGCACGTCGAATATGTATCCATGTAGCAGAATATATGTATCATGGGGTGGTTGTGAGTGGTGTAGGTTAGGGAGCCACAGAGGACAGTGGCTGTGGGAAGGGTAGGGCATAAAGTGGAGGTGTTGGAACAGGGTCAAATGGTGGATTGCACATATAGTAATGATGTTGTAATAAGCTCATCCGAGATGGCAGCAGTTTAAGAGTTAACATTAACTTATTGAGTTGCCTGACCACCATGTTTGGCTTGCCTCACTTCTAGATTTTGCCTGGCGCTGAAACAATTGTGTTAGTATGTTGTATTCTTTAAACAATGATAAATTGCTTGGGCTAGATTTGTGGGCCTGTGACAAATAGTTGTTGGAATTTGGAAGCACCTGGTGATTTCGTATTACGATTTTAAGGTGGTACCAAATACCACTAGACACAATAAGTGCGTTGATTTCTTAAGGGCATAATAGAGGAAAAGTGAGTATATTTCAGAACATGAACTCATCACTGGACACTGGTTGGCGTTTTTCAGTGGCTCTCCGTATACAAGGCAAGTCTTGGTGAGCTTGTTAATGGCTTGACTTTGCTTGCAAATTTGCATAATAGGCTCCAGGTCTCCTAATTTATGCTTCAACATGAGTGTGAACCTAGCCAATTCTCAATCCAAGCTCACCCCTACCTTGAACTATGTTGTGTGTGAAGATTGAAGAAATGTTATTGCAGTCGGATTCATTTGATATGTGTATGTAATGTAAATTAATTGATGGTTACAAATCAGCTGTTGCGTTGGATCACTTGCCTATATTGTTATTTGTTGAAATTTCTTTCATGTAGCCAGGCTGTGCTTTGTGCATTTAATTGGCTGGGTTAGGGATCAATAATAAGGGGGCATATTCACACTGGACAATCTTGCAACTTCCCATATCAGCCTATCTATTAGACTCTTTTTAGGGGATACCTATTATACTTTCTCTGTCTATCCCTTTATCTTTGTCAGTAGTTACCATTTCCATCTGTTTGAGGTTGGCAGCTGATGATATCCATTTCTATAGATATCTGTTTTTTACATATCTTATATTTAGTCTGTTATCAACTGGTAAACTGTCATGGATGGGGAGAGCGCGAATAGGGTAATCGTGGTGAGTCGCTGGACGCAGCCCTGGACCCCGACGGCACGGCGGTGGAGTCGTAGCTACGGCTGCCGCATGGCTGGGGCAGGGAGACGTGAACAGAGAGAGAGAGAGAGAGAGAGAGAGAGAGAGAGAGAGAGAGAGAGAGAGAGAGAGATAAGATTGGTTTTCAGATTTTCTTACTTGATTCAAAAGAGAATACATAGCATCCTTATATAGTGGACGCGGGACCTTTCTAAGCTAATACAAACTCTTAACACAATCCTTCCCGAATATTAATCATCTTCCTAAATTGCTAAGTGTCCTGAAGGGAGTTATTTAGGAACCTACCATATCCTGAAGGGATATCCTAACTTATCTCTTCTAGCTAATTATGGAATTAATCCTCATTTTGTTCGGCTGTATCTGAAATAGCCGGAAGTGCTTGCCGTGTCGGTTTCGGTTTCTGCCTGTCTGTGCTAACCGGTTGGACCGGCCAGGCACCAGTTGAGCCCGTTTCCGTCTTGCACCGTGAGTAAGTCAATACCCACATGACATCAACAGGGAAACAAATTATGTTCACAACAGCGTCTAATTATGTATATTGGTTTCTGTTCTTTGTTTGAGGCCAATTGTGTATTTTGCTTAGCATTCTCAATTCATT
The DNA here is from genome assembly GCA_036346255.1 of Ampelocalamus luodianensis. Classification (NCBI taxonomy): domain Eukaryota; kingdom Viridiplantae; phylum Streptophyta; class Magnoliopsida; order Poales; family Poaceae; genus Ampelocalamus; species Ampelocalamus luodianensis. Next base: position 69,259,705 of record CM070620.1, on the reverse strand, counting down.
CTTTCAGGTTTCTGACATCGACCACATCGAGAGGTGGACCTCATGCATGTACATGGCTCTTCCTATCTTCATGGTATGAACACATTGTTTTTGGCTCCCGGCTCAGATGGTAGGATGCACGGTTTAGGGTTTAAGCCTTGTAGGTTTTTTTCATTATTATTTTATTTGATTTTATTTGCAAGGCTCTCGTCTCTTTGACTTTGAAGAGGTTTCATTTCTAGCCTACCCTAACTTGTTTAGGATCAAAGATTTTGTTGTTGTTGTTGTGTTGTTTAAGTTGTTAGTGTATATCATTTCATCTTTTGGTGTTTTTCATTTTGTTTGTGTGATCTGCAGAGAGGTGCATCAAGCAGCAAGTTTCTCAACTATTTCGTTAAGCAAATCGTCCCAGTTTTCGATAAGGTAAATTGCTTCATCTTGTATCTTGCACCCTTTGCTTCGTAGGAAGAAACACTAAATGGTTATTGTTTATTATTCACGACTGTGCAACATCTTTCATTCCTTTTTTTTTTGTTGCTATAGCACTTTTCTTGGTGAACACAATTTTTTTGATGCATTCTTCGTATGACTGTCGTGGCTATTGTTGTGAACCTTTTTTACTGCCTGATTGAAGCATTATAATAGTTATGTTTCCTTGCTCAAATTGTGTTAAAGAACAACAGCTTCGCACAATCTGGTGATGTCGAGTTTTTAGTTGAACTACAATTTATGATATTTGAAATCGAGATCGACACACTATCTTGTGATCTTGTGTTTTTGGATTTGTTAGAAGAAGTTCAAAAAGAAAGTAACAAAATGGTTTGAATAGATGCAAGAGCAGGATATTCATTTAGGAGAAAATCACATGCAGAGAACATAGCTTAGTAAAACTGAAAAACAAAAACAAAAACAAAAAAGGATTTGGTTAGACTTCTTGAGTCTTTATTTCCTGTTTTTGTTGCCTCAAGGATTCACGCTTTGTCCAGTTGAAACTTTTGACATTTGGCTGCTGTTTCAGCTGGAATAGTTTGTTTCTTATGAAGTACATTCAGCACTAAGGTTCTGTTTGGCATTGCGGTGGCTTTTCAAAAGCACTTATTTTATTCTACTTTAAAAATTACAGTTAGTTGAAAGCATCTTTTTTTGGAGCCATAACAGAAAAATCTTACTACAATTAGTAAAGATAACTATAACTAAAGAGATTCCACATCACATCAACCGCAAACTTGTCTTGCTTACGCTCTCTTTAGCAAGGGCTGACATGCGAGAAATTAACAAAGAAGAATGTGCAGTAGCCTATAAGTTTCCTGTAGTTATAAAGCTTTCTGTTATCAAAGCCTGTCATTCTCCAATCAAACTGTCCAATTCCTGCATCAACCGGAAGTGTTTTTTTCTTTCAAAACAAGCAATGTGTTTTTGCATCTCCATTTGTGTCTTTCTCTTTCAACGTTAATTTTTTTTTCTTCATTTTTGACATATTTTAGATTCCTGAAGAGAAGAAACTGGATTTGCTCAAGACTATGGCTGCAAGCTCACCACATGCTATGGCACAAGATTCACGTCAGCTTCTTCCATCTATTGTTCAATTGCTCAAGGTTTGTACATTTCTCGTCTCTGATAGGTTTCTAAGTGCCATTTGGTGAGGTTTTTTTTCTGTGTACTGGAAGATGTGGACATGAATTCCCCTCAGTTACAGTGAATGTAGTATTAATTAAAATTTCCAAATTCATCTTACCATTGCATTTACTATTTGTTTTGCAGAAGTATATGCCTGGGAAGAAAGTAGAAGATGTCAATCATAATTATCTTGAGTGTTTGCTGTACACTTTCCACCATTTGGCCCATAAGGTTAGATAACAGAAGTAGTTATCTATTATGAATCCTGTCTTCATGGATGACCTTTCCTTGTGATGACCTAACGTGAAATACAGACTCCAAACACAACAAACAGTCTCTGTGGTTACAAGATTGTTACTGGACAGCCATCGGATAGACTTGGAGAGGATTTCTCTGAACATTACAAAGATTTTACGGAGAGGTAGCTTGCATTTTTCATCCCACACATGGTTCCCTATGGTGATTTGCATGAACTATTTTATTTGTGTGCATTCCTTTAAAAACCTCGGCTTAGCAAGCAAGTCTAGTAGTTAGTTCCCATTGTTAAGGGTATTAGTAGTATGTGTCAAGGGTAATTGTGGCATTTTATAGTGTTCTAGTGTTTAGTCTTGTGTGTCCCATGCATAGTACAAAAAACGTGACCGGACCGGAGGTCCGACCGGAAAAAACCAGGACTGAAGCTTGGTCTGATCCGGTTTGCCCTTTGGATCGTTTGCCAAAAGACCAGGTGATTTTTTTTAAATCATTGCGTCACTAGGATTCGAATTGGCGACCTCTTGCTTTCCCACAATGGAGTGAGCCACTTGGACTACATTTGTTGTTGGTCTAAGTGGGTATAGACATCTTTATTACGTTACATTGCCTGGTAGATGATAATGCCCTATTGATTTTTCAATTGATTCTGCTAGCAAATATTAAAATAGTATTACTATTGAACCGTGGTCCGACCGAAAAAAACCAACGGTTGGACCGGTGAACCGATCATGTGAGTGGTTCGCTTGCCTGTCCGGTTTTTCGCACTATGGTCCCATGTACTATATATATTAGCCCCTTGGGCTATTGCAATATATCTAACTATTCATTTGCACTCTTCATCTAACATGGTATCAGAGCCTAGATCCAAAGTCTAGCCTCCATTCTCTTTTGCTGCTACTGCCCCCGGGAGGAGCAATCTCCATTCCCGGGGGCGGCCACCTTTTAGTTGTAGCTTCCCCCCTTACAGCTTTCTCTCTGCAGCAGGAACTACACCGTCGTCCTCTGTCCAGGTCGTCTTCCAGCAGCAACAATAGTCCTCGTTGCCCTTCATTGCCTTCCTCCACCGAGTTGGCCTCCAACATCGTCTTCCTTGTCGCTAGGCTTGGATCCGGGCACTGCTCGTCGTCCCCGAGCTCGCTTCTCGCCGGATCGAGCTCGGATTCGTCGCTGTCAGTCGATAGCTTGCTGGCTCCAAGGTCTCCTTCGTCATCTTCGTGCTCCATTGGTGGGATTCGCCACCTCCAACTTCCCTGGCCAGATCTGGTCGGATCCATCGATGCTGGCCGCGGAACCGGGCTTCCTCTTCGTCGCCACCCACGTCCTCGCCAGATCCAGTGCAGATCATCGCCACCGGTCTCATCCTCGTTGGATTCGGCGAAACTCGTCGTCGTCGGCCTCATCCTCGCCAGATTCGGCGCAGCTCGTCATCGTTGACCGTCAGCTCGGCCTCATCCTCGCCGTTTCCGGCAAAGCTCGTCGTCGCTAGCTCATCTTCACCAGAACCAGCGCCGCCAGGCTCGGTCCTCACTCGCCTCCACCGGATCTGGGCTCAGGATCGTCTTCCTCGACGAGCCTCTTCATCGTCTACGTCGTCCTCGAGCTCCTCCATCCGATCTGGGCTCTGGGGCGCCGCTGAGCTCGGTCCTCGCCGGATCTTCTCGTTAGGTTGCCGGCGGCCTCATCGTCATCTCCTTGAGATCGACCTTTCCGTTGGCCGCTTGAGCTTCGATCGGCCCGGATCTGCTCGCGCCGCCGGCTAGCCTTGTGCTTCTGCCTCCGGATCAGCTGGCTGACGGCTCGCTGCCGTCGGCTCATGGCGCCTTGAGGACACCACGATGTTGCCTGTCGACGCCGTTGCACCGGCAACTCCGCTTCTCTACTTCAACGGCGTTAGCGTCCGCTGCTCTTGTTCCTCTGAGTTCGGCCTGCTCCTGCTCCACCGAGTCCGGCCTGCTCCAGCTGCTGCACCAAGCTCTTCTCGCTGCCTCGAGAAGGCCACGCTCGACATCGACCTCGCCCGCCTCGCGTCAGCCTGGTTTTCGTCGCTGCCAGCAAGGATCCGGATAGGGCCATCTCTGGCGCTCCCAACTTCAAGATCTATGATGTTACCAATCAGCCTTCTTCGAGCCAGCTTTCTATTAGCTGGACAACAATCTTGCTGGTCTTTGGCTCGTTTCCTTGGCTTATCTGGCCTCTGGGCTTGTTGCTTGAGTCGTGGCTCATGGGCTTTGGGGCTTCATCTGCCGCCACTTGGGCTGCTGTTTTCAGCCTGCTATTGGAGATGGCCTATTGCTGTGGGTCAAGGAGTCCGCTGCCTACTGTGCTGCTAGTTGCTGATGCTAACCTGCTAGTGCTAGTATTTGCTGTTAATATCTTTAGTCAAAGAAGCTGTTAATATCTTTAGTCCTTTTCTTTGTTTTCCATCAAGTCCATTGATGTCTCTTTTCAGCTCGTCGAAGTCGTGCCGATTTATCATATCCTTTGTCGATCAGCCGATTGCTTCTTCCTTTTCGGGTTGCCGCAATCCGTCCATTGGATCGAGTGCGGTCACCCCCATCATTGTCGTTGTTGTTGATGCGATTTTCCCCTCTTGGTCCTCTCGTAGCCTTCTTGCGACTTGACATGTGCCGTCGTCATCTTGCTACACATCTTTGCATTTGTTGCGACTTGACATGTGTCGTCGCCATCTTGCTACACATCTTCGCATTTGTTGAGACTCTTGACTAATGGCTTTCTTTATCGTCATCATCACGATTCATTCTCCACCCTGCTTTGTAGCAGGTGTAGTGTTAAGGGTATTAGTAGTATGTGTCAAGGGTACTTGTGGTATTTCCTAGTGTTCTATGGTTTAGTCTTGTGTGTCTCCCATGTACTCTATATATTAGCCCCTTGGGTTATTGCAATATATCTAACTATTCATTTGCACTCCTCTTCAGCTAACACCCATCACATACTTCATGTTCATGTCTTACCCTCCTTTTCATTGCATTCCTATTATGATCTTAATTAAATTGTTTATAGCTTCATCTCTCATTTACAGTACTAGCCACTTCTTCACTATTAAAGCTTTAAGCATGTGCTTTCAAAAGTGGGACTCCCCAAATGGACGTTCCACTGGTTTTGCATACAAATTTAAGCCTTATTGTATCAAAATGTCTCTCTTAAGGGCTTGCAGGATAGATGGGCTTAGTACTCCCAAGCATGGAAACAAAAACCGGCGGTAACCGGATTTCCCGGTGGGTACCGGGAAATGAAATCCCGGCCGGTTTTCTCAGGTTTTTAAAATTCAAATTCTGTTTTTTGAATTTTGAATGGTTTTTAATCAAATTCAAGCGAATTTCAGCCGAAAAAATTCCGGTTTTTCCGGTAACCGGCCGGTAACCGGCCGGTTACCGTTCCCGGCCCCTGACCAGGATTTGGCCCGGTACCGGGTTTTTGATCCCTGCTCCCAAGTACTCCAACGATAACTCGAAATTTTGGAGAGCCTGAAAATACATCAAGATCCTACATCGCCACGTTCACAGTTCACACAGATGGGCAGCAGCAGTACTGCCACAACTACCACCTGCTTAAGTGCACACTGCACAACAACAAAATCTAGTCCTTTGAATGGTGGATCTGATTTTAGTTCCTATAAGTGATAACGACTGTTAGATAATTAGGTTGAGGGAGCCAATGATCTGTGAGTATCATCCTAAACCTAAGGGTGGATCAGTCACATTTTTTGGACATCCCTGTGTGCATGAATGGAAAAATGAATAGAAGGTAAATCTGTGAAGGTTCGGTCGGTATGGGCACAAGTCGGTGACACCATGATGCTAGATTTCCCATTTAGATTTTGAGATGCAAAAAATATAAATTCTGAGGACATAGAACAAATGTGCAACCACTTTCTTAATTTGCTTTGTCATTCCACTAATGCATGACATCATTATCTTGCACAAATTTGTCCCTTCAGTAGTGAATTGGATGGAGCATATGAAAGTACTTCTCATGCCAGATTCTGTGTTCTAATCTGAAAGCAAGCAATTTTCTAAATAATAACATCTACCGAGTTAAATTTTGTGCAACATGAAAATTGTTCATGGCATTAAGGAGTATGGAGGATTCATCTTCTTTCGCAATTCTGTCAAATCTGTGTTCGCGACTTTCTTATTGTTAGAAATGCGCAGGTTAACTGGAACAGAAGAGACAGTTCGAGCAGCCTCGAAGAGACTAACTCAGGGAATGGCAGATTTCAACAAGGCAATATCTTCAGCAAAGACCCAAGAAGAGAAAACTAAAATTGTGAGTTTTTAGATGCTTGCATTTACCGTGTCCTGTTCCATGTAAATATTCTCTAGCTTTTACCATGTTGGACCAACATTATTACTGGCAGAATAATCTTTCTCCCAGAACCTTTTACTTCAATCTATAAGATTGGTTCTAGGCATTTTTTTTGGGCGAACAGATTGATCTTACGTGTTAAGTAATACTTCCTGCCAATTGATTGTGATGTGAATGTGATACTTTTTGCAGAAAGCCGACCAACAGAAATCGACAATGACAATGCGGGCCTATAACAACATATTGGCAATGGCACAGGTGATTTCTTTGTTTTACTTAGGTAGAATTTTTGTAGGATTATAATTTCTCTTCGGGTGTTTGTTCAGCATCTCCGGATCAGTTGCTGGACATCAATTAGCTGTAAGCTTGTTTCTATTAAGCAAGTTTTCAAATACTCCATTGTTGACTTTTCACGGTGTACCAGATACAACTTTAATGTAGAACGAATAAGACACCATTACAAATAAGAAACCCTAAGTTAAAATGACGACAATACAAGACTAAAATCTAAATTGTAGGCAATAAACATAGCATGTTTATTTTACTTAGCTAAAGCAAATTGCATTCATATGACAAAATAATTCCAGAATAAAACAAATAGTACACAATATTAAACATGCTTATACCGATGGAAGATTAAGCAAACCGTAACAGCCAAAAAACAACCTAATAAAATTTAACTGTCTCGAAATGCACAAACTTATCTGTATTTTGTTTCTAGATCCCTTGGAATAAAATCCTGTCCATTCGGCGAAGCCTAAATAGGCTAAAGGTGGCATAACGCTAGCTTGTTCAAGCTTCAAGCTATCAGCTATGTTGGTCAAAATAGACTAATAGACATAATTTGTAGCTCTGCATTCAAGGTCTAAAAAGCAATTGCACAAGTATAGCTAGCTATTTAAACCTTGCTATTAAGTTGCGCTATTGTACGAACTACGCTGCTACTTTGTGTACTGCTGATGCAATGTCTGTGTATGTTATGTCAGAAGAAACTAATCTTACATTTTCACTGAGGGTTTATAGTGTATAACTGTAAGTGATGAATGGTGTTCATTTCAGCCATTGCATTCAAAATCCCCTTCATTTATCGGTGATAAGAAAATCACGCTCTCATGGATGGAGCAGCCAAAGAAACCAGCTGCTACAACAGCAGGGTTAGATGTCTACTATCCAATATTCCATTTTTACTCCAGATTCTACTTTTCTTTTTAGTCAATTCTAGTTTGTGGATCTTTCAGAGGGAAAAGGGCCCAACCTGCTACAAACGGGAATGCCCCTGCTAGCAAGAAGGGGCGAGGAGAGGGAGGAATGCAGAGTCAGCTTGTGAACAGAGCTTTTGAAGGGTTGTCCCGTGGTGGTCGAGGCAGTGGAAGAGGGCGGGGCAGAGGAGGCCGAGGAGGCCGAGGAAGAGGGTGGGGCTACCGCTGAGATCAGTTAGAACGCTATGCATTCTGAGGGAGTTAGCTTTTCTGTGTACAACAAGGTGGCATTACCATTGATGATCCTTCAAGGCGCGCGACTGAAGCTCAAAGCTCGTAAATAGGGTGCTTGAGAATGTGGAAGCTCTGTACCACCCTAGCTGTTCACTTACCATTCATCGGTATCCTTTTACCTTCCTGACCGTTTGTTAGTTGACCAATTTCATCTTTTTTTGGTTGTTTGATGAACTGAACAGTACATTTAATTTAATAATTTGTCGTTAGAGTATTTATTTAAGAATTTACTGTGCCTCGCTGCCTTCCTAATATACCCTCCCCTCGTTTTGCAAGCAGCACAACTTCCCACGAATTTAGATGTTAATTATGGGAACAGTAATTTCTTTTTTTTGCATTACAAAATTTTGAAGTGTTGCACGCGCTATTTTTTTTTTGACTAAGTTTATTTTCCCTCTTTCATCAAGGAAACGAAAGTCTGGTACAGAACAATAAACTAAAATGTAAAAAATAGAGAGTTTCTACCGGGCGGTTTACATCTCTAACTGCACAACTTCTAGTCCCTATTACAGATTTTGAAAGAAGCCACCAGTCCCATCGGCTCAATCCATTGGAATTCTTTTTAAATGATACTGTTTAGAAACACATTAGCAAAAATGGCATTCTTGCATGCACAAATGTGAAGTTAGCGTTCAATTTTGCGTTAGGGAAGCACGGACGCGTGCTGTGGTGCCACGTCTGCCTCGTCTTGCCAGGGGTCGAGCGGAAAGGCCCTTGTCGGCACCAGAGCGCGGACAGCACTGTAGGGACGTCATCCGCACCAGCGATAGCCTCGTCCGTGCGGATGAGCACTGTTCAACGTGGGCTCGTGGTATATCCGGCGAGTTAAGGACGAGCACTGTTATCCGCTATGCAGTGCAGATAAATAATTAGAGCCTTGTCATGCTCGTGATCTGATGCACCACGGACCTCGAATCATGCATGATTTTCTCCGCAGTCTGTAGTAGTAATTAATGCCTGGTTGTCCCTGTTATCCTGCGTTCATTTTCTTCATTTCTTGTCCGCACCTCCCTGGTACACACGATAGTCACTACAGCGTTGTGGTGGTACGGATGAGGGTTTTCATCTCGCCCATAGTGCGAACAAGGCAGATGTGGCATCACAGCGCGCGTCCGTGCTTTTTTGGTGCGGAATTACACGTTAATTTTGTATTTGCGTATGCAACGATGCTATTTTTTGCTAATGCAGTTTAAATAGTGTCATTTAGACAAAAAAAATCCAATCCATTGTGAAATTTCACCTCGTCTTCAGAGTTCAAAGCTATCAAGGTTCAATTCTCTAGACAACATGTGCCCATCCACACGCTTTGCTAAAGATTCTGTTACCACCTGTCGCAACCGGTTGCTTCCCACCTGGAGATCCCTCTTGTGCTCCTGTAAACCGGCCCAAAAGTCAATATGTAATGTCGGGTTTGGACTTGCATTCGTACCCGATGTGTATATCGAGCTAGACCCACGATAGCTAGCTCACACGATATAATTATCGGCGAATATCACATCCATACTTACGTATAAATAAAAGAGTACTTAATATTACAAAACAAACGTAAATAAGCCTCAGGGCCAAGTTTTTACAGAATAGGCTGATGGGCCAACGAGTTCCGAGATTAAGTAGCAACGGAATGTAAATAAACCAAAAGAAAGGGGTCTCCATGAGCCAGGTTAGGATCTAGTTATCGTCATCCTCATCGTTTCCATAGCCAAATGTATAGAAATATCCATACATATGGTCTTTTACTTCATAGTATAAATCCACATATTTCAGTAACTATGAGTATGAAGGTACTCATCAAGCCCTTACAACAACTGCAAGTATATAGATGCAAGACTTACCAAAAGAGGGATCTTATGGTTAATTTAGCACAAAACAGGTTTTGCTCAAATACTATAATTATTTTTTAAACCTATGATTTAACTCTTTAACTTCAAAACCAAAATTTCATTTGTGTATGAAATTATTATCTCGATAAGGTTCTAATCCACCTACAGTTACTCATAAGGTCTTATCCACCTACAGTTACTCATAAAGTTCTATCAACCTATATCATCGCTACAACTAGTTTTTCGTTAACCTATCTCAGTTCACATTTTATTAAGACTAACCAAGTGAGGCTTTCTGTACAATGTCCATAACTGGGGGCATATCTATTCAAATAGATTATACACTCCGCAGGGATTGTACAACTTTCCCACAAGATATGACTAATTCATAATGTCGACCATGACATACTTCCTTAGGCGTGTGACAGAGATAGTCATAACGAAACTTTTCTAATACCTAGTCCCGACACTCGACCTGCTTTGACGGGAAACCACTCAACACTGGGACAGTAACCGTTACGGGGTACCCCCAGAATGCTCCATTACGGGACACATTTTCAATGAGGGACCCTCTGTTGTTATGGAGTTGCTCGCACTTCTCAATATAAAATTACCTCTGTGCGTGGGGTTTATGCCAGGAACTAAGTAAAGTAATATGTCAGGTCTATCCCATATTAGACTTGTGGTTGCACGGCTTAGTAGCTTAGAAATGTAGCACATGATTCGGTTCTTAATCGACTCAGGTGAGATAGTCCACAAACCCAACTCTCGTGCATGTCTTTGCACCGATATCATGCCAACCACTCGCCCATGTCTCCACCATTTTCAATAACATTTTTCTGTTTCCACTGGTAACCCACGTTACCATACTAGATTCACAATATATCCCAAGTTCTTGTAATATCAATGTTTGTATCATATTCAATTCAACCACTAAGCAATGTATAAGCACAACCAATAGTCCACATGATTCGGTTCTTAATCGACTCAGGTGAGATAGTCCACAAACCCAACTCTCGTGCATGCCTTTGCACCGATATCATGCCAACCACTCGCCCATGTCTCCACCATTTTCAATAACATTTTCATGTTTCCAGTGGTAACCCACGTTACCATACTAGATTCACAATATATCCCAAGTTCTTGTAATATCAATGTTCGTATCATATTCAATTCAACCACTAAGCAATGTATAAGCACAACCAATAGTCATTATTGATTAACAAATGAGAGTTTTACTAGTGTAATAATTAACCTAGGGTGACAAGGTATAATGGGTTATCAACGATCAAGGAGGGGAGTAATAATATCAACATTTGGCATAGCTAGGTATGAACCTTTAACATAGCATTTTATAAATAATATTAAGCATGCAAGTAATAATTTGAAACAAAATAGGTTCAACATGATCAATTGTAAGGACTTGCCTTGCTCAACTTTGGATATTACTTGGTCTTGGTCTTGTCTGGAAGCATTGGCGAAGTCTTCGGCGATGTTGGAATATATTTAAGCGCAAGATGTCAACTTTGAATAAATGCACATAACTCAAATATTGAAATAAACTCAAAAAATTATGATTTTAGTACTGATGGAAAGATCTTGAATTTAGATGAAGTTAAAAAAATCAAATAATTTGGATTTAAAATGAGAGAGAACGAGCACTCCAAAGTTTGACCCGAGTGATTCCAGAAATTCTGAAATTTCTGACAAGTGGGACTGGTTTGATTTTTATTATCTTTTATTTTTCTTAAGAACATTTTCTGTGACAGTCGGGGTTTTAATTTCTCTTTGAATTATTTCTCTTAAGGAAGGGCTATATGACTGACAGGTGGGGTTGACTTGGTTTTTAATTTCTTTTCTATTTATTTTTATTTGGGCCCCACATGTTAGTACTGTTATGTAAACCCAGTTCATTGTAGACCCATGAACCTAGACCCAAGAACTCGGTCCATGCACCGTGTAACAACCCCAAGTTTATAAACAGTAATAATCTGCTTTAGGAACAGTAATGGAATACTGTTCATAGCATTACTGTTTATATTTAGTAATTTGGGTTATTGTTACAAATTAAAACTTTCCTTTTCTAGCCAAAATCCAAAACCTATTCAAGGTTTCAAAGAAAACACAAGTTAATGCTTGTGTTGTGACTGGGAAGTGTTTTCATTAAGGTTTAGATAAATTATCTTGCCCAGAAATAATCTTGTTGAATTTTTAGAAATTATTTTGTCTGTAAAAAAAATAATTGCTTTTAAATAAGCATATTCGGGCCCAGATATTTATTTATGTATTTTACAAAGTGAAACCGTGATTTTAAAAATTTATTTGGGAAATATATCATCCCAGTAGCCTCCTGGAAAAATTTTATGATTTTACAAATTTATTTACTACTTTTAAACGCTTAGTCAAACTTTCAAACTTTGAGTATAGATTTTGGTCAACAATCTGGTCTAAACCTAAACCTTAGCACTGTAGCGACTCGGACCCATAGGGTTGGGTCTAACCCTTTCATTTTGGTCCGGCCGACCACGCCGGCGCGAGCCCAACCTCTCAAGACCGTGAGCCGACGATCTTCAATCGAACGGGCGAGGCTGCGATGTCACGCGAGCTGTCCACGTGTGCGCCACCCTCCCCACCGTTGGATCTTAATCGGACGATCAAAAGTGGTGTATGCATTCGGACGACTCCGGAGCCCCTCACGATCTCCACCGTCCATTCTCGATCCAACAGCGCCACCCTTTTCTTTTTGAACTTAAAGGCGGCTTTTCTTTGGGCCGTCGGATTCAAATCCCACGGCGTTCCTTTTCGACCGCGTGTGGTTAAGGCCCAAATTTGGTGGACCGTTGGATCCTAATCGAAGGGCCCAGATTGTGTATGCATTCGGACTATCCGGATCCCGCGTTAATCTCGACCGTAGAAATTCAATCGAACGGTGCCGCGTCCTCCCGTTTAAGGGCGACGTGTATCCTTTGAGGTGGATCGTTGGATTTCAATCCAACGCCCCTATTTGAATGTGAACTCCCGAAATCTCGTAGGGTCCCTTTTTAATCTCCATCCTTCATTCGAGATCGCACGGCCCATATTAAAAGATGCCGATTAAAACCTTTTTACCCCTCTATTTATCACAGCCGCCCATTTCTAATCGGACGGTTGTTGTTCTTTCGCGATTTAGGAGACGCGCGCGGCTGTGATTGCCAGCGGGACCCGCATATCAGATAATTCTTATCTCCTTCCTTGCCTCTGTGCGCCGCCATTTCTGTGAGCAGAGGAGAGGATTTATCCAAAGATTATGCAACTAATTTTTGGATGTTTAGCCCTAAATGGACACCTCATCAACTCTAGACTCTTCCACTTTGCCCTGTAGCTCAACATCCATATATAAACCCTAGCTTTTTGCTGTTACCAGTGTTGACCGAAGGAGCTCTTCATCCTCCATTGCTGTCCAGTGGAGTTTCTTGCTCCTGTCCATTGCTTATCCATCTTAAGCACTAGTTTCACCTTGCACTAAGGTTTTAACATCTTTTGTAGGTTAAAACCAAAGGTTTTTCTCTCTGTTGAGCAGAGTCGATTTTCTCAACTTTCGGTGTTTCTCTTAACCTGGTGAGTTAAAGCCCTAGTTTTAGACATCTTAAGTACATTAGGCATCTTGGTAGCTCACATGAATCATTCTCTTGAATATCAGTAGCTTCAACTTGCTTTGAACTGAAAAGTTGTATCTATAACTTTTCGGTCTTTCATATCGTTTTCAAGAACTAGGGTTTCTCCTGTCAACTTATTGTCCTAGGTAGGTTCCAACTAAACCCTAGCAGCATAATAAATTCTTCTTTTGATCTTTCTTATCATCTACTTAACCTTGTAGTAGAAATTTGCCTCTGTCCTTTATTGTCGGCTTAACCGACAATATAGGTTTTTCTTTAGCCTCTGTAATCTAACCGATTAGGGTTAGGTTAAGGTTAGTTTGGGGTATTAACTACCCTAATAGATCAGGCTAAGCTTTATTTTAGAACCTTTACTTGATCTATTTTCCTTTTTCCCAAAATCTATAATCTGTCCTGTTTCTGTCTTTTCGAAATCTGAAACTGAGGCTTTGACCTAAACTCTAGTCTCTGTTATTTGAAAGCAGTAAGTGATATTATGGGTTATTATTTTATTATTGGGGTAGATACACCTTAAGCATACTGTTAAGCATGCATTTTTCATATTGATCATACATATTCCTTTCATTCTGTCCTTATTGTCGATTTTGGTATTTATTGGACTTTATTGCTTCTTATAGAATCTGGTTTTTCTGAAGCTTTTGATTCTATTTCTGAACAACCTGAGCCTGCAACAGAAGTATATTATTACCAAGGCAAGCATCCTCTCTGCACCATGTTGATCCCAAGTTTTATACAATAGGTTTCCGAATTCAGTGATAACTGTTGCATGCTACTTTACTGAAAATACAAATGTGCTCTGTAGTAGTTAGTTATAACCTAACAGTGAGGATTACCTTAATTATGACCATACACTTAACCCTAGAGTAGTACTGTATACTATAATACATATTTTCAGAATTTGCTTAGCCATGCAGTCTAGATAAAACTTAGTGTTTGACAAGATTGACTTGTCAAACAAGGGAGCAACAAATGAATTTCAGTTACTTCAACTCTTTGTCCAGTTTCTTTAAATCAGAATTGCATTTTACATTAAAATTGATCTGGACAAGAGGATGCTAGTGATGGTGCTTTTGTGCACGAGATTGGGAGTTGTGGTAGACTTGTCCGGGTTAATTAAGGACTGAACTCTGATTGTTCAATTCAAGTTCCCCACGTACTTCCACGCGCAGTGTATGGGCGCTGTTTGGTTAAGTAAAGGGTTAAGACTATTGGGTTGGAAACAGGAGAGTAAGGATATGTGTATTGATCTTGTATGGCATAGATGCTTTGGTCTTATGAGTGCGTTGTATGCCATGTGAGCTTGTATGTCAGTATCATATGTTCTTAGAAAGGTGAGGGCGTATATGTGCTCCGTCGCATGTACGTACCTTAAAGATGCTGATTGCAATCTAATATGGGTAGTGAGCCCAGTTCGCATTTAATTGTTTGAGTCGGCATTCCTGACGCAACATGTGTGCCCCGGTTAAGCAGATGCTATCAGTCGTTGTTTAAGCGAGATCAGTTCACACATGGGTATCCAACTCAATAGTGTTAGCTTGTTGAAAAATACCAAATCTTAGTTTCCCCGGTCGGCATACCAAAGGAAGTATGTCATCATTCGGAGGCATCCGAAGGCAACGGGCTGGCTAAGTCGTGTGGGTAAAGATGTACACCCCTGCAGGGTATCAAACTGTTCGAATAGCCGTGTCCACGGTCATGGACGATGACTTGAATTGATGTCACCTGTATAGAGTTTTGATTTACAAATGTGGGTTCGGTTTTTGGTTTAGCATGAGAGAATTCATGCATTGTATGGTTTATCCTTATTCTTATTTACTTACTGTTTTAATCCAACTTTGATTTATGAAATTGCTTTATCAAAATTTAGTAATTGTAGGTTAAGATGTATTGCTTTGTGCAAACTTTAACCATTAAACCTTCATGTTGCAACCTTATGCATGTATAAATTCTACTCCTTTGTATAGGCTCTACTAAACACTTTCTTTTATTAGTTTGTGTAAGTCTTGCTGAGTACCTTCCGTACTTAAGGTGCTATAACCTATTGTTGCAGGTGAGGACGGTTACCTTTATGAAGTACCCGTTAGCGTCGATCAGGGTGACGCTAACGAGTAAAGCTACTTCTTTCCTCCACGCAATCGCCTGCGGGTGGATGGGGCTATTGGTGGATTTTGACTTTTTAGTTGCTTCCGCTGTTAAACTTTTGAAGTGACCAAGTCACTGGATAATGTAGTACTAAACTGAAAGTTGTAAACATATGTTTAATTATGTAAATGTATGCCTTGTATGTGTATGATGCAATGTTGTTGAAGGATATATGTGCAATGGTCGTTGATCCTGGGAACCATTGTGAGACATATATCCGGGAAGCCCGCATGTTGGATCTGTCACTTATTAAACTTATGCTTTCAGTATGATCCTTACCAAAGGAGCAGCACTGTTCC
Organism: Ampelocalamus luodianensis; assembly: GCA_036346255.1. Lineage (NCBI taxonomy): Eukaryota > Viridiplantae > Streptophyta > Magnoliopsida > Poales > Poaceae > Ampelocalamus > Ampelocalamus luodianensis. The sequence goes on along the minus strand of CM070620.1, from coordinate 69,244,118 downwards.
TTAAGTAGGAATTATGCTATAGTGTAAATTTAATTAGTTACATTTCCAATATCCCGGGTGTCCCCACACACCGTGTCCCCACCTATCAGCCTCTCACTCTTTTTTGTAAAATTCTAAAAATAAAGATTCCTAGAATATTCCCTTAGTCCTACTTGTCGGTCTATTCTTTCAATCCTAAGTTATTTTCCTGAATTATTCCTCCCGAGCCACTTTCGGAAGCTCGTTCTCCCTCATACAAACTCTGATTGAGCTTGTTCAACTTTATAATTTCATATAAAATTGAACCCTACCTTTTAGTATTTTTATTATAATTTTTGGAGCTTGTTTCGTTGCTGTTTATTTATTTGTTTGCTTTTCGTTGTCTTTTGCAAATAGACGTTGAGACACCAAGAGTGTACGAAAGGAGTTGAAGTTGCTCAAGACCAGGACCAGGACCATGACCTTTTCTCAGGCAAGTTGAATGTTGATCATGTTGAACCAGTTTATAAAAAAACTATTTTGTTTCAAATTACTGTATGCTATTTAAATTATCAAATGTTTATTATTTTCGGGGATAGCTATGCAACCTATTTGTCATTTATTCCACCTTGATGATTGTATGCCATGATGGCTTGTCACCCTAGACTGTATAATACTAGCTGTGTATACAACTTGGGTTGGTAAATGGTTATGTGTTTAATTGTGGGCTATGTGTACACAACTTGGGTGGATAAATGATTTAGACTAGGGCGAGTGGAATGACTTAGTGCTAAACTATTTGTAGGATTATACAATTCTATGTGTAGGCTTAGTGTATTGGTTAGTCTTGCTCTAGAAAGTTAAGGACCGAACTTTGTGCGCCATTGAATCGAGCCACAATTGTACAACCACATGCTCTAATGGGAAGAGCCTGGCATAGTAAGTTACCGAGTTTCAATGTTGGCTTCCTCAGGAATCAGGTTAGACTATGTGTAGGGTGGAGTGTGTGGTATGCTATGTATAAGCCACATCATGGACGGTTCCCATTCTTCAATCCTACGGTGTACCCTTGCGCCCCCCCGTTCACTGTGTTGGGATGTTCTCTATGTATGGAATAAGGGTGTAGGTAAGTCACCGGGAGGGCCCATTGTTGGGGCGAAGTCTATGAAATGCTTTGTTATGATCCTCCGGGTTGCACGTCCGTGGAAACGTTGTCAGAACCATATCGTTGGTCATATCTTGTGGGAAAAGTTGTACAACTTCTGAAGAGTGTTGTCAAATCTATTCAAATACCTATATCCGTGGTCATGGACATGCTCGTGGATTTCATACAAGAGGTAGTGTTCAAAAATAAAAACTGGGAAGGTTGGATATGTGAATGTAATGATTTAGGCTATGTGTAGCTTTGTGTCCAATTCCTTGTTTACTTATTATTGTTGTTTTGCCTTGTGCTTTTCAATCTATTATTTTATTCAATTGCAAATGTCACTTTATGAAAAATAACATTATTAGCCATATCCTTTGGAATAAGCCATTATGTATACTTGTATTATGTGGTTCAACTTGCTGAGTACTCCGTGTACTCACTCTTGAAACAATCATCACTCAGTTGACGAAGTGGAGGAGTTTACACCCATTTTGGAGTACTACTACAAGGAGGTCAATCGTTAGGTCTTGTTCGCACCCGGTTGCATGTGTCAAGTCGATGGGTTCCACTGAAGTCGTTTTCATTCCGTTACCACTATTTTCTTTAGTGCTTGAGCCCTGTGAGGCTGAATAAATGTAAACTCGACCATAAGGCCATAACATTTATTTACTTATCAAATTCAGTACATTAACCTTATTTCAATGCATATGGATGATATTGTGTTGATGTTGACACTGCGTGCACTAGTGTGATTCTGGATTAGTGCAGTATATACAGAGGGTCCGGATTTGTATATTCGGGTTCCAATAGAGAGCGCTACACCAAAGGATGAAATTCCCATTAGCGGATCTATACTGGGGTTGCAAGGCGACATCAACATAGTGTTCCTTTTGCCACTGTGTTATAAAATCCAAGTGAACATTTGGAGCATGCCGCAGCTGAGCTATGCCTTGGGTCCAAGGAAGCTGTGTTCCAGAAGTCGTGGGGAGATTGCCACCGCCTTAAGACCTTTGCATCTCAAAGGTCCAATCAACGGCAAGACGATATCTCGGATGCTGGTCGATGGGGGAGCTACTGTCAACTTAATGCCTTATACTATTTTCAAGAAACTGGGTAAAGCTGATGATGAGCTGACTACTCAACGCGTTCACTGGGGATTCCACTGAAGCGAATGGATTCCATTGTTGGCAGCAAAACGTTGCTTACAACTTTCTTCGTGGTGGAAGTACAAAGGAGTTACAACGTCTTACTCTGAGAGATTGGATCCATGCCAATTGTTGCATTCCGTCGACACTTCATCGGGTTCTAATCTAATGGAATGAACATGAGGTTGAAACAGTACTCAACGATACTGCATCCCATATTGCCTTGGCAAATGCAGATGCCAATTGGCAACATGAAAATGCAAAATGCTTATCAGGAAAAAGTTTGGATGAGTGTGATGCGCCCAGGAAACCCTCGCTGCATTAACATGTGAGGTTAGCTTAATTTCTAATGATAAACCTGATTTGCATGAAGAGTTATCGTTGCTAGCTAAGGAGAGGAGGATGGTTGCTGTTCACGGCCAAGGGAGAAAAGCTACTGTGCATGGTGAGTTGACACTTGCATACGCGCATGGCCTGAACTCGGAAATGCACATGCAAGTGTTTGATCCGAATCATGCATGTGTGCATGTTGTGGCGGTTCATATTTGATCCTGGAGGAAACCAGGAAAGGTCAAAGATAAGATGAGATGCTTTCGGTTCATAATATGGGAGATCAGGGAGGGCGCGTGGAGTCCTATTGGATTAAGGCCTGCGCATGGAAATCCTTCCTTTTGTTAAGTCCTTTCCTTGCACAATTTGGGCTGGGTCCACCCATCCATGATTGACTACAGCAATACGACGCACCAGGAGTCCGAGTCTATTTACTTTATTTCTTTAGAAAACCGAGTCAGTTATGTAAAGCTCTGAGATGTAAACGGAGTTTACGTTTATTAGAGTCCAAGTCGAACACATAATCATATAGGTGCGTAATAGCCCCAATCGGCCTTAAGGCTTTAGTGCATGTGTTGGCTATATAAGCCTATGGGGTGCGCCCAGTGTAAGGAGAGTTGAGTTATGAATTGAAAACATGTGTGTTTCAGCCGTGCGCTATTAGGGTTTATCCCTGTATCGTGAGTGTTCTTAAAGAATTCATCGAGGGTTCTTCTTCGGGTGTGTGGGATTTGGCTGTGGTGTCAATTTTCATCCACGGGATCAATTGATCCTATATCTTGCATTCACGTGTTGTGGTGTACGTGGGTTGATGAATTCTATCTAGGGTTTCAGTTCCAAGCTACCGAAACCATCTATCGGAATATATACGATTAAATCTTGTAATTCGTGATCAATCCCTTGTTCACGGGTTGAGAGGCTATGACTGATTGCTTCTATTTCGGGTCCGGCTGATCTAGAGCGATTCAACCATTTATGAAGCTTGTTACTACACTATGAAAGTTGTGTTACTTCATGCCAGCTGGAGTGTTACTGCATACCAGCAGGAGCATTACCGCACAAAAGACATCATGTTACTAGACGACCGCAGGAGTGTTACTATACTTTTGCCACTGCTCCAACACAAAAGATCGGGCAACCTACATGATTTAATCTCATATCGAGGTTCGACCCATATCAATTGGTATCAGAGCTATGGTTGCTCATGATGGAGAAGGATCTACTATATCGCCTTCGGAGGAGAGCTTTGGAAAGTTGGGGGTGCAGTTTTCTGCATGAAGAGGAGGGAGACGACACAAGTTGCTTATTTCACTCTCATGGTAAGGAAGTTCATGTTAGTTGTTAATCTTTCTGTTTAGCTAGTTGCTAATATTAGTCTTGTGTTTTATATTTGCATGGCACTGTAGATGAGTCAACATGACATCATCATGACATGGTGCATGCCTTGTATGGCGCCTGAAACGTGCAAGTTCACGTTGGGCAGCTAGCACGCATCTGTGCGTGTGTTATGCCGTGATCCTAGGACGTGATCCTCTGCAGGATTATTGGCCTAAGTTTAGGATGCTATGTTTGGTAGTTTTGCTGTACGTATCGAGCAAGAATAAGAAGGAAAGAAAACAGTAAAGATGTATGTGATTACGGGTCACCAAAAACATCGATTGTCTTCCTCGCGTGTGTTGTTCTCCCATCTCCTCGTGTTCACGTGTGTTAACCTGGGCTGCTCCAACATTTGGTATCAGAGCACGGTTCATGGAGGTGATGAGTGACAACTCTGCGGAGAAGTCGATACCATTGAAGGCACCGGTGAACGGCGGCGAGATGTCGTTGTCCGTAAGAGCTCCGGCGAGAGGAGGTGGAGTGCCAATTCAGTATCCGATGCTGAGCAACACCAACTACTGCCTATGGGCCGTGAAGATGAAGATCATCCTACGTGCACTTGGTGTGTGGGCGGCGATAGAGGGTGAAGCACTGGTCGAAGAAGAGAAAGATTAGGGCGCCCTCGTCGCAATCTCCCAAGCCGTACCGGACACCGTGATGATGGCCATCGCGGAGAAGGAGTCGGTGAAGGAAGCATGGGAGGCCATCAGGGAGATGCATTTCGGGGAGGATCGTGTCAAGAAGGCGCGAGTACAAGTGTTGAAGAGGCAATTTGATCGGATGTCCATGAAGGATTCTGAAACGATCTCAGAGTTCTCACAGAAACTCACCACAATTGTGGGCGAGATGCGGTCATTCGGCGCTGAGGTGAAAGACTCCACGGTGGTGGAGAAGCTATTCAGCACCATTGTGAGGACCCCGGTTTATTCGGCTTGTACTGTTTAACCATCCACTTGGTCCTAACAGTACAAATCAAATAAACTAAGCCTCGAGATATGTATACTTCCTGCACTGCAGATACACACCCTGTTACAAAATCACGATCAATTCCATTCATACACATAGAGCCAAGCAAAGCAACAATCGAAAGACATAGATAATATAAAGAGAGTTATTACAAAAGAGAGGCCGACCGCCAAAAGTCATACAAATAAGTAAATACACAATGAAGCAAATGGCCATAAGATGGCGATAAACAAAAGCCAATCGGTGTGCCTTTACCCACAAGGCAACCAACCGACCGCCAAGCTAATCGTCCCAAACATACAAGAACACACTCACAAAAGTGAGGCCCTTGGGGCTCACCTTCTTCCTCTGCAACAATTAATATTAAGCAAAGCAGATGAGTACAAAACTTGTTTTTGTACTCGCAAGACTGACGTGTGAGATAACAGAACTATAATTAACTACATGCAAGCTTTATTTAAGTGGATGAGGCTTTGGACATATTTTCAGCATAAAGCAAGTTTTCATTTGCAATAAGGTAATAGATTCAAAGCAAGTTTGCAATTAACTTTTATTGTTCAAATAAAAGAGAGACAATTATAACTATAGATAAATGACAACACCAACCTAGAAGTGACTAACCCATAGTCACCACAACAATAGCATGAAGTACCCCTTCATACCACCCATGTCAAGTTTAAGTTTTTAAAAGGTTGTAGTCTAGTTCTTGCACGACCTTACCAAGCATGTCCATAACCTAGGACGAGGCTATTCGAATAGTTTTAACCCTGCAGGGGTGTACCAATGTACCCACACGATAGACCGCCTTTCCACCAGCCACGGTTAGCACACTTCCTTTGGTATGCGGCATGGCTAAGTCTAACAAGACGCTTTCCAATGGACGATGCTAATTAAGAGCCGAACCCACGGAGAAGGACACATTAGACACCTAACCGGCCTGCTAATGCTCCCCTCCAACACCACACACACACACAAGAACACACCCACCAACCAGCTCATAATTAACACCTCCCAAAGTACTTAGTCAAGAGAGGTTCCATATCCCCCTCGTGTGGTTAGCACGCAATAAGCGCTGGCTTAGTGACACAAGTAACTCGGTCCTTGGGGACTTAGGCACCATTCCAACACACCCAACAGATCACATCAACATACCATTGTGCCCAAGTCAAGATATAGTTTTGTTTTCGCTTTTGATTTGTAAATCAATAAAACACAAGGGTTGAACATAATGGAGTAGTATAAGTAGTTGTGTGATCAAGATCACCGACTAAGTCGATGATCGCCCAATACTACCGATAACTAGGCATGGCTAAGCAATATTCATTCAGAATCTACTAAGTGATAAGAGTTCATCCATCGAACTCTAACCACAAAGAAATAACCTAGGCTCGGTAGTAGAGGATAACCATTTACCTACAGATTATGCAACTAGAGGTCTAACTAATCAATTTAACAACAAAATAGCAATGCATACATAGAAGTTAAACAAAATATTAGACTTTAAAAGTAAAGGGAATCAATGGAAAATGATCAAACTGCTTGCCTTCTTGCTGTTGCTCAAATTGTTGCGGAGGGTCGTTCTCGGGGTTACCGCAAATATCGAATCCTAAGCGAAAGAGCGAAAACAACCAATAAGACGAGCAACACTTAAACAAAAGAGCAAGCAAAAATTATCCAAATGCGACGAAATTTATACACAAGGTAGAATACGAATATACCTAGACATAGGAATTGGAAAAACCTAATTTGGATTTGTGGTGCAAAAGATATTCTCTAAAAACCTATTTTCGGCCATAATTAGCACTGTAGCAAAAACATTTTCTAGAAAGATTTTGAAGCTGAAATTTTTATGGTAGCTACCTACTGGTGTGGTGATAACCCATATAAAATTTCAGGTCATTTGGAGTTATATTTAAAGAGCTATGATTTTTCAAGTCATGAAAATGAACCAATTTAAATTGCATGTGAAATCTTGTTAAAAACAATAACATGCCTAAAACCAATTTTATCATTTAGTACTGTATTAGGGGAAGCTAACAAAATTGGTTTCACTAAAATTTGATTTTCAGAGAATTAGTTATGCAATTTACCAGTTAATTGCCAATTTTAGAATAATAAGTAGAACCTATTTCTAAACAAATTTTAAAATCTGTTTTCTGGAGCCGAACTAAACTCCTATTCATTTTTAGATTAAAGTACAACTCAATCTAAAGCTAACAAAATTTGAATCAACCGATTTGGGTTTAAATGAATTAGTTATGCATTTTGAAGTTTAATACCTTTTGGTTTGCAAATAAAGCTTTGGAAACTCATAAAGGCTATTACGACGTGGTTGAATAGGGACCGCCGATCTGGATCGGACGCCCACGCGCGCACGCCGCCGCACGCGCACACACACAGCGCTCATCGAGGCTCACCGTTGGATCAAGATCCAACGGTCCAAATGATGATGGCATTCGACCAACGAATGCCCCCACGATCTCACCACGATCAAGCATTGACTACCGAAAAGGATTGGGCCGCTCGCGAATGGACTGGATCGCCGACGGCGGGACCCATCGCCGACGCCGAGTCACGCCACGAGGTCTTAACACATGCGCGACAAGACTACGCCCACCTGTTAGTGACAGAGGGTCGCGGGAGGGTTATGCACCGTGCGCAGGCCCACATGTAAGTGACACACGTTTACGGCTAAAGACATGATTAACGCTAAGCAATGATTAGGCATTAATGAACGCCATTATCGTGTCCGAACGATATTACAAGATCGCCGTTTCGTCCGACAACGAACCCGAGGGTGTTCTCGCTTGCCGCGGCGACCCAAGGCACGGCGGGCGGAGCTAAATGCCCAAATGGAACCGCAATCGCATAACGCACACACCGACCACTCACACCGCGATAGTGCCCCGAACGGCTAGCCGACGATGAGCGGCGGCGACCAAAACGGCCGAAATGCGAATGACCAAAGCCGCGAAGAAACCATTCCAATGGTGCCAAAGCTTCTAGGGGCTACTAGAAGGGTACCGAGGGTAGGGAGGTCCAGGATGGACGGAGTTGCTCGCGACGAAGAGCGGCGTCGGACCAAGAAGAAAAGTGGAGACGACGGCCGAGCAAAATGGGGAGACCGGGTCATCACAACATCTTCCCAATAGCTCGAGATGCCATATGAGCAAGGAATTAGAAAAGGAGCTCCTTACGGCGAGGAGGAAGAAGGGGTGATTCGCTTGAAGCAATTCCCCAAAATTGAGCCGCTCCGTGAAAGCAAACTACAATTGTTAGGGTTTTGCTCCCGAGTAAGGGACACAAACCGAAGCAAAAAGAAGGGAAGAAAGCCACCGAGCTCCCACCAACAATGGCGCGAAAGGGTTCTGGAGATTTGGGCTCAAGCAAGCAAAGAGAGTGCAAGCTGGAGCTCAAGGGGTGTAAAGAAAGCCATCAAGGTCTTGAGGGGCTTAAGTAGCCGAGGGACGAAGAGAGCATCGCGCACATGCTCATGGATGGTCTTCGGTCCACAAGCGGTGTGCCGCCGCCGAGCGACGGAGCCGTGAGTTCGACGACCGGGCGCCGCACGACGAGCAATTAATGCGCCGCAGAGGAGCCGTTTAAAGGGCTCAAGGAGGTGACAAGGCATCGCACCTCCTCTCTTTCTCGCCACGGCGACAGGCACACGACGCGCGAGGAGGAAGATGACCGCGCACGTCGCCCACGAGTCGTGGCGAGAACGAGCGGCTCGGACCAACAGCGGCTAACGCGGTCGAGCCCAACCCACTCGATGTCGATCGTCGGATTAGAATCAGACGGCCACGATGCGATCGCTGATTTGAAAACGGCTAACGCGAAACGGTACCGTCCCGCGACGGTTGGATCAGAATCCAACGGCTGAGAATCAGATGGCAACCGGAGTTGTCCGAACGCTTACACGAATGAGAGCCGTTCGATGGAGATCCAACGGCTGATGACGTGCGCGCTCGCTCGACCGCGCCGGGTGCAGTTAGTTGGCTCGGTCGAGTCAAGTGACTCGAGCCCGAGTCTGACTCGCACCCGAGGAACAGTGCAAACCAGTTAGGGTTTGATTTTTGAACTGAAACTTTGGGGATTTAATTGAGGCATCAAATCAACTCCAAAATTTATGAAATTTTAACTGGAGCTTCCTGACCTTAGGGTTAACCTTCCATAAAATTTCCAGAGATTTTTGTGCACTGGAATTTTCCCAAAAATTTCCAGAAGGTTAGAACAAAGGTTTGACTTGCCTCTAAAATATTTCAAATAATTTCCAAAAATTATGAAATAATTCAGAGGTGTTACCAAGCAACCCTAGAACCCAGGAAAAATTATTACCAAGGGTTCGACATAAGATTTCACCTGTAAGGTTTTGACTTAAGATAAATGAGGATTTAGATTTTGAATTTCCATAATTCCTTTACAAGAATTTTGTAAAAGTTTCAAGAGTAAAAGGATGAAGGAAAAGTTTTAATTTACCCTCATTTTATTATATTTTAAACACAAGCCAAAATGGGGATGTTACAAACCTCCCCCCTTACAAAAATCTCGTCCCGAGATTTGGTTCACTCGGAAAAGAAAGAGGGGTAGTCTGCACGAAGACGATCTTCTCGCTCCCAAGTAGCCTCATCCTCGAATGGTTTGACCATCAACTTTAAGGAACATGATGGTCTTGTTCCTTGTCCTTCGCTCGCCTCCTCGAGTATGCGAGCAGGTGCTCGCGATAGGTCAAATCCTCTGAACATCAAGAGTTTCCAACGAGCTTCCTCTGTTGGAACACTGAGGCACTTCTTAAGCTAGGACACATGGAACACATCATGTACCCCGCAAGTGCAGCAGTAACTCCAACTTGTAGGCGGCGGCTCCCTTCTTCTCGATGACACGGTATGGACCGACATATCGAGGAGCTAACTTGCCCTTGACACCAAAACGCCGTGACCTTTCGAGGAGAAACCTTGAGATAAACGGTCATTGGGCTCAAAGCTCAACTCACGACGACGGCGATCCGCATAGCTCTTTTGCTCGGATTGAGCCGTGCGCAATCGATCACGAATGAGTCGGACTTGACCTCGGCCTCCTTAATCGAGTCCGCCAAAGAAAGGTCTTTCACCGGTCTCGCACAGTTCAACGGGTCCTACACTTTCTCCCGTATAAGGCCTCAAATGGTGCCATGCCGAGACCGGCTTGGAAGTCGTTGTTATAAGAAAACTCTGCGAATGGCAAGCACTTCTCCCAATGCTTCCCATAGGAAAGGACACAAGCTCGCAAAGATGTCTTCCAAAACTTGGTTGACCCTCTGCCCGACCATCTGCTTGGGGTGAAATGTCGAAATAAAGAAAGGCGAGTTCCCATAGCCTCTTGCAGGCTATGCCAAAATCGAGACGTGAACAGCGAACCACGATCTGACACAATTGTCTTTGGCACACCATGCAAACTCACGATGCGGGCTAGGTAGAGCTCCGCCAGAAGACCCACTCGAAGGTCAGTCTTGACAGGAAGAAAATGAGCCACCTTAGTCAATCGATCGATGACGACCCAGATGGCATCATTCTTCTTTGGAGACCGGGGTAGACCAGTGATAAAGTCCATCCCGACCGAATCCCACTTCCACTCCGGAATTGGTAAGGGCTGTAGCAGCCCAGCTGGACGCTGATGCTCGGCCTTGACACGACGGCACACGTCGCACTCGGCAACGAACCTTGCGATCTCCCTCTTCATTCGGGTCCACCAAAATCTCATCCGAGATCATGATACATCTTCGTGGCCCGGATGAATGGATAACGGGAATCATGGGCTTCGCGGAGGATCAACTCCCGCAACTCCATGTCCTTTGAATCACGGCGTTCGAACCTCACGACACCAAGCTCATCTACGAGAAGCACTTGGTCGTTCCATTCTTGACATTTTCCTTGATGCGTTCACTCCAACATCCGATCACGAGCGCATTTGATCCGATCCACCAAGGTTGGTCAGACAACCAAGGCAATGAGGAACCGTGCTCAACCAATCCCAAGTTGAGACGCTGAAACTCTCCGAAGGGTGGGTTGAGGCTCCTTGAGCAAAGAATGCATTGCAATGCGCTTTGCGCTAAGCGCATCCGCAACTACATTGGCTTTGCCCGATGGTAGTGAATCCCATGTCATAGTCCTGATCAACTCCAACCATCTCCTTTGCCCGAGGTTCAGATCTGGTTGGGTGAACAAATACTTTAAGCTTTTGTGATCCGAATACACTTCGCAACGATTCGACAGGTAATGTCGCCGATCTTAAGTGCATGGATCACGCCGCCAACTCCAAGTCATGGGTAGGATAGTTGAGTTCATGAGGTCTCAATTGCCTTGATGCATAGGCCACTACCTTGCCTTCTTGCATAAGGACACAACCGAGGCCTCGACGAGAAGCGCCACAAAAGATATCAAGCTTCGACGGACATCGGGAGAACAAGAACGGAGCGTGGTCAATCGCTTCTAAGCGCTTGAAACTTTCTCGCAATCGCAGATCACGGACCAGAACTTCTTGTCCTTCTTGAGCAACTCCGTCATCGGCCGCTATCTTGGAGAAGTTCTCGATAAAGCGACGATAATATCCCGCTAAACCAAGAAAACTCCGAACTTCGTGACCGAAGTGGTCGACTCGAGAAAGCACGTCACGATCTTGCTAGGATCCACGCCACGCCTCCCGCCGAAAGAATATGGCCTAAGAAGGCTACTTCCTTCAACCATAACGCGCACTTGTCGAACTCGTGATACGACTTTGTGCTCGCGAAGCTTGCCCAACACAAGCCTCGGATGCTCTGCGTGTTCCTCATCGCTCTTGGAGTAGATAAGGATATCATCGATGAAGACCACAACGAACCTACCCAAATACTCCATGAACACCGAATTCATGAGGTTCATGAACAAGGCCGAGCATTGGTCAAGCGAATGACATGACGGTATACTCGCACAAGCCATAACGAGTAGAAAAGTCGTCTTTGGAATATCCTCGGTCGAATCCGAACTCGATGATATCCCACTCTCAAATCAATCTTGGAGAAGACTCGAGCCCGCTAATTGATCGAAGAGGTCATCGACACGGGCAAAGGGTACTTGTTCTTACCGCTACTTCATTAAGTGGACGGTAATCAACGACACGCCAGCCGCCTTGTCCTTTTCGACAAAGATTGCCGAGCATCCCCAAGGAGATGAGCTATGGCGGATGAAACCCTTCTCTTGAAGCTCACCCACCGCTTCTTCAACTCCACCAACTCGATTGGGTCCATTCGGTAAGGCCTCTTTGAAATCGGGCGTACCGGAACCAACTCAATGACAAACTCGAGGTCTCGAATCGTGGCATCCCCGAAGGTCGCCGGGAAGACATCAACAAAGTCACATACCACTGGGACTTCACTAATATCTAGAGTCGCTTCGCTTCAGCGCGAAGAGATGCGAGATCCCGCACTTGGTGAAAGCGAACCGCCGCCGTAAGGACCGTGAGGTAGATGAGCCTCTAGCGCAATCAATTTGTCCCATGTGCCGAGACAACCAATCCATGCATAGGATTACATCTAAGCTCGCCGATCGAAGGAGGATAAGGTTTGCCAAGAACCCTACCCTTCTATCTCAACAGGACATCCCTACACTCGCACTCGCTCTCAACTCCGAACCGGGAGCGAATGAGCGATGGGACCAACAATGGAGTAAAAGAAGACCTCCCACAGCAAAGAAAAGACTCGAAACAAACGAATGAGATGCGCTCAATCAAACAAAAGCAGTAGCGAGGAAAGAGTTAACCGAAAGGGTACCCAACACGATGTCGGTGCCTCTGTGCCTCTCTCGCGGAGATAAGGTTGACGCGCCACTACCCACGCCTTGGGTAGCGGGGACAACCGCCGATCCCGGGAGGACCACCTCCCGCGCGTCCTCCATTAGGACGAGGCCGCTCCAATCTCGTTAGGGCAACTATTGGCATAATGCCCTTCCGGTTGCATGAGAAACAAGTGACCCTGCACCGGATTGCGGGGCCACCTCATCGTTCGCAGCGCACGTGGATCGGGGCACGCCCCGCGAGGGCGAGGAGCTGGTGCGGTGGCCTCGGTGGTAGTGAAGCCACGAGCGGCCCTCGGGCAGCCCGACACGGGACGGAGAGGCCGACTGCGCGCACAGCCTGGGCCTCCCACTTGCGCTATGACTCGCCCAGCCTTCGCTTTGTGCTCAAGAACAATGGCCTTGTCCACCAAGGCCCGAAAGTCAACAAAGTCCACAATGGAGAGCCCGTCTTGCGGCTCCTCGCACAAGCCCTCCATGAACTTCTCCCGCTTAGCCTCATCGGTGGCCACCTCGGATGGAGCATAACGAGCCAAGTGGTTGAACTCGCATGTACTCCATCACCGACTTACGCCTTGCTTGAGCGCGAAACTCCTTCTTCTTGACTTCATCAAGCGGGCAGGATGTGAGCTCGACTAACGCCGTCCGAACTCATCCCAAGAGACGGTGTGGGCGGTCTGCATGGCCAAAAGTTCTCCCACAGAGAGTGCTGCCCCTGCGGTGATGGGAGGCAAAGAGTGCCCGCCCCGGTCAGCATCGAGCAACGACGAGCTTACACTCAACCCGACGCAGCTACCATCTGCGCCCAAAGGGTCCTCGACACTGAGAACGTGGGGTTGAGTGCGAAGAAACTCACCAAACCCCACGAGATCGATGTCCACCCCTGCCCGGATCCCGAGGCACCGGAAAGGGCGGAGGTGTTGCGCGCACAACATCCAAAGAGACCCTCCCGCCCTCCGAACGATTGCGCTCGATCCAAGAAGGACCACGACCATCGATCCTGCACTCGGCAAGGCAAGCGGATGTAGCATCATTTGATCATGTTGTTCCTACTATTTTCAAATTATAATATATTGTTTGCAAATTCTATGTATGCATTGCTATGTTGTTTTAACTATTGTCGATAGTTAACCTAGTAGATGCATTATCGATGAGGCAAATGTTAATCCTCTACTCGAGCCTAGGTTTATCTTGTCGTGATTTTGGGTTCGTTGGATGAATCCTTGTCACTTAGTAGTTTACGAGTTTGTGCTTAGACATGCTTAGCTATCGGTAGAAATGGGCGGTTATCGACTTGTCGATAACCTTGATCACACAAACTTATTATGGTCTATATATTTCAGCCTTGTGCTAAGTCTAAATTGCAAAACTAAAACTGAAAATAAAAATAATTTGGACTTGGGCACAATGGTAAGATGGTGTGATCTTTTGGGTGTGATTGGAATGGTGCCCGAGTCAACAAGGACCGAACATCTTGTTACACTAAACCAAGCATTCTTGCGTGCTAATCACACTAGAGGGTATGAGACCTCTCTTGACTTAGTACTTTGGCGTGTGTTGGCTACGAGTCGCAGGAGGGTGTGTGTGTGTTGCGTTGTGGTAAAATGAGGTGGTTGTGTGTGGGAGCATTGTAGTTGTCCAAAAAGCTTTACCCCGAGGGGTAGTTGTCTTTTCGGCTTTACAATGTAAGCGTATGGGTTTCTATCCATACGAGCTACTCGTAGTTGATTCACAATATTGGAAATGTCTCGTAGGACTTAGCCGTGCCGGCATACCTTTAGAAGTGTGCTAATCTTGTGGCTTAAAGGCGTCTGAAGTGTGGGTACATTGGTACACCCCTGCAGGGTTTAAAACTATTCGAATAGCCTCGTCCTAGGTTATGGACGCGCTTGGGGAGGTCTTTCAAGAGTTAGACTACAACATTTTTAATTAAAACTTGATGGGTGGTATGAATCAGGGATTCATGCTATGTGTGGTAGCTATTGGGTTAGTCACTTCTAGGTGGTTACTGGGTAATTATTGTTACTCGTTGTTATTTTAATGCTTAAAAACTGATTTGTTAAATTGCTTTCCATCTATTACCTTATTGAAAATAAAACTTGCTTTATGCGTCCAAACAACCGTATAACCAACATCCTTTGATCTGACTTTCATGTAGCTATGTACAAAGCTTGTTACTCAGAAGTCTTGCGAGTACATTTTGTACTCACCGCATTGCTTATTGTGTGCGAGAGGAAGAAGGTGAGCCCAAGGGCCTCGCTTTGTGAGTTGTCTTTGTGGCGGTGTGTGGGGCGATTAGCTTGGCGGCCCGGTCGGTTGCCCTGTGGTGTTATGTGGCTAACCGATCGTCTTTTGGTTTAAGCCATCTTATGACATCTTTTGCTTCCACTGTTACTTCTTATTACTTATGTCATTTAGCCGGTCGGCTGTTCTGTAATAACTTATTTTATGTATGTCTTTTGGTAGACTTGTGATATTATGTTGTATTGAATTGATGCATGCTTTTGTATGATGTACGTGTGCTGCATTTTCTGGGAAGCACATGTCCATCGAGACACGGTGTATTTTGTTTGTGATACTAGAGCCAAGGGAAGACTAAGTATTACAAGCTAAATAAACCGGGGTCCCACACCAACGTTCTGTAGGAATGATGAGCTCCACAGACTCCTGCATGAATTTCGGTTAGCAATTTAATGCCATCTGAGTAAGATATGCATCTCATCAACACTCCGTGAGATCCTCGTTTGTATAAGGTACGTTCAATTAGAGTGTATGATTTGGCTTTTCGTACGATACGATCGGCCTCTACATCATCTTCTAGAATTAGGTTATGCTGAAGATAATTGTAGATCGATGTCATCCAATCTCTACTGTGATCATGATGGCGCCAACCATCATCGACCTGTGGAGCATCCATGTTTGCAGAATCAAGGTGTGCAACCTCCTTGCGAACATCTATGTCCTCGGAAGGCTCGACTACCGAGGGTGAATCGAGTTTCTCGTGAAAAACTCCGGGCGGGACTGATGTCCTTGTAGAAGCCATCCGGGCCAACTGGTCTGCTAGAAAGTTTTCATTTTTAGGAATGTGTTGGATCTGAAAACCGAAGAAATACTTTTCAAGTTTCCGTATTTCCGCCAGATATGATGACATCTTGGTACTAGAGCATTGATACTCTTTCCCTACTTGATTCGCTACTAGTTGAGAATCGCCTTTCACTAGCAATCTGCGAATCCCGAGCGAACGAGCCGCTCAAGTCCCCGCCAATAAACCGTCGATACGCCACATTGTTAGTAGCAGAAAGTTTAAGCGAATGGCGACTTTATTTGTTCGCCAAGAGGGGAAATCAAGATGACCCCAGCCCCCGAGCCGTGTAGCATCAAGGAACCGTCGAAATACATTGTCCACTCATCGTGGTGTTCGTACTCGGGCCCTTGGGTGGGTTCAGGGTTTGTCCATTCAGCAACGAACTCTGCTATTGCCTGGGACTTGATTGCTGTTCGTGGGATGAAATAGAGGTCAAACGCCCCAAGCTCAACCGCCCATTTTGCTATTCGTCCTGACGACTCCCTGTTTCCTAGGACTTGACCAAGAGGATATCCAGTGGGTACGACCACTTTGTGGGCCTGAAAATAATGCCTTAGTTTTCTTGAAGCCATAAGGAGACCATAGAGCAACTTTTGTACATGCGGATACCTTTCTTTTGGTCCATGCAAGACTTCGCTTACATAATATATCGGTCGTTGAACATGGTCTCGTTCTACGACCAGTACACCACTAACCGTTTGTGGCGTTGCAGCCACGTAAATTAGCAATGTTTCTCCCAATCTCGGAGAGACTAAGATTGGGGGACTCGTAAGGTACCGTTTTAGTTCTTCGAAGGCGTTGCTTGCCTCTTTAGTCTATTCGAAACTTCCATGTTTCCAGAGAATTTTAAAGAAAGGTAGTCCCTTTTCGCCTAACCGTGCTATGAAACGACTTAGTGCTGCCATACAACCGGTTAGTTTCTGAACTTCCTTATTTGTGGTCGGAGCACGCATCTGATCGATAGCGGCAATTTTTGCTGGGTTTGCTTCGATGCCTCTAGCCGAAACTAGGAATCCGAGAAGCTTTCCCGACGAAACTCCGAACACACATTTCTCTGGATTTAACTTAAGGTTATGACGTCTTATGTTATTGAAAGTCTCCTGTAGATCTAGAATATGATCGCCGGCGTTGATGCTCTTTATGACCAGATCATCGATGTAGGCTTCAAGATTCCGACCTATCTGTGGACTAAAGGTCTTTTGCATCAACCTTTGGAATGTTGCACCAGCATTTTTGAGACCAAATGACATCTTTACTTGGCAGAAAGTACCATTTGGGGTGATGAAGGAAGTTTTCTCTTCATCTTCTTTATTCATATTAATCTGGTGATACCCTGAGTAAGCATCTAAAAAACTTAATAACTCACACCCGGAAGTAGAGTCTACAAGTTGATCGATGCGAGGAAGGGGAAAGTCATCCTTCGGACAAGTTTTATTAAGATCTGTAAAGTCAATACACATTCGTCATTTCCCATTGGCTTTTATAACCATTACAGGATTGGCGAGCCACTCTGGGTGGTCAACCTCACGAATGAACTCAGCTTTGAGAAGCTTGTCAATCTCTGACTGGATTGCTTCTTTCCGATCAGATGCGAAATGCCTTAGCTTTTGCTTGACCGGTTTTTTGTTAGGTTGCAAAGCTAGCCTATGCTCGATCACCTCCCTGGGGACTCCGGGCATATCGGACGCCTGCCAGGCGAATACGTCCTGGTTAGCTCGGAGGAAGGAGACGAGCGACTCTTCCTATTTAGGGTCAAGTCCTGCTCCGACCAGTATCTTGGCACCCTCTGGAGAAGCACTTCTGTCGAGTTGTACCTCTTTTATCTGGTTGGAAGGTTTTGGTGTCATCTTTGGTCTCGAGTGTTTGACCTGCATGTTAGTGGTGTTAGTTCCTCTAGTCGGAAGTTCATCGACCAGTTCTAAACATTTCCGATCGCATGCGTAGGCTATTTTCTGACCGCCTCGGACCGTGATTACACCCTTTGGTCCCGGCATTTTCAAACTCTGATAACCGTAATGCGTGGCTATCAGGAATTTTGCTAAAGCTGGATGACCAAGGATTGCATTGTATGCAGTTTTGAAATTTACCACATCAAATGAAATTTTTCGTCAGGAAGTTGTCGGGCTTTCGAACGAACGGTGAGGGACAAGTGCCCTATTGGCTTAGCGGTAGATCCAGGAACTATGCCATGGAAGGTATATTTCACAGGTTTTACCTTAGATTTGGGAATCTGCATGTCTTCCAAAGCACTTGCAAATAAAATATTTAGAGAACTACCCCATCTATTAAGACCCGATTAACCCCGCAGATTATTAATAGTAGGCTCAACGACAATTGAAACCTACCGGTGAGTCGAAGGAATAGGACAATCTTCTTTCTTTGAAGGAGATTATTGTCTCCACCACCTTGAAGGTTTAATGCCGATCGAAGGTTGATGAAGGTTGACTTCTCGATCCATGGCTTTGGTGACGTCGGACTCGATCTGAAGAGGATCCACCAAGATCACATCGACGGCAGGTCCGAGGCTCTTGGTACTGCATTTCTTCGTCACCATCTTTGTCCTTCTTGGAGCTTGTTTCCCCGAGCTCTTGTATCGACGGGAGTGGACCTTTACCTGCATAATAATCTTCGAGCTTCTTTTGCAAAGCACGACAATTGCGCAAGTCGTGTCCTGCTTGCTGGTGGAGAGGACACCACTTTTTATTTTTCTTGTAATTATTGGTCGGAGCCTTAGCCTTACCATGACCAGAATAATCCTTTCTTCCTTTGGTAAATTTTTCAGGAACAGCAAGAACCTCCTTATCGTTGGTTCTGCCATGCTTCTTTTTCTTGAGAGTCTTCTTTTGCTTCTTTTCTGTCCTATCTAAGCCAGGTTGGGGAATTTTATCTTTTCGATCAATGGCCTCGTTTCACTCGACCGCTTCACTGGCCGTCGCGTACTTGTCAGCCATGTCGAAGAGCTCGATGGTTGTTCGTAGGGGATGTATAGCTAAATCCTCCGTAAACCTTCGATTTCTTAGTCCTGCTTTGAAGGCTTGGATAACAGAAGATTCTGCAACCTCCGGTATTGAGTTACGAACCTAGCTAAATCTTTTGATGTACTGCTGGAGAGTCTCATTAGATTTTTGCCGTATTCGATGGAGATCGTCTTCCTTTCCAGGGCGATCATACGTACCCTGGAAATTTTCAATCAAAAGGTCGCAGAGTTGCTCCCAAGTATACATGGACCCGACCGGAAGGTTTAACAACCACGATCGGGCTGATCCTTCTAATACCGTAGGAAGATAGTTTGCCATTACATTTTCATCACCACCAGCGGCTCTAATAGCGGTGGTATATATCTGGAGAAATTCCAAAGGATTTTGGGTCCCATTGAATTTATCCAGATTGGCCGATCGGAACCTATTTGGCCAACGCACAGCCTGGAGCCCTGCTGAGAAGGCTCGACAGCCCGCGATAGTTTCGTGGCGCCTTCGTTGAAAAGGTGCTGGATTATAATCGGTTGGAGACCAATTTCTAGGACCAGATTGTCGGTGCTCCAGTGTCCTGATTCGGTCGTGGACGTTATTAGAACGCCTCCGACCGCTTGCCTGGTTTAGGTGATGTCGAAGATCACCGGGTCCAAGCGATTGTTCCTCTCGACGGTGAGGTGAGGATTCTCGAATCTCCTCCCCTCATGACTTGTTGGTCGGAATCGTCGAGGTGGTCGTAGTGTCAACTGATCTTCAACGCGACCATGCAGGCCCCTGCTTCGGAAGAATGCTGAGATGAAGTCATGGTCTGACTTTGCGAGTGCCTTCGTTCCCGATATGCTTCTGTGTGCTGCATTGTCTGTTGGATAATCTCTGATACTTGACCTACAAGTTGGGCAAAACCTGGAGTCTCTGCCAAAGCAGGGTCAGAAGTATGTAACATATCTCTAACTCGCTGCAGATTTTGTATTGTTACCGAAGGTCTTGAAGGATTTCTGCCAGAGGAAGGTGTCTGATGGCTTGAATCCCTTGATCTCTTGGTCGGTCTTGCCTGGTCCCTTACATTGGTTGGGGGAGGATCAGGCGAATTAAATGATGGACGTCCACCAGTTCTGTTACCTTCGGCATTTGGTGCTTGATCGCCCGTACCATCTCCATTATTACGTGGTGGCGAGGCAACATATGGAGGACCGTACACGACATTTTGATCTGCATCTCCGATCGCATTGACCTCGTGCTTCCAGCAGTGATCCTCCGATGAGCTTCCATCGTAATCGATGGAGAGCCTTTCAGAGCTTCTGCGAGAAGCTTCCACGACGGAGAGCAGTCGGTGATCAGCACTTCCTGAGGTTTTCGGAAGGGTCTCAACATGATCCGACGAATTGCCGATTGAATGCTGAGCCTTATCATCCCCACTTGGTTTATGACCAATGGAGGTTTCATTGATACCATCACCAGGTGTCGGTTGGCTCCTTGAATTGCTAGAAGCCGTCGGTGAGTACCTATCAACCATGATCGCATCAAAGGTATATTGAACCTCGAGTTGCAGTGTTGAATTTTTGTCACCTTTTTTGCCGGTCGAAAGGCCCGGGCTTGCTGAGGCTTTAGGGCGTTTCGAACTGGTCGGAAGCACTTCCTCTGAGACCGCCACTGATCGTAGCGGTGTATCTGTTGGTGATATGCCCTAGAGGCAATCATGGAGATGATTGTATCACGTCTATGTTTATGAGTTTTTGAATAAATGTTATTCTGTTCCTTGAATGAATCGTTAGTTCTGAAGATCAACGAGTATGTGACTTGTTGGTGAAACTCTTCGACTTGTATGATGTCATTCTAAAAGTATCCCTGGTCGAATGTCACTGATCGGAACACCAGTGACTCAATGACCAGTGCATATATTGATTGATGACCATGTTTCACCGGTCATGGATATAGGGATATTGAATCAGTAATGTGAACACATGTTAGGGAACATGGGGTTGGATCGACCCACCTTGAGATACCATTGAGATTGTTATGATCCTGTGTGTCATTAGTTGGTCTCAAGCAATGATGATGTATAATCCTTAGACCTGAAATCAGCATGGTTCCCTACATGTGTAATAGCACTCTTAGGGGTTGCCAAACGCTACTTGTAACTGGGTAGTTATAAAGGTAGCTTTCGGGTATGTTATGAAACATGCGGAGGGATGTGACTGGTTGGATATGGGATTTGCCCCTCCTAACATAACGGGAGAGATGTCTCTGGGCCCCTCGAAGTAGTCGGATAAAGAAAGTGCATGGCCATGCCACTAGTGATCGAAGTGTTCGACGTAAGGTTATCCGACAACTCGATTGAGAAAATATTGAACAGTCCATGGATGACACATTATCTCACCTGGAGTTCAAACCAGATATCGTGAGGCAAAGGGAAAATACTAGAATAAGTCGCTTAGTTCGATCAGATCCAGACAAGTCGTATGGTAATACGAGCAAGTCGTAGACTGATCGAACGAAATCACAGAGTGGTCGAAACCTGGTCGTAAGGAGTTACGAACTGGTCGTGACCGAGTGCGAACTAGTCATATAAAGATAGGACCTGGTCGTATGTGATGAGGACCTAGTTGTAGATCATATTGTATTAAGGTTCGTCCGATATAATTTGTGTGTATTTGGGAATCGTTATGTCCTGCTAGGGACCGCTACGACTCGTGGTCGGAAAGGGTTTCTGAGTCACAACCGATTACACATAAACCTAACGGGTCACACACTTAATGGGATGGAACAAACCAGTACGAATACGATTCGTTAAATGTGTTCGGATAGGATCCGACATGGGGCAATATATAAGGAGATACTTGAGGCTAGTTTATTGTGGGACAAGTGAGACACGTGAGTTGTTTCCACCGAAACTCTAGCCGCCATCTTCTTGAGAGAGTCTTCCCGTGCGACTTGGTGCTAGCACACCGGCGTACGGTTGTTCCTTCTCTGGACGTGTGGATACCGTAGAGGCGCTACTGCGGTCGCTGTTGCATTGAGGACGATCCGCGATCTTCACTAGGAACTATGGAGGCTGCTGGAGGAGACGATCGACTAAGAGGACGATTGGACAATCATCTACGACCACTACATCGGCGCGTTCATCGTCGGACTAGGTCGCTCGACTTACCGCCATTGCTGCCGCGTCGGTGGTAATGATCTGTGATTATCTATCTTGCTTGGCATCCTGGTTTACGTGGTAGAAATTTTTGAATTGTTGCTAGCGTAGCCTACCTGTATCCCAACAGTATCCTCATCCATCCGGTCGACTTCGCCGATTTCTGCGATGGGCGAACTGACGGAGGAGGATGATGAAGAGATTTCATTTTCCTCCATGGTGCGCATGCATGCGTCCATGTCGAGGTTGCTGTAGTCCGCCAGGTCGAACCAGTTTTCTTCATCCCAACTTCCCGCCATAACCGCATTAGCGATCACAAACGGGGAATGGACAAAGATTTGATGAGCAGAGTAATTCTTCCGAGATTCCACGCCGCGATCCCCACGGACGGCGCCAGCTGTTGACGATCAAGACATCGATCTTACGAAAAAAAGGAGAAAGTGACGTGGGAAATCTAGGGTAATAATGAGACTGCTCTTTTATTAATATGAACTGGGTTTTACAGGGTATTCTCTCTGATTAGATGATGAACTACTCCTGTATGCACTGAGAACACTACTTGTTCCTTTACAATATCAGACTTGCAACACGAATTTAAGACTTGTGCTTTAGTCTGATGGCTCTATCTTGTTTGTTCCTTCCTTTGCTTCGTCCAGGCTCCATCTTTAAATAGCCCTCGAAGAGGTGGCGATTATACGAGAAGACGTCGATGTGAAGCGTTATGACTTGGTGGAGTCAAGTGACGGTTGATAAAGAATCAACCGTTCGGCGGTTATATGTCTATGAGACATATAACCGCATGGTGGTTATTCATCAGTGCTTCTGGATAAGAAACGTCCTATGGTATGGAATATGCACGTGTTCCATTCATCATCGGTAGAGAATATACCTGAAATCAGTTCCAAGTATCAGTTCATACCTTTTACGAGCAGTTCTCCTGGTCGTAAGCTTGGCTTAGGCCTTCTTCCGACCAGGGTACCCAATATGTAACCTCTGGAATCTCTACGACTAGTGAGGTCGTACACCTCAGGGGTTACGACCATGAAGACGTATGGTCTATTATGTATTAAAAATAATACATAGAGGTTTTAATGCTCGTCACTACACGAGAGAACCAAAACCAACTCAAACAAAGCTCAAGTAAAAACGAAAAGAATTTCAAAGAAAGCACCCCTAGAACCAACAAAAGAATCCTGAAGGTTTGAAGGAGGTCCAGGGAGCTGGTCGGAGGAGGTCCAAAGCTTGGAAGGGAGGTTAAATAGCTAGTTGAGTGGGAGCAAGAGAGCTGAAATGAGGAAGAAAGCAAAGATAGAGAGCTGTCCAAACTTATAAAGCCTGGGCTACTGGGAGTTTTAAGGGCACACATGTTCGAGGATGGGTGGAGGAAAGGACGGGAGTAGGTAAAGGAGGGGACAAGAGGAAGAGAGAGGTACAACGGAGGTGACAACATTTTGTGCGCCGCAGTGGCATTTAATGCCCATAGACTTTCTGCTGCAAGCACGCAAAAAGGATAAAGCGGACAGGGCTGGCTCAAACAAAGAGGTTGGTCAAAGCCAAAGGAGAAAGTCGTGACCAAAGGAGAGGTCTAACCACGGGGTGGTCATAGGAGGAGGTCCCAAGGGGGAGGTCCTGAGGAGGTCCCACAGAGGGGAAGGGAGGTCCTGTCCCACCAGGGTGGTCTTTACAAAAAGACTAGAGGTCATGACCACAAAGGGTGGTCGTGACCAAAGAGGGTGGTCTTTACAAAAAGACCAGAGGTCATGACCAAAGAGGGTGGTCTTTGCAAAAAGACCAGAGGTCGCGAGGAGGAGGTCTGAAGGACAAAGGAAAAAGGCGCAACGAACGAGAACCATACGATCTTGATTGGGTGGTCCAAGGGGATATGAATGTTCAGACCATGTGAACGCGCACTTACATCGGGTCGCCCAAACTCAATCGGACGCACCACAATGCAAGGTAACGTTTGAACCATCTGAACGCCTCCTCTCAATTGGGCTATCCAAACAAGATCTAATGGTCCTAGGGAGGGGGAAGGCATGCACAGGGTCTGGACTTAAGGGAGGTCCAAACACAAAGGATTTTAACAAGTGAGATTCAAAGGGAAAATGATCTAACGGGGAAGATCCAATGAAGGAGGTCCAAGGAGGCCTTAACTGCCAAGATAGAACCAAAGGAGATCCTAACGGTCAAGATGAGATCAGAGGAGGCCTCAACGGTCACGATGATATCAAGGGAGGTTTGAAACACAAACCCGAGCTTAAAACAGCTCAGGGGTGGTCGTGACTTAGAAGGGAGGTCAAAACCACGTGGAGGTCTGGACAAAGAAGAGGTCCAAACACAATAGAGGTCTAAACCTGAGGGGGTCTAAACCAAGAGAAAACATAGAGGAGGTCTAGACCCGAGGGGGTCTAGACCACAGAGGAGGGTTGGCCGAAGGGAAAATAAAACAAGCACAAAAGGGGAGGGAACACTAGAACTCCAACACCCCAACTAACCTGACACACTAGCAGGAATTTTAGTTGAAGTTCAAGTTAATCAATTGAAAATCATTCCAAAATATCAGTTTAAGCTTCTATACTTCGATGAAATAAAATGGTTCGCTTTATTTTGAAATTTTCGAAAAGCTCCAGAAAGCCAGGGTGTTACAATTGTGCGCACAGAAAACAGGGGAGGTTCGAGCGGCTGTTGCGGAGCTCGTCGCGTGCAACAATGGCGACTTGGCTCAGTGAAGAAGAAACGAGGGGAGAAGAAAGCCGGACGTGGGAGATGACACTGTAGCGGGCGGGGCCCACCAGGCAGCGAAAGTGAGAAGAGGAAAATGGAAGGGGTCGCATTGAACCATTCGATTTAGATCGAATGGTCCACATCGATTCGGACGTTCGGACTGTCCGAAGGTGTTATCAAGATCGGACCATTCATTTTCAATCGGACGATCCATATGGGTTGGAGCGTTTGAGAAGTCCGAACGTACCGCTGAGATCTACCCGTTCAATCTCGATCCAACGGCCGAAGTGAAACACGTGGGAGGAGCGGCCGACTGGGCCGTGTGTGCGTGGAAAAGGTGGGTTGGGCTGAAGAGTTTCGGCCCAAACACTGTTGAGGATTTTCTTTGATTTAGCCATTGATTTAAATCTGGTAATTCAAAATAGCTTTAGAAAATATCAAAATAAATTCAAAAATTATGAGAAAATTCATAGAAATTCTCTAAGACATTTTGGACTTAAGTGAAATAATTCCAACTTATATTTGGTAATTAATTTTGCAAATAATTTGTTTTAACTTTGAAATACTTAAGGAAAGGCTTTTAAAATATCTAGAAAATTCCAGGAATTAATTAAATTTTACTTTTCACTTTAAATCCAATAAAATCCCAGAGAACTCAATAAATTTCATTTTTGGCTTTTAAAATTTAAGAAATTCAAGAAAAGCAATTAAACTCTTTTAAATTTCAGAAATTCCAACAAAATAATAACTTTATTAACTTTATTTTTGGTAACATAACTTAGGATGTTACATTCTATTTCAAAAATCCTTGTTTTCAAAAATCCTTGTGGATGGGTTGAAAACTGGCCGGGCTGATGTAACCCGTACCTGGTGTTGCTCCTGGGTGGTCGTACCCAGTGTTGTTAATAGTGGTCATAGCCACTTTTCAATAAGTATAGGTGGAGGTAGCCTTTGCTGCTATTTATTATTGCACATATAGGTGGAGGTAGCCTCTGCTGCTATTTATTATTGCACAATTACTCTCTTTAATAAAATGTAATTTGGTTAAAATGCTTAGTGATAGGAATTTTTAATTATGATAATTCAAAACCTTGCTTTGACAAATAAAAGAATCCGAGCCTCTCTTGTTAAGCCATGCATGTAAACTACAATATTTTGTGTGTTGGCTCACGAGCACGGAAGTTTTGCTCATTCTCGTTCTTTCCCTAACCCTTCAGATCCGGCGGACCAAGGAGACTACGACTACTACGAGGACCCGAAAGTCGTTGGGCAAGGCAGCGATGAAGAGTAGTCTAGTTTCGAGTAGTCTTGACCTCGCCTCAATCTAGCTGGCTCGTTGGCATTTGCATATGACCGGTATTGTCTAGGTCCTTGATTAATACCAGTCGTACACGAGCTGCCCCAGTCACTGCCTGTGGAGAGTTGTGCCCTACCTCCCTCTTTTGCTTTCACTATAGATTCCGTAGATTTCTTGTGATGCAATCAGTTTGGACTGTTCGGCCCTTCTTGTAAAACTCGACCCGACGTGGTCTATGTTATTTTGATGTTTGTAATATATTGAATGGTTTGGTTTTTACGACATGTATGAATTAATTCAGCAATGTGCCTGTGAGTGCTATCTACTGATATAGGGAATAACACAATGTTTTTACAGAGGATTCGGTTTTGGGTCCGACAAAAACTAAGAGTATGCATCGACTACAGGGATTTAAATAAAGTTACCCCTAAAGATGAATATCTAATGCCTATAGCCGTTATGTTCATTGATGCTCCATCGTGCCACAAGATTATCAATTTTATGGATGGCAATGCTGGCTAGAACCAAATCTTTATGGTCAAAGCATATATTTCAAAGAACGCTTTCAAATGCTTGGTGTCGGTGTTTTAGAACCGATCTTACGTAAAGATTGTTTGATTTGTGGGGTCTCCACAATTGTTCACGCAGACAAAAGAGACACGGGGATTTTTATACAGGTTCGGGCCTTCTCCAGTGAGAATAATAGCCCTACTCCTGTGTATCTTATATTGGGTATCTGGATTACAAACAGCTGAGGGTCTTACTAACTGTCTTCCAAAAAAGGCCTCCCCTTCTATCTCTAAAAGACACCTATTTATACTATGCAGTGGTGACTGTTGTCGTTCCAGACTAATTAGTCTCTCATTATTGCGTAATAATAAGAGTAATTACCGGAGTAGTAACCTCTCCACGCTGTCAAACGATTATCAGTTAGAGATAGTGGGGCATTATCTGTAGTTATGTCAAGCATAACTACGTATTTTAATTGCTTTGGATTCTCATCATTAAATGGGCCTTCTGACGGGTGGACGCAGTTAGTCGTAAAGAATTCGTAGCGGACCTAGTCATAGCAGGGGGGGTAGTCGTAGGAAGACTTACAACTGGGTACTGGTCGTAGAAAAACTTACGACTGGTCGTAATCGTAGCAGGACGTACGATCACACTATAGTCGTAGAAATGCTTACGACTAGGGGGTAGTCGTAGAAGCACCTACGACTTCCTGGTTTGTTCTTCCCTTATAACATAAAGGGGTATGCCATGTGACGTCATATTTCATGCTTATGGAATAATAAAGCGGGAATTATTTAGATCCTCGTCGACTGCCCCGTTGCTTTGGGGGTGGGCGACAGAAGCGCAACACAAACGAGTTCCCAACTCGTCGCAAAATTCCTGAAATTTTGCGCTTGTAAACTGTTTGCCATTATATGTGATAATTCGACTTGGTACTCCAAACCGAGTGATCACGCATCTCATCATAAACCGTTTTGCTGCTTCCGTTGTTATCCCAGTCATAGGCTCAGCTTCTATCCATTTTGTGAACGTATCGATGGCCACAAAAAGGAACTCAAAACCTCCTGGAGCTCTAGGTAACGGTCCTAAGATGTCAAGACCCCAGGTTGCAAAAGGCCAGGACAGAGGAATTGTTTGCAACGCCTGACCTGGTTGGTGTATTTGCCGGCTATGAAACTCGCACTGTACACACTTTTAACCAGCTCCCTGGCATCGTAGAGGGCTGTTGGCCAATAAAAACCTTGCCAAAAGGCCTTACCAACCAGTGTTCTGTAGGAAGCATGAGTTCCACAGATCCCTCCGTGTATGTTGTGAAGGAGTTCTAATCCTTCGCTCCGCGGAATACATCGCATGAGCAACCCTTGGGTTCCTCTTTTATAGAGGACCCCTTCGACCAAAGTATACATTTTGGCCTTTCGGGATAATCGATCTGGTTCTGGATCGTCGTCGGGTAGAGAACCCGTCTGAAGGTACTCATAGATGGGCGCCATCCATGTATCTTCGTACTCTAGAGAGACTGTTTCAATAGAGGGCGTCTCTAGTTCCTCGACTATAGACGACCTTTGAAGCTGTTCTAAAAACACCCCTTTTGGTACCAGGGATCGGGAGGAAGCCAGGCGAGCCAGTTGGTCCGCGAGGAAATTATCCTTTCGAGGGATAAATTGTACCTCAAAGCCCAAAAAGTGCTTTTCTAGCTTGCGAACTTCCGATCGGTATCAGGACATGGTCGGATTAGAGCACTGGTACTCCTTTCCAACTTGATTCACGACTAGTTGAGAGTCTCCTTGTGAGGACCCGGAATATTTAACTAGTAACACTTAACCTCCAAATGGTTCTAGCGTTACTAATTAAACATTCTAAGCCTCGATGGACATATGCTTCCCAGAATTGCAGCATATGCACATTATCACAAAATTTCACATCATTTCCATACAACATACATCACTAAATTCAACAACGACATACATAAAGTAAAGTTATTACAAAAGAGCCGACCGGCGAAATAGAACAATATACAAGAATGACAATGAAGCAAAAGGTGCCATAAGATGGCTAGAACAAAAGTCGGCCAGGTTAGCCACACAACCCACAAGGCAACCGACCAGGGCCGCCAAGCTAGACGCCTGCAAGCTACCACAAAGACAACTCACGTAGTGAGGCCCCTCAAGCTCACCTTCTTCCTCTCGCAACAAATACATTTAAGCAAGATAACCGAGTACACAAAGGTACTCGCAAGGCGACGTGTGGAATAGGCACTGCTCATAAACTACATGCAAGCTTATTTAGGTGGAGGTTGTATGTCTCATTTTGCACAAAGCCAACTTTATTTGCAATAACGTAATACATTTAAAAGCAAGTTTGCAAATCTGTTTTGTTGTCAAAATAACAATGAGTAAAGATACATACAAGTAACCACCAGAAGCGACTATCCCAATAGCCACCACAACATAGCACTAATCCCGATTCGTACCACCCATCAAGTTTTAATTAAAAGGTTGTAGTCTAACTCTTGAAAGCTTACCCAAGCGTGTCCATAACCTAGGACGAGGCTATTCGAATAGTTTTAAGCTGCAGGGTGTACCAATGTACCCACACTTTAGGCGCCTTTAAGCCACAAAGCACACTTAGAAGGTATGCGGCACGGCTAAGTCCTACGAGACGCTTTCCAATATTGTGCATTGACTACGAGCCGCTCGTATGGATAGAAACCCATACGCTTACATTGCAAGCCGAAAGACAACAAATCCCATCACGGGTGAAGTCTTTCGGACACTACAATGCTTCCAACACCATCCCTCCTGCGACTCCCTGCGACCCGAAGCCAATACACGCCAAAGTACTAAGTCAAGAGAGGTCCCGTACCCTCTAGTGTGGTCAACACGCACAAATTGCTCGGATAACAGGTACTCACAAGATGTTCGGTCCTTAATTGACTCGGGCACCATTCCAGTCACACCCAGAAGCACACCAATCATACCATTGTGCCCAAGTCTAAATCCTTTTGTTTTTAGGTTTTAGTTTTCATAAATAGACATGGCACAAGGTGGAAATCATAATCATAATAAGTTTTATGTGATCAAGGTTATCGACAAGTCGATAACCGCCCATTTCTACTGGAAGCTAAGCATAGCCAAGCAATTAATTCGCAACTACTAAGTGACAAGAGCTCATCCACGAACTCTAAATCACAGCAATAACCTAGGCTCACGGTAGTAGAGGATAATCATTTGCTAAGGAAATGCATCTACTAGGCCAACTAACGACAATAGTTTAACACAAAGTAACAATGCATACATAGAAGTTGTAATCAACATAAATACTTAAAATACTGGGATTAACATGATCAAACTGCTTGCCTTGCTGGGATTGGTCTTGCTGCAGAGGGGAGTGCTCAGGTTCAAAGTTCTCTTCGGAACCTAACGCGAAAAGGCGATAAAAATCGATAAGAACGAAGAACACCAAAAGGAACTCAACAGCAAAGAACAACCAAATCCCATGAAATTTCTACACCAGCTAGGGGTTGATTTTATACAATTTTAGAAACAAGAATCACTTCAATAGGACTTAGTATGAAAAAGTTATGCCCTAAACAATTTCTCTCAGCCTGCAAAATCCTAATTAAATTAATTTCGGTTACTGTTTATGGCAAAAATTTCTAGAATAATCTGGAACTTGAAATTTTTATGGTAGGTAGATATAGTTATCCTAACAACAGCAAAACTGAGTTTGCACAATTTGGAGTTGAAATGAATTAGTTATGATTTTTCTAAGTTCTAAAACTAGTGAATCATTAATTTCAGTGGCAAAGATCATATGAAGACCTATTCTACATTATAGTACATTCCTAGTGGGTTTTAACAAAACTTATTTTGCTCAGTTTGGAATAACAGAGAAAAAGTTATGTATTTTACAAATTTTCAATGAATTTCTAAGCCACTATTTTCACTAAACAAGATCATGCAATTTCTACCATTTTCTGCTACATAACAGTGCCTAAATTCATTCTCGATTAAAGTTCATACTCTATGAGCTACAAAGAATCTGGAATCATTCAAAAAGAAGCTAAAATGACAAAGTTATGCACTTTTGAAATTTGAAACAATAAAAGACTTAGAAAATTCGAGCTCTCGGGAGGTCCAATTGAACTTAAAGACAAAGGAGAGGTCGTGGGCCGTCGATCCTTCATCGCACGGCCACGGACCTCGAAGCACAGCGCACAAAAGACCTCCTCCCGACTTTGGGAGGTGCGGACCGTTGAGATCTGATCCAACGGTCACGACCAGTGCATGCACAGCGCACGCAAAGGAGGTCCTCGCGCCTAACGGAGGTCGTGACCGTCAGATCGAGATCTGACGGTCTCGAGCACTAGTGGAGGTCCTAAGGCTTTAAACCTGAGGAAGGAGGTCTAGCCTGTTAGATCTAAATCTAACGGTTTAGACCAGAGGAGGAGGTCCTAAAACTACGGATCTAAAGGATGAGGTCCTAGACGGTCAAGATCTACCCGGGGAGGTCTTGATCGGCTGGGATTTACACGAGGAGGTCTTGGATGGCCAAGATCTACTCGGGGAGGTCCTAAGCGATAGGGTTTTAATCGGAGGAGATCTGGACGGCTCAGATTAGGCCTAGGGAGGTCATGAACGGTTCAGATCGACGCGGAGGGAGGTCCTGAGACAAGGATTTTACAAAGGAGATCTAACGCTCAGATCTAAACCCGAGGAGGTCGTGAACGGCAAGGATTGCGCCTAAGAGGTCTGGAGCGGGGTTTTCTCTGAAAAAGACCAGGGGTGGCTTTTACCAAGAGGACCCCGAGGGTGGTCTAGGGTGGTCTTTGCAAAATGACCAAGGGAGGTCTTTTGCGCACGGGAAAAGATCTAAACGGCTAGGATTTAACCGAGGTGGTCCTAGACGGCTAGGATCGACACTAGGGGAGGTCCTAGCGCGCAAGATTTTACACAGGGCCAGATCCAACAGCTAAAAACTAACCTAGGGAGGTCCTTAACGGCGGAGATTACTCTAAGAGGTCTGGGACTTAGCGATTTTGTCGGAAAAGGCTCTACGGCTCAGATCTAGCCTGGGGGTGGTCTTAGACGGCCATGATTTACCCTGGGGGGTCGGGGCTTTAGAAGGCACGCGCGAGCTACCGGCAAGACAGCATTAATGGACAACCTCGGACAGCCATTAATGCTAATCATTGATCTCATATCCTGCCCGAGTATGACACGACAAAACACCCGAGTCAAAGAAAAGCTCGCCGCCGGTGACATAGACCACGCCGGCGGGAACCAATGGCACCACTAAACTCATAAAAGCACCGCGGACCTACTGGGCTAACTCTCGACGGCGGCGACGGCTCAGAACGCCGGCGAGCCGGAGAGGGTGGTAATTAGGTCTTCGGCAAAACCGACAAACACTAAAAGGCTAGCAACGCTCTAATCTAGCTAAACCTTGAGCTCAAAAAGACTAAAGAGGACTCACCAGGGCCAAGGTGAGGTCCAAAGGAGCTCGGAGGAGAGGTTGATGCCGAAGGAGGTGCTCCGTGACCAAGCTCACGAGACGAAGAAGAAAGCGAGGACGACCTTGAAGAACAGTACCACAATGCCTCCCCCTGAAACCAACCAATTTGGTTTAGACAAGATGCCCAAGGTGGATAATTGAACAAGTTGGAAAACCAAGTTCGCAATTAAACCACAGGAGCTCGGGTGATCTTGAAGAACTTCAAAAACCGACAATGGTGGTGTTCATGAAGCTTGGTGGAGGGAGAGGAAGACTAAGGGAGACAAGGAGGAGCTCGGGGTCTTAAGAAGACAAAGGAGCAAAGCCATGGACAGAGGCAAGCTTCGGTGCACACCCCTGCCATGGACTTGCTAGATGTGATAGGAGCTGGTAGGGCTGACTTCTTTTTAGGGCAAAGGTCTGACATACAATCAATGCATGGCAGAAAGAGACGTTGGGAAGGACCAAAAGTGACAGCCATCGCTCCCAACCGCTCGACATCGACACAAGCACAAAGCGGGAAAAATCATGACGACCGGACTCCGTGAGGTCGTGGAGAAGAAACACGTGGTGAGGGGAGGTCTGGACGATCCCGATTGGCATGGGGTGGTCCCGACGCCGGATCACCCGAGGTGGGGAGGTCTTTGCGGGTGAGGAGGTCTAGGGGGAGGTCGTGACCGCGGGATGGAAATCCAGTGGCCTGGACCACCCCGAGGCGCTGAGATCAGAGGGGAGGTCTGGGCGGTTGGATGGAGATCCAACGGCTTAGAGTGATGAATGCAACCGCAAGGTCCGAACGCTCACTGAACGAGGACCGTGCGGCCGAGATCCAACGGTCAAGACGCACAAGACGAGATCGAGCCCGAGTGCGGCGCTGCTGACTCGACTCGAGTGAGTCCAATGGCTGGGTTGGACTCGGGTCTGACTCGAGCCCGAGTTTGACTCAGCCCCAAATTTGAGTTTCACTGATCTGAAGTTGGAGGATTTATTTGAGGTAGCAAACTCACTCCAAAATTTATGAAATTTTTACAGGAGCTTGCTAACTGAGTTATTGACCTTGTGTAAATTTTGCAGAGGTTTTTGTGCTATACATTTTCCTCCAAAAATTCCACAAGGTGCTGGTCCACAGCCTGACCATAATTTGAATAGGTTTGACTGACCTCCAAAAATATTCAAACAATTTCTAAAAATTGTGAAATTTTTCAGAGGGGTCACATACCATCCCAAGAACTCAGGAAAAATATTTCCAGGAGATGATCAAGAGGTTTGACAAGATTGTTTTTGAAATCTCAAGATTTGGATCAAAATACTTGTGACTTTGTATTTCCATAACTTCTTGTACAATACTTGTTCAATACACATAGGAAATACATGATGTAAGAAAAAGTTTTAATTTCTACTCATTTTCTTACATTTGAAACACAAGCCCCAAAATTGGGATGTTACACTCCTCTTACGAGTAATCGTCGAATCGAGAGCGCTTTCGCGGCTCGTATACCAGCTAGCAAACCTTCGTACTCTGCCACATTATTAGTGGCCTGAAAGTTTAATTGTATGGCATACTTTAAGGTTTCTCCCGTAGGGGATTCCAGGACCACCCCAGCCCCCGAGGCACTTATCGTAAGCGACCCGTCAAAGTATATCATCCACTGGTCATGGGAATCGTACTGGGGATCCTGAACAGGTTCAGGATTTGTCCATTCGGCGACAAAGTCTGCCAAGATCTGGGATTTAACGGCCGTTCGGGACACGAAATGGATGTCGAACGCCCCAAGTTCGACTGACCACTTTGCCATGCGTCTCGCTGTTTCCCTATTCTGGAGGATCGCTCCCAAGGGAAACTCAGACGGCACAGCTAGTTTGTGCGCCTGAAAATAATGCCGCAGTTTTCTCGAAGACACGAGGAGGACATATAGAAGTTTTTGAACCTGAGGGTAACGCTCCTTAGGTCCGTGCAAAACCTCACTAACGTAGTATACTGGTCGTTGTATGTTTTCACGTTCTACGACCAGCACCGCGCTTACTGCCTGTGGCGTGGCAGCTAGGTAAATTAAGAGCGTCTCTCCTAGCTTTGGGGAAACTAGAATAGGAGCACTCGTAAGATATCTCTTGACTTCCTCGAAGGCTAGCTTAGCCTCTTCTGACCACTCGAAACGTTCGTGTTTCCTTAGAAGTTTGAAGAAAGGCAATCCTTTTTCCCCTAGTCGTGCTATGAAATGACTCAATGCCGCCATGCATCCTGTGAGTTTCTGGACTTCTTTCTTCATGGTTGGAGGGTGCATCTGAGTGATGGCCTTTATCTTTTCGGGATTTGCTTCGATTCCTCGTGCTGAGACCAGGAATCCAAATAATTTTCCTGAAGAGACCCCGAGCACACACTTCTTGGGATTAAGTTTCAAGTGGCGTTTTCTGAGGTTGTCGAAGGTCTCCCACAAGTTGTGATATGGTTAAGTCATTTGGTGTTTTTTACGACCAGATCGTCAACGTAGGCTTCTAAGTTTCGGCCTAGTTGAGGAGTGAAAGTCGTTTGCATCAAACGCTGAAAAGAACCTCCAGCATTTTTTTAAGCCGAATGGCAATTTGACATAGCAAAATATCCCAAACGGTGTAATAAATGCGGTCTTCTCCTCATCTTCTTGACACATACTAATCTGGTGGTAACCAGAGTATGCGTCTAGAAAACTCAACATCTCACATCCTGCTATCAACCAGCTGATCGATACGAGGTAAAGGAAAATCATCTTTTGGACAAGCTTTATTAAGATCAGTAAAGTCTACGCACATACGCCATTTTCCATTAGACTTTCTAACCATTACAGGGTTGGCCAACCACTCTGGGTGGTTGACTTCTCTTATGAAGCCTGCCTTAAACAACTTATCCAATTCTGACCTAATAGCATCTCGTCGATCAGGGGCAAATTTCCGTAACTTTTGCTTTACGGGTAGTTTATCAGGCCGTAAAGCTAGCCTGTGCTCGATCACTTCCCTGGAGACTCCGGGCATGTCGGATGCTTGACACGCGAAGACATCAGCGTTTGCCTGGAGGAAAGTGATGAGGGCGTCTTCCTATTTGGGGTCGGAAGAATCCCCAATGCGAACAGTCTCCGAGGGCTCCCCTGCGTCCAGAGGAACCTCTTTGACCTGGTCATTCGGCTTAGGTGCAGCTTTAGGCTCCGACTTGCTAGTCGAAGGCTAACTTTCATCTCGAGTTGGTATTTGTCCAACCTTCTCAAAGGAACGACGGTCGCAAGAGTGCGCCATCTTCTTGTCACAATATATCGTGATCACTCCTTTGGGACCTGGCATCTTAAGACATTGGTACCCATAATGAGTAGCTATTAAGAATTTTGCCAAAGTAGGTCATCCGAGTATGGCGTTATACGCCATATCGAAATCGACCACATCAAAGGAGACCTTCTCTGTCCTGAAATTGCTTGGTGATCCAAACGTTAAAGGAAGAGAGACTTGGCCAATGGGTTTGGCCAAAGACCCCGGTACAATTCCATGAAATGAATATCGTACCGGCCTTACCTTTGTCCTGGGTACCTGCATCTCGTCCAGGGTACTCGTAAACAGTATGTTTAGCGAGCTCCCACCATCAACTAAAACTCGATTGACTCGACAATTATTGATGGTGGGCTCGACCACTATCGGAAATCGACCTGGTCTAGTCGAAGGGATCGGACAATCACCTTTCTCAAAAGTAATGGTGACTTCCGATCACTTCGGTAACTTATTGACAAAAGGGAGTCGACTGTGTTTACCTCACGTTCAACAGCTTTCAGCTGTCTTCGCGATTCGTATGCCGAAGATCCCCCATAGATGTGATCAATGGTGTGTTGTGGATCCTGGAACGGCATCTCCTCATCATCCGACTCATACGTCGCCCTTTGGTTTGACCTACTGCTCAAGAGTAGGAAGTGGCTCTTTGCCGAGTAATAGTCTTGAGTTTCGTAGGAAAACTCGGCGATTCTAAGATCATGCCCTTCTTTTTATGAAAAGGACACCACAGGTTTGTCGTTTCTCCGATCTTGGCGTTTACCTTTACCCTGATCGGAATTTTGCTTGGGGTTGCGTGGCTCCTTGTCGCTCACGGCTAGGACCTCCTTAGAACCGACAACTGGAGATTTGTGTCTTTTTGCCTTGTTCTTAGATTTCTTAGCCTTTTTATCCTTTTTCTTACCACTTTCACCTGCTTCCTGAGGGATGTCGTCTTTGCGATCGATAGTATTATTCCACTCGATCGCTTCAAAGAAGCGATGATATCTATCGCCATCTCAAAAGTTAAACAGCGGTGGCGGTGGATGTAAAGCAATGTCTTCTGTAATCCTTTTGCTACGGACTCCCTACTTGAAAGCCTTGATCACGGATAAGTCAGAAACTTCTGGAATAGAATTTCGAACCTAACTGAAGCGCCTGATGAATTGGCGTAGCGTTTCATGGTTGTTCTGTCTTATCTGGTGCAAGTCATCCTCCTTTCCTGGGCGGTTGTAAGTGCCCTGGAAATTTGCCAGCAAAAGATCGCAGAGGTGTTGCCACGAGTAGATCGATTCGAATGGCTGGTTTAAAAGCCATGATCGTGCCGATCCTTCGAGCACAGTCGAAAGGTAATTCGCCATGACATGCTCTCCTCCTCCTGCAGCTCGGATAGCTATAGTGTAGATTTGGAGGAACTCGATGGGATTTTGAGTTCCATCGAATTTCTCCATATTCGTTGGTCGGAACCGAGGTGGCCAGCGAACCGCTCGAAGGTCGGGTGAGAACGCCCGACACCCCGAGATAACCTCTTGCCTCCTTCTTTGTAGAAAAGAAGGGTTAATGTCGCCGGGTGATCGAACTCGTCGATACCCAGCCATAGGAGGGCTAGACCTACGATAGGTCTCAGCTTTATGAGGGAAATACTCCTCGTTCCCCACTTGCCGCCGTGCGTCTTGTCGCCGAAGTGGTGAAAGATCACCTCTCCTGTGGGCTTGTGGCGTTCTCCTCAGGTCGGGAGAACGACGTGAGTGAAAGTCGTGTCGCCTTCTATGCGACGAGTTATCTGAACGGCTTGCAGAAGAGGGAGTCGTACTACTACGACCTCCTGGTTGTGGTCGACGAAGACGCTCGACGAAGCGTTTGTGTGATCTCTTCTGCAAAAAGATCATAACCTGGTGCTCGAGCGAGTTCTTGTGTCGGGTTTTCCAGCAAATCGTTGATGTGCTGGAGTTCTTGAGCTTCCTCCGACTGGAAATAAACGCACTCAGGAAGATTCTTCTGAGCCACTATTCTCTTCCGTCGGGTTGTCTCAGAATGGTCTATTTCAGACCCCTGAGCTTGCTTTAATGGAGTGCGAGAACGTTGAGGATGTCCCGCACGTTCATTAAAGTGTTCGTCTCGTTCGCCAGCTGTGGTGCCCTTGCCATTGCGACGAGGTGGTGTAGAGTATGCTCGTCGGGAAGCATCGCCAATCCTTCTTTTGGGAGAACGATCCTTATCAAAGGGAAGGACGAAGACCTCCTGTGGATAACCTCCCCTTGCGCTCGAGGCCTCCTCTCTTGAGGAGTAGTCGAGCGACACCATCTGGCGACTTGGAGTAAACCCCTCGAGGTAGGGGAACTCCGGGTTATAACCGTCTCCGTCTGCAGGTGGGTCCTGCGTCGGGACGGTTGGATTTAGATGAACAGCGTGTTCGATCCTCTTCCCTGCGGAAATACTCAGAGAGAGAGAGAGAGGGCCATCAGGTGTCGATGGAGTTCCGGAATGATGGCCTCCAGAACCTGCCTTGCTAAGTCGTACTGCCTTGGGGGGACTCGAACACTTGGAGGAAAAATTCTCGTCGTGTTGCGAGTGTGCCTCGAGACAGTCCTGTTGTCGGTCATGTTGACACTTGTCCCCCGAGGAAGTTGGTCCTCGGCGGGCGCATCGTCGTGGGGATAAGGATCCTCCTCGACTCGGTAGTGATGCGATCTCGAGATCGATAAAAGATCTCGAGGCGCAACACCGTCAGAAGATTCGATACTCGGTTCGTAGTCGAAGCCGGCATCCATGTCGACGTCTGCGTAATCGGCCAAGTCGAACCAATTCTCCTCGTTCCATTCTCCTACCATGGTAGCATCAAAGAGAAAAGAAAGAACTGTTGACAAGGAATTACCAGAAGATCCCCACGGTCGGCGCCAACTGTCGGTGTTTTAGAACCGATCTTACGTAAAGATTGTTTGATTCGGGGGGTCTCCACAATTGATCACGCAGACGAAAGAGACACGAGGATTTTTATACAGGTTCGGGCCTTCTCCAGTGAGAATAATAGCCCTACTCCTGTGTATCTTATATTGGGTATCTGGATTACAAACAGCTGAGGGTCTTACTAATTGTCTTCCAAAAAAGGCCTCCCCTTCTATCTCTAAAAGACACCTATTTATACTATACAGTGGTGACTGTTGTCGTTCTAGGCTAATTAGTCTCTCATTATTGCGTAATAATAAGAGTAACTACCGGAGTAGTAACCTCTCCACGCTGTCAAACGGTTATCAGTCAGAGATAGTGGAGCATTATCTGTAGTTATGTCAAGTATAACTACGTATTTTGACTGCTTTGGATTCTCATCATTAAATGGGCCTTCTGACGGGTGGACCCAGTTAGTCGTGAAGAATTCGTAGCGGACCTAGTCATAGCAGGACTTACGACTAGGGGGGGGGGTAGTCGTAGGAAGACTTACGACTGGGTACTGGTCGTAGAAAAACTTACGACCGGTCGTAATCGTAGCAGGACCTACGATTACACTATAGTCGTAGAAATGCTTACGACTAGGGGGTAGTCGTAGAAGCACCTACGACTTCCTGGTTTGTTCTTCCCTTATAACATAAAGGGGTATGCCATGTGACGTTATATTTCATGATTATGAAATAATAAAATGAGGATTATTTAGATCCTTGTCACTTGGGACCATTGGTTTGTTTTGAGTGGGTTGTTATTGCCTTTGGATTGAAAAATGCGGGAGCTACTTATCAAAGGGCTATGAACACCATTTTCCATGACCTCGTAGGATTGATCATGAAAATTTATATTGATAACGTGGTGGTGAAATTCGCTGATTTTCAGCAACATTTGGTTGATTTAAGACAAGCACTTCTGAGAACCAGAACACATGGGCTCAAAAGAAACCCCCTCAAATGTGCTTTCGGAGTTTCAGCTAAACAATTCCTGGGATTCATGGTGCATGAGAGGGGGATTGAAGTAAGCCAAACTAGAATCAAATCTGTTGAAATATAAGTGAATTGTCCGTCTTTCCTTACAAGCTTAAGCTTTGGGTGAATTGGTTGGTACACGCAACTCAATATGGTATCAGAGTCGAGAGATCCTGAGTTCAAGACCCGGTTGACGCAATTAAATAATAATAATTGTAGCTCATTTCTATTCCACGTCTTAGGCCCGAGAGAGCCTATACGTGAGAGGGAGTGTTAAAGTATAAGTGAATTGTCCGTCTTTTCTCACAAATTTAAACTTTTGAGTGAACTGGTTGGTACATGCAACTCAATAAAATCCATTAATGAGATTAAACCCCCTGAATGCAAAAAAAAAAAAAAAGACTTACAAAAGCTTTGGGAATGTAAACTTTCTCAGGAGATTTATATCTGATTTATCAGGCCGAATTAGTTCGTTTACTCCTTTGCTTTGACTAAAGGCCTATAAAGGATTTTGTGTGGGGAAGTGAGCGACATAAGCTTTTTGATAATATCAAACGTTATCTAGCTACCCCACCTATGCTAATAGCTCCTAAACTGGGTACACCTTTTTGGCTTTATATGGCGGGGGAGCAAACAGCCATTGGAACAATGCTTGCACAGGAGATTGAAGGTAAAGAGCATGTTGTTTTGTCTCAGTCGAAGACTGATTGATGCCAGACATTGAAAAACTTGGCCTTCTTTCGGCTACATATCACGTTATTTGCAAAGCCAACGTTATCAAGTATATGCTTTCCAGATCTATACTAAGAGGACGTCTTGGCAAGTGGGCATATTCTTTGATAGAATTTGTTTTGGGTTATTTTACCGATGAAAGCCGTAAAGGGGCAAGTAGTAGATGATTTCACAACCGACCATCATGTTACTTCTGAAGAAATTTCAATCGACAGTCACTATCACACCTTGGAAGATGTATTTCTACGGATCAAATTGCTGAGAAGGCAACAAGATTGGCTTAGCTATGATATCACCTTTTGGAGAAATCTACGAATTTGCAATACATATTGCTTATCCTTGCTTCAATAATCAAGCCGAATATGAAGCATTGCTCGCAGGCTTACATCTATTGAAACTCGCTGAAGTCCATTGTGATGAAGTTTACGGGGATTCGCTGTTGGTGGTCCAGTAAGTCAAAGGTGAATACAGTTGTTATGATGAACCATAGATAAGGTACTTGAAGTGTAGAGAACTTGTTAATAGCTTTCTCGACTTTTCCATACACCATGTGCCCCGAGAGCATAATTCCAGGGCTAATGTGTTGGAAATGAGGGCAATATTTTAATTCCAGATTTTATTAGAAGGCAAATATTACAAAAGACTAATGATGCATAAAACAGTACTGATAGCAGACAACTCATTGTACTTCACAATATATGAAAACCAGGATGTAAACAAGTCTATCAATCACACAAGAGACTTACGGATGGGTGCGATGAAGAGCAGAAGCGCGCAGACTTGATGCGATCGCGTAAACGTAGATGTCGCAGTGCAGCAAGCGGTCGCGCAGATGCGCTGCCCAGAAACCTTATTGCCGCCCCCGTGTAGGTCTTCACGGCAGCAACGGTTCGGAGATACCGCTTCCCTTCTTCACGGTGCACGCCGAGAAGAAGAGTCGGCAAGGTTCAGACGGCGCAGTACAACAGCACAGATTTTCAGAAGGAAGAAGGAATGAAGGCTATTCTTGTACACGCTATGCCTTCGGGCGTCTCGGACATATATAGATGCGCATCGTAATCGGCAGATTAACGACCATTTACCCATCGTAAGCGACACACTTAACCACCATTTACCCACCGTAATCGTACACATAACGATCATTTACCCACCGTAATCGCTGTCATCATCACCCAATAAAGCCTCAAATTTAAACATTTGAATCTCATTCAAGCAGAGAGAGAGATGCATGGTTCAGCAAAAATAAGGTGGACTTGGTGCGCCAAATGGCGCGCCACGTCACGCGCGATCGCGTCGCAAGTCATAAGTCACGCGATTTTTCACGCGAAACGCTGAACGCAGCAGCAAGGCGTGCGTGCGTGTGTGTGTTTAGCGAGCCCTTCTCATGCCATCCTCATCCATGTGTTACATGTTTCAAGGAGTGGCAAGGACTCCACCTTATATGTTGGTCACCTCCACCTTGCCTTAGCAATATGGTACTAACCCATAAATGCTTTGGAATTATAGAAAATGGGCCTCACTCATATGGGCCAATTTCTAACAATCCCCTCAATTCCAAAGCAAGAAGCAAAAAAAGGATATCAAAGATATTGTCAAATCTTTGTTAATATACTAGTCTTTTAGTGTAAGTCCGTGCACGGTTGAACTTACACCTAGAATGACAAGATTCATCTTCTCACGGTGATGAATGGACCATGCCTTGAATTCACAGCTTTTTGTGATTAGATTTTACTTGAAATCTCAAGCGATACTAGGTGTCAAAGAACCGCGCCTAAACGGAGCGTTATTTGGTCATGCTCCTTATCTCGCTCATGAGCTTTCTAGAGAATGCCCTATTCTCGTGAGCTGCGACCTCACAGTTGGGCTCAAGTAGGTATATTCTTTCTAGGTATCCTGTAGGCTAATACCTTTTCCTCATTTGGACAATGAATATATTAAGGTTTTATGCCATCCTTCCATACGCTTGAGAGTAATTTGTCTATTAGGACATGGATTCAATGAATATATACTCTCTTGTTACAACATGAACTTGTTTTCCCATTGCCTAAGTCACGGGATCTCAGATCAAAAAGGTATGGGTTCTTGTTGAGTTGTAACTCCAATGGGCCTCATTCCCATGTCCATAGACGCAACGGAAATCGCCTCCGTGCTAGCCCCTTTGTGAAAGGGCGCGATTTTTCTCGGTGCGTATATAATTCACGATAATCACTCAGGAGTTCCTCAATTTTACGATGATTTAAGCCTACGCTTCACATGTCCGGAGGACTTCATGTTATCCTTAGTACTTGTAACCTTAATCAATCTTGTTTGATTATCACAAGTACATTAGGATTCTTTGGTATTGGTTTCGCAACCGGTGGCAAGTCCAACATAAGCTCTCTAAGCCATTCGGCCTCAACGATGGATGTGTCTAGTGCTACAAGTTACGCTTCCATAGTTGACCTCGTCAATATAGTGCATTTACACGACCTCCATGAAACCGCAGCTCCTACTAGTGTAAAGACATAACCACTTGTAGCTTTGATCTCATCGCATCGAGATCCAATTTGAATCACTATATCCTTCTAATACGAAGGATGCCGGTATAGTGAATTCCGTGTGAGGTTGTGCCTCTCAAATAGCGCAACACTCTCTCAAGTGCCTCCCAGTGATCATCTCACGGGTTAGAAGTAAACCGACTTAATTTGCTCACGAAGAAATGATATGTCAGTCTTGTG
This sequence comes from Ampelocalamus luodianensis, assembly GCA_036346255.1. Lineage (NCBI taxonomy): Eukaryota > Viridiplantae > Streptophyta > Magnoliopsida > Poales > Poaceae > Ampelocalamus > Ampelocalamus luodianensis. The sequence goes on along the minus strand of CM070620.1, from coordinate 69,201,558 downwards.
GCACCAGATAGATACATAAGTGATCCAATAATTTGTGAAAATCTTAATTGATCTTTTCCTAACCCTTGATTCTTTTGAAGCTTAATGCTTGCATCATAGGGCGTTGGAGAAATTTTACAATTCTCATAGCCAAAACGGCTTAAGATTTTCTCAAAGATAATGGGATTGACTCAAAGTGATCCCATCCTCGTTCTTGATTAATTTACTATTCGAATAACATCCGCCTCTCCTAAGTCTTTCATATCAAAGCATCGAGATAAAAAGATTTGACCTCGTCAATTACGGCGAGTGTTTGTTCCAAATATAAGTATGTCATCTACATATAGGCACAAGATCACTCCTTGACCCCACCATAACGATAGTATACACATTTATCGACTTCATTCACAACAAAGCCGTGAGATGTTAAAGTTTTATCAAATTTCTCGTGCCATTGTTTAGGTGCTTGCTTTAGACCATATAAGGATTTTAATAATCTACATACCTTATTTTCCTGTCCAGAAACACAAAACCATCAGGTTGAACCATATAGATTTCTTCCTCCAACTCTCCATTAAGAAAAGCTGTCTTTACATCCATTTGATGGACATGTAGACCATAAGAAGATGCTAACGCAAGGAGCACTCTGATGGTGGTTAGTCTGGCGACAGGAGAATAGGTATCAAAGAAATCTTCTCCCTCTTTCTGGGTGTAACCCTTGGCCACAAGTCTTGCCTTGTACTTCTCAATAGTACCATCAGGCCTTAATTTCTTTTTAAAGATCCACTTACATCCTACAGGTTTGCACCCGATAGGACGATCAGTGATCTCCCAAGTCCCATTAGCCATGATAGAGTCCATCTCGCTACGGACTGCTTCTTTCCAATACTCAGCATCAGAAGATGCATAAGCCTCTGAAAGGGTCGTTGGCACATCATCCACGAGGTATACAATAAAGTCATCACCAAAGGTTTTCTCAACCCTTTGTCTCTTGCTCCTACGAAGAGCTTCGTGACTAGATTGTTATCCTCCTCAGGGATATCACATATTGGTTCAGAGATGGTGGGAGGTTCAGAAGTTTGATTATTCTCACTTTCAATATTTTCAATTTGAACATTCTCGGTTTGTGAAGTACTTCCTGCTGTTCTCATAGGAAAATAATCCTCAAAGAATGAAGCATCTCTAGACTCCATTATTGTGTTAGCAATAATCTCAGGAATTTCTGATTTAACTACTAAAAATCTATATGCCGTGCTATTATGAGCATATCCTAGAAAAATACAATCGATTGTTTTAGGTCCAAGCTTTCTCTTTTTCTGCAATGGTATATTGACCTTGACCAAACACCCCCAAGTTCGCAGAAAATTGACATTGGGTTTTCTCCCCTTCCATCCCTCATATGGAGTAATATCACTCTTTTTAGTGATTACTCTGTTTAGGACGAAAGTTGCTATCAATATAGCTTCCCCCCACCATGTCTTAGGCATACCAAAGACTCTCTAACATGGCATTAACCAAGTCCGTTAGTGTGCGGTTTTCCTCTCACTACCCCATTTGATTGGGGTGAATATGGTGGTGTAAATTCATGGACTATTCCATGCTCGTAAAATTGAGAAAATTCATGAGAGATGTACTCTCCTCCACGATCAGACCTTAGTCTTTTTATTTTCTTCTCTAGTTGGTTCTCAACCTCGGCCTTATAAGTCTTAAAGTAGTTTAAAGCTTCATCCTTAGTTTTTAGCAAATACACATAGCAGTAGCGTGTTGCATCATCAATAAAAGTTAAAAAATATCTTTTGCCTCCTTTTGTCAACAATCCATTCATTTCACACAAATCTGAATGAACAAGATCTAATGGTGCCAAGTTCTTTTCGTCCTCTAATCCCTTAAAGGGTTTTCGAGGCTGCTTTGCTTGCACACATGAGTGGCACTTTGATCCTTTGACAATTTCACATTTTGGAATTAAATCTAATCTGGACATTCTAGCAATACTATCAAAACCAATATGTGAAACGAGAATGCCAAATATTTGCCTCACATTTATTTAAACCAGTTGCAACATTGATTGTAACAAGACTCTAAAGTACTTAGGCGGAACAAGCCTCCGCTCTCATAGCCTTTACCAACAAAATTCCCGAACTTAGACATTACAATTTTATTTGACTCAAAGACTAGCTTATAACAGTCCCTACATAGAAGTAACCACTAACGAGGTTCTTGTTTATTGTAGGAGCATCTTCGCACGTTCTTCAAGTGGACAATCTTCCCGAAGTAAGCTTGATTCTACCGTACAACACCAAGAGCGTAGCATGCGACCGCTTCCCATTAGGACGGAGGAAGCCCCTGCCGCTGGTATGAAGAAAACAAGGAAATATCGAACATCGTGAACATTAGCACCGATATCAACCCACCAATCGGTGGATTGACATGCTGTAAAAACAACGGGAGAATTAATATACCCTCCCGAAGTGAGGCCTCGCTTATGATCACGTTGATGACCTTCTTCTTTGGTTGTTCACCATCTCTCGCTTTATGGAAATGACGAGTCTTTCGCCATATGACCGTTTTCCCCACACAAAGCGGTGATGTTCTTCATATCCTTTTTCTCGATTTTCTTCTTAAAGCTAGTTGTCTTGTTCGTTTTGTTGGATTTGTACTTCTTTGCAACAGTCTTTTTCTCTATGAAATTTGCATTGTTCTGACCAGAAGTACTAGGTGCATCTTTTGCTCTTGCCTTTTCTTCCACATCGAGGGCAGCAATGAGATCTTCAACAGAAATCTCTTCCCTCTTGTGTTTCAAGCTAGTGGCAAAATCCCGCCAAGAAACAGGAAGTTTGGCGACAATGCCCGCAGCCACAAAGTTAGGAGGCAGCACAAAGCCCAGATGCGCAATCTCACCAACCAATAGCTGGAGATCATGAGCTTGTCCAACTATGGACTTAGCCTCATCCATGGTAAAGTCGAAGAATTGCTCACACATGTAGAGCCAACGACCTGCCTCTGCCTCTGCATATTTGTGCTCTAGTGCATCCCACAACTTTGTGGCGGACTTATAGTCCATGTACACATCATAGAGCGATCTGCGGAATGGTGGAAGGCGACCAAGAGCGATGTTGTTCGCATTATCGAATCGCATATCTTGGTCAATCAGAAGCGGATCTGTGGGTGGATTACCCACCACAAATTTCAAAGACATGAGCGAACTTGGCTCTAGTGCGCCATCTACGAAATTCGACGGAAAACCTCTCGGGTTTCATAGCATCGAAGCTCCGACCATAGTTGTGTTGCAACAAAGTTTGCAATAAGGTTTCGAATGTTGGAAATGAGGGCAATATTTTAATTCCAGATTTTATTAGAAGGCAAATATTGCAAAAGACTAATGATGCATAAAAGCGATGCGATAGCGAGACAACTCATTGTACTTAAAAATATATGAAAACCGGGATGTAAACAAGTCTATCAATCACACAAGAGACTTACGGATGGGGTGCGATGAAGAGCAGAAGCGGCGCAGACTTGATGCGAGGCGTAAACGTAGATGTCGCGGTCGCGGCAAGCGGTCGCGAATCGCTGCCTGAAACCTTATTGCCGCCCCGTGCGGTCTTCACGGCAGCAACGGTTCGAGATACCGCTTCCCTTCTTCACGGCACGCCGAGAAGAAGAGTCGGCAAGGTTCGAACGACGCATTACAGCGACTGATTTTGAAGGAAGAAGGAATGGAGGCTATTCTTGTACACGCTATGCAATCGGACGTCTCTAGACATATATAGATGCATCGTAAGCGGCGAGTTAAATGACCATTTACCCCCGGTAATCGACACATAACCACCATTTACCCATCGTAATCGTCACACTTAACCGATCATTTACCCACGGTAGTAATCTGTCATCATCACCCAATAAAGCCTCAAATTTAAACATTTGAATCTCATTCAAGCAGAGAGAGATGCATGGTTGGCAGAAAATAAGGTGGACTTGGTGCGCTAAATGGCGCGCCACGCCACGGCACGATCGCGCGTCGCAAGTCATAAGTCACGCGATTTTTCACGCGAAAATACGCGAACGCGCGCGCGCGTGCGTGCATGTGTGTGTTTAGCCAGAGCCCTTCTCATGCCATCCTCATCCATGTGTTACATGTTTCAAGGAGTGGCAAGGACTCCACCTTATATGTTGGTCACCTCCACCTTACCTTAGCAATATGGTACTAACCCATAAATGCTTTGGAATTATAGAAAATGAGCCTCACTCATATGGGCCAATTTCTAACATAATGATCTTGCTCAGCATGTGTCTCGCTACAGAATAAGGGGTCGACGACAATATTATGACTTGATCACTGAACCTTTGATTGAGTTCATGGAGGTAGCTCCAGTAGATGTCGATCCCTATGCAGGTACAATTGTCATGGTGAATGATGGTGTTCCAACCAGTGGAAATGTCCCTTCAGAAGTTGGCGATCCAGAAGTTTGGTGTATACCAATAATCTCATACCTCAAAAATCCTCCCCCACAAGCTGACCGAACGCTAAGACAAGCCTAAAAGTATGTCCTTGTGGATAATGAATTATACCGGAAGACGATTGTGTTGGCGAAGCGACCGATGTACGCACGTGAACATCTGGACACAAACACACACGCACTCTGGAACACAAAGAACGAGTTTGCAAACGCGAGAGACAGATTTTGGTGCTGCACAACATCTCGGCATTTTCTGGTTTTTATACAAGCAAATAAGACGTAACTGAAAACTTGACACTTCAGCCACGACCAGCTTTCACGCGCCACGATCGAGCTGCGTTCAAGGTGCACTACTCAGCCATGCAATAAAAAACAGACCTGGCTGCTTGCCTTGATGCGCATGAATGAAAAAAAGGAAACGTTACAAGTAATAAACACAAGAAACAACTCACAGGATTAATCAACAAACACTTCTAATCCTTGATGTGCTTTCTTGATCTCGACGATGCCGATCCTTGTGCGCAGCTTCTGGAACTTAACGCGGCCCAACGCCTTTTTCAGAATGTCAGATAGCTGCTCTTCGGTCTTGATGCTCCACCTCAACTTTGCCATTTTCAACACATTCCCGAATAAAATGATATCGGGTGTCTATGTGCTTGTTCCGATCGTGGAACACCAGATTTTTGCTGAGGGAGATCGCCGACTTGTTGTTGACTTTGAGCATTAACCTGCCCACCTCTTTATTCTTCAAATCAACGAGTAAACAAGCGAGCCGGATACCTTGGCAGGCGGCCGTTGTCACCGCAATGTAGTCGGCCTCGCAAGAGGACAACGCCACAACCTTCTGCTTATGAGATTGCCAGCTGATGGGGCTACGACCGTGGAAGAAGAAGACGCCCGTCGTGCTTTTGCAGTCGTCGACGTCGCCGGCTATGTCGCTATCGCTGTAGCCGACAAACCGTGACTCCTTCAACTTATTCGTGTAACGACAGCCATAGCTCCGCGTACCAGCAATGTACCAGAGTATATGCTTGACTGCCACGTGCCACCTACTGTCGCACCCTGACCGTAGTGGCACCGTGCGTCGGCTGCGCCGTGCCACCGGCAACTGAGCGGCCTTGCCGCCCCATGAACCGCCGGCCGCGTTGTGCCAGCTTCCGCAACGCTTGAAAGTTCAGGTGTCCGTACCTGGCATGCCATCACCACGCATCATCGCACTGCACGGACAGGCAGACCGGCTGTGCAATGCTAAGGGTGAGCATATAGAGCTGGTTGCGAGTGCGGTTTACCCTAGCAAGTATGCGACGCTATCGGTCGTGGATCGTGAGCACGCTGTCCTGGATGAGCATCTGGTAGCCGTTCTCGTCAAGCTACCCGAGGCTCACTATGTTGCTACGTAGTCGTGGGATGTAGTACACCCCCGTTAGCCTAAGGTGCTCCCCGTTCTGGCAGGTGAACAGGACGGTGCCACACTCGCGTATATCCACCACCGAGCCGTCGCCGAACTTGACGGAACCAGTGACGCCCTCGTCCATCTCTCCGAAGCTTGCCTGGCACCCGAACATGTGATCGCTGGCACTGGTGTCCAGGTACCAAGCGTCATCATGGGCGTCCTCCTTACGCCCTAGATGCACCTGCGCGTGCACCTCATTGAGCACCACGTCAGTACCTACACCCATGGAAGCCTCGGTGCAAGTGCACACCTACGCCATGAGAAGCGCAGGTTTGTCGTCTTCAACCTGCGTCAGGTTAACTTGCTCGGCACGTTTAGGCTTGCGGCAGTCCCTAGAGTAGTGCCCGTACTTGTCACAGTTGTAGCACTGAACCTGGGACATGTCACGACACGCACTGGATGAGCCATTGTCCTTGCCGTCGTATCAGCCTTTGCCGTGCCCATGGCCACGTGGCTTGCTGTGGTAACAGTTGTCACCATCGCTGTCGTTGCCCTTGTCACTGCTAGAGGAGCTGCCGCCTTGCTCCCACTTCTTGGCGTGTGCGAACCACTCCTCTTCAGTGAGGAGCAGACACCCACCGGAACCGCCCAAGTTGTCACGTGCGTAGCACTGCTCCACTGATCGAAGCTGGCCGGTGAGCTCTTCGATCGACAACATGCTCAAGTCAAGCAGTGTCTCGATCGAGATTGCCACCTGTGTATACCTGGGTGGCACAACACGAAGGAATTTCTTGACTACCTTTTCGTCCTCCAATATGTCGCCTAGGATCCAGATATTGTTGACGAGTCCCGTGATCCTCATGGAGAAGCCCACCGACTCACCATCCTTGAATTCGATATCCTCAAACTCCTTGCGAAGCTTCTGTGCATTCGCCTCGCGGACACGCTCGATGCCTATCCGCATCGTCTTCACAGTGTCCCACGCCTGCTTGGCCTTGTTCTTCACCGCCAATGTGGACAACATATCCAGCGACACCGCACGAAGGATGGCGGACAACGCCAGTTGTCGTCGCGTTAATCAGCGTTGCTTGCTAGGTTCGATCGCCTCCCATAGGCCTTGTGCCTGCAGGTTCATCCTCATCACGAGGGCCCAATTGGTGTAGTTCGTCCGCATAACATGGGGTAGACCACCGATCCCCCGTCTCCTTTACCACCTGCTGCACCATGATCTCTTGGCCACCGTTGCTGCCGGATCCAATCTCGCGACCGTCATTGCCGTTGCGAGAAGTGCTGCTGTCGTCTTGTACCCTATCTCGAGGAGGAGACATGGTAGGAGAACGTGAACCGTCATGCGCCATCGCCAAGGATCAAAGCTACATGGCCATGATACCAATTGTCGGTCGCACCTTCTACCACTCACGCAAGAACACTGGAACACTTGATACGAAGATGAACACACGAGACAACAGTTTTGGTGCTGCACAACATCACAACATTTTCTGCATTTTTCTCTTATTTATACTAGCAAAAATGAGTAACTGCTCACTGAATACTAGCGCCCATGATCGAGCGGCATTACTGCTCAGCTAGCAATGCTCAGGCAAGACAGCAATGAACACCATCGATGACCGCTAATTCAAACAAAAAAAAACGAAAATATTACAAGTAATAAACACAAGAAAACTGCTCACAGGATTAATCAACAGATTGAAGGAGTACTGCTGACATGCTCAGGAAACGATCAAGCTATGACAACAATGGGAGAAGTCCACGAAGATATCTGTGGTGCACATCAAGCGTCTCCAAAAATGAAGTTGGTTTCTTCGTCGGATGGCTGACAATGGTGGATGATCGGTGAACGACGGTGTTCAAACCAGTGGAAATGTCCCTTCGGAAGTTGACGATCCAGAAGATTGGCGTACACTAATAATCTCATACCTAAAAAATCCTCTCTCACAAGATGATCGAAAGCTACGATGAAAAGCCTTAAAGTATGTCCTTGTGGATAATGAATTATATCGGAAGACGGTTGAAGGGGTACTGCTAACATGCTTAGGATAGGATCAAGCTATGACAACAATGGGAGAAGTCCACGAAGACATCTGTGGTACACATCAAGCGTCTCCAAAAATGAAGTGGTTTCTTCGTCGGACATGTTACTTTTGGCTGACAATGGTGGATGAATGTTTCAAGTACTACAAACGATGCAAATCTTGTCAAAAGTTTGGCGATATCCAGATATCCTATAGTGAAGACTTGGCTGTTTCGAGGATGGGGTATGGATATCATTGGCCAGATCAACCTGCCATCAAGTAAAGGACACCGATTCATTCTGATGACCACATATTACTTCACTAAGTGGGCTGAAGCTGGTCCTCTAAAGAATGTGACACACAAAGAGGTGATCAAGTTCATTGAGGATCACATTATATATCGGTTTGGTATTCCCCAAATGATAACAACCGATCAGGGAACTATGTTCACGACTGATCAGGTTCGAGATTACCTCAAATCCTAGAATATTAGGCTGGTTAACTCGTCACCATATTATGCTCAGGCCAATGGATATGCCGAGGTATCAAACAAGATTTTGATTAAGCTAGTCAAGAAAAAGACCATTGAACATCCAAGACGATGGCATGAGGTGATGATGGAGGTATTGTGGGTCTACAGGATCGCACAACATGGGGCAACAAAACTTTCGCTGTATTAGCTAGTTTATGGACAAGAAACCTGTTAGGTATATGCTTACTTTTGTGATTAATTTAATTTCTAAAACAATAACCGATGCAACAATAACATATATATATATATATACACACACACACTAGACTTATTTGAAACTATGAACAGTAGCATGGTCAAGAACAAAAATATACTTATCTCATATATATACACTAATAAGACAAAGCCTAGAACAATAACACTATTAATAGAAGTAGGAATCATCACCATCATAGGACTAATTTCTAGGAAGCAAGACCTAGACATACGAAGTGAAATCACCGCGACTTATAGAGATCGCTCCAGCGAAGGTCACGGTAGAGTCTGATGCAAAGAAGATGACTGAAGCAGATGACTGAGGAAGGAGGAAGCCGTGAGCAGTCGTGCGAACGCTTTCTAAAAACCTGATTCGCCCCAACCTGTGCAGGATCACAAGGGGCGTCGGCTTCAAAGACACTTACCTATGCCAGTGCACGCTGACAAAGGGATGGAGTAGACAAGGCGGTGCAACACAGAGGAGGAAAGGGCAAAAGTTCTTAGGCTATTCTGTTTCGTCTCTTATCTGAGTGGAGACCTCTCTCCCTCATATAGAACCAGCAGTCAGAAAAGAAACTACCGTAATCACTATGTTTTAAATGCAGTTAAAGCGTGCCATAAAAGCCCCATTGAAACAGTGTAATTCAAACTTTCGGTTTTCAATTCATATACATGTATTGCATGGTTTTGAGGTGCAAAAAGAAGCAACAGCTCTACATCCAACCGGACACGAAATCGTTGGACCACTCACGCGTACGTCGCACGCATGCGGGCGATGGCGTGGCGTGGCGAGTTAGCGAGTGCGCGCGTGTGTTCTTCTTTTGCTTGCTTCAACTAAGTAAGACCAACTCCACTTTAGATATTGGTCTCCTCCCACCTATATTAGCAATATAGTACTAAACTTCCCACTTTCAATCATACGTAAGTGGGCATTTAGGATTTTTCAAGGATTTATTTAGAATATTATATGGGCCAAACCCATAAATTCCAACAATCCCCACCAGACCCCACAAGTACCACAAATTTGTCCATAATTCAAAAGTGCTATTGATATAGCAGTTTTTCGGTGAAGACTAGTTAAGGTTAAACATCCACCTAGAACCTTAAGCTACACTCGCCCACAACTACACAATGGACTAAGCCTTGAATTGATAGTTTTGCACGGACAAGTTTCACCTAAGGCTTTTGCTGATACTTGGCCGCCGATAGGCTACTTCTCGGGTGGAGCATATAGGTCATACTCCTGTGTCTCTTTATGAGCTTCTTAAAGATCACTCTCATCTCATGGACTGTGACCAACAGTCAGGCTCATATAGGTGTGTTCTTACAAGAATACCCTGTAGGACGGTATTTTGCTGTTAAGTCTCAGAACACATTAAGATACAGTCATCCTGCCTTATAGTAATTAGAGTACTGCACCTCGAACGGAGTGAGATATGAAGTAAGAATGTACCCTACTGTTATCAAAACAGTTTGTTTTTTCCAAGGCCTATTTCACGAGATCTTCGATCATATAGGTTTGGGTTACCACTGTGTGTAATTCACGTGGGTCTCATTCCCATTTCCTTTGATGCACTTTTAATCATATTCCGTGATAGTCTCTTTGTAAAGGGATTTGCCAGATTTTTAGCTGTTTGGATATAACCCATAGCTATCACTTTGGAGTTTCTCAATTTTTTTGACAGACTTTGATGGAGGCGGGGTACCCGATCTTTCGATGAGATTGATAACTATCGATTTTGGTGGAGGTGACTCTCGCGATCCGACTACAACCGTACGACGACGCTTGCGCCTTAGCAATCCTTGAACCAACTCGAGATGTTATTGGCCGTGCTAGAAGCGCGATCAACACGAACACGAGGTTCGATTCTGCGAGCAATCGAAGAACTAGCAAGAATAAAATATAGGCAATCTGATATTGCGAATAAGAATGTAGCGTAGATGGTATTGAAAATCAAAGGTGGGATCCGAAGGTGTCTTGACAGTGGTCGTCGGACACAAGCGAAGAAAGCAGTTTGCGGTGGCTAAACCTAAACTCAACGAAATCCGAGTTACGGCCAAGGAGCAGCGGCTCCTATATGGGAATACGACCGGGGTGGCGGTCGGAAGTGGGCGCACACCCCTAGGTTACAAGGCCCATGGGCCCAAGAGGAGGTGGCGCGGCACCCTTTTTGGCTCGGACAAAAACAGACGTGAATTGTTTTGTTTATTGTGGCGGCTCGATTGGAATTTGAAGCTGAGGTTGGATCCATTAAAAATTAGACTTGATAAGATTTCAATGAAGTCCAAGAACGTCCCAAACGAGTCCGTATGAAGAAGTTACGTCCGTTTGAACTTAGTGTTATTGCAGCAGATCCGAACTCGAATCGAACGAGCCCAACTCGAATTCTTGCTTGGCTCGGACCCAAAGTGACGTGATGACCTCCATTATGCCTCCTATGCTTGTCCATGACTCCACATACCTCTCCTTGGTCCTTTCCCATAGTCCTAAGCATAATTAAATCACTTGCATTAGGTAGCGATCTATTCTCAGTAATATATAAACCTATGAACGAATTCACCTGGTGATTAAGTTGGCGAGCACGAGCTCTAGTAATTGGTCCTTGTAACATTTGTTGTGGGTCAGCTGTGTGTGTAGACGCGGTTGTATCAAAGTTAGGGATGTCCTCATCATCCTCCTCTTCTTGCATTTGAGTCGTCCTCGACTCAAGCTCATCCTCTGCTCCCAAGTATGGCTTCAAATCTGCAATGTTAAATGTGGAACTAACCCCAAAATCTGCAGGCAGGTCAAGTTCGTATGCATTATCATTAACCTTTTCTAACACTTTAAAAGGACCATCAGCTTGAGGCATCAATTTTGACTTTCTCAATTCAGGGAACCTATCTTTTCTCAAGTGCAACCAAACAAGATCCCCTGGTTCAAAAGTTAAATGTTTTCTCCCGACTACGACAAGTTTATATTTAGCATTCATGCGCTCTATATTCTCCTAAGTTGTCTCATGCATTTTAAAATCAATTCAAGACGTTGTTTAGCATCAAAGTTCAATTTATCGAAGATGGAATATGCATTAAATCAATAGGAGCACGAGGAACAAAACCATAAACAACTTCAAAAGGGCACATCTTTGTAGTAGAATGCAATGAACGATTATAAGCAAACTCAATATGAGGCAAGCATTCTTCCCACATTTTTAAATTCTTTTTTAACACAGCCCTAAGCATTGTAGATAAAGTTCTATTCACAACTTCAGTTTGTCCATCAGTTTGGGGATGACAAGTAGTAGAAAATAGCAGCTTAGTCCCCAATTTAGCCCATAAAGTTCTCCAAAAATGGCTAAGAAATTTAGCATCACGATCTGAAACTATAGTATTAGGCACACCATGCAAACGAACAACTTCATGAAAAATAAATCAGCAATATTGGCAGCATCATTGCTCTTATGACATGGTATAAAGTGAGCCATCTTAGAAAATCTATCAACAACCACGAATATACTATCGCTCCCCTTCTTTGTTCTAGGCAATCCTAAAACAAAATCCATCAAAATATCTTCCCACGGAACACTGGGAACTGGTAGAGGCATGTATAAACCACGAGGATTAAGTCGTGACTTAGCTCTTTGACATGTAGTGCAGCGAGCAACGTAGCGCTCGACGTCCCGTCTCATCTTTGGCCAAAAGAAATGATCAGCAAGTATTGTAATACCCTGATAGTGTGAAAAGCATTTGAATCTGGAAAGATTATTTATTCGGGAGAGATTAATTAATCAGGAGGAGGGTTCTTTTAGAAAATCGCCAAATCAGGAATTGAGAGGGGGGTTTTCGCATTTAGTGGGCAACCTGGGCTTGGGCCTTGGCCCAAGAGGGACCAAGGGTGGCCGGCCAAGGGAGAGGGGGGGCTGCCACTTCCACCCCCCAAACCCTAGCCGCCCCTCCCCATCTCCCCTCCTCTCCACTCCCCACCTCCCCCTTTCGGCCACCACCTCCTCCCACCTCCTCCACACCTCCCCTCCACCCCCTTGCGCACCTCTCGAACTCCCCTCCACCTCCATTGCTGCTGGCCAAAGAGAAGAGGAAGCACTTTGCAGCCGGCCAAGGAGGAAGAAGAAGGGGGAAAAGAAGAGAAGGGAGGAGAAAAGGAAGAAGAGAAGGAAGAGAGGAAAAGGAGGACCTTCTTGGGGGTTTGTTCGTCGTCGTACAGCACGCCATCAAGGGTAACGACGGGTTTCTCATGTGGTATGATAGTCATTAGAAGCGTTTGCTAGTAGATCGATTGCATCGGTTAATTTCTGTTCTCTGTCCAATTTTGTCCAGTAGCTTGCGCGGCCGATTTCATGTGGTTAGAGGCAGAATTAGGAGTTTGGATCTCCTAGAGAGTTGTAGGTTATGTTCTTAGCTTTCGTTGGCCGCCAAGATTGCCCAAATCCGATTAACGGTCTGGGAGATATGAATTTTCTAGTGTTGCTGTCCTGTGGTTCAGTCAATTTCTGGCAGTCTGTGGTAATTGGGTTAAAACTGCTATTTAAAAGGAGAATCAGGGGATCTCAGAATAACGAAAAATGTGGGTAATTTATGTACCTTTTGATAGAGATAAAGAACATGAGATTTGGACTTTCGTAGCAAAAGTTATGGTGGTTTTAGCGTACTGTCCAGAGAACCCGACGAGAATTCTGTCGTCTGATGTTTGGTTTGATACGGGAAATTAAGGGCAGAATAAAGAGGGCTCCTCAACTAGGTTTATTTAGGTAATCCAATTACCTTTTCAGAAAGTCTAAGAGCATATTAATTGAACTCCTGAGCAGAAAGTTATGTATTTTAGAATTTGGCTGTTTTCAGTAAGCACCAAAACGATCGCTGGAAATTGGGGGTTTGGTTAACATTTGAGAGTTAGCGAGTTTTGTTGTGTTATTATTTATGCTCTTGGTCCAGCGTGTTGGTCTTAGATTGGGATACCTTTATGTTCAGGTGGGAGCGCGGTTCCAGGGGTAGCACCCTCTTCGCGTCCACCGCTCTCGCATGGTTAAGGCAAGTATTCGGGTTATAGCGTATTTTCGGTTGTATGATATGATCGTTGTGATTACTTGTTGTAGCCTTGCACGAATGTTAGTGTAATGAGTTTTCCTTTTATCTTGATGAATGCAAGCTATGGTTAATGTTTCCCTTGAGCGTTGCTAAATCTTACATGATGTTATGTACATGTTAAATTCTTGGGTATAAGAGACGTGGGTATGGAGCATTTGCATGTTTCAAACGTGTTGGAGACTTGGTCATGAAAGCATGTTTTGATATATGATAGCGAAGTAAGGTTGCTTACATGATAATGAGTATATGATGTATTCTGTTTATGAATATGTTATCATGGTGCATATGCATGTTGAGAGCATACAGTGCCCAGTCACGTGGTGATCAAGCACATTCGATTGAGTCCCGTTATGTAGATGACGGGCTTGAGGTCCCCACATTCGTGGAATGTGGGCTATGAATAAAAGAGGTCCCCATCATTAAAGTGATGGGCAAAGGTCCCTATACATGTGGTGTATAGGCTTTTGGTCCTGTGCCGGAGGGCACGTGCAAGGGTATCTGCGACGGTTGTATACCCGCATTACACGTAAAATGCGAAAGAGATAAAGTTAAAAGGTGCATTGCATTGGTTGCATTCACATGAGCATGAAGACTATACTTTGGTGCATTGTTTATCTTGGATTATTGATGCTATGAATGTTAACTTGCTTAGCCTTGTTGGTACTTTACTGAGTCTTTGGGCTCACTCTTGCTTTGATGTGTTTTAGGTACAACTGCAAGACCGGCATGCATGGGAGGGAGTAGATGTTGGATGCACGCACTACCACTCAATCTTAAGAATTACTTATGGATAGTTTGAGTTTCAGATTAAGCTGTAATAATGAGAATAGCAAGTTTTGGTTATGTTTATGAGACTATCTGCATGCTTGAATGAACTCGATTATGATTATTGATAATTGCCTTGATTAATTCTTTGGAACCTCGGTATAGTTGACTATACAAAGGAGGTTTTGTCGAGATTTTGTAATTGGACTTAGTTTAACCTAGTTTAATTTAATTTTAGTAGCATTCCAGGCTCAATGCTGAGCTGGGGTGTTACAAGTATATCCTCCGTTTTCTTCACGCCAAAGTGTCCCATCAGCCCGCCTCTATGCGCTTCCTGTAACAACAACAAACGAACGGAGCTAGCTGGAATGCATAGCTTGTTAGCTCTAAACACAAACCCATCATTAATAACAAATTTGTTCCACGTTTTCCCTTCTTTACAATTCAACAATACATCTGTAAAATCAGCATCATGCACATATTGCTCTTTAATAGTCTCCAATCCAAAAATTTTGAAGTCAAGTTGTGAAAGCATGGTATATCTCCTGGACAAAGTATCAGCTATAATATTCTCCTTTCCCTTCTCGTGTTTTATGACATAAGGAAAAGACTCAATAAATTCAACCCACTTTGCATGTCTACGGTTCAATTTACTTTGACTTCGAATATGCTTTAAAGATTCGTGATCAGAATGTATAACAAATTCTTTGGGCCATAAATAATGTTGCAAAGTTTCCAAAGTTCGAAATAGCGCATATAATTCCTTATCATAAGTAGAATAGTTCAAACTAGGCCCACTCAATTTCTCACTAAAGTATGCTATAGGTTTACCTTCTTGTAGCAATACACCACCTAAACCAATTCCACTCGCATCACATTCTAGTTCAAAAGTCTTATTAAAGTCAGGGAGTTGGAGTAGTGGTGCATGTGTTAACTTATCTTTCAATGTGGTGAAGGCATTCTCCTGTGCGGCGCTCCAAACAAATATCACGCCCTTCTTGGTGAGCTCATTCAATGGTGCAGCGATGGTGCTAAAATCCTTCACGAAGCGGTGGTAGAATCCAGCAAGTCCTAAAAAGCTTCGTACCTGTGTGACCGTGTTAGGAGTCGGTCAACTCTGTATTGCTTCAATCTTGGCTTGACCAACTTCAATTCCCTGTGGAGTAACAACATAGCCAAAAAACGCGACTCGATCGGTGCAAAAGGTGCACTTCTCAAGGTTACCAAATAAACGTGCGTCACGTAAGGCATTAAAAACAGCACGCAAATGGTCAAGATGTTCCTCTAAGGATTTGTTGTATATCAATATGCCATCAAAATAAACCACCACAAATCTACCAATGAAAGCACGCAAAACCTCGTTCATTAGTCTCATGAAGGTGCTAGGTGCATTAGTTAATCCAAAAGGCATTACTAACCACTCATATAACCCGAACTTAGTTTTAAATGCTGTTTTCCATTCATCGCCTAATTTCATACGAATTTGGTGATATCCACTACGCAAATCAACCTTAGAGAAAACAATAGAGCCACTCAATTCATCAAGCATATCATCTAACCTAGGAATAGGATGACGATACCTAATGGTGATATTATTAATTGCTCTACAATCTACACACATGTGCCATGATCCATCTTTCTTAGGCACTAAAATGACCGAAGAAAGACAAGGACTAAGAGATTCACGTACATACCCTTTAGCAAGCAATTCTTGAACTTGGCGCTGAATTTCTTGATTTCTTACGGATTGGTCCTATATGGTGTGCGTTGGGCGGTGATGCGCGGGAATTAAATCAATTTGATGCTCAATCCCTCGAAGCGGTGGCAACCCGGTGGTATGTCCTTGGAAAGACATCATTGTACTCTGCAAAATGTTAGTGATAGCAGGAGGCAAAGAAGAAGATGTATCCTCAAGCGAAAACAAAGCTTCTTTGCAAACTAATGCATAGCAAATGAATTACTAGCATCCAATTCAGTCATATCAGATTTGGTAGCAAGAAAACTAGCACCTTTCAATTTAATTTCTTTATTCTTCACATGAGTAGATTTAGGTTCTTTCTTTTTATGTTGCTCAAGTTCTTTTGCTACAATCTGATTTTCGCTCCTAGCATTCTTCTGATTCTTCTCTCTACTAGCTCTAGCAAGTTCATCCTTAACAATTTGTTCAGGAGTCATATGATGCATCACAATTTTCTTTCCCTTGAACATGAGAGAGTATTGATTATTCCTACCATGATGCACATAATCAGTATCGTATTGCCAAGGTCGTCCTAATAACAATGAACAAGCTTGCATAGGAACAACATCGCAATCAACATAATCATGGTATGAACCCATAGAAAAGTTTACTCTCACCATTCGTGTTACCTTCAACTTACCACTGTTGTTGAACCATTGAATATGGTATGGGTGGGGATGAGGGTTGGTCGGCAAAGCAAGCTTCTTCACAATATCCATACTCGCCAAATTGTTGCAACTCCCACCATCAATAATTATGCGAATCGAGCGTTCCTTGACAACGCCCTTGATTTGAAATAAATTATGGCGCTGATTTTTCTCGGCACGAGAAACTTGTGCACTTAGTACGCGTTGCACTATAATGCTTAAATACTTGTCGGCATCTTCGGCGCCAACATGTTCCTCCTCATGATCAGATTCATCATCAAGTCCTGCAGGGTCAGTTATAAGCATAGCATATGTTTCATCATCAAATCAATAGCAGAGGAATACCCGCCATCATCGCGTATGATCAGTACGCGCTTGTTTGGACAATCCCGCATCATGTGTCCATAGCCTTTGCACCGATGGTATTGAATATCCTTAGTTCGTCCTGTCGAAGCAACTGAAGAGGAGGTTTTTGCAGACGCTTGTGGTGCTGATTTGGTTGCTTCAGAAACTCGAGGTGTTGGATTTGAAGTAGCAGGGCGTGGCTTGTTGAAGGGTGGCGGTGGGGGTGCACTGATGGCGGGGGCAGTAGAGGTGCGTGGTGTCCATGAGTTTGTGCGACCTACAGAAGAGTTAGATCGTGTCCTCGTCTAGCGTCCCTACACTTCACGTTCAGCTTTGCAAGCAAGATGAAACAATCTAGTAATGGAGTTGTATTCTTTATAATCAAGGATGTTTTGAATTTCTCGATTGAACCCTCCCAAAAACCTAGCCATTGATGCCTCCTCATTCTCATCTAAACCACAACGCAACATACCAATTTGTAATTCTTGATAGTAGTCTTCCATATACTTTGTACCTTATCTTAAGCGTTGTAATTTATTTAACAAATCACGAGCATAATATGAGGGAACAAATCGATGCCGCATAAGCAATTTTAAAGCCTCCTAAGTGTTAGGTATGTTATTGGGATGTTGACGGCAATGTCCTTTCCACCAAATAGAAGCAAAATCAGTAAATTCACTAGTAGCAGCCCTAACTCGTCTAATCTCGGTGTAATACTCCGGAAGTGTGAAAAGTCAAGAATCGGATTAATTAAAATCAATCGGTAGAGAGTAATTTAATCGGGGAAGTTTTATTTTCAGTTTTCGTCAAACCCAGCTTAGAGAGGGGCTTTTCTATCATTTTCGCTTCATTTTGGGGCTGGGCCTTGGCCCATTTTCTTGTGGTGGCCGGCCAAAGGGGGGGAGGGCCACCTCCCCAAACCCTAGCCGCCCCCCCTCCCTTTCCCCTTTTCTCCTCCCACTTGGCAGCCGCCCCCTCCTTCCTCCTCTTGGCGACTCCCTTCCTCCCCTTGCACCTCCCCACTCCCAAGGTGCTGCCCCTGCACCTCCCTATCCCAAGGTGCTGCCCTTGCGCAAGGAAGAAGTTAGAGAGGAGAAAAGAAGGAGAAGAAGGAGAAGAAGGAGAAGAAGAAGAAGAAGAAGAAGGAGAGTTGGTGTGGGGTTTGGTTCAGCGATTTCTAGTGGTTCTACAAGGGTAACGAGATGCCTCCCGCTGTTTAATCCTTATTAGATGCAAAACCGATTAGAATTGATGGTTAATTGTTGGGCTGCAGTAGATGCAATTCTGTCCAGAACCTTGCGTGGGTTTTTCGTATGTTTAGAGGCTGAATTTTAAGTTTACATCTCCTAGAGATATGTGGGTTATGTCGTTATCTTTCAGTAGCGCGAAGATCACTCGATTCGAGGTCTGAGTCAAAAGTTTTGATCGATTTAGTATCTGCTGCCAGAAATCTGACGAGAATAATCTGTCTGGTTTTTCCTAAAATTTGAAAGGGAATTTGGTAGAATCTGAAAGTTCACCCAACTAGGTTATTGTAGGTAATTCGATAACCTTTTCAGATTGATAAAGAACGATCAATTCAGAGTTACCAATTAAAAGTTATGGTCATTTTAGTTTTGCTGTTCGTTTGTGTAGACAGATTCCGTACTGTAAGTTCAGACAATGGTTAGCCTATTTTTGGCCGAATTGGAGTATCGTGTCAACTAGAGTATTGTAGATTAGTCAGTTAAGAATCTACAGAAATTGGGTTTACCTCTTTTGACTTCCAGATCATGAGTTATGTCATTTACCGTGCTGCTGTCCAGAATCAGATTATGGCAGCAAGCGTTGTTGTTCAGCGTTCAACTTTGTAAACTCGTTCGAGTAGTCTAGTAAGCATTGTAGAATGCCGATTAGTAGCGCTGGGTATTTTATGACCTTATTGAAGTTATTTCACTTGTTTAGGAGGTGAAGCCTCAGGTTTAGGAGTATCACCTTGGCGGCTAACGCGTCACATCGTGGAAGGCAAGTAATTGTAGTGATGTTACTACCGTTTAATTGGTTGTTCTTACTACTTGCAATCCCTATGAGTTTTGTATTTTGAGGTGTTATGCCATGGTTGGTTGACTTACATATGAGATGATGACAGTAATTATTATTTAATGATTTACATTGGATATCTTGTGTGTAGCCATGAAATGGTTGCTTTATGTGCCGAATGTGGATCATGGATGTATTCTTCCATAATGATTATGTGGTAGTTGTACAAGTTAATCTTGTTGGTGCCATTATGAGATGTCACATATGTGGTTTATGATTATCATATCACTCATAACATATCATTACATTGCATTGTGGATGTCGCCGCTTATGGCCGCGACCGTACCGGTACAGCATCGTACATTGCCGTAGTACGATGCACACTCTTACCTTGATGGGTAAGAGTGCAGTGGAGCATGGCATGCATTTGCATTAAGCATTGTGGATGGAGAACCTGCATTCTTTTGTCAATGGTTGAATTCTTATGAGGTAGGACTCATGCTAGTCCATGTGGTTTATTGAATGAGATAGTGGATCGTGGTTGTGGTCATGCAATATTATAACTTTGTGTTGTAGCTTGCTTGTCAATTGATTAACTTGTTATGCAACTTACTTGCTGAGATTTTATCTCATTCTTGTTGTTTCTTTCCCCTTTCAGGTGATTCTTAAGCATTCCCGGATGGGTAGAGCGGCACTACAATAATGCACTCAATTCATAGTTTCATGTTTGTAATAAAGTTGAGAGGAATTTAGCCTATTGACTAGCTATTCACGAGTGATCTGTTGAATTATTTATTGATGCATTTGTGGACTACACTTGGATTGAACTGCTAGAGGTTGTTTAATTATTGAACTTGTTACTGTTATCTTTATTCCCATAGTGGTTTATGCTTCCGCTTATTGATTCTTGCCTAGAGTTGCTGCCGAAATTTTATATTCTTATGAAATTATTGGCTAGCTGTAGAGTGGTTAAGTAATATCCCAGGGTAATGTTGGTCCTGGGGTGTTATACTCGGAAACTTCATGGCAAGCAAATTTTTGATCAACAGCTAGTTTCCAATTAAGATAACTATCAGGATCATATTTACCATTAAAAGAGGGAATAGTGAATTTAACATTAGCAAAAGAATCATCGTGGTCACGTACCTCACGTCGTGGGGCATCTCGTCGCATACCTTGTCGGTTAAAACGCAACTGTCGATGAGCTCGATCGTTGTTATTATTACCCATGTCATTGGCCTCGGTATCAGTCAGATAGTCGAATTCATCTTGTCCCTCTACCACCGGGGCAGCAGGGGGAACAGCAGTGGATGCATGGGCCATCTCGTCAAGACACGCCATAATACCTGCCAAAGAAGTGTTAGTGACGCCTTGCGCTCTCCATCGCGCGGCGTGGCGTTTGTCTCAATTTGGGCACCCTCAAGTTGAGCAAGTCGCTTATTTGTGACCCTGACATCTTCCTCAAGACCCTCCGTACGAAGGTTCATGAGGCGCCGAAAATGTTGTACGATTCCCTTCGTACGAGGAGTATGAGATGTATCCTCATCTGAATGCTCTGCAGAACCTGCCATTGTTAGCAAATCACAAGTATATGTCCCTAACAACTACTAGGATGTGGTGGTTCAAAAGTCGCTCACACTCAAGCCTTCTATCGAATTCTTACCAATTCTTACCAAGCAAACAGGGGTTATCGGCAACCAGCGGTGTCAATGTATCTCCGAAGATTGGATGGAGCGATTGCCAGGTGAAGTTCAGCCTGTACGGTTGTAGAAAAGGTGTAGCTGGGAAGGCTCAAGTATGGTAGCAATGATTAGCAACTATCAAATCAGAGAAAGCAAGCTGAAAAATCGTTCAATGCCGGTTAGTGCTGGTCCTAGACTAGACCGTACTAGAGACGCGAGCCTAGAACACAAACGAAAGCACGATGCGGCAGAAGCTCAAAAAAGGATGCCGTCTTGACGGGGAACCTTAGAATCACTTACAAAAGGGCTATGTCAATTTTGAGCAAATTTTGAGAAACTTTTTTTTTTCGGTTTTTTTTTTTTTTTTTTTTGCAAATGTGCACCTCACTCAAAACTCTTCAAAGTCCTCTTCCAGGCCTAGGGAGGTATATGGGTCACAAACTTTTTCTAAAAAGTAGGGGTACAAAGGTAATTCAAAGTCTCTCTCTCTCTCTCTCTAAACTTTGATTTTTTTTTATCGCGTTGCCGAAGTCAGATGAAACTTATGTTTACTTTTGGCAGCACGAAAACAACCTCTCTTTTTTTCTTTTCTTTTTTTTCTCTCTCTTTTTTTTTCTCTGTCACAAACCGAAACGAACTTTTGTTCTTGGTTAGGGTTTCCCTTGGTGTGGCGGTGGCAGGAGGATGGTGGCTTGCCGCGGCAGGAGGATGGTGGCTACGGTAGGACGCGACAAGGGATGGTGGCGTGGCCGGTGGTCGCGCAGCGACTCACGGTGGTCGTGGCAGCGTGAAGGCAAAGACAGCAGCGGCTCTGCCGGGCGCGGCAAGGACTGGCAACGATGGAGGTAAGCGGCAGATTGAACCCAAGCGCAACGGTGCGACCAAACGTGAGCAGAACTCGAAACGAAGTGGTTTCTTCGTCGAACATGTTACTTTTGGCTGACAATGGTGGATGAATGTTTCAAGTACTACAAACGATGCAAATCTTGTCAAAAGTTTGGCGATATCCAGATATCCTATAGTGAAGACTTGGCCGTTTCGAGGATGGAGTATGGATATCATTGGCCAGATCAACCTACCATTAAGTAAAGGACATCGATTCATTCTGATGACCACATATTACTTCACTAAGTGGGCTGAAGCTGGTCCTCTAAAGAATGTGACACACAAAGAGGTGATCAAGTTCATTGAGGATCACATTATATATCGGTTTGGTATTCCCCAAATGATAACAACCGATCAGGGAACTATGTTCACGACTGATCAGGTTCGAGATTACTTCAAATCCTAGAATATTAGGCTGGTTAACTCGTCACCATATTATGCTCAGGCCAATGGAAATGCCGATGTATCAAACAAGATTTTGATTAAGTTAGTCAAGAAAAAGACCAATGGACATCCAAGACGACGGCATGAGGTGATGATGGAGGTATTGTGGGCCTACGGATCGCACAACATGGGGCAACAAAACTTTCGCCGTATTAGCTAGTTTATGGACAAGAAACCTAACTGTTAGGTATATGCATACTTTTGTGATTAATTTAATTTCTAAAACAATAACCGATGCAACAATAACATATATATACTAGACATATTTGAAACTATGAACAGTAGCATGGTCAAGAACAAAAATATACTTATCTCATATATATACACTAATAAGACAAAGCCTAAAACAATAACACTACTAACAGAAGTAGGAATCATCACCATCATAGGACTAATTTCTAGGAAGCAAGACCTAGACATACGAAGTGAAATCACCGCGACTTATAGAGATCGCTCCGGCGAAGGTCACGGTAGAGTCTGATGCAAAGAAAACGACTGAAGCAAATGACTGAGGAAGGAGGAAGCTGTGAGCAGTCGTGCGAACGCTTTCTAAAAACCTGATTCGCCCCAACCTGTGCAGGATCACAAGGGGCACCGGCTTCAGAGACACTTACCTATGCCAATGCACGCCGACAAAGGGATATAGTAGACAAGGCGGCGCAACACAGAGGAGGACAGGGCAAAAGTTCCTAGGCTGTTCTGTTTCGTCTCTTATCTGAGTGGAGACCTCTCTCCCTCATATAGAACCAGCAGTCAGAAAAGAAACTGTCGTAATCACTCTGTTTTAAACGCAGTTAAAGCGTGCCATAAAAGCCCCATTGAAACAGTGTAATTCAAACTTTCGGTTTTCAATTCATATACATGTATTGCATGGTTTTGAGGTGCAAAAAGAAGCAGCAACTCTACATCCAACCGGACACGAAATCGTTGGACCATTCACGCACACGTCGTACGCAGGCGGGCGATGGCGTGGTGAGTTAGCGAGTGCGCGCGTGTGTTCTTCTTTTGCTTGCTTCAACTAGGTAAGACCAACTCCACTTTAGATATTGGTCTCCTCCCACCTAGACTAGCAATATAGTACTAAACTTCTCACTTTCCATCATACGTAAGTGGGCATTTAGGATTTTCCAAGGATTTATTTAGAATATTATATGGGCCAAACCCATAAATTCCAACAATCCCCACCAGATCCCACAAGTACCACAAATTTGTCCATAATTCCAAAGTGCTATTGATATACCAGTTTTTCGGTGAAGACCAGTTAAGGTTAAACATCCACCTAGAACCTTAAGCTACACTCGCCCACAACTACACAATGGACTAAGCTTTGAATTGATAGTTTTGCACGGACAAGTTTCACCTAAGGCCTTTGCTGATACTTGGCCGCCGATAGGCTACTTCTCGGGTGGAGCATATAGGTCATACTCCTGTGTCTCTTCATGAGCTTCTTAGAGATCACTCTCATCTCATGGACTATGACCAACAGTCGGGCTCATATAGGTGTGTTCTTACAAGAATACCCTGTAGGACGGTATTTTGTTGTTAAGTCTCAGAACACATTAAGATACAGTCATCCTGCCTTACAATAATTAGAGTACTGCACCTCGAACGGAGTGAGATATGAAGTAAGAATGTACCCTACTGTTATCAAAATAGTTTGTTTTTTCCAAGGCCTATTTCACGGGATCTTCGATCACATAGGTTTGGGTTACCACTGTGTGTAATTCACGTGGGTCTCATTCCCATTTCCTTTGATGCACTTTTAGTCACATTCTGTGATAGTCTCTTTGTAAAGGGATTTGCCAGATTTTTAGCTGTTTGGATATAATCCATAGCTATCACTTTGGAGTTTCTCAATTTTTTGACAGACTTCAACCTCCTTTTTACATGTCCTGAGGATTTCATATTATCCTTTGCACTTGTCACCTTTATGATAACTGTTTGGTTATCACAATAGATAAGGATAGCTGAAATTGATTTTTCAACCATCAGTAAATCCATCAAGAGTTCTCGCAGCCATTATGCCTTAACAGTGGTTGCATCTAATGCTATGAGTTCTATCTCCATGGTTGACCTCGTTAGTATGGTCTATTTGCAAGATCTCCACGAGATGGATGCACCACCTTGAGTGGATACATATCCACTCGTAGCCTTTACCTCATCAACATTAGAAATCCAATTGGAATCACTATATCCCTCAAGTACATCAGGATACCCAGTATAGTGAATTTTGTAACTCATTGTACCTTTCAAATAGCGCATAACCCGCTCAAGTGCGCACCAATGATCATCTCCAGGATTAACAGTAAACCGACTCAATTTGCTTACAACAAAAGAGATGTTAGGACGAGTAGCACTAGCCAAGTACATGAGTGAACCAATAATCTGAGAGTACCTCAAATGATCATTTCCTAGCCTTCGATTTTTTCGAAGTATTAGACTAGGATCATAGGTTGTTGGAGAGGGCTTGCTTTCCATATAGCTAAAACAATTCAAGACCTTTTCCACGTAATGGGATTGCAATAAGGTAATTCCATTCACATCCTTGATCAACTTGATGTTTAAAATAAAATCAGCCTCTCCTAGATCTTTCATGTCAAAACTTTGGGATAAAAATAACTTAACCTCATTAATCACATCAATGTTTGTCCCAATGATAACAATGTCATCAACATACAAACATAATATTACTCTTTTACCCCCACCATAGCGGTAGTATACACATTTATCGGCTTCATTCACCGCAAACCCCGCAGATGTCAAAGTTCTATCGAACTTCTCATGCCATTGCTTAGGTGTTTGTTTGAGGCCGTATAAAGATTTCAATAACTTACAGACCTTGCCCTTTTGTCTAGGTACTACAAATCCATTTGGTTGATCCATGTAAATTTCCTTATCCAACTCTCGATTGAGGAAAGCTATCTTTATGTCTATTTGATGGACAATAGGACCATGTGAGGTAACCAAAGATAGTAGTACTCGAATAGTGATTAATCTGGCAATAGGTGAGTAAGTATAAAAGAAATCATCACCTTCTTTTTGAGTATAACCTTTTACCACAACTCGAGCCTTGTACTTTTTGATTGTACCCTCAGGCCTAAGCTTCTTCTTGAACACCCACTTGCATCCAACTAGCTTGTAACCAAATGGACGATGGTGACTTCCCAAGTTCCATTAGCGATAATGGAATCTATTTCACTACGAACTGCATCCTTCTAGTACTCTGCATCAGGCGATGCATGTAACATCCCAAGGATTGGCTTGTGTTTCAAATGTAAGAAAATGTGTAGAAATTAAAAACTTTTCTTACATCCTGTATTTCTTGTATGTTCTGAAAAATTCTTGTAAAAGAATTATGGAAATACAAATCACAAGCCTCTTTTGACCTAAATCTTGGCCTTTCAAAAACTTTCTTGTCTAACCTTATGATCATCCTCTGAAAATATTTTTCCTAAGTTCTAGGGTTAATGTGTGACCTCTCTGAAAAATTTCACAATTTTTAGAAATTGTTTGAATATTTTAAGAGGTCACTCAAACCAGTTTGACTTTGAGTCAAACCCTAGCTCAACACCTTGCAGAATTTTCTGGGGAAAATGTACAACATGAAAACCTCTAAATTTTTTATAAAAGGTCAACATCTAAGTTAGCAAGCTCCTGTAAAAATTTCAGAATTTTTAGGGTTAGTTTGCTACTTCAATTAATTCCTCAAAGTTCTATCCTAATTCTAAATCTTAAA
This sequence comes from Ampelocalamus luodianensis, assembly GCA_036346255.1. Lineage (NCBI taxonomy): Eukaryota > Viridiplantae > Streptophyta > Magnoliopsida > Poales > Poaceae > Ampelocalamus > Ampelocalamus luodianensis. The sequence continues at coordinate 69,175,626 of CM070620.1, read as the reverse complement.
TTCAACCCTCAGGCTCGAGTCAAACCCGAGCCTAACCTTTGGACTTGGTCGAACCAAGTCGTCAAGCCGCACTCGGGCGTGGGCGTTGAGCGCGTGCATTTCAACCGTTGGATCTCCATCGGGCAGTCCACGTTCGCGGAAACTTTCAGACCTCCCGAGAGCCGCCTCAAACCTGAGCAGTTAGATCTCAATCCAACGCTCACAACCTCCCCTACCGTTTTGAACCTCTGGTGGTCGCGAGCAATCCCAACCGTCCGTCTCTGATCTAACTGACCACGACCTCCCTGACCTCCTCCCCTGTTCTTCTTCTTCCTCCTCGCGCCCGTACGTGCGTGCGCCATGGCAGGTGAGCAGTGCAGGCACTGGTCGTGTCGTGGGGGCCCCTCAACGGCTCTGAGTCCCTCGTTTTTGCCCATGTCAGTGTTAGCTCTGGTTTTTACCTGCCACTTCCCTCTTTTTCGCACTTGGCAGAGCTTTAGGTCTTGTCGCCATTAGGGCTCATCCTCGCGCACCGTTGACCTCCAAGCTATTTGAGGACCTCGAGCTCCTCCCCTGGCTTCCCTTTCACACCTCTCTGTCGCCTCCAGCTCTCTCTCTATGTGTTGCGCACAAACCACCGAGAACACCCTCCTCCGCCATTTCTGGACCTTGGAGCTCTTCATCGCCGACAGTGCCCCTAGGGTTCAATTGGCAATCCTTTTGCTCTGTCTCGAGCGTCTCATCGTCTTCATCAAATCCCCTACCTTGAGTTTTGGTTGTTTCTCAGGAACGACCTAATTTCAAGTTTTGGATCATCGCGGCCGAAAGCACTCCTTTCTTCCCCATCTCTGGTAAGTACTTTCCCTGGTCGATTCCTTGCTCCTGGACCTTCCTTGGGCCTTTGCGAAGCTTTTGTGACCACCCGATGGTGTTCATTTTGCTCAGGGCTCCTTCTCAGCGTCATCGTCCTCAGTTCCGGCGTCGGTGTCCGCCGCCAGGACTTCTCCGGCTTCCCTCGGAGCTCCTCCGTGCCCAGGTACTTTCGCAATAGCCTCGTAGTGCTTGAGCACCTGCTAGTTTAGGTCGTTGCGGAGCTTTTTCGCGTTTTCGGTTTTTATCGAACTTGCTCCTTCGCTCCTCTCCGACTCGCCGGCGTTTTAGGCCAGCTCCGCCCGTCGAGAGTGCCCCCATTGTGTTCGCAATTGTATTGCGCACGTTTTAACACCGTTGGCTTGCACCGTCGTGGCCGGAGTCGCTGGCGGCAAGCCGACGAGCAAAGTGCGGGGCACGGTCCTGTTGTCGTAAGTTCGACAAGTCCCGGGACCTCTTGAGTTAATCTTAGCCGTTGATGATCTCTGAAGGTTAGCTCTTAGCTGTAGGATCTTTCTTTGCGAAACCTTAGTGCTAGGACCTCCCCCCAGCTTAGATCCTAGCCGTTAAGGACCTCCCAGGTTTAATCTTCACCGTTAGGATCACCCCCGCGTGAAGTGACCACCCCACGGTCATTTTTGTAAAAACTACCATCGGGACCTCCCTTGGGGTTCTCTTTGCAAAAGACCACCCCTTGGACTTTTGTAAAGAAAACCTCAGGACCATCCTCCCCCGCAGATCTTAACCTTTATGACCAACCCGGGTAAATCTTGACCGTTGAAACCTCCCACTATGAGATCTTAGCCGTCAGGACCTCCCTCCGTTAGATCTTTAGCTCTAGGACCTCCCTGTGAAATCTTAGCCGTCAGGACCTCCCTAGTCTAGATCTTGGCCATCCAGGATCTCCCCTTGGAGATCCGGGTCGTTCAGGACCTCCTCGTATTAGATCTTTAGCTTTAGGACCTCCCCTCAGCTCTGGACTGTTAGATCTAGATCCAACGGTCTAGACCTCCTTACGTTTCCAAAGTCTTAGCGTTCCGATCTTTTTTTCGCCGTTCATTTCTTGATCTTCGGCTCTGATGGCGTGAGCGTTCAGACCTCCGACCGGAGCTCTCGTTGTGGGCCGCTCATCTTTAGATCCGCGGTCCACGTTCGTTGGAACGTTCGGACCGCCGAGGACCTCCCTCGCGGTGAGCCGTTGGATCTAATCCGACGGTTGAGGATGCGTGGCGCTGTGCGCGTTGCGTTCGACCCTCGTGCTTGGGCCGTTCGATTCGCGATCTACGGCCCACGTCTGTCCACATCGTTCCCTTTTGATAAGTTGGTTTTAAATCCGGTAATCCTTTATTTGTCAACTAAAAATAGTTTTAAACTTTAAAAATCCATAACTAATTCATTTTAGCTCCATTTTAGATGATTCCAATTGTGTTAAATCTCTCTTTAACTAAAATTTAATCTAAAAATATGTTTAGATGATGTTCTGCAGCAGAAAATGGTATAGATTTTATTAACTTGTTTTAACATTAAATATTGTCTAAAAATTCATTTAAAAATTCAAAAATACATAAGTATTTCTCTGTAGCTCCAAATTGAGCAAACTAAAATTTGTTAAATTCCTCTGATAATGTACTTTAATGTAGAATAGGTTTTGTTCATGTCTATGCCTTTGAAAAATGATATGCCCTAGTTTTACAACTTAGAAAAATCATAAGTAATTCAGTTTAACTCCAAATTAAGTAAATCCAGTTTTGTTGTTCTTAGAATGTCATGTTCTACCTACCATAAAAATTTCAAGTTCTAGAACTTTTTGGAAAATTGTGCCATGAACATTACCCGAAATTAATTTAATTTGAATTTTCCAGCTGAAAGAAAATGTTAGGTTATAACTTTTGCATGCTTAGTCCGAATTGAATGATTCTTGTTGCTAAATTCATTTAAAATCATGAACTTACTGCTGTGTAAATTTCATGGAATTTGGATGACCTTGATTTTTGAGTTTCTTTTGGTGTTCTTCGTTCTTATTGGATTTTCGCGTTCTTGCGATAGGTTCTGAAGAGTTTGTTGAACCCGAAAGCAATCCTCTGCAGCAAGAGCACTTCCAGCAAGGCAAGCAGATGTAGCATCATTTGATCATATTGCGTCTACTATTTTCAAAGTCTAATATGTTGTTTGCAAATTCTACGTATGCATTGCTATCTTGTGTTAAAGTATTGTCAATTAGTTGACCCATTAGATGCATAATCTATAGGCAAATGTTTATCCTCTACTACTGAGCCTAGGATTATCTTGCTGTGATTTAGGGTTCGTTGGATGAGCCCTTATCACTTAGTAGTTTACGAGTTAATGTTGCTTAGTCATGCTTAGCTATTGGTAGAATTAGGCTGTTGTCGGCTTAGTCGATAACCTTGATCACATAAAAGCTTCTTATGACTTTATTTTCAGCACTTTGTGCTATGTTTAATTGAGAAAACTAAAACTGAAAACAAAATAATTTGGACTTGGGCACAATGGTATGATGGTGTGCTTTTGGGTGTGACTGGAATGGTGCCCGAGTCAACAAAGACCGAACATCTTGTTACACTAAACCAAGCATTCTTGCATGCTAACCACACTAGGGGGAAATGAGACCTCTCTTGGCTTAGTACTTTGGCGTGTGTTAGCTCCAGGTCGTAGGAGGTGGTAGGAGGCAGATGTTTGGGAGCATTGTAGTTGTCCGAAAGTTTTACCCTGGGTGGGTAGTTGTCTTTCGGTTTTACAATGTAGCGTATGGGTTTTTATCCATACGAGCGGCTCGTAGTTGATGCACAATATTGGAAACGTCTTATAGGACTTAGCCGTGCCGGCATACCTTTGGAAGTGTGCTAATCTTGTGGCTTAAAGGCGGTCTGAAATGTGGGTACATTGGTACACCTCTGCAGGGTTTGTCTATTCGAATAGCATCGTCCTAGGTTATGGACACGCTTGGGGAGGTCTTTCAAGAGGTAGACTATAACCTTTTAAAATAAAACTTGAACTTGGGTGGTACGAATTGGGGATTCATGCTATGTTGTGGTGGCTATTGGGTTAGTCACCTCTAGGTTGTTGTTTTTGTTATTTATTGTTACCTCGCTATTATTTCAATGAATAAAAACAGATTTGACAAATTGCCTTCAATCTATTACAATATTGCAAATAAAAATTGCTTTATGCGTCCAATTAACCATATAACCATCTCGTTTTTACAGCTTTCATGTAGCTATGTATAGGCTTGTTACTCGTAAGTCTTGCGAGTACATTTTTGTACTCAACTGCATTGCTTTGTTGTTGCAGAGGAGGAAGTGGATCTCGAAGGGATCAACTTCTGTGAGTTTTGCTGCGGATCGTGCGACTAGCTTGGCGGCCCGGTCGGTTGCCTTGTGGGTTGTGTTGGCTAACCGGTCGTCTTTTGTTTATAGCGATCTTATGGCGCTTTTGCTTCCGCTGTCACTTGTTACTTTGATGTCATTTGGCCGGTCGACTCTTTTGTAATAACTCTATATATTGTGTGTCTTTTGCTAGACTTGGTATTGTAAGTGTATGGAAATGATGCATGATTTTGTAAAGATGTATGTGTGCTGCAATTCTGGGAAGCACATGTCCATCGAGGCTTAGGATATTTAATTGGTAATACTAGAACCATTTGGAGGTTAAGTATTACGAGTTAAATACCCCGGGTCCTCACAATGCATATGCCTTTGAAATAGATTTGGAAACATCATCTATAATGTACACAGTGAAGTCATCACCAAAAGATTTTGTAATCCTTTATCTTTTGCTCCTTCGAAAAGCTATAACACTGTCATCCTCCTCATGTACGTGTTCATGTGTGTGTTCAATATACTCAATTGGAGTGGTAGGTTCATGAGTTAAATCATTTGTTTGACTAGAAGAGTTACGTGAATTCTTCATATGAAATATATTTTCAAAGAAGATAGCATCTCAAGATTCCATTATCATATTGATTGGCATATCAGATATCCTAGATTGAACTACTAGAAACCTATAGCCTGTACTATGATGAGTATACCCTAGATAGATACAATCCACCATTTTAGGTCAAAGTTTGCGCTTTTTAGTTGGGAAGATTGACTTTCGTCAAGCACCCCTAAGTACGCAAATATGAGAGTGATGGTTTTCTCTCTTTCCACCCTTTGTACGAAGTTACCTCACTATTTTTAGTGGGGACTCTATTTAGAACATGACACGCGGTCAACCAGCCCCCCATCATGCCTTAGACCTATCCGAAGTATCTAACATAGCATTCACCAAGTCAGTCAAGGCACGGTTCTTTCTTTCAGCAACCCCCTTGGATTGGGGCCAATAGGGAGGTGTTCTTTCATAAATAATACCATGTTCCACACAAAACTAATTGAACTCATTAGAAAAATACTCCCCACCACGATCAAACTTAATTCTTTTAATCTTTATGTCCAATTGATTCTCAACCTCAGCTTTATAAGTTTTAAAGTAGTCTAATGCCTCATCCTTTGTTTTTAACAAATACACATAGCAGTATGTAGTGGTATCATCCATTAAAGGCATAAAATATCTTTTCAATCCTTTTGTCAATATACCATTCATCCCACACAAGTCTGAATGTATGAGCTCCAATTTTGCCGAATTTCTTTCCTTGAAAGCCTTGTGAGGCTTTCGAGATTGCTTTGCTTGCACACAAATTTAGTATTTGCAACCTTTGACCAAGGAAAAAAATTTGGAATTAAATTTAAACTAGAAAGCCGAGACATACAACCAAAGTTTATATGACATAGACGTGAGTGCCACACATTGACCTCACCACCATTCGTAGAGTCATAAATATGGTTTACAACCTTATTACAAAAATCTGAAAGGGAAAAACGGAACAAGCCTTCGCACTCATAACCTTTCCCATAAAGAGTCTAAATTTTGACACAACTAATTTATTCGACTCGAAGGCCAACTTGAATCCATCTCGACATAGAAGGGAACCACTGACAAGATTCTTATTTATTGTAGTGGCATGCTGCATGTTCTTCAAGCGCACGATCTTTCCTGAAGTGAACTTCAGATCTACTGTGTCAACACCAAGAACAGAAACATGTGACCCATTCCCCATTAGGACGAAAGAACCCTATGCGACCTGGTAAGAATAAAACATAGATGCATATGCTCACACATGAATATTAGCCCCGGTGCTAATTCACCAATCAGTAGATTGATATGTCGAAAAGACACTAGGTAAATTACTGTACCCACATGCTTCGGCCTCACCAATAATTATATTAGTAGACTTCTTCTACACTGGATGATATTTCTTGCCCACCGGTTTGTGGTATTTCTTGGCCCAATGACTAGTCTTGTCACAAACAAAGTAAGTAATATCCTTCATGTTCACTTTCTTCTTACTGTTGTTGGTCCTTTTGAAGTTGGTGGTCGAAACAACCTTGCCTTTCTCTTTGTCAATATGTGCATGATGTTCGCTCTAGACTGTCCCTCTTGCACTATTGGTTAACATCCTTTGCGAGAGCCTTCCCTTCAACACCAAGACTAGTAACCAGATCCTCGATGAAAATGTTTTGCCTCTTGTGTTTCAAAGATGTGGCGAAATTCCTCCAAGTTGGAGGCAAGTTGGCAATAATGCCCGCAGCCACAAATTTGTTAGGCAATTGACAACCAAGGTGGGCGAGTTTCTTCACAACGAATTGTAGTTCATGAGCCTACTCAACTACAGAACAATTATCAACCATTTTGTAATCATGATATTGCTCCATGGCATATAATTCATGTCCAGCATCTGAGGCAGTGAATTTGTGTTCGAGTGCATGTCACAGATCCGCAGTGTTCTTCATGTGCATATACATATCACAAAGCTGGTCAGACAACACGCTTGGAATGCACCCGACAAATATTGTTGTAGCAGTGTCGTACTCTGTTTGTTGTGTAGCAGTACGAGGTTCCGCAGGACTTAGGATCATGACCAAAAATACATTCATAGTTGAGAGCCACAATTGGACTTTGTCTGCCACCTCTTGAAGTTCACACTGGTGAACTTCTCTGGTTTCATAGCCTTAACAAAACCAGCCATCACAAAATGCCTATCATGTTTTTGGATTGTTAGGTATATGCACAATTTTGTGATTACTTTAATTCCTAAAACAATAATCGATGCAACAGTAACATATATACTAGGCATATTTGAAACTATGAACAATAGCATGATCAAGAACTCAAATATATCTATATCATATATATGACTAATAAGGCAAAACCTAGAACAATAACACTATTAACAGAAGTAGGAATCATCACCATCACATGACTACTTTAAGGAAGCAAGACCTAGACATACGAAGTGAAATCACAACGACTTATAGAGATCACTCTGGCGAAGGTCGTGGTAGAGTCTGATGCGAAGAAGACGACGTGAAGCGGATGACTAAGGAAGGAGGAAGTCATGAGCAGTCACGCGGTTAAAGCATGCCATAAAAGCCCTATTGAAATAGTGTAATTCAAACTTTCGATTTCCAATTCATATACATGTATTGCATGGTTTTGAGGTGCAACAGAAGCAGTAGCTCCACATCCAACCGTACACGAAATCACCGGACCATTCACGCGCACATCGCGGCTGATGGCGTGGCAAAGCGAGCGAGCACGCATGCGTGTTCTTCTTTTGCTTGCTTCAACTTGGTAAGACCAATATCACCTTATATATTGCCCTCCTCCCACCTAGACTAGCAATATGGTACTAAACTTCTCACCTTCCACCATGCATGAGTGAACCTTTGGGATTTTCCTAGGATTTATTTAGAATACTATATGGGCCAAGCCCATAAACTCCAACAAAAGCCATGCTATTGGTCGAGGTCAATATTGGATGGCTTGACAAGAATGTTTGGCAGTAGCTGATTATCATGATGCTACGATTGATAATGTGGCAGATCTAACTGAGGAAAGGATAAAAGCTCTAGAAGAAATACAAAAGAATAAAAAGAAAAGGTGCAAGATCTTACAACAAAAAAAATTTGAACTAAAGTCTTCCAGGCTGATGATGTTGGTGATATGCCCTAGAGGTAATCATAGAGATGATTGTTTCACGTCTATGTTTATGAGTTATTGAATAAATGTTATTCTGTTCCTTGAATGAATCATTAATTATATAGATCAACGAGTATGTGACTTGTTGATGAAGCTCTTTAACTTATATGATGTCGTTCTAAATGTATCTCTAGTCAGATGTCACTGGTCAGAACACCAGTGGCTCTATGACCAGCACATGTATTGATTGATAACCATGTTTCACCGGTCATTGATATAGGGATATCAAATCAATAATGTGAACATATGTTAGAGAACATGGGGTTAGATAGACCCACCTTGAGACACTATTGAGATTGTTATGATTCTATGCGTCATTAGTTGGTCTCAAGCAATGATAAAGTATAATCCTTAGACCTGAGATCAGCATGGTTCTCTACATGTGTAATAGCACTCTTAGGGGTTGCCAAATACTACTCGTAACTAGGTAGTTATAAAGGTAACTTTCAGATTTGCTATAAAACATGCGGAGGGATGTGACTAGTTGAATATGAGATTTGCCCCTCCTAACATAACAGGAGATATATCTCTGGGCCCCTCGAAGTGGTCGGATAAAGAAAGTGCATGGCCATGCCACTGGTGGTCGAAGAGTTCGACCACATAAGATTATCTGATACTCGATCGAGAAAGTATTGAACATTCCATGGATGACATAATATCTCACCTGGAGTTCAACCAGATATCGTGAGGCAAAGGGAGAATACACGAGTAGGTCGCTTAGTTTGATCAGTTATAGACTGGTCGTATGGAGATACGAGCTGGCCGTAGACTGGTCGAACGTAATCATAGAGTGGTCGAAACCTGGTCATAAGGAGTTACGAACTGGTCGAGACTAAATATGAACTAGTCGTACACAGTTACAAACTGGTCATATGGAGATACGAGCTGGTCGTAGACTGGTCATACTTAAGTATTATCTGGTTGTAAGGAGTTATGAACTGGTCGTACCTAAATACGGACTGGTCGTGACAAGATACGAGTTGGTCGTAAGTGATGAGGACCTGGTCGTAGATCATATTGCATTAAGGTTCGTTTGATATAATTTGTGTGTATTCGGGAACGTTATGTCCTGCTAAGAACCGCTAACGACTCATGGTCGGAAAGGGTTTCCGAGTCACAACTGATTAAGCATAAACCTAATGGGTCACACACTTAACGGGTTAGAACAAACCAGTATGGATACGATTTGTAAAACATGTTAGGATATGATCCGTCATGGGCACTATATAAGAAGATGCTTGAGGCTATTGGGAGAGATACGAGTTGACGTGAGTTGCTCCACTGAAACCCTAGCCGCTATCTTCCTGAGAGCTCTGCCGTGTGACTTAGTGCTTGCACACCGGCGTATGGTTGTTCCTTCCCTGGACGTGTGGATACCGTAGAGGCACTACTACGGTTGCTGTTGCGCTTGAGGACGATCCGTGATCTTCACAAGGAACATTGGAGGTTGCTGGAGGAGACGATCGACTACGAGGACATTGTACGATCGACTATGACCACTTCATCGACGCACTCTATGTTGGATCAGGCTACTCCAACTCTTCTTTTGCTGCACTACATATCTGGTGGTAACGATCTGTGATCATCTATTTGCTTGGTTTCCTGGTATACGTGGTAGAAATTTTGAATTGCTGCTAGCGTAGCCTACCCGTATCCCTTCAGATGAGTTGGTAGGGAATACTATTCTACGGGTTGGGTCCTGAGACAACCATTTTGGTAAATGGTCTCTGACTTGGGAAGGGCCTTACCGAATTCGTTGGCTCATTTCTAGCTATTCATATTTTTGGAAACATTAGAAGTGGTGGTATTACCTAAGGCAATCAACGGGAAATACTTGACAAAATATCATCTGAGCGTCTGGGTTAGTGCCTAGAGGCTAAGTGTCGAACCCGGGAACGAAGGATCCCAAATTCTCTGTATTCATACACTAGTCCAGGATTTCTAGTGTACACAGTTAAACAAAAAGTGATAGCACAATCATATCACGAGTTTATTGATAATAATTCAAAGTTTATTACAAAGGGCTGCGGCCAAAAGAAAAGAAATAACACAATGGAAGAGTAGTAGTAGTAGCCACACGACTTGCCACAGCAATCGTGCGAGGGACTTGACCTATTCGTCAATATCCTCACCGTCGAAAACGCCTTCTCTGAATAAGATTTATTCAAGAAGAGTGAGCACAACTTCCGTGCTCGCAAGTCACACCAATATAGAAAGTTTAATGCATGCATAAGGTAAACAAAGGTAATAGCAGGTTGTTTTGCATAAACAGCATTTTGATTACCATTAATACTTTTGTAAGGCCAATTTTAATATTTCAAATAAAGACGGTGACAAAATGGCAACGAATATTGGATGACCTCCATTAGTTGAATATTGAAGGATATCCTCCTAACACTTGTCTAACCACCCAATTTTACCATAGGACTATCCATCCTAAAACATCTGTTGAACACATTTTATAAACCAAAACAATTCTAACTTAGAGTGGCTTTGCTAGCATGTCCATGACCATGACGCGCTATTCGAATAGTTTTACACTCTGCGAGAGGTTGTACAGCTTTACCCACACGAGATAAAATGCTTTTAATGTCGGCCAAAGCACGCCAGAAGGCGTGTGACTAAGCAATTATCATGAGGCCGTTACAAGCGGTGTCTAATGTATTCATGCCCGCTAAGGTTTCGCTACCTTTGGATTATCCATCCTCCGGAAGCCGTCTTGCGCCAGTGGGACTAATGTCGACCAACGCCCACACATACAACATAGCACAAATAACACTAAGACACTCTGATTATTTAGCCAAATCCTGCCCATACAGGACATGTGGTGGTACGGTAAGGCGTAGCAAAATACGCTCAAAGACCGGTCCTTAAGCGACTCGAGCGACTTCAATTTAAAACCACGGGTCGTAATCCTAACAGATTAGACCGTGCATGAACTGCACCCACCATCCATCCATCTCGCCAAGTCCAAACCCATTTCATTTTATTTAGAGTAAAACCCTTTATAAACCTTAGTGTTAAAACAATACCACGAAACACATTTTAAATTAATTTGTAAAGATTTGACTAAATTCTCCCAAATTTGTAAATGTTATTTAAGCAAGGCTAAGCATTTGACAAATTTTATCTAAGGTGTCAAGGTATTCAGGTTTGATAGTCAAATTGGCCATACCAAGGAGTTTGGAACAACTATATCTGAAATCGGGATATTGGATATTTTTATAAACATATGCATGCAATAGTAAATTGTAAATAGTAAATAAATACTTTAAAACAATAGGAACAATATGATCAATAGTGTAACTTGCCTTCTTTGAAGTCTTGGAACTCTAAATCGTCGGAAGGATCTAACTCTCCGGAGTCGTCGAAGTCTATACGTGAAAATATGACAAATTCAACTCAAATTCAAATAAATTCAAAACCTCAGATCAAACTAACTCCAAATTTAAATATTTTGTTTTAGTTAGCTAGATTATGAATTTAGACAAATTTTGCAACTTGAACCACTCAATTTGGAGTTCAAATGCAAAAGATATGAATTTTAGAAGTTTAATACAAAATCTGGAATTTAATTGAATTCTCTGAATTATTTTTCTAAAGGAAATTCTATTTATTGCGCAATGCTGACGCCAGCGATGAATTTTCCAAAATTAAAAGAATTATAAAGATTTTCTGACAAGCGGGCCCCATATGTCATAGACTCGGCTCACGATGGACTGATTCCACCGAGCCATGTGTGGGCCGGTGCGGTGGACCTGCCACGCGGGTGCTCACCCGGCGTGACACGCGAGCTCTGGTGTTGAGGTGGCGTCCACGTGCAGTGAGGTGGCGCTGAGGTGGCCGAGCCACGCAAGCTCGAGGCCGGTGATGCTCCGGTGACAAGCTCGCCGGCGCTACGCGCCACGGCGAGGGAAATGAAGGTGCGCAAAATGTAGAGGGGACAACTGCGAACACGTGGGTTACCAAAACGCGGCGGGCGTGGACGGAAGGTCGTCGGCGGCGGTGTTTGGCGGCGGCGGCGTGCGGTCGTCGACGAAGTAGAGGTTCCGGCGAGTCTCCGAGGAAGCAGATGGTAGCTCCGGCCGCGCAGTGCGATGATGAAGATGGCGTCGGCGGCGAGGACGGAGGAGGTCGATGGCGCCGAAGCGGAGAAGAACCGAGGTGCTTCGGCGGTGGGGATCTTCGAATTAGGCGCTACGTGCAAAGAGAAGAGTGCCGGGTGGTGGGCGTGTTAAGGTAAGGAGGCGCTCGAGGTGCCCTTTATAGAATGCGGGCGTGGTTGAAGCGGCGGCGCGCGAAGGTCATGCGGCGGCGGTAATGATGGTGTTCGCGATCGTGGGCACGAGAAGGGAAAGCGGCGGAAGTGGGCGGCGTGATGAGTGGTCTTCAATGCGCCGCGATGGCGAAGGGAGTGGGGAAGAGAAACGGCAGAGAGGAAGCTCGGGCGTTGGCTTTAATGGCGGCGGTTTCTGGCGCAGCTTCGTGGGGAAGACGACGCGGAGACGATGACGGTGGGCCGTGCGATTTTGATCGGACGGTGGACAAACGATGGGCGAAGCGGTAAGCTGTAATCGGCCGTAGCCGTTTGATCTCGATCTAACGGTTGAAATAGATCACGGGGTTGCGGTGAATCGTTAAGTGACTGATGCACGTGGGCCGTTGGATTTAGATCTAACGGTCCCGATTGCGTAGAACATTCGGACCTTCTGAATGCTTTGTGGAATTCTGACCGTTGGATTTTAATCCAACGGTTGGGATGCACTGGTGTGGTGGGAGAGAGAAAAGGATCGTGGTGGACCCTGGCATCGCCGAGAGGAGGAGGCGCGGCGGCGGAGCGGGCTCTGCGCAAGACGGAATGGGCTTGACCGAGAGAGGTTTCGGCCCAAACACTATTTGAGGATTTTCTTTTGATTTCTGATTTAATTAAATGCTGATAAATCATTTAGGCTTTAGAATATAGCAAAATAATTCCAAAAATTATGAGAAAATTCACATAAATTCTCTGGAGCATTTAGGATTTAAGAAAAATATTTCCAGCTATTATCTGGTAATAGATTTTGCACATCATTTTGTTTTAGCTTTCATTTGGTTAAGGAAAAGCTTTAAAAAAATTTCACAAAAATCCAATAAAATAATTAAACTTTATTTTCAACTGGAAATTGAAATTTGGGCTGTTACACTAAGCCACCACGGTGCTAGGGCTCAGAGTTGAGTCGCCTTGAAGTTTCTAATAAAAGGCCGATCATAACACGTCACTCGAATAAGACATAGACTAACTACAAATTGCATAGGCTTAGTTGCTAGTGAAAGGCCGATCATAAATCGTCCTTAGAATCGAAACACATGAGTACAATAGTTTTCTTTCTAGCTATTCTAATAAAGCCAACAAAATTTCTAAGTCTATCTATCTTAATTACTATTCCTTATTGGCATCATGCTAACTTAATGTCGATACGTTTTGAAGACATTGATGATTTAAGATCAGAATTGGTAACATTTGAAAAATATTAGCAAGATGTATAAGCAAAGATCTTTTCATTAAAATTGGCCAAATAGCGTGACCAATCGTATTTACAGAAGACATTGGCCTTACTATTCTGATGAGCGTAAAGTACTCATGGCATAACTATTCTGACGACCATAAAGTACTCATGGCATCGGTCGAGTTTGATTCGTATGCTTTGAATTGGTGGGAGCAAGTCATCAATCAACGAGTTGAGCATGGTGAAGCACTACTGCTACTTGGCAAGAGATGAAGCGTGAGATGATAGCTTTTGTGCCCTGGCATTATAAATGTGACCTTTTTGACAAATTACAAACCATACGACAAGACGCGAGATCGGTGGAAGATTACTACAAAGAGATGGAACAAGCCATGATCAGAGCCTGTATTCATGAACAAGAAGAACAAACCATGACATGGTTTCTCTCAGGTTTGAATCATAATATCAAGCGCATTGTCAATTTTCAGCATTATAACAACATCTATAAGTTAGTACATCATGCTACAAAGGTGGAGCGCCAAATTCAAGAAGATGCTAAGTTTGCGAGATATTCTTCTTTTGCTGCCCATACAACATCTAATGGAGGAAAATTTGTGCCCAAGGTTCAATAAAAAATAGAATGACTTCTGGTGGTGGCTCTAGTTCCCATCCTTTAACAAGCAAGAAAGAAGAGGCTACGCCAAATGCAAGAAAGAGTGCTACTCTAGTAGCTAGTGCCACATCTTCAATAGGTTCTACGGTGAAGAGTAGTACCATTCAATGCTTCAAGTGCCTTGGTTGTGGTCACATGGAAAGGGATTACCCAAATAACAAGGTTATGTTGATCTCGAAAACTGGAGAATATGATTCTACAAGCGAAGATGAAGAAAAGCACTTTGCTGATTTGGAGAAGTTCGACGATGTACATGACAAAGATGAGGACGATAATCATACACCAATCATATGTGAGCCAGGTACTGGTCCTTATCTCATTTGTACTCAACATGTGATTAGTGTGCATCCAAGACAATTTGCATGAACATCGCTGCAATCTATTCCAACGAGAGTTGGAGATGCCAATGAAGATAAAATGTACAAGGTGATCATTCATGGAGGAAGTTGCCACAACTTGGCTAGTAGGGAGTTATGCACTTAGCTTGGATTGAGATATAAGAAGTATCCACATCCATATCAAATTCAATGGTTGGATGATAACGGTGCCATGAATGTTTCTTATACAGTGGAGGTTACTTTCAAGCTTGGTACCTATCAAGTATAGTGGAATATGATGTGGTACCAATGACAGTCTATCACTTGCTGCTAGGAAGGCCTTGGCAATATGACCACAAAGTTATTCATGATGGACATATCAATCAATACACACTCAAGTGGAAGAATCTAGATGTCATATTGAAGCCTTTATCTCCTGCTCAGATTCTCAATGATTCTATGCAAAAGAAAGAAGCGAGTGTCATTCCACAAAAAGAGAGTGAGAGCCACAAGCCAAAACTGAGTGGAAAAAGAAAGAGTGAGGTAGAAAATAAGTTAGTCATGATATCCACCAAATCTGAGACGAGAGAGATGCGAGATGATCCCAACTTAATGCACTTTGTACTTTTGTACACAGATGCATTGCTTTCTACTAACGACTTACCATCTCTTCCTAGTGTGGTTTTCGATGTTTTGCAAACTTTCACGGACGTGTTCCCGTAGGAGATACCCGATGGACTACCTCCAATTCGTGGAATTGAACATCAAATCGACTTGATCGCAGGAGTGTCTCTTCCAATCGTCCACCATACCGTACCAATCCAGAGAAAACAAAGGAAATTCAATGACAAGTACAAGAGCTTCTCGCAAAAGGGTATGCACGCGAAAGTCTTAGCCCTTGTGTTGTTCCTGTTATTCTTGTTCCTAAGAAGGATGGTTATTGAATAATATGCGTAGATTGTAGAGCTATTAACAACATAATTGTTAGATATCGTCATCCTATTCCTAGGTTAGATGATATACTAGATGAACTGAGTGGCTGTACTATCTTCTATAAAATTAATTTACGTAGTGGATATCATCAAATTATGATGAATCATGGAGATGAATGAAAAACATCTTTTAAAACCAAATTTGGCTCATATAAATGGTTATTGATGTCTTTTGGTTTAACCAATGCTCCTAGTATTTTCATGCGCTTAATGAATCATGTTTATAGGCTTTTATTCGTAAATTCGTTGTAGTCTACTTTGATGATATTTTAATCTATAGCCATACTTTACATGAACATGTAGAACACATTAGACTAGTGCTAGTAGTGCTTCGAGCTGAAAAGTTATGTGTTAATATTGAGAAGTGTATTTTTTGCACTAGTAAAGTGGTGTTCTTGGGCTCTGTGGTTTCGGCTAATGGGATTGAAGTAGATGAATCTAAGGTAGATGCTATAAGGAATTGGCCTACTCCTGTTAACGTAAGTCAAAATAGAAGCTTTCATGGTCTTGCTTGATTTTGTAGACGTTTTGTGAAAGATTTTACTACAATTGCTGCTCCTTTTAATTAATTAACTAAGAAGGTGTTGACTTTGTGTGGGGGATAGCACAAGACCAAGCTTTTGCTGAATTGAAGAAACATTTAACTGAAGCACCTTTGCTTGTTTTGCCTAAATTTTGATAAACCTTTTGCGATTGAATGTGATGCTAGTGGAATAGACATTGGAGGTGTTTTGATGCAAGAGGGAAAACATGTAGCTTTCTTTAGTTAAAAACTAGATGATGCTCAATTGAATTGTCCTGTCTATGATAAAGAATTGTATGCTTTGATTCATGTGCTTGAAGTTTGGCAATACTACCTTCGACCTAAAGAGTTTATTATACATTCTAATCATGAATCTTTGAAATATTTCAAAGGCCAAGCTAAATTGAATTGTAGACACGCAAAATAGGTAAAATTCATTGAATCTTTTTCATGTGTGTCAAATATAAGAAGGGCAAAGATAATGTGATTGTTGATACTTTATCTCGCAAGACTGTGCTTTTGACTCAACCGGAAGTAAAGGTTCTAGGATTAGAGAGCTTGAAAGATTTGTATGCTTCCGATGGTAAGTTTTCAGAACCATATGCTAAGTGCAAAGATGGAAAAGGTTGGGACAAGTTCCATACTCATGATGGGTTCTTATTTCATGCTAACAAACTATGTGTTCTAGATTTGTTCGTATGTTTGGTCTTATTGCAGGAATCACATGCCAGAGGATTGATGTGACATTTTGGGGGGAGGGAAGACTTTCATGATGTTGGCCAATCACTTCTATTGACCAAAGATGAGATGTGACGTCAAAATGTACATACAACATTGTATGACATTCCATAAAGCTAAGTCTAAGCTTAATCCACATGGTTTATATATTTTTCACTTCATGTTCCTAATGACCCTTGGGAGGACATTAGTGTGGATTTTGTGTTAGGATTGCCTAGGACTAGGAGGGAGAGAGATTCCGTATTTGTGGTTGTCGATTGGTTTTCTAACATGATATATTTTATCCCTTGTCATAAGAGCGATAATGTGTCGTATGTAGCTGACTTGTTTTTCAGGGAGATTGTGCGATTGCATGGGATGCCCAAGACTATCATTTCAGATCGCGATGTCAAGTTCATGAGCTACTTTTGGAAGACTTTGTGAGCCAAGTTTGGGACAGAGTTGTTATTCTCGACAACTTGTCACCCCAAACGGAGGTGGTAAATCGTACACTATCCATGCGGCTACGAACGATGATCAAGAAAAAATCTCAAAGTGTGGGAAGATTATTTACTGCATGTGGAGTTTGCATACAACAGGGTGGTACATTTGACTACTCAACTGTGCCCATTTCATGTGGTGTATGGCTTCAAACCACTTGCGTCACTGGAATTATTGCCCTTACCTCTCCAAGAACGTGCTAATATGGATGCGCCAAGCGTGCTGATTTTGTAAAGAAATTACATGAGAAGACAAAAAAAGAGATTGAGAAGAAGGTGAGTTACTATGCTGAGAAGACGAACAAAAAACGCAAGAAGATGTTTTTTGAACTGGGTGACTTGGTTTGGGTACATCTACACAAGGATTGCTTTCCAAAGAAGTGTAAGTCTAAGCTTATGCCTGTAGTGATGGACCATTCAAAGTTCCCACGAAGATCAACGACAACGTGTACAAGATAGAACTTCTGGGAGATGACTACGCCATTAGTACTGCTTTTAATGTCACTGACTTATCACTGTTATTTGGACCGAAAAACACAGAGTCGAGGATGACTCCTTTTCAAGAGGGAGAGGATGATGAGGACATCCCTACCACCAGTGCAACTCCTAGCCCTCCTACTAGCAACATTGGACCAAATGACCCTATTACTTGGGCTAGAGCTAAACTTCTTGCTCAACAGGTGAATCTACTCCTTAATGAGTTTTCCTTTCGATTTACATGAGAATTGGTTACTACCTATTGCACATACCTTTTATGTATTTAGATTTGACCAAAAGGAAGAATGACGCAATTCAAGAGAGCATGAAGATCAAATCAAGAGAGGGGAAAGACAATACAAAAACTTCGGCCAAACCCTAGCAAGAGAGGACTCCATTTCGGCCACAAGATAGGCAAGCAACTAGGAAGAAAGCAAAGCACTTATTTTGACCGAAATTGAAGGAAGCAAGAAGAAAGAAGAAAATAATTTCTTTTGGCCGAAATCCAAGAAAGAAGGAAGAAGCAAAGAAACAAGGGGAACCAAACATCAAGTTTTGAGCCAAAAATCAAGAAGAAAGAAGGAGGAAATCCGAAATCAATTCGGATTGGGTATGCTGATTTTTGGAATCCGAAATGGAGGCTGATTTTGCAATCCAAATTTGAGTAGGATTTGCAATCCAAATTTGATGAGGATTTCAAATCTGAAATAGAGTAGGACCTTTATTTTCAGCAAGAGAGTAGAATCTAATTCTGAAATTAGAATAGGAAGTAATTTTTGGCCACTTGGCCTCAAAACCGAACCCTAGTGGGATTCCCTCCCCTAGTCCAAATTGGTAAAGGAGGGAACCCCCTTGGCCGACCATGAGGAGGGGAGGTAGACCCTATATATTTAGGGTTTGAGCCCCATTGTAAGCTTAGACCACGATTAAAGATTTTGATTGCTTTTGCATCAATAGTGTTCAACGCTTGATTCTTCCAAAAGTTTGGTGAATACCGGCTACTTGAAGGGGAATAGAGTGTTATTATTTCAAAGATCGTTCTATTTTTCTGTCGGGAATTGAGAGATCGATAAAACTCCACTAGGTGGTCGGGTGGAGTACACATGAGATTGGACGAATTAAAGAGTTACAAGTTCATGCATTGGCATCGGGTGAGCAACTACGATTGGTCCAGTCAAACGTGTAAGTTATCTTCGATCCTACGTAGAGAAGATCAGACACCTGGTATCACTTTTCTTGCTTCTCAAATGTTTGGAGAGTCCTTGAACATAGGGGAAGTTATCGTGGATCGCTTGGCCCTTAATAAATTCACTCTAGCATGGCAAAACAATGTCATTCATGTGGGGGTGCCAGCCTATTGGCCATTAGCTTTGTGAAGATCTTGATCACTCCATGGAGAAGGCTTATGGATCTATAGTCCTTTGACTGTTACCGCGTCGGCCTTTTTGGGTAGCAAAGCGATGTAGCCATGTAGGCATGGTTCAGAAGGTGCAGTTTGCAGCTTTTGGAGGTTACTTATCTGATTGAATAAGGCAACGATCTCATACCTGATGGTTTCCTAGCAGGTCTTATAGAAAAATCCTAAAAAACCATCCAGACCAGATGCTTTGTCGCTTGGCAAGGCCATGACCACATCCTTGATCTCAGATTCTGAAACTAGGTTGTCCACGTTTGCCAAATCCATCTGTGGAAGTTGCAAGGATTGCCAATTGATTGAAGTGCTTGTTGCTGCAGCCTTGCCCGTTAATTCCTGATAGTACTAAAAGAACATCTCTTCTTTGTCTTCTTGAGCTGATGAGGTCGAGCCCCCTTGGGCGATCTAAGTGATGAAATTTTTGCGCTGGCGAGCATTCGCCTTGAGATGGAAGTATCTTGTATTGGCATCGCCTTCATTGAGCCACTGGACCCTAGATCGTTGTCGCTACATAGTTCCTTCAAGTGCCACCAAACCCAACAGACTTATCTTGAGCCGGCCTCTCAGCATCCTTTCCTGAACAATGTGTACTCAGTCTTTTGTAGATTGGGAAGTGCCGGTAGCAGCGCCGGCTCAGTCTTTCGTAGATTGGGAAGTGTCGGTGGCCACGCAGGCCACCCGGTGCGTACTCCTACTGGGCGGTCCCGTTCGTCGCCGTCTCGGATCGGCTCACGTCGTTGTTGTTAGTAATCTCTGTATATTGTATAGCTAGATTTTACGTAGAGTTGTTTACGTAGTCCTATAATATTTAAGCAGTATTCATTATGGATACTAGAGTTTATTTGGTACCCTTTTAGGATATGTAGAATCCTTTTCGGATACGAATAGTTGTTTGCTCTCAATAAAAGAGCACCATTGTAATCAAATTTTGTGAACAAGAGCAATACAGAAGAACAAAAATAAGAAAAGTTGCTGTTTTTCTGGCAGCACAATTTTTTTTTACGTTCTTGTGTTCACATGTGTTCATCTTTAGTTTGGGCCAACAGTAGTTGCTACAGGCTCCACCACCACTGCTCTCGCCTAAGGCCGCGGCAAATCCTAGCCCTAACGGTGGGGACGATGGTGTCAAAGCTGATGCAATGCCTGGCGTCTCAAACAACGTCAACATGACTTCATCGTGTGTCGCAGCTTTGGAGACAGTAAGTTCGGAAGCGATTTCCTGGTGGGTAAGGCCGATTTGGCCGAAAATAAAAAAAAAATTGGCCTAAATTTTCTCTTTTTTTTTGAATTTTTTTGGATTTTAAATTTAAAAAAAATTCAAACAAAATTAGAGCCAGTGCGATTTTTTTGGACAAAATTCAAGCAAACCGATTTTTAAAACCCGGTTTGAATTCTTACGAGGGGTCGATAGAACCAAAATTACCGATTTTTGGCCATAATTCGGAACCTGTGCACAGGATGCAGGTTTCCTTCTTGTGTAACCTTTGAGTAGGGTGCTTTGAAGCCCCAGGCGGCAGCTGGCAAGCTACAGACACGGCCTGCCTCTCTGCCCGAGGCAGACTGCACGCCAACGCAAAAGTCTGCAACACTAAGGGCCACACCTTCTCAGGGTATGTACAACAGTTTGTCTCTTAGGGTTGTTTTTAAAAGCTCTAATTCATCTATAGATAACCTTAGAGACAACATCTCCAACAATTTATCTATAAAATTATTCATTTTCAACACAACTTCTCTCATTAACCACTCACTATTTGTGATGGTTTGTGTGCCCAGCTTGTTATAGGATCAATGATAACCGACTAGGGGGGTGAATAGGAGGTTTCTAATAATTCTTGTTTTTCAATTATCAATTTTATCTAGTATATCTTAACAAGAGTTCTACCACAATGCAAGGAATGTAAACTATGCTATTTAGAACAACTTCAATACTATGCCAATACTAAATACAATTCTAGCTAACCAATTCTATAAAATTAGTAGCTAGAAATATAAATGCAAAAATAGTAAAGACAAGAGATAAGCCACAATAAAGACATAACGATGTTTTCCCATGGTATCGAAGACTTGCCGGTCTTCACTAGTCCACGATGAGGTAAGTCCAAACGAATTGGACCGACTCCACAAATTAAGCCTTCACACCTTGATTCCACTGTGGATGTTCTTCCTCCACTTCAGAGATGGTGAGGTCCAAACCAATCATAACCGTTGCGAGACCTCTTCACACTCTTCTTGAAGAGATCACCATGCAAATATTCTCCAAGCCTCTAGGTGTCGGTAAGCACCAAGAGTAACAAATCACAGCGCTTGTTTGAAGATTATCAAGTGCCAAAGTGATCAACTAATGATGCAATGTACTTGAATGCTCTCAACTACCTCAAAATGTGAAATGAATGCAAATGAGTAGAGGAGAGTGCACCAAAGCCTCAAGTGTATTCAATGTGGCCAAATGTTCTGAGCTTGGTGCAGGTGAGGGGGTATTTACAGCTTCTAACCACAAAACTAGCTGTTTGAAACAAATCACTGAAAAAATCAGCACTTGCGGTAGTACCACTGTACAAACCCGGTACTACCGCAGTCACTGTTCAATGGTTGACTGCTGTTCATTTAATGTGCCAATAATAGCTGTTACAAAAAGGTGTGATACTACCGTCCTGTTGTATCTGGTACTACCGCAGGGCGGTAGTACCGCTCGGCTAGAATAAAACTACCAATTTCTAGAGGCAAAAGAAACACGAAAACACCCTATCTGGAAATACCATACTGTCAACTAGACTTCAGTACTTCCGCACTTCGGTAGTACTGTTTCTTATATGTGGTACTACCGATTTTTAGGGGAGATGAAAAATCCCAAAAACATGCTTTTTGGAATAAACGTACCAACAAGTAAAACCCGGTGCTACCGTACAGCGGTAGTACCGCTCACAAAAAACGGTCATACCGATTTCACTGAAATTCTTCCAGAAGCTATTCTAAATGCAATGCATAACTCCTAATTGATCAGTGATAGCACAAAAATAGATCCTCAAGCTACTAGCTGTGATCCATCTTTATAGTACGATATCTAGCCTACTAATCCAATCTTTTCTTCAAACACCTAGACCGGTAAAGACTATGAAAGGATCCTTAGACTACATTTTTACCTTTACCTTGAGCCATATCGATCTTTCATCATCTTTGTATTGCCATCTTCATGTCATCATTCAAACTCCAGGATTAAACCTTTAAATCATCTTAGCACACATATTAGTCCGATAACACATTGTTGACATTAATTACGAAAATTATTTTTAGGAGTCTAGATGCTTTCACTTATCTCTTATATAAGAGATAACACATTCTCTCTCTTCACATCCTCTCTCCTCCAACTAGACTTTTGAGTGACATGGCAGGTAAGAGACAGCTGAGATGGCCACTGTTGAAGATGCCCTCAGTGAGGTTCTGCCCTTGCGGGAGGATAGAGTTGGGCCAAGCATTCAAACTCCGGTGGTGGAGGCCTTCAGTTTCATGGGCTCCGCTGCAATTGCTATTGTAGGGTCGTGCATGCTGCAGGATAGTCATCTAGCTTCGGCTGGTGGACATGTGGTCTCTCGGCCCAGTTTTGGCTCAAGATGCTACGTTCCTCGGTCATAGGCCCAGGGGGTCCTAGCGCCTCGGGCCATGACGCCGGAAGCCCCTTTGCAGACCCAAGACCAGGTCTGGCCTACTCAAGTTCCATGCTGCAGCAGTTGAAGATGCCTCAGATAGGGGTGACCTGCCTCAGGCCACAACCCGGTTCATCTTTGCCATTATCGAACCAGTGACTCCTGCTCTTCTTCCCCTGCCGCTACAAGACGTCGTCCTACCACCTGCTCCCTACCGCCGTCACCGCACCGAGTTGCCGCCAGATTTCACTACCCGCCGTAGCTCTCGCCTCGTATTGAAGGTGTCGTGTCGTGCCCCCATAGTAATGTAGTAGGCACATGCACTTCTGAGGGCATCTTCAATAGTGGGCACTTGAGCCGTCTCTTACCTGTCATGTCACTCAAAAGTCTAGTTGGAGGAGAGAGTATATGAAGAGAGAGAATGTGTCATCTCTTATATAAAAAGCAAGCTGAGCACACAAACCATCGCAAATGATGAGTGGTTAATGAGAGAAGTTGTGTTGAAAATGAATGATTTTATAGATAAATTATTGAAGATGTTATCTCTAAGATTGTCTATAGATGAGTTAAAGCTTTTAGAGACAACCCTAAGAGACAAACTGTTGTACGTGACCTGATGCAGCAACTCGGTGTGGCAAGGAGTGGCCGCATTTGCTGAGGACGCCTTTCAGAGGTATCTCTCCCTCTTCTGAGGGCATCTCAACACCGATGCGATTGGGACGCTCCAGGCCCTAGCGAAGTTGGTGGCGTCAGGGGGCACTTCCCCTGGTACCAATGTGGTGTGTAACATCCTTATTTTTGGTCAATGAATAGTAATTCTTCATTGTCGTTTAGTTCTAAGCTTATTTCAAATTAATTGTGTAATTGCAAAATTCTCTAGCCTTCAACCTCATTTCAAAATTTTAGATTCAAATTCAAATTTGAATCTCATTTCAAATCTCCCTTTCTCTTTCTGGGCTCAGCCCGATTTCCCTTGGGCCGCTTGGCCCATCTTGTTCCCCTTTCGGCCTAGCTAGCCTAGCTCCTCCCCTCTTGCCCCTTTTCTTCGCTCATGCTAGCCCGAGCTGCCAGAGCGTGCCCGGTGGTGTCCTCCCCACGCTCCGCGGCTCTGTGCCGCGCACGAGCACTTGCGCCCGTGCCGCCTTCATCACTCCGTGCCAATGCCCCACCTGCTCGCCTGTGCCATCCCATCCCGCGTCTGCCCCGACCTCCCAAGTCGCCACTCTGCTGCCCCCGTGCCGCCCTCACCTGCCCGTGCAAGAGCGCCTTGCTCACCCTGGCCCTCCAAGTCTTTGCCTGAGCTCCCCGTGACGCCAGCTCCGCCCTGCCATTGCCCGTGCGTGTGCCAGAGCCCGTGCTCCTGTCGCATCTTGAACCTGCTCCCTTCCCTCAGAGTGCCCATGCCATGACTGCCTCGGTACCGTGCGCTCGGCGCCTCAAGCTTCAATATATCCTTGTCAGAACTGGGAAAGATGAAGTCTGAAGAAAATGAGCGAGCAGGTGTTCAGAACTAGCTAACTGAGGAAGACGAAGACTAATGAAGATCTAAAGGCTCAGATTGCTTGATACCCCTTCGCGGTAGATCAAACGGTCTTGACTCATTTCGAAATTCACTGTTGAAGTAGTTTCAGTGTTTATTACCGTGAATAGTTACCTGGCGGTGAAAGCTCTGGTGTCAGAATTTGTAATCTCAGTTTTACTTTTCTGATTGCGTCGAACCCTTTATAGACTGGAAAATGGAATAGAAAAGGCATCATCTATTATGCCAAACAACTAGTATTAGCCTTAGCGTAAGAACCACCGTACACTTTCCCCTTTTCCGATTCAATTAGTTCGGGATTTGACAAATTGGTATAAGAGCCTCTTCGATCCTTGGAAGATTGGTAGATCTGGCGGAGGAAGGTTGGTGGACGCTGTTCGCCGTAAAATCCCTGACCAATCGGATCTAAACAGCAGTGTTGATTGAAACCGAAGTAAGGATTCGAGACTGGTTTTTGAGTTAAATTCCTTAGCCTTGCTTTTGATCTGAGATTGGAAGAAATGACCAAGACTGTTATGAGGGCTGAAGGCGAAGCTTCATAATTAAGTGCTATGAGACAGGAGGTGATAGATGCGAAAAGCAAGGCAGAGTCGGTTCAACAACATTTGGGTGAGTTACAGATTCAAGTATCAAGTATGCAGACTCAGATGGATAGAATGGAGTCCATGATACAAGGGTTGTCTGGTATATCAAATCGCATGCCTGAGACCCAAGTTGGGAGAAATGTACACATCAGAAGGAAGGAGAATCTTGCAAGAAATCCGACTGACCTAGTTGTCACCCAGGAGAGTGAATTGGAAACTATGAGGAGATTTAAGGCTCTCAACCCGGTGCGAGTGAGTAGTACACAGGGGTCCATTTCAATTCTACCCGAGAGGTAAACTACTACCCTCCTTCTATAGGACATTCTGCTGCACCTGTAAATAGGGGACAAAACACTTCACCCCCAGCTGTCCCTCATTCTCCCTCTCTTAATCATATGTATCCTAAAGGAGATCAGTATTATGCTAGGCAGTGGAATCCTAATCCTAGCAATGAAAGGGTTAACAACTTTTACAAGACCATAGCTAGAGGACCTAAAATAGATTTCCAAAGGTTTGATGGTAGTAACCCTCTAGAATGTATCAGACAAAGTGAGATCTATTTTGCAATGGCTAATGTCCCTGATGAAGCTAAGTTTGATTTGGCACAAATGTATATGATTAGTAGGGCAGATAATTGGTTGAGGAGTATTGGGCTTCTTTGGAATCCACCACCTTGGCCTCATTTTTGCAGAATGATCTGTGATAGGTTCGCCCAGTACAGTGGATATGAGGTACTGGAAAATTTTCATTCAGTCAAGCAGTATAACATGAGTATCTCATAATACATTAACAAATTTGAGGAATTGATGGCAGTATATAAGAGTGAGAATCCCTTGCAGAATGAACAGTTCTTTGTGAAATGTTTTGTGAATGGGCTGAGGCAAGAAATCAAACATTATCTCAAGCCATTGAAACCTCAAGTCTTATGTGAGGTCTACTGGATGGCCAAGGATATGGAAAAAGCTGCTGGAGCAGTGGCAAGGAAAGGATTTCACAATAGTACAGTTGGACAACCGAAAGGGAGTCATCCAACTAATTTGAACAAGGTCAACAATGTTCAGAAGAAGGAAGTGGGAGGTAAGACTCAAACTCCTTTTATCCCAGGAATATGTAGATACTGTGGGGGCAAATGGTTTATGGGGCACAGATGAAAACAATATCAGAGTGTGAATTTGATGATTTCTGAAGTTGAAGATAGCCCCCAACAAGAAGAATAAGTGGAAGAGAAGCTTCCAGAAACAAATGAGGAATCAGATCCTAACCCAGAAGCAGAAAATCAACTTATGCACATCTCAGTTAATGCAGTGCAAGGCTTGGATCAAGCAGCAACTTATACCTTTACTGTCTGCATAAAAGGAAAGAGAGGAGTAGCCCTTGTGGATAGTGGCAGTACACATACATTCATTGACCTGAGATTTGCTCTTAAAACTTCTTGTAAAATTCAGCATAATGCCTTGCAGAAAATCACAGTGGCAGGAGGAGGAGTAATACTATCTGGAGCCCATATACCTAACAATGAGTACTCCATCAATGGACAGGTTTTCCATAACTCCTTTAAGATACTACAATTAAGAGGTTATGATGTAGTATTGGGTTGTGACTGGATATATCAACACAGCCCTATCAAATTGGATCTCAAAATCAGGGAATTATTCATCAAGAAGGAAGGATTAACAGAAGTAGTATTGGAGGATCAGACCTTCTCAGGCTCTCCAAACTATTAAAATCTCAAACCCTTGACAAACTATCAATGAAGGGAATTTCTGGATATGTGGTGGAATTGCAAGCAATGAAAGGAGAAGAAGAAACCAAAGAGATTCAACAACCTTACCAGGAATTGGTTCATAAGTATGGTGATGTATTCCAGGAACCTCTGGGGTTACCACCAGAGAGGAGCTGTGACCATACTATTCCTCTCAAGGGAGGGATGGAACCCCCAAATGTTAGGCCTTATAGAGTGCCTCATAAACAAAAAGATGAGATGGAACAACAAATACAGAGAATGTTAGAAACCTCCATTACCATACCAAGTGTTAGCCCATATGCATCTCCTGCAATCCTTGTCAAAAAGAAAGATGGAACTTGGAGACTATGTATTGATTACAGGAAGTTGAATGCACAAACAATCAAGAATAAGTACCCAATCCCAGTAATTGAGGACTTGCTTGATGAGTTGCATGGAGCTACCATTTTCAGTAAACTGGATTTGAGATCGGGGTACCACCAAATCAGAATGAGTAGTAGGGATGTCAACAAAACTGCATTCAGAACATATTTGGGACATTATGAATATCTAGTCATGCCCTTCGGCCTAACTAATGCCCCTGCTACTTTTCAGTCTTTAATGAATGACATTTTTGCCAAGTATTTGAGGAGGTTTGTTCTAGTGTTTTTTTGACGATATCTTGATATATAGCAGAATTGAAAAAGATCACTTGGACCATCCGGCCATTATTCTGGAACTGCTGAGACAGCACAAGCTCTTTGCCAAGTTAACTAAGTGTGTAATTGCTACATCCCAAGTGGAGTATCTAGGGCATGTAATATCTGGACAAGGGGTAGCCACTGACCCAAACAAAATCAGTGCAATCAGAGATTGGCCCAAACCCAAAGATGTGTCTCAGTTAAGAAGTTTCTTAGGGATGACTGGCTATTATAGAAGATTTGTAAAGAATTATGGACTTATATGCCGACCACTACATGACATGCTTAAGAAAGGGGGGTTTGAATGGAACAAGCCACAAGATGAAGCCTGTGAGAATTTAAAGAAAGGTCTGATTACCACCCCAGTAATGGCACTGCCAGATTTCACTGACACCTTCACAGACTGATGCAAGTGAAAGACGAATTGGGGGAGTTCTCATGCAAAAAGGGAGACCTATTGCATATTTTAGCAAAACCTTGGGAGTGAGATCAGCAATCCTTTTCACTTATGATAAAGAGGCAATGACTATAATTGAATCCCTGAAGAGATGGAGGCACTACTTTTTGGGTAATCAGTTGGTGATTAAAACCGATCAGCAGAGTTTAAAGTTCATGGTGAATGAGAAAATATCGAGGAATACAACACAAACTAATGTTGAGGTTGTTGGAATTTGATTATATCATTGAGTACAATAAGGGTAAAGAAAATAAGGTAGCCGATGCCTTATCAAGGAGGGATGACCCTCTGTGATGGCTATCTCTATGGCTGTCCCTATTTGGATGGAAGCAATTGAGAGTAGCTACCTTGAAGATGCTCACTGCAGAGAACTGAGAGAGCAACTGGCAATAGTCCCAAATCCTGAATCTGGGTACACTTACCACTCTGGAGTTCTTAGGTATAAAGGTAGAATATATGTGGGGAGAGACACTGAACTAAGGCAAAACATTATTGGATCCTTGCATGCTTCAGTAATAGGGGGACATTCAGGGAGAGTTGCTACTTATCAAAGAATCAAAAACCTCTTCTATTGGCCAGGAATGAAACAGGAGATTCACACCTATGTTCAAGAGTGTGTTGTATGCCAGCGGTCCAAATCTGAGCATTGCCATTATCCAGGGTTGCTTGAGCCACTGCCAGTTCCAGATATGGCTTGGACACATATATCTATGGACTTTATTGAAGGAATGCCAAATTCAAAAGGAAAGGAGGTAATATTTGTGGTGGTAGATAGATTTACAAAATATGTTCATTTTATTCCATTATCACATCCTTATACGGTCCAATCAGTCACTCAAGCCTTCATTGATAATGTATTCAAATTCACAAGCAGATTGTGGTAGGAAATTTTCAAAACTCTAAACGTTCAACTGAGGTTTAGTACGGCTTAACATCCTCAATTTGACAGGCAAATTGAAAGAGTTAATCAGTGTGTGGAATCCTACTTGAGGTGTATGGCATTCCAAGAACCGAAGAAATGGTTGTCTTGGTTATCTCTGTCAAAATGGTGGTATAACACCACGTTTCATACCTCCCTCAGGATCTCTCCCTTCCAGGCTCTCTATGGGTTTCCACCCCCCTTTGATAAGTGAAATAGCAGTACCTGGTCCTAAGGATGAGGAGGCAAAGGACTTTCTGGAGGAGAAACAAAATATGTTGAAAAGACTGAGGAATAATTTGGCTCAAGCTCAATCAAGAATGAAGAAGTATGCTGACAGAAATAGAAATGAAAGGGAATTTTTAGTAGGAGACATGGTCTATTTGAAGATGCAACCTTATAGAACTACTGCATTTGGGTTCAAAAACACCTTAAAGCTCACAAGTAGATTTTATGGGCCCTTCAGGGTGATGCAAAAGATTGGCAAAGTGGCATACAAATTACAGTTACCCGAAGGTGTGGGAATTCACCCTGTTTTTCATGTCAGTCAACTTAAGAAGCATTGTGGGTTACATGCTGTTCCAAGTCCGAAACTACCCCTGGTTGGGAAAGATGGTAAGATCAAAACCGAACCTCAGCAAGTTCTGGAAACTAGAGCTTTGCCAAGAAGCAATACCCTGGTAACACAATGGTTGGTTCAGTGGGTTAACTTGCCGCCCAAGAATGCATCGTGGGAGGATGCGAATTTCATCAAGGCTACCTTTCCGGAGTTCTATTCTCAAACCATTCGATCATGGTTTCCAGATTCTAACACTTGAGGACAAGTGGAATGTTTAGGGAAGAACCTTTGTCGAATCGGGAAAGATGAAGTCTGAAGAAAATGAGCGAGTAGGTGTTCAGAACTAGCTAGCTAAGGAAGACGAAGACTAATGAAGATCTAAAGGCTCAGATTGCTTGATACCCCTTCGCGGTAGATCAAACGGTCTTAACTCATTTCGAAGTTCACTGTTGAAGTAGTTTCAGTGTTTATTACCGTGAATAGTTACCTGGCGGTAAAAGCTTTGGTGTCAGAATTTGTAATCTCAGTTTTACTTTTTCGATTGCGTCGAACCCTTTATAGACTGAAAAATGGAATGAAAAAGGCATCATCTATTATGCCAAACAACTAGTCTTAGCCTTAGCGTAAGAACCACCGTACACTTTCCCCTTTTCCGATTCAATCAATTCGGGATTTGACAATCCTTCCCCTTACCTTCACCTATAAGAGGACTAGAGCTCTCCCTGGATCTCCCCACTTCGGCCCCTTCGCCGTTGGTATGCTTCCCCAGAAAAATCGCCCGGATTCGGTGGTCTCTTCCCCTCCGGCCGAATCACCCTTCCCGTTGCCAATCGAGTCCCTCGCTGCCTCAGCCCAATCATCGCCGCCTGGAGCACTGTACTAATGCCCCGAGACACCCCAAGCCGCCCCCGAGCATCTTCTCCCTCTCCGGCGAGCCCTCCACATCGCCCACCTTGCCGCCTCCATGGTCAATGATGACAAGCTGCCTCGAGCTTCCCTGGGCTTCGTTATCGCTTCCCGTGAGCTCTATGGACCTCCATGATGCTCATGCTCCTCTTTCCCAGCTCAAATCACCGTCGGGTCGCCCTCGCCGCCGTGGTTGTGCCCTCACCGCCGCTCCTTGCTGCCGCACTGTTGCTCCGGTGTGCCGCCAGCTCCGCCGCCAGTATCCCTGTGTTCGCCATGCTTAGGGCTACCCATTCCTGTGTTTGGACACCGCCGCCATGCTCGCCTACGCCGACGACGAGCGGAGCCCTGGCTTCTCTGTTCGGTCGGAACAACGGACAGCACTGTGCGCCATCAACCCCCCAAATCTCTGTCAGTTTTAAGACAAAGCAATGATTCGCCGGTTTAAATGAGGCTTTAATTACTGCATTGTTTCACTACTGGTGGGCCCACGTAAATAGTGATGGCTACCATTAAATCAAACACTCGGGTTCCCCCCTTCGGCTGATAGTGGGCCCGTGCGCAGTAACAGCTCCTGTGGGTCGGTGCACCATGCGCGTGGACTCAATCCACGTACTATTCCCATGCACCATGTCACTTTGCGGAGGGACCCGCATGTCAGAGAGACGAGTCTCTCTCCTCTCCTTATTTTCTTGATTTAATTTCAAATCCAAACTTCGGGAGCTCCGTTCTCCTTCGTTATAACTCCAAAATTATGAAATTTATTTCTAAATTTGTCTAAATTCAAAATCTTGCTAATGGCAGTAGTATTATTTAATTTGGGATTCATTTATTATTTCTTGTGTATTTATTTGTTGTCCTCGCTTGCTTGTTCTTTTCTAGTATGTTCGTCCGATTAGGGTTCGAAGAAGCGGGAGATCTTCAATTTGATCAAACATAAGATTATAAAGACTCTCTTACATCTAATCCAAACGAGTTAATACTTTGATCATTTTGACCCTACATTTCACGTAAATTGTGTTCTTTAAAATAGCAAATTTGCATACTTTAATTTCCATATGAAATTGTATGTCAAATCTTTAAGTGTTAGTTACATGCCTACTTGGTAATTAAATAGTAATATGCCATCCCTTGACAGTTGGAATACTAAATACTTGTCACCATAATATCTATATGGTAAATTACTAGTTATTGGTTGTACTTAAGCGACATGCTAGTCTTGCTTAAGTACCAGAGCATTAAATGCCCTAATCATTCTCTTAAAACATGGAAATTGTTTTGGGCAGTCATTGGAGACATATGACTGAAGTATTTGAGATAATATGTTTTTTACTCTTCAAAACCCTAACAAATTGCTATTACCATATCTGGGCAGATGGTGTGATGGTGGGTGCTAATGTAGCACGAGAATGTGTGGAATGTGGTATGAACCGCCTAGATGACCCTAAGAACTTAATCTTGTCATAACATCCCATCGTAAAACAAGTACAATCATAAGTCTGTAAAGTACACTTTGGCTTAGTAAATTTGTTGAACCCTGAAAGTCATCTCACTGAATGGGGTATGTGGTAGTGCAAGCTTTGAATACACTCCAGCTTGAATAGGACACCGATGTAAGGTGAGGTTACCGGCTGCGCTAGTCGTTGTGGTGTAGACCAGCAGCACTAGTCATTGTGGTGAACATCCCGCACAACTTATGGGGTCACCGCGTGTGGAAGTAGCTCATATGGGTGAGATGACGAGAAGGGCAAGATAATTTGCAAAGTTACTGTGATGATCTCTCAACTACATGACCAAGAAATCGTGTGGGGCAACGAGTTGATTATATCTTGTGGGTAAAGTGTGCAGTCTCTGCAGATAAATAAGCTGTTTAAACAGTCGTGCCTACGATCAAAGGCGGACATGGGAACTTACTAAGTTAGTTCTATTTTATAAAACTTTGTGGACGGGATGATAAACTGGTCGGGCTAATGTAACCTTGAATTTGGATTTTTTTTTTCTAAGTAGTCGTACTTTGTGTTGTTAATATGTGGATGTAACCACAACAAAAATTAATCATAGGTGGAACCTCTGCTGTTATTAAATATTGCACATTTACTCTCTTTAATAAAATACAATTTGTTAAAATGCTAAGTGATAGAAATTTGTAATAATGATAATTGGAAACATTGCTTTAGCAAATAAAAGAACTCGAGCTATCCTTGTTAAGCCGTACATGTATAATGTTGCATCTTGTGTGTTGACTCGCGAGCATGGAAGTTGTGCTCACCCTCACTCTTTCCCCCCAAACCCTCAAAACCCACGAATCATGGAGATTATGCCTACTACAAAGATCCAGAAGTCGATGGACAAGGAAACGACGAAGAGTACTTCTTTAGTTTAGGTCTCGCCTCAGTCTAGCTGGCTCAACCCCATGGTTAATATTGGTCGTACACGAGCTACCCCAGTCGCTTGCTTGTGGAGAGATATGCCCTACCTCTTTTTCTTCTGTTGTCGCTTCCGTTGCTTTTGTGTTGTAATCAATTTGGCCTGTTTGATCCTTATTGTCAAACTCGACTCGACGCGGTCTATGTCACTCTGATGTTTATAATATATTTGAATGGTTTAGTTTTCGAAATGTATGAAATGATTCAACAATGTATCTGTGAGTGTTATCTACTAATCAGGATATAGCACAATGATTTCACAAAAGATTCAGATTTATGAAATCCAGGTCCGACATTGTGGTAACCTAGTTGCAGTCTATGTAGATGTACAATGTGTATTATTAGGATTTTTTGTGCGATCTATATAATCTCTATTTTATTGCAGTTTTTGTGCGTGAATCGGTGAACGTTAGACGGTTCGGAGATTTTGTGAAATTTTCATGCAATTTTTTTTTGTATGAGTACACAACGTATTTTTTTTTTTGGATAATATTTGTGGCGTACATGTACTGTTGTACATCAGTGCACAACAAAATTCAAAATTTGCCCGTTTGGAGCCACGAAATATGAGATAAGACCTGACATGCCAGATCTTCCATTTCCTCTCTCCAATCCATTAATCAAGTCCTCATGCTAAGCATCACCAAATACACGAATCTCAAAGTTGCCTTGAACGCTGGGAATAAGAGGTACCGCAAGGAATTTTCGCTCGGCTAATACTTGACCTCACACCACCAGGACGCTCGAAGATGCATTTTCTCTAAAAGGCGGTGTAAGCTAAAAAACAACATTTATAGGAATCTATATAGGATATTTACAGACTATTCGTCGAGCACTAAACACAACAAAAACATTGGTCAAGAACACTTGAGTCCTCGACCATCCTTACACTTGTCAGGATCTGACCTCTATGTTGGTTGTGAGGGAATCTTGTAACTACCTAATATCTGGATACACCTGGACATGCTAGCGCTAGGACATTACGAATGCACAATATGTTTCAGTGCGTTTTGTCCTTGCCATCAGCCACAGACTCTGGTGCATCAACCACTGTGCTGTTGGGTGCATGAGGATCAACTCTCACCTCGTCGACTTTCGATGCATCAGGATCGTCTTTCTCACCATTTTGGCATTCTTCTTTGCTCTTGTCAAGGCCTTTTCTGCTGATCACGCTTTTCATGTTATGGGCGGTTTTCCCTGCATGTTTCACCACGTGCACTGCCTTCTTCCTCAGGTGTCTTTTGGTTGGGCTGTCCAGCTCGCCTCTCTCAGGGCTGGAATGCCGGTCATCTGTCCTGTGCTCCATTCCGTTGTTCCCAGGATCTGCATCGACAACATATGTTACTGATACCCTGCTTTCTCCGACAGGCCGTATGTTGGGGTGAGGCGTTACACATGGAGAAGCTTCGTCGTCGCTTCCTTTCTTTGGGCTCCTCTTGAACACAGCTCCAGCTAGCTTGCCAAAACCATTCTTAACCTTGCGGAGATGACGGTGCGATTTACCATTGGCTGGTTCTTCAGTACTGGAGTCGCTTCTATGAGATTCTGATATCGATGACCTAGGGCTATCACTGCAAGCATCGTTCTCCCGTGGTATTTTGGAGTCCTGGTAGCGCGCACGTCCTTTCCGAGGCTCCCAAGTAGTGGTGACATCGCTACCCGGTCGGTGTACCCAAACACCAGCCTTTTCCAGTCCTTCGATGTCAACTGGCTCATATTCATCAGACATCTTTCCGAGTTCCTCGGAAGATTCATTCTCATTGTTGGTCCTAGATGAAAAGCTCGACCTTGGTGTGCTAGCTTTGCCTCCCTTAGGTATTCCGCACTGATCATCTTCATCATTAGGAACCTGCAAGCACCGAGTACATGATACCAGCAATAATGTCACTCAATCGGAGCTACAATTTCGTGTTTAGACAAATGGTACAACTCATGCATGGTTCAGCGATAATCAGTTACTTAAAACTGGCTGGCATCCAGGATAAAGAACAATTCAAAATCTTAAACCCTGCTCTCACCTTTTCATTTTCATCTTCAAGTACAGTTACAGCTATATGAACCCTCCCTGTCTTTATATTCTTTAGTGCCATCCATATATCATGCCTTTGTCCCCCTCTCAATTTGTTGATGCTTATGGAACAATCACTACATGAAAATAAACATAAATGTTTAATCACGCTTGGAATAATTAAAGCAATTAGAATGGCGAGTATTTGCAGAGCATATAATCCAAGGGTTTGCAATGTTTGTAAGTATGAATTATGAAGTACTAAGACGAAGCTAGGACACTGCTGTTTGAATATGCTATGGGATGGAGAAATTGCGTGAAAGATGCCAACCCGAGTGTGTCATCGAAGATAGGATCCTTATCTAGAACTTGAAGAGAAAGAAGATTGTGTGATTCCCATGAAGTAATTGGTATTTTAAACTCCTCCTGCCATTTGGGGTTGAGAGTTTTCTTATGGATCTTTGTCTGGAAACGGTAGGGTCCGAGATGGCCTTTCACGTATGGATCCGCTAGTCCTGCAAACATAGATCCAACAATGAGCATTTCGCTAATATGAATATGGATGCCCTGCACATAGATTTAGCAGTAAGTCAATTTCCTAAAAGAGGTCTTAAGGCAGGCTTGGTGGTTGACAACATACCATTTGGATCGGAGGGTTTCATATCAGCCCCTTCCAAGATCTCTACCTTGGCATGTGCAATAGGTGGTTTCTCATCAACACTAAACCAGCCATCTGACATATTTGAGGAACAAGTATAAATTAATTTCAGACCGTTCTGAGAAAGGTAAAGCAGCATATTGAACATATGTCAGAACCATTAAGAGCTCACAGCAAAATTGAGTAGCCTCCATAACGCTACAAAAGTCAGTTGTAGAACCTCACTCTGTGATTTCCATATGGGTCCATGTCCCACATGTCATTGTCACGGTTGGTTACATTTTACTACTGTGATTTTTGCAATGCCATGGAGACAATATTTCCAATTTATTCACATCAAGATTATCAAACACAAGAATGTTGTCCAGGAACAAATGAGGATAATGACTGACCCAAAGAACCATCATGTATTCATAGAACTACCTAGATTGGCCATATGAAAATGAAACCAGTCAATCTGTAGTCAAAAGTACTTCCATAATACTACAAATTTATATGATGGTCCAATTCATATAGTGCAAACCATGTCAATATCCAAAACGACAACTACTGTGAACAAGGGGAGCAACAAGCAAAGACCTTTGCTTTGCTGGTTACACCGGCTGGAAATCAAGTCTGGCTCAACACAAAAACAAGCCACTAAGACCTTGAACCTACATTATCTACGCTATACTAATCCACAATCAAATACCACAGGAATGTGGCTATACTGATAATGCAATCCTATTGAAATTGATATCGAACTGATTGAATTAGTCAGAGAACTAACTAAAACGAAGTGAGAAACACAATGCATTAATAAAGTTGAAAATTAGTTGTGGTACTGGGACGACAATCAGTTTACGGAAATTACCTGTTGATTCTGAGGCAAACTTCTCCAAATCAATAACTAGCATGTTAGGCTGCAAAAACAATTTTTTAAATATTATTGTTTATTGCTTGTATAAAAATAGTACAAGAAACTGTCCAAGAAAGTCCATCAACTAATGCCCACCCTATCCATTGCATCCTTTCTTACCCAGTCTTATTTTTCAATAATTACCTATTAGATGCAGGAAAAGGCCCTTAATTCAAGAACTTACAAACTACATGATAAAGAACATGCTTGTTTGAGAACGCATGACTTGCAAGGTCTAACCTCAACAAGGGTCTGTCCGAAGGCAACGTCCAACATCCTGTCCTGTAACATCAAGGGGAATAAGTGCTCTTGAAAAAAATGTAAAGATTGGAAAACATCAAGGGAAATGAGTACCCTCAAAGAAATGTAAAGACAATTCAATACATGAAACAAAAAGGCATCAAAATAGGTGTAGACTCACAAGCCATCCAGAAATTCCTGGAAGTTCAGTTACATCAAGCCCATGACCGAATAATGGCTTCACTGTCATCTGGAAGTATGGAGGCTCAACAAAGCATACTCTTACACGCCCAATAAAGGGCCACTGTCGGAGAAACCTCACCCCAACCAGGACCTACACACAAGCTTTACACATGTTTAGTGAGCACAATGCAATCTGAAATATCTCACATTTACGCTTGTTTACACATGTTTTTTCTTTGCACAAATATATGCTACTTCCATCCCTACCAGATGCTCAATCATAACGAAAATTTATCCATTTACACAACATTGAGAACTCAGCGGAGATTGTAATAAAGTACTTTTCGTTCCCAGTTAAACAAAAGTACTCCTACTTGGAGTGATGGCACAAAAGGTGTATCTCAGATTCTCAGTATGCTTACCCTTCCTTCAACATGCATCCCAGTTATATGCATGTTTGCTGTAATGCCAAATCCTAATCTCTTCCTTAGTTGCACAGCCATTTTTGCATCCATATCATCTGCGGAAAGGAAGTTCATTCCTATCTCCAGAACCTGGCACGTTATATGTTATCTTAGAAATATACTCCATAGAGTGCGGAACTAACCAGAAAAGGCATCTTAACAGTATGTACAGACGACATCACATTACACACCAGATGGTCATCATCAGTTGATTGGCTAACAACTCTTATATCTGTAAACATCGGTGGATTCCTACCCAAGTAAAGGTTTTGGATCACTGCCTTCCTCTGCAAACGTAATAGAAATAGATATCACAATCAGGTAGATGTATACAGCATTGGTCCAAAAAAAATTACCATAAAGTTACAAACTGACAGCAGATTACTTTCTTAGCATTTGAGCTTTTGGACTCTAAACAAAAGTATGTCATGCGGGACTTTAAACAGAAGTATATTATCCGCAGCTAAGAGTACTCTCGCCTAGCAGGTACTTTGCTCTTCAAGAGGCACAGGAGAAAAGTAGCGGAATTGAGTGACCCAAAATCTAAACTTACTGCGGTCCATGGCTTGAACTTGTCTAGGAACCACGGGATTATGGGCAAAAGGAACTGCTGGGAAGCAACCCTCTCCATGCAAACTGGCCAGATCTTCTCAACAGCATAATTTAACCACCTGACTGTCTCTGCATCAGAGAGAAGCTGATCCAAAAATATATGAGTTGAAGGTAGTGAAAACAGGCTTTGTGATCAACATGATAGCTGCAAGACTAAGATTAAAAGTGCTAATAGCAAAGACATCACTACATGAAGAAATTGTAACCTACCCTTCTTTGGTTGGCACATTTCCTTTCCTCATATTGTAGTCGCTTCCGGAGTCTCATTGTGTACCGTTCATTCACCTGACATAAAACATATCAGCATCCATTTATGCTATACATGAAATAAGGGAAAGATTGCCATTAGCAATAGTGATTGGACAATGGACACTCGACAGTGAATACAGTATCTGTAATGGATTATGAAGTCCCTTTTTTCATGAAAAAACCTTCACTTGGTTTTTTTTTTCTGTTCATAGTACCCAGAAGGACCACCATATATTAATATATCATTGTTATTCTTTTTTTTTAAGAAGTGATTATTCCATTTCTGCTGATAAAGTATATTTTTTCTTGGTTAAACACAAAGACAAAAACTGAAAATAAAAGGATTGCTCTTCGACCTATATAGGAAATAATACAGTAAATAATTGGATATAAAAAGTCTGTCGTCTGTCCATTCAAGCTTCGAAGACATAAACTCAGTAGGATAAGATAAGTTTCGAAAGTATAATACAATAAATAATTGGATATAAAAAGTCTGTCGTCTGTCCATTCAAGTTTCGAAAACATAAACTCAGTAGGATAAGATAAGTTTCGAAAGTAACACACTCAAAACGAGTAGTTAAGACCTTAGTAGTCAAGTCTGACCTACTGCATGAGAAAGCTTAGACTAGGTGAGCAGACCGTAAGATGTATTATTGTTAAGAGAATGTCTGACTCACCTTAGTAAAGAGATTGGTTCAACTGTTTGACACATACATGCATCTTGACCAAAACTTACTTGTTAATAATTTTTTCAAAGCATCAAACTAACTATTGTTAAGGTGGAAACAGAATGACAGGAGATGTACGAAACATTTACACACTACAAATTCAGAAGATGTCTAATGCTAGTTCGATGGGACTGTGATAATGATGCTAATTGACTAGCCATTTACTGAACATGAGGTTCTATGGAACTTTTGTAATGAAGTTAATTGAGTCATGGAACTGATTACTGATGCAACAAACAAATTACTAAATCCACATGTAGAAAATTTTTTAGCGAGGGGGTGTCAAACAATAAAAAATAGAGGTCTTGTTATCCTAATAAAAAAGTAACAATTGACTAATAACCACCTTTTTAAAAAAAAAAAAACGAATAACCACCTTAACTACTCCATATTTGCACAACTGTTCCACTAAGATGTATCTATTACGACTCTGATTACAGTGTGACGTTCATATAATCCAGAATGGGCTCTGAATGTGATCATAGAGGAAAACTCTAGAAAATAGTAAAAAAGGAAAACTAGAAAACTATATTGAAATGTCGTTACTTATCTTCTTGTTTTCTGCCTGAATTAATGAGGCAGAATTCAAAACTTTCATCTGATGATCAATTACCCTGCAGTCAACCTACGCTGGCCCTTTATATTTTTTCAGGAAATTTCTTCTTCGATGGCTAAGAAGCGGGGATATAATGTAATCACTAGATACGACTCACCAGTTCCACCATCTGTATGAGCTTACTCTTCCTAAGTAAAGCTTCTTGCTGACACAACTAATCAACTATCTTAACAAATAAAAGGAGCTTACCACCGCGCAGCGGGACGAATTGTCCCACTTCCTCTCCTGCTATGAAAAAAAACTCATCCTTCTCCTCTTCCACCCGCCCGTAGGTGGACTCATGACCGGGTGCATTGGCTTCTATCTGAAACCATCGGTGCCTCCCACAGCTCACAACTTCTCTCCCACGATCTCTGTGAAAACCGAAAAGGCCAGCTCCCACAATCTCCTCTTTCCACCCCACCCGGTCGCCCATCCTCTTCCCCGGTCTCCCACCTCTTCTCCCACCTGTCCTCATCGACTCACCACACCGCCCTCTCCATCACCATGCTAGTCCTCTCTCTCTCTCTCTCTTGACGGAAGCCGGCGGTGGCATCCGGAATCGACAGCGGCGCACCTCCACCAAGCTCCCGACGTTCGGATCGGCTGTACTTTCCTTAATTCAGCCGAAGTGGCCAAATAGGATTACAATCCAAGGAAAATTTAGCTTCCTCGTTGCAATTTGCAACGAGGAAGCTAAATTTTCCTTGGATTGTAATCCTATTTGGCCACTTCGGCTGAATTAAGGAAAGTACAGACTCCATTCTTGACCAAATGTTGTTTATGTAAAAGTTCCAACATCAGCCTACGTCATAGCTGGTCCTGGCGTGCCGCTATCAACGACTTTTATTCAAATGCACGGATCAATGGACTATGCTTCCGGATTCTATGAATCATATTGCCATCGATAAGCAATAAAAAAAAATCCATCGATGCTATGATAGCAACTTGTTTTCATCAATGCTATCAGCACGCCCATGTAGTCAAATGTGAAGTTTTCATAGAACAACGATGGAGAAGAGGAAATAATAAGTAGATGAGCACCAAACCGGCAAATCCCAAGAGAGAGAAAAAAGACAACAAGATGAAGTTCCTGTCAAGCGCACAATGCAGTTCAGTTCAGAACAAACCAAGAAGACAGAAAAGTAACAAATGAAAACAATCCCAAAATCAAACTCCTACAGGCCACAATTCCCAACACGGATTGGAGCTCCATCTGGAACAACCGGGACCATCAGAGCACAGAATTACTAATTCATACATTAGTAAAGTGAAAGTTGATGGAGCCTCCATAAATCTTGGCTCCCTGGAACCAATTTAACGCGGCAGTGGAAACCGATCACGAGGCAAGATAGGGTGGTCGAGGCACTCACCCCGAAGAGGTATACGAGGGCGACAACGAAGAGCACCGGGTGCGCCCACCCGGCGGAGGCGGCGGCCCAGAGCGCGGCCAGCACCAGTGCGGCGTGGTGCACCACCGTCACCTCCGTTATATCCATCGGCCGCGGCAAAATCCTACCGACAAGCCTTCACTGATCCACGTCCGCGACGCGCGCGGCCGGTCCGGTGCTTTTCTAAGGCCGGCGCGGCGTGGCCCCGGTACAAATGCCCGCGCCGAGACGCCGAATCGGCGAGCGAAATGGAACCAGGAGGGGGAGGGGGACAAAAAGCGGTGGGCGGAGTGAAAAGGCGAGGTGGGTTTCTCTCACGCGCCGAGCTGCGGACGTGGATATCACCTGCTCGGTCCCGGGGGCGGCGTGGGAGGAGTATAAAACGCGCGGCGCGCGAACGTGGGGGCTGGTGAGCAGGTGAGGTCACATGGCGCGGGCGCGTGGAGCGGCGCGGGAGCCGTGGCGCCCAGCGGTGCGTTGGGAGTGCTGATGGCGTGCGGCTTGCTCGGTTCTCGGGGGATTGGGTGGGGTTTTTGGGTTATCTCGGGGTGGATGTCTCGTCGCGGCCGGTGACGTCCGGTTCCGGTTTCCTCCGCGGCTAAGCATTGCCGGGATTGGATTGCTGATGCTGGGTCATTGGGCGGGCAAAGGAGCGGGACACGGCCAAAAATTTGGCCCTGAATTTCAACGCGCAGGCATGGAAATGGCCAAATGGTATTATTTCCACGCGAAGAGTGTAGATGTTGTATTTGGACTTTTCCACTGCTGCTCTTCAAACTCGGGTGCTTCTCCTTCCTTAGAATATATATATATATTTGTATTTGGACTTTTCCACTGCTGCTCTTCAAACTCGGGTGCTTCTCCTTCCTTAGAATATATATATATATATATATATATATATATATATATATATATATATATATATATATATATATATATATATATTAAGACTAACTAAAACGTA
Organism: Ampelocalamus luodianensis; assembly: GCA_036346255.1. Lineage (NCBI taxonomy): Eukaryota > Viridiplantae > Streptophyta > Magnoliopsida > Poales > Poaceae > Ampelocalamus > Ampelocalamus luodianensis. The sequence continues at coordinate 69,134,137 of CM070620.1, read as the reverse complement.
TATGACCAGCAGGCAGATACTCCAATAGCATCTGATTTAAATGTCAAGTGCAGCCAAATTTTACTGGGACAGTGATGTGCACCAGCCATGAGAGCTAATACACCGATTTGCCCGATCTTCACAATATAGAATCATGAACGGTATTTTTGGGGATTTGTAACCCAACGATGAGGAAGCAAATCGTAGCATGTTTTTCGAGATAATCGCTAGTCCACAAATCTGAATATTAACTCACACAATTACACACGATGGTGTAGAGGCACAAGCTAGGTGCGATCTACGGGAATCACAATAACACAGGTAGCAAGAACACACTCATGGTGTTTATTGATTCATCTCAAAACTCATTTATCTCAACCAAAAACCAAAAAGTCCCCCGTAGGACTCCCATACAAAGTATATATATAGCTAGGAGACAACTCCAACGTCCGCACCAGCCCAAACTAGAAAGAAGGAAATCACGTGAAAACTATAGATAGGAAACTCTCATGCTATTCCTCGTATTATTGAGACTTTCCCAGAATACATGCATGTGTGGACTTCCTCACGTGAAAACTGGATAGGAAGGTCTCATGCACGGCCTTCCATTGATCTGGTTCAAATTGTGCATGCATGGTGGGAGAAAATTAAGGCCATCATTTTCTTTTCTTAAACAAACATATCCTTTCCTTTCCATGCATGGGCGGCGGCAGGGGGTGCCCGTGGTGCACGGGCACCCCCAAAAATAAATGAAATTTTTTTACAACTAGGTATCACCATGGGTACCTCTAAAAATAAATGAATTTTTTTAAACTAGGTATAAGCACTCAGGAGTTGAGCATTTAGGCTGGCCATTTCAACAATTCAGCTCACCAGGCTACCAACGAGAGCAAGTCGCCAGGCACTAAGGCACCCGCACTCGCATCTTCCTAAGTCATTGTACAATCGATCACAGATAGTACTATCACAAAAGACTAGTTGTACAAGCTAGCGAAGGCTTTTGGTATCTGTTCCGACGAAACATTTTAGTTCTTGGCGCAACCTTTTGTTCTTGTCATGGTGTCATCTCGGCTAGCTACAATCGCCAACTGAAACAATCACCTCCTGATGCACACTTGCAGAGTACCAGTAATTTATTTCTGGGTATAACCATGGACGGAGCCAGTAGGGGTGCCCGAACACATCAAAAAATCGAAAATATTTCCAGGGATCAGTTCTGCATTTGGATCATATTCATAGTACTCCTTGGTGTGCACGCTCTTAGAAGCTCATCTCACAGCCCACGGTCCGCTCGTGCCTACACCAGCCCACAACCATCTCATCACTCACCAGCCCACATCCATCTCCATCTCCAATACTCCATCTTCTCCCCAATTTGGTTCCTACGGCTCGGCGGGTGGTGCGGCGCGGAGAGGAGGAGCGGTGGGCGGCATGGCACTAGTGTGGGAGCAGCAAGCAGCAGTAGGCGACGCGCCACTCACTAAAACCAATGGTTTTGGAGGTGTGCATGGAGCAACTTCCATTTTTCTCACATTCATATTATTATACAAGTCATTTCCCAAATTGGTTACTATAGTAATGACATGCGAAAAGATATTAGTAGACAATTTTCTCTGTTCTTTTTTTTCTTGACGTTTTTTTACTTTTAACAGGCAAATTCTTGCCTTTGTTGGGCGATGCGTAGTTTGAAGCAGTAAAAACTTTTTCGGCGAAATTTTGGCGGTTATCGGCGAAAATCAGATCTACCAGACCCCTCTGGTAAAATTTTCAACCGGCCAAAAATTTTCGGATTTGCTAGTTTTTTTGACAAATATAAAGAAAGTTTGTAACCATATGCAAACACAAGAGTGCACATGCTATGGTGGAAACACCCTTAGTCTTGAAGAGGTTTGTTCTGGGTTCGAACCTTGGCTATGCATTCTTTTCTGTATTTTTCGTTTTAACTTCACAAAAAAAATCAAATTCCGATTCGAAAATTCCGACCGAAATAAATCTGAAAATTCCAGTAACCGCCAGTAACCGGGTCTATCGCTAGGTTCCGAAATTTTTTTCCTAACCGGTAGCTTTTTCCTTGGTTTGAACTAATCGTACCAAGTGTTACTTTGTGTGTGCACCCCCAACATCAAATTCCTGGCTCCGCCACTGTTTCCATGAGCTAGAGCCAGCATGCATCGGTCCCCTTTCATGTACCTAAGTATAATAAAAGAACGTATGGGTAGCACCACTAAATCATTAAAATTAGAAAACAAACTTAGATTAGCTTTCACATGGCTTTGGATTTGTTTAGCTCGATTGCGTGTAATTGAACCATATGGTACGTGTTCTTCTTTGAAACAGCGTGTGCGTCGTCACCATGTGTATTTGTAGTTGGTTTAGGTGTATATATACATGGGATGTCCTCGTCAGACAGTCCTTATAGTAGCAGAATATACGCATTCCAACCTTAGTTATGGGATCAAAAAAAAAATGGCATAGATCGAGCAGGGCTGGCCTAGATATTTTGTAGGTGCAGGGCAGTGGCAGATCCAGAACGAAAATAAGCGGGAATTCCTGAGGCAAGATGAACCACGTTCGGCTGGACTGTGGCTTGAGGTGTCCCCTCATGTTGGACCAGGGGTGTCCATTATATATATATATATATATATATATATATATATATATATATATATATATATATATATATATAAATGAAAATTGATTCTTGACCCGGTGTTCTGTGCACCCTGCAAGGGCACTGTAGATCCGACCCTGGGTGCGGGGGGCAAAACAGAAACGATGGCGGTCTGATTTCGAATGTTTATTATTATACGGCGCTAGCAATAGGTTTGGAGGTTAAATTGCAGCTTTTGACGTTTTAGCAAGTCTTTCGAGTGAGCTATGATGGTACATATGTTTGCATTGTAAGAAATTCAGTGCGAGGCATCCGATTTCTTCTTCATGTTTGAAGCGGTTTTCAAGGGGTCAACGCTGTGTCTTTTTTTGGGGGGTGGGGGGGGAGGGAGGAGGAGTAACAAATTGGTATTGCTTCAAAACAAATGGGGTATGTTACGATCTGGAAGAAGATTCCTACTCGGGAATGATCCATGTGAAGATGTCAACATGCTGACTAGACCGTATAGCTAATCAGGTAGTGAATGAATCAAATTCGCAAAAAAGGGGTAGTGAATGAAGCATGAAAAATCTGAGTTTGGTGCCTGAACGTCACTGATATCGCTTATGTAACAGGCCATTTTTTGAATAATTTAAAAGTCGCAACATTTTTCTGGATTTCAAAAACTTTGGCTGTATCTTGAGAAATTCCAAAATCTTGGCTTGCAATTCAAAAAGATAAATCATTTTCCCTTACACCCAAATTGAAATTATAAAAGTCTACAAGTTAAATGGTGTGGTAAATCTCTTCATAATTTGAAATTCGAATTCAAATTCAATCCAGAAAATCCAAACTAAAATTTCAAACATTTTCTTTTCCTCCTCTCTCGGGCTGTTTTCGACCCACCGGCCCAACCCCTTCCCTCTCCCCTCGGACCACTTGCGCACTCCCGGTCTAGAGCCATCGCCCACTCGCTTTCCCCCTCGTGGCCCAGCCAAGCCGGCCTAGTCGCACACTGCACCACAGCCCACCCGCTCTCTCCCTCTCTCGCTTTCTTCGCTGACACGTGGGCCCTGACCCTACCTATCAGGCCGCTCGGGAAAACATTGTTTATCTTCACCACACACCAGATCGCTTGCCCTCTCATCCGTTGCGCCGAACGCTCGTGCCACGTGCCCCTGAGCAGCGTCAGACCCTATGCCTCGAGCTTCTCGCTTTCTCTCGCACTACCACGACCTTGTCACCTCATGAGCGCCCCGTTCATTCGCGTGTCACACATGAGATCTCGCGCTCGAGCCGTCATGTCGTCGCATTTGTTTCGCCACCTCTCCTCGCTATTTAAGCCTCGACTGAGTGCGTCATCGTACTCGCAAGCCTCTCCACTGCATTTCCCCAACTTTCCCCTTTACTTTGCCTCGAGTGGACAAGAATTCGGCATCTTCCCCAATTCCGACCGTCAGTTTCGCCATTGTTTCCTGGCCGCTAGAGTGAGTCCTCGTCCTCATCTTCTGGTGTATTGTGATCACCTTGACTTCCACTTCCTCACGCTCACTTCCTCTATACTTGTTTCGTTACAGAGAAGGACACCGCAGCCATCCGCGGAGCTAGCTGGAGTATATCGTGTTGTCGCCGCCTCCTTTCACCTTGTCCAGTGAGCTTTTTCCTCCATTGTCTCGCGCACCTTGGTCTCCTCAACCTCCTCTCTCTAATGAACGCACTCTTTTTTCTTGCAGTGCACCAGAAACACCGGAACGCCCTTCGTCCCCGTCGTCGGCCCGGAGCATGCAACAGTGCCACTGCATTCGATGTCCTTCCTCGCTTGGTTTCTAGGGGAGCCCTTCTGTTCCCGTAGACTTCATCATCTCACAAAATCTTTAGGCTAGTCAATGAAGTACATAGATGGCCATAGCATAGCCACGCCATAGCACCTCACCATGCCGCCGCAAGCTGTCGTGGAAGAACTCATTGTGCCATCACATTTTTTGCACCAAGAGCACCGATATAATTGATATAGCTTGTAGATGGTAGTATAAGCTTCACTTTCTAGTTTTTAGTCTTGTTGGGTAGTTGCCCCTAACGACAGTACCATCGTCGCCGCCTCGGTCCATCTCCTGTCATGCCCGCCACAACCATTAGCATCTCTGTGGAGCCTGCATTCCATTTTGCTGGTCATAGGTTGTTGCCGGAGCCCTTTCCATCGTCGCCGAGCTCGCACCCGAGCCAGCTATAACATCCCAAATCTTGGCTTGTGTTTCAAATGTAAGAAAATGAATAGAAATTAAAACTTTTCTTGTATCTTGCTGTAATTGAGCTATTATGTAATTCTTGTTCAAGGAATTGTGGAATTGAAAAATCACAAGCTTCTAAAACCTTAGCCTTGACCCTTTGAAAACTTTCTTGGATAATCTTGTGATCATCTTTGAAAAAAAATCCTAAATTATAGGGATGATGTGTGACTCCTCTAAAAAATTTCATAATTTTTAGAAATTGTTTGAATATTTAAAGAGGTCAGTCAAACCAGTTTGACTTTGGGTCAAACCCTAGCTCAGAACCTTGCAGAATTTCTGGAGGAAAATACACTGCATAAAAACCTCTGAAAATTTTATACAAGGTCATCCCTAAAGTTAGCAAGCTCCTGTAAAAATTTTAGAATTTTTTGAGTTAGTTTGCTACTTTAAACAATTCCTCAAAGTTCTATTCTCATTTCAAAACCCTAACCTAAGTCATTGTTGGGCTCGAGTCAGACCCGAGCCCAAATAATCGACTTGGTCGAGCCAAGTCACCTAACTGCACTCGGGCGCGGTCGTTTGGGCGCAGGTGTTTCAGCCGTTGGATCTCGATCCAACACTCCGGACCTTTGGTGCCGATTCGGATCTCCGGAGGTCTTGCGCAATCTCAGCCGTCCCTCTCAGATCTAACCGCCACGACCTCCCTCCTTCTGTTCTTCTTCTTCCTTGCGCACGAGCGCCATGGTGTGGTCAGTGAGTTGCGCAGAGCCTTGTCACCTCACGCTCGTCCTCGTAAACGTCTCTTTGTCCTGTGCATTTAATGCTGCCCAGCTTTCGCCCCCAAAGTCTCCACCTCAGCTGCTCCCATCATTTCAGCTTGCCCATGGCAGGGCCGTGGACCAAGCTCACCGTAGAGCTTTGCCATAGTCTGCCGTTGTTCCTCTGGCTATAAAAAGGCCTCGAGCTCCTCCTTTTGCTCCTCTTTAGCACCTCTTTGTCGCCCTATCCCCCTCTCTGTTCTGTGAGCTCAAAACTCCAAGAACACCCATATTCGCCATTGTTGGTCGTGGAGGACCTCCATCGCCGACAGTGCCCCAAGGGTTCTTTTGGCAATCCTTTTTGCTCCGCCTTGAGCTTCTCATCATCTTCATCAAAGCCTCTAACTTGATTTTGGGTTGCTTTCACGGAAGCATCCTAATTTTGAGTTTTGGATCCTTGCGGCCGAAAGCATTCCCTTCTTCCCCAACTCCGGTAAGTGGATTCTTTTGTCGATTGTTTGCTTTTGAACCATCTAGGAGGTCTTTCGAAGCTATCCTTACTGTTCTTTTCCGTTCTTTTGCTCAGAACCTCTGGTCCTCGTTGTCGTCCTCAGCTCTGGTGCCGGTCTCTCCTACTAGAGCTCCTCCGACCTCCTCGAGACCTCCTTTGTGCCCAGGTACCTTCGTGGTAGTCCCTAATTGCTCGGGCACCTGCTAGTTTGATCCGCTACGAAGCTTTTCGCTATTTTCGTATTTAGCCGTATTTGCACCTCCACCTCTTTCCGGCTCGCCGGCATTTTAGGCCAGCTCCGCCGTCGAAAGAGCTCTCATCGTGTGCGCAATTGTATTGCGACCCTTTTGCCGCCCTTGGGCTGCGCCGCCGCCCTGTTGTTGTAAGTTGGACAAACTTCAGGACCTCTTAGCTCAGATCTTAGCCGTTAAAGACCTCCTTAGGTTAGATCTTAACCGTAGGATCTCCCTCTGTGAAAACCTTAGTTGTTAGGACCTCTTTGGTTAGATACTAGTCGTTAAAGACCTCCTTGGTTTTAATCTTGACCGTTAGGTCACCCCCTGTGCAAAAGAACACCCTGTGGTCATTTTTGCAAAAACCACCCTCGGGGTCCTCTTTGCAAAAGACCACCTTGTGTCTTTTGTAAAGAAAATCTTAGGATCTCCCTCTTCGCAGATCTTAACCGTTATGACCACCCCGGGTAGATCCTGACCGTTCAGGACCTCCTCTAGTAGATCTTAGCCGTCCAAGACCTCCCCTCTTTTAGATCTTATTGTCCAGGACCTCCTCTTGTAGCTCTTCAACCTTAGGACCTTCTCTGCAGCTCTGGACCGTTAGATCTTGATCCAACGGTCTAGTCCTCCTCAGCGCTTTCAGAGTCCTAGCATTCCGATCCTCTTTTGTCGTTTATTTCTAGATCTGCGGCTCAGATCTTGGGAACTTTCGGACCTCCGAACGTGACCTTGATCTAAGTCGTTCATTTTTAGATCTATGGCCATGATTTGGTGAGGCATTCGGGAAGTCCGAATGTCCCATCTCTTGTGGACCGTTGGATCTAATTCAACGGTGCGCACTTTTGGGCCCTGAGACGCGCGCACACGTGTGCTGTGCTCAGTGCGCGTGGGCCGTTGGATTTAATCTCAACGGCCCAGATTTTCCCACCTTGGGTTAGTAATAAGTAATTTCTGAAATCTTTTATTTGTGAAGTGTTAATTGTTTTAAATTTTAAAATTTCATAACTAATTCATTTTAGCTCCATTTTAGATGATTCAAATTGTGTTAAATTTCTGTTTAACCGAACTTTAATCTAAAGATGTGTTTTGACACTGTTCTGTACCAAAAAAATTTGTATATTGAATTAACTTGCTTTAGCATTAATTATTGTTCTAGAAATTTATTAACACTTGTAAAATGCATAAGTAATTCTCTGTAGCTCCAAATTGAGCAAACTAAAATTTGTTAAATCCCTCTGATAATATTATTTAATATAGAATAGGTTTTATTCATGTCTTTGACTCTGAAAAATGCTAGGCCCTAGTTTCACAACTTAGAAAAATCATAAGTAATTCAATTTAACTCCAAATGAAGTAAACCCAATTTTGCTGTCCTTAGAATGCCATGTTCTGCCTACCATAAAACTTTCTGAAAAATTATACCATGAACAGTAAACAAAAACAATTTAATTTGAATGTTCCAACTAAAAGAAATTGTTTAGGCTGTAACTTTTGCATGCTTAGTCCAAATTGAATGATTCTTGTTGCTAAATTCATTTAAAATCATGGTCTTCCTGCTGTGCAAATTTCATGAATTTTGGATGACTTTGGTTTTTGAGTCTCTTTCGGTGTTCTTCGTTCTTATTGGATTTTAGCGTTCTTGCGATAGGTTCCGAAGAATTTCTTGAACCCGAGAGTGATCCTCAGCAACTAGATTCGTGAGGCAAAGGGAGAATACGCAAGCAGGTCGTTCAATTCGACTAGATACGAACTGGTCGTATGGAGATACGGACAGGTCGTAAACTGGTCAGACATGATCAATAACTGGTCGTAAGGAGTTACGAACTGGTCGTAACTAAATATGAACTGGTCGTATGGAGATACAAGTTGGTCCTAAGTGATAAGGACCTGGTCGCAGATCATATTGCGTAAGGTTCGTCTGATATAATATTTATGTGTATTCGGGAATCGTTATGTCCTGTTGGGAACCACTAATGACTCGTGGTGAAAAAAGAGTTTTTGAGTCACAATCAAATACGCATGAACCTACATGATCGTACACTTAATAGGTTGGAACAAATGAGTTCGGATAGGATCTTTCTCTTTATAAGGGGATGTATGGGGCTATTGGGACGTACATGAGTTGCTCCACCAAAACCCTAGCTGCCATCTTCTCGAAGGTCCTACCGTGCGCGTTGGTGCTAGCACACCAGCGTACGACGTTCCACCCCTGGACTTATGGATACCATAGAAGCGCTGCTACGGTTGCTGCTGCGTTGATCGAGGACGATCCACAACCTACGCAAGGAACATCATAGGTTGCTGGAGTAGACGATTGGTACCGAGGATGTTAGAGGATTAACTACGACCACTTCATTGACGCGCTCGACGTTGGATCAGGCTGCTCCAACTCTTCTTTTACTGCATTGCGCGTCTAGTGGTAACGATCTATGACCTCTTGCTTGCATAGCTTCCTGGTTTACGTGATAGAATTTTTGAATTGCCAGCTAGTGAAGCCTACCCATATCCCTTTAGGTCACTCATTGAACTGTGTCCCGTAATGAAGCATTCTGGGGGTGCCCTGTAACGGTCAATATCCTAGTGTTAAGTGGTTCCCTGCCAAAGCGAGTTAAGTGTTGAGACTAGATATTGGAAAATCCTTGTTATGATCATCTCTATCGCACGCCCAAGGAAGCTTGTCATGGATGATATTATGAGTTGATCATATCTTGTGGGTAAAACTATATAATCTCTGCGGAGTATATAATCTATTCGAATAGCTACACTTGGTCAATTTTAATAAAATATGGAATAATGACATGTTACCGTAAAACTGGTTGATGTAGGTGGATGAAACCTTGAGTGGTAATAGGTGGATAGAACCTTGCTTTATGATGAAACTTGCTTTAATCAAAACTTTGGTCTAAAGTTAAAATGGCTAGGTCATAGATTTGGAAAGTAATTATAATATTTGGGCAAAACCTACTTTGTACTAAAATAACCATAAGACAAGAGGATGGCGATAACTAGGTCATATCCCTAGTCGGTTGCCTGTGGCAAAATCATGGAGGCCCCTTTTGATTTACTTATCTTCCCCTGCTATTTACTCTTTGAACTAGTTGGCCCATTGGCCTGTTAAGTAAAGGACAATTTACATTTGTTCCTATAATATTGAGTATTTTTTTTTTACTTATAAGCATATATGGATGTAATATTTGTTGGTGATATGCCTTAGAGGCAATTATAGAGATGATTGTATCACGTCTATGTTTATGAGTTATAGAATAAATGTTATGATATTCCTTGAATGAATTATTAGTTATAAATATTAACAAGTATGTGACTTGTTGGTGAAGCTTTTTAACTTATATGATGTCATTCTAAATGTATCCCTGGTCAGATGTCGCTGGTCGGAACACTAGTGACTTATCGACCAAGACATGTATTTATTGATGACCATGTTTCATCGGTCATGAATATAGGGATATCGAATCAATAATATGAACACATGTTAGAGAACATGGTGTTGGATTGACCCACCTTGAGACATTATTGAGATTGTTATAATTTTATGTGTCATCAGTTGGTCTCAAGTAATGATAATGTATAATCCTTAGACCTGAGATCGGTATGGTTTTCGACCTATGTAATAGTACACTTAGGGGTTACCAAACGCCACTCCGTAATTGGGTAGTTATAAAGGTAGTTTTTGGGTATGCTATGAAACATACGGAGGAATGTGACTGGTCAGATATGGGATTTGCCACCCTAAAGATAACAGGAGAGATATCTCTGGACCTCTTGATGTGGTCAGATAAAGAAAGTGCATGGCCATGCCACTAGTGGTCGAAGAGTCGACCACGTGAAGTTATCCGTCACTTGACTGAAAAAGTATTGAACGGTCCATGGATAACAATATATCTCACCTGGAGTTCAACCAGATATCGTGAGGCAAAGAGAGAATACACAAGCAGGTCGTTCAGTTAGATTAGATACGGACTAGTCGTATGGTGATACGAACTGGTCGTAGACTGGTCGGACATAATTACTAAGTGGCCGTAAACTAGCTATAAGAAGTTACGAACTGGTTGTGACTATATATGAACTGGTCGTATAGAGATACGAGCTAGTCGTAAGTGATAAGGACTTGATCGTAGATCATATTGCATTAATTAAAGTTCATCCAATATAATTTATGTATATTTGGGAATCGTTATATCATGCTAGGAACCGCTAACGACTCGTGGTCGGAAAGATGTTTTCGAGTGATAACCGATTACACATGAATCTATAGGGTCACACACTTAACGGGTTGGAACAAATGTTCTCGAATAGGATTCGTCATGGGCCCTATATAAGAGGATGCATGAGGTTGTTGGGATGAGAGACTAGAACGACGTGAGTTGCTCTACCAAAACCCTAGCCACCATCTTCTCGAGAGTCCTACCGTGCGAGTTGGTGCTAGCACACCGGCGTAGAGTATTCAATCTCTAGATGTGTGGATACCGTAGAGGCGCTGCTGCGGTTGCTGTTGCATTCAAGGATGATCTATGATTTTCAACAATGAACGCGATTGGTTGATAGAGGTGACGATCGGCGCCAAAGACGCTGGACGATCGACTACGACCGTTACATCGATGCGCTCAACGTTAGATCGGACTGCTCCAACTCTTCTTCCGTTGCACTGCGTATCTAGTAGTAACGATTTATGATCTCTTATTTGCATAGTTTTCTGATTTATGTGGTATATTTTTTGAATTACCAGCTAGCGTAGCCTACCCGTATCCCTTCAATATTCGCCGCTAATTGTATTGTGTGAGCTATTTACTGATCATAGGACTAGCTCGGAATACACAGATGGTCTGGATGCAAATCCGGGCTTAACATTACAGCTTTAACATCCAAGCCTTCCATGCATGTAAATTCGAAGTAGTGTGTCCTGCTGCTCCATCGCATGAAAACGAGTTAATTAGTAGTAGTATTTTCTATATATGGACGGCAGAGCAATCGGTAAGCTGAATTAGCAAAGCTATTAGCTGCCAAATGACGGGTCTTGGAAAGAAGAAGACGAGATATCGTGGGGGTACGTGCGCAACCACAGCTACCACCGCGGGCTTGGCCCCCACCGATCGGCGAAATGTGGAGAATGTTTGGTGCTTGGCAGGTACGTGGTCTATATCCTCAGGTCAGTGGTGGTGCGCAGCCCGTCTCGGTGCCTTCCTCTCTTCGATCTATATAGGTGGAAATTTGACCGGAGACGGCAGCATGGAACGTTACCTAGTTGTTTTTGGACTCTGGACTCGGTATTGGTTTCGTATGTATATCGGGTCAAACGACGTGTTGCCTGTTACGTACGTACGATGGAGCTGCGAGTTCTATCTAGCTTTCTAAGGATCGAGTTACGCGCGTTTTTACCAGGGGATCAGTGCTTGCGAAACTCACATCCTTCTCTGGCACCTATCTGCCGCCTCCGCCACCCACGGCCCACCTCCTTCACACCTCCAGCTCCAGCTCCGCCAACATCACCTGCTAGAAGACCCACAAACGACGGCGTCGCGTCACGCGGTCTCGCTGCCCATCCGCCGGCCGGCAGCCCGAGAATACAAGCTCCAGTGGGGGCGATGAAACTAGAGGCCAGGCTGCAGCGGCGAAGTCGGGATGAAAATAGAGGGACTCAGATAGGGGTGTCATTCGGATAGTTCAGTGAATACGTTTCCACAAATATGGTGTTTTGGATATATACGGTAGAGTTAGTTCGATAAATATTGTATTATTAAAAATACTGTTTGGTATCATAAATACCAAAATATTTTGGTACCTTACTCACCAGAGTTAACACAAGTTGCAAAAGGTTACAGCCTCTCTCTAGCAGGAGAACAAAAGCAGGCAATGAGACTACAGAGCAATGAACTAGCTTCTAGTCAGTACGGCACGTGTACACCAATTCACCAAACATGGCTGCCGGCCGAGCCATTTACTGGACAACAAAAGCAATGAGACTGGTGCCAGAGCTCACAAGCAACATTAGTCCAGCTGCAGTACTGTACACAAATGCCTATTATTTTTTAAAAATAATATATTTTTAAATAGAATTACGGAAATAAACGCCGGTTAAAAAAAATTACAAAAATAAGCTTCTGTCGCCATCCTAAATGACGAAATGGCCCTGACAGGACTCCTGTCGCAAATGGTGATAGGACTTCTGTCGTCATGCAAAATAATGTTAAATGTCTCTGTAGCCATTTGGAATGACATAGAGATCAAATTGCCACTTGAAATGGCGACAAGTTCCTGTCGCCAATTCAAATGACGATAAGTTCTTGTCGCCAATTCAAATGGCGATAAGAGTGTTTTTTTTTAGTTTTTTTGGATAATATTTTTAAGTGTCCGCATAACCGATTAGTCAAAAAGAAGTGACGAAGTAAACCAAATATCCAAAAACCAATATTTGTGGAAATCAAACTCACCGAGAAATACAGACACTCGTAGAACATACGCTCTCTGTTCTCTTCGGTGTTGGAATACCAAACATTTGTTTGGACCCTGCAGTTTGTGCAGTTGATGCGTCTTGCATTCGCTAGTGCCACAACTCTTCCGCTTATCGAACTAGATGACTGAGACGTGGTGCCAAGGAGAGTAGTGAGACAAGTGCAAGTAGATGGCAAGAGAAGGGTATGGAGTTTACTTGGTTGGATATGCTTTTATAGAGGTGGCTGTGAATTCTATTGACTCCAACGTATCTGTCATTTCGGTCGGTCATTGTCAACATATCTGTCATTTCGGTCGGTCGTACGCACAAGAACAACAAATGAGATCGAAAACTGAACACAAGCATAATGTTAATTGTACAAAAATTAATATTTACATAATATGGGTCATACATCTAGTTGCGGACCCTCTTCGGGCGTATTTCACGGGTGGCCCCTGCCCTCGTCCGATGGACCATCTGCTGGTGTGAGTACATCAACGGGTCTGGCGCCCGAACTACCCTAGAGGTGTGGCGAACTCCAGTTGTGTCGGTTGGGATGATGGAGGCACATCATGGAGTTGTGAAGCCCTAACGGAGACCTGGCTGGGAGCGCCCTCTAGCTGCGAAGATGTACCATTGTCTCACGGAAACACGATCTCGTCAACTGAGTAGTCCGCGACCTCTATCCTCTCCTGCGTGGCTAAGTGTCTCACCTCCCAACCAAACAGTAAGACCCGTATTTAAATATAATGCAAATGCAAAATGGTAACCAACCTGGTCATTGCATCCGAATAGATGTCCCCTGTGCTCCTGTCCCACGAACGCATGGAACTGAGGTCCCGTTCCAACAAATTGACGTTAGTTTAAAAATCAGTTAGAAATGAATAAGCTCATGTGAGTTGTAGAGGTGTACGTGCGAATTTAGTAGGGGTACTCCTGGCATGCAACTGAAACAACTGCAAGTTTTTCCAACAGCCACAGTGTTTCCTGACGTATAAAATAGAATCGTTGCCGACAGTCCTGTTGTCAAACAAATAGCCAACAATATTATTGTAATAGACCGCACTATACCCGATTGCACTGTCGGTTATATTTGCCAGTGCCACGGTTGTGCACAAAATATTTAACTCATGCAGCTAGTAAAATATTATGTGATATGGCTGTCGGCAAAGGATATGTTACATGTGACAGTCATGTTGGAAATTGTCAGCTCAACGTCAAGAGGGCTGTCCAAGCTACACACCATGAAGCTAGCTGAAATATTGTAATTGCCTTAATCTGTTTTATGTGTACATAAATGTATATTACATTATACATTGCAAAATAAATAGTTTTACACTATCACATCTAAACTGTAGAATGAAATTAAGTTTAAAATATAATCAACTCTAAAGTAAGTATGTAAACACGCGAGACATAGGAATTGAACTAGTACAAATAGCCTACGAGGGTGTTTTTTATACGACCTACGCAGAGCTATTTAATTAACCAGAAGTGCATCATTTTGTGACTATTTTTATGGACATAAACAAGTTGATTTTGAGAAACATTAGACCGACATCTATCTTGTTGGAATGCTAACAGGCCTCAAAGCCCAACGTCATGATAAGAATCAGTCTTTCAGCCTGGCCCATATAATTATTTGTGCCCTAATTAGCCGCCTCGCACGTATTGCATATAACACCTGTATTGCCCTGCCGCCGCCGCAGATCACAATTCACAAAGCTTCACAAACCGGCTTACCCACTCCCTTCGAGCTTTCCTTTTCCAATAACATCTGAGGCCGGCGATCGTGGGTGGTGACGAGGGGAACCTGTGGTGTGCGCCTGGACTGTCGCAGTGGCGTCATCTTCAAGACGCTCAAGGCCAGGGCTGCATTGTCGTCAACTAGATTGACATGGAGTTGCGAGGCGCGGTGGTTGTGCTCTCATGGCTTCCAGGTAGTCCAGGATGACAGCAAGCGATTCCTTCCTCCACCGCCACATGTAAAAAGTACCCTACTACTTAATGAATCCTCTCCTCACCGAGTGATCTTTCTTTTCTAAAATAATCAGATTCAATATATGGACAGATGCATGCAAGGTTCTGATGTGGAGTTACCAGGACGACCACGCATTATTCCTTGTGTAGCCAGATAAGTACATATATTTTTTTTCATTGTGATAATTTATAGATCTTATGTAAGCATTTGTTGTTTCAGGTGTAAACAGGGCAATGTTTCATATAGCCCTTCGTCTCTAGAGTTTAGCAGGAATGACTGTAAGATTCCTTTTGTTTTGTTAGATGAGTAAATTGGTAAGTACATAAATAGCTGTTCATTCTTTTTTGTTTGTTTCATTCAAGGTTAGCACGAGGACAGAAGTGCTGATGCCGTTGAAACATCGATGTGCTTGTTCTGATGGCGGAAGGAGCGAAATGCACGTGTCATGTAAAGACTGAACGCATGTTGTAATGTTGAGGGTGCTACGTCTGCATATTTCATAGTCTTCGGACTTGCAGCAGCTATGTCATGTACTGCTTATTAAAATTGATGGAAGCTTGTGGATAAAATTTGCTATTATCCACACCGACTCAACTTATGGATGTAAACTGTGAGCATGAAAATGCATGAATCTGGGATCATGGATACAAGAGCATATAGATATACAACAATTGTTATATATACAAAAGCGGTAGCCCTATTCTGCGCTTGAGTGTAGAATAGGTTATTCTACGCTCCAATCATCCCCCACGTAACCGATCATAAAACCGCGCGCCCCATGCAACTGACAGTAAAATTGCGCACACCCTAAGCAACCTTGTTGTGCCTTTTACTGCATCACTACAAGAGATTTACTGCTATGCGCACACCGCACACCCTAAGCAACTTTGTTGTGTCTTTTACTACATCACTACAAGAGATTTACTGTCATGCGCACACCCTACGCAAGCTCGTTGTGTCTTTTATTGTATCACTGTAAGAGATTTATTGTCATGCTGAGCGCAGAGGGGCGGGTGGAGAGAGAAGCATGGGTTAATTACAATCTTCGAACGAGAATATCTTCTAAACCATTTATCCTATTTACAATCTGTTTGAAGCGTTTTGCTGAAAAAAATATGCTTAACAAAAATAGATCCATGATAAATATATTTTAACTCTGTAAAAAATAAATTATTGCACCGAAAGTTCGGGTTTACTGTACCCAAGCTAATCAATTACTGCACCGTCTAAGCACGATGCAACCGATCGTAAAACCACGCCCGTCCCTCAATCCACCACCCCACCCCCTCTTCCGCTGCTCTCCTTTTACTGCAGCACTATAAAAGATTTACCTTGACTTTATTGTGTCTTTTACTGCAGCACTACAAAGATTTACTGCGATCTCATTGTCTTTTACTGCAACCTCCTTGTGTTTTTATTGTAGCACTGCAAAAAAATGATTGACTACAACCTCGTTATGCATTTTACTACAACACTACAAAAAGATATTTTACTATGACCTAGCTGTGTTTTATTATTGTAGCACTACAAAGAGATTTACTGTTACGGTGAGCGCAGAGGGCGTGGAATCATGACCCGAGGAAAAAAATCGCTTAGGTGTGATGGGCAGTAAAAAATGTATCACGATTATTTTTCTCACCATTGCAAGTTACTGTCACACGTGTACGGATCGTGGGACCATGGCATGAAAAAAGCAGTATGCAAATGAGATAGTCCGGTAGTAAAAATGGTATTAGAATTACTTTCACATACACTACCTATTACTGTCGATATAAGGGAAGAAGATCGGGCGTGCAATGTTTACTACATCACTATAAGAGATTTACTGCAACCTCCTTCTGCGTTTACTGCACCGTTTCAAGAGATTTAGTGTGACCTCACTTATACTTTTACTGCAGCAATACAAGAGGTTTACTGTGGCTTCCTTGTGCTTTTACTGCAGCGCTACAAAAATTTACTGTGATCTTCTTTTTTTGAGGTATTACTGTGATCTTCTTGTTCACTTACCACGCCTTTACAGGACAAACACTATCACACTCAATATTACTGCACTTGCCTTTACTGCGTCTTCAACGAAGATTTACTACCAAGCTGGGTGCAGAGGGCAGGTCGAGAGAGAAACATGGGTTAACAGAGGTAGGAGGTGGTGGGTTTTCTTTGACCAGCGTTTGACCAAGGTAGGATGTGGGTTTTGACCCACGTAAGGTGGTGGAGTGTAGAATAACTTATTCTATGCTCGGGTGCAGAATAGAGCATATATATATATCATTAACCTACAATGTTGTCATAAATTTGCATTTGCTTTAGAAAATTGCTCTTAAACAGGTCTGTGATAGTGCTATCATATATCAATAATCTATCACTAATAGTACTATCAAAGTTCAGTAAGGCCCATGTTTGTTGGAACTGTTTGTCGACACCATGTATCACCAACAGTTCTGGCTGTTGGAGATACGTTTTGGCAACAAGGCTGGCGGAGAAGAAGTCTAATCTTTGACAAGCAATGCCGAGAAGGCATTACCAATAGTGGGCTGTCAGTGAAATAGATAGCCGACAGTTTAAGACTAATTTGCAAGAGTTTTGGGTTGTTGTTGATTTCAACTATTGTAGTGTACATGGTGCCAGGAGGACCCACCAGGGACGTCTGGGTGCAGAGCTGTGGTCGTGGCCGTCGGGCGCGATGTACTGTGGCTCACCGTCAACGTACTTTGTCGACACATGACGGTGCGTCAACCATGTCACTCGGCCTTTTACAAGACGTGAGCTCGCCGACACACCTACCATAGTCCTGGAGTCAGACCATAGCCTCTCTCAACTCATTGAAGGTCATGTCGAGGCGGTTCGTCATCTGGCCTAGAATGGAGCTCGCCTCCACATGCACAACACATCCGAGATCACTCCGTTACGCATGAAGAACAAGTTAGAATGCAAAAACATTACAAGTAAAGAAATACTACAGTCCATTCACTACGTACCACACGGTGTTATGAAGAGTCTGGCTGCATGGAGTAGGTGTCGATCGTCTCCGCGACATGTGGCTGTGGGTCGTCCATGACCCGGATGTGACCACTCTCATCCGAGTGTTGTACCACTCGATGTAGTTGTGGTACGTGTGGTGGTTGTACGGGGTAGCCTCCTGGACCACGTCATCCAATGCATGTACCCACGTCTGCACCCACGGCTCGATGAGAAGTGCCCAGGATGTGGTACCTGGGACACCCTTCCTGGTGTGCCCGCGGAAAGCAACATGACAAAAAATGTTACTACACAGGGAAAACAATTAAGAAGAATCTGTATTCAAGATAAACTTATTCGTGGACATTCAGCGGCATTGGTTCTACCTAGGGGATCAAGACCTCTTTCCGTAGACCGAACTGCCTCATCACCCGGTGGACGGAGTACGCCTCCATGTACACGTTGTACACCAAGCAACTTCGTGTGAGCCAGTAGGCAAAGTCTCGTGCGCAATGTTTGGTGTAATATCCTAATTTTCTGAGTTTCAAAACCTTTTTTAGTAGTTTAGTCCCTTGGAAAATTTCACCAATTTTATTTGAATTTAATAAAGCTTAAATGAGACTTTCAAATGTCAAAATAACTTAATGTGACTAATATGAACATCAATCCGTTTGCTTCTACCCAAACTTCTCGCTTTTGGCTCATTCTCGCCCGCAGCCCGCTTTCTCTCTCCTGCCCGCTCTCCCACGCCTGGTCCCATCTGTAGGACACACGCATGTCGCACGCGACGCTAGCTCACCCTAGCCGCACTCACTGACATGTGGGCCCCACTCGGTTATTATTCATCATCCACGACACAGATTCCTCTCTCTCTCCTTCGACGTGCCACTACCGCCATAGCCGAGCCAGACTCCACCTTCGGGGCTATTTAAAGCCCAAGGATCTTCATTTTCGCAACCCAAGCCACGCCTCACCTTTTGCTGTAGCCGCCTTTGCCCGAGTCACCGCCTAGCATCGTTGCCACCGCCTTTTTCCTCGTCTCCGGCCGAATGACTTTGTCTTCGTCACCGCCGTTCCGGTGAGCCTCGTCGTCGATGGTCACACCATCGGGACCGCCTCGATGACCGTATCTCGGATCCACCCTCACCTTCACTAGAGCGCCACCCTATCCCGTTCGTCGTCGAGCCCTAGCCATCGCTTAGATCTCGCTGCTGGCCACCACCGTCCACCTCCGGCCACCATGTGTACCCCATTGTTGGCCCTTTCAGATTGTGAACCATAGAGGAGAGGTTGCTTACCAGTTTGAACTGTCACAGTCGTTAGCAGGAGTGCATGATGTCTTTAATGTCTCGCAGTTGAAGAAATGTTTTCGTGTGCCAACCGAGCAACTCCCTTGGATTCAATTGAGCTGAAAGAGGATCTCACTTACAAAGAATAACCAGTCAAGATTTTGGATGTGGCAGGACGTTTAACTAGAAGTAAGACCATCCATTTTTGTGAAGTTTAGTGGAGTAATCACTTAGAGAGTGGAGCAACTTGGGAGCGAGAAGAAGAGCTGAAAGCCGAGTTTCCTAGTTTTTTCTCCAGCTAGCCTAAATCTCGAGGTAAAAATCCATTTAAGGGGGGGTTTGTAACATCCCAAATTTATGAGTTTCAAAACCTTTTTGCATAGTTTAGTCCCTTGGAAAATTTCACCAATTTTATTTGAATTTAATAAAGCTTAAATAGAACTTTCAAATATCAAAACAATTTAATTTGACTAATCTGAACATCAATTAATTCCAAAACAATTTTATTTGACTCATTTGTGCTTGGGAATATTTTCTAGATTTTTATGGAATTTTTCTGAGTTCATTTGCTATTTTTAAATTGCTATTTGGATTTTCTGGTATTTCCAAAATGCAAAACCTATTTAAATCTCAAGAAAATTCTTTGGGCCGAATTTCTTTCACTCTGGCTCAAACTTCTCGCTTCCGGCCCATTCTAGCCTGTGGCCCGCTTTCTCTCTCCCACCCGCTCGCCCACGCCCGGTCCCACCTATCGGCCGCACAAGTGTCATGCGCGACGCTAGCTCACCCTACCCACACTCACTGACATGTGGGTCGCACTCGGTTACTGTTCATCATCCCTGACACGAACTCCTCTCTCTCTCCTTCACCGTGCCGCTGCTGTAGCCAAGCCGGACTCCACCTCCTAGGGCTATTTAAAGCCCCGAGGATCTTTGTTTTTGCATCCCGAGTCGTGCCTCACCTTTTTTCTCTAGCTACCTTCACCTGAGTCGCCGCCAAGCGTCGTTGCAACCGTCTTCTTCCTCGTCTCCATCCGAACGACTTCGTCTTTGTCGCCGCCGTTCCGGTGAGCTCCGTCGTCGATGGTCACCTCCATCGGGACCGCCTCAACGAGTGCATCTCGAATCTGCCCTGATCTTCGCCAGAGCGCCACCCTAGCCAGCACTTAGATCTCGCCACGGCCACCACCGCCGACCTCTGGCCACTGTGGGTACCACATTAGGTTCCCCGTCCACCAGCTACCCGAGGCACACCTCCGCTTGCTCTGCTGCAGCCTAGAACGTCGGTGACCATCGGACCTTGAGCCTTGCCGCCGTCAAGTTGACATGGAGGCCAGGTGTCAGCCACGTGCACAACATGTCAGTGCCACCTCAGCTCCACGCATACGTGTCCGCCACATTAGCACTGCCTTAGCATGCACCCGCAAGCGCATCAAAAACAATCCACGTGGACTTGGTCCACAGTAAACCTAGCCTCTGACAGGTTCATTGGTCCATAGACCCGTGAGCCATAGACCAGTAGACCCGGTCCATAGACCGTGGGTCCCACCTGTCAGCCTCTATTCCCTACTTTTCGTATTTTCTTTTAATTCCAAAATTCATTACTGATGCAATATTTTATAATTTCCTTTAGAAAGAAAATTCTGAAAATTCAAAATAGTGTTTTCTTTCTCTTTTTCTTAGATTTAAATCTTTCAAGAGACCGTTCTTCCCCATACGAACCCCAATTAAACCCATTCAAGTTTCTAAATTTGTCTAAATTCAAGCCCTACCTTCCTGAGATTTTTTTAAAATTTTTGGGACTTATTTGTTGCTCTGTTTTGTATTTTATTTGATTTTTCGCTTTAGTTTGCTAGTAGATATTGACACTTCAAGAGCTTTCGAGGAAGGAGGAGTTGATCAAGCTCAAGACCAGTACAAAGACTTGTTTCAAGGTAAGTTGTACATTTGACCATGTTGAACCCAGTTTTCAAAAAAATTACTTTGATTCAAACTATTGCATTTTATTTTAAGTATTTAATTCTTTAAATGTTTTGGGATTAGCCATACACCTACTTGATTATATCCACCTTGCTCATTATATTAGCTTGATCTTTTGTCACCCTAGTCTGGTTAATTATTAGTTGGTATCATTATAGCGCCAACGTAGGTTGGTTAGTTACGAATAGTCTGGTTAGCCGTGCAACGGGTTATCGATATCATTTTGAGTTGCAAAACTAAACCTGACTAAGTGAATATGGAATGCTTTGTGGAAAGTTGTGTGCAATATGTTGTCACTCGTTGATGGTATGTGTTGCATTTAACCAATAGGGTGGAAAAAGATTTGGACCGAGGCAAGTGGATGGAATTGCGATATGGTGGAGCTGTGTGCGTTTGAGAAAATATGAATGTGATAGTTGGTAGAAATTGGCAGTCTCACCTTGGTCATTTAAATACTTAACTCTGTGCACCATTGAACTGAGCCACAACTGTACGACCATATATCTGGTATGGGGCATGCCTAACTTAGTAAGCTACGGAGTCTTGACATAGACTACTCAGGCAAATAGGTTAAGCTATGTGCCAGGGTGGAGGTGTGATTATGTATGTGTGACGATTCACATTTACGAGAAGTTTGTCGTCTCCTGGTCGAACGATGTGCGTCAGACCAAATCACTTCGTCGGGGTTGGTACGATGGTAAAACACACCAGGAGGGTCAATTGTCAAGATGAAGTCTAGGAAAGCTTTTGTTATAATTGGTGTTAGCTACAGTGGTTATATCTTGTGGGTAAAGTGTACAAACCTTTGCAGAGTGTAAATCAATCTATTCGAATAGCTACGTCCGCGGTCATGGACAAGCTCGGGGGTTTTACACGAGGGGTAGATTTTCATAAAAACACTTGGCAAGGGACAGCTGTGTGGTTAAACTCATATGGCTGTGTTCTTTTGTGAAAATAATTATTAAACTATTATTGTTTATTTATTTTAAATTATGCTTTCAATCTATTATTTTTATTCAATTGCAAACGTTGCTTATTGCAAAATAACCATAGAAGCCACTTCCTTTGGAATAAGCCACTATCTATAATTGCATTCTGTAGTACAACTTGTTGAGTACTCAGAGTACTCATTCTTCTATAATCATTCAGCTGAAGTGGAGGAATCTTCACCTATTTTCGAGGAGTTTTACGAGGATGGTGATCGCTACCTCTTGACCTTAGTCGGTTGCCTATGGCAAGTCGATGGGTTCTCACTAGAGTTGTTTCCGTTCCGCTGCCGTTTCTTTATTTAGTGTCAGCCCTGTGTGGTTTAATAAGTATAAACTCGACCATAAGGTTACAACCATTATTTATTAATCAAATTAGTTGTTTATTCTTGTATTTGTCTTGTGTGGAATGATATTCATCTATATTTACACTGTGTGCACTAGCGTGATCTTAGACTAGTGCATTATACACAGACGATCCAGATTTGCATATTTGGGTCCCGACATTAAGGTTTTGTTTGTTGTAACTAAGGTTGTGACATACAGTCGATATGCCTTTGATAACATCTTTGCCGAACCAAGGAGTAGAAGGATCTCGAATTCTCTGTGCTTCCCACACTAGTCCATGAATAATTAGTGTACACAATTAAACAAAAGATGATAGTAAGTCAATATCACATATTTTATTCATATTATCAAAGTTTATTACAAAAGGGCACCAGGTCAAAAGAAAAGTACAACAGAAAGTGTAAATATAATAGTAGGCCACACGGCACGCCACAGACAATTGTTTGGGGGCGCAACCTGGTCGTCCAAATCCTCACTAGCAACGAAGTACTTCTCTGATCAACAATTATTCAAGCAAGATGTGTACGAAACGTACTCCGCAGGTTACGCCTAATAACAGAATTATAATGCATGTAGGTATAACAAAGGAAGGCTTATATGGTTGAATTTGCATAAAGCGACATTTTAGTTTAAAAATATTTACTAAGTTCCAAAACAGTTATTCTATATCTAAAATCATTTTTTGATTTTAAATTGTCAAGTTTTATAGTATGATAACCCCCATATATTTATAGTGAAGGATACCATCCTATCACATAGCTAACCGCCTAATTTCCCATAAGGATTAACCATTCTAAACCATTTGTGTCAAAATTATTTTGAAATCAAATCCAAAGTCTAATCTGTGAAAGGCTTTGCACAACATGTCCATGACTGTGAACACGACTATTCAAATAGTTTTACACTCCGCAGAGGTGGTACAACTTTACCCACAAGAGATAATCGACTTATAATGTCGGCCATGACATGTTTCCAAAGGCGTGCGACTAAGCGATTATCACAAAAACTTTACAATGCTCCATCCCAAAGCAATCACGCCCGCTAAGATTTCACCGTTGTTGGGCCACCAGCCTAGCCGAAAGTCTCCCTCTTGTGCCAAGTGGGAATTTATATCTATCCGACACCTACACATCTAAATGGCACAACTAGCAGTGGAATGTTGTAAATTATTTAGCCAAGTCTGTCCCATACCAGACTTGTAGTAGTGTGGAATGACTTTACAATCTTGGGCGACTTTCAATAAAACACTGGTATCGATCATTGAAATAAATCGATCTCGTGCATCAACTTCACCAGCCTAACATCGATTTCACCCAAGTCTAAACCAATTTTTATTTTATTTTTCTTTTTCAAAATCAATTATAAAATCCATGGCATACCAATGTCATAGACTTGTTTTTAAACCATAGTTGAAACTTTGGCTAAAATTCCCCAAATTGATTATTTTTAGTCTAAGCACGACTAGGCATATATTTTTCTCAAAGTTCCTAGTTCAGATAATTTCATCAACTAGGTTTCATCTAAGGTGACAAAGTATGTTTGATTCAATGACAAAGTTGGCTATACGATGGTATTGCGAATAACTATAATTTTAAAAATAGGAATTTAAATTAAATTGGATACAAATAAGCATGCAACAATAATTTAAAATAGAATTTAAATTACTGGGATAAAATATGATCACAATATGTAACTTGCCTTACTCAAAAGGTTGCTGGTTTGACTGATCGAAGAAATCGTGCTCTCCAGAGTCGTCGAAACCTATACGCGAAAACGAGCCAAATTCAACTAAACTTCAAATAAAAATCAAATGAAATCAAAATTTTATAATTTTTGTATATTTAGCTAGATTAGGATTTTATATGAATTTATAAATTTGAATCATTGGAATCGAAGCTCGGACGAAGGAGAATGAGCTCTCGAAAGTTTGAATTATGAAGAAAATACACTATTTACATTTTTCTTGAATTATGGAATTAATTTTCTAAAGGAAATTATATTTATTGCGCAAGCATGACGTCAATTACTGAATTTCTATTTTTGACATGATTAAATTTCTAAAGGAAATTCCTACGGTTACTAACGTGTGGGCCCTCAGTCCATAGACCGGGTCCACACGAATGCACTAGTCGACAGTGGGGTGGGCGCATAGTGGCTAGCGCCACACAGCTAGCCACGCCAGTGCACACGTGGGCGCTGATGAGGACTATGAAGCGGACATTGCACACACGTGGCTGCCACGTGGCAACTACATCACCTCGTTGTGGCGGCGGCGATTGGGACCAAATGGTCATTGGCATTACACGCCACGGCGACGGTCGCGAGTGTGCGCAAAAGGAAGAGCTAAAGATGGGGAACTTGGTGCGCATAGTTGCAACGGTGGGATGCAAAACGAGTGGCCGACGGTGAGGAAGAAGGTGGTGGTGCGGTTTGGGAGTTGACGGCATGGCGCTCCGGTGATCCTCCAGCGACGAGACGGTGTGTACGGCATAGAACGTACGACGACGATGCTCCCCGTGTAGACGATGAGGTCGAAGCTCCACTGGTGGCAACAAAATCGGCAGTGGGGCTCCTCGGGAACCGTCGGCTTCAAACTCAAATTCCAGCGAGGTGGAAGGGGGTGAGAGGCTAAGGCTTTGGTGATAGCACGAGGGAAGGATTGCAAAGGGGTGCTCCCTTTTAGAGGGCAAGGGGATGGTCGAGGAGGGATATCATGCACGAGCTTTAACTCACCGACGATGGAAGTGGCCATTCAGGCGAGGATGCAACGCCTAGGTGAATGCAGAGGATGGAGTGGAGATCGTGGGCTTGATTGCACACGATTTTGAGTGGAAACAACCGCGTTAATGTGTGCTCTAACGGCCGAGAATGGCAGCGACGTAGGCATGAAGAGGTTAAAGACGAAGCTAACAGGTGTGGTCAGGTGACAGCGAGAGAGAGTGGACGGGAGGGGCTGACGAGCGGGCCCGGGGTGGAGCGAGAGGAGAAGGGGCATGGGAGTGGGCCAGCGCTGGGAAATGGGCCGCAGGTGCGAAGGGAAAGAGAGAAAAAGTCGTGGGCCGGAGGGAAAAAGAAACGGGACGGGGAAAATAATTCGGCCCGATAGCATTTTTTTGATTTTTGAGAGTTTTTTATTTATGAAAATTGCAAGAATTCAAATAGGCTTTTAGAAAATAGCAAATAGAGTTAAAAATTCACAGAAATTCCCTGAATTATTTTGAACTTAAAAAAAATTATTTCTAACTTAAATTTGGTATTTATATTTGTGAATAAATTATTTTTTGCTTCAAAATAATAGGAAAAACCCTTTAAAAAAATTCAAAAAATCCAAGGAAATTTTGTTAAAATTTCTTTTTAACAGAAATAAAATTTTGGGATGTTACATATTGCCAAAATAAATATGGCCAATTTAGATCATTTAGGATTGTTATAATCCAACAGGTCATTATCTTTTTATTCGGGAGTTACATTTACTTTGGGTAAATAATATGGTTGTCAATGGTGATGTGGTTTCTATACCACCCCGACCCGACCGAGAGCCCAGAATGTCACCACTATACTTTTTCACTCTGAATTTAAACCATTATCACTATCAATTTTAGCAACCCCTTCCTAATCAAAACCCTACAAACAAGTTGTCCTAAAATAGGTAAATCAAGAAAACATAGCTTGGGACCTCGATTAGAGTTTTAAATGGTTGGCTTTATAAGTTGGGGGTTGTGGCGCACGACAGAAGGGTAAATCCCATCTATTTACTACATCCATTCTTTTCTACTTGTCGTTTTGGACATCGACACGATCTCTAATACACAACTTTGACCATTACTTTTTATATAGTAATATGTTAGTAAAATTTATTAAAAATATGATAATATGAAAGTATTTTTTATGACAAATCTAGTAGTATAATTTTCACATGACCAATTCAAATACTTTTGTCTATATTAGCCGTCAAAGTTTTAAAAGGTTGACTGCATGCATTATAAAACGACATCTTAAAAAAAATTAGAGGGAGTATTGTATACGGGCACATAAATTGAATGAAATGTTTAGGTAAATATCCACAAAATTGGTCTGAAGGCTTGATTTACAAAAAAAAAAACACACCTAAAACAACCAAACAAGATTCAGTATTGCTAATTATCAGTTGCGTGAAATTTTCTTATCTCTCAATCACCTAAAATTGCATTGTACTAAGCTTAAAATTATATACTAATTAAGCAATGTGCAAATTAGCACAACTTTACCGAAACTTTTAGTTCTATTTATTTTTGTATTTGTAGTGTTCACCTAGGTTTACTTTATTTTTGTCTAGGTTAGAAAATTTTGCTCTTTGTATTTTGCTGGAGTTAAGCAAACTTAAATCCATTCTTTTTTGTCTACGTTAGAATAAATCTTTGTTTCATTATTTATCTATAGCTAGGTGAGGGGTGGGTTATATAAAAAGTGAGGGGTGTGGTAATAGTGATTAGATCTTTTTCTCCATGACAACATCTTTTTTTTGAGTAAATTTTACTTTAGACCATATAATCTTATCATAGTTTTATTTTACACCACACTTAGCAAGTCTTTTCACTTTGCACCACCTTTTCTTACCATATGTTGCATTTTACATCTTTTGGTGCTCGCCGACAGTGAACGGCAAGGCGGGAGGCGGCGGCGAGGCACAAGATAGAGAGAGGGGAGCTAGATGGAGCTAGGAAATAGATCAAAAGTGGAGAAGAATAACTGGAGTATCGCCGACGGCGGCCATAGCAATGGCGGTGACGCCAAAATGGTTCTTTCTCTATTTTTCGGGTTGCCGCCACATCGCCGGCCGTGTCTCCCTACCAGCAAGCTTTCTACACACCTCCCATGTTTTCCTCTCGCTGACATGACGTTCTCTTGATACAAAGTGAAACAAAAGGTTAGAAGAGATGGTGCAAAGTGAAACAAAATGTAAGAAGAGGTGATGCAAAGTGAAAATATTTACTAAGTGAAACATGGTAAGATTATGATCTAAAGTGAAATTTACTTTTTTTTTTTCTAAAGCTCAAGATGTAAACAAATATAACGCGGGATAAGCTTAACAAGGATTTAGCGATGGTGGCATACCACCTCCATGCTCCAACATCCAACGGCTGACATGCATGTATCCTTTAAAAGGAAGAAAACGCAGCACATGTTAATCATGAAGCTATAGCTTTCATTATTTATTTATGACCGATTGATGTGAAACCGCCCCGCGATGTGTCTCCATCTCCACATTAATTAAGTACAGTTGACACCCCCCAAAAACAATTAAAAACAAAACTCTGCTGTTACTGTTACTGTTTTACTTCTGTTCAATGTTGACATTGTTCAGCGGCTGGGTACGTAGGAGTGCAACATTCTTCGCGCCGTTTCAACAAGGCAAAAAAAAAAAAAGAAAGAGAAAATATCGGCCCAGCCGGTTCCGTTTCTGTATATATGTTTCCTAGTTCCACCCCACGGCCCACACAGTACCTCACCACCGCCAGGTCCACCCGCGTGAAATATTTCGGCGTTCGATTTTGCGCGTCGTCGGTTAGTTTTGTTGCGAGTTTTTTGCGATACGATGGCACCGCCGGAGATCAACGGCCGCGACCACCTCCTCGAGAGCGGCCTACTGGCCACCGGCAAGACGGCGACGGAGGAGGAAGAGAAGTCGGGGCGGAAGAAGTCGGAGACGTCCCTTCTGCGGCCGCGGCCGATGGTGCGGCGCGCGGTGGCGCAGCTGCAGGAGGTGTTCCTGGGCACGAAGCTGTTCCCGCTCTTCTCTGCCGTCCCGCTCGCCGTCGCTGCCGAGTCGCTCCGCCTCGGCCGGGTACGTGCGTACGTCTATAATTACATAAGCACAGTAGTGCATAGTACCGCACCGTACGAATATACGTTCTTCGATTCCTTAATTTGTGCGTGATTGCAACGTTTCTTTGAGGAAACTAGCTAGCTAGCCTTGAGTCCGGACTCCGGAGTAGAGATGAGCCGTATGTGGTGACGGCGGTACGGAGAAGGAGCACCCAGTTTTGTTCCCTGTCACCTTCTTCAAGTGTCTCGCCAAACACCTCTCTTCGCTAACTGTCTCGATCTATACACCAGAGGATAGATAGCACGGTTCCCCTCAACCGCGCATGGTTTGTGATCCAAAACCTCCTCAATCTTCTCAGGGCTCTTACCCGTTGTCGATCGATTCTGATCATAGTAGAAAATGGGGAAGATTGGGATGAAAGCTGAATCACGCGTAAAAATAGTAGAATGGATCGAACTTTCCACATGACTCGGCCGTCTTAGTCGGAGTGACATCAATGTACGCATGGCGAAGCCTCCAGATCGATCTTGATGTAGTGTGGTGGTGTTAGATGTACTTTCTGCGCTAGTGCTTCCAAGTCAAACTGTCTCCAGCAGCCTCCAGGGAGAAGCATCTCTGGATTGTACTTTTCTTTCTTTCTTTTTTTGCATCTGAACCCATCGGCTAGAGGACATTCCTGTACTTTGTTTGTAGTAGCCATAGTTCCTTTCAGGGTTGCAATTAAAGAAGGCGACCATTGGACAGGTTTTGTCCTTTCTATTGTGCTCATCATTTGGCTAGCAAGGTTGGTTAGCAATAGTGCATAGTTTTCGCCTTATATCATGATAGTATATGGTTGGCATTTGGTGTATGGTTTGTATCTTCAGGGGTCCAACAGTGCATGATATGGACTGGTAGCATTATGGTTTCCACTAGATCCACCCATTGGATGTGGTATGGTTTTGTCCACTTGTTCTTGTAGGTTAATTTCATGCCGAGCATACCATAAACAAATTTGAAGGATACCTAGTGCTAATGTGTTATGCTCAGAATTGTTCAGCTATCTGTTGCATGTGGGGATGCAGGGGGGAGTAGTTCCGCTGTAACCTGCAAGTAGTTAGCAAATGCCAGACATGTAGTTGACAGTAGGTAAGCAGTGGAAATGGTGTGGTGGGTGAGGTAGCAGGATATATAGCTACACCAGTAAACTAAAATTGTTCTCTTAACTTAGAAGTTCGCAACTGCCCAATAGCTAATTATAGTTTGGTAATGGAGCTAGTAATTAAGCAAAGCAGCAGGATAAGCCACCGATCATTTAGTTTGAATTGGACGTTCCTTGACAAACAAGAGTGAGAGCAGGAGGTCTAGAAAATTAAGTCATGTGAACACCACGGATCTTTTTTTGGTACCAATTTTATAGAAATTTTGCAGCGGTAAGTACAATCTCCCTCGGAATTCTGTTAAATTCCCGCTTACCAAATGGATGCGCCACCATAATTTGCATTTAGCTAGATTCTGCGTATATTTGTAGAGAAAAAAGGATCGTTGTGGTTGTATGCCATTGCACTTACAGCTCTGCCCTTTGTCGTTAATGACCGCATCGAGATATTTTGAAGTGGCTCCTGTCGTAGTGGAGGGTCAAGAGAGTTGCCTGGCTGATAGCTTCTGGTACAACAAACGGGCACGCGAGTTGTATATAGCGGCAGCCTGCACACATGTCATTTGCACGGACTCGGGAGTAAGATTTTATTTGACAAGCGAATAGGACGTACATGAAAAAGTGTTCTACAGCTGCATCAAGCCGTTGAACTGTACACCTTCTTGTCCTTGTCACTACTGCATCGTTTTGCAGACTTGTACAAGAACTAGATCCATTGATGTCTCAGTGGATCTCACGCTGACCTAAGCATTTTGGCATTTGGTACTATCATCCTGACCGTTGGATTTTAGGTATGGGTTTTAGGTTGGATTTTTTGTCGGTACTGTAGGCTAACTGGTTACCACTACTAGGAATCGGTTTTTTCCTTGATGGATTTTGTCATTCCTGATGGCTCCGCACGCCAGGAAAAGACCGATTCCTGGTAGTGGAAATCAATTGGTCTATTGCGACATGTTTTTTAAAACATATAACGATATATTTTTGTCTGATTATTTTTTTTATGGGACTGTCTATTCATATGTTGTTTGAAATTTTCTTAAGTTTAAATCACTTGTTGTGACCATTGGATCAATATCTAGTTATATGACACACCAATCTTTATACAAATCCAATGATCACAACAAGTGACTTAAACTTAAGAAAATTTTAGGCAACTTAAAACTAGTAAAATCATTTTTTTATATCATTCATCAAGGTTTAAGATAAAACACTATAGATCCTTCAGCCCATCATTTCCATGTTGAGAATATTGCGATGAAGACTTCCTTCCCTTAACCCGACATGTTTTTAGTCCTTTATCTAACAGAGAGGCGAAAAATGATTACAGTAGAAATTGGAGGCATGATACACACGAGTACTTAAAAACGCGTATGACGTGGGCGGGTATAGTTGAGAACTGTATAGATTAGCAGTACGGTCAATCAAGGCGTAATAATCTAGTTTAGAAGGAATTTTGTCAGCATGACTCCTGATGATTAAGTATGTCCACATGTTCCACCTTATGCTTCTTGTTCGCAAACGATAGAAGCTTCTCTCAAGCTTCACGGTAGTAGATCTGCCCCTAACTTATCTACGAGAGTTTACATTAATTCTTGCAAGCTTGGTGGAAGATCTCACACGCCGTTGCTTCTTTGAGGGTGAAAGCGGAGTAGAAAAAACATAGAAACTGTGACAGCGGCAACAGAAGTTTCCAGCAGCCTTAGAATAGTATCCGATCAGATCTCATGGGATATACCACAAGCTCATAACAATAGTAAAAACCAGATAAAAGAAATCTAGTGGAGGAACACGTTATATTCCATTTATTACGAGCATGGCGCCACCTTTCCAATTAACATAGTCTGCACTAATTAGTCGGGCTAGGAAAGATGAACAGGAGGATCACCAGTTTGCATGCTGCCATGTGCTGGTGCTCTCCTAGGAAAGAGACCGACAAGCATGGAGAATTTTAACAGTATTCGCTTTCACAAACCTATCAACTGTTCCATCAACATTAGTCCCAGAAACTGGAAAAACTAGAATTAGTACTACCCGGCCAGCAAGGGAATCGTAGGAAGCTCCGTGTGGGCTGTGGCTATCGATTTCTTGTGAAGTTGTGACCCCCTGCTCTTGACCACTCTTGTTTGCTTGACAGATCAATGCGTTCCATTATACCGTCTGATAATGCGTACAACTGTGTTAGTTCATATTGCATTTGTAGCATTTGCAATCGGTACATTCTATGTAATGAGCGGATTGCTTTGTGGGGGTGTAGTATTCTAGTTACCTGTGCACGGATATTGTTTGATGAATTACCTCCAAGAATTCATAGATCAAGAATGCACTGTTTGCACACTAAGGAGTATGGACATGAAAATTATAATGGATGGGTCCACCCGAGAAAATTTCTGCGTTTTTCTTACTTAGTATCTTTGCTGTAATTTGTTCCTTCACTGTTAGATTTTCTTGTCATTGCCCTTATGGTGAGAAATTGTATCGGTAGGCTTGGGTGTTTGCTTTCAGCTTCATAGGCCTGGCTCCGCTTGCAGAACGTGTGAGCTTCCTGAGCGAGTAATCTCTCAATCCCTTGTCACATTTGTGTGTCTACTTTTGTCTGGTTTCTGCCTTCTTTTATATATAGAAGGTTCGCTCTTCCGTCGCTGATCATTAGTCTGATCTCTCTTTGTGCAGACAGATTGCCAATGCCGCAGGACCAACGGGTAACTACAATCTCTAACTGCTGTTTCACTTTATTATGTAGAAAATGCATTCTGACAGGAAATTTAGCACATACTGCTAATCAAGTTAGTGCAACTTAATGGATCATGAGAGGAACTTTGTGCTCAAACTATCGAGGTACATATAGTGTATCACTATATGTTAAAATTGGGTAGGTGAGAAGTTATAATAGGGTTTTTAAGTGAAATTCATTTTGCTGATCAAATTTAAACTTCACTTGAGATAGCTCAACAAGATCATATCTTGTGATGTACAATCGCTAGTGATTAAGAAAAAAGTGGTAACAGAAATAACGTTTGGAAACATTAAAGTAACATTTCCTCCTTCTTAACAACCTCTGTATCCCCCAAGTTCGCCCTGAGCTATGAAGACTAGGGCAAAATAATCAAATACATGTGACACTCATTTTGCACAAAGATATTGTCCACTCAAATGGTTAGAGTTTCTCATGTTGACAAGCTCAATAATGGTAGTCAGCAGTTGCTACTGCTTACCTCTCTGTGTAGGAGTTGACAATACGCGCATGGCACTGGATATCAACTGACCTAAGGACCTAGGTGCAAAGTTAATATCATAGTACCGTTTATCTTAGGCATTCACTTCATTTATTTGAAATTTAATTAACTTCACAAGGATTCACAAAAAAATAAGTTCACTCTGATATTTCTTTTTGACAATTTTGAGTAATATTGAAAACAGAGAACTGGTCATTGAAAAGCACGTAGAAGTAATTTTGACTACACTAACAATCACGAAAAGCATTATCACTGTATGTTATTTAGAACCGATGCAGAGGACTCGTTATTCTTTTGCTCATGAATGTGCTTTTCTCAGTACAGCCCTTCACAGATTTTACTTGATAGTTCTCTATATTTGGAACAATTTTGCTTACAGCTGGTGGGCTTCTGAATGCAACCTGTGGGAATGTGCCTGAACTAATCATTGCACTGTTTGCTCTGCATAAGGAAAAGATGGAAATTCTCAAGTGGTCGCTTTTAGGTTCCATCTTATCCAATTTGCTCCTTGTCCTCGGTTCATCACTCCTCTGTGGAGGACTTGCTAATATTGGCAAGGAGCGTCCACTAGACAGGGTAAGAGCGCAGTTTAGTAGTACAATTGTATATCATCAGAACTCAGATATACAGTTTGTAACAATAACATGCGAATTTTCTGTGATATTCTTTGACAGAGACAAGCAGATGTAAACATAGGCCTTCTGTTGCTGGGAGTTCTCTGTCACATTTGTACTATAGTGTCTAAATACACCATTAGCATTGGAGATAACATAAGCTCATCAAGCTCAGTTCTAGAATTATCAAGATCAAGTGCAATTGTAATGCTCGTTGCCTACTTTGGGGGCCTCCTCTTCCAACTAAAAACCCATCGTCAAATTTTTGAGCATGAAGAGGTATGATGCTCTTTCTTCATAGGATGTTGGGAATGATGCCAAAAAATAATTTAGAGGCCAGAGGCAATTTTCTTGCTAGCAAAGTATATACAGTTAGCACTGCAAACAATATAATTTCTTCTATAGGATCTTCACTAAGGATGCTCAGAGCGATGTCAATTGTTGTAGACTTGTAATTAACATTGTGAGCAACTGGATTTTCTTCTCTAGGATAGGCAAACATTTTTCTCTTGGTTATCATATATGAAAAAACTTAATCTTACTATCTATACAAACATTTATCACTTAATATGCTATATATAGTCATGATGTTAGCTCTAACTGGGCAACCTTTTACTCATATTGAACTTTACTCAGAATTTTTGTTCTGGTTCTTTCTAATTCTTTGTATTGTTAGTACATCAACTATGTTTTCTTCATTTTTGAAGTAGAATTTCTGAATCTCCAAGTGTACGTTTTATGAAGTTGCACATAATGACAAGTGCATGAAGCAAATAGTTCTTTTGACACGTTTGAACATGGTGAACAGTAAAGTAATGTTTTTCGCTTATCTGATTGAACTCATCGTCTCACAATTAACTGGTGTGCCCAAGCATTGAATTTCAGGACAGTTCGGAAGGCAGCAGCAGCGACGATGATGCCACAGATGCATCAGTTATAGGATTTGCCAGTGCAGTGATCTGGTTGATAGGGATGACCGCAGTCATTGCTATGTTGTCCAATTACGTCGTGACTACAATTGAGGTAAAAAAAATGGATATTAAAGAAACATCAACGGCATTTCTAATTTTTTGAAGTTGTTTCCTTTTGATTGCTAAAAAATTCAGTGGGTTTGATATTGTGCTATCTTCTGTTGGTAGGAAGCATCGGAGTCATTGGGCATCCCAGTGAGGTTCATTAGTGTTATCCTACTTCCTATTGTTGGAAATGCAGCAGAGCATGCAGGCGCCATCATATTTGCTTTCAAGAACAAAATTGTAAGGTTGCATCGTATTTTTTGCTGACCAGTCGAGGTTATTCAAATTATTTGAGTTAATGGGTGCCATATATATGCATGTAGGACATCACCCTGGGAATTGCTCTTGGCTCTGCAAGTCAAATCTCAATGCTTGTGGTGAGAATTAAAAGATGCGCTCCTTGTTTGTCTTTTAAGTACGGTTACCTTCGGATTTGTTGATCAGGAGCTTACTTGTCATGACCAGGTACCCATAGTTTTACTTGTGTCCTGGATGATTGGCATCCCTATGGATCTTGACTTCAACCCTCTTGAGACTGGATCATTGGTCATGGCAGTAGTTACCACTGCATTTACACTTCAGGTAAGGAAAGAAGGGAGAAATGCATATTTACCACTAGCACAGATTACGGAAGCACACAAATTGATGTATATTATTCAAATACTCCGCCTATTTTCTTTTGGGGAAAGAAAGTGTAGGATGTATATATCTTATTTTACTATATTTTTTGCAGGATGAAAAATGGCATTACTTGAAAGGTTTCAATCTAGTACTTTGCTATGTTGTTATAGCAGTGTGCTTTTTCACCATGAAGGCCCTCCCAAGTAAGTACAGTAGTACTATTAATATGCTTATATAAGCTAATGCACCACTGGAAAGGAAGTTGTTCATATTCGAAGTAAATTTGGGGATTGATCGAACAGAGATATCCATAATGAAATATGCTTTAAGATCTGCACAGTTTTCTATTACATACGGCGGTGTATTATCTATGCATGTAAACAGTCATTTCTTTTACCAAATTCCTACTAATCATTCCTTTATCCATTTACTTTGGGGGTACCTTTGTTCAGCACCAAAGAAGGTAGTTGCCTGAGCTGCCCAAGGAAACGCCCCATGTTCTGAACCAAATCGAGAGGTCGGCGAGACATCTGAGTTGAAGGGTGTGTAGACCCGTGTTCGATCGAGCTCCTGCTCAAGCTGTTCAACATGCCGAGCTCACTTAAGCAACTTCACCACGATGCATTGTTCATTTGTTCGTTCTCCACAAGTGACGCTGACAAGATGGCAGGCACCTCGATCAAACGTTTTGTCCATCCTAGTGCGGTCTGTCTCTCCTTGAGAAAGGTCTTGAGGAAAATGTTGTAATTATGTTTTTTTTACCACACAAATTTAGTTACATCGATCTGGTACATCAGTGTATGTTGTTAGGCTCGACCAGTGGTACTATTATGCGCATATATATGACGCATGGCCCTGTTAAATCTGACATGTCTCGTATATACATACATATAGTCGACTGGACAATTTTTGGCTGATACGGCGTGGGGAATAGTGTCCGGCACTATTGCCGTGGAGCGTTGCCACCCCGCGCCACGGCAATAGTGCCCGGTTAGGGTTAGGGTTAGTAATTAGGTTAGGTTAGGTTAATTAGATAATTAGTTAGAGTCTGAAATTTAAAGGAATTTTAAAGTATAGCAAATGAGTTCAAAAAATTATGAAATTTTTTGTGTAGCCTCCTGACACCGTGTACTTGTTTGTGTAAATTTTTCATAATTTTATCCGTTCAGAATTGTTATCGCTACTTCGTATGACTGTCGCGTTCGTACGAATCAATAAACGTAGAAAATAAGCTCTAAAAAATTTGAATTTTATTTGAAGGGTCCTCACGCAGTGGACTTGGTTGTGTAATATTTCGGTAATTTTATATGTGTTATGGTATTGTCTAAAAAAAATTAGGATTTAGGTCGCGAGAATTTGGATTTTATGTTTCAGAAATTAGGGTTTCATGATTTCATATGACTTGGAATGTATTTGAGATTTGCTGGGTTACATTTTGGTGATATACATGTCTTGACAGCAAGGTATATTTGCGGTCTAGAGGAGGTTGTGAGATATTCCAAATATGCTATACTTTTTCCTACTTGGAATGTATAAAAAAAGCTAAATTGTAAGTCCATTGGAGATGTCGATATGCAATGCACGTGACACATCCATGAAGCAGTCCACTCGATAAAAGGCAACCTCAATGACGCATCAACCATTAAGTTACATGCTTCACGAGATTGAACATAATTGCGTAAATAAGGGGCGAGTACGAAGGTACAAGCTTCTCTGGTCGTGCCTAATGGTAGAAGGTGTCTCGCGCTACCCACATAAAGTGTTGTTCAGGGGGGCGCCTCGGACGTGGCTGGCTGTCGTTGTAGTGGCACACACATATGCAGCTAGGGTTCGCGTAGCAGCATGTGGGATCATAGGAACTTCCTATGTTCACGACCTCCTCGTTGCCCCTCTCGCGCTGCATCTGTTGGCGGAGGTCATTGTTTTCCTCGTTGAGGTCGTCAATCCGCGCCTCCAACTCAAAGATTCGGTTCTACAATCTATTCAGGTACATCGCAACATGTCGTTCATGAGGAGGATCGATCAAGCGGACAAAATCGTATTTCACCATCTGCTGGAAAGGAGGGTTAACATGGAAACTCTATTAACAGTAACATAAAGCAAACAACTTACTAATTGTACCCCAGAGTGTGGGCATCAGAAGAAACATCGTCCGCCATCGAAAGGGCCGTCCAAGACCTGCACGACAGCGTCCTCCATGTGTCCGCATTTCGGCCATACCGGTTGAGCACGCTTGTTCGGCATCAACGGGTAGTTAGGCCCGAAGTCCTCCCTCCTTTCGAGGGGAAGGTCTTGCTTCGGCGACCCCGGTTGGAATGGTCCCATTGCTTTGTCTGCCATTGTATGTTACTGTAAGACGGAGAAGGTTTTTCTTCCTACGGTTTGGAGGGTCGAGTGGTCCTACTTTCGTCGCGTGGGACGTGTATTTTATAGCCCGCGAGTGGAGGCTGATAAAGTGGTTAATGTGTTAGCTTGCAGATGACAAGACCAGACGTGACAGCTCCCTGTAAAGTAAGACGTGACAACACTCTGCCTCCTCAACTTGTCAGACCGAAAAGACAAGACTCTGCAAAGCAGGACATGACAGCTCCCTACAAAGTAGGACGTGACAACGCTCTACCTCGTTAGCTTTTCAGATTGAAAAGATAATACTCTGCAAAGCAGGACATGACAGCTCCCTGCAAAGTAAGACGTGACAACACTCTGCCTCCTCAGCTTGTTAGACCGAAAAGACAAGACTCTGCAAAGCAAGACATGATAGCTCCCTGCAAAGTAAGACGTGACAAAACTCTGCCTCCTCAGCGATAAAAATTCTACGTTTATTGATTAATACGAACAATACACTTATACGAAATAGCGACAAAAATTCTAAACAATTAAAATTATGTAAAATTTACACAAGCAAGTACACACATAACAACCAAAATACGTGTACAATATAGTAAAATAAAATCGCATAACACGTGATACTATATGGCTCACTCGTCTGAGCCACTACTCTCTGCCTGCTGTGGCTACGTCCGTGTGCGCGGCCTTGTTTTGCGCCGAGCATGACCCGTGGAATACGTCCACCGGTCTGGAGATCGCGTGTCGGTTCGGAGAGGGTATGGAGACCATTGAGCTGGAGGTGGACCAGTAGGCTAACTTTGGAGCAGATCCTGGTAGGTGTACATGTCGTCGTGATCAGCCATGCCGACCTGGGGGACACCTCCGAAGAATTCATCCACGACGAAGGCTATAAAACCACTCTGGGGGGTACGATGCTTGCACATCCGGTTGCGCAGATGAGCTCTGCCCTTCTCTGCCCTTGAACGTACGTTGGGGCAGCGAACCCGGAGGAGCTCTGACCTGGAACATACCATGGGGCACCGAACCTGGAGGAGCTCTGCCCTGAGTACGCTAGAAACCCTTGCTGCCATTGATCATGCCCTAGTGTCGTGTATTACTGCCTTGCAAGAGCTGGGAGGCCCGTATCCACGGGCAACTAAAGGCTGCAAGACGGAACGATGTTAGTACAAGTAAATACTCTGGACATAAACTAAGAACGTCGTACCTCCCGGATGTGCACTGCAGATAACCGAGGGGGAGCTCCAGTGTGTACCGGGTCCGGACGACATAAGTGATTCATCCCGACGGACCTACGGCGAGAGAACGGCATGATGTTAGCGGCACGTAAGGCATAAACCAAAAAACAGAACGTAAATTTGAACATAGCGACTTACCCCCGCGGCGACCTGTCCCGCAGATGACTGACGGGAAATGATACGACGTCTGCCGGATTCGCTAGGTCGTGGTGACCTAGCAGGTGAGCACAGCCCCCCAACTTCGTGCCCGATGCGCAGGGTGTCGTCCCTCGAACGACCGTAGCTCAAGGTCTTTACTATTTTCTTCATCTCTATCGAGATGTGCTACAAAACTTTTTTATATCCCGTTGGGGTTCTATCTGTGCTGCGGAGGGCGTCGTCCGATGCGCTCTGGATACGCAGCGCCCGCTCCAACTGTAGTGACATATGTAATAGGTTCATTAACAAAAGGTACGAATGTCGTCAATGAAACTGCGTACCAGAGGT
Organism: Ampelocalamus luodianensis; assembly: GCA_036346255.1. Taxonomy (NCBI): domain Eukaryota; kingdom Viridiplantae; phylum Streptophyta; class Magnoliopsida; order Poales; family Poaceae; genus Ampelocalamus; species Ampelocalamus luodianensis. The sequence continues at coordinate 69,095,354 of CM070620.1, read as the reverse complement.
GGTAAGTGTCGTACGGCGTCGTCAAGTCGGGAAGCGCTGTGACGGTTGTACATGCGGCGGAGGCTCTCGTGGTGTGTCTCCATTGTCACCTCCTCTGGGCGCTCCGGAGGAGGAATGGTTAGTCTTGCGCGCGTTCGTGGCACGTACCACTCCATGTACGCACCGTACGACTGAAGGTCGTACGGACGTTGCTCATGCCAGTCATCCACATGCGCCGTGTTCATCCATGTCGTAGTCCACTCCTGTTGCACCATTCGCCAGTCCCGAATCTGCCCACCCGCCCTCGATTGCCTGCATTTTCACAAAGATTAATGTTAGAAAAGAAGACGTAAGGACTGCGAATATTACTCGGATGAAGTTTGACTCACAGGTGTACGGTTCGCTCCAGGAGCCTGCCGTGGGGCACGAATCGGCATGCACTAAATCGCCGTGATTACGCGGCTGTGGACGCATTAGGCTCCACTATATGTGAGAACACCAGGTGGCAGGTCGTCTTCCACAGTGGTACGTCCTGGATGCATTGCACGGACAGCCCGTGCGGCACTACCGCGAGCAGGAAAGTAGGATACCATGGACACCAGATGATGTCGCTCTCGTGCAACGACTCGAACTCGTTTTGGTGCAACGAGTAGCACCTCGCCGGTCTTGCGCTGGCCCAGCGCAGACGGGCAGCAGTCCACCGTAAGCCCATGGTGGACCCGTCTACGGCGTCATGTGGGCCGGGTCCGTCTAAAGGGTCCGGGTGCGCCGCTATCTCGATGGTCGGCCGCCCAATAGGGAAGTGCTTCCAACTCCACAGCTGCAGGTGCACGTAGCAGACGGCCAGGTTGGTACCAGTGGTACCGCACGCGAAGCGTCACACAACCCTCGGTATGTGACGCAAAGGAGGGCTGATCCCCAGCTGTACTGAGGCATTGGCCCAGCCCCCGCGTCAACCAAAGACTCGGCGATGCAGATGAAGCTGGGGTTCAAAACATCCCCCTTTGAGGTTGGAAACATGACCCAACCAAAGAGCTAGAGAAGGTAAGCAACGAGGTACGTCCTAACGACCTCGTGAGGTGCACCCTGCGGGCATTTCTTGAACTGCCTCAGGCAAGGCCGGGGGACGTCACGTGCACCCTCCAGGAGAGATTGGCCAAAGCGCTGCTCCAGCATGGCCTTCCAGTCCGCACTCGGAGGGCCCGGAACAAGCGGCACACCCCGGATCGGGAGACTAGTCAAGAACGACATGTCCTGTAGGGTGACCGTCATCTCACCCCACCGAAAGTGGAAGGTGTGCGTATCGGGCCTCCATCTATCGACAAGTGCGAATAGTAGGCTGCCATCTTGGGTGAACCCGCGTTCGACGGAGACCATCCTCGCAAAGGGCAACAAGCCCGTCTGCCGGAGGATCGGGACGTAACGATCGTCCAGCGCCCACCAGTCCCTCCCCACCCGAAGCGCCAGGGGCGGAGGGCCATCCGCGTCAGCGGTGAGCCTCATCGTAGAATTGTTCTAGTAGCTCCGATAGAGACATGCCTAGCAACACATGGATAGAGAACATTAGTGAGAATGTGGCTAATGAACATAAACGATTGTAAATTAATTCCAATTCCGAAATTTTATGTGGTAGTAACAAGTTTCAAACCTATTCTAAGCTAAAGTACAATTTAAAAAAGAAATCAACACAATTGGTTTAAAAAAAATTGGAGTGGGTCCCGTTTGTCATTGACTCGGTCCATGCCATAGTGCATGGACTCGGTAGGACCCAACCGTCAGCTACTCTATTCCGACTCTATTCCAATTCTATTTCAATTTCGTTTAACAACCTCCAAATATTTTCATATGCAAATCACCGAGTTAAAATTTACAACACTAACAACAATAAGTTTGCTAAGTCAACTAATTACGGGCTAATCACATTGCTAACTACTAAGTCTTCTAATTATGTGCTAATCACACTAAATCTTCCAATTTTATGTTCGAACACTAAGTTAAAATACACCGACTACACAACTATAACTACTCGGTTCTTACAATAACAAACTACAATTCATCTAATTACATCCAAATCACATTGCTAAAACTAGCTAAAACTATAGCCGAATGCGAATGACACTTACCTTTTCTAGGTGCTCACAAGACAATGCACAACTTCCGTAACTGAGCGAACTTCAACTTCTCTCTGGTTGGCTTCTCCCTTCTTTGCCGCGAGCTCTCTTCGTCTAAAATATTGTAAATTAGTATAAAATATTGTACTAATGAACATAAATTATTGTAAATTAAGAAATTAATGTACACTACTTAATTAATTAATTAGTACTAATTAATTAATAACTAATAAACACTGTAAATTAATAACGTTGTGAGTTCAAACTACCTACGAACGACGACGACGAATAACGTTGAAATGTCCCCAACAATATAATCAACAAAGCAAAAGAGCGAGCGAGCGTGAATAGAAATGAATGAGCGGAAGAGCGAGCGAGTCACTACGATATGAAATGAACTAGTGGAAGAACGAGCAAGCGACTGCGAAATGCAATCGCGCTAGCTCTCTCCAATTTATAGCCACTGCTCTTAAAGAGAATCCTTATCCCGCGCGCAAATTAAGTCATAAATATCGGCGCTCAATGATTTGAGACAGAGAGGTGACGGATCAATGCTTTCGGTGCAAAATTTAGGCCAATGCAGGGAGGGCCTGGTTCAAATCTTTGGACAATCAACACCTGCTGCAAATGCAAATGGAGGGAGGCCCTGGTTCAAATCTTTGACACAATCGACACATGGTATGAACATCACAGTCATACCAATTAGCGATAAAAAATCTGAACAAATAAAATTATGAAAAATTTAGACAAGTGAGTACACGGTGTCAGGAGGCTACACAAAAAATTTCGTAATTTTTTGAACTCATTTGCTATATTTTAAAATTCCTTCAAGTTTTAGACTCTACCTAATTATCTAATTAACCTAACCTAACTAACCCTAACCCTAACTGGGCACTATTGCCGTGGCGCAGGGTGGCAATGCTCCACAGCAATAGTGTCGGGCACGTGCCCGCCCCTGTGGCAACACTGACGTGGCGGGGCCGGGGCCAGGGTGAGGTGGTGGGGCTGGGGCTGTCGCGCGGTGGCAACACGCCTGCGGCGAGGTGTTGGGACAGAAGCGCTGGCGCGCGGTGGCAACACGCCAGCGTTGCCATTTTTGCAAATACGTTTCGCGGGTGGTCAGAAGTGCAAATACGCTTTGAAAACTGGCCGTATCGGCCAAAAATTCGTCGACTGGACACCTATATATCAGAGTCCAAAAACACCACGTAGGGAGAATCCCCATACAAGTTTCTTGGCTTGCTAAAATAGTGAAATGGAAGTGTTATGACCCGATCACGTGGGGATCAAATCACACCAATGCAGTGCTAGGATTTGGGGGTGATATGGGGTAATTTGGGGGAAATGGGGTGAGAAATTAGAGAAGGGGCGAGAGAGCAGAAGAACAGGAGGAGGATTTCAGAATTCATTCCTTTTGGTCAATGGATCCAGTTGCTTACAAGAGTTGGGCATTTAACTTCGGTTGCATACACTAACACATGGGTCTCATAGTGTATGAACCAGGACTATGAACACACACACTCATATATACTCCTACTGGCCCCATATGTCATGGATCTGGGTACATGACAATTCCCTCCTCTTGAAATGCAGCTTGTCCTTAAGCTGAAACCTGCAACTACTCCATTGCAATTGACACTGGCAGAAATCAGCAATGAGGAACTCTCCGATAGCTCATGCCGCTGGTGACATTTCAAAGAGGTGGACAACTTGCACCTGCACCTTTGGCTGCCCTCAAACATATGATCTGAACTTAAACTATAGAACTTCTCAAAGCTACACTCCATGAACTCTGAATGTGTGTCATCACATTTCTCATCCAGTAGGAGAAGTACAGAAAGGAAGCTCCCAACAACAATTGTAGTGCCTACTAACCAAACCATAATTTCCATATCTTGACATCTTTTAGCAACAGATAAACCCACCATCCTTGGCATGTTCCTTGATAAAATATTGAAGCACAATTTGTTAACCTCAAGAAACTTCACCATAAACAAAGTAGTGGAAATTGTATCAAATCCAAGTTGCAAAAACTGAAAATTGATCCATTGCAGTGCAACTAGAATGCTAGCGGCAAGTTGATTAGTATCATCTCCCTGCCTTGATGTCTTTTGTTCTGGAGCAACATTTTTCCTATGCAGAACTATTTGTTGCTCAGCTGTCAGCATAGTACCAAAGATCAACAGATTTTGAGTAATGAACTGAGTGTCAATTGACGAGTACAGAACCCCATCATCTTCCACAAAAGGTACCATAAGGATTGATCTTAATATGGGCCACACAATGGTTGTTGGTATTATGCAAGAAGGCATACTGGCACTCCAAAATCAAATAGCAGCTCTCTGCTTGGACCCTATCCTCATTAGTGGCAAAATTGGTGTAATCACTCAAGCCAAGATGTATCCCAGGGAAAAGAGCAAAAGTTTTCAGTGTGTACAATAATATCAAATGCCAAATTGTGAATATTGTTGTCGCACTCATGGAAAGGAGCTGCACCATACCTGAGTTCCGTAATGCCCATATGCCCCAATGACCTGATATTGCATAGAGAAACACTTCACCTCCTTTTGATCCAACAACAAAAGAAGGCCAATGAATGAGTACCACCAGAGGTGATGTGGCAAGAACCACAAAGAACACCCTTGCACTTACAAAGTTAAGCTGCTGGATACTTGAATCAACATAACAATAACACTTCAATAACCACTAAGCTGAATGCTTCTTCAGATCACTTGATGGAGCACTTGGATCCCAGAGCCTACTGAGTTGCAAGCAAATAATTGATAGTGGGCCATGCGCGAACTCTGATTGACCAGGAGGTGGACAAGGTAGCAGAAGCCACACCACTTGTAAAATTGGAAAATTAGCAATCATGGCTGCACCACTGTTTGACACATGATGTTCATTGCAACAACCATCTTTGCCTTGTTCAAGACCTGAAATCTGAGCACACTAGGATACCCTATAACTTGGCTCCCGGGACTGAACCCGCTAAGCCTCCATGAAGGCATTACCTCACACACTGAGCGAGCCTTCTCTATTCCAAAAATTCCAGGGCTAAAGTCACTTCGCTGCTATGGTGGCATTTCATCAAATGCAAGTTGCATACCACTGATTTCCCGATCTGGAGTCGGTGTCCTATTGTCGTTGATGTAGAGAATGTCTTGATCACTTCCTAGCTTGAGAGTGCTCTTGATGTCACCTGCGGCCGCTACATGTGCACCACACGACCACACAAGCCATCCTGGACCGTGCATACACCACCTACTCATGGGGGCTGTACATTGCTTAACCCCCATTGTTGCTGAGCTCGTTGCGACAACCGGCTGGAGCCACACCTTGAGATGCTCCTGTGATAGCTGCTCTTGTGGCTTGTTGTCTTGTGGAAATTCGACAAACACCACATGCACTACACCATGGCATAGTATTAAGGGCAATAATCTGCCGGGAAAGAATTGGGTGAGAGGCAAATTATGTGCCGGCAATGTTGAAGATATTACTGATCCTATTATTTGCCAGCAATAACTATTATGTAGAACAACTTATCTGCCGGGCATATTTTTATTTTAGCTACAACATATCTACCGTAGAAAAAAATAAACTATGTCATTATAACTGTCGAGCAAAATAATAGCGCCAAACGAAAAACTCGTATCTGCCGGGCAAACCAAAAACGCAGCGCCAATTGAAAAATGAAAATACGAACGCGCGATCCTCTCTCCCCCTTATCTCGTTCCCCTCCCACACAATCCCCTTCCTCTCCCAAAAATTCTCCCCCAGCTTTTCCTCTCGACGGCAGCCTCTCTTCCAGCGGCCAGCACCACCCTTGCCGCCCTCCTCCCCGGCCGCCACCCTCCCTGCGCCTCCCTTCCTCCCCGGCCGCCACCCTCCCCAGCGCCGCCCCTCCTCCCCGCACCGCCCCCTTCCTCCCCTCGCCGCCCCCTTCCTCCCCGCGCCCCCTTCATCCCAGCGCCGCCCCTCCTCCCCGCGTCGCCCCCTTCCTCCCCGCGCCCCCTTCCTCCAGCGGCCAGCGCTACCCCCGTTGCCGCCTTCCTCCCCAACCGCCACCCTCCCCGCGCCTCCCCTCCTCCCCGACCGCCACCCTCCCCGCGCCACTCATGGCCATCTGCGCCTCCCTGGTGAGTTTTTCTTCCCCAAATGCCTTCTTCTCCACCCCTCTTTATCTCTCTCGCTCTTCAATTTCTTGACGTTTCTCCCCTGGCCGAATTCACTCATGGCGTCTCCACTAGCCCGCCGGCACGGTGCCACCGCCGGCCCCCTTCCTGGCGCCGCCTGTTGCCTCACGCATGTGCCTCCGGCCTCCCAGTCTACTCGGCCCACCACCGGCGCCTCTCCCTAGGCCCAGCCCGCGCCTAGCCATCTGCGCCTCCCTATGCCACCTACGGCTGGCTCGGCCTCCGGCCGCCCTTGCTCGGTCCTGCTACTGGATTTCATCCCCCCTATTTCCCTTTCCTTTTTTTGGTTTTTACGGTTTTGACTTGGTTCACTTTTGATTTGTGGATTCTGGTTGCTCATGTAAGGTGAAGAGGATGGTGGGTTGCTGGCTATGCATGGGGAATGCTGTGTTGGATGCGGGCTACTACCGCCATGGTTGTTGAGGTTTGCACTGAGGTGAACCCTACTCTATTCTCTGATTCTCTCCACTTCCTCATGCTCTGTGATGCTTGGATAATGCTACTGAGATCCGGTGCTATGTGTGAATCATTGTTTCTGATTTGGTGCATGTCTTCATGACGAGGTAGGCTCCTCCCCTCGCCTCCTCCCTGGCTGGCCCTTCCTCCCAGTGCCGCCCCCTTTATCCTAGTGCCGCCCCCTTCTTCCCAGCGCCGACAAGGCCCTGTGTTTCTGGTGAGTTTTTCTCTACATTGTTTCTTACCATAGGATCTTCTGATTTGGTGCATGTCCGCATGACGAGGTAGGATAGAATGTTACAGTTGTGGTGTTGGATCGTTGGTTGACGTAATTTTAGGTCAAATGCCCATATTTGTCATGTTCTGAGAATCTGTCATATGTATGTATGGTTGTCCTTGTTCAGCTTCTAAGCTTGTGAGCTTCAAAAATCATAAGTCATAAAAAACTAGAACTTGCACACAAGGACTGCATATTTCTTTTTTGTTTGTATCTAGCTAGACCCAACAACTAGCTAAGGTCAAATGTGACTTGTTTTGTCATGTTTTTTATGGGGTTGGATGAGTTTGGCTGCATTGTTATGCACATTCATGAAGTTTGGCTGTTGAATTGTGCATGTGAACAGCCCCTCCGGGGGCCCTCCTTCGGGGAGCCTGTGGGGCCCCCTCGGAGGGTACCTTCGGAACCACCTTTGGGGCCCTCGGGGACCCCTTGAATAATGTTATTCCAGGAGTTGAAACTGAAGGCAATTTGCATATAGTGAATGCCTCAAAGGATAGGTCATTGCGCCTATTCAAGGTAAAGATACTCTATTTTGCTTTTATTTTCAAGACTTATTTATTTACATTGTAATATATATATTTTTATAATCTTACATTATGCTGTGCACTCCTGAAGTTTGCTACATCAGTCACTATGGCCTACCCAAAGCGGATTGGGTCCTACAAAATTCTGCCTGGGCACACATCATCTGTTCAAAGTATTGCTGTAGATCCTTCTAGAGATATGGTAATGATCACTTGATCTGGTCTTCCACAGCAATGCTATATGAAACTCATTTTATCCTCTGTTCCTTTTAACCTATTTTTTTGATACCTAGATTTGTTCTGGTTCCTCGGATAACACCATCAAGTTTTTTTCACTGCCTTTTCATGTGTGTTGGTGTTTCCCCCCTGGGAGTGGGGAGCTATAGTGATAAGAGTATGAATACTCTGTGAAGTGAAAAATGGTTTTGTTCCTGTTTAAATCATGAACTACTCTTTAGTCTTTACCTTTCCACAGTGTTCTATCTGGGACTAGACAGATTGATTCCAGTTATTCGTTTGTAATTGGACCGGGTTTTGGTTTTCAAATCCCTGTGCTATGATAAATTTTAATGTGTATCGACTACCATGATATTGATGGAGATGGAAGAAGGCAAGCACTTTCTGTTACTATGAAGTTTCATGTTATTTGCTCATTTGATGTCTTGAACTCGTGATAAATCCCACTGATCTCACAGTTTTGATCCTGTTTTACTCCAGGGTTCAACCACTTCAACACTTCTGGGACATACACAATGTGTTTCTAACATGTTCGCCCGAGCAAAGAAACAATATATTCAAAGATCTTAGGATCATTCTGTTTGGCAGTGGGATGTTCAAACAGGAAAAGAAACATGCAATATGGTATGCAAAAAATATCTATATGTTGTAAATTATGTAGTGAACTCATTATACATTTGGTTTCAATATATGAAGCAGGGGGTTTCCCGTCCACTACTACAAAATAGGTCATACTGGACGCCTCATCACAGACGGTTCCAAAGGAGCCATCTATGTTAAACTTATATAGACGGTTCCCTTCGGAGCCGTCTGTGATGAGGCACTATCACAGACGGTTCTGATTACCAACCGTCAGGAAGTATCACTGACGGTTGTGTAATCGTAACCGCTGCGTGATAGTGCCTCATCACAGACGGCTCCTTCTACCAACTGTCTGTGATACTTCATAGACGGTTCATAATAAGAACCGTCTGTGATGAGGTACTATCACAGACGGTTCTTATTATGAACCGTCTGTGATATGCCACCCCTATAAATATCAGGACCCGACAGACCCCCTGCCCTAGCGCCTCTGATCTGTTGTTTGGCATAGAGTGGCTTGAGAAGCTTTGCTCTGTGGTGGCTGTAGGAGGCTTGCTTGCTTTGCTTGCCTTGTTCTTGGTTGTAGGTTGCCCTGACAACTTATGGCTATTTGGCTCGCATATTGCTTGCTTTGTGAGGCTTGGCTTTGGTGGTAGCTCTCGGTTTGGGTGTTGTGAATGAGTGCTTTGTTTCGGCAGTGGGTGTTTTGTGAGAGGGAGAAGTTTATGGGGGAGGTGCATTTCGGCTGTGGCTCTTCTCTTGCCCTGTCCACTTAACTCTCACATTGCACTGTGGCCTGAAGGAGAAGGCCAACCAGTGAGAAATCTCGCGAGATATTTGGAATTTAATTTCGTCTTGAGCTCCGAGGGTAACGATCTGTAACTCTTTATATTTGCTCTAGGTTAATCTTTAATCAATTTTAGTGTATTTGGTTAATAGGAGGAGTAACGTATTTGCAGTTTATTAATATAATTTAACACTACTAATTGTTACGTGCGTAGCGTAGATGGACCGAAACTGGATGTACGGTGCGAACCGTGTGAGTGAAGAGTACATTAATGGCATGATTGCTTTTAAAAGAGCCGCGGAGCAGGATATGTTGAATAAGGGAATAGAATTTATGTACTATCCATGCATTGATTGCGGTAATCTGAAGATTTTTAACAACCCGGTACAGATCGTAGGGCACTTGATTCGAAGGGGTTTCAAAAAAGGGTATACATGTTGGACCAGTCACGATGAAGAGCAGATTATACATGAAGTTAATAATGACGACATCGTCGAGGAAGTTAATAATGATGACATCGCCGAGAAAGTCAACGATATGCCGGATGTAGACTATGCTTTTGATGAGGATAGGTCGTATGATGACAATCTGGATCAGATGCTACGCGATGCAGAAGGGAACTACAGTGAGAGAGAGTTTTGTAAATTCGAGCGCTTAATGGAGGACTCGGGGAAACCTTTGTTCTCTGGCTGCAAGCCGGAATACACAAGGTTGTCAACCGTACTTGAGCTGCTGAAATTGAAGGCAAGCAATGGTTGGTCCGACAAGAGTTTCACGGCGTTGTTAGGTCTCCTAGTGGACATTCTTCCGGAGGGAAACGTGTTGCCCAGCACCACCTACCAAGCTAAGAAGGTTCTTTGTCCATTGGGAATGGAAGTAGAAAGAATACATGCATGTCCGAACGATTGTATCATGTATCGTAAAGAGTATGCAGACTTGCATGTATGTCCCGTGTGCAAAACATCCCGATACAAGCGTAAGAATACTGCTAAGGTGAAGCAAGGACGTCCTGCTAAGATGTTGTGGTATCTGCCTGTGATCCCACATTTGAAGCGTTTATTTGCGAACCGAAAGAAGGCAAGATTGCTGCGTTGGCACTCGGAGGAGTGTAAGAAAGATGGAAAGCTAAGACACCATGCTGATTCTACCTAGTGGAGAAACTTCGATCGGACCTTCAAAGAGTTCGGTGCAGAATCGAGGAACATAAGGTTAGGGTTGAGTACAAATGGAATGAATCCTTTCGGTAACATGAGCAGCCGATATAGCACCTGGCCTGTGAATCTATGTATGTACAACCTTCTTCCTTGGCTGTGTATGAAGCGGAAGTATATTTTGATGTCACTACTTATCCAAGGGCCGAAGCAACCTGAGAACGATATTGATGTGTACCTAGCACCATTACTAGATGATCTTGTGACACTGTGGAACGAAGGGGTACAAGTATGGGATGCGTACAAACGAGAGAACTTCTCTTTACGCGCCATGTTGTTTTGCACTATCAATGATTTTTCTGCCCTTGGTAACCTGTCGGGTTTCAGTGCGAAAGGAGCCAAAGCCTGTCCGCACTGCTTAGATGGTACGGAGAGTGTATGGCTGAACAACTCGCGCAAAACTGTGTATATATGTCACCGTATGTTCCTTCCCAGGAGTCGCCCATACCGCAAGATGAAGAAACAATTCGATGAAAATAAGGAGGACAGTTCAGCTTCAAGGGCTTTTAGAGGGAAAGAGGTCTATGGTATGGTTAAGGATATCGATGTTGTGCTTGGGAAGGGACGTAAATTAAAAATCCGTCAGAAGAACATCGGGAAGAAGCGGTCAATTTTTTGGGACTTGCCTTATTAGGAGCACTTAGAAGTTCGTCACTACATCGACGTCATGCACGTGGAGAAGAATGTATGTGATAGCTTGATTGGTCTCTTACTGAACATTAGTGGCAAAACAAAGGATGGTGTTAACGCATGGCGTGACTTGGTTGATATGAACAAAAGGAACGAGTTAGCACCGAAAGAGACCGATAAAGGACGAACATACCTTCCACCAGCTTGCTACACTATGTCCAAGGCCGAGAGAAATGAACTGTGCCAGAGCTTGCATGGTGTCAAAGTCCCGTCTGGTTACTCCGCTAACATTAAGAAACTTGTTTCTATACAAGATTTAAAATTAATTAGTATGAAGTCCCATGATTGTCATGTGCTGATGACACAAATGCTTCCTGTTGCAATTAGGAGTATCTTGCCGAACAAGGTCTGAGTGGCAATCTTGAGGCTATGTTATTTCTTCAACTCAATTGATCAGAAGGTCATCGATCCCCAAGGACTAGATGCTCTACAGAGCAAGGTGGTGACGACTCTATGTCATCTTGAGATGTATTTCCATCCGTTATTTTTTGATATCATGGTCCATCTAATTGTTCATCTTGTGAAAGAGATAAAGATATGCGGCCCTGTATTCCTACGTCATATGTACCCGTTTGAGAGGTATATGGGAATTCTCAAGTCCTACGTACAGAATCGATCTCGACCGGAGGGCAGCATCATCGAAGGTTATGCAACCGAAGAGGTCATTGAGTTCTGCAACACATTTCACAATCCCATTTCACGGTCTTGCAACACATGACCCAAGTGTCCCCGTACATCGACGAGCACAAAGACATGGTACGCCAACAGAATCCAGACCGGTCGGAGGTTTGGATCACGAGAGAGCACAACCGCTCGGTTCAACGAATGGTTAAAGGTGCGAATCACTGGGAGGTCATCAAGTGATGATACGCTGCTATGGTTGGCAAAAGGGCCACAATTTACAATTGTCACATGGCAAGGATACGACATAAATGGGTACATATTTTATACGGCAGCTCAGGATAGAAAGAGCACAGTCCAGAACAGCGGTGTCCACATAGATGCATTCAGTACCGATGGGCTGAGGAGCTCGTACTATGGGCAAATAGAGGAGATATGGGAGCTCGACTATGTGCTTTTCAAGATACCCCTATTTCGGTACTGTTGGGTCCATCTCCCACAGGTGAAGGTCGACAAGTACGGCGTCACTATCGTGGACCTCGATCGTGTCGGATACAAAGACGAACCATTCGTACTGGCTAACCAAGTTGTTCAAATCTTCTATGTAACCGACCCGGCAAATAAGAAGCATCACGTAGTTCTTCATGGAAAAAGAATGATTGTCGGAGTTGAGAATATAGTGGACGAGGAAGAATACAATCAATTTGACAAGTTGCCTCCTTTCGGAGACGGCATCAGGCTCGAGGAAGAACCTAGTGAGGAAGCTAGCTATATGCGCGTCGATCATCATGAAGGGCTATATTTTAATTAAGAATTTACTCCATTGTAATTAATTTATTCCATAACATCATGTGTTATGGACTTGTAATCTCTCGTACGTATATTTTGATGTCAACGTGGAATTGTCATGTGTTAATGTGTGATGTCAATGTGGACGTACGTTCATTGTAATGTGAAGTATCAAAATTAGTTTCACTTGATTTGGAGTTGAGTTGAATTAGATATGAATTTTTGAAGTCAAATATGTTATGAGTTAAGTAAGAGAAAACAGGTGGCCTCCTTATAAAAAAGCTATCACAGACGGTTATATTAAATGACCGTCTGTGATACGTTCCATATCATATACGGTTCTATTCAAGAACCGTCTGTGATACGTTCCATATCACAGACGGTTTTGAACCGTATATGATACGTTCCATATCACAGACGGTTTCATATCACAACCGTCTGTGATATGGAACGTATCACAGACGGTTCTTTAATAGAACCGTCTGTGATAGCCCTTTTATAAGGAGGCGCACCGCTAGGGTTTTGCTCTTTACTCGTCACTTCCTCTCCCGCTCCCCTTAGGCTCTCGCACACTCTGTCGCCTCCTCTAGGGTTCGCCCGTTCACCTCCTCGGCCGTAAGCCCCGACGCCGCCGCCCCCGACATCGACGACGCTGTCGCCGCCTCAACGCGCGGCCTCCTCCCCGTGTCGGCCTCCTCCCTCTGCACCGGCCTCCTCCCCGCGCCGTCCTCCTCCTCGTGTCGGCCTCCTCCCCTGCACCGGCCTCCTCCCCGCGCCGTCCTCCTCCCCGTGTCGGCCTCCTCCCCTGCACCGGCCTCCTCCCCGCGCCTCCCTCCTCCCTGCACCGGCCTCCTCCTTGCACCGTGAGTTCTTGTGCGACATCCTCTCTGTGAGTATTCCTATATTACTAACTGCTTGCTCTGCTGTCTACTAAGTGATAAGTGCTAATGCTCTTGCTCTGTTTTAGTAGTAGTAGTAGTGTAGTACTAGTAATAGCAGTAGTAGACTAGTAGTCTAGTAGTAGTAGCAGTATCTGTATTAGATAGTAGCAGTAGTAGTAGGCAGTAGCAGGATTACTACTTCTAGTAGTAGTAGAATTAGTAGTAGTTGTGAATAGCAGTTGTAGTAGGCAAATTTGATATACTTGAAGTCTTGGACTGCCCACTACGCAAAAGAAATATATGTTAGGATCAAAACAAGTAAATCATCAACTCATTATCATGCTTATGTTGTTTTTCTCTTTATTTCATGATGTACAATATGTATATGTGTATATTTGTTGCTACAACTTAGTACATTATATGCCTTGTATATATACGTCCTAGTCTGCCGACTAGTCGTGGCTAGTCGGTCGACTAGTCGGTCAAGTCGACAAGTCGGTCCCCTAGCGACTCGACTCGACTTTACGACTTAATAACCTTGTGAGCTAGTTGATCTTTGTGAGATACATAGTTATTCTCAATATGTGGATAAGGCTTATTGCTAAAATGATATTATGATTGTCTTGATATCATTGCTCTGTTCTGTTTTTCATAACAGAGTGCCTTTTGTTGTCCCAGTGGATATATTGACTTTGATAGTCTTTGATAATCTGTGAACTGAATCTAGTACTAAAGATATTGCAAATTGATCAGTGGGCTTTGTTGACATGCTCTGTGATGAACTTTGTCTTATACTGAGATTGAATGTGATAGTTAGTTCATTCTTGAGCTCTATTGTATTACTTGCTACTGTCAATTTGATATACTGTTAATTGGTTACTTTTGGTTGAATGCTAGTTATTCTGATTCTTCCGTTCGCTCTGTGATGAACTTTGTCTTATAACGAGATTGAATGTGATAGTTAAGATCATTTTCTTGAATGATTGAGATCATTTGTGATTAAGCAAAGTATTGTTTAGAGCTCATAGTTTGAATTTATATTATCATATTCATTTAATGAAGAGTATAGACAATAGGATTGAGATGGCAAAGACTTGTTCTTTTGCAACTCTCCTTCTGAGAGCACAAACTATCATCAATCCTTGTTTTGCATTTCAATCAATCTGGTTAGTTAGAGATTAAGCATATTGTTTCGTGCATATATAGATAGCAAGTAAGCGGCATGGCGTCTGCACCGTCTTCGCCGCCGTCATCGACGTCGCCGAATGTGTCTAGATCTCCGAGGAAAGTGGTACGTACGCGAGATGGCAGAGGAATATCAAAAATTCCTCCGGGCCTAATGACTATCACGGAGGTCAATGCCAATGGGATCCCTGTGAGTCCCCCCAAAGCAGCAGCGATATTCCGGACCATCTGCGGGATACTTGGAAGGGAACGGGTCCCCATCACCACACTGAGCTGGGACACTGTGTCGGATGATCAGAGACGCGAGCTGTGGGACGAAGTTTTGAAACCGTTCATTTTCCCAGTCGCAGACCAGGCGCGCGTGGAATGGCAAGCGTTGCTCTTGATGGGAAAGGCGTGGAGGACCTTCAAGAGCGTGCTTGTCACGAAGTACGTGAACATGGGTCAAACGCCCTTCACGGTGTATAAATTCTTGTCGCGGGATATATGGGATGCCTTTGTGCAAATGAAGACGACGGCCGAATTTCTTGAGGAAAGTGCGACGCAAAAGACTCTCCAGACACTGAACACTCACCCCCACAAACTCGGTACTGCTGGGTACGCGGGTAAAACCACGCAATGGGCGGCGGAGGACGAGAACGAAACAAGGCCATTTGCTGAGATCACAGACAAGCGCGCTCTCTCCTGGTTAAGAGCGAGGGCATCAGTCACGTCTTCGGGCGAAATCTCTTTCACAAACCCGGCGAACCGGGATGTGGCCAACCGTGTGGTAAATATGTCTTCGAACTACCTAGTTGTTAATAAGTCCATAACTTTATAATGTCTATAATAACATGATGACCTCTTGCAGCAAGAATTGAGTTCCGCATGTTCCGAAGGCTCCTTCCAAGCTGACAGGGAGAAGGATATACTATCTACGGCCCTGGAAAACAAGGAGCACCCGGGTCGCACACGAGGCAAAGGGGTTAACGTATCTTGGAGGGATGGATTCCCAGACGACTACTGCACGAATAGGAGTAGGAAGAGATCCAAGGCCGAGTACGACACAGTGTTGGAACATGTGCTTACTGTTGGGAAACAGGTAGGCTACACTAGCGCAAATTAAAAAATTCTACCCGTAAACCAAGATCACTGCAGTTATAGATCACGGTCTTACCACTAGACGCGCGCAGCGGAAGTTGATGCAAGACGTCGGGCGTGTAGTCGTACTCGATTGATGCAAGACGTCGAGCGAGTAGTCGTACTACTTCCTCGTCCTCGTCGCGGCCCCACGCATCCTCCTTTCTTGCGGTTCGTCCCAACGCCACGCATGGCGCCCAAAGGTATCCACACGCACGGAGGAAGCGACGACGCGGACTACTAGATCGCGCGGCGACTAGGGCGTGGGAGGGTGGCGCCGTGGTTTGAGGATGTCACGAAAAACTCAACCCTCAACCGCGCGCCCGCCCTCCTTTTATAGACGTCCTTATAATGGGCTTCTACGAATAGAGGCCCATTAGGACTCAATGCCCAGTCTAATTTAGATCCAATCCGAATTAGGCTTCAGCCCCTTAAGTGTGTGACCCTATGGTTCACATATGTTTAGACATGACGCGAGTACACATACTTGGTCAATAGTTGGTAGCGGCCTCTAGCAAGACGTGCCAACTCCTAAACATACGTAAAGATCATATCGGACGAACCATCACAACGTTATGTACATGCCAATCCCTTTGCCTCACGATATTGGTCGAGCTCCAAGTGACCACTCTTTCTCGATCCTGTGATCCGGAATCCCTTACTAGGTTAACTCTTAACCTTAAGTAGCATGGCCATGCATTTCTGGATCCGATCACTCGAGGGGCCCAGAGATATCTCTCTCAGGTAGAGAGGGGCAAATCCCATCTCGACTGACCATGCCTCGCAGCATGCTTCATGACAAACCCGAAAGCTACCTTTATAACTACCCGATTCACATGAGTAGCGTTTGATAGCCCCTAAGTAGGTTGATTCACATCTCAAGTACATACGACAATCTCAGGTCTAAGGACAAGGCGTACACATTGTGTAGAGAGAACCATAAGAATAATTACTATGTCTCATGTTGGGTCGGTCCAACCCCATGTTCTAAACATGTGTCCACATTATTGGTTTGACATCTCCATGTCTATGACACGTGAAACATGGTCATCAACCGATACATGTGCTAATCCATCATTCACGTGTGTCCTCACATGAACTCCGACTAGGGACAACTTTAGAATAACCATACAAGTAAAGAGTTTCACAAACAAGTTACATACTTGTTAATCAACACAAAGGCAATATTCAAGGAACATTTATTAAATCATGGATACAATGAAATATCATCATCAATATGATTGCCTCTAGGGCATATCTCCAACAGTCTCCCACTTGCACTAGAGTCAATCTAGAAGATATCTAATACCCATAGCTCTTGTGTGCGCCTCATGCTTAGGCTGTGGGAGAGGCTTCGTCAAAGGATCTGAAATATTCAAATCCGTGTGTATTTTGCATATCTTTAAATCTCCTCGATTAAGGATCTCTCGAATGAGATGAAACCGCCGCATGAGATGTGTTTGTTCTTTTGGTGATTCTCGGCTCCTTGGCTTGCGCAATGGCCCCACTTGTTATCACAAGAAAGATCCAGAGGACTGCACGCACTAGGAACCACACCTAGTTCAGTTATGAACTTCCTTATCCAAACACCTTCCTTTGCTGCTTCAGAAGCCGCAATGTACTCGGCCTCCGTTGTAGAGTCAGCAATAGTCTCCTGCTTGGAACTCTTCCAACTTACCGCACCACCGTTCAAAAGGAACACAAAACCCGATTGCGATTTGTAATCATCTTTGTCGGTTTGGAAGCTTGCATCGGTGTAACCATTTACAACGAGCTCTTCCTCACCTCCGTAGACTAGGAACACATCCTTAGTTCTTCTCAAATACTTGAGGATGTTTTTAACCGCTGTCCAGTGACTCTCACCGATCACCAGTATCCGCTCGTAACACTTAGAGCATAGGAAACATCTGGCGAGTACACATCATAGCATACATGATAGATCCAATGGCCAAGCATATGGAATCTTACTCATGCGATCTCGCTCATCAGTTGTCGAAGGACACTGAGTCTTGCCAAGATTTATGCCATGAGACATGGGCAAGAACCCTTTCTTTGCCTCCTCCATGTTGAACCGTTTCAACACTTTGTCAATGTAAGTACTCGGCTTAATCCTATTAGCCTTTTGATCTATCTCTATAGATCTTAATACCTAAAATATATGCCGCTTCCCTAAGTCCTTCATTGAGAAACTATTTTTGGTGAGGTCTTAACGGACTCGAGCATAGGAATATCATTTCCAATCAAGAATATGTCATCTACATATAAGATTAGAAATACGAGTGAGCTCCCACTTGTCTTCTTGTAAACACAAGATTCTTCTTCGTTTTGATGAAGTCAAACCCTTTGACCACTTCATCAAAACGAATGTTCCAACTCGAGATGCTTGCTTCAATCCATAAATGGATTTTTGAAGTTTGCATACTTTTCTAGCATTGTTTGATCGACAAAACCCTGGTCGTATCATATACACGTCCTCGGTTAAATTTCCATTAAGGAAAGCCGCTTTGACATCCATCCGCCATATCTCATAGTCGAAATATGCAAAGAATAGCTAGAATGATCCGTATTGATTTAAGCATCGCTACTGGTGAGAAAGTCTCATCGTAGTCAACTCCTTGAACTTGCCGAAAACCTTTGCGACAAGTCGAGCTTTATGGATATGAACATTTCCATCCATATCAATCTTCCTTTATAGATCCATTTGCACTCTATGGTTTTAACACCATCAAAGGTCAACCAAATTCCAAACTTGATTGTCTCCCATGGATGCTATCTCGGATCTCATGGCACTATGCCATTTCTCAGTCTGGTCCATCATTGCTTCCGCATAGGTCGTAGGCTCATCATTGTCTAACAATAATATATCTCGCGCATTGCGAGCCTTCCGACCTTCGTGGTGGTGGTGCTTCCTTTGCCATGGGTTCCTTAACTTGTTACGCCACATGGGCATCATTCGTCGAGTCTTCCCGATTGGTTCATCTTGAACTTCTTCAAGCCGCACCGTTCTTCCACTTGTCTCCCTATTGAGAAACTCTTTCTAGGAAAACACCACTTGAGCGACAAACACTTTGCCCTCTAGTCGGTTGTAGAAGTAATATCCAAAGGTTTCTTCGGATATCCCACGAAAATGCATTTATCCGACTTGGGTGTGAGCTTGTCCGATCAGAGTCGCTGACAAACGCCTCACATCCCCAAATCTTTAGAAAAGACAAATCGTGACTCTTCCCAATCCATATCTCATATGGTGTCTTAACTACGGATTTAGACGGTACCTATTAAGTGTGAAAGCTGCCGTTTCTAGAGCGTAACCCCAAAAGGATAATGGTAACTGATCGCTCATCATCGATCGAACCATGTCCAACAAGGTCCGACACGCCGCTCGGATACCCGTTTCTTTGAGGCGTTCCGGCGGTGTTAGTTGTGGAACAATTCGCAACTCTTCGATGATTGCTAAATTCATGACTCAAATACTCGCCACCACGATCGATCGCAGAGCCTTAATTTTCTTGGCACGTTGATTTTCAACCTCATTCGGAACTCTTTGAACTTTTCAAAAGTTTGGACTTATGCTTCATTAAGTAGACATAGCCATATCTACTAAAATCATCGATGAAAGTTATGAAGTAATGAAATCCACCTCTAGCGATCGTGCTCATTGGTCCACATACATCGTATGTATGATTTCCAACAAGTCCGACGCCTCTCAAAAGAACCTTTGAAAGGTGATTTGGTCATCTTACCAAGCAAACAAGCTTCACATGTCTCGTATGATTCAAAATCAAACGGTTAGAAGACCATCAACATGGAGCTTCTTCATGCGCTTTTCACTTATGTGACCCAAACGACAATGCCAAACGAGGTGGGATTCAAATCATTAGGTCGAAGTCTTTTAGCATTTATGTTAAAGATAGGCGCATCATCAAGATTTAAAATAAATAACCCATTCACAATGGGCTAAAGCCATAAACATTCCATTTTAGAGATCAAACAACCATTGTCTTTACTTGCAAATGAATAACCATCTCTCATCAAACATGAGGGGGATAAAATGTTTCGACTCATACTAGGAACATAATAACAATTATTCAATTCCATAATAAATCTTGAAGGAAGCTGAAGTTGCATGGTGCCGACGGTCAACGCAAAGAACCCTTGCTTTATTCCCGACGCAAAATCAACTTCACCTCTTGCGACTCCTCTACTTCTTATTAGCCCCTGCATCGAGTTGCAAATGTGAGCAACTGATCCGGTATCAAATACCCAAGAGTTAATAGGAGAATCTGCGAGAAAAATGTCTAAAACATTTATGACAAGTGTACCATGGGTGGAAGTCTTACTTCAACCTTCTTCTTGCATTCATCTAATCCATGTACTTCTTGCGTTTCTCTTCCAAAGATTTCTTTACAATAGAAGCATCTGTCTCACTCCAGTCCAAAGATTAGGCTTAGGTGTTGGCTTGAGATCATATCTTTAACCTTACCCTTATTCTTTGGCCATGGCTTTACCCTTTTCTTGAAGCTAGACTTGTTCGCATACCATCACATGGCTAGGCCCGCACACTTCTTAATGTCATTCTGCTGCTTTGAGCATCCCACAAAGCTCATTAAGGCCCTTATCCGCCCCATGCATATGGTAGTTCAAATGAAATGCCCATAGCTAGGTGGAAGAGACGCTAAATGAAATCGGTTGCCAACTCTTGGCCAATTGGAAAACCAAGTTTATCCAAAGTCCGATCAGAACCAACCATTTTGATCACATGTGGGCCTACGGGTGCACCTTCGTTAACTTGCATTCCGAAAAGCCTTAGAGACATTGAACCGCTCACCCCGGCCGTGTCCGAACATGTCCTAAGCGCTATGATCATATCATACGCTTCCGATCCTCAAACCGCTTTTGAAGGTCGTTCCATGCATGCAAGCATAAGACGACTAATCTCAAGAGAGTCATCACATGCTTTCTTGTAGGCATTTTTAACAAGCAGCAGACGCATTATTTGCGAGTTCTTACGGGATTGGGGTGTCGAACGTTTTCCTTTTATCCGCCCGAGAACAATTTCGTGTTACGGACCAATCCAATAGTTTGTTCCATTTAATTTCTCTTTCTCAAGAATCGATCGCAAAGCAAAAGGGTGTGCGTGGTTGCTAGATGCCATTGATCTACAATAGGAAATGCAAAATACTAAGACAAATAAAACCATGATAGAGTAAACTGTATTAAACAAATTTAATAGAATGTACTCCCACTAAAATCAACATCCCTCTGTTGATTCTTAGCGATTCAAGATCCGCAATTAACGAGTCTACTAGTGAGCTTTTGCATCACCGCTAGGAGACAAGGTACTTCGGTAAGCAACACCTTGCTAATCATATCTCTATATGACTCTTGTTGTTGGGTGACATCTCTATGCCCCGGCGCCCAACCTTTATGCCCCAAGGCCCATAACCTTTATGATAACCTTGTTAAGTTCACCAATCCTTATGCATGTAAGTATCCGATACAAAACCCATCTAGTCAAGGAAAGTTGATGGTGCCTAATTTTATAGACCCACCATCAATTTACAAGACATGGGATGGTGCAAAGTTTAATTGGGAGGGCATATGTTTAACTTAACATTTTGTGAGGGATCGCTATACTTCTACCATTCAAACATGCATAGGAGTAAAACAATAGGAATAGCATTCACACAATTGTGACTCAGTATGGCCCATTTTCTCATGGTGATCTCCATCGCCATAGAATCATCCACCATGATGATCTCCATCTCCATGGTTCATGTGTGCCATCCTCCAAGTGATGTGTCCTCCGAGTACTACTATAAGCTATTACTCATAACAACTAGTAATAAAATACATGGATACTAGGAATCATCACAAGTCGGCACGCAGCCGTTAATACAATACTTTGACAACACAATGGCTCCACCGTGTTGCCGCATCCACGACACGCAGTCATGCAAATATTACAAACATGCATCACATACACATTAGGCCATACTGGTCACATACATCCTGCAAAAACAAGTTAATGCATAGAATCGCAATCTGGGATAGGGGTCGTGGGGTTTCCCCATCGGGTTCGAAGGCGCGCCCGCGGTATCTCGGCGTCCCGAAATTGTAAAAACAGAGATCCAATCTATGCAATTTTTACATAGGATTTTGATCGGCAAATCATATTTACCACAAATCGACTCATCGTCCGATTCGACCAATTTGTATCGATCTTCGCATGCCGCAACCGGTTTTACGTGTCACCGCTTCACCCCGATGGCGAATCCGACCGGTAGGGGTATGTTGTTTCACGACCTTAGCAAAGCATGATCACGGTACATCGATTATTAATCTAGGTTCCGATTCGATCAATCATATTGATCTTTGCATTCCGCAACTGGTTTTACGTGTCACCGTCACCCCGATGGCGAATCCGACCGGTAGGGGTATGTTGTTTCACGACCTTAGCAGCATGATCACGGAAACCAGATCAATCCATTACGAACTATACAATCGATCACATCGATCATACCGATTTACATATCGCCATATGCAAATCACCCGAACCTATAACATGACAGAACCGCTCGATACCATCGTTGGGAAACAGGTAGGCTACACTAGCACAAATTAAAAAATTCTACCCGTAAACCAAGATCACTGCAGTTATAGATCACGGTCTTACCACTAGACGCGCAGTGCGGAAGTTGATGCAAGACGTCGGGCGGTGTAGTCGTACTCGATTGATGCGAGACGTCGAGCGAGTAGTCGTACTACTTCCTCGTCCTCGTCGCGGCGCCCCACGTCAGCTCCTTTCTTGCGGTTCGTCCCAACGCCACGATGCTGGCGCCCCAAAGGTATCCACACGCACGGAGGAAGCGACGCGACGCCGGACTACTAGATCCGCGCGAGCGACTAGGGCGTGGGAGGGTGGCGCCGTGGTTTGAGGATGTCACGAAAAACTCAACCTCAACCCACCGCCCCTGCCCTCCTTTTATAGACGTCCTTATAATGGGCTTCTACGAATAGAGGCCCATTAGGACTCAATGCCCAGTCTAATTCGGATCCAATCCGAATTAGGCTTCAGCCCTTAAGTGTGTGACCCTATGGTTCACATATGTTTAGACATGACGCGAGTACACATACTTGGTCAATAGTTGGTAGCGGCCTCTAGCAAGACGTGCCAACTCCTAAACATACGTAAAGATCATATCGGACGAACCATCACAACGTTATGTACATGCCAATCCCTTTGCCTCACGATATTCAATGAGCTCCAAGTCGACCACTCTTTCGATCCCGTGATCCTAATCCCTTACTAGGTTAACTCTTAACCTTAAGTAGCATGGCCATGCATTTCGGATCCGATCACTCGAGGCCCGAGATATCTCTCTCGGTAGAGAGGGGCAAATCCCATCTCGACCGACCATGCCTCGCAAAGATGCTTCATGACAAACCCAAAGCTACCTTTATAACTACCCGATTCACGGAGTAGCGTTTGATAGCCCCTAAGTAGGTTGATTCACATCTCAAGTACATACGACAATCTCGGGTCTAAGGACAAGGCGTACACATTGTGTAGAGAGAACCATAAGAATAATTACTATGTCTCATGTTGGGTCGGTCCAACCCCATGTTCTAAACATGTGTCCACATTATTGGTTTGACATCTCCATGTCTATGACCTGTGAAACATGGTCATCAACCGATACATGTGCTAATCCATCATTCACGTGTGTCCTCACATGAACTCCGACTAGGGACAACTTTAGAATAACCATACAAGTAAAGAGTTTCACAAACAAGTTACATACTTGTTAATCAACACAAAGGCAATATTCAAGGAACATTTATTAAATCATGGATACAATGAAATATCATCATCAATATGATTGCCTCTAGGGCATATCTCCAACACTTACTGCAAAATTTGAAGGAAGAGAACGAGTGCTTACTGCAAAATTTGAAGAAAAGATAGCAAGATTGCAGGACCAAGTGAATCAACTCCTACTCCTGAACCAGTCGCAAGCCGCCCCCGTTGTTTTGGGAGGCAGTCCTCCTCAACATCGGAGTAGCGTCGCGTCTACGCAAAATTATGAACATGATGACGTCTAATTACCTATCGACGACATCAAGATAATGTACATCTCTGGAATGCTCCAAAGATAGACCTATAGGATGCCTTAGCTAATTGCGTATCGTTTTGTAGGAGCCAACGCACTGCACGCTCCAAGTGAGGATGGTTTGGATGTCTATTGAGGCTGGGGGGGGGGGTGGCATATCCATGCAAGGAAGGGATAGTGCAGCACGGTGCCCAGGTGGCGTAGGGTTACGCCAGGGTCCAGGTGGACATGGTACATGACAATTTTAGGGCCGTCCCGCTAGAGATTCGCCCGAACGACGACATCAGAACATTAGGAGATGCCGTGTACAGTTTTATCCAGTGGCCCAAGAAGGACATCGCCCTAGACCCTGCAGTGCCGCCTCAACCTTTGATGATTCCACCCCAACCATCTCGACACGACCATGCCTCTCCAATAGGACCCTCCATGACTACACCTCAACCTTCGCTTCAGAAGCCCGTCTCATCGGTTCCCGTGGTGAAGACACCGAAGGAACAAAAAAAGCGTGCCGCCGTATCGGTTCCCGAGTCGTCTCACAGGAAGACGCGTAGCGGGCAAGTCGTTCAGGACAAATCGAAATCGAAGAACATTAAGGCGCTTCCGCCTCCTAACCCTAAGAAATACTCTTTTCGGAAGTCCGCTGGTGAACACCACAGTATTAGCCTACGCTGGATTAGGTTGTCAGAGTTTGCATAGCTGGTACTTGCACAAGACCAAAGAGAAAGGGTGCGCTGATGGAATCACCGTCTGATACACGGAGGAGTATTTCCTCCATGAGCCAGCCCCTTCGTCGTGGGCTTCGACGACTTATTCGACCTATTCAACCTCAAAGCCCTCGATGTCTCACTTCTACGATGTTGGACACTGTAAGTGTGTACAATCAAGTTCTACATTCACGTAATACCGATTAATATAACAACTCATTGCTTATGTATAGATACATGATTAAAAATGCCCGGCGATTGAAAGAACCGGTGGGTTTCCTCGACCCACACATGGTCTCTGAGCAAACCGTCTTGGCAAACGCATCCTACGTTGAGAAATACATAACGACAGGATTGCTTGCTCAAAACAACAAGGACTACATAATGATGCCCTACAACCAGAAGTAAGTGCTTCACTACTTGCTTTACAAATTTTATTTGTACTTTATATGCAGTACGAACTTAGGTTTAATGACTATAGCGACATACATGAGTAGGCACCACTGGATCCTTTTAGTCATTATACCAAAGAGGAACCAGGTACTATACCTTGATTCCCTAGTCAAAAAAAGCCACGACTTCACCCTTGTGCAAGGAGTACTCGACAGGTGTGCTCATTTCCTCTATACATAACTCTATTGTAGTCTTACTTCGTTTGAAATGGCCGAGGTTAACTTTTTAGAAACATGTAGGTCGTTCATCTCCTATGTTGCCGATGGAGGGCTATACAAGGGAACAAACGCCACACTTAATCACAGGACGTGATTTTCGGTACGTGCTACAACACAATAATCCTATATCATACTTCGTAATAATGTGTCTCGAACTGACTATACCTATATATATAATTCTATTTTTGCGGTCACAAGAAAAGCGTAAGAATGTGCATTCTACGTTTGCCATCATATGTAGATTCTCATGAGTGCTAAGTTGAAGGATCCCGAGGTTGGTCAATCTCGCAATAATTATTTTCTAATTATAAATTTAAATATATATGCTTACTACTTTACTCTTGCTAGCTACAGGGCTTGAATATAGATTTAGATTCACTCGTTCAGAGAGAGATCTCGGATGTTCGAGGGAGGCTCTGCACCTTCATCATGACGGATACCATTGACGCCGACGGAGAGTTTCACTACTCCATCAACACCGCTGAACGACCTTGAAACAATTGATTCATTAATTGTAATTCACTTTGAATAGTTGTAATTTAATTGTAACTCTAGCGACAATATTTGATACATATTCGTTTGTAACTGATTTTGAGTTATAAATGATCACTTTGAGTTGTCAACGATTGATTCATCTGTATGTATCTATTTTCTGTCTGCTTGTTTTCAGAGGGCATGGCTAGCAATTCCTGAGGCTAGCCGAAAATCAAAAAAAAAATAGTTAAGCTGAAAGAACTATCACAGACGGTTTGATTGTTAAACCGTCTGTGATATCCACATATTACAGACGGTTGGTAACTAGAACCATCTGTGATATCCACATATCACAGATGGTTCTAATTATGAACCGTCTGTGATATGTGGATATCACAGACGGTTCTAGTTACCAACCGTGTGTGATATGTGAATATCACAGACGATTGGTACCTAGAACCGTCTATATTGTGACTTATCACAGATGGTTGGTACCTAGAACCGTCTGTGTTGTGACTTATCACAGACGGTTTTTAACACTTCGTGATAACCGCCGATTATCACAGACGATATAAAAACACAGCGTTCCAACCGCTCGTGATGACATTTTCTGTAGCAGTGGTCCTAGCTTGCTAGAAAGAAAATCTATATATTGCAAAAAGATGCCTGAACAGTAGGTTGTTTTCAAGCTAGCATAGCAGAAGAGAAGGAAACAGATGTTTTTAATGCTAGTTGATTGGCATCTGCACATTTTGGTGCTGATTCTCTCGTATTCTTTGATTACTAAATCTCTACACTGTGGAAAGATTGTTTTTTGTCTAGCAGAGTCATATAGCTAATGCAACTCTCTTGTTGTTTCATAACTGTTAGTAAATGATCCAAGATCGTAATAGCTGTTAGTAAATGATTGAGGCTTTCTGATTGTTCTGAAGTTAGCTTCATTCTGCCTTTTTGTTTCTTCAACTTGTATGAATGTACATTCATTTGGTGTAGAGTCTGGACAACAGAAAAATAAGTTCCCCTCTCCCCAAATGGAGCTTCTAAATTGCTGGTCAAATGCATATCAAGCTGTGACATAACATTCACAACCTTCTCACATGTTTTGCCCTTAGTCCATGTCCAATTTTCATATTGTCAAGCTTTGTGATGCTTAGCAGTCTAGCTGTGCACAATATTTGGGATCCAATCCACTGATAAATAAATGAATGATCCAACTGGGTTGATTTGTACAGTTGCTGTCAATCTTATCATTACCTCTAGAATTGTACTGTCGCCGCAAGATATGAATAATTCCATGATACTGTGAATTTTGATTTGGATTTAAGGCCTTCTAGAGTTATGTACAGAATATGTTCATTGGTGCTAACAACTCATTGACATACATGTTTTTTTACAAGACATACATGTTTTTTTACAAGACATACATGTTTTTAAGTGACAACAAATTGTGTTATGGAATTACTGGCTTGTTCTCATGGGATTGGGAAACCAGGATGATATAAGAACTGAAAACTCTAACTGCCGGCAGTTAGATGTTTCCCAGCTTGTTCTTTTGATTATTTGTAAAACTGAATGTCTCTTCTTATTGCTTCTGCTTCTTCCCTGCCATTTTACAAACAAATTAGTTCTTGTTCCTTCTCTTCTCGGTAGGAAGAATGCAAATGAGAGTATGAATTGATCTTTTTATTTGTTTTTCGACGGTGAGGTGCTTCTGGTTACAAATATGTGAGATTAGCGAGCAAGATTTACTATATTTTCGCTTAATGATGTTGTGAGAATAATTATGTACTTTCCCCTGCTATATTATACAATCTGGACATTATCAAATATGATGCTTGTGTTCTGCTGCCTTCTACATCCGAGGTAAATCCCTGCCATGGAAGTACCTTGATAATATTTTGTTCTATTATCTATGAAGTTCTTTCTAAGTTTGCCCCATGCTTTTTTTTTTGTTAGGACCCAGTAGCAAGGAGGGAATGTTTGGAGAGAATAATTTTGAGCATTCTGATTACCATGCGCATTCCTGCCATTTATGTCCATAGAAGTAGTATGATAGTGTTTTGTTCTATTCTCTATGAAGCTCTTTCTAGGTGTGCCTATGATACAATTATACCATACTGATGTTTTAGAATTAGATTTGCTAAACAGAACCCTTACATTTGTACCATCACCCATCTCTCTCTCCCCCACCATCTCCCTCTTTTTACTATATACGCACTATTTATACCATGTGTTTGTATGGTACATCATTAAGGTAACTTTTACCATATGGCTTTCCTATTCATTAAGAGTTTACTGAAACTATCGTCATCTTAATTCCATATCATTTTAATTTTACCCAACATTGTGGCAACTAGCTATTTAGAACGATTGTAGAAGAGTAAAATATAATGAAATTTTGTTTCTTGAAGGAACTCCTATAGGAATGAAATCTATTTTAGAAGTTAGAAGTGCTTGTCAAGCAACTTTGTGTGCCTTTCATTAAGTCGTTTAAGGTGGTTGGTAGGATAATTTACTTCTATTCCCCAGTCTGTATGTAACTCTGCTACTGTACTTTCAGGGCTAAGAGGTATCCTATAAAATTGGAAAGCAATGAATCTAAGGTTTATAATGGAATCAAGATGTGCGCTCTTTATGCTAACACTTCCTGGGAGAAGGAATCATGGTGTAAAGCACTTCATCTTGCAGCTATGGTTGACAAGGAGAAACTGATACCCCATCTGGTCTGCTTTATGCATCATTGGGATCTTTTCCTGTTATTGATTCCTTTAAGTAGAACTTTGTGGATATTCAGTAAAAATGAATAGACTGTCGTCATACATTCTCTGTTTTTATTCAGCTTTTTCCATCTGACTATTGTACCTGTAGTTCGAAAACATCTGTGGAGTTAATAATAATAGTTATTTGATGTTACCTTCCAAGCAATTGTCTGAACTTTCACTCTTGTGTGATTCCTAGTTATTAAAAGTGCATCTATTTTAAGGAGGCATATGTGCTATTAGTTCTAGCTAGTCTAATAATCTAGAGTCTAATGTCCTGATTAGTGATGCTTTTAACTGTCGGCAAAACTCTTAACTGTCGGGAAAACAACTAACTGCCGGG
Organism: Ampelocalamus luodianensis; assembly: GCA_036346255.1. Lineage (NCBI taxonomy): Eukaryota > Viridiplantae > Streptophyta > Magnoliopsida > Poales > Poaceae > Ampelocalamus > Ampelocalamus luodianensis. The sequence continues at coordinate 69,066,644 of CM070620.1, read as the reverse complement.
GAAAACCAATTTATCTAGGGCACTTAACTACCGGGGAAAACGACAATCAAGGGCAGGTTAACTGCCGGCAATACCTCTAACTGTCGGGGAAACTCTAACTGCCGGGAAAAAGCTAACTGCCAGGGAAACTATAACTACCGAGGGAAATCAACTTTTCTAGGGCAGTTAACTGCCAGGAATACACATATCTACCAGGAAATATTTTTCCCATTAGCACTTTACCGGGCAGGCCATAAGTGCCGGGAAAACTAATTGCCGGCAGATAAATTGCCTTTGAACGCAGTTTTTCCCAGTAGTTGCATTGCCCTTAATACTATGCCATGGTGTAGTGATGGTCCAAGCCCAGGATCAGTCTACCACTGTCGTGTAGATGTGTAGTATCCTTTCTCCCATGCCGACAGTTCCTCAGCCTCGCGAGGTATTTCATCGAACACTTGGCGTGCGACGAGTTTCTGCACCCTGATAGTGCTCAAAGGTCAATGCACTTGCCTCGAGGTTGAGGCCTTGCGGAGGCTGTGTCCTCCACGCACTTGCCTCCGGGTCGATGCCTTGCAGATGTTGCGCTCGAATGAGTTGACACTGAGGCACCGCGGTTTGACCACGATGAGGTTGATGACGTGTGATGCGGCCTCAACGTGGCTCGGGTACATGATGACGCTAGTCATCAGTGAGCAGACCATGGTTGCGCAGGTGGCTGTGGACATGGCCGAAGTTGAAGCTCTGGTGGTCGTAGCCATCAGCTTGCCATTGTCGTGGTCGGGACACCATGTTGAGCACTTGGTGGGCGTCGTGAAGTTGACGTCCACGTCGAAGGTGTTGACGGCGGGTTGAGCAGCAGCAGCAACCAAGGTAGTCAGAGTCGAGATCTTGAGTTGGATCGATTTGCCTTCGGTAGGATCGAAATCATAGTATCGAATCACAGAATCGACGATTCTATGGAATTATAAAAATACAAATATTTAATATCTATAGTATAAATTTGTATGATTCTTATATGGTTTACCACTTGCATTTTCCTTCAAAGCAGCTAGACATACTCCAGGAATAAAAATAACTTATCATTATCAAGCTCAAGATTGCTCATGCCATAATATAGATATTTGTACTAGCATTACCACACTGATACAATTTTTTGCATGCTCCTTGTTTATTTATAGTTTCATTCTCAGAAATTAATATCAACAAATTTTGCTCTAAACAAAACATCAGCAAAGCCTGGCCTCTAAAAAAATTGCAAATTTTTTTTTCCCTAAGTCTCTTTGATTGGGATCGATAGTGTAATTTGGATCGATAGGTTGTCGTGGGTTCGTAGAATCGTAAGACTCTAAGAGTAGGATCACGATCCTAACTATCTTGGCAGCAGCCCAACTTGAGACGGTGGCGAGCCCGGCAGTGGTCGAAGGCGAACTTGGGGTCGAGTCAGCGGCGGCAACGAGCAGCTGAGAGGTAGTCGCGGCTAGGGATGAGATCATGTTATCCATCTTCCACCCTTGCTCGTCCATCTTGGCCAGTAACTTGTCTAGCATCACCTTCCGCTGCTCCTCTTCCGCTATGCTCATGGCTATCTCACTACGAGGTACCACCGGAATTGGTGGCTCTGATGACTCCGCCATGGTAGTTCCTCTCCCTCACGATCAACCTTGGGCTGGAATCACGGTGCTTAGATAGAACACCAACATTTCCCTTGGACTACAGATCGAATCGAGGAAAAATTGCGGATCAGAACGGGCTCTGAAACCAAATTATTATGACCCGATCGCGTGGGGATCGAATCACACCAATGCAATCCTAGGATTTGGGGGTGATATGGGGTAGTTTGGGGGAAATAGGGTGAGGAATCAGAGAAGGGGCGAGAGAGCAGAAGAACAGGAGGAGGATTTCAGAATTCATTCCTTTTGGTAGATGGATCCTGTTGCTTACAAGAGTTGGGCATTTAACTCCGGTTGCATACACTGACACATGGATCCCATAATGTATGAACCAGGACTATGAACACACACACACTCACATATACTCCTACTGGCCCCATATGTCATGGACCTAGGTACATGACAGGAAGACCAAACTAACCAACCAGAAAATCTGAGAGGGAGAAAGTTGGCACGAATCCTAAAGTGCCAGCACGAACGCTATGCTAAGGGGCAAACCATCCTACTACAACCCTACCTTAGATAACATTCCCTAGCCCATTCGATCCTACCGTCTTTCCTGAAAGCCAGTTACAAGAAGACGAGTAGAAAAGGCACGCACAACAAAAGCACTCTCTCCCCCCTCATCTTCTCCTCCTCCTCCCTACTTTTCCTCAGGTATGTATCTGCACATTCTTGTGTGCTTGTGATCGATGTACGCAGTACCACTTGGTCTTCTCTAGATCTGTTGGAGCTATAGCGGCCTGCATCTGCACGCGTGTGACGGCCGCCGGGACGAGACGTTTTGCTCAAGACCGCGCAACGATTCCATATGACACCGCATCGCTGTCCTTGCCTATCATATGGATCAAACTCCGGTGGATCAAGGAAGAAGAAGATCAATCATGTAAAGGATAGGTCTCGACGGCGATGCGCTGGTTATGGTCGGGCTGTGCGGTCTTCCGCAATAACGTTTAGATCTCCTCCCGTTCTGATCACACAAGATATTAATCGATTTTTTTTTTGTTTCATGTTCATCATCGTGTTCTGGAATAGTTTAATCTCTCTCCTCAATCGGATGATTTCCTTGTTCAGCATTTTCTCTAGGCATGCATGACAGCTAGAAGGGAGATGTTTCTGAACTTGATAAATGAATGGGGAAATTATGTTTCTTGCTTTTCTTGGAAATAGTTCATTTTTTTTTGCTAACTCTTGACACTTCTTTTCTCTCTTCAGTTGTTAGGAAGAATGTGTAGGAGCGGATTTAAAACAAAAATGATCGGATGTTCGGTATCTTTCATTTGGGTTAAGGGGTGTATTGTGTTGTTCATACATAGAATATATCTATAGAAAACGATTTTAGACCTAGTGTCCTGTGACCTTTCTGGATCCGCCCTGAGCATGTGTAATAGTTTTGTAGGTAAGAGTGCAAGACGAATAACATGTGCAATACCGTGGCCCATCCATGAAAAAACTTCAGATTAACAAGGTCCTAGACCAAAACAAATTTACCCAAGTAAGCAGATGAATATAATATCGAAGCGCGTAGGATGTAGTACAGCTAGAAGCAGCATGCACCAGTGGCACGATTATTTCATCTCACTTGGCAATAATATTTGGGAGTCAGGAGTCAGGACCATCGATCTATTTTATTGTAGGATTCCTTATTGCAGACGAGCCGCAACCAGGGTTCAAATTTTGGCCGAAAATCAGAAATTTCGGTGCTACTAGTAGGGGCCGGTAGGAATACAAACCGGTTTTAAAAAATCGGTTTGGATGAATTTTACCCAAAAATTGAATTTTCTTGAATTTTGCTCAAATTTGTTTTGTTAATTTAAAAACCAGAAAAATTAAATTTGAATTTGAAAATTTCGGCCAGAATTGACCGAAATTTTTTGATTTTTGGCCATACCGGCCACCTCCGGTAAAAAAAAGTTCCGGTAAAAACAAACCATGGCCGCAACTCTGCTACCAACTTTCCTTATTTCCCCTTTGCAAAAAGCTTTGTTTTGGTCGTTTCATGAGAAGATTAGAGAGCTAGATAGATTGTGAAGGATCTATACTAGATGATCGAAAATAATTTGTATATGTGCAGTGTAGGTTTCGATTTTGAATAACTTATCCACTTGTACTAGGTATATACACGGGTGGAGGCAGAAACGGCTTAAGGCTCGGGCTCCAGCTATTTTTGGGTTAGATCTATATTTTTATGATTTACCAAGATAATCTTTTTGGACTTTTGATCCTAGCTAGCGGCCCGACATTTGGCTTCGCCCCTGGGTATATAGGCTTTCTCTAATAGGAAGTTGCTTGACTTTACTCTTCAGCATTTCACAAATATATGTAATGTTTCAGCGGGCATTTGCTACTTGTTATTTGGGTATGTGTTACTTGCTAGCTGCTACTTCACCTAATTACTGTTGAGCTTTTCCGGGTTTTTGGGAGTCTACTGTTGATGACTTCTATGGGTTTCTCTCTTGTGAAAGTCATGAAAATATCTCGGATATTCATCAATCATTGTACTTGTTTCATTCTGTTTTTCACTGTTATTAATTTGCCTACATGTATATCACATTCTTTTTGCATCAAGTCGAGTACATATGTACGTACGCAGTGGCGGAGGCACCGTCCCTCCAGCCTGGGCAACTGCACGGGCTCTCCACGCCTGCTGGGCTGCGAGCTGCTAGGCTGCCCATGCTTTCTCTATTTCCCAACCCTAACTCCCAACTCACAAGCGCAAGTGGCAACAAGCACGAGCGGCGGCGGCGTTCTGCTGCAGCACAGCAGCAGCACGAGCGGCAGCTGGCGGCCTGCTGCAGGCAGCTAGAGCTAGGTGAGCACTGAGAAATCATCTTCTTCCTGTTTTCTTTCTTCACTTCATTCCCCATTTCCTCTCACTCTCTCTCTCCCATTTGCTTCTTCTTTTTTGGTTCTCTGCTCCTGGCCAGAACTCCCCATGGCGCAGCCCCGCCGCCGTCGGCTCCCTGCTTGTCGCCTCCGCCGTTGCTCGCTATGCCCGGCCGCCAGTCCCCTGCACCGCCGGCGCCACCACTTGGGTGCCTGGCCCGAGCTCCTTGCTCCCTGCTTGCCGCCTCCACCTCCGACGCTGCTCGCCGTGCCCGGCCGCGGGGCCGGCCGCTTGTGCGCCACCACCCGGTTGCCCCCTTCCCTTTTCTTGCAGTGGCGCCCCTCGGCTTGTCCAGGCTTTCAAAAGTTGCTGGTTCCGCCACTGTGTAACGTACGACCCTTCATTTGTGTAAATACATTATTATTCTAGCTAGAAATCTCACCTTGTTTCTCGTGCAGATCAATAAATATAACAATCATACCCATCTCAAAGAAAAACAATATGCATGAACCCTTCTATGCTTTTACTTCAGCATGATCCGATCTGTTTGCAGCTTTTCTTACAAATTCTTTTAGCAGCAATTCAGTTTAGAAAGAAAACTGGGCACGTTTTTTTTTAACATCTAAGCTAAATGCAATTGTAGGATTAATTTAGGAGGAATATTTGTATGGTATCTTGGAAAATTCATGCGAAATTCCTGAAAAACTCTACATTTTGAATAGGCCCGCAAATCCACAATTTCCAGCATTAATTGCCAGTACTATCTACACATATATACACTGTTTTTATGCTCAGACAACACAATAATAAGGAATGTACTAGGCAGGCCATCTCGTAGCATAAAAGTTTCGCCGTGATGTGACGCGTGAGGCTTTGCATATATGTATGCTCCATGAATGGTTCCTGCCTGTTTGGTCGATCATTCCATAGATAAAGTTTCAAGAGATGTAGGTCTCCTACAGCATCATGAGAGCTAAGAATTGGCACCATGAATTCGTGGTCTTGATCATGCTAATGCGGCCCTGTGTATCATGCATGGAGATAGCTTGCTTCCAACAAACCTAGTGATGCAATTTTTTTGCTATCCTGGTGTCAATGTGTCTGATCGATGTACTATTTTAGTGCTTTGCACGAAAACGTATGGGCAAATACCCTGTGGCTTTACACTGCAGATGCCCATATATATATATATATATATATAGAAAACGGTATGGTACTTCTGGAAGTATGTACTCCCACCTCTTATATACCACTTAAATTATATGATGATACATGTTTATCAATTTGAGTATACTCCAATAATGATTATAAGATACCCCAAAGTGAGTTCTATGAAAAATTTCATGAAAATCCACTTTTTATACTAAAATCCGTGTATATACTTCTTTTATGTACGAAAAATAGTATATAGCAAAAATAAAGGGTTCCAATGAAAATTTTCCGATTAAGTCACATTGAAGTATCTTATAATTGGTATTCAAGTATACTGAAAGTGATAAAGAAGTATAATATATTTGTTTAAGTGGTATATTGGAAGTGGGAGTACATACTCCCGGGAGTACGAAACGGGTGTCATATATATATATATATATATATATATATATATATATATATATATATATATATATATATATATATATATATATATATATATATAGCGTATCTAGTGTTAATGGGTAATTCAGTACTAAGGTGCTAATGCCAATCTTAACCGTTGAATCTGCATCTTAACCGTTGGATGTGGAAGCATGCATGGTGTTTAATGAAGGTGCATTAATGAACGCGCATTGGATGTGGGAGCATGCAAGGTGATTAAATGGTTTGGAGGTGAGAGACTGCATTAATTAATCTTGGTTGTTCAATCCAAATCCAATAGCCAAGATTGCCATTAGTACCTTAGCACTGAATTATCCATTAGCAATAGATACGTTATATATATATATATATATATATACACACATATTTTCAGAGGTGGTATGTACAATTTTTAGACATACTCCTTTTTTATGTGCGAATATGAAGGTATTTACAAAATATGCTAAAAACTATGGACTCTCTTGCAAATTTTTCGTGTGGTTCACATTAGAGTATCTTATAATTAGTATATGAGTATACCCAAAGTGATAATGGAGTATGTCAAGTTTTTTAGGTGGTATATCAAAGGTGTGAGTAACTACTCCCGGGAGTAGAAAGTATTTTTCCTATATATATATATATATATGAAGCATTTTTTCTACTTCCCGTATCTCACATATCTCACAACGTAGGGAGTATCTTGCGCAACCGAGAGTATGTATGTGTAGTATACGAGTATATAAGACCACATAGGTGGTATTTACACCTTTTCAGGGGTGGTATGTACAATTTTTTAGACATACTCCTTTTTACGTGCGAATATAAAGGTATTTACAAAATATGCTAAAAACTATGGACTCTCTTGCAAATTTTTCATGTAGTTCACATTAATTAGAGTATCTTATAATTAGTATATGAGTATACCCAAAGTGATAATGGAGTATGTCAAGTTCTTTTAGGTGGTATATCAGATGTGAAAGTAACTACTCCCGAGAGTAGAAAGTATTTTTCCTATTTGTGTGGCTAGTTGCCAGAGGTACCCTATCATTATCAGTTGTGGTCACTCACCGTGGGATGTGCAAGTAGCCAATCATGGCGTTTGCTAGTATTTTTTGGAGCTAAAGGGTCTTGCAAATGCTCCACATGTTCTAGTTTGGTGCAAGTTGAAGGGGAGGAAGTAAATCTTGTACTTGGCAAAATAGTATTTCAGTAGCTCTCCGTAAACTCGTACATGAGCAATCTGGGGCGTTCGGTGAATGTTTCAGCTATTTATTCATAGTGAAATATGAATCTTGTTTTCGTATGCATACATGTTATATAATGCTCAACTTAACAATATTGCATTTAGGACAAGTTCATCTTTCCTTCCTTTGTTAAGGCATGTTGTTGCATACTTGCATGCTATTCGGTATATAAGAGAATAGGACACGCATGTTTTGTTAGGTTATGCCTTCTTGAAGTGTATAACGAAGATTAGACCAGAAGAAATAAAGTGATTTACAGTAGTAATAAACTAGGTGGTAGCTGCAAAACATGAATTAACATTGACTTCCGTGTTGCTACTGACCATGAAAGATGTTGCATATCTTTGTCCCTGTCTATTGTTTTTGACGTAGCACAACTAGACTTGCGACTGCCCCCACCCACGCACAGGAGCATGCAGCAGCAGTCTGTTCAAAGTAAGAACCTACTTTATACTAGCACAGCTCAAAGCAAAACTGACACTGTGGTGTACTAGTGTTGAAGAAGATGTTACATCTTACATGTGCATGCTGCTATATGTCCCGGAGAAGAGAGTTCAGGAAGAGAGCGAGGATACGATGGGAGTTCCCGTGAGCACAAATGATGGACGGGAAAAGCTGAGGGGTAACCTGCCCTGTTTCGTGCATTGTTGTGAAAAAACGGCGGTACCGGCCGACTAATCCTTACAGTCTGTAAACCTTCACGTATACTGTACGCGGACAGAATTTAGCGGTCTTGAACTTAATTGTAGTACCTCGGTCCAACATTGAGTCCATAATGTCACCTAAACACTTTACACTCTTAATTTAAACCATAATTATTAATAATTCCAGCAAGCAATGCGTGGAATAAAACCTTACAATGGGTTAATCTTCATCGGTCACAACAATGTAAATGCATAAAAAATTAATTTTCACACAACTTGGGACCACACACCCGAGTACGCTCAGGGCCACGCGCTCAAGAATGCTGGAACCATGAGCCCAAGAATATTGATTAGCAACAATTAAATAACCAAACAATAACTAAATCAACCAAGTTTCAAAGTCATTAAGCTAATGATAATCATGTCTACTAATTAACTCTACATGAAAGCATCAAGTCTCTAGATTCATTGAAAGCAACCAAGTAAAGATGTCTGTGTGATTGATAGTATGCATGTGATGTACATGTGCTATTTCCATCCTATGCATGTTGCTTTTATTGATCACCTAAAGACGACAACAAAGCAAGAGTGAGTCTAAAACTCAGCAAGTAGATAATAGAACAATAACAAACATCTTATCATTTAAGTAAATCATTATCATCATCAAACATATACTCAATTTACATCATCATCTTTCATGTGATCATTTAACATCATCCTCTTTTCATGTCAATTGCAAAACACATTCACCAAATGACGTGCGATGCAGACACGGAATGAAAGCAAGATTCTCAACAAGTGGCAAAACACATTTGTCGACTTTTATATTCATGCCAAAAAGGGATTAGGTACACGGGCTTAAACCGTTTGCAAAACACATTCGCAAACTAAAATCACATGCCACAAGGATTATGCATGAGCCTCAACTATTTGCAAAACATATTCACAAATACTGGCAACATGCAACGGAGAGCTAGAGCAAACACAAAGACCTATCAACACATGGCATACTTAAGCTACTAGTCAAGACCTCTCTTAATAGTACGACAACCTACACTAGCAATCTGATTTTCACACCAAACACCGAGACGGCCGGTAAAATAACTAAGAAATAAATCCTTAGCCTATGCTAAATATACTTTTGCTTTGCGCATTCTCTTGGAGCTTTAGGATGATAATCCGTATCTTTTCTCCAAGACCGGTGTTCTTGACTTTAACATCAACACCTGATGTCACGCACTTGATTTGATGACCTTCAACGCATTGATTCATCAATTGTCTTCATCATCATGTGAGTTAACTTATTTCACCAACTCATAGAAATATTAGTCCATATGATGATTGTCATTAATTACCAAAATACTCTATTAACACATAATAGTGGGTCTAGATTTTTCAATCTCTCACTTTTTGGTAATTGATGATAATCCTCGACAAATAAGGAATTGAAAGTTGATTTTCTAGTATACTTTGAGTACAAAAGAAATTGTATAATCTAGGGTGAGCTTTGATAGCAATTAACTCATTTGAGTGGAATTAAAAGAGATTTTGAATTAATTCCTAGCAAAATCACAACATATAGGTAAAATTCCCCCTAAACATGTGCATATGAGATTTGAAGGAAATTCATGCACATATGTGAATTTTAAAAAATTTGGCAGAGTTTCCTCTATATATTGGATCCATGGAAGCATGTCATATCAAATATTATCAAGAATTTAAATATGCATGCAACAATAAAGATCCATAATAAACACATTTTGGACAAAGATACAAACGATAGCACAATACATAACATAAGAACATCCAAATATCCAAAATAAGTCTAAAAGCATACAAGGTTCAATAAGCTTACAAATGATATTACAAGAATGAATCTAAGTTTATCCTCACAAAGCAAGGTCTATTGACCTGCTGAGACCTGGATTTTCGAATCCAAAACCCTCTATATTTTCTGCACTAGTCCTTGGATAAGTAGCTAGTGCGTACAGTTACAGTGTTGATAACAAGTTCGAATCATGATTAACACAACAGTAATAACAAAGTACCAGCCTTAAGGCCAAATATTACAAAAGAGGTAAGAAGACCTTGAGTCTTACGGTAGCAGAAATGAAAAAAGTAAAACTTTGAGTGGTGATCCATCAAATTGCCCATCGGCATTCGATTGGGGAGCGCGGCCTAGTACTCCAGATGTCCTTCGTCAAACTTGCAGGCGTAGTAGTCGTAGTCGTCCATGACATCATTATAGACCAATGAGATTTGTTTTGAGTGCAGTATATGAGTACATAAAGTACTCCGTGAGTCTTGGGAAAAATGCATATGCATAGCTTTAACAATGAGGCTTATAGGGTTCTTTTGCACAAAGCAATATTTTAAGTTTAAACATTTTTCATAAAGCATATTTGACAATTAAAGATTTAAATTAATTAATTAATTAATTAATAGCATCACTAGTGGAGGTTCTAGCTATCAACCACTAGTATAGAGGCTCTAACTGCCAAGGTTTACAGGATAGGGCTCTAGTTGCTCAACTAGCTCTAGCTGCCAGAAAACTACCCAGGAATCCCAACTGCTCCCGGTTCCAAAAAATTATTCTTTTGAAATCAAAACCAAAATCTACTATATGAAAATACACCTTACCCGTCCTTGACCGTGGGCACAGCTATTCAAATAGTTTTACACTCTACAGAGGTTGTACAGCTTGACCCACATGAGATAATCATCTTAAAATTAAGGAATAAGTCCATATTACACCCTTGAACTTTGCAGAGAGTCAAAAATACCCCTTGAACTCCAAAACCGTTTGGTTTGCACCCTCAAACTGCCATTACCATCTCACCTGACCCCCTCGAGCTGAAACCAGGTGGTTTTTTGTTGGTGATATGCCCTAGAGGCAATCATGGAGATGATTGTATCACGTCTATGTTTATGAGTTTTTGAATAAATGTTATTTTGTTCCTTGAATGAATCGTTAGTTCTGAAGATCAACGAGTATGTGACTTGTTGGTGAAACTCTTCGACTTGCATGATGTCGTTCTAAAAGTATCTCTGGTCGAATGTCACTGATCGGAACACCAATGACTCTACGACCAGTGCATATGTTGATTGATGACCATGTTTCACCGGTCATGGATATAGGGATATTGAATCAGTAATGTGAACACATGTTAGAGAACATGGGGTTGGATCGACCCACCTTGAGACACTATTGAGATTGTTATGATCCTATGTGTCATTAGTTGGTCTCAAGCAATAATGATGTATAGTCCTTAGACCTGAGATCAGCATGGTTCCCTACATGTGTAATAACACTCTTAGGGGTTGCCAAACGCTACTCGTAACTGGGTAGTTATAAAGGTAGCTTTTGGGTATGTTATGAAACATACGGAGGGATGTGACTGGTCGGATATGGGATTTGCCCCTCCTAACATAATGGGAGAGATGTCTCTAGGCCCCTCGAAGTAGTCGGATAAAGAAAGTGCATGACCATGTCACTAGTGGTCGAAGTGTTCGACCATGTCACTAGTGGTCGAAGTGTTCGACCACGTAAGGTTATCCGACAACTCGATCGAGAAAACATTGAACAGTCCATGGATGACACATTATCTCACCTAGAGTTCAAACCAGATATTGTGAGGCAAAGGAAGAATACTAGAGTAAGTCGCTTGGTTCGATCAGATCCAGACATGTCGTATGGTGATACGAGCAAGTTGTAGACTGATCGAACGAAATCACAGAGTGGTCGAAACCTGGTCGTAAGGAGTTACGAACTAGTCGTGACCGAGTGCGAACTGGTCGTATAAAGATAGGACCTGGTCGTAAGTGATGAGGACCTAGTCGTAGATCATATTGCATTAAGGTTCGTCCGATATAATTTGTGTGTATTCGGAAATCGTTATGTCCTGCTAGGGACCGCTACGACTCGTGGTCGGAAAGGGTTTCCGAGTCACAACCGATTACACATAAAGCTAACGGGTCACACACTTAACGGGATGGAACAAACCAGTACGAATACGATTCGTTAAATGTGTTCGGATAGGATCCGACACGGGGCACTATATAAGGAGATTTCTGAGTTCATTTGTTATTTTCTATTGCTTATTTGAATTTCTGGTAATTTATTAAATAGAAAAGCTATTTAAAATCTCAGAAAACCCTTCGGGCCGAATTCCCTAAACCCGGCCCATTTTCCCTCCGCCGCCGGCCCAATCCCGCTCGGCTTCACTACGCGCCACAAGGCTCGCCTCTCCGACATGTGGACCTCACATGTCAGTCTCTCCGCCTCTTCTCTCTCTCTCTCCGAGAGCCCCACTCATCCTCCACCGTGCGATAAAAAAATGGATGGCTGGATGCGCGTGATCTAATCGGGGGTCCGAACGTCCCATTGATTGTGGGTCGTTCGATCTTGGACGGACGGTCAGATCTTCGGAGTCCGTTTCGCAGCCGCGCCGTTTCGCACGCGCACGCGCCCGCGCCCGAGCTGCCGTCGCTGACATGTGGGCCCCGTCCGCCACGTCATCATCGTCTTCGACGCGGACTCCACCTTCCCTCCGAGTTCTCCGCCGCCGCGTCGTGTTCTTCGCGGACACGCCTCCCGGGGCTATTTAAGGCCCCGAGGACCCTCGTGCCCCGCACCCTGAGTCGCGCCGCCTTCGAAAACCCTAGCCGCCGCCAGCAGATCGCCGCTAGGAGCCCTAGCCGCCACCTTCGTCTTCAGCGCCGGCCGAAGGACCTCGTCGCTGCTTCCGCCGTTCCAGCCCTCCCTGTCGCCGTTGGACGCCATCTTCGGGATCGCCGCGTCGCCTGCATCTCGGAACCGCCGTCACCTTCGCCGGGGAACCCCTCCAACGCCGTCGCCGTCGAGCCCGAGCCTCAACCTCCGCCTTAACATCGCCGCCGGTCACCCTCGTCCACCCCGAGCACCCGTGAGCACACCGTTGAGATCCCCACATCCCCCTCTACCTCCTAGTACCATCCGCCGCCGACGAGGAGCCGCCGTTCGCCGGGACCCTCGGTTCCCGAGCCTCCGCCGTCGTTTAACCGCCGCGTCAGCGCCACCGCGGCGCCATGTCAGCACCCTCGCCGACGTGTCGCGTGCGTGGCGTCTAGTCAGCGTCCACGTGCACGTGTGTGTGGGTAGTCCACCGATCTCCAGATCCCAAGGCTCGGTAGACTTGGTCTACCGTGAGCCGTGTCTCTGACATGTGGGTCCCACATGTCAGTGTTTTCTTTTTATTTATCTCTTTTCCGAAATCCTGAGGGCTGGCGTCAGCATTGCGCAATAATCCGATTTTTCTTTTAAGAAATAATTCGAAAATTCTGGAAAATCCAATTTAGGGTTTTTCTTTTAGATTTAAACTTTCAGAGCCCATAACTTTTGCATCCGAACTCCGATTGAGCCCATTCAAATTCCAAAATTTATCTAAATTTGAGCTCTATTTATCTGAGATTTTTATTTGATTTTTGGAGTTTGTGTTACCTCTGTTATTTATTTGTTTTGTTTATTTGTATCGTTTGCGAGTAGACGTCGATACGTCGGGGAATTTTGGAGAAGAAGGAGCACCTTAAGATCAAGACCAGTACTTAGACCTTTTCCAAGGCAAGTCATACCTTTAATCATCTTGAACCCAGTTTTCAAATTACTTTGTTTCAAAGTATTACATTATATTTTAATTATGTATTTAAATGTTTTGGGCATAGTTGTCATCCAAATTGTTATCATCACCTTGACTTTGTATGTTATAATTCCTTGTCACCCTAGATTGGTTGTTAATTGGTACTATTGTAGCACCAACGTGGGTTGGTTAGATGCGAGTACAATTGCTTAGCAATGCTACGGGTCTCACATCTCATTGGAGTTGCAAATATTGAATCTGACTAAGTGACTGTGGAATTTTGTGTAAAACTGTGTGTGCTATTTGTTATTACTTTGTGATAGCATGTGTTGCACCAAAACCAACTGGGTGGGAAAGGATTTAGACTGAGGCAAGTGGTGGATACTTCGTGATATAGTGGACTTTGTGAATGGGAATGATAATCTTTGTGGTATAGTTAGAGAATGGAAGTCTTGCCTTGGTCAATTAAGGACTTAACTTTGTGCGCCATTGAACTAAGCTTTACTGTACGACCACATGCCTGGTATGGGACGGGCCTAACTTAGTAGGTTATGAATTCTTAGCATTGATTACTTAGGTGGTAAGTTAGGCTATGGGTGGAGATGTGTACTACAAGGTAGTCGCATCACGGGGCGGTTCGCCGTGTCCCTGTCCAGCGGTGTGTGTTATGTCAAAGCGCTCCATTTGGGTTGGTATAGCGGTTTGTAAGCACATCGGGAGTGTCAATGTTAAGATGAAGTTTCTGAACCGTTTTGTTATGATTAGTGCTTGCAACACTAGTTGTATCGTGTGGGTAAAGTGTACAACCTCTGCAGAGTGTTAAATCAATCTATTCGAATAGCCGCGTCCGCGGTCATGGACATGCTCGGGGATTTCACACGAGGGGTAGTTTTCATAAAATGTTTGGGATGTGAGCTATGTGATCTAAGTCATGTGGCTATGTGAAATAATCTGTTTAGCTTTGTGTCTTTGTGGAAAATAACTGTTAAATTAATATTGTCTATTTGTTTTGAACTGCATTTCAATCTATTATGGTATTCAATTGCAAATATTGCTTTTATGCAAAAGAGCCACAGAAGTATTTTCTTTTGGAATAAGCCTGCATATATAAATTGCATTCTGTTGTATGATTTGCGAGTACGGTTGTGTACTCACGCTTGTTGTAAAACTTGCGCCCAAACCTACAGAAGAGGAGGAGTCTACGCCTGCTTTCGAGGAGTTCAACAAAGGTTGCTGATCGTTAAGGTCTGGATCCCAGTCGGTTGCCTGTGGTGAATTGATGGGATCTACGCTAAAGTTATTTATGTTCCGCTGCTATTTATTCTTTGTTAGCCCTGCGTGGCTTAATAAATGTAAACTCGACCATAAGGTCAAAACCCTTATTTGTTATTCAAACTAATCGTCTACTTTATTGATCGCTTGTATGGATGGATATTCACCTATGTTGATACTGTGTGCACTAGCGTGATTCTGAACTAGTGTATTATACACATAGAGTTTCAGAATCGTAATTTTGGGTCTCGACAGCAACTCACTGCTGATTCGTTCTCACTTTTGCAGACTAACGGGATGAACGATGCGGTGGTTAAAAGAGGTGGCAATGTTACGCGGAATCCAATCTGATGCAGAAAATGGGTGGGAAGTGGGAACAAAACAAAATAGGGGCGGGGAACATCCGCAGACGTTGATTTGTGATCGCATGGCAGTAAAATTTGACTGAAATAAGAAACACTTTCAATCGAGTGACAAATAGTAAATCCATAACTTATAATAATAGTGGTAAATATGTTATTTTTAAATAATTTTGAATATAAATGAACATATTATTATGAGGTATAATAGTATATGGCATTAAATTCTAAGCATGTGTCTCGTGATGGGTTATAGATTGCCTTTTCTTGTGCCAAACTTGAGCCATGACTTCGTTTGTATTCCACGAATAAACAAGATGCGTCGGGCTTCCCCACCAACTTGTACGGGTCGGAAGCCGTTCAACAAGAACGACCCTCTTGTCACACGGAACACAGCTGTTAACGGAGCATGAGCAGTGTCACGGATCCAAACAATGGTATTTCTACTCCTACTGGTGCTACTTGCTGCCGACTGCCGCTACTACTAATATAACCACAACTACAGTAGAGCAGCACACCATCCCAACAAAAATGGAACGGACAACTAAAAACTAGCACTAACAATTCCAGTATTGCAGCAACTAGAGGTTTCCAAATAGACCGTTTGGCACGGCACGGACCAATTCTAGTATTGCAGCCAGAGAAAAAAAATCCGGCCGGTAACTGCTTACCGGTGGGGGTTCGGGATTTTGGATCCCGACCGGTTTTTTCGGGTTTTGCAAGTTTAAATTCTAATTTTTGATTTTTGAATGATTTTTAATTAAATTCAAGCGATTTTCGTCTGATTTTTTTCTCGAGAAATCTGGTAACCGGCCGGTTTTTTTTTTCTGACCGGTAGCCGGGATTTACCCCCGAAAACAGGTTTTGATCCCTGATTGCAGCAACTAGAGGTATCCAAATAGACCATCCGGCACGGCACAGACCAGATGAAGCCTGGCACAGGCGATTCGGCTAATTAATCGGGTCATGCCGTGCTGGCCCATAGGCTGGGTTGTTGATCCAGTCACCCTCTTGGGCTGTATCAGGCTAGCCTGGGCACGTTAAGCCCGGGGGCTAGGATTGGCCAGTGTAGCTCATCTCTGTTCGAAAAAATAAAAAAATACAAAAATTTAGAAAAAATATCCCTCGGTCCACCTGTCACTCTCCCGGTCTATATAAAATCCACTAACATTTTCCCTTTTCTTTTCTCCCCATCCACCCTTTCTCTCTCCTTTCCTCTTCCACACTCAGTTGCCAGCACCGCCGTCCTCGCTCGGCCTCCACACCAAGCTTCCACGACCAGCCTCCGTTCAGTCTCCGTCGCTTGGTTGCCAGTGCCAACGTCCTCGCTTAGCCTCCACTGGGTCGCCCACGCTTTCATCCTCGCCCGGCTTCCGCACCTGATGGCCTCCTCCTCCGTCGCCAGCCGTGCCCTAGACCATGACGTGCTTGGCCCGGCACTGTTCATGCTAGGTCGGGCTGTACCGTGCCCGAGCCAGGCCAACAGTTCCGTGCTTTGGGCCGACCAGGCTAGCATAGCCCATTTTGACCGCAGTCGCAACAACATTGATCCTACACATGTCAATAACTGACTATTTTCAAGGCCAAGTCGATGTTGTTTGCCTTGCTACTTATCTACTTACATATAGTAAAATCCTATACATCAGACCATGTAACCAAATTAACATGAAACCCTTATCTGACCAAACCTAACTTACAGTCAAGGACGAGCAAATGCATACAAATAAATCAACCCCCAATCTATAATTTCTATCCCACAATTCATCAGCACATAGATATTCAAACACTAGTTACAGAGTATCAATAAATTAACAGATTTGTTCAAATTGGGCAGATCTATCAACGTCTAAGCCTTTCAGCAAAACAAAATCATTCATTCACATGCATCAAAGCAAAACACTAGATACAAAATTGCAGAAAAAACTAGTATAAAAGATCAGCCGAAGCCAACACCGAAGTAGAGCACAACCTCCTACCCGACCACCTCAATGGTCATTGGTCGCTGCGAAGTATTCTAGTGCCACTGGGAACACACACACACGCCACCAAATCGCCCCTCTTGTCGCGCAGAGACCTCTCCCCTCCAAGCTCTCAGCAACCCCGCCAGTTGCTGATAGCGCGAAGCCTCTTATCGGTGCAGGAACAGCCGCACGACTGTCGAATCGCCCGCTCCTATTCCCCCTCTAACCTTTCGCTCTCTCTACTCAGACACGAAATGCAAAAAGAACTCGAAACGGAGGAATGCAAAAGGTTTTGCTGTTTACGTAATGGGTCCAGTTTCGTGTAGGTCGGGTACTGGAAACAAAACCGCAACCAAACTTCAAACTGAGCGCAACAATCCAAATCACAAAGCACAGATCTCGAAGAAGATCCATGGCTGAAAAAATCGATTGAGATTTAAGTAATCTTCAGTCCCCTGAGAATTAGCAATTCTGATTGAATTAATGGCCGCTCAGGTTCTTTCGGATGTGCAAAGAACGCTGTAACTTCCGTTCGTCTTGTGTTGTTTCTAGTAGAGCGGGGTCACAATCAAAATGGATACGGATGACGAATCTAAGATTTTTGAGTAAATGTCTTAAAACTATAGGTATTTCGGCATGATAGTCAAGAAACCGTAGTTTCAAGTAGAATATCGTTGGTCTACAGGAGGTACATTGAACAAACATTTCAATAAACTCATGTCCATCAATTATGGCTAAAGGCGCGGAATCTGATAGGTAGACCCACCTGTCAGAGTAACTGGTATATTGGACCCACCTGCCAGTGGACAAAGTATGTGTAGTTCTCTGAATTATACAGTTTTGTGATAGTTTTGGCTTGGCTCCGGAAATTTCTGGAAGCTTCCACAGCTATCGAAGAAGGGTGCAAGTGTGTTGTCTATGTGCATGAGTGCATTCCCTCGTAGTATTCCAAGGTTTATGTCGATCCCTTGTAGATGCTTGAATTATTCTATTACCTTTAAACACCTATTAAGTTAACTACCACTATAATAGTAGTGAGGAGGGAAATTATGATGAGAATAATACAGAACTAATTTACTACTAAAGCAATAATAATTCTAATACTAAAGAGGTTGTGATTTGTATGATGGAAGATAGGACCTAGGGTATTAGGATCACCTGCAGCATTAGTAAATGTCAGGGATGATAATAATGATGATGTAATAATCAAAGCCACTGTGATAGTCATGTGTTCATGTTGGCAGCACACACTATATGCGTCTCCCTTGGACAAACATCATATAGGAGAATCAGTTGTCCTGCTCACATGCGGGCTACAACACGTCTTGCTCTCAATTAAGGAATTACCGCGTAGACCAACTGACTTTCAACCAGACCAACGCATTAGGTACCATGGTTATGTCGTGCTTCCTCAAGTGGATAACATCTGAAAGCTGATCTATGTCGCTTTCATTGTCACCGACTCTGCTCGTCAATCTTTCATGCACCACTTATTGCTACCTTTCCTTGTGCCGACCTATGGAGAATCGGGGCCCATCGAGTCCTGGTATCAAGGAAAGACATACAAATACTAATAGCAATGATAACACAAAAGACATACATGAAAGTTAGATCATCCCCTTGATTACTAATGCTACATGGCTACCTTAACCACTGGTCCTTGGGGAATTACTCACTCATCCATGGGAACTAAGAACATAGTGACAACAATTTGAAAGTAACCAAATATATATTAACAAAGATGTTGTTGATGTTCTAGTTACACCAATGGATTAATGATTACAAGGACGGTTGAATGAAGGATGAACTATGGTGAAAAATATGGTGGAGATGGTGTTCTAGACGTGATGAATGGTGTAACAGCCCAAATTTCAAATTTCAGTAAAAATTAAAATTTATTTACTTTTGTGGATTTTTTTGGAATTTTTAAAAAGCTTTTATAATTATTTTAAAGTCAAAATAAATTTATTTGCAAAATTAAAAGCCAACATAAAGTTGGAAATAATTTTATTAAGTCCAAAATAAGTATGGGAATTTCTGTGAATTTTTCCATAATTTTTGAAATTATTTTACTATTTTCTAAAGCCAAAAAGAATTAACAGAATTAAATCAAATAAGAAAAAAAAATCAAAATAAAAAATAGCTTTGGGCCGAAACCCAAAGGCCTCGGCCCAAAACTCCTCGCGCGCGGCCCACTTCAGCCCGCGCCGCACTCTCTCTCTCTCTCTCCCTCTCCGACCCAACTCGCCAGTCTCCGCCCCCTCGACGCCAGGTGGACCCGCCCGCACCTTTCTTCCTCCTCCCTTTCTTCCTCGCGAGCACCAGCCGCTCCGCCATTTTCGGCCGCACCCGAACTCCGCAACTGCCGTCCACAGCCTCCGTCTCCCTCGCTCACGCGCGCACACGACTCGGCGCCTTCAACCGCCCCCACTCCCCCACTTTCCCCTCTCTTTCCCCGCCGGTTCGCCCGCACGATGTAACCGCCACCGCCGCGCTCTCCGCACATGACCTCCATCGCCCAGCCTCCTCTGCCCCTATAAAAGGGAGCACAAGGTGCCCCCTTCCACCCTCAATCCAACGCCGCCACTCGTTTCCCCTCTCCCCTCTCCACTTCGCCGTAATCTGGAGTTTTTGCCGCCGGCCGCCGTGAGTCTTCGCCGCCTCTAGCGCCGCCGTCATCGCCATCGCGTCCACACCGCCACCACCTTCGGATTCGCCGTGATCTCGCGCACCTGGTGCTCGCGTCGCCTTCCCTGGAGCACTGCTAGATCTCGTCGCCGCCGACAAGCCCGCACGCGCCGCCGCTTCTCGCCTCGCCGCCGACCACCGCGACATCCTCAGGTGACCAAAACATGCGCACTTGACTCCCCGCACTACCCTCTTCGCTTTGAGCCCCTCAGCGGAGCTCGCCGTGGCGCGTAGCGCCGGCGAGCTCAACGCCGAGCGCCGCCGCCGCCCATGCCGACGTGGCAATGCCACCTGGCAGCCACATCATCACGCTTGCCTACGTGGCGCAGGCGTGGCATCCCGGTCATCGCCACGTGAGCGCCCGCGTGTCCGAACCACCACACAAATTTCCCTTGGCTCGGTGGAACGAGTCCACCGTGAGCCGTGTCTATGACACATGGGGTCCACTTGTCAGAATTTTGTTTTAATTCTTTTAATTCCGAAATCCTGTCGCTGACATCATCATTGAGCAATAACTATAATTTCCTTTAGAAAAAAAAATCAGGAAAATCTAATAAACTCTGAAATTAGGTTTTAAATAGATTTAAACTTCTAAAATTCATAACTTTTGCATCTGAACTCCAAATTGGGTGATTCAAATTGCAAAATTTATATAAAATTATAATCTAGCTAACTAAACCAAAATATTTCAATTTCGGGTTATTTTGATATATGTTTTTGAATTTATTTGAATTTGAATATTGAAATTGCCGTATTTTCGCATTTAGACTTCGACGACTTCGGAGAGTTCGACCAATCTGAAGACCTAGAATTCCAAGACATCAACGAAGGCAAGTTATACCATTGACCATATTGCCCCCAGTATTTTAAGTTATTTTTCAGCTTTTAAATTATTTAATGCATGCATATGTTTGTATGAATATTTTAATATCCTGTTTTATATATAGTTACTCCCATGTTTTGTTGTATGGCCAATTTGAATATTGTACTTGACTACCTTGACACCATAGACAAAATATTATCATTACTAGACATATGCTTAGCTAGGCTGGTTCACACTTAAAGAATTTTGGGGGGGGGGGGGTTAACCAAATTTCTTACAATTTTGTTTCAAACTTGTCATTGAGGTATTGTTTTACCACATGGATTTATAAATAGAGTTTTATTCAAAATAAAATCAAAATGGGTTTGGACTTGGGCGAAATGGTCGGAATGGTGGGTGCAGGTTTATGCACGGGATTGATCTGGTTAAGATTAAGGCCCATGGTTTGTAGGAATGACACCCAAGTCAATTGAGGACCGGTCTTTGAGCCGCTTAATGCTATGCCTTACCGTACCACCACACGTCCTGTGTGGGCAGGATTTGGCTAATTAATTTGTAATGCTTTAGTGTATTTATGTCATGTTGATATGTGGGTGTCGATTAGACTTTTATTCCCACTTGGCGCAAGAGGGGGCTTCCGGAGGACGGTTAGTCTAAAGGGGCGAAACCTTAGCGGGCATGAGTACACTAGGACAGGACATTGTAAAGGCCTCATGGTAATTGCTCAGTCACACGTCTACGGAAGCGTGTATTGGCCGACATAACGAGCATGTCACCTCGTGTGGGTAAAGTTGTACCAACTCTGCAGAGTATAAACTATTCGAATAGCCGCGTCCGCGGTCATGGACATGCTAGCAGGGCCACTTAAAGTTAGAATTATTTTTGGTTTTTAAATGCTTTATTAAATGTTGAGGATGGTTAATCCTTACAAAAAGTTGGGCGGGAAGCCAAGTGTTAGGAGGGGATCCTTCACTTAATTATTGGAGGTTATCTACATTACAATGTTGTCATTTTAAAATATGATTTTAGACATAGTATAAAACTGCCTTAGAAATTATTATAATTATTTAAACTAAAAATGTTGTTTATGCAAAACAACCCCTACCATACTCACTTGTTACCTTATGCATGCATTTTAATTCAATATTGGGTGTAACTTGCGAGCACGGAAGTTGTGCTCATCCTTGCTGAATAAATCTTATTCAGGAGAAGACTTCTTCCCCGACGGTGAGGATCCGGACGAGTAGGCCTTTGACCCAGACGATTGCCTGTGGCGCATTGTGTGGTTCACCTCTATTATTATGTTTCCGCTGTGTTTATCATTTGATATTGTTGTTCAGACTCATTTGTATTAAACAATTATTTACTTAATGTCATTTATGATTTCGTGATACGAATGTGATATCCATTTTGTGAGACTGTGTACATTGGAAATCCTGGACCGGTGTATGAACACAGAGAATTCGGGATCCTTCGCTCCCGGGTTCGACAAATGGTGTGGTGGTTGCATCTCTCCTTCTTCTTGTGTAGATGCAATTAGCCTCTTTAAAGAGCCCATCCTAGCATTTTAGCACTGCGGAGGGGTTTTGCGCCCCCAAAAAGCCAAATAGCGCCTTAGAGCGTTCACGAATCAAGATCCATTTGAGGTGGCGATCCCGCTGGAGGGAGATACGGCTATCCGATATGGTCTCCAACAATCGTATCGCAAGTCATTTTCCTCTCTGGAGGGTCAGTTTGCGGTGATCCAAATTGGGTTTCCTTCCTCTTGACATCCTCTTTCAATATCTGCTCCTAAAAGTGTGTAATTCCCTTTGGATCCTGTAGATAACATCAACTAAAACATATCTTGTGCATTTAATAATTAATTAATAATAATCCGTGCAATTAATAATAAAATCAGTGAAGTAGTGCAATAAACTACAGAGAAATGATGTACCATTTTAGACGCATCAAAGCCCTATACACGTGAGCGAAACTTCTACTACCTATAATTGGGTTGTGAAGGTCATGGCATCGGCTCACTACCCATAAGGCCCAAAAATCCAATTACCAAATGGCAACACATAGCGCCCAATTGCCAAAGGCTCGATAGCCTACCATCTAGTGATTCGAGTAGAAGAGGTGGAGTGGAGGTCCTTTTCATAAGTGGCACGGAGATGCACATATGTTTAGGTGTACACCTTCGCACATCGATTGTGATGAGAAAAAAAATCAAGGGATTTTTTTTGCAAAAACTCACCCATAAGTCGAGGAGTTTGTCAAAAACCCATCCGAATCTTGAATTTTATCGGTCACACTCTGGCAAGTTTAATGTGATTCCAAATCCCAACCCAGCGCCAATTAACCAGCTGACTACCCTATAACATCACACCCTAATGGTTTATCTCCCACTCTTAGACTCGAAGCGTGTGGTCACTATCACCTCGAACCCTAGCTGTGTCGACCATGAGTCATCGAGTCGAGCATGAAATAGCTCTTCGGGTTTGGTGGGGAAGATGACCCGTTAGGGTGTGCTGTTATAAATGGGTCTACACTAGAATGACACGCAGGCGCCACGTTGTACGATCAAATGGTAAACTATTCCTAGTGGGGATTTGTAACTACATAAAACTTGCAGGTGTGTGTTCAATCAAATTCGAGATGCGGATGAGTTTTTGACAAACTCCTCGACTTGTAGGTGGGTTTTTGCAAAAAAAAAAAAATCAAAGTTGAAAGTTCTACAGAAATTTCTTGACAGTTCCTGCGGACATCAAGTTTTCTGTCTTTATTATTGAAGAATTGTGAGAAAAGGCAATAATGTAGCTAGTTTCCTCTTACATTAAATTTGAACTGCAGTTGTATTAAAATTAGGAGATGAAATTTAATCATGTCCTTTATATAATTGAAACCATGTTAATTGAATCGTGGCAAGAAAATGTTATGACAGTTGAAATTCTCACGTTTATGGAAAACAAAGTATTACACCACCTTATGACCCAATTTTTTTTTTAAAAAAAAACTAGGTTTGTGGAAAACCAGTTTTTCTTTTCTGCATGTTAGTTATGTGATGTGATCCAAACAATGCTTTCGTAAAACCACAGAAAAAACAAAATTGGAAAAAAGGTTTTCACAAAACTCTAAATCCAAACAAGCCCTTACTTGGCTTAATCAAATTGGTATGAGAGATTGGCTACATATCTGTTGGAGCCTTTATAGTCGGATCACTACCAGAAACCATTAAGTTCCCAAGTGTCCTCAATAATCGGGAAAATACCAAAAACACTCGAGCTAATAATTCTCGAAGGTCAACCGTCGGGAAACAGCACTCAGGATCATTTCCTCGGGTAAAAATTGGTTTTCTGATAATTACATAAATTCGTCGTGTTCGGATTTCCACTCGAGAAAAATCCAACACTCAGGAGAAAGTTGCCACAGTGGGTTTAGCCACCGTTACGGAATACGTTACCGAGTGTTGGCACTCGGGAAAGTTGGGAAGTTTACACTCGGGAACATTCCTTTCTCGATGCATCCCTAAAATTGTCCCGAGTGTAAACACTCGGGAAACCTAGCCACGTGGCGACCCTTTCCTGGCGGGTCCCAAAAATTGGCCCAAGTGTAAACACTCGAGAATCAGGATTCAAGGTGTGAAGTCTCGTGAATCGTATTTTGTTCCCGAGTGTATGTCAACCAAGAACACTCGGGATTACACAAACAACATATGCACCCAATTTTGTACGTACAATGCATTTCATTTTGAACCAGACTGACAAAAAACTTGACAATCAAACAGACTATACATTCCACGGCAAAAAAAAATACCATCAATTAGCCATAAATCATTACATATATAGATTCGACAACATTAACATAATGTTCGAGTTCGCAATACAACATTCACATATATAGATCGGACATCCACAACATATTCGAGTTCAAATTCGAAAAGCTAGGCATAAGGCATGATACATATAACAGTTCCAAGTAGTTCAACATGAAAGGTTCAATTTCACGGAGTGAATGCTTGGTACATCAATTATCGAGGTGCATGAGTTAACCTTCAACTTGTTGCTCCCAATGCTCAACTGGAAAGATGATGACCATGGATCAATTCTTTAACTCACCAACTAATTTATCTATGGGAATTAATTCATGAGTAACCTTCAACTTGCCTTCCTTTGTAAGTGGCCAAGCCAGGGAAGTGACATCGAATCAACACGCTTATGCCGTTTGGAAGTCTATATTTCTCACCCCTAGCTTCTTCTCGCTATTGCCTACACATTATTATTTTTTAGGTCTGCAACCTGGGATAAATTAGTGAAAGTGCTAACAGTTACTTATGTGTCGCCTACAAGAACAATGACAGTCTTGTCCTCCTCTCGGATTGGTTGTGGTGGAAGGTTCGCAGGTCCTCACAACCAAAAATCTTGTGTTGTAGTACTACCCTCTACCTCAGGGTACTCATCCTCCTCACCCTCTTCCTCACTAGGATGATACTCATCATCCACATGATCAGCACGCAAGGGTTGCAGGGTAGAGGAGCATGATCTAGTAGAGGTAGAGCCCACACTGCCTCTTCTTGGGACTATGGTCGCCCCTCTGACTCCTCTTGAGGTTGTGGATCCTCTGGGGGGCTGCGGCTGCCCCTCTGCCTCCTCAAGGGGCAGTGGCTGCCCCTCTGCCTTCATGACATGGTGCTGCCCCTTTGGAAGATAGACGTCTGCCTCGGCTAGAGTATGTTGCCCCTTTGACGGCCCTCATTTTTTGTGTCCTGAAATGAAATGAAATAAAGCAATTAATATAGTGTAATCAAGTAAGCTCATAGAAAGTTGCACATTTGCACAAAAAATTCAATACATGCAGCAAATAGATGGAAGACGTACAACAAGATCATGCTTAGAAGTAGTCGTCTACAATGGGATCCTCTGCAGATGGGCCCTCAAAAAAGTCATTGTCACTATCATGAGGTGTTGACTCAACCTCATCCCCTTCGGTGCCATCAATGTCTAAGCGATTAAGTAGTTCCAAGTCCTCTTCATTAACAACCTCCTCGGCATTGATTTGAATGTCATCTACGCATAGTTTTGCATGGATACGGGAAGTGACGTGTCCCATCTAACTCCCCTGAACGGATGGAATCAATGACATTTGAATAACATAAGTTTGAGAGGTATGCTACCATGGAAATATAGTTCGATTATTTCTTCAATTACTCCATAGTATTCAACGGTTGTATTGCTCCCATCCTGCCCTATAGTCACCAATCCACTATTAATTGTTGTTGCATTAGGTTGTTCCCTCTCATGTGTTGATGTTCGGAAGAAGTACCCATTCACATCGTAGGTACTATAGGACAGCAACCGAGTGTGGCATCCTTGAGCAACTTGCCTCAATTCGCTACTCATAGACTTGTCCTTCAAGCTCTACAGGATAAATAGAATGAGTTTTATGTATTAGTTCCTCTTTACTTGGTAAATATTATGTGCAAGGGGGGCTGGCTAATAGGGAAGTTACTTTTTGATAGAACCAAGTCGAGAAATTCAGTTTGCCATTCTGAGCACCCTTACTAAGAAGGGTCTCAATTTGTTTTTCGGATGGATCTCGACGTTGCTTCCACTTGTTCCCAACAAATTCCCTATAGGCAACAAGAAAAGTACATTAAAACACTCATGCATCAATTCTTGGGAAAAAAATAATTGTTGCCTACCTAATGTAATCATCCACTTCGGAGAGGTTGGTAAAGACATACAACATCGTAGTCAACCACTCATCCTGCGATAAAACTTTGGGAGTACGACCACTTGAAGTATCACCTCTTCCAGTGAAGAGGCTAAGTTGGCAATCATTTTGAGGGATGCCAATGTTGTATCATGAGGTTCCATTGTCCACCATGTGAACATTGTCAGCAAAGTATATTCATATGAAATGGGAAATTTCCTCAAGTATGTACGCCTTCGCTATGGACACTTCAACACGCGATTGATTTTTTGCTTTGCCTCGTAGTTCCTTTTGTTCCCTCTCAATTGGATACATGCACCGATTTTGCACTGGTCCCCCCATCCTAGCTTCATAGGAGAGATAGAGAACCAAATGTTGCATTAGATTGAAGAAGCCAGGTGGAAAGATCTTTTCCAACTTGCAAAGCAACATAGGTACTTCACGCTCCAAAGTTGACATCACCATGGGATCTATCTCTTTCGCACATAGCTATCAATAAAAGAAGCTCAACTCCACCATCACTTTCCAAACACACTCAGGGATGTAGCCACGAATCATCACAGGCAAAAGGCATTCTATGAATATGTGGTAGTCATGGCTCTTTAGACCATTGATGCACATGGTAGCTAAATTCACTCATCTCCTTAGATTTGCTGCATACCCATCAGAAAACTTTAGGGTCTGATACCATTCCAAAATCTCCTTCCTCTGAGCCCTAGTTAGGTAATAACTAACTCTTGGCTTCTCCCACTTGCCAGTAGCTGGCTTGTGGATCATATTGAGAGAGGGCCTGTTGCAAAGCTCCTCTTGATCAAGGCGAGCCTTAACATTGTCCTTCGTCTTGTCTAGAATGTCAAAGAATATGCTAAATATGGCCTCTGCAACATTCTTCTCATTGGGCATTACATCTATGTTATGGGGAAGAATGAGCTTATGGAAGTAGGGTAGCCGCCACAAGCTTAGAATGTGAGTCCAATTGTGCTCGTTGCCATATTTCTCGAACCCATCTCCATCATCAAGAGGCTTGAGAGCATCTAGCCACGCAAGGATCTCCTCATCTGCCAGCCGATGTGGTGGTCCATTGCGGACAGTAGTATTGGTCCTAAATCCATTTGTATCACTTCTGAATTCGTGGTCAATTGGAAGGAATTATCGATGACAATTGAAGAAAGAGTGCTTGCGACCATGATTTAGCCAACAGCCATACAATGCCTCCTTGTAGATTGGGCATGGCATCTTTCCATGTACACACCAGCCACAAAAATATCACATATGCTGGGAAGTCATGCATGGATGTGTGGTACGCGACCCGCATGGTGAAGTTCTGTTTCAATGCTTGATCATATGTTACTATGCCTTGTTCCCAAGCATAGAACATTTCATCCACCATCGGCTCCATGAATACACTCATATTCTTCCCCAGGTATGTAGGACTAGGGATTATCAAGGAAAGGTATATGTTCTGCTTCTGCATGCAAACGTCGGGTGGGAGATTAAGGGGAATGATAAACATAGGCCAACAGCTGTATGGCGTAGCCTCTATACCAAATGGGTTAAACCCATCAGTTGCAATTCGAACGTTCTGAGGCTGCACAACAAACTCTACATAGTTTTGGTCAAATTGCTTCCATGCTTCACCATCAGATGGGTGGACCATCTTATCATCATGGTACTGACCACCATACTTGTGCCATATCATTTGTTTAGCAGAAACCTCACACATGTATAACCATTGGATTCGTGGTACAAATGGTAGATAGCGAAGTATTTTTCTGCCAATAGGAAGCTACCTCTTCTGACCATCACTGGAGTCAACCTCAACATACCTAGACTCACCACACTTATCACAGTGATCTTTATCCACATTCTCATTCCTAAATAACATGTAATGATTTGGACAAACATCTATCTTCTCATATGACATATTTAGTGCGCTTATCAATTTCTTGGCCTCGTACAAGTTAGGGGGCATACAAGGGTCAGCATTGAGTTCATATATTTTTACCCTAGTGATGAACGAAGTCACGCGGGACATACAAGGAGATATCCCTTGGTGTATGCTTTTTGCTGATGATATAGTGCTAGTTGATGAGAGTAGGATAGGTGTCGATAGGAATCTGGAGATGTGGAGGAAGACCCTAGAGTCGAAGGGCTTTAGACTTAGTAGGACTAAAACTAAGTATATGAGTGTGATTTTAGTGGTGCTAGGGTAGATGATGGAGATGTTAGGCTGGACGGACAAGTAGTGCCTAGGAAGGACACATTTCAATATTTGGGATCGATGCTACAGCGAGACGAAGAGATTGATGAAGACGTGAGCCACAGGATTAGAGCGGGTGGGTGAAATGACGCCAAGTATCGGGTGTCCCGTGTGACAAAAAAGTTCCTCAAAAGTTAAAGGGTAAGTTCTATAGGACAACGATCAGACCTGCGATGCTATATGGAGCAGAATGTTGGGCGACTAAAAGACAACATATACAGAAGATGAGTGTGACGGAGATGAGGATGTTGTGTTGGATATGTGGTCACACAAGGTGAGATCGAATCCGCAATGAGGATATACGTGATAGGGTGGGAGTAGCACCAATTGAAGAGAAGCTTGTCCAACATCACTTGAGATGGTTTGGACATCTCCAACGGAGGCCTTCTGAGGCATCGGTACGTAGTGGAATTTTAAGACGTACCGAAAACGTAAGAAGAGGCAGAGGTCGACTAAGACTAACGTGGGAGGAAGCAGTTAAAAGAGATTTGAGGGATTGGAATGTAGCTAAAGAATTAGCATTAGATAGGAGCGTATGGAAGTTAGTGTAACATCCCAATTTTCGGAGCTTAAAAATCTTTTAATAGTTAGTAGGGAGAAAATTCACCATTTGAAGTTTATTTGATTTTAATCCCAAAGCTTAATATTGGACTTTAGAATCAAAAACATTTAATGTGCATAATCCCAACATGAACAATAGCCAAAACTATTTTATTTGGGTTCTATGTGCTCAGATATATTTTCTAGATTTTTCTAGAATTTTTCTGAGTTCATTTGCTATTTTCTATTGCTTATTTGAATTTCTGGTATTTTCTAAAATAGAAAACCTATTATTAATCTCAGATTTACCTTTGGGCCGATTTCCTTTTCCCTCGGCCCACTCCTGTTCCTAACCCAGCCCGCGGCGTCGGCCCAACTCCAGCTCGCCGCGCGCGCGCCGCCTCCAACTGACATGCGGGCCCCGCATGTCAGCCTCTCTGTTTCTTTCTCTCCGCGCGCTCAGTCCAGCCTCCACCGTTCGATCAAGATTCGACAGTCAGATGCGGCTGAGGTACCGGAGGGTCCGAACGCTCCTGTGTTGTGGGCCATTCGATCAGATCTGGACGGTCAGATCTTGAGTCCGTTTCGCAGCCACGCCGTTTCACACGCGCTCGCGCCCGAGCCGCCGTCGCTGACGTGTGGGACCCACCTTGGGTTACCGGACTCTCCTCTTTCCTTATCTCCGCCGCCGCACGTTTTCATCCTCGCCATCTCCGTCACGGACTCCTCCTGGCGGCCGTGTATAAAAGGAGAGGCACCCCTCCGCTTCCGCATCCCTTCCCCAGCCGCCAGCGCCCTAGCTTGGAACCCTAGCCGCCGGAAATCGCCGAAGAGACCTTGGTGCCGCCACAACTCTGTTGAGCTCGTTCGTCGCCGTCAAAGCCGCTCAAGCCTCGCCGTCGCCTCCTCCGAGTTCGCACAATCGAGGGCTACCTCCCGGTGACCTCGATTTCGCCGCAAGTCCACCGTAGTCCCAGATCCGTCGCGCCGGTGACCCAACCTCCGCCTGATCGTCGCCGCCGGTCATCTGGGTTGTCCCCAAGCACGCGTGAGACCACCGTTGTGATCCCCATCTCACCCTCTACCTCCTGGTGCCACCCGTCGCCGCCGGCAAGCCGCCGTTCGTCGAGACCGTCGGGACCCGAGCGCCGCCGCTCTTGTTGTCGCCCACATCACCGCCACCTCTGCTAGCCACCTCAGCCCGACGCCCTCGTGGCAGCCGCGTGGAGCCCCGTCAGCATCCACGTGGGCACACGCGTGGCAGTCCAAACCTAATCCCGTGAGCCGGTTCGGTGGACTTAGTCTACCGTGGACCGTGAGGCTGACATGTGGGTCCCACATGTCAGTGAATTCTTTTTATTTATCTTTTTCCGAAATCCTGAGGGCTGACGCCAGCATTGCGCAATAATCTGATTTTTCAATAGAAAAGTAATTCGGAAATTCTAGAAAATCCAAATTAGGGTTTCTTTAGATTTCCAAACTTCCAGAGCTCATAACTTTTGCATCCTAACTCCGATTGAGCCCATTCAAATTTCTAAATTTGTCTAAATTCAAGCTCTATTTATCTGAGATTTTTATTAAATTTTTGGAGTTTGTTTTGCCTCTGTTATTTATTTGTTTTGTTTGTTTTTGTTTGGTTTGTGAGTAGACGTCGATTCGTCGGGAAATTTTGTGGAAGAAGGAGCACCCCAAGATCAAGACCAGTACATAGACCTTTTCCAATGCAAGTCATACCTTTGATCATCTTGAGCCCAGTTTTCAAATTACTTTATGTTAAATTATTGCATTCTACTTTAATTATTTATTTAAATCCTTTGGGCATAGTTATTATCCAAATTGTTATCACACCTTGGCCTTTTATGTCATATTTCCTTGTCACCCTAGATTGGTTACTAGTTGGTATTATTATAGCACCAACGTGGGTTGGTTAGATGCGAGTACCATTGCTTAGCCATGCCACGAGTCTCACATCTCATGAAAGTTGCAAATATGAACTATGACTAAGTGACTATAGAACTTCGTGTAAAACTGTGTGCTATGTGTTATTACTTCGTGATGGCATGTGTTGCACTAAAACCAACTGGGTGGTAAAGGATTTAGACTGAGGCAAGTGGTGGAGACTGTGTGATATGGTGGTCTATGTGATGGGAATGATAATCTTTGTGACTTAGTTAGAACATGGAAGTCTTGCCTTGGTCAATTAAGGACTCAACTTTGTGCGCCATTGAACTGAGCCTTACTGTACGACCACATGCCTGGTATGGGACGGGCCTAACTTAGTAAGTTATGGATTCTCGGCATTGATGTTCAGGTGGATAGGTTAGGCTGTGTGACAGGGTGGAGGTGTGACTACTTGGTGGTTGCATCGCGGGACGATTCGTCTTCCCTGTCCAGCGGTGTGTGTTATACCAATTCTATGTGAGCTGGTATAGCGGTTTGTAAGCACACTGGGAATGTCAATGTTTGAGATGAAGTTTCCGAAGTGTTTTGTTACGATTGGTGCTTGCTACACTAGTTGTATCTTGTGGGTAAAGTGTACAACCTCTGCAGAGTGTTAATTAATCTATTCGATTAGCCGCGTCCGCGGTCATGGACATGCTCGGGGATTTCACACGAGGGGTAGTTTTCATAAAATGTTGGGATGGGAGCTGTGTGACCTCAATCATATGGCTATGTGAAATAATCTGTTTAGTTGTGTGTGTCTTTGTGAAAACAACTGTTAAATTAATATTATTTATTTGTTTTGAATTATGCTTTCAATCTATTATTCGTATTCAATTGCAAATGTTGCTTTTATGCAAAAGAACCACGGAAGCCTTTTTCTTTGGAATAAGCCTGCATCTATACATTGCATTCTGTGGTATGATTTGCGAGTGCGGTTGTGTACTCACGCTTGTTGTAAAACTTGCGCCCAAACCTCTGTAAGAGGAGGAGTCACGCCGCTTTGAGGAGGAGTTGCCAAGGTGATCGTTCGTTAAGGTCTGGATCCCAGTCGGTTGCCTGTGGTGAATTGGTGGGATCTGCGATGGAGTTTTCCGTTCCGCTGCTGCTTTATTTACTGTTAGCCCTGCGAGGCTTAATAAGTGTAAACTCGACCATAAGGTCAAAATCCTTATTTATTATTCAAACTAATCGTTTACTTTATTTATCGTTTGTGTGGATCGATATTTACCTATGTTAACCCTGTGTGCACTAGTGTGATCCTGGACTAGTGCAGTATACACAGAGGGTTCCAGAATCGAAATTCTGGGTCCCGACAGAGGTGGTATCAGAGCCATACTGACTGTAGGTCTCAACCTTAGTTAGATTGGCCGTCTTTAGAGTGTCCAAATTATTTTCTAAAGGAAAAATTAACTTGCAAGGTTAATTGATTGCTTAACTCTTCTCATGTCTCTCTCGCCTCAACTTTTGCTATAATCTTTTCTCTCCCCGCTGTTTTAAAGTTGCTCTTACCCTGTTCGTCTGTCTT
Organism: Ampelocalamus luodianensis; assembly: GCA_036346255.1. NCBI lineage: Eukaryota > Viridiplantae > Streptophyta > Magnoliopsida > Poales > Poaceae > Ampelocalamus > Ampelocalamus luodianensis. The sequence continues at coordinate 69,034,024 of CM070620.1, read as the reverse complement.
GACAGATGCCTCGTCTTCAGAGCTATGGTGAGCGCACTGGAGGGTATGCTGCCGAGCTTTGGAAGTTGCTCCAGGTTCTTGGAGGTTTTGATCGTCCGCTGTACGTCGGCAACAGCTGGACGGTGAATGGACAAAACCGTGGAGTGATTTGTCGCCTGACGATCTACGCCAGGAGGAACGACAAGGCAAGCCAACCTTCGCACGTCTCTGTGAGGAAGATCACTTGGCTGGAGGGTATCCAGGAGTCGTCGCGCTTGGCCATGCTGCGTATCTGCAACATCTACGCACGGGAGCTTCAGGACACCGTCTTCCGTTACCACCCCAGAGCTGTAGCCGTGGACTTGCCAGCACGCTACCCGTCCACAGAAGGAGAGAGCAACGCTACAGTCGTGCACCTCGCACAGTTTGTAGCCGCCCAGGAGGAAGCTTTGGAGAGGACCATCACGGAGTTGGATCATGTCTATGAAGCCTTGCAGAGAGCTGAAGAGAAGGTCGCCACTCTGCAAGAGATCCTCTACGACCAAGTTCCCGAAGAAGAGGAAGACCCCGAGGAGGATTCTGAAGAAGATCCAGAGGAAGGCCCAGTCGAGCCAGAGGATGATGCAGAGCCAAAGGGCCGGTGAGCGGTTGAGCTGGGCGACTGAACGCCTTCTCGCTGCACCGTTCGTGGCATCAGATCGGTTGCCAAGATGCCGCCACTTCCAGTCTCACACCGTCGGGAGCGTCGCCAGATTGTGGAGGCTTTCTTGAGTAGTTCGTTTTAGTCTCGGTCTTTTGAGCTTAGCGATTTGATTTAGTGAGTCGCCTTTAGGCGGTAGTTTTGTGTGCTTAGGTCGTTGTTTCTTTTTGTGTGCGAGTATGAGCTGCAAGGGCCCTTAGGCATTTGTTGCAGCCATGCTAAGACCCTAAGTAATAAAGGTATTTCATTTGAGTTTATTGAGCTGTGTTTTGTTGGGTTTAACCTACCCCCTGCTTAGTTTTCACCTTATCTTGTGCTTGCTACCTTATCTAACCTATGGAGCTTCGCCAGATGGTTCAAACTCGTCAGACTGCTGCTAGTGGTTCCGGTACCCCAGCACCGAGAAGCAGTGAGCACCAGCCGCAGGAGCAGTTCCGCCACAAGCACCTCCAATTGACTTGCAGAACTTTGGAGCTTTCATGGCAGCACAGACTCAGCTGATGAATACCATGATGACTCAGATGCAAGCTATGCACAACCAGAACAATAACAACAATCAACAGTATGGAACCCCAGCTGCTCATGGTCACCACGGACCATCCAAACTTGCAGAATTTATGAGAACTCGTCCACCAATATTTCCCGGACACGTCTCTCCAGTGGAAGCAGATGATTGGCTTAGAGTTATCGAAAGGAAGCTGCTGATCACCCAGTGCAGCGATCGTGAAAAGGTTCTGTATGCCACTCACCAGATGGAAGGCACGGCTGGCGAATGGTGGAGAACTCGTGTCGCCCATGAGACGCCACAGGATATCACCTGGGAGGAATTTTCTGCGGCATTCCGCCAGTATCACGTACCAGAAGGCATTATCGATCTGAAGAAGGATGAGTTCCGCGCTCTCAAGCAAGGAGCTATGTCAGTGTCTGACTATCTCAACAAGTTTTCTCAGCTAGCTCGCTACGCAGCAGAAGATGTAGCCACGGACAAGGCTCGCCAAAGTCGCTTTTTGAAGGGACTAAACACTGGACTACAAGTCAGTTTGATCGCCCATACTTTTCCTGATTTCCAAGAGCTGGTCAACAAAGCCTTTGTTTTGGAGGACAAACGCAAGGAACTGGAGGATAACCGTAAACGCCGGATGGCTCAGCAAGGGAACCATCAATCACAGCAGAGGGCAAGAACAGTGCCATCACAGTTCAATGAGTTTCCACCCTGCACTTCGTTGAGCACTCGCACCAACCCGGCAGACGCCCACCGCCGGAACTTCCGCAACCCTGCACCCGTCAACCCCAATCCAGGAAGCAATCAGCAGAACGCACCAAAGGTGCATTACGCTGCCGTCGGCCAGACATTTGCCAACCAGTGTCCGCAAAGGGGAACAATCACTCCAGTACGCTTCAACCTTGGAGCTACGCCATCCAAGACACCAGCACCAGGCATCAACCAAGGAGCTTCACAAGTCGCCGGTCAAGCCGGAGGAGCACCACAGTCCGTGATCAGAGGCCGTGTCAACCACGTCACTCTGGAAGGAGCCCAGGAATCACCGGACGTCGTCGGGTAAGTTTCGTTAACTCATTACTGCATCGGCTTTGTTTGATTACGAGCTTCGCATTCGTTTGTTTCTGGAATGTTTGCAACCAAGAATAAATTGGATGTTATGCAACTTAAGCATACTCTGTTAGTCCAGTCGCCTGGAGCAGAGCTAAGTACTAGAGTGGGATGTTTAGGAGCTAAGTTACTCATAGCTGGAGTTGAGTTTCTAGCCAACCTAATTGTCCTAGATACCCAAACCTTAGATGTCATTCTTGGCATGGATTGGTTATCCAAGCACAAAGCCATGCTAGATTGTGGCCGAAGAGCCGTAACAGTCGAGGATGCCAAAGGAAACAAGGTAGAGTTTCTAGCTACCTCAGTTCGTGATGGATATTTGCTAATAAACAGTTTGAAGACCCTTTCCTTGGAAGAAGTACCAGTAGTCAGTGAATACCCAAATGTGTTTCCAGAGGAGTTACCAGGGATGCCACCGGATCGTGACATCGAGTTTGTTATTGACCTAGTGCCAGGGACAGCACCAATTTCGAAGAGACCTTATCGGATGCCAGCCGATGAATTGGTAGAGATGAAGAAGGAGATAGAAGAACTTCTTGAGAAAGGTTTCGTGAGACCTAGTTCGTCGCCATGGGGAGCGCCAGTGTTGTTTGTCAAGAAGAAGGATGGAAGTATGAGGATGTGTATTGATTACCGTTCTCTCAACGAAGTTACCATCAAGAACAAGTACCCACTACCCCGGATAGATGATCTGTTTGATCAGATGAAAGGAGCCGGATTATTCTCAAAGATCGACCTGCGATCAGGTTACCACCAGCTAAAGATTTGTCCTAAGGATATACCGAAGACCGCGTTCTCAACACGGTATGGACATTATGAGTTCTTAGTCATGTCTTTTGGTCTGACTAATGCCCCTGCATACTTCATGAACATGATGAATAAAGTATTCATGGAATATTTGGACAAGTTCGTAGTTGTGTTCATTGATGATATTCGTGTACTCAAGTCGGAGGAAGAACACGCCGAGCACTTAAGGATAGTATTGGAAAAACTCCGAGAGCATCAGCTGTATGCCAAGTTCAGTAAGTGTGATTTTTGGAAGAAGGAAGTGGATTTCCTTGGTCATGTGATGACAGCCGAGGGAGTAGCAGTTGACCCCGGTAAAGTTAAAGCAGTATTACATTGGGAGCAGCCTTGGGTTACTGTTCATCGTCCCCGACTCGGACTCTCCTCTTTCCTTATCTCCGCCGACGCACGTTTTCATCCTCGCCGTCTCCGTCACGGACTCCTCCTGGCGGCCGTGTAAAGGAGAGGCACCTCGCTTCGCATCCTTCCCGGCCGCGGCGCCCTAGCTTGGAACCCTAGCGCGGAAATCGCCGAAGAGACCTTGGTGCCGCCGCAACTCCGTTGAGCTCGTTCGTCGTCGTCAAAGCCGCTCAAGCCTCGCCGTCGCCTCCTCCGAGTTCGCACAATCGAGGGCTACCTCCCGGTGACCTCGATTTCGCCGCAAGTACACCGGAGTCCCAGATCCGTCGCGCCGGTGACCCAACCTCCGCCTGATCGTCGCCGCCGATCATCTGGGTTGTCCCCAAGCACGCGTGAGACCACCGTTGTGATCCCCATCTCACCCTCTACCTCCTGGTGCCACCCGTCGCCGCCGGCAAGCCGCCGTTCGTCGAGACCGTCGGGACCCGAGCGCCGCCGCTTCTTGCCGCCACGCCACCGCCACCTCGCTAGCCACCTCACCGACGCCTCGTGGCAGCCGCGTGGAGCCCCGTCAGCATCCACGTGGGCATACGCGTGGCAGTCCAAACCTAATCCGTGAGCCGGTCGGTGGACTTAGTCTACCGTGGATCGTGAGGTCGACATGTGGGTCCCACATGTCAGTGAATTCTTTTTATTTATCTTTTTCTGAAATCCTGAGGGCTGACGCCAGCATTGCACAATAATCCGATTTTTCAATAGAAAAGTAATTCGGAAATTCCAGAAAATCCAAATTAGGGTTTCTTTAGATTTCCAAACTTCCAGAGCTCATAACTTTTGCATCCTAACTCCGATTGAGCCCATTCAAATTTCTAAATTTGTCTAAATTCAAGCTCTATTTATCTGAGATTTTTATTAATTTTTTGGAGTTTGTTTTGCCTCTGTTATTTATTTGTTTTGTTTGTTTTTGTTTGGTTTGCGAGTAGACGTCGATTCGTCGGGAAATTTTCTGGAAGAAGGAGCACCCCAAGATCAAGACCAGTACATAGACCTTTTCCAAGGCAAGTCATACCTTTGATCATCTTGAACCTAGTTTTCAAATTACTTTGTGTTAAATTATTGCATTCTACTTTAATTATTTATTTAAATCCTTTGGGCATAGTTATTATCCAAATTGTTATCACACCTTGGCCTTGTATGTCATATTTCCTTGTCACCCTAGATTGGTTACTAGTTGGTATTATTATAGCACCAACGTGGGTTGGTTAGATGCGAGTACCATTGCTTAGCCATGCCACGAGTCTCACATCTCATGAAAGTTGCAAATATGAACTATGACTAAGTGACTATGGAACTTCGTGTAAAACTGTGTGCTATGTGTTATTACTTCGTGATGACATGTGTTGCACTAAAACCAACTGGGTGGTAAAGGATTTAGACTGAGGCAAGTGGTGGAGACTGTGTGATATGGTGGTCTATGTGATGGGAATGATAATCTTTGTGACTTAGTTAGAACATGGAAGTCTTGCCTTGGTCAATTAAGGACTCAACTTTGTGCGCCATTGAATCGAGCCTCATCATGCGACCACATGCCCGGTATGGGGCGGGCCTAACTTAGTAAGTTATGGATTCTCGGCATTGATGTTCAGGTGGATAGGTTAGGCTGTGTGACAGGGTGGAGGTGTGACTACTTGGTGGTTGCATCGCGGGACGATTCGTCTTCCCTGTCCAGCGGTGTGTGTTATACCAATTCTATGTGAGCTGGTATAGCGGTTTGTAAGCACACTGGGAATGTCAATGTTTGAGATGAAGTTTCCGAAGTGTTTTGTTACGATTGGTGCTTGCTACACTAGTTGTATCTTGTGGGTAAAGTGTACAACCTCTGCAGAGTGTTAATTAATCTATTCGATTAGCGCGTCATGATCATGGACATGCTCGGGATTTCACACGAGGGTAGTTTTCATAAAATGTTGGGATGGGAGCTGTGTGACCTCAATCATATGGCTATGTGAAATAACTCTTAGTTGTGTGTGTCTTTGTGAAAACAATCATTAAATTAATATTATTTATTTGTTTTGAATTATGCTTTCAATCTATTATTCGTATTCAATTGCAAATGTTGCTTTTATGCAAAAGAACCACGGAAGCCTTTTTCTTTGGAATAAGCCTGCATCTATACATTGCATTCTGTGGTATGATTTGCGAGTACGGTTGTGCACTCACGCTTGTTGTAAAACTTGCGCCCAAACCTACGTAAGAGGAGGAGTCACGCCGCTTTGAGGAGGAGTTATTTGAAGGCGATCGTTCGTTAAGGTCCGGATCGATCGGTTGCTGTGGTGAATTGGTGGGATCTGCGATGGAGTTTTCCGTTCCGCTGCTGCTTTATTTACTGTTAGCCCTGCGAGGCTTAATAAGTGTAAACTCGACCATAAGGTCAAAATCCTTATTTATTATTCAAACTAATCGTTTACTTTATTTATCGTTTGTGTGGATCGATATTTACCTATGTTAACCCTGTGTGCACTAGTGTGATCCTGGACTAGTGCAGTATACACAGAGGGTTCCAGAATCGAAATTCTGGGTCCCGACAGTTAGCGATCCACATACCGGAACCATAAGAGGATTTAGAGGTTGTGTTTTAGGTTCTCAGCTCGGATGGCAGGATGTACAGCTTATGGTTTAGTCTTGTAGGTTTTTATTATTATTATTATTATTATTATTATTATTATTATTATTATTATTACTACTATTTGCAAGACTCTCGTCTCTTTGACCTTGAGGAGATTTCATTCCTAGTCTACCCCAACTTGTTTGGGATTAAAGGATTTGTTATTGTTGTTGTTCTTATTGTACAAGTTAGGAGGTAGTTTGTGATCATCTGGGAGAAGGGTGCTAAACACACTTAAGAATGTATCAAAGTAAGCAATGCTTGTGCTGAACTGGGACTTGACAGTAAGTAGCTGTGTGATGGCATCTAGTTGGGACACCTGTGTTTGCCCATGAAGTGATTGACTCATTGCGGACAACATATCAAAGAAAACCCTTGTTGCAAGCTCCGGTTCTTCCTCTATAGATGGCACATATGCATCATGAACATCATCTAGCATGTCTTCTATTCTACTCTCATTGTGACTGCCATCATCTGTGTGTTGCACATCCGATCTACTACTTTGTGACTCGCCATGGTAGATCCATACGATATAGCGTGGCCTAAATCCATACATGCACAAGTGTGCGATCATTGTCGCCCTCATTTGTGGTCGTGTGTTCGAGCAACGACAACAAGGGCACAACACATCGCGCTTGTCGTGAAATCCTGGCAAATGCTTGATCCACAAAATCAGTGGTCTTTTGCATCCATTCTTGGCTGTACTCACCTATCTTTCTACGCCTAGGGTAGATCCAACTACGATCCTCAGCCATCCTACTGTGCAAAAAAAAGATATAAAATTTAATAAATAAATTTGAAAAATGGAGATGTGCAGGCTGCATGAAAAGGTCTAGCTCTCTGCACTTCACAGTTCAGGCATAACTCTGAGTAAGAGGATATCAAATCACTAAATACTCCTGCACTAACCAACATCTTTTTGAATGAATCAACAGGGGTGTTCTCTAGCCCACATCCTCATTCCCAAATCTTTTTTTGTCTGTTCTCAATGTTAAAAACAACCTAATCAAAAGAACTTAATAAGAGTAACAATATTAATAGATAATGAAGTGATAAGGATCCAACTAGCAAGCTAGCAGGATCTTGTTGTTTGGCCCGATCTTTCATGGTACACCTTGATAGTAGTCTCCTAGCCCTTGTGCAGCACAAGAAAAACAAGACCTCCTTGATAAACCTTCTTCCACGCACACCGTAGCACATAAACAAAGGGTAGAAGAACCAAAGTTCCAACGAGTGAAAATCCAATACCTCAATTGGATTCAACACACCAAAGAGTAATTCCTCTAGGAAATCTCAAGATCACGTCAAACGTATCACCAAAACCATGGTGATTTTTTATATCTATTCCTTAACTCATAACTTGTCCATCCTTACAATGGGCTATGCCCTGGCCTTATATTAGCACCTAAGGGTGCAGCCAAACACACACACGCATGGCCTAAGGCCGAAACAAACTAAGAAACATGATCTACCTAGACTCTGTCCTTAAGAAATAGAATAAACATTCAAAACAGACTCTTACTTTCCTAATAAACTGATTTGAATTGGTATAGAACCAATCCGTATGTATCTGATCTACGAAATCATATGATGTTCTATTCCTGGCCCATCTCTAGCCTCCGATCTTTCCATCCTCTTTACTTGCCATATTGGTTTTGGACCACCTGATCGTGGAACTGGTCAAAGACCTGGATGCAGACCTAGTCGTGGTCGTAACCCTTCTGGATGTGGTAGCAGACCTCATGAACGTGGTCGTAGACTAGATGGACATGGTCGTAACCCTTCTAGATGTAGTCGCAGGCCTCCTGAACGTGGTCGTAGACCATCTGGACGTGGTCGTAGACTGTTCCCACCAAGTACTGTAGTCGACGAGTACTGTTTCCTCCGAGTACTCCTCCCTACGAGTATTGTTCCCGTCGAGTTCTGTTTACTACGAGTACCCCTTCCGCCGATAATTGGTCGTAGACCCTGTGGAAGTGGTCGTGAACCTTGCAAAAATGGTCGTAGCCCTCCAGGAACTAGTCGCAGATCTTGTGGAGCTGGTCGTGGACCTTGCTGAACTGGTCGTAGACCTTCTGGAGCTAGTCGTAGACCTTCAAGAACTGGTCGTGGACCTTGCTCTCTTCTAGCTCTGCTTGCACCTGGCTCACTCTTGGTCAAATCAGTAACAATGCTGTTTGGTGTCGTATCATGAAGCACGTAAGACATAACTTCCCCTACCAGGCTACCCCTAATCATTTCATTGTAAATGATCTAAAACAACGATTAAGTGCACCATAAATGACATCAACAATAGAAAACACTGCTATTACTAAAATGAAATGCATCTGATGAAACACTGCTTCAAGAAATTTAGCAACAGTTTTCTAGATTGATTCGATCATATTTTTACTAAATTTTATTCATATTGCATCAAATTGTTAAAACATTCCACAATCCACACCACTTCGGCACAGAACTACAACCACACTAGTACATTTGGTCTAAATTAGGATAAGTCCAAATCTGTTTTTCCCACTTACAAGATGATTATCTGTGCATTGCATGGTATAAAGCATATCAATCTATCCAACATATCCTGGCATCCTAACCTCAACACTGTTTGTTTGTTCTACATGCTATTGAACACAAATCAGAGTAGAGCCAAAGAATTTTACAAGACTATAAGGCAGCTTGATGACAGAAAACAGTACTAGCTTAATGCCAACTACAGCCAGTAACCAATCTCCAAACATCCAGAGTTACCATCTCCTACTAATGATAAACGTAAAAACTTCCTTTCCATTGTTCCCACACCAAACCATGATCTGAGAGTAGTTTGAATTGATATACTCAACGCGAAATCACCCCAAAGCAGTATAATGTTTACATGGTTGCAAAAAGCTAGCTTTTCTGGCAGTAGTTGAAAACTAGAGGCATTTTGAGATTTCCATGGTGCACAGATCTAGGGAATGGGGAGTTGGAAAGGTTGTACCTGAGGTCACCAGCGTTGGGAATTGTGGCGTCGGCATATGAGGAGGAGGATGTAGGCGTTGGCTGCTGCCGCGGTGGCACATGAGGAGGAGGAGGAGGAGGCGATGAAAGAGGAGGACGATGGTGCAGTCGAGTACGGAGGAGGGAGACAACGGCGACGGAGGCGGTGTATTGAAGAGGGAGAAGGAGGAGGAGGACGGGGAGGCGGCACCGGTGTTGGAAATTGGCCCATATGACTGAGGCCCATTTTCTATAATTCCAAAGTATTTATGGTTTAGTACCATATTGCTAAGGCAAGGTGGAGGTGATCAACATATAAGGTGGAGTCCTTGCCACTCCTTGAAACATGTGACACATGGATGAGGGTGGCATGAGGAGGGCTTTGGCTAAACACACACGCGCGCGCACGCACGCGTGCGCGTGTTCGTGTATTTTCGCGTGAAAATCGCGTGACTTGTGACTTGCGACGCGCGACCGTGCCTTGACGCGGCGCGCTATTTGGCAGACCAAGTCCACCTTATTTTTTACTGAACCTTTCATCTCTCTCTCTCTCTCTCTCTGTGTGTGTTTGAATGAGATTCAAATGTTTGAATTTGAGGTTTTATTGGGTGATGATGACAAGCAGTTACCAGTGGGTAAATGGCTGGTTAAGTGTGACAGTTACCAGTGGGTAAATGATTGGTTAAGTGTGTTAGTTACCAGTGGGTAAATGGATGTTTAATCGGTCAGTTACCAGTCTGCATCTCTATATATATGCCTGGAGACGTCCAGTGCATAGCGCGTAGAACAATAGCATCCATTCCTTCTTCCTTCTGAAAATCTAAGCTGTTGTATTGCACCGTTTGAACCTTGCTGACTGTGAGGACCCGGGTATTTAACTAGTAATACTTAACCTCCATATGGTTCTAGCATTACTAATTAAATATCCTAAGCCTTGATGGACATGTGCTTCCCAGAATTGCAGCACATGCTCATCATCACAAAAATATACATCATTTCCATACAACATTTAACACTAAGTTCAACAACGACATACATAAAGTAAAGTTATTACAAAAGAGCCAACTGGCCAAATAACCAATATACAAGAATGACAGCGGAAGCAAAAATGCCATAAGATGGCTAAGAACAAAAGTCGACCGGTTAGCCAACACAACCCACAAGGCAACCGACCGGGCCGCCAAGCTAGTCGCCCCGAATGCTACCACAAAACAGCTCACAAAAGTGAGGCCCTTCGAGCTCACCTTCTTCCTATGCAACAATTTACATTTAAGCAAGAACAATGAGTACACAAGGTACTCGTAAGACTGACGTGTGGAATAGCAGACCTATTCATAGGCTACATGCATGCTTATTTAAGTGGAGGTTGTATGTCTCATTTTGCACAAAGCTAACTTTATTTGTAATAATGTAATACATTTAAAAGCAAGGTTGCAAATCTGTTTTGGTGTTGAAATAACAGCGAATAATGATAAATACAAGTAACCACCTGGAAGTGACTATCCCAATAGCCACCACAACATAGCACGAATCCCCGATTCGTACCACCCATCAAGTTTTAATAAAAAGGTTATAGTCTAACTCTTGAAAGACCTTGCCAAGCGTGTCCATAACCTAGGACGAGGCTATTCGAATAGTTTTAACCTGCGCAGGTGTACCAATGTACCCACACTCCAGACCGCCTTTAAGCCACAAAGCACACTTCAGAAGGTATGCCGGCACGGCTAAGTCCTACGAGACATTTTCCAATATTGTGTATCAACCACGAGCCGCTCGTATGGATAGAAACTCATACGCTTACATTGCAAGCCGAAAGACAACAAATCCCTTCACGGGTGAAGTCTTTCGGACACTACAATGCTCCCAACACCATCCCTCCTGCGACCTCCTGCGACCCGAAGCTAATACACGCCAAAATACTAAGTCAAGAGATGTCCCATACCCTCTAGTGTGGTTAGCACGCTAAAATGCTTGGTTTAGTGTAACAAGATGTTCGGTCCTTGTTGACCTGGGCACCGTTCCAGTCACACCCAAAAATCACACCGTCTTACCATTGTGCCCAAGTCCAAATCATTTTGTTTTCAGTTTTAAATTTTCACAAGTAACATGGCACAAGGCTGAAATCATAAGTGATAATAAGTTTTATGTGATCAAGGTTATCGACAAGTCGATAACCGCCCATTTCTACCGGAAGCTAAGCATGGCTAAGCAATTAATCCGCAAAACTACTAAGTGACAAGAGCTCATCCACGAACTCTAAATCATAGCAATAACCTAGGCTCAAAGGTAGTAAGGATAACCATTTGCCTAAGGAAATGCATCTACTAGGTCAACTAACGACAATAGTTTAACACAAAGTAGCAATGCATACATAGAATTTGTAAACAACATAAATACTTGAAAATACAGGGATTAACATGATCAAACTGCTTGCCTTGTTGGAATTGCTCTTGCTGCAGAGGAGGATTCTCAGGTTCAATAAACTCTTCGGAACCTAACGCGAAAATACGATAAAGCCAATAAGAACGAAGAACACCAAACAAAACCCAATAGCAAAAGACATCCAAATCTAATGAAACTTATACAGCAGCTGGGGAATGATTTTAGACAATTTTAGGAACAAGAATCATACAATTTGGATTTAGGATGCAAAAGTTCTGACCAAAATACACTTTCAAACCTATTAAATCACTAAATTAATTATTGGTACTGTTCATGGCGAAATTTTCTAGAATGATCTAAGCTCTGAAATTTTTATAGCAAGCAGATTATGACATCCTAATGACAGCAAAGTTGAGTTTACTAAATTTGGAGTTATAATGATTTACTTATGATTTTTCTAAGTTGTAAATCTAGCACAAGTTACTTCACAGAAATATAACCATGTTCAAAACCTATTTCATATTAAAGTATGCTAACAGAGGGATTTTCTAACATCAATTTTATATATTTTGGATTCTGAGGAATTATGGTGTCTTTTACAACATTAACTGAATTTTTAAATGCTACCAATAAGGTTAAATCTATTAACATATTTTTCTGGTGCTGATTTAGGCCTCCAACCATTTTTAGATTAAAGTTTAGTAATTAACAAAATTAACAAAGTTGAAACCATTCAATTTGCAGATATACAGAAAAAGATATGCATTTTACAAGTTTAATCCTACTTTTGGGATATTCAAAATTGGCAGGAATCAAGTTATTTGAGTTACACAATTTTCTGTGATAGAAACATGGCCAAATGAATTTTTATATTAAACTACCGAAGCATAAAAAATTTATTACAGTTGGAAACATCTAAAAAGGATTTAAAATGAATTAGTTATGAGTTTCTAAAGTTTCGATACAATTTTTAGTTGATAAATAAATACTTACAGAAATGAAATCCAACTCAAATGGAAATAAACGACGTGGACGCACGAGAGCCCTCGATCTAACATCCTACGGCCCACGCGCGCGATCTCTAAAAGGAGTCCACCGTTGGATCAAGATCCAACGGCTGACGTGGAAGGATGCATTCGGACGGTGCGGTTGCCTCGGCCAACCACGACCACAGATCTGAAGATGGACGGCTAAGATCGCACCTTCCTTCGGATGGTCCGATTGCATTCACGATCTCGACCGCAAATCAAGCGATGGATGGTCCAGAATGAAAAGAGAACCGGAGGGTCCGAATGTTTCTCAGATCCGGGCTGCAGATCGCAAAACGGACGGTGGCCTTCGATCGAAGTTCAAATTGATGCGCTGACATGTGGGGCCGCACGTGAGTGACTGTGAGTCACACACGTGAGCTTTAACACACGTGCACAGGGCTCGGGGCCCACATGGCAGCGAGACACAAGAATAATTTAGGACAGCGAATTAACTACTAATGACCAATGATTAGTGATGATTAGTAATTAATGTGTCCTAAAGATTTCCACAGAGGTGGACTTAGGGACTGAGGGCCCACCTGGCAGCGGCACAGGATGGCGGCTTCGGACACATTTATTGCTAACAATGATTAGCAATAAATAACCCAAAATTAGCCCTAATGACTTCTGGTTTTCGGTTTTAAGCTTACGGGCCCACCTGGCAGTGGCACGGGGGACACGGCTTAAGACACCATTAATACTTCTAATGATTGGCAATGATTAAGCATTAACTGTGTCCTAATTATTTGACGACAATGGGAGCTCCCAGCTAACAAAATCCCGAGCGCAACCCACGGCTTGTCGCCGGCGACTCCGGTCGCGGTGGCGCCAACCAAATACCAAAATGGGTTCGCAATAGTGTTGCGAACCCCATGGTGATGACCTCGCCGGCCGTGGAGGTCTAGAACGTCGGCGAGCCGGAAAACACAGAAGGAGGCCATTTCGGCAAAACATGAAAACAGCAAAATGCTCCGCTGCAATCCAAGAAAGCGAGTGCCATCACTTCTAGGGACTAAATAGAAGCTACCTTAACCGAGAGGAGCTTCAAAGATGGCCGGGGAAGACTTGAACACGATGGAGTTCACCGGAGTCGAGGAAGATGATATGAAAATGATAACCTGAGCAGAATGAACACCGATGGGTGATCAAAATAGCTTCCTTGAAGCTCAGAGAAACTCTAACAGCAAGTAATTGCGAAATAAACCACTTACCAGAGTTGGAGAAGAAAGGGGGTGAAATCCGCCGAAAGTCTCCAAACTTAAAATTGAGTGATTCCTGCGAATACAACCCAAAATCAAGTTAGGGGAAATGTAAAGGAAGTTGAGGAGCTCAAAAGGGTACAAGAAAAATTGAAGATGAACCACTGAACACCAAGATCACCAATGGAGCTTCTCGAGTCAACAATGGTGTTTTGAGGATTTGAAGTGGTTTTGAGCTCAAAACACAGAGAAGAGCTAGAGGTGGTGTAAAGGAACACCAGGAGGGGCTAAGGGGACAATATATAGGGGAAGGATTAGGGTTTCGAGCAAAAACAAGAGTCCATGGTGGGCTCGGTTCAAGGCACGGTTATGGACCAAGAAAAGATGGGGGCAAGTGAGACTCGGGATGGAGGAGCCGAAAGCCTCGCGCACATTTAATGCCCCACAGAGAGATGTTGACGAGAGCGAGCTCGAATTGACAAAATGAACCCGCCCCCCTCTCTCTCTCTTCCTGCCATTGCTCGCCCGCACTGCACGGAGAGACAGAGGAGGAAGAAGAAAAGAAAAGAAACGGTGACCGTTGGATTGAAAATGGACGATCAGGATTAAAAGGATCCGGCTAAGGGTTCCTAATACTCCAAGCAATCAGGGCGGTCCGATAAAAAACGAACGGCCCCGATGGATGGAATGATCGTGGCGGTCCGAATGTTCCTGCGAACACGGGCCGTGCGATTTAAATCCAACGGTTGATATCAATCGCGCGCTATGGGTGAGCCCGGTGCAGTTAGGTGGTTCGACCGAGTCAAGTGGCTCGAGCTCGAGCCCGACTCAAACCCAAGGAACAGTGGAACCAGGTTTTAGGTTTTAAATAGACAGATACTTTTGAGGATTTATTAGAGGTAGCAAAATAACTCCAAAAATTCTGAAATTTTTACAGGAGCTTGCTGACGTAGATACTGACCTTGTGTAAAATATTCAGAGGTTTTTATGTAGTTCATTTTTCCCCAAAAATTCTGCAAGGTACTGTTTCAAGGTTTGACTAAAAGTCAAACAGGTTTGACTGCCCTCTAAAAATATTCAAACAATTTCTAAAAATTGTGAAATTTTTCAGAGAAACCACATACCATCCCAAGAACTTAGGAAAATATTTCCAGGGAATGATCGAAAGATTTGACAATATTGTTTTAGAAGGATCAAGATTCGGATCAAAAGACTTGTGACTTTGTATTTCCATAAATCTTGTACAAGAATTGTTCAGTACACACAGGAAATACATGATGTAAGAAAAAGTTTTAATTTCTGCTCATTTTCTTACATTTGAAACACAAGTCTGAAACTTGGGATGTTACACTGACTCTTCCTCTCGGCGTGCACCGTGAAGAAGGGGAGCGGTATCTCCGAGCCATTACTGTCGTGAAGACCTGCACGGGGGCGGCAATAAGGTTTCTAGGCAGCATATCTGCGCGACCGCTTGCTGCACTGCGACATCTACGTTTCTGCACTGTATCGAGTCTGCGCTGCTTCCTGTTCTTCATCAGACCCATCTGTAAGTCTATCGTGTGATTGATTGACTTGTTTACATCCTGTTTTTCATATATTGTGATGTACAATGAGTTATCTGCTGTCAGTACTGTTTTATGCATCATTAGTCTTTTGCAATATTTGTCTTTTAATAAAATCTAAAATTAAAATATTGCCCTTATTTTCAACATTCCAGAAATATTATTGCAAACTTTGTTGCAACACAACTATGGCTGGAGCTTCTGATGCTATGAAACCTAAGAGGTTTTCTGGTCAGAATTTTCGTAGATGGTAGACTAGAGCCAAGTTCTGGCTCATGTCTTTGGGGCTGTGGTGGATAATCCACCCGCAGTACCCATTTACGGTTGACCAGTATATGCAGTTCGATAATGTGAACAACACTGCTCTTGGCTGCCTTCTGACCATTCTGGCAGATCTGCTCTATGATGTGTATATGGACTACAAGTCCGCCACAGAGTTGTGGGATGCACTAGCTCACAAATATGCAGAGGTAGAGGTAGGTCGTTGGCTCTACATGTGTGAGCAATTCTTTGACTTTACTATGGATGAGGCTAAGTCCATAGTTGGACAAGCTCATGATCTCCAGATATTGGTTGGTGCAATTGCGCACCTAGGCTGTGTGTCGCCTCCTAAGTTTGTGGCTGCGGGCATTGTCACCAAACTTCCTGTTTCTTAGCGGGATTTTGCCACTAGCTTTAAACACAAGATGGAAGAGATTTCTGTTGAAGATCTCATTGCTGCCCTCGATGTGGAAGAAAAAGAAAGAGCAAAAGATGCACCTAGCACTTTTGGTCAGAACAATGCAAATTTCATAGAGAAAAAGACTGTTGCAAAGAAGTACAAATCCAACAAACCGAATTAGACAACTAGCTTTAAGAAGAAAACTGAGAAGAATGATATGAAGAACATCACCTGCTTTGTGTGTGGGAAAAATGGTCATATGGCAAAAGACTGTCATTTCCTCAAAAGCAGAGATGGTGAACAGCCAAAAAAAGAAGGTTGTCAATGTGATCATAGGCGAGGCCTCGACTTCAGGAGGGTATAGTAATTCTCTTGTTGTTTTTTCAACATGTCAATCCACTGATTGGTGGGGTTGATACTGGTGCTAATATTCACGTATGTTCTGATATTTCCTTGTTTTCTTCTTATCAGGCAGCATGGGCTTCCTCCGTCCTAATGGAAAGCGGGTCGCATGCTTCTGTTCTTGGTGTTGGCACGGTAGAATTGAAGCTTACATCAGGGAATATTGTCCACTTGAAGAACGTGCAGCATGCTCCTACAATAAACAAGAACCTCGTTAGTGGTTCTGTTTTATGCAGGGACGGTTATAAGCTAGTCTTTGAGTCAAATAAAATTGTAATGTCTAAGTTCGGGAATTTTGTTGGTAAAGGCTATGAGAGCGGAGGCTTGTTCCGCCTAAGTACTTTAGAGTCTTGTTATAATCTGAATATTGCAACTGGTTTAAATAAATGTGAGGCAAATATTTGGCATTCTCGTTTCTGTCATATTGATTTTGATAGTATTGCTAGAATGTCCGGATTAGATTTAATTCCAAAATATGAAATTGTCAAAGGATCAAAGTGCCAGTCATGTGTGCAAGCAAAGCAGCCTCACAAACCCTTGAAGGGATTAGAGGACGAAAAGAACTTGGCACCATTAGATCTTGTTCATTCAGATTTGTGTGAAATGAATGGATTGTTGACAAAAGAAGGCAAAAAATATTTTTTTAACTTTTATTGATGATGCAACATGCTACTGCTATGTGTATTTGCTAAAAACTAAGGATGAAGTTTTAAACTACTTTAAGACTTATAAGGCCGAGGTTGAGAACCAACTAGAGAAGAAAATAAAAAGACTAATTTCTGATCGTAGAGGAGAGTACATCTCTCATGAATTTTCTCAATTCTGTTCTGAGCATGGAATAGTCCATAAATTTACACCACCATATTCACCCCAATCAAATGGGGTAGCTGAGAGAAAAAACTGGACACTAACAGACTTGGTTAATGCCATATTAGAGAGTGCTAGTATGCCTAAGACATGGTGGGGGGAAGCTATATTGACAGCAACTTTCGTCCTAAACAGAGTAATCACTAAAAAGAGTGATATTACTCCATATGAGGGATGGAAGGGGAGAAAACCCAATGTCAATTTTCTGCGAACTTAGGGGTGTTTGGCAAAGGTCAATATACCATTGCAGAAAAAGAGAAAGCTTGGACCTAAAACAATTGATTGTATTTTTCTAGGATATGCTTATAATAGCACGGCCTATAGATTTTTAGTAGTTAAATAAAAAATTTCTAATATTATTGCTAACACAATAATGAAGTCTAGAGATGCTTTATTCTTTGAGGATTATTTTCCTATGAGAACAACAGGCAGTACTTCACAAACCGAGAATGTTCAAACTGAAAATATTGAAAATGAGAATAATCAAACTTCTGAACTTCCCACCATCTCTGAACCAATATGTGATATCCCTGAGGAGGATAACAATCTAGTCACAGAAGCTCTTCGTAGGAGCAAGAGACAAAGGGTTGAGAAAACTTTTGGTGATGACTTTATTGTATGCCTCGTGGATGATGTGCCAAAGACCCTTTCAGAGGTTTATGCAACTTCGGATGCTA
This sequence comes from Ampelocalamus luodianensis, assembly GCA_036346255.1. Taxonomy (NCBI): domain Eukaryota; kingdom Viridiplantae; phylum Streptophyta; class Magnoliopsida; order Poales; family Poaceae; genus Ampelocalamus; species Ampelocalamus luodianensis. The sequence continues at coordinate 69,016,171 of CM070620.1, read as the reverse complement.
AGTATTGGAAAGAAGCAGTTCGTAGTGAGATGGACTCTATCATGGCTAATGGGACTTGGAAGATCACTGATCGTCCTATCGGGTGCAAACCTGTATGATGTAAGTGGATCTTTAAAAAGAAACTAAGGCCTGATGGTACTATTGAGAAGTACAAGGTAAGGCTTGTGGCCAAGGGTTACACCCAGAAAGAGGGAGAAGATTTCTTTGATACCTATTCTCCTGTCGCCAGACTAACCACCATCAGAGTGCTCTTTGTGTTAGTATCTTCCTATGATCTACATGTCCATCAAATGGATGTAAAGACAGCTTTTTTAATGGAGAGTTGGAGGAAGAAATCTATATGGATCAACCTGATGGTTTTGTGATTTCTGGACAGGAAAATAAGGTATATAGATTATTGAAATCCTTATATGGTCTAAAGCAAGCACCTAAACAATGGCACGAGAAATTTGATAAAACTTTAACATCTGTTGGCTTTGTTGTGAATGAAGCTAATAAATGTGTATATTATCGTTATGGTGGGGGTCAAGGAGTGATCTTGTGCTTGTATGTAGATGACATACTTATATTTGGAACAAACACTGTCGTAATTAACGAGGTCAAATCTTTCTTATCTCGATGCTTTGATATGAAAGACTTAGGAGAGGCAGATGTCATTCTGAATATTAAATTAATCAAGAATGATGATGGGATTACTTTGAGCCAATCCCATTATGATGAGAAAAACTTAAGCTGTTTTGGCTATGAGAATTGTAAAATTTCTCCAACGCCCTATGATGCAAGCATTAAGCTTCGAAAGAATTAAGGGTTAGGAAAAGATCAATTAAGATTTTCACAAATTATTGAGTCACTTATGTATCTATCTGGTGCCACAAGACCTGACATATCATTTGCTGTGAGCAAATTAAGTCGGTCTACTTCTAACCTAGGAGATGATCACTGGAAAGCACTTGAGAGAGTATTGCACTATTTGAGAGGCACAATCTCATATGGAATTCACAGTACTGAGCATCCTTCTGTATTAGAAGGGTATAGTGATTTAAATTGGATCTCTGATGCAGATGAGATCAAAGCTACAAGTGGTTATGTCTTTACCGTAGCAGGAGCTGCAGTTTCATGGAGATCGTGTAAACAGACTATATTGACGAGGTCAACCATGGAAGCAGAACTTGTAGCACTAGACACAGCTACTGTTGAGGCTGAATGGCTTAGAGAGCTTCTGTTGGACTTACCACTGGTTGAGAAACCAATACCAGCAATCCTAATGTACTGTGATAATCAAACAGTGTTGATTAAGGTTACAAGTACCAAGGATAACATGAAGTCCTCCAGACATGTGAAGCGTAGGCTTAAATCTATCAGAAAATTGAGGAACTCCAGAGTGATTACTGTGAATTATATACGCATTGAGAAAAATCTGGCAGACCATTTCACAAAGGGGCTAGCACGAAAGGCGATTTCCGTTGCGTCTATGGACATGGGAATGAGGCCCATTGGAGTTACAACTCAACAGTAACCCATACCTTCTTGATCGGAGATCCTGTGACTTAGGCAATGGGAAAAACAAGTTGATGTTGTAACAAGAGAGTATATATTCATTGAATCCATGTCCTAATATACAAATTACTCTCGACTATATGGAAGATTGGCATAAAGCCTTAATATATTCTATTGTCCAAATGAGAAAAAGGTATTAGCCTGCAGGATACCTAGAAAGAATATATCTACTTGAGCCCAACTGTGAGGTCGCAGTTCACGAGAATAAGGCATTCTCTAGAAAGCTCATGAGTAGATAAGGGAGCATGACCAAATAATGCTCCATTTAGACGCGGTTCTTTGACAGCCTAGTATCAGTTGAGATTTCAAGTGAAATCTAATCACGAAAAGCTGTGAATTCAAGGCATGGTCCATTCATCAGCTGTGAGAAGATGAATTTTGTCATTCTAGGTGCAAGTTCAGCCTGTACGTGACTTACACTAAAAGACTAGTATATTAACAGTACTTCAGCATAATATCTTTGATATCCTTTTTGCTTCTTACTTTGGAATTGGTGGGGAATTGTTGGAAATTGGTCTATACGATTGAGGCCAATTTTCTATAATTCCAAATCATTTATGGTTTAGTACCATATTACTAAGGCAAGGTAGAGGTGACCAACATATAAGGTGGAGTCTTTGTCACTCATTGAAACATGTGACACATAGATGAGAGTGGCACAGGAGGGCTTTGGCTAAACACACACACACACACACACACACACACACACACGCATGCGCGCGTTCACATATTTTCGCATGAAAATCGCGTGACTTGTGACTTGCGACGTGCGACCGTGCCGTGACGTGGCGCGCCATTTGGTAAACCAAGTCCACCTTATTTTTTGTTGAACCATTCATCTCTGTGTGTGTGTGTGTGTGTGTGTGTGCGCGTTTGAATGAGATTCAAATGTTTGAATTTGAGGCTTTATTGGGTGATGATGACAGGCAGTTACCAGTGGGTAAATGGTTGGTTAAGTGTGACAGTTACCAGCGGGTAAATGGCTGGTTAAGTGTGACAGTTACCAGTGGGTAAATGATTGGTTAAGTGTGTCAGTTACCAGTGGGTAAATGACTATTTAATCTGTCAGTTACTAGTCTGCATCTCTATATATATGCTTGGAGACGTCCAGTGCATAGCGCGTAGAACAATAGCCTCCATTCCTTCTTCCTTCTGAAAATCTGTACTCTTGTATTGCGTCGTTTGAACCTCGCTGACTCTTCTTCTCGGTGTGCACCGTGAAGAAGGGGAGTGGTATCTCCGAGCCATTGCTGCCGTAAAGACCTGCACGGGGGGCGGCAATAAGGTTTCTGGGCAGCGCATCTACGCAACCGCTTGCTACACTGCGACATCTACGTTTATGCACTGCATCAAGTCTGCGCTGCTTTCTGTTCTTCATCAGACCCATCTATAAGTCTATCGTGTGATTGATTGACTTGTTTACATCCTGTTTTTCATATATTATGAAGTACAATGAGTTATCTGCTGTCAGTACTGTTTTATGCATCATTAGTCTTTTGCAATATTTGTCTTCTAATAAAATCTGGAATTAAAATATTGCCCTCATTTTCAACAGCCGGTGCCAGTGGATTTGCAGCAGTAGAGGAGGGGGGACGGCAGGGTCGGGTGTGGCGGCAGGAGACGAGGACGAGGCGCCTATTTCAGTGGATGAGACGATCGCAGAGGCAGTGGAGGAGGGGGAGGCGGTGTCGGTGGGGAGGGAGGAGAAGGACGAGGACAGAGTGGCTGCTGTGGAGATTGGGGATCGAGTGAGTAGGGTTAGCAACGCGTAGCGAAAAAAAGGGACGCGGTAGGGGGAAAATTGGCGCCGCTACTAATTACTCTTCCCCCGAGTGCCATTTCTCTCCCGATTGTAATCAAGATATGCACTCGGGACTATATTTCACCCCGTTCTGATTGTGTTGATTTCCCATTTTCATGTGTACGACTAGTGGCTCCTTTTCTGCATCTCCCGAGTGTACTATAAAACACTTGGGAAAGTTCTTTCTACCAGGTGCCCTATGAAACACTCGGGATTCCCGAGTGTTTTCTTCTGGACACTCGGTAAACATATAAGCACTCGGGAAATAAGCGATTTCTGGTAGTGGATGGAGCCTTTGTAAGAGTTATTTTTGTTTATTAATACCCTTACAACTCATTTTATTGTACTTCTCTTATTTTCTCACCAATTTCTCATGAATTTCTCATCTTATCATGACACATCAACAAATACGATAAGCATCCGTATTGCACCTAACACATTGGGTCCATTTGTCATCCTCACTCTATTTTTCCTTGGTAACTAGACAACAAAATGATTTGTAGTGGTGTTAATAAACCAAAATAACTTGCAGTGGGTAAGCGACAAAGGCAGATACTTCTAGGTGGATTTTTATTTTTTCCATGTTTCCAGCTATAAGTATTGGAGTTGTATGACCTTCACAATTCCATCTTGAAATATGGATATAAGTATAATAAAATCTAGCGGTACAATTAAACAAATTTACGTACAATGTTGACTTCTGAAGAGGAATTTCACATGGAAAAAGAAGAAGAAGAAGGCGTGCATCTCTTATTTCTTGACCAAGTGATCCGGTCCATAATGGATCAGTTGTCGGGCCAGACATTCTCGGAGTGACATTTGGACGTTACACCTTATATTTTCTTTCGGGTACATTCAAGCACCAAAATCGGTGCAGCACTTTTATTCCCTCCTTTATTTCTTTGTTTGAAACTCACTTTCTTCCTTTCATTCTTAGTCGGCAACATTTATTCAGGGGTAGTGGAACGCAGGAATTTTCACAGTAAACAGTTCAATCTTTGCAGGATTCATGAAAAATTCCCGTTTTTTAATCAGGGCCTTCAGACATATTGTCCTGTTCATGCGAACTTTTGCAGCCGTCCATGCGAGATCTAAGGAACCGTACGAGCCATATCTCAATGGTACAGGCTACTACAGAACAACTAATAGAGCACGATGAATTTAATCGTACAAGATCAGAGAGCAACAAAAACGGGCAAAGGACATTGTTTTCTTGACGCTCACATAGAGCTTCACGTTTTCTGAACCGATGAGTCAAAACATATGAGGAGCCGAGGAGGCAATCTCTACTTTAGACGTTCCAAGAAATTGGCTGGTCTGAGCAAACTGAGCTACCTGGGTGACCAACGTACGTATATTCAAAGTTGGAAACCTCAGTTGTTCCTCCTTTTCTGAACAAGAAGACAACCAATTCCAGTGGGGTACCGCGGTCTGATCTCATCCATCCGTTCACGATCGACATTGTGGACCACGAACTTCAATTCATCCTACAATACAATGCACTGCTTTTTTATACACGTTTGCAAAAGAAATTCAGATCATGGTGAAGAGACGAATCAGCATGCATGGCGGCATTGCGCCACATGATCCGTTAACATCGTATCCTTTTGTATATCCTTCTTTCAGCAAGCTAGCCGAGGTATTACACCTGAAAACGCTACTACTGCGTACTAAACTGGTCGACAATGACTGGCATTTAGGAGGGGATACCTATGCAGCCTAATGGTAGGGAATATGATTTTGGTGGTAAGGGGGTCATTGATCCGAGTCTCCACTCTCCTTAAAATCAAAGAAAAAGTCCAATTTACCTCTCCACTTTCACAAAAGTTCATATTGGACCGGCTACGATAAAACCCATTATTTAACCCCTTAAAACTTTGAAAACCGGTACAAATCACCCCTTGTCGGTGATTTTCAAAAGCGTTTTGCCATGTTGGACGATGCTTATGTGGCATCCCGACCAGCATTAGGTCAGCAAATTAAAGTTGCCCACCACAGAGGCTGTAAGAGAGAGGGGAAAGGGAGAAAGAAAAACGGTTTTTGTTGTTTTATTTTAAATCAAAATGTTGATTCACTACATGAGGTGGCTTGTTGGCATGATTCATTTGCCTACTGACTCGGTAAATCGAGCCCGGTCGGACACCAGGACCAGGTAAGCAATAAAACAACTACCAACACCACTGTCAGCTAGGTGAAAATTGCAGCGGCTCTCAAAGCTGAGGCAGGTTAAACAACCGGTTTCACAGTAGATGCTTCAATTTGGTCTTTCCTGAAAGTAGAGGCAGTAAATTGGATTATTATTATTTTCATAAAAGAAAATGTGCACAGATTCTTGCCGAGTATTCTCTCTCTTTTTTAAATGACTGGCACGAATGGGCCTAGCTCCTAAAACGCAGCACGTGTAGGCGAGGTCTGGCCATCAGTTGCTACTGGCCCAGGGAGACTTTGACGGCTGGCATTGCTCGCGTTGGACCAACCGAGCCCGCGATCGGTGCACGTAGTAAGTACATGGCTGCAAGCCACGTAAAAGTCCCAATTTCTCTGGCGTCTAATCTTGTTGCTGCCCTGGTTGCGTCACGGCTTCCCACGAGCCATTCAAAGCGGCGTACTCCGCTGACCTGGCTCAGCTCGTTCATCCTGCGATCGAAAATTCCAGGATGTAGATAAGTTAGTTATCGGCGGTCCAATCACGCCAGTCGCCATCCACCGGATGTTGGCCTCGTGCAGAGAACTTGAAAGTTTCTCGTCTTTTGGTGTCTGGTAAAAGGAGAACATGGAAATCTCAACAAAAGGAAAGGCAAATTAACAACGTGCCGACTGAGGAAATTCGGGTTTCAAGAGCCTGAGAATTGAAGCAACCTAGATGGAATACGCCGTGCGGTACACACAATTATGTGTGCTGATTTTGGATCATTAATTATTGGAATAATTTAGAATTTATCACAGTGAATAGATGGATTTCAGAAATAAATCCTAAAATTCATTTATCTTATAATGATAAATTATAAAATCCCCCTTAATTATTAGGTTATACAGTCGATTGTATATATTACTAAAAATTAATACAGTTTTTATCCATCTATTTTGTGTTGAGTTCACCTGCAAACCTACGACAGCATAAGCTCGTTTTTTTTAAAAAAAAAAAAAAAAATTGCACTCTATAGCAACTGCGTGATGCTCATTAATTTTTCCATCAAAGGGGTAACAAACCGCAATTCTAAGAAATAAGTTTGTATATGTATCAGAAGGATAAACTGAGGAAAATCATCTGATAATTAGAAAGCAACAATAAATTCATAGGATTATTTATGTTCTATTGGAAATCCAAAAATACAATGGAAATGGAAATTCAGAATTACCTTTTTCCCACAAAAAGTTTATAATTGCCAAGAAATTAAAATTTGTCGATGTAGTAGCTAGAAGATTATGAGTTGGGGTATTTCAAAGGTCAGGATATTTGAATTTAAGGAATTCTGAACTTCTATACCTTTTTAATACTCTCACTATGGTCGATTCATTTGGATTTATCTTGTCCAGATTTTAATTCTTAATAGAAAAATGTCTAAAAATCTTACAAATCATTTATTTTTTATATCTCTACATAGTTACAATTCAAAATTTTAAATTTGGTGCGTTCCATATATTATTGACAAAACCTTTCTGTTCTAACTAACATCAGTTTTCTTTTCCAACCTTTCACACTATATTTTTATAAATCATACAAACACATCCCTTCTATAATTTTTCGCTGGCTGCAATTCTTTTTCACTGGCTGAAAAACTTTCTTTTTTATGTTTATTATTTCACATTTTACTTATAATCTCCCCTTGTTTCGAAATGTCATGTTGTTTCAATATTTATGTTAGCTTGGAAGTTAGAATCATATGATTTAAGGTTAAATTCCGACTATGCATTTTATAATGGAAAGTGAATTTTTGGTTCTGAAAAGACGCAATAGCATGTTCAAATTTGATTTTATCCCTTCCAGGCTGTAGTCGATTTACATGTAGGTTTGACTTTGACTTGCACATAACCAGAGTGCCGCCACCACTCGAGCTTAACTTAGGTGTCACCATATAGCTGTTTTTCCAATTGGCTAACAACTCAAACCTAGAACCAGAATGTGAATCTATAAATTAAGATAGTAGTGCTATATTCACAATTAATTTTTTTCATCTACAAGACAGACGCACACGCACACAGCCCACCACTCACGCCAACCACACACGCACACATACGAGTACCCCCCCCCCCCCCCTAAACACATGCCTAGAATAACAAAGATCGAGGATAAATTCACGACTTCACAAAGTTCTCACTGAGACGCACTAGCGTTTGCATAAATATGGATACCACCGCACTAGGATTTGAGCTCAGGTGGAGTTGTGTGTCCCACCTAGAGGTGGTTCCCTACACGACAGCGACGAATTCTTTGGGTATATACACATTAACAATTGGGAAATTTATGTCAGTAATATCGCGTTAGAGCATAATTATAGGAATGACACTCTGCTCGTCTCGGGCTGGAAAATAACATCGCGAACATCGAAAAATTAAATAAATGACATCCTGGTTTTTTCCCAAAAAAAATTTAAATATAGAAACTGAGCTCAAAAAATTATCAATTTTTTTGTGAAGTCTCCCGACACAGTTTAATTGCTTGTGTATTTTTTAAAAAAACTTTATACGTTCTGATTTTATCTCTAAAATCCATTTAAGTATACTGTTTATAGGAATTTTCTAATATAGAAAATGAGGTCCAAACATTATGATTTTTTTCTAGGCTCCTTACATAGTGGACTTGATTGTATAATTTTTCTAGATTTTTTGCAAAATTAATTAATATAATTTTATAATGTCCTTACATTATGAAATATTAGACTCCTCACACAGTGAACATTATAAAATTGCATTTTTTAATTTTATAAAATTCTACAAAAAAAATACGCAATCAAATACACTATGTAAGGAGCCTAAAAAAAATTCATAATGTTTGGACCTCATTTTCTATATTAAGAAATCCCTACAAACAGTATACTTAAATGGATTTTAGAGACAAAGTCAGAACGTGTAAAGTTTTGAAAAAAAAAATACACAAACAATTAAACTGTGTCGGGAGACTTCACAAAAAATTGATAATTTTTTTAGCTCAGTTACTATATTTAATTTTTTTTTTTTTGGGAAAAAGCGAGGATGTCATTTATTTAATTTTTCAATGTTCGTGATGTTATTTTCCAGCCCGAGACGAACGCAGTGTCATTCCTATAATTACGCTCTAACGTGATGTTACTGACATAATTTTCCCTTAACAATTTCCCTTTGAATCATTTCAAAACATTTCCCCCGTGAAGACATACATATACGCAAACTAGGCAGCTTTTATAATTATTTTGCATGGGAAATGTCTCGCACACTAAAAACATTGTACTCCCTTTTGTTTTTTTGAAATGACAATTCAGCCTCATGCCCACATAGTATTAAGAAATGTACAACATTAACATCGTACCCCAATTAAATCTGCCCTTATACTTTTGAGGATAAATTTGTCTCTTTTACTAGTCTTGGTGGCCGATGAACAAGCATTTTTTGCTTAGTTAATGAACTCCTTCTCAAACAATAATAGACCATGTACAAAGATAATTGTGGAACTCTGTGTGCCATGCAGGCTAAGCGGAACTATTGCTCTGCTGCTTCTCTCGTTTTCCGCCCCTCCCTTCCTCCCTCGAGTTCTTCTTTTCACCTCAGATCCAGCCCCTCCCCTTCTTCTCCGACCCATTGTCGATGAGATTTAGGGCGAGGGACTCACCACATGTACAACAGTAGCCTTGGATTTCTATTTTCTTCTCTTCCTTGTGGAAATCTGATGATTTCTCCACTTTTTCAAGTCTCCACCATTCCTCTCCCATACCAAAAGGGGGAGACCTTTATTTGGTTCAGTCGGATTCAAATACGGTGGTCATTTTTGCCGATGAAGTTCAACCCCGGTTGTGCCTATCCTTCAACCTCCAAATCGGAGGCCCTTAGATCCGATGGTGGCTGCCAGGCGGGGCGGATGTGTCGACGCCACACATCATCGGGGTTTAGGTTTGGAGTTGACGCCCTCTAGTTTATTGGTGGCTGCCAGGCGGGCGATGAGTTGTCGACACGACACACCAACCACATCCGGCGTCAAGGAAGCCTCGAGTTCATCATCATCTTCTTCGGCGAGGCTCCTTCATCTAGAAGAACGAGGGATCTATCTTGTGATTTTAGTATTTTTCCAGGATTCTTCTTGTAAAACAGTGGTAGATGTACCAACTTTTGTTCTATTCACCCGTTAATGAAAGAGCTTTAGGCCCTTCGGGCCCTATTGCCTTAAAAAAAGAGACCATGTACAAAAACACATAAGTCATCTTTGTATATAGGTCCTTCAAGATATCCTAAATGATCCATCACAAAAAAATAAACAAAATAATGAGGATTCTTGACTAGGTAAACTTTCTTGGTCAAAATCAATCTCTATCAAAGCCGACCCACATATCAGAGGCCCACTTTATAACGGTTATGAACCTATGACCGGTGTTTAAAGGAAGTCTAAACCCCTTTACTACGACCAAACTGGTTGCAAACCAGTATGAGTCATAAGACACCACACGACCAGCTATATGGTTTTGGGCAATCCCCAAGTAGCTTGCTGGTCAGGAGATGTGGCAGTTTCCCACGTAACTCATGTGAGAGCGGTTATTGGCGCATCTTACAACTTATGACACTTGGTTAAGAAACGTGACGGTTCAAGACTCAGTAGAGGAACGTGCATGAAGATAAGAGATGCCTTTAGCGGCACTAACTGTCACCCCTTCAATAGATATAAAGGGGATAGCCCACGTATTCTATAATAACATCATATGTCCATATGTTCGCAACACTATGATCATTCGATCAATCCATTCTGTAATATATTCTCATTGTATTCATACACATTCACTACTACAAAAAGGCTAATACTAGACGCCTCATCACAGACGGTTGACCAAAACCATCTGTATTACATGCAATCACAAACGGATTTGGTTTAGAGACCGTCTGTATTACTAGCTGCGCTAAAAACCGTCTGTAAAGAGGTAATATCACAGACGGTTCATGATAAAAACCATTTGTGAAGTATCACAGATGGTTCTTAACAATAACCGTCTGTGATATTTCACAAAAGGTTCTTAACACGAACAGTATGTGATAATTGTAAACTTTACAGACGATTTTTAATTATAACCATCTGTGATAATATCGCTACAGTTCCTGGCGATGCGTCTCTTCGTCGCCATCGTCGCTGATGCGTCTCTTCATCGCATCAATGCTGTTTTGGCTCTCCGATGCGTCTCTTTGTCTCTCGCGCCAAATTTATTTTTTATTTTATAAAAAGGATCATCCGCCATCGAAGATGATCATTCTCATATATAAACTCTATAATATATACTTCTAAAGTAGAAATGACTCCCTCTTCTGTTTCCTTGTCGCTGGCATTGTTGGCCTTCCTGGCCATACTGTACGAGCATCTCTCCACTCGTTATACGTTGAACTATATATCACAAATGGTTTAGTGGAACAAATATCTGTCTGTGAAATGTATCATAGTTAAAGCAAATTTTCAGCAGTATTTAAATGACAAAATTGACATATAAACATGTAATTTTTTCGTGTCACGTAAATGTATACATGATAATATGCTCAAAATATAGAACTTGAGAACAACCATATCACAGATGGTTCTATAATAGAACCGTCCGTGATATGAGACTCACGGACTGTTCTATTATAGAACCATTAGTGATAAGTATCACTCTTTATTAGTAGGAGCCTGCTAGGGTTTGTGCCCTAACTCGTCACTCTCCAGCACCCTTACTCTGTCGAGACCCAGAATTACGATTCTGGAACCCTCTGTGTATACTGCACTAGTCCAGGATCACGCTAGTGTACACAGGGTTAACATAGGTAAATATCGATCCACACAAGCGATAAATAAAGTAAACAATTAGTTTGAATAACAAATAAGGGTTTTGACCTTATGGTCGAGTTTACACTTATTAAGCCACGCAGGGCTAACAAAGAATAAAACAGCAGCGGGACGGAAATAACTCCAGCGTAGATCCCACCAATTCACCACAGGCAACCGACTGGGATCCAGACCTTAACGAACGATCAGCCTTCAGCGAACTCCTCCTCGAAAGCAGGCGTAGACTCCTCCTCTTCTGTAGGTTTGGGCGCAAGTTTTACAACAAGCGTGAGTACACAACCGTACTCGCAAATCATACCACATAATGCAATGTATAGATGCAGGCTTATTCCAAAGAAAAGGCTTCTGTGGTTCTTTTGCATAAAAGCAACATTTGCAACTGAATACGAATAATAGATTGAAAGCATAATTCAAAACAAATAGACAATAATAATTTAACATTTACTTCCACAAAGACACACAGCTAAACAGATTGTTTCACATAGCCATATGATTGAGGTCACACAGCTCCCATCCCAAACATTTTATGAAAACTACCCCTCGTGTGAAATCCCCGAGCATGTCCATGACCGCGGACGCGGCTATTCGAATAGATTGTTTAACACTCTGCAGAGGTTGTACACTTTACCCACAAGATACAACTAGTGTAGCAAGCACCAATCGTAACAAAACAGTTCGGAAACTTCATCTCAAACATTGACATTCCCAGTGTGCTTACAAACCGCTATACCAGCTCACATAGAATTGGTATAACACACACTACTGGACAGGGAAGACGAATCGTCCCGCGATGCAACCACCAAGTAGTCACACCTCCACCCTGTCACACAGCCTAACCTATCCACCTGAACATCAATGTCGAGAATCCATAACTTACTAAGTTAGGCCCGTCCCATACCAGGCATGTGGTCGTACAGTAAGGCTCAGTTCAATGGCGCACAAAGTTAAGTCCTTACTTGACCTAGGCAAGACTTCCATGTTCTAACTAAGTCACGAAGATTATCATTCCCATCACATAGTCCACCATATCACACAGTTTCCACCACTTGCCTCAGTCTAAATCATTTACCACCCAGTTGGTTTAGTGCAACACATGCCATCACGAAGTAACAACACATAGCACACAGTTTTACACAAAGTTCCATAGTCACTTAGTCATAATTAATATTTGCAACTTACACGAGATGTGAGACTCGTAGCATGGCTAAGCAATTGTACTCGCATCTAACCAACCCACGTTGGTGCTATAATATTACCAACTAATAACCAATCTAGGGTGACAAGGAATTATGACATACAAGGCCAAGGTGTGATAACAATTTGGATAATAACTATGCCCAAAGCATTTAAATAAATAATTAAAGTAGAATGCAATAATTTAACACAAAGTAATTTGAAAACTGGGTTCAAGATGATCAAAGGTATGACTTGCCTTGGAAAAGGTCTATGTACTGGTCTTGATCTTGGGGTGCTCCTTCTTCAACGAAATTCCCCGACGAATCGACGTCTACTCGCAAACGAGACACAAACAAACAAAACAAATAAATAACAGAAGCAAAACAAGCTCCAAAATTAAATAAAAATCTCAAATAAATATATCTTGAATTTAGACAAATTTAGAAATTTGAATGGGTTCAATCGGAGTTAGGATGCAAAAGTTATAAGCTCTAGAAGATTGAATCTAAAAAGAAACCCTAATTTGGATTTTCTGGATTTTCCGAATTATTTCTCTAAAGAAAAATCGGATTATTGCGCAACGCTGACGTCAGCGAAGAACGTTCGGACGGGGTGACAGATGGCCTGACAGGTGGGACCCACATGTCAGTGGCTCAGTGCACCGTGGACCAAGTCCACACGAGATGGATCTAGGGTTAGGGTTGCGAGGTGGCACGCGGGCGCTGACTGGCGGTTGACGCGGGCTGCCACGTAGACGACACGGAGGCGGCGGGCTGAGGTGGCGGCTGACGGGGACCGCCACGTCGACCAAACGTCGGCAGGGCTCCGGCAACCTTCGGTTTTAGCGACGGCGGCGATTAGGCGACGGCGAAGATGCGCATCTGGACCGGCGCGACACGACGAAGGTGGTAACGCGGTTAGATCTCGTCGGCGACGACCACGACGGCGGCGGTGACGAGCTAAGCAGCGGAGCGGCATGGCTTGAAGAGGCGACGGCGAACCAGGGGTCCTCCGACGAAGATAACGCGCGCATCATGTAGGCCGTGATGCGGCGAACTCGAGGCTGGGCTTGATGTTGACCGGGGCTCACCGACGGCGGCACAATCTGACGAAGGGCTCCTCGGCGGCGCTAGGGTTCGAGCTCCAATCCCGGCGAAAAGGCGGCGCTCTAGGGTTCCTGGTCTTGGGGAAAAGGCGGCGGAGTGCGGGGCGATCCTCGTGACGCGGTCACAACTTTAAATAGTGCCCGGGAGCGAGGAGTCCGCGAGCGGCACGGCGGCCCGGCGCGGCTCGGACACGGACTCTAGAGTCCGCGACGAAGACGATGCTGACGCGGCAAGATGGGACCCACATGGCGGCGGGTGCGGCTCGGTGCGCGCGTCTGCAGTGGGCGTGACGCGCGAGGGTGGGGACAGGGCTCACGCGCGGGAAGAGAGAGGCGGAGGTGGGCTGCGGGAGTTGGGCCGACGGCGGAGGGAGATGGGCCGGGTTAGGGAATAGGAATGGGTTTAGGCCCAAGGAATTATCTGAGATTTTAAATAGGTTTTCCTTTTTAGAAAATACCAGAAATTCAAATAAGCAATAGAAAATAGCAAATGTACTCAGAAAAATCCTAGAAAAATCTAGAAAATATATCTGAGCACATAGAACCCAAATAAAATAGTTTTGGCTAATGTTCATGTTGGGATTATTCACATTAAAGGTTTTTGATTGTAAAGTCCAATATTAAGCTTTGGAATTAAATTCAAATAAAATTCAAATGGTGAATTTTCTTCCTACTAACTATTTAAAAGATTTTTAAGCTCAGAAAATTGGGATGTTACATACTCTCATCTGTCCCCCCCCCCCATTCGAGTGCCCCCGACCTCGACGCCGCCGCCAGACCCCGTCGCCAACGCCGCCCTTCTTCCCGTTGTCGTCAGTTGTGACACCATGGTTCACTGCATAAGACACGATAAGATTGTGCGACCTCGGCTACCTCTCCACCGACCTCGGCCTCGGCTACCTCACCACCGACACCAATGATATCGAGGTAAGACAGATCTATGATCTATTGGTTTGTGCTGTTGGTATTCATGTGAACCGAGCTGCAATGTGGGTTGATGGTCGGTTTGGACACCCTTGGCCTTGCTGTCTTGCTGTATTGCCCTCTGTGACTGCGGTTGGATGGATGGATGGATCTAGAGCTGGGGAATGGGGTTGTGTTTGGGTGTGACTGCTGGCGCTGCTAGTTGTGGATAGAAATATTTTTATGCTATGTGTGATTTGTCTGTGCCTAGCACTGGGGGTATTGCAAATTGGTATTTGTATGCTCTGTTGAACTGCTCAATGAATTGCTCTTTCTGTTATTTTAGTTTCATACTTGAGCTTGTTTTTGTTTACTGATGTGAGTTGATTATTTACTGATGTGGGTTAATTTATTGATTAAGCATGGTAAATGAAATGAAGGTGGGTTAATGCATGGTGGAGGTGTTGCCGCCGGTATTGCGTTGCATACATACAAATTTTTGTACATGTAACCAATCTTATGGTTATGGTATGTTCCTATACGGTATTCTGTGTAACCGTGTTCATGCCTGTCAAATTCTCCTCCCTTATGTCCTAGGTACGTCCTACCATTCTATTCCTGGTCTCTTCTCTATAAAGTCATCAAACAGTGGCTGCTTGTGCATTTAAAACCGGCTTCATATATATATATATATATATAGTCCCAGCATTTTCTGGGGGTCATGAGGAGAATGAGATAGCAGCCACAAGCAACCTCATCGAACCTGCAAGTTCAAGAAGTATGGTTGCCAGGAAAGCACGTGGACATCCAATTACCTAGATGTCGTCGATAGGTAAATGGTTGGTTGCTGATACATGAAGCCAATTCCCAGTCGAAGTACCTACACGTCCACACCATGTTCAGAAAGTGGCGTGGATGCGTAGGTACTCTGACTAGGAAGTAGCTTCATGTATCAATAACAAACTATTCCTTGATGTCAAGTCCAATTACCTATCGACGATATCCAGGTAATTGTATGTCCACGTACTCTCCTGGCAGCCATGTTTCTTGAACTTGCAAGCTCGATAAAGTTCCCGTGGCTACTGTCTCATCCTCCTCACGATCCCCCGAAAGTGGCTGAGGTACTACAGATAATATATACATATATAATATATACGAAGCCAGTTTTAAAGGTACAAGCAGCCACTGCTTGGAGACTTTATAGAGAATATATATCATAGACGGTTTCAACTACAAATTGTCTATGATACATCGGTCATCACAGACGATTTTATTTACAAACCGTATGTGATAGGCAACTATCACAGACGATTTTGAGTTAATAACCGTCTGTGATAGTATGCATCACAGACGGTTCGGAAACCGTTATTGATAACCTCATGTCATCATTGACCCATAAACTCATACAGCTTATGAAACCGTCTGTGATGACGTTTTTGAACCGCCTATGAAGACCTTTTATGTAGTAATGATTTATTGTGTCTGCAGCAATAAAAGTATTCGTTTAGATCGTGCTCTCGTATTATTTTCCCATATAAACTTGATAGGGGATCACGTGTTCCGACCATCGATACAAAACCAAACGAATTTGGTTTCAAGTTTCAACTACACGATCGTGATGTCTTTCCTATATTCTTGAAATGAACGAGAGGACCATACACCACCGCAAATCGATCGAAGTAAAACGGCATGCTTTTTTGAGTTTTTCTACTGCGGGGCAAAAGTTACTTGCATAGACCGCATACCGTGTCAAAGAAATAAGTATGACAATTCCGACAGGAATCTGTCTCTCTAGTCTAAGGTGATTGAGACGATCACTCCTAGACTGGAGTTACATCTGCCATAAAAAAAAACGTTTTGACTCGATCCATTCTACTGTTACTTCAACAAAATTAAAAGTGAGCAGTCAGAGGTCATCCAGTCTCGTATTTGTCGAAACATGCATGCACGACAGGTCATTTCAGTGCATTCCACTGACATAATCATCACCCCCTCGGTCAAACCTCATAATCACACAGTTTGATATTGTGATACAATTCCATCGAACGAGTTAAATATGTTTTCTCCCCTCTAGTTTTTCCTCTTGTTGCTTTAATCATTCTAACTCGAATCGACAATAGTAGTCTATCGCGAGCTGTTGGCTAGTCCAATTAAATGACATGTCATTTTTTTTTGTTGTTTTGGCTCAAGCCGAAAATTCGGCCCCAGTAACTTACATTAGGTGGGTTATCTTTGCATTTATACCTGGATACATCAATTGTCCCGTCCGTATGTGAATCACAAACGGCAATGACGAGACGTACCGCGAGTCCGTGAAGCCGAGTCAGCACCTCCAAGCAGAGATGCCTCTGATCTCATTTCCTCTTCTTTCTTACGCGTATTCTTCCTCTCCCTTCCTTACTCTGTTGGTTCCTTCAGGCTATCATCTCCGCGAATCGCTTTTCGCTCAAAAAAAAAAAAAAACGAACGAAGCAATTTGAGGCATATTTGAAACGCATATACTGGTTTCATCTGTTTGAATTTACAGGGACCAAGTTAACATGAAGAGTACAATATACGTTTGTGTATCTTTCGTGAGAGAAAAAGCCCTGAAGATATCACCAAGCCACGGTGTTCTTGCCGTGACATCACACCGAAAGGCAGTAGCAACCAGGGAGACTTCCGCCGGTGTCCTTTTTCCACGAAACTACAGAGAAAGGGTTCGCCGGCCCATTAAATAACTTCAGGTCTTCGTTCAGCAAGACCATGAGTTAGGCAGCATGGTAGGTTGGACATTAATTAAACGAGAAGGAAAGAACGTAGTGTGCTCCTCACCGCTAGAGCATACTCCACATCAGGTCTTAAGCTAATTCCCCCGAGCTTTTTATGAGCTAGAGATAGTTCGATGTCGCTATGATGTGCCGCGCTGTTGTATAATATCTTTTGTAATGGTAATATTTACAGTTCTGATGATATTTGACTGTTATGACTCTAAAAACCTTTTTTAAGTAGTTATATTCTTCAAAAACTAAAATTTGAAAAAAAATATATTAATGGTTACTTAAACTGTAATAACTTGGGTTTCATTGGAAAGACAACTTTGAATCAAATATTTTAGTTAGGATAAATATTCTTCAAAAACTAAAATTCGAAAAATTTACATTAAGATATCAAAAAATTAAGATACACAAACTAGATATTTTGAACCTTATATATGATTTATTTAGTTTTTCATTTGAAATATTTATATTTGTCACTTAAAAAGTACCAAATATAATTATCTATTTTCCCCATATTTAAATTTTCAAGCCCAAAACTTGAATTTAATAATCAAGTAGCTGTATTGACAAATAGATAGCCTTGATTATTTATAAAATATTAAAAACAAATATAGTTTCACACACATTTATTGTTTAAATATAGTCTATTGTTTTTGAAATAGTTAAATACTATATAATTAGGAAATTTGGATGTCACGTGTCATTTAGTTCTGGGTTAATTATTGTTGTAGTTTATTTCAACAATATACTGGAAAACATGTGATTTTCCCCCCCTAAATGGCACTGTTGGCACCATGATTAACAAAAGCGACACTCTCGCTGCCGTAATGCCAAAAATAGCACAATGAACACGCCAGCCGTCGACAAGCGTCCAAATCCAGCCCTCAGGGGTCCGGACGCGATCTCCACTGTTCCAAGGGGGGACGTCCCTGTTGCGCCACGTCGCCGTGTCTGTGCCCCTGGGGGCCGGACCAGGCACGTCCGTGCCCTTTGGGGTCGGAGCTGCCGTGGTCGTGCCCCCAGGCCACGGTGTTTGCTCCCGTCACGCCACGTCGCCCTGCCGTGCCCCCCGGGCCACGACTGACTAAATAGTAATGACTAATTTAATTATGAATAATTAACTACGACTAAATTAATTACGACTAATGCATACAAAAAAATTACCTCCTCTTGATGTCAACCGTTATGTACTAACACAGTCCTAAGCACTACTCTAAACACTCTAATCGACAGCAAAATTAGAACTCGCTCACTCGCTCAAAATTCTCTTTGCCTCTCTATGCCAAGCGCAAGAATGAGTACGATTTCGAGAATGAGAGCGACGTCGGCCGCGTGAACTCAATTTGCATCGACCACAAAACGAGGGGGGGGGGGATCGATTCCCTCCCACGTGTTGTGTTCTTTGCATGGTTTGCATGCATGCGGAGGCTGCAAATAATGGATGGGACATAAGGAGGAGGGAATCTGATTCCACGTCGAAAGCGACGGGAGGGATGGCCGGAGGGAGAAAAGGGTGTTGGCGCGTGGCCCTAGTGACAACAGTGGTGAAACCGTGCCCTAGGGGCACTGCGTCGTGCAAGACCTTGCCCTTGGGGCACGGTAGTGGCGACATGGTGCACATCTGTGGGCGGGGGGAACAACAACACGCGTCTGTGGGCAGGGGGCACGGCTAGGGCGTGTGCGCGTGGCGGGGGGCACAATAGTGGCACCGATGCGCCTAGTTCGGCCCCCAAGGGCACGAGCAGCAGCGACATGACGCAACGGGGGGCGCCCCCCTCCTAGAACAGTGGAGATCGCATTCGGCCTCCTGGGGCAGAATAGGACGCATGTCAACGGTGGGCGTGTCTGTTATTCCATTTTTAGCATTACGGCGGCGAGAATGCCGTTTTTTTTAATCATGGTGCTGACGGTGCGATTTATGCCAAAAACTCTATTTCTAGTTGTCGCATTTCTAATTATATTAGTATGTATGCATTCAATGGAATCAATAACAATAAGCAATCAGAATAGCTGATAAAATCAGTCCCAAAACAGTTTAGTTTAAGTGGTTTTACATTTGAACTTGATTTTTCCTCAAAGCTACATAATTCAATTCTAGTTATAAGAAGGCCTTTTAAAATGTTTAATAAAAAAGCATCCTTCTCCCTTAAAAAAAATAAGGAAACCAAAGAAATACAAAGAAACGAAGTCCTCTAAGAAAAGAAAGAACTAAAAATGCTAAACAGATTTTGTAGTACGACTGTACGTAGGCTTACAAAAAAAAACTTGGAAAAAGAAGTACTCACACATGCACCGCATTGGAGCCTGTAGCTGTGCAGTGTGCAACTGTGCACCCACGCAGAGGTAGTGGATTAAATTTTTTTTTTCTAACGAAAACGCTTTGAACAGCCCTCCGAGGAGAAAAATACTGGCAAAAAGGTTGGACGGTTCTAGTCTTGATCCCTCTGGACAAAACCGCGTTTTTCCACGGCCACCATCCCCTCCTCGTCGCCCGTCTCCCCCTGCTCTCCGTGTTCAAAACCCACTGCCTCCCTCCCTCCCTCTCCCCCAGACCCAGTCCACTTCCCCAACTCGCGTTTTTTATATTTCATTCATTCCCCTCTCTCCATCACCTCCTCCATTAGCACCGCCCGTTCCGTGAAGCTCTAGTCCATTCGTCCACTTTTCACCTATGACGAAGCTCCCTGCGCGCCCTCTTCTCCTCCTCTTGCTCGTGCTCTCGCCGTCGCTCGCTTCCGCTACTAGCGTCAAGCTGAATTCGTCGTCCCACCTCTATGGCATCGAGTTCCCGCCATTCAATACCGCCGTCGCCGACACCGGCTGCGACGGCAAGCTGGTCGCCGAGGAGGAGGAGCGGCCCGCGAGTCGGTCCCCGTCGCTGAAGCTGCATATGAACCACCGCTCCGCCGCAGACGCCGCGGCGGGCAAGACAAGGAAGGAATCGTTCTTAGATTCGGCCAAGAAGGACGCCGTGCGCATCGACACGATGCACAGGAGGGTGGCCCGCACTGTCGGGGGCGGAGCGGCTGTGGCGGCGTCTTCGTCGCCACGGCGGGCGCTGTCGGAGCGGCTGGTGGCCACGGTGGAGTCCGGCGTGGCGGTCGGGTCGGGGGAGTACCTGGTGGATGTCTACGTCGGCACGCCGCCGCGGCGGTTCCAGATGATAATGGACACCGGCAGCGACCTCAACTGGCTGCAGTGCGCGCCCTGCCTCGCATGCTTCGAACAGCGCGGGCCGGTGTTCGACCCCGCCACCTCCTCCTCCTACCGCAACGTCACCTGCGGCGAGCCCCGCTGCGGCCTCGTCGCTCCGCCGACAGCGCCCAGGACGTGCCGGCGCCCGCGGGACGACTCGTGTCCGTACTACTACTGGTACGGCGACCAGTCGAACACCACCGGCGACCTCGCTCTAGAGTCCTTCACCGTCAACCTCACGGCGCCTGCCGCGTCCCGGCGCGTCGACGGCGTGGTGTTCGGATGCGGCCACTGGAATCGCGGCCTCTTCCACGGCGCCGCGGGGCTGCTCGGCCTCGGCCGCGGGCCCCTCTCGTTCGCGTCCCAGCTGCGCTCCGTGTACGGGCACGCCTTCTCCTACTGCCTCGTTGACCACGGCAGCGGCGTCGCGAGCAAGATCGTGTTCGGCGACGACAACGTGCTGCTCGCGCACCCGCAGCTCAACTACACGGCGTTCGCGCCCGCCACAGCCACCTCGGTGGACACATTCTACTACGTCAATCTGAAAGGCGTCCTCGTCGGCGGGGAGATGCTGAACATCTCGTCGGACACATGGGGCGTCGCCAAGGACGGCTCCGGTGGTACGATCATCGACTCTGGCACAACGCTCAGCTACTTCGCCGAGCCGGCGTACCAGGCGATCCGGCAGGCGTTCATCGACCGCATGAACAAGGCCTACCCTCTCATCACCGACTTCCCGATGCTCAACCCCTGCTACAATGTGTCCGGGGTGGAGAGGGTGGAGGTGCCGGAATTTTCCGTACTGTTCGCCGACGGCGCCGTCTGGGACTTCCCGGCGGAGAACTACTTCATCCGGCTCGATCCGGAGGGCGTCATGTGCCTCGCCGTCCTCGGCACGCCGCGCTCGGCGCTGTCCATCATTGGCAACTACCAGCAGCAGAACTTCCATGTTCTGTATGATTTACAGAACAACCGGCTCGGCTTCGCGCCGCGGCGATGCGCGGAGATATAGCCGACGGGGTTTTGGATTTCAGAGGATGACAAATTGAAGTCCTCATTTTGATTGATTGTGTTATAGGTGGCTAATTGGGAGCAAATTGGGTGTAGAAATTTTGGTGGCGGAAATGAGGGTGGTACACAAGATCTAGCACAAGGTTTTCGTATCTCGAAACGGAGATTTTTGGAACTACTAGGGATACTTTTACCATGTCAGTTGTACACAGTTTTTAGTTTAAATTTTTTTGCAAGGTTTTTAGCTTGGTTTGGTGTTGATAGATAGTATTAGGATTGTGACATAATGGATTATGCCCGGTTTGTGGCTTCCCTTTTCGGGGCAAATATTATACAGAAATCAGAAGATTTTTTTCCCCCAGTTTCTTCAGACGTTCCATCCGTCCAAGGCGACCAGGCAGAATGACTGAGGTTCCGTAACGTCTTTATAGCTATATAATGTCAATTGCGGCCCAATCAGTCAATTGAACAAATGAAATGCTGTACAGTTTATGACTGAAAGTCAGATATGATTCAATCTTTCTAAACCACCTGGTTTCCTGGTTTTGTGTGACACCAACAGTGTTGTATTATTTCC
Organism: Ampelocalamus luodianensis; assembly: GCA_036346255.1. NCBI lineage: Eukaryota > Viridiplantae > Streptophyta > Magnoliopsida > Poales > Poaceae > Ampelocalamus > Ampelocalamus luodianensis. The sequence goes on along the minus strand of CM070620.1, from coordinate 68,994,097 downwards.
CTTTGTAATCAAGATTTTCCTTGTTGGTTTCTTGCTACAGTTATGTGTACTGAAAGTCTGAAGCATGAACTGAATTGCGCCTCACCAAAATTTGACAAAATATTACTGTGTTTCTAGCCGGCAAACCTGTGTGACTGTGTCAAGAGGTTAACCATCGGACGGGCTGCCGAGTGCGGACTGCACCTTTGACAGTCTGACACCACCAATTTTTGTCAATTCATAGGGGCGCGGCGCGTGGGTTGGTTGGGTTGTTCGTTGAGGTCTAGCCTCAGATTCCCCCCTCGAAACCGAGGAGCCTGTACATTTCTTGCAAAGATCAGAGCGCCCCGTGCGGTGCAGAGCGCAGACGCAGCGCAGCGCTGGCCTTATTTTAGCACTTGGGGAAAGGAAAGGTGGTGTGCTGTCCGCGGAGCGGTTCTTACAGTTGGATTCCATTGGATGGACCGCCGATCTGGAACAACTGCGCTGGCCTAATTAATTGCAAAATTGCAGAGTGAGGAGAGGGAAAGCAATCGCTGCCCGGCTGCCCACGGAGTTCTACGTACGGATACGGCGTTTTTTCAGTTGATTATTTGAATTATCCGACAACCAAGACGTGAAGGAGCAGGACATGCCGCCGGAGACGGAGAAGAGTAGCGGCAACGGCGATTGGTTCATTGGAGGGGAAATAGAGGAGAGGATATGAAGTGTCCTTTTATTTGTTAATGGGAGGACATCCCCTAGAGGTTCTTCACAAATAGGATAAGGTTGGTACAAACCAAACTTTGATCATTACTTAGAGATATACGATGTCACACCGCTGGCTATTTTACGGTTGACGAAAAATACCACATTCTAAACGGTTCTCTAAATTTTTAAGTTTTTCGTCCATTCTAAACTGGGCCCATTAGAGTTGCATAACACACTATCTACCAATTTAAACATAACTAAAGGGACATAAAGCCTCCAAAATTAGACATCAGTTCAGTTGTTCAAGCAGCTTCTTAGGTAAGCTAAAGCACTAACAAGCATAGCTAAGCTATCTTTTTTTTAGATTGTGGGAATAACTAACTAGTGCAATCATCTTAAAACTCACAACTCATAGGTTACTGATTCAAATCTCAGAAAATTATAATGAAAATTCCACACAAATAACCGACTAAATCTGTGATTGGTGAGAATCGAACTATGGTAATATACTAGAGAGACAAGGTGCCTCTCTACTAGGCTAACCTATAGTTGCCGCAGCCATTGTGGTTTGTTTGACTTGGGTCTTCAACGTAAGCATTGTTGTAACTAATATATTTTTCCGGCCTTGGATTTGCTGGTGCTAACAACTGATGAGATTAAATGCATTTAGTTTGCTTTAAGGATTAGAAATTTCTAAGAAAATCCTAAAAAGGAAACGGGATAGAAATTCTACCGTTGATAGAGAATATATAGGTGCCCGTGGATTTTTGCGAGCTATTCAGCTAGTTTCCTGGTAAATCTTGCTTTAGTACCCTCCATAACACACGTTGAGAACAAATAAATAGTTGGATCTGGCAAATACAGCTGAATCAGCAACAGGGTTTAAGATTCTATCACCAGGATGGCTCTGATTTTACGTCAAAAAAAAGGATGGCTCTGATTAACCCTCCGGTGGTGGAAGCCGGCCGGGATTAGCCTGGTTCCCGGAACTTTTTCCCAAAAACTAAACTTGTAGTATGTGTCTCGCTTCGATGAAATTGGCTAGAATCACTCCGAATCTGCCACAATTCAGAGTAAATTGGACTAACTCAGCGTTAAGCCGAACGCTGAACGCGTGTCGGAAAAGTTATACTGTTCGTCAGATTTACAATGGTAACTTCAGTCACTGAAGCATCAGAAACACACATCCTCGGCAATCTAAATCCTTATGCGATGACATCGTCAGTCAAGAACTAGCCGGTACTACTACCGTTCGAAAGTCCGTTCAACCTGCTAGATAAGAAAGGGAAACACGGCAATCTTGGTAGAAGAACAGTCAGCGATCCGTACGAGAATAATTCGGTTGGTGGTAAGAACGACGAATTGGTTTTTATTTTTTATTTTCAAGTGGCGCCGCGCTTTTAGACGAGCCGAGAGAACCCCCACGCACGCTGCACGCACCGACCTACTTCATCGAGGAGCGCTGCCGTTGATTGTACCAACCTCATCCCACGTTTACCGACGGCTTGCCTCAGATGCCTGAGCAGTCACCACATATACGATTCGGTGGAGCATTTCCAGGCTGATTTGTGCTCTGGAGTATGTCTACTGGGTGCGCGTCAAGTACTATCTATTTTGAAGATAATCTGCTGGTAATTTCTTTGGAACATGCACAGATTAGATTAGATGGTTTCATATATGGTCGGTGCGTATAGCACTACTTTAATAGACTGTTTTTTTTGGTCTCAGGAAAAACTTGCTAGGATCACTTAAAAGTTAAGAAAACTTACGGTTAAAAGTCGTACGCAACATAGCATAGCATGGCTGTCTCCATCTCCTCTTAAGGCGTTGCTCCTTACAAATTTTAGCTTTTCGACCATCGAATGCCGGATAACACATGCACAGAGGAAAGACAACACGAAAGCCACACGAACTGCATTTAGAACCGACGGCAGGACAAGAATCCCTCTCCCATACGGCGGTGAGTGTGGTCTTTGACTCTTGGAAATGCGAGTGCGCATGTGGACTGCGTCGATCCGGCCGGCGTTCTCAGGATTATCCTTGCCCCGCCCAGGATAAGCAGGAAGCAGACAAAGCTTTAGGGATACCGGGAGGATAATGTCCTTTGCTTCGAAGGAGGAAAACCCAGCTTGTAAACAAGTCAATACTTGACTGTTCAGATAGTCATTTTTGCTCTCTTTCCTGGCTAGCTGCGCCTAGTCGCGTTCATGATATGAGTTGGTAACCTTTGAACCATGCAACGATGCAAAAGATGGAGTATTTTGCAGCTTTTCCAAAGAGTCGCGATTGTGCAAAAAGTTGATCTGCCGTTACCAGATGTTCTCTCGTGTACAACGCAAAGTTGGGCACCACATGATTCAAGGTATGTAAACGTCTCAGAATGTTTGCTAGGTAGCTCGACCTACTCCATCTCACGCTGAAAGAGACTCTTTCCACTGTAGCAGACAACTAATATTCATGGAAAGTGTTGTACGCATGAACATTTCTTATTATGCTTTTATAAAATTTGATGTATAGGTGGGCCCTAAAGAAAGCCGTTCATATGTATAGCATGAGGTATCATAAAAAATAGGGAAATTTTGGTTTTTCCCACTAATGAATGTGGTCTCCCAAATTACAAAAGTTGTAGAGATATAAGATTATATAGAAAAAATTCTATTACGAATCTACACATATTATTGTCATATATTATTGTCATGTGACTATTTTATATTATATATAAAAAGATACTACATGCACTTGACAAAATGTTGTTGCTAGTGAGTTCAATTTTTAGAAATACCATTACAAAAGAGGCTTTAAGCTGAACACTGTTGCAAATGGAAGTACAAAATTAAAGGCAGGAATTTACTCGTGGCCAAAAAGTCAATGACACGCGTACATCGATGAAACTTCACGCATAGAAAAAAAAAATCCAGCTTTAATTTAAACCCAGCGAGTAATACCCAAATTGCCGCATGTACGTCCATCCATGGACTCTGCTCTTGGGCCCACGACTGATTTGCGTGTGGGCTTATGTCTCCTGCTTTCGCCGTCAGACCTTTTTCAGGCCGGAATCTTGGAACCCACGTGTCCGGACTAGTTTTCATGAACATGAATTGCCGGCGCAGCGTAGCCCGAAGCTTTTTTTTTTATATTTTTAACTCTATTTTTTTTAAAATATTTTAAAGATGACATCTCTATAATTTTATTTTCAATTCTGACCTATTTAGTCATGCCATGTGTCCTGATACGATAGCCCTCCGAGTCAACATACATTCGTTTTTAGGCTAAGTTCTGTAACGCCAGGAGGAATGACATGACAGCACTTGTTTGCCACGCCCAGATCTGTGGTATGATAATGTGTTTTTGCCACACCACGCGGTGTGATCAAATAGGCCAAAATTGAAAATAAAGTCAGAAAAAGGTTATTGTAAAATATTTTTAAATAATAAATTAAATAATAAAAAAGTTCTGTAGGCTGTGGCAAAGGGGTCGCAGCGGTGCGTGCGTCACGAATGAGACCTACACGGTGTGCTCGCGCGACGGGTTGGGCTGGCCTCGAGCGCGCTCGCGCGACGGGTTGTATGCGTGATCGGTGTGATGCCGTCGCGGTCTCGCGCTGCCATTTACCATACTACACGCCCGCGGCCGGAACGCCAAATAATCGCACACCTTCCTCCCTTTAGCAAACGCGCAAGACGTGCTCGCCCAACTAGGTAGTGTCTAGTACTGGTGAATTGTGAGTTTGTGACTCGCTGTCCTGTTTGCTCCTGCCGTCCAGGTCTGCTACCACGCAGTCGACAGTGAGAAATTTTATCGTACCTTCTAGGTAGGGTCGGAATAGGTCTGATATAGGGGAAATAGAACGTATCATACGTCTGAATAATGCCTAGCATCGGGCGCGTCCCACTCCACTCTCTTTCCTCACTTTTTTCCACAGGCTGCTCACAGCCACACATTCATACACATCTCCTCTAGCAACTCTAGCCACACATTCGTTCTCATCTTTCCATTCCTCCTGTGAGCATTCATCCTCATCTCTCCATTCCTCCCGTGAGCTTTTCACAGCTGCTCCTCGAGCACTCTCAAACCCCACTGGTCCACCACTACCACCATCTCTCTCTCCAACAATGACATAGACGCCATGGCTTCCTGTGACGTTGCCACTACCGCCACGCCACTTTCCACGTCTACCAGCCCTTGCCGATGCTGACGACCTCGCTGTCGTCCTGAGACCTCCGTGCCTTGGCCTCACTCTTCCTACGACCGCCTCGCCTCCACCGCGCCCCCACCGCCTGGGAGCCCCGTTGCCCCGCCCCAAGCGCTTCCACGTCTTCTTTGTAGACGCTGGTGCCACCGTCTACGACTCCTCCGGGAGCGAGGAGGACGAGCGCGCCGCGTGCAGGAGGTCATCTACATCGATGTGAGGGCCACCTCAACGTCACTGGCGCCGGTTCTAATGTTGCTTCCAAATAGTTATCCTCTGTTGTTTGTGCTGATGTTGTGGCCCGTTGAAAACAATGTTGCATACTGTTGAAAACAATGTTGCATACTGTTCTTTAGAACGTGCATCTGTAAAAAAAGTGTTGCATTTGTAGAAAAAACATTGCATCTGTAGAAAAAAATGCTGCATACTGTTCACGGCGATGTTGCAATTTTTTCTAACGCGTTTTTTTCCAGATGCTTTGTTTTGATTAGTGATGTTGCAACCGTTGTCCGGAGATAATGCAACCATTGTCCCGAGATGTTGCAACAGTTGTCCAGGGATGTTGCAACCGTGTCCGAAGGATGTTGCATGGAGTGGCGTACAGAGTTAGCGCTCGGACTGTACGTCCAAGTGCTAGTCGCGCCCCTGATACAGGCATGTAAAGTGCCATACTTCTAGTTATTGGATTTGCATGTGGGTTGCGAATGTACATTAAATAGACTAAATGGGTTGGTTTTTATTTGGGTGGGTGGAAACAGGTTGGGTTAGGTTCGGTTGGGTTTTGAGTAAAATCAAGTTGGGTTGGGTTGACGCGGGTTAAAAAAAATCGGGTTCGAACGGGTTTAACCCGTGGATTTTCTCTTGTGGGTTGGCATGGGTGGGGGTGCTCTCAAGTCTCGAGTCTACCGCGACAGCCCGAGAGGTGGAGAGGGGTAGGCGACAGCGGCTAGGGTTTTGCCACCGCCACTCCCCTCCTCGCCGGCCTGCTCACAACTGTTGTACCCCTCCTCGCTGACCTTCTCGCGCCCCTCCTCGCCGACCTACTCATGTCCCTGCTCGCCCTTCCTCATCGGCGTTCTCACACCCCTCCTCGCCGACTTGCTCGCAACCGCCGCGCACCTCCTCGCCGCACCCATCCTCGCCGGCATGCTCACGCCCTAGATCTACTGTCTCTGGCCTCATCCTTGACGCCGGCACCATCCACGCCCACGACCAGGAGACCTTCAATATCCCCATCTACCTCGTCTACGACGTCGATGCCCCTAACTTTGCACTTCACGCCCGGATCTCCCTTGAAGCCAACACCCCCCTGACTCTGCACTTTACGCCAGATCTCCCAGACGCCAACGCCCCTGACTCTGCACTTCACCCCCAGATCTCCATCACCACGGAGTCCTTGTTCACCCCCGAATTTGCAAATTTAAAGTTGTTCAAGGGTGCCCAGGTCAAGCTCACTGGCTGTAGGCAAGGTCGGTTGCTAATTTTGTTCATACCGATCATGAGCCCCAAATTGTTTCATATTATTTATCTGTTCATCTACATGTTTCTTGAATCTTGATAGCGACGGGGTTAGTTCGAGTTGATTTAGATGACTAGTTTGTGAAGGTTCCAACATCCTAACTGAATTTGATTTTATTCCTTCCAACTCTGGTCTAGGCTTTCCAGTTCTAGGAATCAGGGTTCTAGCTTAATTTCTAATCGCATACAGAAATATGTGTTGCTTTCAATTTTTATGCCCGTCTACCCCTGATCTCTACTGCATGTTTAATGAATATTTTACTACAGATTCTAGTAGAAATACTGAAATAGTCTTACTAGTTGCTACTAGTGCTATCATTCCTATAATTTTATAGATGAAAAGGCTATACAATTATTTATGTTGCATCGGCCAAACATGAAAACTTTTGGCCATTTACTAAAAAGTTAATTTGTTAATCAATTTAGGTTTCTAAGCATGTCTACACAAAATGTCATAGGGCTTAGGTACAAATGACACCATTGATGAGCCCTCATGACAAACACCTTGAAGGAGGGCAAAGGTTTGGGAACATTTTGAGCATGAGTTGGTTATAGTCGAAGGTGTCCCAAATGCAGTTTGTAAATATTACAAGGTGAAGCTGACATATACCAACAAAACTGGCACAGACAGCCTTAGAAACCACATTGCTGAGTACGACCCAAAAATAGAGATTGATGATAGGAACAGGTTTGTTGCGACTATGAAAAGGCAACCATCAGAAGCTTCATTTATCTTTGATCTCCAAAGGACTCGCGAGCTGATTACCAAGTTCAGCATTCATGCGAAGATTCCTTTCCAAAAGTTAGAGGACCCCTACTTGAACGAATGGATGGAGTCAATGCAGCCATCCTTTAGAGTCTTTTGTCATCTAAATAATGATTCTGTTAGTTTGTATGAGCGAATGAAAGAAGAGCTGCATAATGAATTTTAGAGCATTGATTCTCGTATTTGCCTAACCTCAGATCTGTGGACATCTGTTCATAACTTAGGATACATGCGTGTGACGACCCATTATATTGATGCCAATTTTAACCTCAAGAAAAAAATAATAGCATTGAAGGATGTGAAGTATCCTCACAATGGTCTTGCAATTAAAGAGGCTATCACCAAATGCCTAACAAATTGGGGCATAAAGAGAAACTTGTTTACTCTAACATTAGACAATGTGAGCAACAATAACTCATCTTGTAAGTTTTTGATAGAAAATGGCAAAGATGACATGTTGTTTGCTGGCCAATATTTTCATGTTAGATGTTGTGCACATATACTGAATATATTGGTTCAAAATGGCATTAAACCAATTCATGTGGTATTAGAATTGATACATGACCTGGTTAGGCATATTAATTCATCACCTGCACGCATTCAGACTTTCAATGCAATTGCAAAATAGAATGTGTCTTCCTACAAAGTCCGGACTAGCTCTTGATGTTCTGAACCGTTGGAATTCAACATATGAAATGATTGTAGAAGCGTTGATGTCGGGGCCCCGGGTAAACAACCCCGAGACCCTCTGTGCAAACCGAACTAGTCCCATGATCAGTGGCTAGCTCACACAGTCTCAACAAAGATGAAATCATATCCATACAACAAACCATAGAAGAAGCAGACAAATTAATATTACTATTAGCAAAATACCTTATGGTCAGAGTTGTTACAGAGTTGCCACGCAGGGCTCAACACCAAGAGGTTACAAGCAGCGGAGAACAAAACATCTGTGGAAGCCATCCGATATTCCCACAGGCAATCGAGTGGAGGACGCGACCTAGCTCGCAAGGTCTTCAAAGTACTCCTCTTCGTAGAACTCTAAGTTTCCTGGTTCACCCTCCTCTGCTGATCAAACAGAGAGCATAAAGTCGTGAGTACTTTGAATGTACTCAGTAAGCCGTGAAGAATTATATTTAAATAATATTCACGCAATGCTTGACAAGAATAGCTTTATAGTTAATTTACAGAAAGCAGTATTGACTACAAATACAATAAGTAGATTGCAAAGTACAAGTTGAAAGATTAATACATAAGTAAATAAGTTATTTGAAACAGCCCGTGAACAGCCCCTGTTCACTTCCCAGACCACTCCCACGACCACTCGTGAATGCCCACAACCACCTTTTTGAGAAAAACTACCCCTCGTGTGATATCACCAGGCATTATCTATAACTGGGGACACGACTATTCGAATAGTTTTACACTCTGCAGAGGTTGTACAGCTTTACCCACATAACACGACTTCTCTAGTTGGTTTGGCATCCATCGATACCACCACTAACTACCTTAAGTGAGCAGTCTAGAGAACGTGTCAAGGCCTTTACAAAGCTCTGTTTTGACTCGGTTCTGTTCACTAAGGATTCACCTTTCTAGCCCCCTCTTGCGCCATTCTCAATCAAAATAGAACCGACTCAAAGCATTGATAATTAGTTAGCCCAATCCACCCCATAAATGAAATTGTGGTTGCATGGTATTGCCTAGATCAATGGCCCTTAAAGTTAAATCCTTAGAGGCTACTCAGGTGAAACAACCACATCCCAATGTGCTTCCTGCACCCCCTTTACTGCACGTTCATTCGCCTGAGTAAGAAATCATTTTGGGTTCAACCCAGCCAAATGACAACCCTTACCATGGCACAACATCTTTTAAAAGCAGTGGCTCCGCCATAATTCCATAATTCCATATATCATTAAGTCAGGTTTATCATTCTTTGAGTATGATCAAGAGTCTCCAGATAACTAAAGCATGGCTAAGTATAATACGCACCCATATTGGCATTACATGTAACATCCCAAATTTTGGGCTTGTGTTTCAAATGTAAGAAAATGAGTAGAAATTAAAACTTTTTCTTACATCATGTATTTCCTGTTGTGCCAACCAATTCTTGTTCAAAGGATTATGGAATTACATTGTCACAAGTCCTTTTGATCCAAATCTTGTTCTTCCAAAAACAATCTTGTCAAATCTTATGATCATCCTCTGGATATATTTTTCCTAAGTCTCTGTGGTGGTATGTGACCCCTCTGAAAAATTTCACAATTTTTAGAAATTGTTTGAATATTTTTAGAGGCAGTCAAACCTGTTTGAGTCTTAGTCAAACCTTAAAACAGAGCCTTGCAGAATTTTTGGAGATTTATTCAAAGTATAAAAACCTCTGAAAATTTTACACAAGATTGATATTTGAGTTAGCAAGCTCCTGTAAAAATTTCAGAATTTTTGGAGTTATTTTGCTACCTCAAATAAATCTCTCAAAGTCCCTGTTTTTATTTCAAAGTCAAACTAGGTTTTACTGTTACTCGGGTTCGAGTCGGACTCGGGCTCGAGCCAATTGATTCGGTCCAGTCAACTAACTGCACCGAGCCACCCTTTCAAAACGCGCGTGCGATATCAGCCGTTGGATTCAGATCGCGTGGCCCACGTTCGTGTGAGCATTCGGACCCTCCGGTTACATTAACAAATTGGGACCGTTGGATCTCGATCCAACCGTCCAGATTCCTGAGGGCAACCGGACCGTCCGGCGAACTCGCTAAATCGTGACCGTCCATTTTTAATCCGACGGTCGTGGTTTGTTTTCGCTGTTCTTCTTCCTCCTCTCGCTTCTTGCGCGCGGCGCAATGGCGTAAAGAGAGAGGTTGAGTGGGTGGCTTTGATGGGTCACCTCAAAGTTGCTTTAAATCAACGTCTCTCGTGGAGCATTTAATGCGCTCGTGCTTTCTCCTCCATTGTCCCGAGTCTCACTTGCTCCCATCTTTTCTTGGTCTACAACCGCACCATGAACCGAGCTCACCATGGGCTCATGTTCTTGCTCGAAACCCTAATTCCTTTCCTATAAATAGCCCCTCTAGGTCCTCCTGGTGTTCTTTTGCACTACACCTAGCTACTCTGTGTTTGAGCTCAAAACCATCTCAAACCTTCAATCCACCATTGTTGACCCGAGTGCTTCCATGGCGGCCTTGGTGTCCAGTGGTTCATCTTCAACATTTCTTGCACCCTTGTGAACTCCTCAACCTCCTTTATATTTCCCTAACTTGATTTTGGGTTGCGTTCACAGAATCGCTCAATTTTAAGTTTGGAGATTTTCGGTTGGTTTCACCCCTTTCTTCTCCAAACTCAGTAAGTGGTTCTTTTGCAATTAATTGCTTTGGAGCCTCTTTGAGCTATAATGAAGTGTGGTAATGATTTGGTTATACTCATTTTGCTCGTAACCTCATCTTCCACTTCATCTTCTTCGCTCGGTGGACTTCATCGTGTTCAAGTCCTCCCGCCATCTTTGGAGCTCCTCTCGGCTAAGGTAGCTTCTTTGTAGTCCCTAGAGTCATGGCACTCGCTTCCTTGGACCGCAATGAGCATTTTGCTATTTTCGTGTTTTGCCGTGTCGGCCTTCATCTTTGTTTTCCGGCCGCCGGCGTTCCGCACCTCCACCGCCGGCGAGGTCACACCGTTGGGTCCGCAGCACTATTGCGAACCCATTTTGATAGTTTGTGGCGCCGCCACATCGAGTCGCCGGCGACCACCGCAAAGCCACTCGGGTTTTGTCACCGAGAAGCTCCGTTGCTGTCGGATCATTAGGACACATTAATTACCAATCATTAGCTGTTAATTGTGTCTTAATCATTATTATTGAGCCACGACCGTGGGCCCAATCTCCTTAGATCAATCTCTGTTTCACTCAGATCGTTCGACATCATTAATGCCTAATCATTGCTTAATTAAGTGAGTCGGCATTTAATCTCTGTCGGAATTAACCTCAGGTCGACTTGTGGCCCGAGGGTTTAAAATCAAATCTCGTGATCATTAGAATCTATTTAATGTCAATCATTAGAATCACTAATTCGGTCTTAACCGCCCGCTAGTCGCCGACTTGTGGGCCCGATGGCATCTTGGCGTGGGTTAAATCGTTGCGGTCGTGACTCGTAGTCACCGACATGCGGTCCCACTCGTCCGCACCTCTTTTTGAACTTCGATCTATAGCGCCGTCCATTTTGTGATCTGCGCGCCCGATCTTGCATGCATTCGACCATCCGGTTCGCCGCCGTCTGGCCGTCGATCTTGCGATCAATGGTCGAGATCGTGTGCAATCGGACAATCCGGTTGTTAGTGCGTTCGGGCCGCCCATCCGCCGATCCGCGGCCGATTGGCCCAAGCAACCGCACCGTCCGGTTGCATACACTCGTGTGAGCCGTTGGATCTTGATCCAACGGTGGGTTTCATTTAAGCCGGCGTGCGCTATTTTCGCGCGTGAAGCGTAGGATGTTAGATCAAGGGTTGTGGGGTTGTCCACGTCATTTCCTTTTTATTGGATTGTTCTGTATTTCGGTAAGCAATTGTTTATCAACTGAAAATGATATAAAAACTTTAGAAACTCATAACTAATTCATTTTAACTGCTTTTTAGTTAATTCCAACTGTAATAAATTATGTTATCACTTTAGCTCATTATAAAAATGGATTTAAGCATGTTCCAAAGAGCGTAAAATTGTATAACTAGGAATAACTTGGTTTCGCTCATTTTGAATGTTCCAAAATGGATAAAACGTTAGAAAATGCATATCTTGCTCGTGTATGTCCAAAATGAATGATTCCAACTTTGATAAATTTGTTATCAACCCAATGTTAATGTAAAAATGATGGTAAGTCCAAGATTGTGGCGAGGAACCGGATTAATGATTTAGTACCTATTTTCAAAGATTTAGAAAATCGGAAGGCTTATAAAATGCACAAGTAATTCTCTGAACTGCAAAATATATATGATAAATTCTAGAAAACCCTCTGTTGGTATACTTCATCAGTAAAATTAGTTTTGAACATATTTATGTTCTGGAAAGTGCATTATGCGAATTTTGCATCTTAGAAAATCATAACTAAATCACTTTAACTCCAAATGACCTGAAATTTTATATGGGTTACCTCTATACCAGTAGGTAGCTACCATAAAATTTCAGCTTCAAAATCTTTCTAGAAAATATTTTTGCTACAGTGCTAATTATGGTAGAAAATGTGTTTTTAGGTAATATCTTTGCACCGCAATTCCAAATTAGGTTTTTCCAGTTCCTATGTCTTGGTATATTCGTATTCTACCTTATGTGTAAATTTCGTCGCATTTGGTTAAGTTTTGCTTGCTCTTTTGTTTATTTGTGGCTCGTCTTATTGGTTGTTTTTGGTTCTTTTTGCCTTTCGCTTAGGATTCGACATTTGCGGTAATCCCGAGAACGACCCTCCACAAATGATTGAGCAAAGCAAGAAGGCAAGCAGTTTGATCATGTTAATCCCAGATTTTAAGTATTTATGTTGATTACAAATTCTATGTATGCATTGCTACTTTGTTTTAATAGTTGGCCTAGTAGATGCATTTCCTTAGCAAATGATTATCCTCTACTACCATGAGCCTAGGTTACTTGCTGTGATTTAGAGTTCGTGGATGGGCTCTTGTCACTTAGTAGTTGCGAATTAATTGCTTAGCCATGCTTAGCTTCGGTAGAAATGGGCGGTTATCGACTTGTCGATAACCTTGATCACACAAAACTTATTATGATTTATGATTTCCACCTTGTGCCATGTCTACTTGTGAAAACTAAAACTAAAAGCAAAATGATTTAGACTTGGGCACAATGGTATGTTGGTGTGATTCTCGGGTGTGACCGAATGGTGCCTAAGTCAACAAGGACCGAACATCTTGTTACACTAAACCAAGCATTTTAGCGTGCTAACCACATTAGAGGGTATGGGACCTCTCTTGACTTAGTACTTTGGCGTGTATTGGCTCCGAGTCGCAGGGAGTCGCAGGAGGGATGGTGTTGGGAGCATTGTAGTGTCCGAAAGACTTCACCCGTGATGGGATTTGTTGTCTTCGCTTGCAATGTAAGCGTATGGTGTTTCTACCCATACGAGCGACTGTAGTTAATACACAAGATTGGAAATGTCTCGAGGACTTAGCCGGGCGGCATACCTTGGTAGTGTGCTTGTGGCTTGAAGGCGGTCAAGTGTGGGTACATTGGTACACCCTGCAGGTTAAAACTATTCGAATAGCCTCGTCCTAGGTTATGGACACGCTTGGGGAGGTCTTTCAAGAGTTAGACTACAACCTTTTAAATTAAAACTTGATGGGTGGTGCGAATCGGGATTCGTATATGTTGTGGTGACTATTGGGATAGTCACTTCAGTGATTACTTGTATGTATCTTTATTACTGTTATTTCAACATTAAAAACAGATTTGCAAACTTGCTTTTAAATGTATTACATTATTGCAAATAAAGTTGGCTTCATGCAAAATGAGACATACAACCTCCACCTAAATAAGCTTGCATGTAGTTTATGAATAGGTCTGCTATTCCACACGCTGTCTTTAAGGGTACAAAGACAATCTTTGTACTCAGATGCTATGCTTAATTGTTTTGTTGCAGAGGAAGAAGGTGAGCCTGAGGGGCCTCACTTTTGCGAGCTGTGTTGTGGTAGCTTGCGGGGCGACTAGCTTGGCGGCCCGGTCGGTTGCCTTGTGGGTGTATGGCTAACCGGTCGACTTTTGTTCTAGCCATCTTATGGCGCTTTTGCTTCCGCTGTCATTCTTGTATATTGATCTATTGGGCCGGTCGGCTCTCTTTTGTAATAACTTTACTTTATGTCGTTGTTGAACTTAGTGATATATGTTGTATGGAAATGATGTGTAATTTTGTGATGATGTGCATATGTTGCAATTCTGGGAAACATATGTCCATCGAGGCTTAGAATGTTCAATTAGTAATGCTAGAACCATTTGGAGGTTAAGTGTTACTAGTTAAATATTCCGGGTCCTCACATTACAACAATGTTCAACTAAGATTACCCATCCTATGGTGTCCAAGGGTACATGTCAACATGTCGTTTGCAATTTATTAAGGAGGCATACTGTTGAGTAGGTATTTAGTTAGTTCTCAAACTAGTTTTATACAACTAGCCATGCATGTTGATATGAAACAATATACTTTTATAAAATGGATTCAATATGATTAAAGGTCCACGACTTGCCTTCGATGAAGAGTTGGGATGCTTCTGTCAAGGTCGTTAGAACCACGAAGTCTTCCGAAACGCTGGAATCTGTACGTGTGAACAAAGACAAATAAGTAACTAAAACAACTCCAAATAAAGACCAAAGAACCCACCAAACTAGAGCGAAAAGAAAGGTACATAATTTAGACGAGGTTAGGAATTTGTATCACTCTGATCGATGCTCGAACGAAGAAGAACGAGTCCTCAGAAGGAGGTTCGACTGAGAGGGAGGTCTAAACCGAGAGGAGTGGAGGGAAAAACAAAGGAGGGAAAAGGGCTCCCTGGTGCCTTATATAGGCGTGGGGAAGTCCGAAGAGGAGAGTGGGTGACTGCAATGGGTGCGACAGAGGACGCCGCATTCAATGCGTGTGACGGGGGCAAGTGAGCTGGTGCGAAAGCACGCACGACGCTGACCCGAGCCGAGGTGGAAGATGACTAGGGTGGTGCAGCGGGATTCGCATCGGTGTGACACGGGCGCACCGGTAGGTGAGGGAGGGGATTGGGGCAGGTAGGGGAGGAGACCCAAGAGGGAACGATCACAGTGGAGGCGACAACATTTAATGCGACACAACTACATTTAATGCGCAAAGCCTTTTGGGGTAGCAGTGATGCAGCGGGAGGAAGAAGGTGAGCAGGGCTGATAGGTGGGGCTGGTCGAAACCAAGAGGGAGCTCGCGACCAAGGGGGGTGGTCATGACCGAGAGGGTGGTCGTGACCAAGGGGGGAGGTCTTGAGGAGGAGGTCCTAAGGAGGGGGAACAGAGACACAGAACTTCAAAAATCATGAACTCCAGTAAACTCAAAAGAAATAAAATTTTTGAATTAGTTGAAGTTTGATTTAGTCATTTAAATCATTTTATTTTTTAAAATCTCAAGTTAAGCTATAAGACTTCAACAAAATCAAATGGTTATTTTTATTTTGAAAATTTTCAAAAAGCTCAGAAAAACTGGGATGTTACAAACCTACCCCCCTTAAAAGGGGATCTCGACCTCGAGATTCGGGCTGACTAGAGAATAGGTGCGAGAATTCGGCCTTCAGGTCCTCTTCGCACTCCTAGGTGGCTTCTTCTTCAGTGTGGTTGCTCCACTGAACTTTGCAGAATCGGATGATCTTGTTTCTTGTTGCTCACTCTGACACTTCCAAAATCTTGATGGGATGCTCTTTGTAAGTGAGATCTTTCCGCGAGTCAACTGCTTCTAGCGACATCTACTCTTCTAGTACACATAGACACTTCTTCAATTGGGACACATGGAAGACATCATGCACATCTGATAGCTGAGGTGGGAGCTCCAATTTGTAAGCAACTTCTGCTCTTCTGACTAGAACTGGAAAAAGTCCAATGTATCTGGGTGCAAGCTTCCCGCTGACTCTGAAATGACGCATTCCTTTGAGAGGCGAAACTTTTAGATACACATGATCTCCAGGTGCAAGAGCTAAATCTCGGCGATGGTTATCAGCATAACTTTTCTGCCTGGTCTGAGCTGTTCTCAGCTTTTCTCTGATTGACTTAACTTGGTCTTCAGCTTCCTTTAGGATATCTGGTCTAAGTACTTGTCCTTCTCCTATTTCAGTCCAATACAAAGGTGTTCTGCACTTTTGTGAGGACCCGGAATATTTAACTAGTAACACTTAACCTCCAAATGGCTCTAGCGTTACTAATTAAACATTCTAAGCCTCGATGGTCATATGCTTCCTGCACTGCAGCATATGCACATCATCACAAAATTACACATCATTTCCATACACATACATCACTAGGTTTAACAACGACATACATAAAGTAAAGTTATTACAAAAGAGAGCCGACCGGCCAAATAGAACAATATACAAGAATGACAATGAAGCAAAAGCGCCATAAGATGGCTAGAACAAAAGTCGACCAGGTTAGCCATACACCCACAAGGCAACCGATCGGGCCGCTAAGCTAGTCGCCCGCAAGCTACCACAAAGACTCACAAAAGTGAGGCCCTCAGCTCACCTTCTTCCTCTGCAATGTAACAATTAAGCATAGCATCCGAGTACAAAGATTGTCTTTGTACCCGCAAGATCGACGTGTGGAATAGCGCACCTATTCATAAACTACATGCAAGCTTATTTAGGTGGAGGTTGTATGTCTCATTTGCACAAAGCCAACTTTATTTGCAATAATGTAATATATTTCAAAAGCAAGTTTGCAAATCTGTTTTGTTATCAAAGTAACGGTAAGTAAAGATACATACAAGTAACCACACTGAAGTGACTATCCCAATAGCCACCACAACATAGCACGAATCCCGATTCGTACCACCCATCAAGTTTTAATTTAAAAGTTGTAGTCTAACTCTTGAAAGACCTTGCCAAGCATGTCCATAACCTAGGACGAGGCTATTCGAATAGTTTTAACCTGCAGGGGTGTACCAATGTACCCACACTTGCATCGCCTTCAAGCCACAAGCACACTATCAAGGTATGCCGCCCGCTAAGTCCTACGAGACATTTCCAATCTTGTGTATTAACTACGAGCCGCTCATATGGATAGAAACCCATATGCTTACATTGCAACCCGAAAGACAACAAATCCCATCACGGGTGAAGTCTTTCGGACACTACAATGCTCCCAACACCATCCCTCCCGCGACTCCTCGCGACTGAGCCAATACACGCCAAAGTACTAAGTCAAGAGAGGTCCCATACCCTCTAATGTGGTTAGCACGCTAAAATGCTTGGTTTAGTGTAACAAGATGTTCGGTCCTTGTTGACCCGGCACCATTCGATCACACCCAAAATCACACCATCATACCATTGTGCCCAAGTCTAAATCATTTTGTTTTCGGTTTTAGTTTTCATAAGTAGACATAGCACAAGGTGGAAATCATAATCATAATAAGTTTTAGTGATCAAGGTTATCGACAAGTCGATAACCGCCCATTTCTACCTAAACTAAGCATGGCTAAGCAATTGATTCGCAACTACTAAGTGACAAGAGCTCATCCACGAACTCTAAATCACAGCAAGTAACCTAGGCTCATGGTAGTAGAGAATAATCATTTGCTAAGGAAATGCATCTACTAGGCCAACTATTAACACAAAATAGCAATGCATACATAGAATTTGTAATCAACATAAATACTTAAATTACTGGGATTAACATGATCAAACTGCTTGCCTTCTTGTTGTTGCTCAAACTGTTGTGGAGGGTCGTTCTCGGGATTACCGCAAATGTCGAATCCTAAGCGAAAAGGCAAAAAGAATCAAGAACAACCAATAAGACGAGCCACACTTAAACAAACGAGCAAGCAAAAATTATCCAATTGCGACGAAATTTATACATAATGTAGAATACGAATATACCTAGACATAGAAACTGGAAAAACCTAATTTGGATTTGTGGTGCAAAAGATATTACCTAAAAACCCATTTTCGGCCATAATAAGGTACTGTAGCAAAAATATTTTCTAGAGGTTTTCTGGACTTGAAAATTTTATGATAGGTTGCTACTGATATTTCAAGGCTAATACAAGTGGTTTCACCTTAATTGGAGTTAAAATGATTTAGTTATGATTTTTTTTAAGTTCTAAAACTAGCATATATCATTTCTCAGGAACATGAATAAAGACAAAGCCTAGTTCAAATTAAAGCATGTCTACAGGCCACATTTACTAGGTTGAGTTTGCTCAGTTTGCAACTACAGAGAGGAAGTTATGTGTTTTACAAATTTTTCCATGAATTTCTAGGCATCATCTCTCATTAACAAGATCATCTTTGTTTAAATCATTTTCTGCTACAAAACAGGCCTAATTTGATTCTCGATTAAAGTTCATACTATAACAAAGCTACAAAGAATCGGAATCATTCAAAAGGAGTTAAAATGACAAAGTTAAGCACTTTTGAAATTTGAAACAGCGAAAGACTTAGGAAACTTTGAGCTCTCGGGAGGTCCAACCGAACTGGAAGACAAAGGAGAGGTCGTGGGCCGTCGATCTTGCATCGCAGGCCACTGCACTCAAGCACAGCAAGACGGAAGACCTCCTCCCGCGACCGGGAGGTCCGACCGTTGAGATCGATCCAACGATCACGACCGGTGCGTGCACACAGCGACGTAAGGAGGTCTACGCGCTTAATCGAGGTCGTGACCGCCGACGAGATCCGCGGTCCCGAGCACTAGAGGAGGTCCTACGGGTAAACCTTCGGAGAGAGGTCTAGACGGCTAAGAGCTCACGGAGGAGGTCTTCAACGGTCTAGATCTCCAGAAGGAGGTCTTTAACGGACACGATCCCGAGAGGGAGGTCCTGGGCGATCAAGATGAACGAGGGAGGTCCTAAGACTAAAGATTTTACAAATAAAATCTAACGCTCAGATCTAAAGCCGGGGAGGTCGCGAACGGCTAGGATTGAGCCTAGGAGGTCTGAGCGGGGGTGTTCCTTGTAGAAGGCCAGGGGTGGCTTTTTACAAAGGGGACCCCGAGGGTGGTCTTTGCAAAAATGACCAAGGGGAGGTCTTTTGCAAAGAGGACCTCGAAAGAGGTCCGAGAGGGTGGTTTTGACAACACGACAAGGGGTGGTCTTTTCACAAAGAGGACCTCGGGAGTGGCTCAGAGGTGGTCTTTGCAAAAGGACCGAGGGAGGTCTTATACCTAAAAGGTTTTCGCGGAAAGATCCAAAGGTCCAGATCTAAACTTGGGGAGGTCTAGACGGTCACGAAGAACCCGAGGAGGTCCAAGGTGCTGTTAAAGCGCGGGACCTCGGACAAATGGCGACAAAGGGTGGCGGCTAAGACAACTCACTGCACTGATGATTGGTAATAAATGGGCATTTAATATGTCCTAACACGATGACGAAAACCGGAGTTTTGAACCGGCAAAATCCCGAGCGGGCTCAACGGTTTGCCGCCGGCGATGGGGACCTCGCCGGCGCCGACCAAGGGCACCGATGTACTCGCAATAGTGTCGCGGACCTAGCGGAGGCACTCTCGACGGCGGCGACGGCCTTAAACGCCGGCGAGCCGGAGAATGGCGGAGGACAAGCCTTTCGGCAAAAACCGAAAACGACAAAACCGAGCGCCACGAGCTAAGCTAGCTAGACCCTAAGCCCTAAGGAACTAAAATGAACTCACCCGAGTGTAGGGAAGGTCCAGAGGAAGACGGAGGGACTTGGAGAAGGTCGACGAAGTCCCGCGGTGATGTGTTTGCCGGCGAAGGAGAAGAAGACAACCTCGACCCCGTCAAGCAGCTCCCCAACTTGACCACCTCTGCGATGGATAACCACAGCAAGTTAGAGAATGCTCGAGGTGCTCGGGATGACAAGGAAAACAGGCAAGAACGTTGATGGAACCACTGGAGCTCGAGCTTCGGTAGGGAGCTCCAAAGGTGACAATGGAGGTAAGGAAGGGGCTCTCGGGTGCTCAGGTTTGGGGCTCACACTCACAACCGAGAGAGTCTAAATAGCACCAAGTGACGGGGAAAGAAAAGGAGGAAGGAACCACTGGCTATACATAGCCGAGGCGCTTGGACAAGGCTAGGGCAAACCTACTGTGAGCAAGGTCCATGCCCCTGCCATGACTTGCTAGATTTGACAAGAGCAGGTAGGTAGGGAAAGACTTCTAGGGCTGGGCTCCTGACGCATTTAATGTATGACAGAAAGAGACGTTGGGAAGGACCAAAAGTGACAGACATCGCTCCCAACCGCCACAGTTCGACACACGCACGCAGGTGCGAAATTTCATGGCGGTGATCTCGGGAGGTCGTGAGGAAGAAACACTGGCGCTAAGGAGGTCCTGGACGTCCCAGATTTGCTTGGGGTGGTCCTGGACGTCCGAGAATCGCCGAGGTGGGGAGGTCCGAGCGCGGGCGAGGAGGTCTGGGGGTCGTGAGCCACACGATGGATATCCCACGGCTTGGACCACCCCAAGGTGCTGAGGGCGCTCAAGAGCTCCTCGGATCAGGGGGAGGTCGTGAGCATTGGATTGAGATCCAATGGCTCAGCTTGCGCGCGCAAAAGCTTGAGCCCGAGTGCGGCGCTGGCGACGTGGTCCAACCAAGTCGGTTGAGTTGGGCTCGGGTCCGAGCCCGAGTTTGACTCAAACTAGATTTTAATTTTCTGGTATTAGAGAAAGGCTGACATTTGGAGAATTGTTTGAGGTAGCAAACGAACTCCAAAAATTACGAAATTTTTACAGGGGCTTGCTAGCTCAAACGAGGACCTAGCATAAATTTTTCAGAGGCTTTGGTGCTGTGGATTTTCCTCCAAAAACTTACAAGGCACTGGTCCAAGGTTTGACCAGGTTTTGAATTGGTTTGACTGACCTCCACAAATATTCAAACAATTTCTAAAAATTGTGAAACTTTTCAGAGGGGTCACATACCATCCCAAGAACTTAGGAAAAATATTTCCAGGAGATGATCAAGAGGTTTGACAAGATTGTTTTTGAAAGCTCAAGATTTGGATCAAAAGACTTGTGACTTCGTATTTCCATAACTTCTTGTACAATACTTGCTTGGTACAAAAGGAAATACAGGATGTAAGAAAAAGTTTTAATTTCTACTCATTTGCTTACATTTGAAACACGAGCTCAAAATTGGGATGTTACAACTCTCCCCCCTTACAAGAATCTCGACCCGAGATTCCGTTTACTCGGAGAAGAAAGAAGGAAAATCTGCACGAAGGCGATCTTCTCGCTCCCAAGTTGCCTCATCTTCAGAATGGTTTGACCACTGAACCTTAAGGAACTTGATGACACGGTTCCTTGTTCTCCGTTCAGATTCCTCAAGAATACGAACAGGATGCTCGCGGTAGGTCAAATTCTCCTGCACATCGAGAACCTCCAACGGAGTTTCCTCAGTCGGGACACGGAGGCACTTCTTCAGGTGTGAAACATGGAACACATCATGCACACCCTCAAGTGCAGCTGGTAGCTCCAATCAGATGCAATCGCTCCAACTCTCTCGATGATACGATAAGGCCCAACATATCGAGGAGCCAACTTGCCCTTGATGCCAAAACGCTGATGGCCCTTCAATGGAGAGACTTTGAGATACACAAAGTCATTGGGCTCAAAGCTCAACTCACGGCGACGACGATCTGCATAGCTCTTTTGTCTGGACTGGGCCGTGCGCAGATGCTCGCGGATCAACTGAACCTGGCTTTCGGCCTCATTGATCGAATCTGGGCCGAAAAACTGCCGCTCGCCCGTCTCTGACCAGTTCAATGGGGTTCTGCATCTCCTCCCATACAAAGCCTCAAATGGTGCCATGCCAAGACTGGCCTGAAAGCTATTGTTGTAGGAGAACTCAGCAAATGGTAGGCATTTCTCCCACTTCTTCCCATAGGAAAGAACACAAGCACGGAGCATATCTTCCAACACTTGGTTGACTCGCCCGTCGACCATCGATCCCGAGGATGAAAGGTCATCTTGAAATGAAGGCGGGTTCCCATAGCCTCTTGCAGACTATGCCAAAACCGCGAGGTGAAAAGTGCACCACGATCAGAAATAATCGTCTTCGGTACACCGTGAAGACTCACAATCCTCGAGACATAAAGTTCGGCCAAAGGCCCCACACGAAGCTGAGTCTTGACAGGAAGGAAATGTGCCACTTTAGTCAACCTGTCGATCACGACCCAAATAGCATCATTCCCTTTGGACGAGCGGGGCAATCCGGTGATGAAGTCCATGCCAACGGAATCCCACTTCCATTCTGGCACTGGCAAAGGCTGAAGAAGGCCTGCCGGACGCTGATGCTCGGCCTTCACACGACAAAGACACGCCGCACTCAAAGAACGAACTCGGCAATCTCACGCTTCATTCGGGTCCACCAGAACCTCTGACGAAGGTCTTGATACATCTTGGTAGCCCCGGGGTGGATAGACAAAGGTGAATCATGGGCTTCGCGGAGAATCAAATTCCGCAATTCCATGACCTTAGGAACCACAAGACGCTGTCCAAACCACACAACGCCATGTTCATCCTCTGAAAAGCACTTGGCTATCCCATCCTTGATGTTCTGCTTGATTTGGCTCACACCAACATCTGTCTGCTGTGCCGCCTTGATTTGGTCCACCAAGGTTGGTTGCACAACCAATGTAGCAAGAGAACCGTGCTCGATCAAACCCAAATTGAGGCGCTGGAATTCTGAAATGAGGGTAGGCTGCTGCTCTTGGAGCATCAACATGTTACAATACACCTTCCGACTGAGTGCATCTGCCACAACGTTGGCCTTGCCCGGATGATACTGAATGCCCATGTCATAGTCCTTGATCAATTCCAACCATCTTCTTTGCCTAAGGTTCAGATCTGGCTGGGTGAACAAGTACTTCAAGCTCTTGTGGTCAGAATACACCTCACAATGGTTACCAATCAGATAATGCCGCCAAATCTTGAGTGCATGAACCACAGCAGCTAACTCCAAGTCATGAGTAGGATAGTTGAGTTCATGAGGCCTCAATCGCCGCGATGCATAGGCCACAACCTTGCCTTCTGCATAAGAACACAACCAAGACCACGACGAAGCATCACAATAGATATCAAAACTCTTGTGAATATCGGGAGAACAAGCATGGGCTGAGGTCAACCGCTTCTTGAGTTCCCGAAACTCACATCGCAAGCAAGTGGACCACACAAACTTCTTGTCTTTCTTGAGCAATTCGGTCATAGGCTTCGCAATCTTGGAGAAATTCTCGATAAAGCGGCGATAGTAGCCACCAACCCAAGAAAACTCCGCACATCGGTGGTCGACTTGGTGACCCCAAGATAGCACATCACTGACCTTGCTAGGATCCACAGCCACACCTCCTGCTGAAAGAACATGACCCAAGAATGCCACTTCCTTCAACCAGAACTCGCACTTGCTGAATTTGGCATACAGCTGGTGCTCACGCAGCTTGCCCAACACAAGCTTAAGATGCTCAAGATGCTCTTCTTCATTCTTGGAGTAGATAAGGATATCATCGATGAATACCACCACAAACCTATCCAAATACTCCATGAATACCGAGTTCATAAGATTCATGAATAAAGCAGGAGCATTAGTCAAACCAAAAGACATGACGGTGTACTCGTAAAGGCCATAACGAGTAGCAAAGGCCGCCTTAGGAATATCCTCGCCCGATCGACTTGATGATAGCCCAGCCTCAAGTCAATCTTGAGAAGACTCGTGCTCGGTCAACCGATCGAAAAGATCATCAATACGGGCAAAGGATACTTGTTCTTTACCGTCACCTCATTAAGCGGACGGTAATCAACACACATGCGCAAGGTCTTGTCCTTCTTCTTCACAAAGATAATCGACAACCCCAAGGAGATGAGCTAGGGACGGATAAAACCCTTCTCTTGCAGTTCACCCGCTTGCTTCTTGACTCCTCCAACTCATTAGGAGGCATGCGACACGGCCTCTTAGAAATAGGGCGATGCGGGCAGCAACTCGATCACAAACTCGGATCTCGAACAGAGGCATCCGGGCAAGTCTTCGGGAAAGACATCTGCGAAGTCGCACACGATGGGGACGTCGTGAATCTCCACATCGGCTTTGCTTCAAGGACATAAAGATGGGGCTCTCGCAATCGTGGCGAAAACCCAACCTGTTCACTGAAGGATGGTGAGGTAGACAATCTTTACGCACAATCGATTTGCCCCAAGTGTTGGGACAACCAATCCATGCCAAGAATCACATCCAAGCGCGAGTCGAGTAGGATAAGATTCGCCAAGAATCCTACTCCTTCGATGTGGATAAGAACACCCCAAGATACTTGGTCGCTCTCATTTCCAACCCGAGAGCGAATGAGCGGTGGAACCCTCAAAGGGACACGTGAAGTCCACAATCAACAAAGAAACGACCTCGAAATAAAAGAATGCGAGGCCCGAGTCAAATAAAACTGTAGCAGGATGCAAATTAACAAGGAGCGTACCCAACACCACGTCGGGCGCCTCCTGTGCCTCCTCAGCCGAGATGTGGTTGACTCGGCCGCTCCCCAAGCCCGGGGTCTTCTGGTCAGGTGGGTGACCACTCCCTTGCTCGCGTCCTCCATTAGGACGAGGGGCCGCTCGATCTTCTTAGGACAACTACTCGCGTAGTGGCCCTTGTTGTGGCGAGAAGCGGTGACGCCGGTGCGGGGTTGCGGGGAACACCCTGCTGCTGGGTCGCAGGTGCACGCGACTGAGTCACGGCCTGCGGAGGACGTGGAGCTGGTGCTGAAGGCCTCGGCGGTGGTGAAGCCAAAGAACGGGCCACCGGTGCAGGCCCAACACGGGGACGAACGAGGCCAGCCTGCGCAGACCGCTGGGCCTCCCACTTGCGCTTGCGGGACTCGCCCAGCGCTCTCGCCTTATGCTCGGTGACGATGGCCTTGTCCACCAAGGTCTGGAAGTCGGGGAAGTCTACAATAGAGAGCTTATCCTGAAGCTCCTCAGACAAGCCCTCCATGAACTTCTCCTGCTTGGCCTCATCAGTGGCCACCTCAGCAGGAGCGTACCTCGCCAAATGGTTGAACTCATGGAGGTACTCAGTCACAGATTTGCGCCCCTGTTTGAGCGCAAGGAACTCCTTCTTTTTCAGCTTCATCAGGCCTGCGGGGACATGGGCCCGACGAAAAGCTGACCGGAACTCCTCCCACGAGACCACGTGTCCCGCAGGCTGCATGGCGAGGAAGTTCTCCCACCATGAGAGTGCCGCACCCTCCAGCTGATGGGATGCGAAAAGTGCCCGCTCCTGCTCCTGGCACTGAGCAACGTTGAGCTTCCGCTCAACCAGACGCAGCCAGTCGTCTGCGTCCAAGGGGTCCTCGGATCGGGAGAAGGTAGGAGGCT
Source organism: Ampelocalamus luodianensis (assembly GCA_036346255.1). NCBI lineage: Eukaryota > Viridiplantae > Streptophyta > Magnoliopsida > Poales > Poaceae > Ampelocalamus > Ampelocalamus luodianensis. Next base: position 68,968,937 of record CM070620.1, on the reverse strand, counting down.
GAGTACGGAGGAACTCCGCAAGCCCCCCACGAGTCTGATGTCCACCACCTCCAGATCCAGAGGCACCAGAGGGAGTAGAGGTATTCCTGGCGATGACCTCCAGCACCCTGCGGTCCTCCGAACGATTGCGTTCGATTTGCATGAGGACTTCCGCCATGGTCGGAGGAGGGGGAAGCTCCTCATCGGGACTACTCGGCTGATTCCGGCCGCTACGTGTCCCACCAGCCATCCTGATTCACTAAGATGAGTTAGCTACAAGCCCGAGATAAAAGAAAGCAAAGAAATCCAAACTCAATAAAAAAGGGCTCAGGAATAACTACCAAGAGCACAGGACCAAAATCACCAAATCGACTTCCTGAAACGACTAACCCGTATGGAAGAACGAGTAATCGTGTGAGAAAACCCAAAATTTTCAGAACTAAATTCTAGCTCAAAACAGTCCAAAAATCAAGGTATAACCACCTAATAGAGTATAGGCATTAGCTAATCTCATATCACTTCTTACCCTTTCATCCCCACAAGTTTTAGTTGAATTTACCTCTCATTTCCTACCTTAATTACTAACCACTAGCTAGCTGTCCAAATTCCTTTCTCCTTCAATCCCTTGGCCGAAATTTGAAGTTCCAGGGGCTCCTATTCCTTACTCCAAACAGCCAAGACTCAATTTAAGGCTCTCATGGTGCTCCCAAAACCAAGTTAATCGATTAAACAACTATCTTTGAAAAGAAGATGAGAGGGGAAACAGTTTTCCAAATCTAACCAAGAATAAGGTGAGATGAGCAAGCTAAGATAGGTAAGGAGTAAAATTAGAGAACTTACTTAAGTTTTCATAAACTATTTGAAAGTAAGTTTTCAAATATCCTAAAGGCGACCAAGCTAGGGGTTTCTACGGTCAGTATGGCTCTGATACCAACTTTGTGAGGACCCGGAATATTTAACTAGTAACACTTAACCTCCAAATGGCTCTAGCGTTACTAATTAAACATTCTAAGCCTCGATGGTCATATGCTTCCCAGTGCAGCATATGCACATCATCACAAAATTACACATCATTTCCATACACATACATCACTAGGTTTAACAACGACATACATAAAGTAAAGTTATTACAAAAGAGAGCCGACCGCCAAATAGAACAATATACAAGAATGACAATGAAGCAAAAGCGCCATAAGATGGCTAGAACAAAAGTCGACCGGTTAGCCATACACCCACAAGGCAACCGACCGGCCGCTAAGCTAGTCGCCCATAAGCTACCACAAAGACAGACTCACAAAAGTGAGGCCCTCAGCTCACCTTCTTCTCTCTGCAATGAACAATTAAGCATAGCATCCGAGTACAAAGATTGTCTTTGTACCGCAAGATCGACGTGTGGAATAGCGGACCTATTCATAAACTACATGCAAGCTTATTTAGGTGGAGGTTGTATGTCTCATTTGCACAAAGCCAACTTTATTTGCAATAATGTAATATATTTCAAAAGCAAGTTTGCAAATCTGTTTTGTTATCAAAGTAACAGTAAGTAAAGATACATACAAGTAACCACAGGAAGTGACTATCCCAATAGCCACCACAACATAGCACGAATCCCCGATTCGTACCACCCATCAAGTTTTAATTTAAAAGGTTGTAGTCTAACTCTTGAAAGACCTTGCCAAGCATGTCCATAACCTAGGACGAGGCTATTCGAATAGTTTTAACCTGCAGGGTGTACCAATGTACCCACACTTGCACCGCCTTCAAGCCACAAGCACACACTAGAAGGTATGCCGGCCCGGCTAAGTCCTACGAGACATTTCCAATCTTGTGTATTAACTACGAGCCGCTCATATGGATAGAAACCCATATGCTTACATTGCAAGCCGAAAGACAACAAATCCCATCACGGGTGAAGTCTTTCGGACACTACAATGCTCCCAACACCATCCCTCCTGCGACTCCCTGCGACTCGGAGCCAATACACGCCAAAGTACTAAGTCAAGAGAGGTCCCATACCCTCTAATGTGGTTAGCACGCTAAAATGCTTGGTTTAGTGTAACAAGATGTTCGGTCCTTGTTGACCCGGGCACCATTCCAGTCACACCCAAAATCACACCATCATACCATTGTGCCCAAGTCTAAATCATTTTGTTTTCGGTTTTAGTTTTCATAAGTAGACATAGCACAAGGTGGAAATCATAATCATAATAAGTTTTAAGTGATCAAGGTTATCGACAAGTCGATAACCGCCCATTTCTACCGAAACTAAGCATGGCTAAGCAATTGATTCGCAACTACTAAGTGACAAGAGCTCATCCACGAACTCTAAATCACAGCAAGTAACCTAGGCTCATGGTAGTAGAGAATAATCATTTGCTAAGGAAATGCATCTACTAGGCCAACTATTAACACAAAATAGCAATGCATACATAGAATTTGTAATCAACATAAATACTTAAATTACTGGGATTAACATGATCAAACTGCTTGCCTTCTTGTTGTTGCTCAAACTGTTGTGGAGGGTCGTTCTCGGGATTACCGCAAATGTCGAATCCTAAGCGAAAAGGCAAAAAGAACCAAGAACAACCAATAAGACGAGCCACACTTAAACAAACGAGCAAGCAAAAATTATCCAATTGCGACGAAATTTATACATAAGGTAGAATACGAATATACCTAGACATAGAAACTGGAAAAACCTAATTTGGATTTGTGGTGCAAAAGATATTACCTAAAAACCCATTTTCGGCCATAATAAGGTACTGTAGCAAAATATTTTCTAGAGGTTTTCTGGACTTGAAAATTTTATGATAGGTTTCTACTGATATTTCAAGGCTAATACAAGTGGTTTCACCTTAATTGGAGTTAAAATGATTTAGTTATGATTTTTTTTTAAGTTCTAAAACTAGCATATATCATTTCTCAGGAACATGAATAAAGACAAAGCCTAGTTCAAATTAAAGCATGTCTACAGGCCACATTTACTAGGTTGAGTTTGCTCAGTTTGCAACTACAGAGAGGAAGTTATGTGTTTTACAATTTTTTCCATGAATTTCTAGGCATCTGTAACAGCCCTAACATAGGGTTTGTATTTCAAATGTAAATTATGAGGAGGAATAAAAACTTTTGATGCCTCATGAAATCATTTGAGAGTTTCTACAATTTTCCCTAGCAATTTCCAATTTTTAGAATTTAATTCTTGTGATTGGAAGTTGTTGTTGTCAGATTCTTAGCTTTCAAACTTGTGATCATCCTCTGAAATTATTTTTCCTATCATCTGGATCATCCTATCTACCTCCCTGAATTATTTCACAAATTTTAGATTTTATTTGCTATTTGAAATGGCCAAGTCAAACTAGTTGAAAATCTGGTCAAATCCTAGGTCAGCATGCTTGTGAATTTTCTGCAGAACTTCTCATTGCATAAAAAGTTCTGGAAAATTTATGCAATGTTGTTCTCTGTCTCTAGTAGCTACCATAAAAATTTCAGAATTTTTGGAGCTCAGGAGCTACGTCTAAAAATTCCTCAAAACCTTATCAGCCTTTTGAAATCAAACCTGGAAACACTGTTTGTCGGGCTCGAACCCGAGTCCGACTCAAACCAGACCGCACAACTTGACTCGGTCGCACCGCCTAGCTGCACCGCGCGCGAGTCCAATCGATCGTGACCGTCCGATGCAAATCGAACGATACACGTTGCGTGCGCAACCGACCTGTCCGAATGCATACACCCATCTCAGCCGTCCATTTCAGATCCAACGGTCGGTGCGATAGTGATCGAGTCAAACCACCGGTTCGCACCCGCGATCGCCGGCGGTGGACCCTACCGCCGATCCGCCCTCATCTTCTCCGCACCTCACCGGAGCTCAGGGCCGCGCATGCATGCTCGCCACGTACCTCGTCGCTGCCACCTTTTTGTCCTCGTGTCAGTCCGAGAAGCATCGCCGGGGTCTCATCTACCCACTGAGCCCATCCACTATCCTTCGCGTCCATTCGTGCCTTCTCGCCCAATTTTTCTTCTCGGTGGAGAAGATCTCGAGCGAAGCGCCGCCGTTCGAGCCGCCTGAGCCAGCCGACCGCACCGTCGTGTTCCTCTTGCCTCGCCGCCTCCATTTTGGCCATCCCGGATCCTTGGCGTCCAGTGGATCACCAGGGGCGGTATCGTCGTCTCCGCCTCCGGCGATCTCGGTCCCGTGAGCTCGTTTGCGATCTGGTGAGTTCCTAGCTTCGTCACCTAGTCCCTTAGGATCGCATTGATGCACTGAGTCTAACGGTGACTTCATTTTCATCTTTGGTGCATCGTTGCGGGCGTGCGACCAATTCTTCTCCAAGCTCGGTTTTCCGCCGCCGTGGAAATTCCGGTCACCTCGGGCCTTCTTCGTCGGCGTTATCGTGTGCTTCTTGCTCCTGGTGTTGAGGCGAAGCTTAAGCACACCTTCCGGAGTATTCTAGAAGTCCGTATCGCCTTCTCCGCGAGCACCGTGTCTTCTTCTCCGCCTCCGTTCGTCGCCAGCTCGCCGCCGGCATCCCCGTGGGTCCGCGTCACCGTCATCGAGTTCGTGAGATCTTCGCGAACCCGAAGGTATCACTCACTCGCCCAGAAACCCTCTGGTTAGCAAGTTCAGTTGCGCGGCCGCGCCGCCGTCCCCGTGCGCGCCGGTGAGCCGCCGGTGGAGTTAGTTTAGCACTAATTTTGTTTAGCCTGAGTCTCTGACTTGTGGGCCCTCTCTGTTAAATCGCGTTTAGAAATCCTTTAATCCAGCCCGTTATGTTTTCTCTTAGTCACTGCCATGTGGGTCCAGGCTGTCAGTTAGGGTTGCGTAGCTCTGGTTATGCGTTTTCTCTGTTGGGAAGCATATTTTCTCTGTGAGAATGTTAGGTTTGCACTTTGGTAAGCCGAAGACGTATTATTAGAATACGCCTTCGACATCACCTTCGGGCAACTGTTCAGTCAACACCTTTATTTGGGCCCATTGTCGATGTCACGGGGCTAGTTGGTGTGGGTAGAAAAAGGATTTAATGCTTTAGTATTTCGTAATATGTTTTCATTGTAATCGTTAATTCATTTAAACTTAGAAAATGCATAACTAATTCAATTTTTATCCAAATTGCATGAAACCAGTGCTGTTAATTTTCATTTTAAGTGTACTATTTGATAAAATTAGCTTCATCCATGTCTCTGTAGCAAAAATCTGTTAGCTAATAAAATGATGTCTTATGTATCTTCTAAATTAGAAAATGTATATCTCTTTCAATATTTGTCCAAATCCAGTGAAACCAATTTTGTAATTTGTCATTTTTAATGTACTAATTATTAGGATAGGTTTTATAAACTGTTTCTGTACATGAAAATTTGTTAAGTAATTAACTAGTGTTTTGATGTGTTTTTAGCTTAGGAAATTCATAGAAAATTCTTAATAACTTAAAATGATTTGTTCTCTGTTTCTTAAATTTTGTTATGTCATGCTTAGGCTGCTGTGTGAGTTTTGGCTTGTTTTGATGTTGTTGTATGTTTGAGTTTTGTCGGTGTTATTCGTCCTTATTTGCTGTTATGTTCGATCGTTAGGCTTCGATATTTGCGGCAACCCTGAGGACGATCCTCCGCAACAACTTGAGCAATAGCAGCCAGGCAAGCAGTTTGATCATGATAATCCTAGTATTTTAAAGTCTAATATTTTGTTTCAGCTGTATGTATGCATCGCTTAATTTGTGTTAAATTGATTAGTTAAATCAGTGAGTGCATATCCCGTAGACAAAATATTGACGTCTACTACCCGAGCCTAGGTTATTTGTTGTGATTAGAGGTTTGGATGATCTCTTGTCACTTAGTAGATCCGAGTCAAATTGCTTAGACATGCTTAGTATCGGTAGAAATGGGCGGTTATCGACTTAGTCGGTAACCTTGATCACACAAAATTTACTACAACTTTATGTTTCAGCATTTCTGCTTTGTTTAATTGCAAAACTAAAAATGAAAACAAAAATGATTTGGACGCGCACAATGGTAAGATTGGTGTGATCTTTTGGGTGTGGATCGAAAGGTGCCCGGTCAATTAAGGACCGAACATCTTGTGAGTGAATTTTTATCCAGCATTTCGCGTGCTAACCACACTAGAGTATATGGGACCTCTCTTGACCTAGTACTTTGGCGTGTATTGGCTCCGGTCGCAGGAGGTCGCAGGAGGGATGGAGGTGGGAGCATGGTAGTTGTCCAAAAGCTTTATCTGAGTGGGTAGTTGTCTTTCGGCTTTACCATGTAAGCGTATGGGTTTCTATCCATACGAGCGGCTCGTAGTTAATACACAATATTGGAACAAGTCTCGTAGGACTTAGTGTGCCAAACATACCTTCGGAAGTGTGCTTTGGCTTAAAGGCGGTGCGAAGTGTGGGTACTGATGGTACACCCTGCAGGTTAAAAACTATTCGAATAGCCTCGCCCTAGGTGATGGGCACGCTTGGGTAAGCTTTTCAAGAGTTAGACTACAACATTTAAATTAAAACTTGATGGGTGGTACGAATGCGGGATTCGTGTTATTGTTGTGGTGACTATTGGGATAGTCACTTCTAGGTTGTTTATCTTTCGCTTTTGTTATTATTATCTTTCTTGTTATTTCAATCTTAAAAATGAATTGCAAACTTGCCTTTAAAATCTGTATTACCTTATTGCAAATGAAAATCGGCTTTATGCAAATGAAACATATGGCCTCCACTAAGTAAGCTCGCATGTAGCTTATGAGCAGTGCGCTAGTTCACACGTCAGTCTTGCGGGTACAAAGACAATCTTTGTACTCGGTGCTTTGCTTAATGTTTTTGTTGCAGAGGAAGAAGGTGAGCCTCAGGGGCCTCACTTCTGTGAGCTGTGTTGTCGCTTCGTGGGTGACGACTAGACTTGGCGGTCCGGTCGGATGCCTTGTGGGTTGGAGGCACGCCGATTGGCTTTGTTTATAGCCATCTTATGGCACTTTGCTTCATTGTCGTTCTTGTTTATTTGTGAATCTTGGCCTGTCGGCCTTTGTCTGTAGTAACTCTTCTATTTGTTTATCTTCCGTTTGGTAGTGTGGTGTTTGGACTCTATGTTTGGAATGGAGTTGATGTCTAATTTTGTACCGAGGTGTGTATACTGCTTTCTGGGAAGTATACATATCTCGAGGATCAGTTTATTTGATTTGTGATGCTAGGACCAGGAGGTTGGTTAAGCATTACAAGCCAAATAAACTGGGGTCCTCACAGCATCATCTCTCATTAACAAGATCATGCTGTTTAAATCATTTTCTGCTACAAAACAGGGCCTAATTTCATTCTCAGATTAAAGTTCATACTATAACAAAGCTACAACAACTGGAATCATTCAAAAAGGAGTTAAAATGACAAAGTTAAGCACTTTTGAAATTTGAAACAGCGAAAGACTTAGGAAACTTTGAGCTCTCGGGAGGTCCAACCGAACTGGAAGACAAAGGAGAGGTCGTGGGCCGTCGATCTTGCATCGCAGGCCACAGCACCTCAGCACGCGCAAGACGGAAGACCTCCTCCCGACCGGGAGGTCCGACCGTTGAGATCGATCCAACGATCACGACCGGTGCGTGCACGCGCGCGAAGGAGGTCTCACGCGCCTAGCGAGGTCGTGACCGTCCGACGAGATCCGCGGTCCCGAGCACTAGAGGAGGTCCTACGGGTAAACCTTCGGAGAGAGGTCTAGACGGCTAAGAGCTCACGGAGGAGGTCTTCAACGGTCTAGATCTCCAGAAGGAGGTCTTTAACGGACACGATCCCGAGAGGGAGGTCCTGGGCGATCAAGATGAACGAGGGAGGTCCTAAGACTAAAGATTTTACAAATAAAATCTAACGCTCAGATCTAAAGCCGGGGAGGTCGCGAACGGCTAGGATTGAGCCTAGGAGGTCTGAGCGGGGGTGTTCCTTGTAGAAGGCCAGGGGTGGCTTTTTACAAAGGGGACCCCGAGGGTGGTCTTTGCAAAAAATGACCAAGGGGAGGTCTTTTGCAAAGAGGACCTCGAAAGAGGTCCGAGAGGGTGGTTTTGACAACACGACAAGGGGTGGTCTTTTCACAAAGAGGACCTCGGGAGTGGCTCAGAGGTGGTCTTTGCAAAAGGACCGAGGGAGGTCTTATACCTAAAAGGTTTTCGCGGAAAGATCCAAAGGTCCAGATCTAAACTTGGGGAGGTCTAGACGGTCACGAAGAACCCGAGGAGGTCCAAGGTGCTGTTAAAGGCGCGGGACCTCCGGACAGCGACAAAGGGTGGCGGCTAAGACAACTCACTGGTACTGATGATTGGTAATAAATGGGCATTTAATATGTCCTAACACGATGACGAAAACGGGAGTTTTGAACCGGCAAAATCCCGAGCGGGCTCAACGGTTTGCCGCCGGCGATGGGGACCTCGCCGGCGCCGACCAAGGGCACCGATGTACTCGCAATAGTGTCGCGGACCTAGCGGAGGCACTCTCGACGGCGGCGACGGCCTTAAACGCCGGCGAGCCGGAGAATGGCGGAGGACAAGCCTTTCGGCAAAAACCGAAAACGACAAAACCGAGCGCCACGAGCTAAGCTAGCTAGACCCTAAGCCCTAAGGAACTAAAATGAACTCACCCGAGTGTAGGGAAGGTCCAGAGGAAGACGGAGGGACTTGGAGAAGGTCGACGAAGTCCCGCGGTGATGTGTTTGCCGGCGAAGGAGAAGAAGACAACCTCGACCCCGTCAAGCAGCTCCCCAACTTGACCATCTCTCGCGATGGATAACCACAGCAAGTTAGAGAATGCTCGAGGTGCTCGGGATGACAAGGAAAACAGCAAGAACGTTGATGGAACCACTGGAGCTCGAGCTTGGTGAGGGAGCTCCAAAGGTGACAATGGAGGTAAGGAAGGGCTCTCGGGTGGTGGGTTTGGGGCTCACACTCACAACCGAGAGAGTCTAAACAGCACCAAGTGACGGGAAAGAAAAGGAGGAAGGAACCACGGCTATACATAGCCGAGGCGCTTGGACAAGGCTAGGGCAAACCTCATCGTGAGCAAGGTCCATGCCCCGCCATGACTTGCTAGATTTGACAAGAGCGGTAGGTAGGGAAAGACTTCTAGGTGGGCTCTGACGCATTTAATGTATGTGAAAGAGACGTTGGGAAGGACCAAAAGTGACAGCCATCGCTCCCAACGCCTGTTTCGACACACGCACTGCAGGTGCGAAATTTCATGGCGCGGATCTCGTGGAGGTCGTGAGGAAGAAACACAGCGCTAAGGAGGTCTGGACGTCCCATTTGCTTGGGGTGGTCACGGACGTCCGAGAATCGCCGAGGTGGGGAGGTCCGAGCGCGGGCGAGGAGGTCTGGGGTGATGAGCCACACGATGGATATCCCACGGCTTGGACCACCCCAAGGTCCGAGGCGCTCAAGAGCTCCTCGGATCGGGGAGGTCGTGAGCATTGGATTGAGATCAATGGCTCGACTTGCACGCGCAAAGCTTGAGCCCGAGTGCGGCGTGGCGGCGTGGTCCAACCAAGTCGGTTGAGTTGGGCTCGGTCCGAGCCCGAGTTTGACTCAAACTAGATTTTAATTTTACGGTATTAGAGAAAGGTGACATTTGGAGAATTGTTTGAGGTAGCAAACGAACTCCAAAAATTATGAAATTTTTACGAGGGCTTGCTAGCTCAAACGAGGACCTAGCATAAATTTTTCAGAGGCTTTGGTGCTGTGGATTTTCCTCCAAAACTTACAAGGCACTGGTCCAAGGTTTGACCAGTTTTGAATTGGTTTGGTGACCTCCACAAATATTCAAACAATTTCTAAAATTGTGAAACTTTTCGAGAGGGTCACATACCATCCCAAGAACTTAGGAAAAATATTTCCAGGAGATGATCAAGAGGTTTGACAAGATTGTTTTTGAAAGCTCAAGATTTGGATCAAAAGACTTGTGACTTCGTATTTCCATAACTTCTTGTACAATACTTGCTTGGTACAAAAGGAAATACAGGATGTAAGAAAAAGTTTTAATTTCTACTCATTTGCTTACATTGGAAACACAAGCTCAAAATTGGGATGTTACAACTTTCTCCCGTAAAGGGCTTCAAACAGGGACATCTGCAAACTTGATTGATGACTATTGTTGTAAGAAAATTCTACATAAGGTAACATCTGATCCCAGCTGGCCTGGTTCTCTAGATCACAGGCTCTCAACATATTTTCTAGGATTTGATTTATTCTTTCTATTTGGCCATGTGTTTGCGGATGATAGGCTGTACTGAAATTCAGATTAGTGCCCAGAACGCTGTGCAGCTTCTGCCAGAATCTGGAGGTAAACTGAGATCCTTGATTCAACACGATCTTCTTGGGTACTCTATGCTGACATACTATCTTTGCCATGTACAATTCTGTAAGTCTGTCTCCTGAGTATGTGGTCTTCACTGGAATGAAGTGTGCAACATTTGTTAGGTGATCCACGACTACCCAGATAGAATCATAACCAGCTCTTGTCCTTGGCAGATCAGTGATAAAGTCTATGTCAATTTCTTCCCATTTCCAATCCGGTATGTTCAGAGGTTGCAAGAGTCTAGTAGGTCTCTAATGCTCGGCTTTAACTCGCTGGCAAACATCACACTACGCTACATACTCTGCAATCTTGCGCTTTAAGATAGACCACCAATAGAATTCCTTAAGATCTTGGTACATCTTAGTGCTTCTGGGGTGAATGGAATACAAGGTTTCATGTGCTTCCTTGAGTATCAACTGCTTAAGCTCTTTCTGATCTGGTACACAAATACGCTTATCGAACCAAACAGTTCCTTGTTCATCTTCTGAAAATCTTGCGGACTTGTCCTTCTTCATGTTGCTCTTTATCTTCTTGATGTCTGCATCTTCGACCTGTGCCTTTCCGATCTGACTTTAAAGAGTAGGTTGAACTTCTAAAGCGGCTACGAAACCTTCTTCTACCAATTAAAGTTTGAGCTTATGAAATTATTCATATAGTGCTGGCTGACTTTCCTTGATCATCAGAGTATTGCTCTAGACCTTTCTACTTAAAGCGCCTGCTATGATATTAGCTTTGCCTGGATGATACTGGATTCCAATATTGTAATCTCTGATCAACTCTAACCATCTTCTTTGCCTCATTTTAAGACCAGCTTGAGTAAAAATGTACTTCAAGCTCTTATGGTCAGTGAAAACTTCACAGCGATTACCGATGAGGTAATGACGCCATATCTTCAAAGCATGCACTACGATAGCCAATTCTAAGTTATGAGTGGGGGTAATTTGCTTCGTGAGGCCTCAACTGATGGGAAGCATATGCTACTACCTTCCTTTCTTGCATCAGGACACAACCAGACCTTGTCGTGAGGCATCACAGAAAATCTCAAAATCCTATTGGACATCAGGCAAAATCAACACGGGAGCGGTGGTCAAGCGATTCTTCAATTCTTGAAAACTTTGCTCACAAACTGGCGCCAAGCAAATTTCTTCTCCTTGTTCAGCAGCTGGGTGAGAGGTCTTGCTATCTTGGAGAATCCTTCTATAAACCTACGGTAGTAACCTGCCATACCGAGGAAACTTCTGATCTGAGGCATTGACTTAGGTGACTCCCAATTTAGCACATCTTGGACTTTGTTGGGGTTGACGACGATTCCTCCTACAAAGAGGACATGTCCTAGGAAGGTAACTTGCTTTGTGAGGACCCCGGTTTATTCGGCTTGTACTGTTTAACCATCCACTTGGTCCTAACAGTACAAATCAAATAAACCAAGCCTCGAGATATGTATACTTCCCAGAAATGCAGTATACACACCCCGCTACAAAATCATGCATCAATTCCATTCATACACATAGAGCCGAAGCAAAAGCAACAACTGAAAGACATAGATAATATAAAGAGAGCTATTACAAAAGAGAGGCCGACCGGCCAAAATTCATAAAGACAAGTAAATACACAGCGGAAGCAAAATGGCCATAAGATGGCGATAAACAAAAGCCAATCGGTGTGCCTTTACCCACAAGGCAACCAACCGGACCGCCAAGCTAATCGTCCCAAACAGCGCAAGAACACGACTCACAAAAGTGAGGCCCTTGGGGCTCACCTTCTTCCTCTGCAACAATTAATATTAAGCAAAGCAGATGAGTACAAAACTTGTTTTTGTACTCGCAAGACTGACGTGTGAGATAACAGAACTATAATTAACTACATGCAAGCTTTATTTAAGTGGATGAGGCTTTGGACTTATTTTCAGCATAAAGCAAGTTTTCATTTACAATAAGGTAATAGATTCAAAGCAAGTTTGCAATTAACTTTTATTGTTCAAATAAACGAGAGACAATAATAACATAGATAGAGACAACACCAACCTAGAAGTGACTAACCCATAGTCACCACAACAATAGCATGAAGTACCCCTTCATACCACCCATGCCAAGTTTAAGTTTTTAAAAGGTTGTAGTCTAGTTCTTGTGGGAAATAACCAAGCGTGTCCATAACCTAGGATGAGGCTATTCGAATAGTTTAACCCTGCAGGGGTGTACCAATGTACCCACACGATAGACCGCCTTTCCACCAGCCACGGTTAGCATACTTCCTTTGGTATGCAGGCACGGCTAAGTCTACAAGACGCTTTCCAATGGACGATGCTAATTAAGAGCCGCAACCCACGGAGAAGGATACATTAGACAGACCTAACCGGATTGCTAATGCTCCCTCGCACACCACAAACACACACACGCACACACCCACCGACCAGCTCATAATTAACACCTCCCAAAGTACTTAGTCAAGAGAGGTCCCATATCCCCCCTCGTGTGGTTAGCACGCAACAATTGCTTGGATCAATGGCACAAGTAACTCGGTCCTTAGGGACTTAGGCACCATTCCAATCACACCCAGAAGATCACACCAACATACCATTGTGCCCAAATCAAGATATAATTTTTGTTTTGAGTTTTGATTTGTAAATTGGTAAAACACAAGGTTGGACATAATGGAATAATAATAACATTTGTGTGATCAAGATCACCGACTAAGTCGATGATCGCCCAATACTACCGACAACTAAGCATTGCTAAGCATCATATCGTAAAAACAAATAAAAGGCCTAAATCATTCAGGGCTCTAATTCACCGTGAGGATAATATTCCTAAGGCGATGGCAGGGGTGAACAATTTAAGGGAAACAATGCAATGGGATTAGCTACCTCTATTCGGCAAAATTAATCATTGATACAAAAGCATGCATACATACAAGTTAAACAAAATATTAGACTTTGAAAGTAATGGGATCAAGTGGAAATGATCAAACTGCTTGGCCGCTTGCCTGTTGCTCAACTTGTTGCGGAGGGTCGTTCTCGGGATTACCGCAAATATCGAATCCTAAGCGAAAGAGCGAAAACAACCAATAAGACGAGCAACACTTAAACAAAAGAGCAAGCAAAAATTATCCAAATGTGACGAAATTTATACACAAGGTAAAATACGAACATACCTAGACATAGAAATTGGAAAAACTTAATTTGGATTTGTGGTGCAAAAGATATTCTCTAAAAACCTAATTTCGGCCATAATTAGCACTGTAGCAAAAATATTTTCTAGAAAGATTTTGGAGCTGAAATTTTTATGGTAGCTACCTACTGGTATAGTGGTAACCCATATAAAATTTCAGGTCATTTGGAGTTAAAATGATTTAGTTATGATTTTTCTAAGTTTTAAATCTAAGACATGATTATTTCCAGTATTAAAGACTACTGTAAAACCTATACTAAGCTAAAGTATTTTAACAGATGCATTTATAGAACTTTAGTTTGTTAAATTTGGAGCTACAGAGAAAAAGATATGCAATTTTGAAGTTTAAAACAATTAATATGTTCAAATAAAAGCTCTCGGGACTAAATCTGGAAAACCCAACAAAAACTGGGGAGGTCGTGGGCCGTTGATCCAAGATCGCACGGCTCACGAGCTCAGATGCCAAAACCCGCACGAGCACCCGGCGCAAAGACCTCATCGCGCCAAGGGGAGGTCTTAGCCGTTAGATCTAGACTTGATGGTCTGAATCTAACGAGGAGGTCCTAGACGGCAAGATCTAGCGAGGAGGTCTAAGCCGTAGATCTTGAATCCAATGGCTACGACCGGTGCACGCGACAACGCGACGCAAAGGAGGTCCTCGCGCTGCGAGAGGTCGTGGACCGTCGATCAAGATCTGGCGGTCCCGAGCACTAGGGAGGTCTAAAGGTCAACGATTGATCGACGAGATCTTAACGGCTCCGATCTCCCATAGGAGGTCTGGGCGGTTGAGATCTGCAGGAGGTCAGCCCGTTAGATCTAAATCTAACGGTCCGTAGTGGCGAGGAGGTCCTGAGACGGTCACGATCTCCGGTGGGAGGTCTGAACGACTAAGATGAAGCGAGGAGGTCGGGACGGCTAGGATTTCACCGAGGAGGTCATGGATGGCCATGATCTTCGCGGGAGGTCCTACGCGACAGTGTTCAACAGAGAGAGGTGCGGGCGGTTCGGATCTCCGTGGGGAGGTCATGAAGCGGTCCAGATCGAGCGGAGGAGGTCCTCGACTTCTTCACAAAGGGCCGAGGTGGTCTTTTTGCAAAGAGGACCCTAAGCGTAGTTTTGAAGGTTCTCTTTACAAATGACCAGGGTGGTCTTTGCACAAGAGGACCTTGGTGGGGTGGCTCGGGGTGGTTTTCAAAACGACTAAGGAAGGACTTTTTGCAAAGAGGACCCCAAGGAGGTCCGAGAGGCGGTTTTGACAAAAGCGAGCCGGGTGACCTTTTCGCTGAGAGGACCTCAAGGAGGTCTTTTGCAAAAAGGACCCCAAGGAGGAGGGTGATCCTAGCGGTGGGATTTAACCTACGGAGGTCTTTAACGGCCGAGATTTGGCGGGAGGTCTGGAGTGGTTTTAATGGCGCAGACCTCCGGACAACGACAAAAGGCGGTTAAGACAAATTAAATGCTCGGATGATTGACAATAAATGAAACTAAAAGGGACACTTAATGATTTCCAAACTTTAATTCTAAACCCATGGCCCACACGTCGGTGACTCCACGGCACAAATTAGGACACAATTAATGCACCAATGATGAGCAATGATTTGAGCATTAAAGTGGTCCTAAGAATATGATTTAAAACGGAGGTTTTGAACCGACAAAACCCGAGCATGCACAAAGTGGCTTGCCGCCGGCGATGTGGACCTCGTCGGCGAAACCAAAGGCACGAATGAGCTCCAAATAGGACGGAGGACCTAAGGGTGCCAAAACTACACCAATGGCACCACCAACCGCGCTAACTAGGAGATAACCGCGGGGACCAATTACTACCGGCGAAAACCGAAGAGGTCTAAAGAATAGGGATTTCCGATCTTGAAATATCGACCGGGGAATGGAGGAGCTAGAGGTGGCGCAAGAGCTCCGGTGAAGGTGGAGGTCGCCGGAGGTGAAGAAGACGACGCTCCCGGCCACGAACCACACACTCCTACTTTATCAACCTCTGTGAAGGTCAAACAAAGCAAGTCAGAGAGGCCCGAGGTGACCAAGAGAACAAAAGGATTAGCCAAAATTGCAATAATGAACCACTGGAGCTCAAGGGTCGCCGGAGAGCTCCAAGGTCGAGCAATGGTGACAGAGGCTTTCGGGTGACTTGAGCTCAAGAGCAGAGGAAGAAACTAGGGGTGCAAGAATGGATCCAAAGAAACTTAAGGGAGAAGCCCGGGATCCATATATAGCCGAGCGCCAAAAATGAAAACAAGGTCACACCCACTCGGGTGCACTGAGCTAGGGCATCAACGACATGATGGGAGCAGGTGTCAGGGTGACTTTTGAGCAAAAGGTGCTGCCAGACATTTAATGTTGGCAGCACATAGCCGTTTGTCAGCCCTAGAGTTGACAAGGCACTGCTCCCTACTGCCACGCACAAAAATTGATAATGCCCAGGCCCACCCGACAGTGAGAGAAATAGGGAAGACTGGTCAAATGAACTCAACGGCTAAATCAGCGCTGAGCTCCACCAGGGAGGTCGTGAGCTGTTGGATTGAAATCCAAGGGCCCAGATTTTGGGCTAAGTATTAGAGGTCCTAACACTTAGGGAGGTCTGAGCCACAGATCTCAAGATGGGCGGCTCAAGATCACCCAAGCGCCGGGGTGGTCGTGGAGGGTCGAGGAGGTCGCCAGGTGGTCTTTGCAAAGGTGCAAAGGAGGTCTGGGGAGGCCCTCGAGGTTGTCTTTGTAAAAGAACCTGAGGAGGTCGTGCGGGTGGGAGGTCCTTTACAAAGACCCGAGGAGGTCCTTGAGCGTCGGATTTGAAAATCCAATGGCCCAGACCACCTGCGCCCAACCTGACCGAGCCCGACACGGCTTAATTGGCTCGGTGCGACCAAGACCTGGAGGTCTGAGTCCAAGTCTGACTCGGACCAGGGCTTGGGGTTTAATTTGAACTGGAATCTTGAAGGGACTTTTAGAGCTAGCAAACTAGCTCCAAATTCTATGAAATTTTGTGATGGCTTGCTAACCTTGAGTTGGACCTTGTATAAAATTTTTAGGAGTTTTGTGCTGTACATTTTCCCCAAAATTTATACAATGTTCTGTTTAAGTTTTGTTGCCCTCTAAAATACTCAAACAATTTCTAAAAATTGTGAAATTTTCGGAGGGTCACCAACCATCCCAAGAACTTAGGAAAATACTTCCGAGAAGGATCACAAGGCTGGACAAGATTGTTTTTGGAGGATCAAGATTTGGATCAACAGACTTGTGACTTTGTATTTCCATACTCTTGTACAATAATTGTTTAGTACACACAGAAATACATGATGTAAGAAAAGTTTTAATTTCTACCCATTTTCTTACATTTGAAACACAAGTTGAAAATGGGGATGTTACAAACCTCCCCTTACAAAAATCTCGTCCGAGATTTGGTTCACTCGGAAAAGAAAGAGGGGTAGTGCAGACGGAGGCGATCTTCTCGCTCCCAAGTAGCTTCATCCTCGGAATGGTTTGACCACTGAACTTTGAGGAACTTGATGGTCTTATTCCTTGTTCTTCGTTCAGCTTCCTCGAGTATGCGAACAGGACGCTCGCGGTAGGTCAAATCTTCTTGGACATCAAGAGTTTCCAACGGAGCTTCCTCTGTTGGAACACGGAGGCACTTCTTTAGCTGGGACACATGGAACACATCATGTACCCCCGCAAGTGCGGCAGGCAACTCCAACTTGTAGGCAACGGCTCCCTTCTTCTCGATGACGCGGTAGGGACCGACATATCGAGGAGCCAACTTGCCCTTGACACCAAATTGCTGGTGACTTTTCAGCGGAGAAACCTTGACATAGACGAAGTCATTGGGCTCAAAGCTCAATTCACGACGACGACGATCCGCATAGCTCTTTTGCCTGGATTGAGCCGTGCGCAAACGATCACGAACAAGCTGGACTTGACTCTCGGCTTCATTGATCGAGTCCGGGCCAAAGAACGGTCTCTCGCCGGTCTCAGACCAATACAACGGGGTTCTACACTTTCTCCCGTATAGGGCCTCGAATGTTGCCATGCCGAGACTGGCTTGGAAACTGTTGTTGTAAGAAAACTCGGCGAATGGCAAGCACTTCTCCCAATGCTTCCCATAGGAAAGGACACAAGCTCGAAGCATGTCCTCCAAAACTTGGTTGACCCTCTCGGTCTGACCATCTGTTTGGGGGTGATACGCTGTGCTGAAAGAAAGACGAGTTCCCATAGCTTCTTGCAAGCTATGCCAGAACTGGGAAGTGAAGATGGAACCACGATCAGAAATGATCGTCTTCGGCACCCCATGCAAGCTCACGATCCTGGCGACATAGAGCTCCGCTAGGTGATTGGTACGAATCTTGGTTCTGACCTGGTAGAAAATGTGCCACTTTAGTTGACACAGAGAAACTTACCAAGTCCAGATAAAATAAGGATTGGCAGACTGAGAGGTCTTTCTAGATCCTAAGGTTGATGGAACAAGGTTGTTGTTAGCTGGTGGAGCGATTTGTCTGGTCAATTCCGCCAACAACGGGATCTCAGCTTGCTAACTAGCTATGCAGAGTCATCCCTCCGCAGCCAGCTTCTTAGATGGACTATGGCCATTTAGGCCACAGAAGTAAACTTAAGTTGTGACGACAACGATCCGCGTAGCCCTTCTGTCCGGTTGAGCTGCGCGAAATCGATCTCAACTTAACTGAAGTTGGTTGTTCCGATCTTATCATTTTGCTTGATTTGGTTCACTCCGAAGATCCGATCACGAGCAAACTTGATCGATGCGCGGGGTTGGTTGCACAACCAAGGCGGCAATAGACCCGTGCTCAACCACACCCGAGTTGAGACAATAAAAGTCTTCAAGGAGGGTAGGCTGCAGTTCCTGGAGCAACAATGCATTGCAAAACACCTCTCGACTAATTGCACTGGCAGCAACATTAGTCTTGCTCGGATGGTAATGAATCCCCATGTCGTAGTCTTTGACGGTCAAGATTGATCCAACAAGAGGTGCGAATGGCTCGGATTAGATCAAGGAGGTCTCATATGGTATAAAGAGGTTCAAGCGCTGGTCTTCGCGAGTTTGCGGGACTGGTACCATCACACCTCCCAGTAGCACCGGTGTTACATGGCGGTAAGGGATTCCCAGAACCTACGTTCTTAAGAGTTTGTTTCTCTCATGAAGCGGTGTGACCACGAATTGATCGAAGGTAATACCGCATAGTGGTAATACCTAGTTGACGCGGTATGGATATTCGAGAAAGGGGCATCGAAAGAGAGTTCTAGAGAAGACAAAATGAAGGAGGCTGGGTAGTTCAGAACCCACTCAACACAAAGAAATTCCAAATTTGATCATTGAAGTTTGTTTTAGTCATTTAGGACTCTTTGGAAACTTAGGTTAAGTTTTGAACTCTCATCAAAACCAAATGGTTCTATTTTATTTTAAATGCCTTGAAAAGGTTTAGAAAACAAGGGCGTTACTAATAACTTTGGTTAGCAACACGCTTTGGCGGAAGTTGATGAAAGCGAAAAGTTAACGACTAGGGGAATGAGATATCACCCTAACCGAAAGCCAAAAACAGCAAGCATACAAACTTTAAATGTTTCCAAAGAAGCTCCAAATCAGCAAGGAAACTCCAAAACAAGCTCAACTTCTCAATGCCATTAACCCGTATTGAATGAGCGAGTAATAGGGTGAGAAGATAAAAATTTCAGCACACTACGACAAGTCTAACACTACTAAAGATCAAGGTTAAGGCGACAAAATTAGCGTTAGGTACTTAGCTAACTAGTATCACATCTTACCCTCTTATTCCCACAAGTTTTAGTTGATTATCCTCTCATTTTCTACCCTATTTAGAACCTTTGAGCTTGCTGTCAGGAACTGAATGATCGCTGTCAGATTTCGCATCCAAGCCTCCTAATTGAAATCTTCAACCGAAGCTTCAAAACCTTGTAGAGGGCGGCTAACATTTCAATTTGCCAAGCTCATTGGTCCCAAAACCCAATTAATCGATAATGACTATCTTTTGAGAGAAGGAAAGGGAAAATACTTTTAAAACTCAAATTAGAGCAAGACGAGAGAAGAAAGCTAAGATAGGTAAGGAATAAAATCCGAGAACTTACTTAAGCTTTCACAAATCATTTGATACTTTGAAAATAAGGTTTTCAAAATATCCTAAGGACGACCAAGCTGGGGTTACTACGGTCGGAATGGCTCTGATACCAACTTTGTGAGGACCCGGTTTATTAAACTTGTCTTGTTTAACCATCCACTTGGTCCTAAAAGTACAAATCAAATAAACCAAGCCTCGAGATATGTATACTTCCCAGAAATGCAGTATACACACCCCGCTACAAAATCATGCATCAATTCCATTCATACACATAGAGCCGAAGCAAAAGCAACAACCGAAAGACATAGATAATATAAAGAGAGCTATTACAAAGAGAGGCCGACTGCCAAAATTCATAAAGACAAGTAAATACACAAATGAAGCAAAATGGCCATAAGATGGCGATAAACAAAAGCCAATCGGTGTGCCTTTACCCACAAGGCAACCAACCGGACCGCCAAGCTAATCGTCCCAAGCAGCGCGCAACACGACTCACAAAAGTGAGGCCCTTGGGGCTCACCTTCTTCCTCTGCAACAATTAATATTAAGCAAAGCAGATGAGTACAAAACTTGTTTTTGTACTCGCAAGACTGACGTGTGAGATAACAGAATTATAATTAACTACATGCAAGCTTTATTTAAGTGGATGAGGCTTTGGACTTATTTTCAAAGATAAAGCAAGTTTTCATTTACAATAAGGTAATAGATTCAAAGCAAGTTTGCAATTAACTTTTATTGTTCAAATAAACGAGAGACAATAATAACATAGATAGAGACAACACCAACCTAGAAGTGACTAACCCATAGTCACCACAACAATAGCATGAAGTACCCCTTCATACCACCCATGCCAAGTTTAAGTTTTTAAAAGGTTGTAGTCTAGTTCTTGTGGGAAATAACCAAGCGTGTCCATAACCTAGGACGAGGCTATTCGAATAGTTTAACCTGCAGGGTGTACCAATGTACCCACACGATAGACCGCCTTTCCACCACCACGGTTAGCATACTTCCTTTGGTATGCAGCACGGCTAAGTCTACAAGACGCTTTCCAATGGGCGATGCTAATTAAGAGCCGCAACCCACGGAGAAGGATACATTAGACGACCTAACCGGATGCTAATGCTCCTCGCACACCACAAACACACACACGCACACACCCACCGACCAGCTCATAATTAACACCTCCCAAAGTACTTAGTCAAGAGAGGTCCCATATCCCCTCGTGTGGTTAGCACGCAACAATTGCTTGGATCAATGGCACAAGTAACTCGGTCCTTAGGGACTTAGGCACCATTCAATCACACCCTAAGATCACACCAACATACCATTGTGCCCAAATCAAGATATAATTTTTGTTTTGAGTTTTGATTTGTAAATTGGTAAAACACAAGGTTGGACATAATGGAATAATAATAACATTTGTGTGATCAAGATCACCGACTAAGTCGATGATCGCCCAATACTACCAAACAACTAAGCATTGCTAAGCATCATATCGTAAAAACAAATAAAAGGCCTAAATCATTCACGGGCTCTAATTCACGGTGAGGATAATATTCTAAGGCAATGGCAGGGGTGAACAATTTAAGGAAACAATGCAATGGGATTAGCTACCTCTATTCGCAAAATTAATCATTGACACAAAAGCATGCATACATACAAGTTAAACAAAATATTAGACTTTGAAAGTAATGGGATCAAGTGGGAAATGATCAAATCGCTTGTTCGCTTGTTGTTGCTCAACTTGTTGCGGAGGGTCGTTCTCGGGATTACCGCAAATATCGAATCCTAAGCGAAAGAGCGAAAACAACCAATAAGACGAGCAACACTTAAACAAAGAGCAAGCAAAATTATCCAAATGTGACGAAATTTATACACAAGGTAAAATACGAACATACCTAGACATAGAAACTGGAAAAACTTAATTTGGATTTGTGGTGCAAAGATATTCTCTAAAACCTAATTTCGGCCATAATTAGCACTGTAGCAAAAATATTTTCTAGAAAGATTTTGGAGCTGAAATTTTATGGTAGCTACCTACTGGTATAGTGGTAACCCATATAAAATTTCAGGTCATTTGGAGTTAAAATGATTTAGTTATGATTTTTCTAAGTTTTAAATCTAAGACATGATTATTTCCAGATTAAGGACTCTTGTAAAACCTATACTAAGCTAAAGTATTTTAACAGATGCATTTATAGAACTTTAGTTTGCTAAATTTGGAGCTACAGAGAAAAAGATATGCAATTTTGAAGTTTAAAACAATTAATATGTTCAAATAAAAGCTCTAGGACTAAATCTGAAAACCCAACAAAAGCGGGAGGTCGTGGGCGTTGATCCAAGATCGCACGGCTCACGAGCTCAGATGCCAAAACCCGCACGAGCACCCGGCGCAAAGACCTCATCGCGCCAAGGGGAGGTCTGTGAGGACCCCAGTTTATTTGGCTTGTAATGCTTAACCAACCACCTGGTCCTAGCATCACAAATCAAATAAAGCGATCCTCGAGATATGTATACTTCCCGAGCAGCAAGATATACACCCGGTACAAAATTAGACATCAACTCCATTCCAAACATAGAGTCCAAACATCACACTACAACGGAGGATAAACAAATAGTAGAGATATTACAGACAATGGCCGACTGGCCACAAGATACACAAATAACAACAGAAAGACAGCGGAAGCAAAAGTGCCATAAGATGGCTATAAACAAAGCCAATCGTGCCTTCAACCCACAAGGCATCGGACAGGACCGCCAAGACTAGTCGCCCAAGAAAGCGGCAACACGACTCACGTAGTGAGGCCCTTGGGGCTCACCTTCTTCCTCTGCAACCAAAACATTAAGCAAAGCACCTGAGTACAAAGATTGTCTTTGTACCCGCAAGACTGACGTGTGAACTAGCAGACCTGTTCAAGCTACATGCAGGTTTATTTGGTGGAGGCCATATGTTTCATTTGCATAAAGCCAATTTTCATTTGCAATAAGGTAATACTGGTTTAAAGGCAAGTTTGCAATTCATTTTTAAGATTGAAATAACGAGACGGATATTGATAACAAAAGCGAAAGATAAACAACCTAGAAGTGACTATCCCAATAGTCACCACAACAATAGCACGAATCCCGCATTCGTACCACCCATCAAGTTTTAATTTAAATGTTGTAGTCTAGTTCTTGGGGCGTATCCAGCGTGTCCATAACCTAGACGAGGCTATTCGAATAGTTTTAACCTGCGCAGGTGTACCAATGTACCCACACTTCGATCGCCTTTAAGCCAAGCACACTTAGAAGGTATGCGCACACGACTAAGTCCTACGAGACTTTTTCCAATATTGTGTATTAACTACGAGCCGCTCGTATGGATAGAAATCCATACGCTTACATGGTAAAGCCGAAAAGGCAACTACCCACTCAGGATAAAGCTTTTCGGACAACTACCATGCTCCCACCTCCATCCCTCCTGCGACCTCCTGCGACCCGGAGCCAATACACGCCAAAGTACTAGGTCAAGAGAGGTCCCATATACTCTAGTGTGGTTAGCACGCAAAATGCTCAGTACGGTGGCGCAAGTAACTCGGTCCTTAACTGACTCGGGCACCTTTCCAGTCACACCCAACAGATCACACCAGTCTTACCATTGTGCCCAAGTCTAAATCATTTTTGTTTTCATTTTTAATTTTTCAATTAAACATAGCAAAGATGCTGAAACAAAAAGTTGTAGTAAATTTTGTGTGATCAAGGTTACCGACTAAAGTCGATAACCGCCCAGTTCTACCGATAGCTAAGCATGTCTAAGCAAGTTGACCCGGATCTACTAAGTGACAAGAGATCATCCAGCGACCTCTAATCACAGCAAATAACCTAGGCTCAGGTAGTAGAGATCAATATTTTGTCTACAGGATATGCAGCTACGGATTTAACTAATCAATTTAACACAAATTAAGCAATGCATACATACAGCTGAAACAAAATATTAGATTTTAAAATACTGGGATAAACATGATCAAACTACTTGCCTGGTTGCTGTTGCTCAATATGGTGCGGAGGATCGTCCTCAGGGTTGCCGCAAATATCGAATCCTAACGATTTGAACAAAACAGCGAATAAGAACGAATAACACCGGCAAAACTCAAACATCAAATACAAACACCAATATATACACCAAGGTTAGACTATCACAAAGAATGACAAATAATTGCTACAGAGACCCATCCACTCATTTGTTAGGTTAACCACAAAATCAAACTTCTAACATGCTTTAAACTTTGGACAGGCTTTGATGGTGATTGTGTGCACATCTATTATTTAATCATCAAGTTAACACATCAA
Source organism: Ampelocalamus luodianensis (assembly GCA_036346255.1). Lineage (NCBI taxonomy): Eukaryota > Viridiplantae > Streptophyta > Magnoliopsida > Poales > Poaceae > Ampelocalamus > Ampelocalamus luodianensis. The sequence goes on along the minus strand of CM070620.1, from coordinate 68,945,051 downwards.
AATCAGCTAGCTATACTAAAACCACTATTGACAGGTGAGAGCACAAAATCTACAAGAAGCTATTGAAGGCATAACTAGCCAAATCCAACTAAGAAATGCTAAACAAAAATCTTCTACCTAAGATAGGATGCTAAGGATGCTCAGCTATTCATACCCCTAAGCATCACACCTAGATTTTGCAAGGCTAACAAGTTTCAGCATGTGGCTACTACCCAAATCTTATAACACTGACAACTCAAAAGTACAGAGACAAATAAAATGAGCAGCTAACTATCCCTATGATCAAGCATGGCAACAGAAGCTAGAAACTTAAAGATACCAACTAAATGATTTCATGCTAACCACCACAACAAAAAGGAGGCATCAAGTCTAACAAAACCTAATAGCAAGCATGATACAAATTTTGATTCATCGATATGAGATAAAAATGACAACAGAGAAAAGCTACAAGGAAACTTGCACTAATATACTTTCAAACCTCAATTACTAACTTTGATCATGCATGAGAGTGAACTAAAGAACAATCATAAGCATGATTAGCAGCTAACTAATTGGTTTTGAAGGAGTGGGCCACCGCCATGCATGAGAGGAGCACTGGCGAAAAGAACAGAGGATCTCGGCGGCTCGGACTGGATTCGCCGCGCGGCGGTGGGCGCGCGAGGTGGAAACCAAGGCCAAAATGGGTCCGGAGGATCATCAAAGCGTAGGTGGTCTCGAGGCACCGGAGATGCATGCGGTGGCGCGGCGGCGAGCAGCGCGCCGGCGATGGGGGTGACAAGTGCGGCTGCACGAGAGGTAAACAATGAAAGTTAGCGCGCATGAGCACAGTGAGGCTCTAGGAACTCACCGGTGTGCTTGGCGGCGACGAGAGGCACCGGAGTGGCTCGGCGATGAGAGCCACGGCGGCGCAAAGGCGATTAACGGCGGCAGGAGCACAGGGTGAGCGAGAGGACACGAGTGAGTGGAGAAGAAAGGTGGAGTCCAGGTGGTGCTCACCGAGCGAAGAATTGAGCTGGAGCTCACCGGAGAAGATGCGGCGGTGGAAAAGGCGGTTTCGGCCGGACTTGGAGAAGAAAGCCCACGCGCAGCTCCACGGTGACGGAAACTCCGAATCTCTTGAGGGGTTTGCTTCCACGGGATGCTAGGCACACCGTGACGCTATCGGCGATGACCGGAGCTCACCGGAGAGGCTGAAATGCTCGGAAGCGGCGCGGCGGCGCTCACGGCTCTTAGAGCTCGGTGGAGAAGAAAGACAGAGGAGAAGAAAACGAGGTAGGGAAAACCCTTGGTGGCCTTTGTAGGAGCAGGCGGAGGCAGCGAGGTGAGGCGGTGGGCGGTGAAAAGACCGGTGAAGCTAGGTGGCAGCGTGCATGCGTGGCGGCGCGAGAGCTTGGCGGCGCGCGTATTGGAGGCTGGCGGCGGCGTGGCGGGGATGACCTGCAGGTGGGTCCGCCTTGTCGGCCCGGCAAAGAACAAAGCAGCGCGAGCCCGAGTTAGACTCGATCAATATCGCGCCGACCGTTGGATCTAAAATGGACGGCTGAGATTGGTGTATGCATTCGGACAGGTCGGTTGCATGCGCGCACGTGGATCGTTCGATTTGCATCGGACGGTCACGATCGATTGGACTCGAGCGGTGCATTTAGTTGACGCGACCGAGCCAAGTGGTGCGAGCCGGACTCGAGCCTGAGTTGGGTTCGGGCCCGAGGAACAGTACTTTTAGAATTTGATTTAAAAGACAGAGAAGGTTTGGGGAATTCTTAGAGGTAGCTCCTGAGCTCCAAAAATTTCGAAAGTTTTATGGCAGCTACTAGGGACAGAGGACAACCTTGTATAATTTTTCCAGAACTTTTTATGCACTGCATTGCTCTAGAGAAAATTCACAAGCGGTCAGACAGGAGTTTGACCAGATTTCAAACAGAGTTGACTTGGCCATTTGAAATAGCAAACAAAATCTAAAATTGTGAAATAATTCAGGAGGTATATAGGATGATCAAGATGGTAGGAAAAATAATTTCAGAGGATGATCACAAGTTTGACACTAAGAATCTGCCGACAACAATCTCCATTCTCAAGAATTTAATTCTAGAAAATGGAAATTGCTAGGAAAAATGTAGAAACTTTCAAATGATTTGAAGAGACAACAAAAGTTTTTATTTCCCCTCAAAATTTACATTTGAAATACAAACCCTAAGTTAGGGTGTTACAAATCTCCCCCTTACAGTATCTCGCCCGAGATTACGATCACCGGGAGAAAAAGGGCTGTAATCTGCCGAGACGGTCTTCCCGCTCCCAAGTGGCTTCATCCTCGGAGTGGTTTGACCACCGAACTTTAAGGAACTTGATCACACGGTTCCTTGTTCTGCGTTCAGCTTCTTCGAGGATACGAACGGGGCGCTCACGATAAGACAGATCTTCCTGCACATCGATATTTTCCAATGGTGTTTCCTCAACTGGAACACGGAGGCACTTCTTCAATTGCGACACATGGAAAACATCATGCACCCCTCAAGTGTAGTAGCAACTCCAAGCGGTATGCAACGGCTCCCACTTTCTTGATGATGCGATACGGCCCGACATATCGAGGAGCCAACTTGCCCTTGACACCGAAACGACGATGTCCCTTCAGAGGTGAGACTTTGAGATACACAAAGTCATTGGGCTGGAAACTCACTCACGACGACGTCGACCGCATAGCTCTTCTCTGGGATCGAGCTACGCGCAAGTGCTCACGAATCAAGCGCACTTGACTTTCGGCCTCATTAATGGAATGCGGGCCAAAGAAGCGCCTTTCACCGGTTTCGACCGGTTCAACGGGTTCTCGCATCGCCTCCCATACAAAGCCTCAAGCGGTGCCATACCGAGACTAGCTCGAAGTCGTTGTTGTAGGAGAACTCGGCAAGTGGTAGGCACTTCTCCCAATCCTTCCCATAGGAAAGAACACAAGCACGGAGCATGTCTTCAAGCACCTGGTTGACGCGCTCCGTCTGACCATTAGTCTGAGGATGATAGGCTGAGCTGAATGAAAGACGGGTCCCCATGGCTTCCTGCAGACTATGCCAAAACCGAGAGGTGAACAGAGAACCGCGATCTGACACGATTGTTCGTGGTACACCATGCAGACTCACAATGCGGGATATGTAAAGATCCGCTAACTGATTCACATCAATCTTCGATCGTACTGGAAGGAAATGAGCCACCTTCGTCAATCGATCGACGATAACCCACAATGCATCCTTCCCTGCAGGAGTACGGGGCAGACCCGTGATGAAATCCATGCCTACAGAATCCCACTTCCACTCTGGTATGGGCAAGGGCTGAAGAAGACCTGCTGGACGTTGATGCTCAGCCTTGACACGACAAAGATCGCCATCCGCAACGAACACGGCAATCTCGCGCTTCATGCGAGTCCACGAATCTCGACGCAGATCTTGGTACATTTTAGTGGCCCCGGATGGATGGACAAAGGCGAATCATGGGCCTCTGAAGAATCAAATCCCGCAACTCGGGACCTTTGGGACCACAAGACATTGCCAAACCATACAACACCGTGCTCATCTTACGTAAAACACCGCTGAACCATTCTTGATGTTACGCTGATTTTACCCACACCATCATCGATTCTTTGGTTGCCTTGATTTGATCCACCAAGGTTGGTTGCACAACCAAAGCAGCAAGGGAAACATGCTCAACCAAACCCAAGTTGAGACGCTGAAATTCTGCAAGAAGTGCAGGTTGCTGCTCTTGGATCATCAAAGTATTGCAATACACCTTTCGGCTAAGTGCATCAGCAACCACATTGGCCTTGCCAGGATGATACTGAATACCCATATCATAATCTTTGATCAATTCCAGCCATCTTCTCTGCCTGAGGTTCAGATCTGGCTGGGTGAACAAGTATTTCAAGCTCTTGTGATCGGAATACACCTCGCAACGGTTACCGATCAGATAATGCCGCCAAATCTTGAGTGCATGCACCACAGCAGCCAACTCTAAATCATGGGTGGGATAATTGAGCTCGTGAGGTCTTAACTGCCTGGATGCATAGGCAACTGCCTTGCCTTCCTGCATAAGAACAAATCCAAGACCCTGACGAGAGGCATCGCATTAAATATCGAAGCTCTTGTGGATATCAGGAAGAGTGAGGACTGGGGCTGAAGTCAATCGCTGTTTGAGCTCCTGAAAGCTCTCATCACAAGCAGAGGACCAAACAAACTTCTTGTCTTTCTTGAGCAATTCAGTCATCGGCTGCGATCTTGGAGAAGTTCTCGATAAAGCGCGGTAGTAGCCCGCTAAACCAAGAAAACTCCGCACATCGTTGATCGACTTGGTGGCCCCAAGATAGAACATCGTGACTTTCTTTGGGATCCTGACTATGCCTCGGTGAAAGAACATGGCCCAAGAATGCCACTTCCTTCAACCGAACTCACATTTCTTGAACTTCGCATATAGTGGTGCTCCGCAATTTGCCCAAAACAATCTTCGATGCTCGGCAGATGCTGCTTGATCTTGGAATAAATAAGAATATCATCAATGAAGACCACCACAAATTTGTCCAAAACTCCATGAATCTTGAATTCATCAAGTTCATGAACAAAGTGGAGCATTGGTTAAGCCAAAGGACATGACGGTGTACTAAATGCAGCACCATAACGAGTAGTGAAGGCCGTCTTGAATATCCTCGATCGATCGACTGATGATACCCCATTCTCAAATCAATCTTTGAGAACACCTGGGCTCCAGTCAACTGATCAAACAGATCCTCAATGCGGGGCAGAGGATATTTGTTCTTCACCGTCACTTCATTGAGAGGACGGTAATCAACACACATGCGCAAAGTCTTGTCCTTCTTCTTCACAAAGATCACCGGACAACCCCAAGGAGATGAACTGGGACGGATGAAACCCTTTGCTTGGAGCTCACCAAGCTGCTTCTTCAATTCTTCTAGCTCATTGGGAGGCATCCGATACGGTGCCTTCGAAATCGGGGCGGTACCGGGCAGCAACTCGATAACAAACTCCAGATCTCGAACCGGAGGCATCCCAGGCAAATCTTCAGGAAAGACATCCACAAAATCAGAGACTACGGGAACATCTTGAATTTGCAAGGCTGGCTCCGCCTCTAATGCACATAGATGTGGCTCCTGAAGCTGCAGCGAAAATCCGACCTGCTCGCCTGAAGAGCTGGTGAGATAGACAATCTTCCTGGCACAATCGATTTGTCCCAAGTGTTGGGACAACCAATCCATGCCAAGAATCACATCCAGACTCGCTGAACTAAGCAAAATAAGGTTTGCCAAAAATCTCACTCCTATGACTATGATAGGAACATCCCGACACTGTAAATCAGCTCTCATTTCCGACCCCGGAGAGCGGATGAGCAAAGGAACTCCCAAAGGAACACAGCGAAGACCACTAACAGCAGCAAATGATCTTGAAATAAAAGAATGCGATGCTCCAGAATCAAATAAAACTGCAGCAGGACGAGAATTAACAAGAAGTGTACCCATCACGACATCCGCGCCTCCGAGCCTCCTCGGTGAAAGGTGGTTGACTCTACACTGCCGCACACAGGTCTTCGGATAATCTTACGTCGGTGGGTGACCACTCCCCTGCCCGCGTCCTCCATTAGGACGAGGGGCTGCTGCAACACTCTGAGGGCAGGCATTCGCATAATGGCCCTTGTTGTGACAGCGAAAACAAGTAACCTCGGCCGCCGGATTGCGGAGGCCGCTCTGCTGCTGGATCGCAGGCGCACGTGGCTGAAACACGGCCTGCGGTGGGCGGGGAGCTGGTGCAGATGGCCTCGGCGCCGGTGGAGCAAAAGAACGGGCCACAGGTGCTGGCCCAGCCCGAGGACGAACAAGGCTGGTGTGAGTAGACTGATGCGCCTCCCATTTGCGCTTGCGGGACTCGCCCAGCGCCTTTGCCTTATGCTCAGCAACAATGGCCTTATCTACCAAGGCCTGAAAGTCAGAGAAGTCTACAATAGATAGCTTGTCCTGCAGCTCCTCGGACAAGCCATCCATAAACTTCTCCTGCTTAGCCTCATCTGAGGCCACCTCTCCCGGAGCATAACGAGCCAGATGATTGAACTCGTACAGGTACTCCGTCACAGACTTGCGCCCTTGCTTGAGCGCGAGGAATTCTTTCTTTTTCAGCTTCATCAGGCCATCTGGGATGTGGGCCCGACGAAAAGCTGATCTGAACTCCTCCCACGCGACCACATGGCCCGCGGGCTGCATGGCGAGATAGTTCTCCCACCATGAGAGTGCCGCGCCCTCAAGCTGGTGGGACGCGAAGAGTGCCTTGTCCTGCGCCTGGCACTGAGCTATGTTGAGCTTTCGCTCAACCATGCGCAGCCAATCGTCCGCATCGAGAGGGTCCTCAGAGCGGGAGAAAGTCGGCGGCTGTGTACGGAGGAACTCTGCAAGTCCCCCGCGAGTCTGGTGGCCGCCACCACCGGCAGGAGTGGAGGTATTCCTAGCAATAACCTCCAAGATGCGCGTCTGGTCCATGCGGTTTCGCTCGATCTGAGCGAGAACCTCACCATGGTCTGAGGAGGAAGCTCCTCATCATGACCACCACCGATGGCGCCACGCTGTTCTCCGGCCATCCTGTTTTACTAAGACAAGTTAGCAACAAATTTAAGAGCAAGAAAGCCCAAAATTCATGAAAGCAGTCCAGAAACAAACACAAGGCAGGATAAAGTTCGACCAGCAAAAATCAGACACATAACTACTCCCTTTACATCTTACCCTATTATCCCCACAAGTTTTAGTTGGACTAAACTTCATGGTTCTTCCCAGACTAATTCCACCGGTAGTAACTATCTTTTGAAAGGTAAAGAGAGAAACCAAGTTTCAAAACTTAAATTAGAGTAAGATGAGAGTAGAAAGCTAAGATAGATAAGGAATAAAATCTGAGAATCTGCCTAGGTTTTCATAAACCTTTTTATAACTTGAAAATAAGACTTTCAAAATATCCTAAGGACCCCAGTTTATTTGGCTTGTAATGCTTAACCAACCACCTGGTCCTAGCATCACAAATCAAATAAACTGATCCTCGAGATATGTATACTTCCTAAAGATATACACACCGGTACAAAATTAGACATCAACTCCATTCCAAACATAGAGTCCAAACATCACACTACAACGGAGGATAAACAAATAGTAGAGATATTACAGACAATGGCCGACTGGCCACAAGATACACAAATAACAACAGAAAGACAGCGGAAGCAAAAGTGCCATAAGATGGCTATAAACAAAGCCAATCAGCGTGCCTTCAACCCACAAGGCATCTGACCGGACCGCCAAGACTAGTCGTCCAAGAAACGGCAACACAGCTCACAGAAGTGAGGCCCTTGGGGCTCACCTTCTTCCTCTGCAACCAAAACATTAAGCAAAGCACCTGAGTACAAAGATTGTCTTTGTACCCGCAAGACTGACGTGTGAACTAGCAGACCTGTTCAAGCTACATGCAGGTTTATTTGGTGGAGGCCATATGTTTCATTTGCATAAAGCCAATTTTCATTTGCAATAAGGTAATACAGTTTAAAGGCAAGTTTGCAATTCATTTTTAAGATTGAAATAACGAGACGGATATTGATAACAAAAGCGAAAGATAAACAACCTAGAAGTGACTATCCCAATAGTCACCACAACAATAGCACGAATCCCGCATTCGTACCACCCATCAAGTTTTAATTTAAATGTTGTAGTCTAGTTCTTGGGGCGATCCGAGCGTGTCCATAACCTAGGGCGAGGCTATTCGAATAGTTTTAACCTGCAGGGTGTACCAATGTACCCACACTTGGATCGCCTTTAAGCCAAGCACACTTCGAAGGTATGCGGCCTGACTAAGTCCTACGAGACTTTTTCCAATATTGTGTATTAACTACGAGCCGCTCGTATGGATAGAAATCCATACGCTTACATGGTAAAGCCGAAAAGGCAACTACCCACTCAGGATAAAGCTTTTCGGACAACTACCATGCTCCCACCTCCATCCCTCCTGCGACCTCCTGCGACCCGGAGCCAATACACGCCAAAGTACTAGGTCAAGAGAGGTCCCATATACTCTAGTGTGGTTAGCACGCAAAATGCTCAGTACGGTGGCGCAAGTAACTCGGTCCTTAAGCGGCTCGGGCACCTTTCGATCACACCCAACAGATCACACGGGCTTACCATTGTGCCCAAGTCTAAATCATTTTTGTTTTCATTTTTAATTTTTCAATTAAACATAGCAAAGATGCTGAAACAAAAGTTGTAGTAAATTTTGTGTGATCAAGGTTACCGACTAAAGTCGATAACCGCCCAGTTCTACCGATAGCTAAGCATGTCTAAGCAAGTTGACCCGGATCTACTAAGTGACAAGAGATCATCCAGCGACCTCTAATCACAGCAAATAACCTAGGCTCAGGTAGTAGAGATCAATATTTTGTCTACAGGATATGCAGCTACGGATTTAACTAATCAATTTAACACAAATTAAGCAATGCATACATACAATTTGAAACAAAATATTAGATTTTAAAATTTGGGATAAACATGATCAAAGCGCTTGCACAGTTCTTTGTTGCTCAATATGGTGCGGAGGATCGTCCTCGGGGTTGCCGCAAATATCGAATCCTAACGATTTGAACAAAGCAAAGAATAAGAACGAATAACACCGCAAAACTCAAACATCAAATACAAACACCAATATATACACCAAGGTTAGACTATCACAAAAATGACAAATAATTGCTACAGAGACCCATCCACTCATTTGTTAGGTTAACCACAAAATCAAACTTCTAACATGCTTTAAACTTTGGACAGGCTTTGATGGTGATTGTGTGCACATCTATTATTTAATCATCAAGTTAACACATCAAAATCAGCTAGCTATACTAAAACCACTATTGACAGGTGAGAGCACAAAATCTACAAGAAGCTATTGAAGGCATAACTAGCCAAATCCAACTAAGAAATGCTAAACAAAAATCTTCTACCTAAGATAGGATGCTAAGGATGCTCAGCTATTCATACCCCTAAGCATCACACCTAGATTTTGCAAGGCTAACAAGTTTCAGCATGTGGCTACTACTCAAATCTTATAACACCGACAACTCAAAAGTATGCAGAGACAAATAAAATGAGCAAACTAACTATCCCTATGATCAAGCATGGCAACTGAAGCTAGAAACTTAAAGATACCAACTAAATGATTTCATGCTAACCACCACAACAAAAAGGAGGCATCAAGTCTAACAAAACCTAATAGCAAGCATGATACAAATTTTGATTCACGATAATGATAAAAATGACAACAGAGAAAAGCTACAAGGAAACTTGCACTAATATACTTTCAAACCTCAATTACTAACTTTGATCATGCATGAGAGTGAACTAAAGAACAATCATAAGCATGATTAGCGGCTAACTAATTGGTTTTGAAGGAGGGCCCCACCGCCGACATGCATGCAGAGGAGCACAAGCGAAAAGAACAGAGGATCTCGGGCCGCTCTGGACCTGGATTCATCGCCGGCGGTGGAGGCGCGGCGAGGTGGAAACCAAGGCCAAAATGGGTCGCCGGAGGATCACTGAAACTGTAGGTGGTCTCGAGGCAGCCGGAGATGCACTGCGGTGGCGCGGCGACGGAGCACGGCGGCGGCGATGGGGTGACAAGGTGCGGCTGCACGCAGAGGTAAACAATGAAAGTTAGCGCGCGCATGAGCACCAGTGAGGCTCTAGGAACTCACCGGTGTGCTTGGCGACGACGGAGAGGCACCGGAGTGGCTCAGCGATGAGAGCCCACGGCGGCGCAAGGCGATTAACGGCGACAGGAGCACAGGGTGAGCGAGGACACGAGTGAGTGGAGAAGAAAGGTGGAGTCGGTGGTGCTCACCGAGCGAAGAATTGAGCCGAGCTCACCGGAGAAGATGCGGCGGTGGAAAAGGCGGTTTGGCCGGACTTGGAGAAGAAAGCCCACGCGGCTCCACGGTGACGGAAACTCCGAATCTCTTGAGGGTTTGCTTCCACGGGATGCTAGGCACACCGTGGCGCTTCTCGGCGATGAGCCGGAGCTCACCGGAGAGGCTGAAATGCTCGGAAGGCGCGGCGGCGCCACGGCTCTTAGAGCTCGGTGGAGAAGAAAGACAGAGGAGAAGAAAACGAGGTAGGAAAACCCTTGGTGGCCTTTGTAGGAGCAAAGTGAGGCGAGCGAGGCGGTGGGCGGTGAAAAGACCGGTGAAGCTAGGTGGCGGCGTGCATGCATGCAGCGGCGAGCCGCGAGAGCGGCGCGCGGCGGCGCTGGAGGCTGGCGAGGCGGCGTGGCGGGATGACTGCAGTGGGTCCGCCTTGTCGGCGACAGAAGCAAAGCGGCGCGAGCCCGAGTTAGACTCGATCAATATCGCGCGACCGCTGGATCTAAAGCGACGGCCGAGATTGGTGTATGCATTCGGACAGTCGGTTGCATGCGCAAGACGTGGATCGTTCGATTTGCATCGGACGGTCACGATCGATTGGACTCGGCGGTGCATTTAGTTGACGCGACCGAGCCAAGTGGTGCGAGCCGGACTCGAGCCCGAGTTGGGTTGGCCCGAGGAACGAGACTTTTAGAATTTGATTTAAAAGACAGAGAAGGTTTGGGAATTCTTAGAGGTAGCTCCTGAGCTCCAAAAATTTCGAAAGTTTTATGGCAGCTACTAGGGACAGAGGACAACCCTGTATAATTTTTCAGAACTTTTATGCACTGCATTGCTCTAGAGAAAATTCACAAGCGGTCAGACAGGAGTTTGACCAGATTTCAAACAGAGTTGACTTGGCCATTTGAAATAGCAAACAAAATCTAAAAATTGTGAAATAATTCAGGGAGGTATATAGGATGATCAAGATGGTAGGAAAAATAATTTCAGAGGATGATCACAAGTTTGACAGCTAAGAATCTGCTGACAACAATCTCCATTCTCAAGAATTTAATTCTAGAAAATGGAAATTGCTAGGGAAAAATGTAGAAACTTTCAAATGATTTGAAGAGACAACAAAAGTTTTTATTTCCCCTCAAAATTTACATTTGAAATACAAACCCTAAGTTAGGGCTGTTACAAGGTCTTAGCCGTTAGATCTAGACTTGATGGTCTGAATCTAACGAGGAGGTCCTAGACGGCAAGATCTAGCGAGGAGGTCTAAGCGTAGATCTTGAATCCAATGGCTACGACCAGTGCGCACACAGCGCACGCAAAGGAGGTCCTCGCGCTTATCAGAGGTCGTGGACCGTCGGATCAAGATCTGGCGGTCCCGAGCACTAGGGAGGTCTAAAGGTCAACGATTGATCGGCGAGATCTTAACGGCTCCGATCTCCCATAGGAGGTCGGGGCGGTTGAGATCTGCAGAGGAGGTCTCAGCCCGTTAGATCTAAATCTAACGGTCCGAGAGTGGCGAGGAGGTCCTAGACGGTCACGATCTCCGGTGGGAGGTCTGAGCGACTAAGATGAAGCGAGGAGGTCGGGGCGGCTAGGATTTCACCGAGGAGGTCATGGATGGCCATGATCTTCGCGGGGAGGTCCTACGCGACAGTGTTCAACAGAGAAGTGCGGACGGTTCAAATCTCCGTGGGAGGTCATGAGCGGTCCAGATCCGAGCGGAGGAGGTCCTCGACTTCTTCACAAAGGGCGAGGTGGTCTTTTTGCAAAGAGGACCCTAAGCGTAGTTTTGAAGGTTCTCTTTACAAATGACCGGTGGTCTTTTGCACAAGAGGACCTTGGTGGGGTGGCTCGGGGTGGTTTTTCGAAAGCGACTAAGGAAGGACTTTTGCAAAGAGGACCCCAAGGAGGTCCGAGAGGGCGGTTTGACAAAAGCGACCGGGGTGACCTTTTCGCACAGAGGACCTCAAGGAGGTCTTTTGCAAGGACCCCAAGGAGGAGGGTGATCCTAGCGGTGGGATTTAACCTACGGAGGTCTTTAACGGCCGGGATTTGGCGGGGAGGTCACGGAGTGGTTTTAATGGCGCAGACCTCCGGACAACGACAAAGGTGGCGGTTAAGACAAATTAAATGCTCCGGATGATTGACAATAAATGAAACTAAAAGGGACACTTAATGATTTCCAAACTTTAATTCTAAACCCATGGCCCACACGTCGGTGACTCCACGGCACAAATTAGGACACAATTAATGCACCAATGATGAGCAATGATTTGAGCATTAAAGTGGTCCTAAGAATATAGCAGCAGGAGGTTTTGAACCGACAAAACCAGCGTGCAGATGGCTTGCCGCCGCGATGTGGACCTCGTCGGCGAAACCAAAGGCACGAATGAGCTCCAAATAGGACGGAGGACCTAAGGGTGCCAAAACTACACCAACAAAGCACCAACCTGCGGCTAACAGGAGATAACGCGGGGACCAATTACGGCGACGGCAAAAGCAAGAGGTCTAAAAGAATAGGGATTTCCGATCTTGAAATCGACCGGGGAATGGAGGAGCTAGAGGTGGCGCAAGAGCTCGGTGAAGGTGGAGGTCGCGGAGGTGAAGAAGACGACGCTCCCGCCACGAACCACACACTCCTACTTTATCAACCTCTGTGAAGGTCAAACAAAGCAAGTCGAGAGGCCCGAGGTGACCAAGAGAACAAAAGGATTAGCCAAAATTGCAATAATGAACCACTTTGGAGCTCAAGGGTCGCGGAGAGCTCCAAGGTCGAGCAATGGTGACAGAGGCTTCGGGTGACTTGAGCTCAAGAGCGAGAGGAAGAAACTAGGGGTGCAAGAATGGATCCAAAGAAACTTAAGGGAGAAGCCCGGGATCCATATATAGCCGAGCGCCAAAAATGAAAACAAGGTCACACCCACTCGGGTGCACTGAGCTAGGGCATCAACGACATGATGGGAGCAGGTGTCAGGGTGACTTTTGAGCAAAAGGTGCTGCCAGACATTTAATGTTGGCAGCACATAGCCGTTTGTCAGCCCTAGAGTTGACAAGGCACTGCTCCCTACTGCCACGCACAAAAATTGATAATGCCCAGGCCCACCCGACAGTGAGAGAAATAGGGAAGACTGGTCAAATGAACTCAACGGCTAAATCAGCGCTGAGCTCCACCAGGGAGGTCGTGAGCTGTTGGATTGAAATCAAGGGCCCGATTTTGGGCTAAGTATTAGAGGTCCTAACACTTAGGGAGAGTCGAGCCACGAGATCTCAAGATGGGCGGCTCAAGATCACCCAGCGCCGAGGTGGTCGTGGAGGGTCGAGGAGGTCGCCAGGTGGTCTTTGCAAAGGTGCAAAGGAGGTCTGGGGAGGCCCTCGAGGTTGTCTTTGTAAAAGAACCCGAGGAGGTCGTGCGGGTGGGAGGTCCTTTACAAAGACCCGAGGAGGTCCTTGGCGTCGGTTGAAAATCAATGGCCCGGACCACTGCGCCAACCTGGCCGAGCCCGACACGGCTTAATTGGCTCAGTGCGACCAAGACTGGAGGTGCGAGTCCAAGTCGACTCGGACCGGGCTTGGGGTTTAATTTGAACTGGAATCTTGAAGGGACTTTAGAGCTAGCAAACTAGCTCCAAATTCTATGAAATTTTGTGGTGGCTTGCTAACCTTGAGTTGGACCTTGTATAAAATTTTTAGGAGTTTTGTGCTGTACATTTTCCCCAAAATTTATACAATGTTCTGGTTTAAGTTTTGACTGCCCTCTAAAATACTCAAACAATTTCTAAAAATTGTGAAATTTTCCAGAGGGGTCACCAACCATCCCAAGAACTTAGGAAAATACTTCCCGAGAAGGATCACAAGACTGGACAAGATTGTTTTTGGAGGATCAAGATTTGGATCAACAGACTTGTGACTTTGTATTTCCATACTCTTGTACAATAATTGTTTAGTACACACAGGAAATACATGATGTAAGAAAAAGTTTTAATTTCTACCCATTTTCTTACATTTGAAACACAAGTTGAAAATGGGGATGTTACATGCTTCATCCAAAACTCACACTTGCCCAATTTAGCATAGAGTTGATGATCTCTAAGCTTAATCAAGGTCAGGCGAAGGTGCTCTTCATGCTCTTCTTCACTCTTAGAGTAAACTAGGATATCGTTAATAAAGACAATGAAAAACTTGTCTAGATACTCTATGAATACTTTATTCATCAAGTTCATAAAGTAAGCAGGGGCATTGGTCAATCCAAAGGACATGATCGTGAACTCATACAGTCCATAACGGGTTGAGAAGGACATCTTGGGTATATCCTCTTGGCGAATCTTCAACTGATGGTATCCTAACCTCAAATCTATCTTGGAGAACACTCCAGCTCTCTTTAACTGGTTAAACAAATCATCGATCCTGGGCAGAGGGTACTTGTTCTTGATGGTGACTTCATTGAGTGAGCGATAATCCACACACATCCGCTAGGTACCATCCTTCTTGGCAACAAAGATCACTGGAGCTCCCAAGATGAAGAACTTGGTTTGACGAAACCTTTATCTTGCATCTCCTCAATCTGCTTCTTCAGCTCGACTAAGTCGTCAACCGACAAATGGTAGGGCTCTTGGAAATTGGTGCAATTCCTGGAACTAGGTTGATGGCGAACTCTAGATCTCTATCAGGTGGCATTCTAGGTAATTCATCAGGAAATACATCTGAAAAGTCTCTAACCACTGGTACCTCTTCCAAAGATATAGCCTTGACACTACAGACTAGTGCTCCTTCAAGCTTCTCCGAGGAGGCTTCGAATTTCACTTTAGTCCCAACTAGACTAACTAAGGTGATGCTTCTACCACCATAATCCAAAATTGCTTCATGATTAGCAAGCCAATCCATTCCTAGAATCACATCTAAGGACTTGGTGTCGATGATGGTCAGGTTGGCTAAAATTTTTACCCCTTCTATGATCACCTTAACTTGTGGGCAACGCTGGTTCATACTTAACTCTGAATTAGGGGATTGAACCAACAAGGAGGTTTTAAGAGCCGAAACTTTCAACTGATGTTTTGAAGCAAAAATCTGAGAAACAAACAAATACGAAGCTCCCGTATCAAACAAAATGGTAGCAGGTGCTGAATTTACTAGAAACTTACCCAGCACGACATCTGGGGCTGTCTGGGCTTCCTCCACCGTCCATGGTTCACATGGCCTCTCCCAAAAGGCTGAGGGGTCTTGGTTGGTGCAGTTGGAGTCTGAGGTGCTCCACGTCCTGTTCCTGGCATGGGGTTTCTGGCTAGAGTAGCTCCCAAGTTAAATCTAACCGGAGCTGGGCCTTGCTTCTGTGGATAATTGCTGGCGTAGTATCCCAATTGCTGACAGTTGAAAAATAGGTAATTCCTATGGTAGGATTGTTGTTTCTTGGAGGTTGGTTGCTGGTGTTGTTGTTGCCGGGGTTGCGGAAACCTGGAGTAGCCGGGCGAGATACTGTTGCAGGGGCCCTAAAGGTGACAGGACGGGCGGAACAGGAAGGGTGTTGTGCACTCATTCTGGCTCTCTGCGGGTGTCCTTGAGAAGTACCTGTAACATCCCAAATTTTGGCTTGTGTTTCAAATGTAAGAAATTGAGGGTAAATTAAAACTTTTCTTACATCCTTGTGCTTTTGAACTTTTCTGAAAATTCCTGTAAAAAGGATTTTGGGAACTCCAAAATCAAAAGCCTCATTTATCAAGTCAACAACCTCCTTGGTGAAATCTTGTTTCAAACCCTTGGAAATAATTTTTCCTTGGTTCTAAGGTTGCTTGGTAACACCTCTGAATTATTTCATAATTTTTGGGAAGTTATTTGAAATATTTTAGAGGCAAGTCAAACCTTGGTCAAACCTCTGAAATCACCTTCTGGAATTTCTTGAGGAAAATTCCTTGCACAAAAATCTCTGGAAATTTTATGGAAGGTTAATCCTAAAGTCAGCAAGCTCCAGTTAAAATTTCATAAATTTTGGAGTTGATTTGATACCTCAATTAAATCCCCAAAATTTCAGCTTTAAAATCAAAACCCTAGTTGGTCTTCACTGTTCCTCGGGCTCGAGTCAATTGACTCGGCCGAACCACCTAACCGCACCGAGCGACTCGTGGGGTTGCGCGTGCGATCTGGACCATAGGATCCATGTCGAACGGCCCAGATCGGTGGGGCATTCGGACAGGTCGGTTGCCCCCGATTTTCAGCCGTTGGATCCTGATCCAACCATCGCGGGACTGTACTAACTGTACCGTTCGCGTTAGCCGTTTTCAAATCAGCGATCACATCGTGGCCGTCTGATTCTAATCCGACGGTCAGCATCGAGTGGGTTGGGCTCGACCGCGTTAGCTGTTGAGTCCGAGCCGTTTCTGTTCTCTCTCGCTGACTGGTGGGCCCGACGTAGCGCTGGTCATCTTCCTCCTCGCGTGCGTGTGCCCTGTACGCCGTGGCAGAGAAAGAGAGGAGGTGCGATGCCTTGTCACCTCCTTGAGCCCTTTAAACGGCTCCCTCTGCAGCGCATTAATTGCTCGTCGTGCGGCCGCCCCCGAAGTCGTCGAACTCACCGGTATGTCGCTCGTGGTAGTTGAAATATTAAATTGACACTGCGTACCACGATGGGTGGGTTGGGTTTTGCATTGCATATACGCTTCCGTTATGTTGTATTGTTGATCTGTTATGATCGGATATATCTATAGTATTTTACCAAGGTTATTAGGTGTGGGGATAACCCATGTTGAGAGATTGGGGTCGTGGTTGTGGCCCAGGCTTTACCGAGCTACACTACCGTTCATAGTAGGGTAATAGTGAGTATCTTTGGAGAGGTTGTTCTCTTTCCTAATTTTGATTTGGTCTACTCTGGTTCAATCGTGCTTGATGAATTTCTCTTGGATTAGTAGTTCCTTAGGTTGATGCGTTTCCACGATTTAATTTGACCCTTTAAAGCAAGCCTTGTTCTTCCAAGCTGTTGAGTGCTTGCAGTTGATGGGTTTCAATTGGTTTATAATTGTTTTATAGAGCAAATGTTGTCTTTTCCGACACTTGAGCTATTCTTGCTATTTGTGAATGTCGTCATTGGAAATTTTGTTCCTTATTATGAGAGTTCTACCTTCTTGTTGGCACACTTGACCCATTTATTAAGCTTGGCATTGCGGGTAATGAAAGTTTTTTGTTGCAAGTTCCTTAACTTGTGAAACCTTTGGCTTATGTATTTCTCTTGGATTATTTGAGTGATTAAGTTCTATGCCTCTTTTCCTAAAAAAAGTTAAAACTCATTGCGGTGTCTTGTTGTGATTAAATGGGAGGTGGTAATCATCTAGATTAATTGTTATATCATAAATTATCAAGAAGGGACATTTGCGTGGAGCATAATTGGTTTTAACCTGAGCTTTGTAATTGAAGTTGATTAAGTGGATCTTTGTCTTTTAGTAGTTCTTGATGAACTGTGAGTAAAGGTATGCTTACACCTACTAGGAATCGAGATTTATTAAAAAAATGTGAGGTATTGATGATCTTACATAATCACAAAATTGAAACCTACGTATATCGGATTAGAGGAATGTTGAGGTAGTACTCTGTGGCGGTGATTAAAGGAGATGGTGTTATTAAATCTTTAGTTAAACCCTAAGTATATAGTGGAATGTTGACTTTGTGTTCATAAATGGATAGGTGATGGTAAGCAATGGTAGGGCCCTATGAGCATACGTGATGAATACCATTGTCGATTGTTAGTGATAGATGAAGTGTGTGTTGAGCAGCACTAATAGTTGGATGGATAAATGATAAGTGATATCTGAAATCGTGTTTTGCGAAATTGTTATTTGATAAGCATGATGTTGTTGAAAGAGGTTTATTTTAACCGTATGAGTTGTATTTCTTTTGGAGAGGTTGAAGATGGGATCAGAGGCTCGGATGACTTTCACTAAGAGTGTATTATTTCGTTGTTAATGTGATTGTCAATAAGGGATTATGAAGATAATAGTGAATGTTTTGTATGAAGGGATTGGATCGCTTGCCTGACACGGATTAGGTGAAAAGGTTACTAGTTTTGGAGTGCAGGATCTTTCGGACCTCATGTTGATATGGTAACTGAATTTGTTTTGAGCAACATGAAATGTTGAGAGTTTTTTTAGCTCCCTAGTGATCCGTATGATGTGGTCTTCAAATCTCTTCTTGGTGGAGTTGGCATGGTGTTGTACCCAAAGAAAGTTGCTTTCTTTGTTAAAGGAAAAATGGAGTCAAGTTTTGTAACTTGCTTTGGTTATTGATGTTTGTTTAAAGATTTTGATCTTACTCATAAGAGTTTTCCCGAATCTCAAAAGCAAAGTTTTATTTCCGTTTGAGGCTTGTTATTCTCTGCTTGTAGGGCGTGTGCCTCAATTATGATTTTATCGGTTTATTCTCGAGATCATTGTTATTTGATAGTCTCTCTTGATCTTCTAATTCTTGTAAGTGGTAACGTTTTCTTTATGCTGAAGTTTATTTCTATTTGCCTCTTCTTCTAAGAAAGGGTTAATCGAACTAAGTTGCAAAGTATCTTGGATGTGATCCGCAATGAAATAGTGGTGGTCTAGTGGATGACACTGTGAACCTTTGGGAGAGGCATTGAGTAATAAATTGGTTTATTGAACCTTAGAGAGGATTTGATTTAAATAGGGTGTTTGACTTTGGAGTTAACAGATTTCGTGGTCGCAACTAGAAGGACCTATAGCGAGATGTGGTCCAAGGTTGCGCACAATGTGGCAGAACATTAGAGTTAGCAAGTATGGATAACTTGATCAAGAACATATTTATGTATGGATGTTAGTGATTGAGTATGTTTGAATCCTAGTCAATTAGTTAGGGTTTTGTGAATGGGTATATTGTGGTCGAGTAGCCGCTTTTGCTTGGTGTGGGTTGGAGAAGGTCTAAGATTGATGAAACGAGTTAACTTGAGTGGTTACTTGATTGGTGACGAATGCTAACATTAATAACTAAGGTTATTGTTGAGTGTATGAAATTGAGTCTTGGATCGAGGTTACCTATCAAGAATACCAAAAATTTATTGTAAGAGTCTTAGAGGTTGAATTGGGTTTTACATTTTCACGCTAGCATCTTGGTTCCCCGTGATTAGGTTCCAAGAGATATGGTGAACTTTGATAGAATCTTTTGGATGCACTAAATGAGCGTGAATGTGGTAAATTTCAAGTCGATTATCCCTAAAAGATTGAGATGATGTGATTGTGGTAAATCTATATTGTGGTGTGTTGGGAACTATTTATCAAAGTAATTCCTTTGTGTAGAGAAGTTGATCAGAGTATGTTATTATGGGTTGGAAGAGTCTCTCTACATAGGCGTGGAATATGTGTTCACCTTGAGCATAGCTTTGAGGTTGCCAAACTAAAGGAAATGAATTAGTATGTTATGTGATGATTGGAATCTCATGGTTTAAGAGAAAATTGAAGTCTTACAAGAAAGTTTGAAAAAAAGGGTATTATTCTCGGATAATGAAATGTTTCCCCGGTTTTTTATTTGAGCATAGTCTCTATGACTGGTGCCAAATATAAATTGGGAAGATTCTCCTTGGTTTGCCTGATTCTTTTTGGTTTAAAAAAAATGGTTATTTTGGTCATTTGAGTGATTTCGCCTCTCGCTATTGTGGTGTTTTTGGCAACTGCCAACTTGAAAGGTGGAAAAGTTTTCTTGATATATTTATTGATTTTGGATTGAGCTTTTCTAGTGGGAGATGGTTTTGAGTTGGATGCATTATGACAGCTTGGTTTCCGTTGAGTTCTTGGATAAGTGAGTTGGTAGGCGAGTTCTTTGTCGTCCCTTGTCAAAGGAGATGTGCTTGCATAGGTAAAGTGATCGATGAGAGTTGGAATTAGAGTTCCGTGTGTTTTTGTGCAGATGGTGTAATTCGGTACAAAAGGAAGTTTAACCAAAGGTGTGTTGGATAGGTTCCGATAGTTACGGAGTTTTGTAGATTGGTGTATCGTTAGGACCATTTCGAGTACATGCGCGAGTACGCAATGTCTTGTATATTCAGTCTTGAGTGAGTACATGAGAGGTCCAAGTTTGAGATTTTGTTAGAGTGTTGGCCAACAAATAAGAACCTACCTTTGAGTCCCGTGTGTTGAGTGTCCTGTAAAGGTCGAGACTAGTGTTGAGGTGTAAGAGGTTAGTATCCGTCAAGGTGATGTGATCCCATAAGTCCGAGAGGAAGCAACTTGTGAATTGGAATCTTGTATGAGCGAGCGAATCTGAGTTGTTTACTTGATGCGTGTTAATTGTGATTAATTTCAGTTTGTGGTGTTCTTGCAAATAGAGCGACAAGTAGAATTCGGGGTCGAATTCTGTTTAAGGGGGGTAGAATGTAATATCCCGTTTAAAAATAAAACAAATAAGTGATTAGTACTGAAATTAAATAGAATTAGAAAAGAAAAATTCAGAAGTTAGAAAGAGTATTAGAACTTGGGCCTTCGGCCCATAGCTTTTTGGCCCAACTGAGGAACCACTTAAAAGGGGGGAGGCAAACCCTAGCCCTACATTGTAGTGGAGTACTGTAGCACAATGCTACAGTAGCCGCCGCACTGTAGCACCTCCTCCCATGGCAGCCCCTCCCCGCCCTGGCAGCTCCTCCACCGGCGCCTCCCTGTGCACGACTCTCCCCGGTGCACGACTCCCCGCCGCCGGCCATGGGAGGAGGAAGGAGGTGAGTAGAGGAGGCCGTCTTGGGGGGTGGAGATCGTCGTCTACGTCGTTCGTCAAGGGTAACCGCTGTCCCATCGTCTAGATGTTTAATTGTTGTTTTTCTAGCAATGTCGGGTTTAGATCGCGTTCTGTCCAGATTAGTGCGTGGCTGTTTTCGTATCCTTAGAAGCAGAATCTGGAGACCCCATCTCCTAGAGATATGTGGGGTTTGTTCTTAGGTTTAAGTGGCCGCCAAGAACGCCCAAATCCGATTAACGGTTAGAAAGTTATGATTTGTTTAGTGCTGCTGTCCCAAAATCCTGACGAGAATCTGCAGTTAACTTGTTAATTAAGTAAGAATTTGATAAGTGCCGAATTGGAACTTGAGATCTCCTAGAGAGTTGTAGGATATCTCGTTATCTTTCATTGCCGACAAGAATCACGTCATTTGGACCTCTGTAGCAAAAGTTATGATTTTATTCTTATTGGGTCTATGCTGTGGAATGGTTGCTGGTCTGACAGGTTTTAGTGTTTCGACCTAACCGTATATTTAGAGGACAAATCAGAGGGTCTCGCCATAACGAAAAATGTAGATAATCCTTCCAGCTTTCAGGAAAAGTAAAGATCATGAAATTCGGATGAATGTATAGAAAGTTATGATAGTTTTATTGTTGCTGTCCAGAGACCC
Organism: Ampelocalamus luodianensis; assembly: GCA_036346255.1. NCBI lineage: Eukaryota > Viridiplantae > Streptophyta > Magnoliopsida > Poales > Poaceae > Ampelocalamus > Ampelocalamus luodianensis. The sequence continues at coordinate 68,923,783 of CM070620.1, read as the reverse complement.
GACGCAAAAATTGATGCTTTGTTGAATGGCTTGGTAGGGCTACTAAAGGGCCGAATCAGAGAACCTCACCAACTAGGTTTAGAAGGGGAATTCAATAACCTTTTCAGAATGTCCAAGATCACTTCATTTGGATTTCTGTACAAGAAGTTATGATTTTTTCCGAAGCGGGCTGTTCTCTGGAAAGGAAATCTGGCAGCCGATAATAGAGTCGGGGATCACGTCGAGTGGACGATGAGTTCATTTGTGATTACAGTTTTGTTATTAGACCTACATGGTAGCCTTAGCATGTCTCATTTTTATGTCCAGGTGTGGGTTTGGCTCCGGGAGCAGTACCTTATCCTCGACATCCACCTTCGCACGGTTGAGGCAAGTACAATTTTAGTAGACAGATGTTGAATGAGTGTTGAATTGATTGTTTGTGGTGAATGTCGCTGTTTAGTTAGTTTGAGTATGGAAGTGGATTATATATAAAATGCATCTCTATGATGAAGTATGCTTATGAATGTTTTTGTTACCTGTATTGCAAGTGCATTAAGGAATAGCATTGAACTTATTGAGTGGAGTCTTGTGTTATATTAGATAATGTTTGGTGTGAACCATGAATGCTGTTGCGATGTGAAAATTATAGTTCGTGTGTAGTGGTGCATATGTTATATACTACGCATTGATGTTGGAAAAGTATGATACCTAAGGATGAGAAAGTTGTATTATGAATAGTCTACTTGTATGCCATGAAAATGTGAATGCATTTGTTCATTTATTGTTCTTATTGAAATTGCATACACGCATCATGTTGGCATTTGTGGGCTCGGTCACGAGTTGGCCATGCTATTGTTGAGATCCCGTCATAATGATGGCGGGCAAAGATCCCCATGCTCGTGGAGCATGGGCCTAGATCCCCACATTGGTGGTATGTGGGCAATTGGTCCACTGTGCTAGAAGGCACGAGCATGGGTGTGCATTGACGGATGCACACTCCGCGTACAGTGTAATGCTAAGAGACAAAGTAAAGGATAAAGTGAAAGTTGAGCATCTTGCATAGCATGTGCATGGTTTATCCTAAATGTTGTGAAGTGTATTGAGTTGTTGAATTACCATTAAGAATGTTGTCTTTGATTATAGTGTACTTCTTGAGTCATCGAACTCACCCTTGTTGTTGTTGTTTGTTTAGGTACCTCTCAAAAGGCGCGACATGCATGGGAGGGCATAGTTATAGTTTTGAAGCACGCCACGAACATTGAGATTATAATTCAATAAAGTTAATCATGCTTAAATAACTGAATAAAGCGCTTAAGAGCTTCTCTTTTGGTTATGCCTTATGTTGGATTTGTGTAATAGCGTTGATTAGCATAATATGGATGTCTTTATGATTATGTTTGGAATTGGAAGACTGGTTAATTGATTATTGTTATTGTTTCTTGTGCGAACCTCAGGTATGATTATTTATACAAAGGAGGTTCTCACAAATTTTTTGTAAAGTGCCTTAGAATTAATTTGTTTTATGCAATTATGGTAGCATTCCAGGCTCATGATGGGCTGGGGTGTTACACCGGCTCCTGTCACTCCGAGCGACGGCACACTGCTGTGGACCGAAGACCATCCATGAGCATGTGCGCTGCTCTCTTCGTCCCCTCGGCTACTTAAGCCCCTCAAGACCTTGGTAGCTTTCTTTACACCCCTTGAGCTCCGGCTTGCACTCTCTTTGCTTGCTTGAGCCCAAATCTCCGAACACTTCGGCGCCATTGTTGGTGGAGCTCCTCGGTGCAACCAGCGCTCCGGTGGCTTTCTTCCCTTCTTTTGCTTGGTTTGTGTCCCTTACTTCTTGGAGCAAAACCCTAACTTAATTGTAGTTTGCTTTCACAGGAGCAGCTCAATTTTGGGGAATTGCTTCTGCAAACCGAATCACCCCCTTCTTCCTCCTCGCCGGTAAGGAGCTTCTTTTTCTAATTCCTTGCTCATGTGGCATCTCTGAGCTATTGTGAAGATGTTGAGATGACCCGGTCTCCCCCATTTTGCTCAGGCCGTCGTCTCCACTTTTTCTTCTTGGTCCGTGCGCCGTTCTTCGTCGCCGGAGCTGCTCCGACCCCCTCGGCACCTCCGCATCCCTCAGGTAGCCTTCTAGTAGTCCCTAGAAGGTGTGGCACCCGCTTACCTGGACTGTTGCGGAGCTTTGAGCGTTTTCGCATTTCGGCCGTTTGGTCACCGGCGCTCATCGCCGACTCACCGCCGTTCTGGGCCACCACCGACGGTGTGGATGGTCCCGGTGTGTGCGTTATGCTATTGTGGTTCCATTTTGGCATTTAGCTCCCGCCGCCGTGCCTTGGGTCGCCGGCGACAAGCCGGGGAACACCCTCGGGTTCGTTGTCGGACCAGCAGCGATGCGTAATATCGTTCGGACACAATAATGGCGTTCATTAATGCCTAATCATTGCTTAGCGTTAATCATGTCTTTAGCCGCCGCTTGTGTGTCACTTACATGTGGGCCTCGGCACGGTGCATAACCCTCCCGCGACCCTCTGTCACTAACGGTGGGCGTAATGCTGTGCGCATGTGTTAAGACCTCGTGAGCATGACTCGGCGTCGTCGACGATGGGTCCCTTTGTCGCGATCCGCTGTCCATTCGCGAACGGCCCAATCCTTTTCACCGTCCGATGCTCGATCGTGGTGAGATCGTGGGGCATTCGTTCGGTCGAATGCCATCATCATTTGGACCGTTGGATCTTGATCCAACGGTGAGCCTCGATGAGCGCTGTGTGTGTGTCTTTGTCTGCGCGCGCGTGCGCGTGGGCCGTCCGATCCAGATCGGCGGTCCCTATTGACCACGTCGTAATAGCCTTTATGAGTTACCAAAACTTTATTTGCAAACTGAAAAGGTATTAAACTTCAAAAATGCATAACTAATTCATTTTAAACCCAAATCGGTTGATTCAAATTTTGTTAGCTTTAGATTGAGTTGTACTTTAATCTAAAAAGGAATAGGAGTTTAGTTCGGCTCCAGAAAACAGATTTTAAAATTTGTTTAGAAATAGGTTCTACTTATTATTCTAAAATTGGCAATTAACTTGTAAATTGCATAACTAATTCTCTGAAAATCAAATTTTAGTGAAACCAATTTTGTTAGCTTCCACTAATACAGTACTAAATGATAAAATTGGTTTTAGGCATGTTACTGTTTTTAACAAGATTTCACATGCAATTTAAATTGGTTCATTTTCATGACTTGAAAAATCATAGCTCTTTAAATATAACTCCAAATGACCTGAAATTTTATATGGGTTATCACCACACCAGTAGGTAGCCACCCTAAAAGTTTCAGCTCCAAAATCTTTCTAGAAAATATTTTTGTTACAGTGCTAATTTGGCCGAAAATAGGTTTTTAGATAATATCTTTTGCACCACAAATCCAAATTAGGTTTTTCCAATTCCTATGTCTAGGTATATTCGTATTCTACCTTGTGTATAAATTTCGTCGCATTTGGATAATTTTTGCTTGCTCTTTTGTTTAAGTGTTGCTCGTCTTATTGGTTGTTTTCGCTCTTTCGCTTAGGATTCGATATTTGCGGTAACCCCGAGAACGACCCTCCGCAACAATTTGAGCAACAGCAAGAAGGCAAGCAGTTTGATCATTTCCCATTGATCCCATTACTTTTAAAGTCTAATATTTTGTTTAACTTCTATGTATGCATTGCTAATTTGTTGTTAAATTGATTAGTAATCCTCTAGTTGCATAATCTGCAGGTAAATGATTATCCTCTACTACGAGCCTAGGTTATTTCTTTGTGGTTAGAGTTCGATGGATGAACTCTCATCACTTAGTAGATTACTGAATGAATATTGCTTAGCCATGCCTAGTTATCGGTAGTATTGGGCGATCATCGACTTAGTCGGTGATCTTGATCACACAACTACTTATACTACTCCATTATGTCCAACCCTTGTGTTTTATTGATTTACAAATCAAAACTGAAAACAAAACTATATCTTGACTTGGGCACAATGGTATGTTGATGTGATCATTGGGTGTGTGGAATGGTGCCTAAGTCCCCAAGGACCGAGTTACTTGTGTCACTAAGCCAGCGCTTGTGCGTGCTAACCACGAGGGGATATGGAACCTCTCTTGACTCGAGACTTTGGGAGGTGTTAATTATGAGCTGGTCGGTGGGTGTGTTCTTGTGTGTGTGTTTTGGAGGAGCATTAGCGGACCGGTTAGGTACATCTAATGTGTCTTTCTCCGTGGGTTGCGGCTCTTAATTAGCATCGTCCATTGGAAAGCGTCTTGTTAGACTTAGCCATGCTGCATACCAAAGGAAGTGTGCTAACAGTGGTGGTGGAAAGGCGGTCTATCGTGTGGGTACATTGGTACACCTGCAGGTTAAAACTATTCGAATAGCCTCGTCCTAGGTTATGGACATGCTTGGTAGGTCGTGCAAGAACTAGACTACAACCTTTTAAAAACTTAAACTTGGCGTGGGTGGTATGAAGGGGTACTTCATGCTATTGTTGTGGTGACTATGGGTTAGTCACTTCTAGGTTGGTGTTGTCATCTATCTATTGTTATATTTGTCTCTCTCTTATTTGAACAATAAAAGATAATTGCAAACTTGCTTTGAATCTATTACCCTATTGCAAATGAAAACTTGCTTTATCTTTGAAAATAAGTCGAGCCTCATCCACTTAAATAAAGCTTGCATGTAGTTAATTATAGTTCGTTATCTCACACGTCGGTCTTGCAGTACAAAAACAAGTTTTGTACTCATCGCTTTGCTTAATATTAATTGTTGCAGAGGAAGAAGGTGAGCCCCAAGGGCCTCACTTTTGTGAGTTGTGTTGCGGCGCCGTGCAGGGACGATTAGCTTGACGGTCGGTTGGTTGCCTTGTGGGTAAAGGCACACCGATTGGCTTTTGTTTATCGCCATCTTATGGCCATTTTGCTTCATTGTGTATTTACTTAATTGTATGACTTTTGGCGGTCGGCCTCTCTTTTGTAATAACTCTTTTATATTATCTATGTCTTTTTGCTTGTTGCTTTTGCTTGGCTCTATGTGTATGAAGGAATTGATGCATGATTTTGTAGCAGGTGTGTATCTGCAGTGCAGGAAGTATACATATCTCGAGGCTTAGTTTATTTGATTTGTCTTGATAGGACCAAGTGGATGGTTAAACGATGCCGGCCGAATAAACCGGGGTCCTCACAAAGTTGGTATCAGAGCCATTCCGACCGTAGTAACCCAAGCTTGATCGTCTTTAGGATATTTTGGAAAACTTAATTTCAAAGTATCAAATGATTTATGAAAGCTTAAGTAAGTTCTCAGATTTTATTCCTTACCTATCTTAGCTTTCTATCTCATCTTGCTCTAATTTGAGTTTTAAAAGTTGTCCTCCTTTCCTTCTCTCAAAAGATAGTCATTATCGTTTAAATGGGGTTTTGGGAACCAATGAGTTTGGCAAATCAAGTGTTAGCCGCCCTCTACAAGATTTTGAAGCTTCGAGTTGAAGATTTGGCTAGGAGGCTTGGATGCGAAATCTGGACAGCGAGCATTCAATTTCCGGACAGCAGGCTCAAAGGTTCTAAATAGGGTAGAAAATGAGAGGTTAATCAATTAAAACTTGTGGGAACAAAAGGGTAAGATGTGATACTAGTTAGCTAAGTATCTAACACCTATTTCGTTGATTTAACCTTGCTCTCGAGTAGTGTTAGACTTGTTGTAGTGTGCTGAAATTTTTAACTTCTCAAACCATTGCTCGTTCTTTCAATACGGGTTAATGGCATTGAGAAGTTGAGCTTGGTTTGGAGTTTCCTTGCTGTTTTGGAGCTTCTTTGGAAACATTTAAAGTTTGTTTACTTGCTGTTTTTGGCTTTCGGTTAGGGTGGTATCTCATTCCCTAATCGTTAGCTTTCGCTTTCATCAACTTCTAGTATTAGTGCTTTGGTTTCTAACCTAAATTTCTTGAATCAGGATGGTGGAGGTACTCGTAGCGGCCGTGGTCGGCGACTGGTTTGGATGAGAGCTCCCCCCTCCAACCATGGTGAGGTCCTTCTTGATCGAGCGCAACCGTTCGGAGGGCGGAGAGGTCTGCTGGATGTTATTGCGCGCAACACCTCCATACGACCGGTGCCTCGGGATCCGGGCGGGGGTGACATCGATCTCGTGGGGCCTTACGGAGTTTCTTCGCACTCGGCCCCCGTTCTCGGATCGAGGACCCTTTGGGCGCAGATGGCCCGCTGCGTCGAGTTGGCGTAAGCTCGGCGTTGCTCGATGCTGGACGAGATAGGGCACTCTTTGCCTCCCATCGGCTTGAGGCGGCACTCTCACGGTGGGAGAACTTCTTGGCCATGCGCCCGCCGCCACACTGTCTCTTGGGATGAGTTCGGACGGCGTTAGTCGAGCTCACATCCTGCCGGCTTGATGAAGTGAAGAAGAAGGAGTTTCGCGCTCAAGCAGGGCGTAAGTCGGTGATGGAGTACTGTCGAGTTCAACCACTTGGCTCGTTATGCTCCATCCGAGGTGGCCCCGATGAGGCCAGCGGGAGAAGTTCATGGAGGTTTGTCCGAGGAGCTGCAAGGCAGGCTCTCCATTGTGGACTTTGCGACTTTCGGGCCTTGGTGGACAAGGCCATTGTTCTTGAGCACAAGGCGAAAGGCTGGCGAGTCCCATAGCGCAAGTGGGAGGCCAGCGGTCTACACAGGCCGGCCTCTCCGTCCTCGTGTCGGGCCTACCCGAGGGCCCGTTCGTGGCTTCACTACCACCGAGGCCGCCGGCACGGCTCCTCGCCCTCGCGAGCGTGCCCCGATCCACGTGCGCTGCGAACAGCCAGTGGTTATAATGACCCTAACTTAGGGTTTGTATTTCAAATGTAAAATTTTGAGGAGAAATAAAAACTTTTGTTGTCTCTTCAAATCATTTGAAAGTTTCTACATTTTCCTAGCAATTTCAATTTTCTAGAAGTTGATTCTTGTGATTGGGAATTGTTGTCATCAAATTATTAGCCTTCAAACTTGTGATCATCCTCTGAAGTTATTTTTCCTAGCATCTTGATCATCCTATCTACCTCCCTGAATTATCTCACAATTTTTAGATTTTATTTGCTATTTCATATGGCCAAGTCAAGCTAGTTGAAAATCTGGTCAAACCCTAGGTCAGCATGCTTGTGAATTTTCTGCAGAACTTTTCAGTGCATAAAAAGTTCTGGAAAATTTATGCAATGTTCATATCTGTCTCAAGTAGCTACCATAAAAATTTCGGAATTTTTGGAGCTCGGGAACTATCTCTAAAAATTCCCTAAACTCTCTCAGCTTTTAAACTCAAAACCAGAAAACACTGTTTGTCGGGCCCGAACCACACTTGGGCTCGAGTCCGACCGCACTAATGGACTCGGTCGCGTCAACTAATCGCACCGCGCGAATCTAATCAATCGTGACCGTCCGATGAAGATCGAACGATCCATGTCGCGTCGCAACCGACTGTCGAATGCATACACCAATCGGCCGTCCATTTCGGATCCAGCGGTCGGTGTGTTCGATCAAATCAAACCACCGGTTCGCACCGCCGTCGTCGTCGGCGGTGGACCCTACCGTTAGGTCGCCTCGTCTTCTCCGCACCTCACGGGCTCGCGGCGTTCGCGCATGGGTGCCACGTACCTCGCCGCTGCCACCTATTTGCCCGCGTGTCCCTCTCCGAAGCATCGCCAGAGCTTTATAACCTCACCGCACTCATCCATTCTTCGTTTCCTTCGCTCTCTCGCTGTCTCCGCCCGCTTCTCTGTTTCGGCCGGAGAAGAGAACGAAGGTAGCGCCGCCGAATTAGCGCCGCCCTTGAGCCCGCGACCGCACCACCGTGATCCACGCTCGACGCCGCCTCCATTTTGCCCATCCTGGGTCCTTGGCGTCCAGTGAATCACCAGGGGCAGTATCGTCGTCTCCGCCTCCGGCGATCTCGGTCTCGGGAGCTCATTTGCGCTCTGGTGAGTCCCTCGCCTCGGCGCTTGGTCCCTCGTGATCGCAATCCCTTTCTGAGTCTAACCGTGAGCTCCTTTCTGGCCTTGGCACATCATGGTGGGCGTGCGGGCGTTTCTTCCAGCGCCGCGGTGATTTGCCGCCGCAGCAATTTCGGCCGCCGCGGAGCTCCATCGTCGTCGTGGTCGTGGGCTTATCCTTCCTGGAGTCAAGGCGAAGCTGGTGCGCACCTTCTCGAAGTTTCTCATCGCCTGTGGCGTCTTCTCCGCGAGGGCCGCACTTTCTTCTCCGCCTCCGTTCGCCGCCAGCTCATCGCCGGCATCTCCGTGGGTCAGCACCGCCGTCATCGGGTTCGCAAAGTCTCTGTGAACCCGAAGGTATCACTCGCTCACTTTGAAACCCGCTGGTTCGCGAGATCCACTGCGCGGCCGCGCCGCCGTCCCCGTGCGCGCCGGCGAGCCGCCGGTGGCAGTCAGTTAGCACTAATCTTTGTTTAGTTATGTCACTGATTTGTGGGCCCTCTCTGTTAAACGCGTTTAGAAATCCTTTAATCCAACCGTTATGTTATTTTCTTAGTCACTGCTATGTGGGCCCATCCTGTCAGTTGGTGGATGTGTAGCTCTGGTGCTACGTTTTCTCTGTCGGGAAGCGTATTTCTTTGTGTGTATATGTTAGAAGTACACTTTGATAAGTCAAAGACGTATTCTTAGAATCGCCGGCGTCACTTTCGTGAGCGGTCATTGCAGTCAACACTTTGCGCGGGCCCATCGATCGATGTCGGGCTGGTTGGTGTGGGTAGAAAAAGGTTAAATGCTTTAGTATTTACGTAATGTGTTTTCGTCGCATTGTTTAATCATTTAAACTTAGAAAATGCATAACTAATTCAATTTTTATCCAAATCGCATGAAACCAGTGCTGTTCATTTTCATTTTAATTGTGCTATTTATTAAAAATTAGTCTTAACCTTGTCTCTGTAGCAAAAATCTGTTAATTAATTAAATGGTGTTTTATGTATTTTTCCAAGTTAGAAAATTCATATCTTTTTCAATAATTGTCCATATCCAGTAAAACCAACTCTGTAAATTTTCATTTTTAGTGTGCTAATTATCAGGATAGGTTTTATACACTGTTTCTATTCATGAAAATTTGTTAAGTAATTAACTAGTGTTTTGATGTGTTTTTAGCTTAGGAAATTCATAGAAAATTCTTAATAACTTAAAATGAATTGTTCTCTGTTTCTGAAATTTTGTTATATCATGCTTAAGCTGCTGTATGTGTTTTAGTATGTTTGTTTGTTGTTGCATGTTTGAGTTTTGTCGGTGTTATTCGTTCTTATTCGCTGTTTTGTTCAATCGCTAGGCTTCGATATTTGCGGCAACCACGAGAACGACCCTCGCAACAAATTGAGCAACAGCGACCGTGCAAGCGGTTTGATCATGATAATCCCGGTATTTTAAAGTCTAATATTTTGTTTAATTGTATGTATGCATCGCTTAATTTGTGTTAAATTGATTAGTTAAATCCGTATTTGCATATCACAGAGGCGAATATTGACCTCTACTACATGAGCCTAGGTTATTTCTTTGTGATCGAGGTGTTGGATGATCTCTTGTCACTTAGTAGATCCGGGTCAAATTGCTTAGACATGCTTAGTATCGGTAGAAATGGCGGTTATCGACTTAGTCGGTAACCTTGATCACCTAAAATTTTCTATAACTTTATATTTCAGCATTTCTGCTATGTTTAATTGCAAAACTAAAACTGAAAACAAAAATGATTTAGGCGGCTGTGGTAAGATTGGTGTGATACATTGGGTGTATTGGAAAGGTGCGGGTCAATTAAGGACCGAACATCTTGTGAGTTTACGTTATCCGGGCATTTAGGCGTGCTAACCACACTAGAGGGTATGGGACATCTCTTGACCTAGTACTTTGGCGTGTATTGGCTCGGGTCGCGGGAGGTCGCGGGAGGATGGAGGTGGGAGCATGGTAGTTGTCAGAAAAGCTTTATCCCGAGTGGGTAGTTGTCTTTTGGCTTTACCATGTAAGCATATGGATTTCTATCCATACGAGCGGCTCGTAGTTAATACACAATATTGGAAAAAGTCTCGTAGGACTTAGTTGTGCCGACATACCTTGGAGTGTGCTTTGGCTTAAAGCGATGCGAAGTGTAGATGCAGTGGTACACCTGCGAGGTTCAAAACTATTCGAATAGCCTCGTCTAGGTGATGGACACGCTTGGGTAAGCTTATCGAGAGTTAGACTACAACATTTAAATTAAAACTTGATGGGTGGTGCGAATGCGGGATTCGTGCTATTGTTAATGGTGACTATTGGGATAGTCACTTCTAGGTTGTTTATCTTTCGCTTTTGTTATTATTATCCTTCTGTTATTTCAATCTTAAAATGAATTGCAAACTTGCCTTTAAAGCGTATTACCTTATTGCAAATGAAAATTGGCTTTATGCAAATGAAACATATGGCCTCCACCAAATAAGCTGCATGTAGCTTATGAATAGGTGCGCTAGTTCACACGTCGGTCTTGCGGGTACAAAGACAATCTTTGTACTCGGTGCTTTGCTTAATGTTTTTGTTGCGAGAGGAGGAAGGTGAGCCCCAAGGGCCTCACCTCTGTGGTGTGTTGCCGATTCGTGGGCGACTAGACTTGGCGGTCGGTCGGATGCCTTGTGGGTTGGAGGCACGATTGGCTTTGTTTATAGCCATCTTATGGCACTTTTGCTTCATTGTCGTTCTGTTTATTTTTGTATCTTGGCACATCGGCCTTTGTGCGTAATAACTCTACTATTTGTTTATCTTCCGTTTGGTAGTGTGGTGTTTGGACTCTATGTTTGGAATGGAGTTGATGTCTAATTTTGTCTTGAGGTGTGTATTTGCTTTCAGGAAGTATACATATCTCGAGATCGATTTATTTGATTTGTGATGCTAGGACCGGGAGGTTGGTTAAGCATTACAAGCCAAATAAGCGGGGTCCTCAAAGTTGGTATCGAGCCATTCGACCGTAACAACCCAAGCGTAGTCGTCTTTAGGATATTTTGAAAAAGCTTAATTTCAAAGTATAAAAGGGTTTATGAAAACCTAGGCGATTCTCAGATTTTACTCCTTACCTATCTTAGCATTCTACTCTCATCTTACTCTAATTTGAGTTTAAAACTTGGTTTTCCTCTTTCCTTTCAAAAGATAGTTGCTACTGGTAGAATCGGTCTTTGGGAAAACCATCTGAAATTAGTCTAATTAAAAATTTGTGGGGGTATAAGGGTAAGATATATGTGAGTTTGCTAAGTGTCGATTTTTGTCAATTGGTTTTGTAACTTAAAAGTCTTGTGTTTGTTTTGTCTTTGTTAGTAAGTTATTTGCGATGAGGTTATCGACTTCTTGTTTTCGGCTATTGTTAACTTGTCTTAGTGAAGCAGGATGGCGGGAGAGCAGCGTGGCGATCAGTGAGTGGTCATGATGAGCTTCCCCTCCTCAGGCCATGGTGAGGTGCTCGCTCGGATCAGCGAAACCGCATGGACGAGACGCGCATCTTGGAGGTTATTGCTAGAATACCTCCACTCCTGCGATGGTGGCGGCCACGGACTCGCGGGGACTTGCGAGTTCCTCCGTCTGCGCGCCGCCGACTTTCTCCGCTCACGAGGACCCACTCGATGCGGATGATTGGCTACGCATGGTTGGCGAAAACTCAACATAGCTCGGTGTCGAGCGCGAGGATAAGGCACTCTTCGCGTCCCACCGGCTTGAGGCGCGGCACTCTCATGGTGGGAGAACTATCTCGCCATGCGGCCGCGGCCATGTGGTCGCGTGGGAGGAGTTGGATCGACTTTTCGTCGGGCCACATCACGATGGCACGATGAAGGCTGAAGAAGAAGGAGTTCCTCGCGCTCAAGCAAGGCGCAAGTGCGTGACGGAGTATCTATCTGAGTTTAATCATCGGCTCGTTATGCTCGGGAGGTGGCCTCGGATGAGGCTAGCGGGAGAAGTTTATGGATGGCTTGTCAGGAGGCTGCAGGACAAGCTATCTATTGTGGACTTCTCGACTTTCGGCCTTGGTAGATAAGGCCATTGTTGCTGAGCATAAGGCAAAGCGTTTGGTGAGTCCATAGCGCAAATGGGAGGCACATCGGTCTACTCACACCGACCTCACTCGTCCTCGGTGGGCGGCACGATGGCCGTTCTTTTGCTCCACCGGCGCCGAGGCCATGCGAAACAGCTCCTCGTCCACCGCGGGCGTGGTTCACCACGTGAGCTGCGATCCGGCCAACGAGCGGCCTCGCAATCCGGCGGCGAGGTTACTTGTTTTATTTGCCACAACAAGGGCCACTCGCCAGCGCTTGCCCTCGAGTGTTGCGGCGGCCCCTCGTCCTAATGGAGGGCGCGGCGGGAGTGGTCATCCACGACGAGAAGATGATCCGAAGCCCGAGTGCGAGTAGCGGTCGAGTCAACCACCTTTCGGTGAGGAGGCTCGGAGGCGCGGATGTCGTGATGGGTACACTTCTTGTCAATTCTCGTCCTGCTGCGGTATTATTTGATTACGGAGCATCGCATTCTTTATTTCAAGATCATTTCTGCTGCTAGTGGTCTTCTTTGTGTTCCTTTGGGAGTTCCTTTGCTCATCCGCTCTCGGGAATTGGAAATGAGGCTGATTCTGATGTCGGGATGTTCCTATCATAGTCAAAGGTGGGATTTTTGGCGGACCTTATTACGCTCGATTCGACAAATGCGGATGTGATTCTTGGCATGGATTGGTTGTCCCAACACTTGGGGCAAATCGATTGTGCCGGGAAGATTGTTTACCTCACGACCCTTGAGGCGAGCAAGTCGGATTTTCGCGCGGCCGGGGCCACATCTATGTGTATTAGAGGCAAAGCCGACCTTGTAGATTCGGGATGTTCCCATAGTATCGACTTTGGGGATGTCTTTCTGAAGACTTGCGGGATGCCTCGGTTGAGACACAGAGTTTGTCATCGAGTTCTTTGCCGTCTGCCCGATTTGAAGGCGCCGTATCGAATGCCTCCCAATGAGCTAGAAGAATTGAAGAAGCGGCTTGGTGAGCTCCAAGCAAAGGTTTCATCCGTCCAGTTCATCTCCTTGGGGCTGTCCGGTGATCTTTGTGAAGAAGAAGGACAAGACTTTGCGCATGTGTGTTGATTACCGTCCTCTCAATGAGGTGGCGGTGAAGAACAAATATCATCGCCCGCATTGATGATCTGTTTGATCGATTATTTGGAGCCAGTGTTCTCAAAGATTGATTTGAGAATGGGGTATCATCAGTCGGATCGAGATCGAAGATATTCAAAGCGACTTTCACTACTCGTTATAGTGCATGCAGTACACCGTCATGTCCTTTGGCTTAACCAATGCTCGGCTTTGTTCATGAACTTAATGAATTCAGTATTCATGGAGTTTTGGACAAATTTGTGGTGATCTTCATTGATGATATTCTTATTTATTCCAAGATGAAGAAGATCATCTTGAGCATCGAAGATTGTTTTGGGCAAATTGCGGGAGCACGGCTATCTGTGAAGTTAAATAAATCGAGTTACGGTTGAAGAAGTGGCATTCTTGGGCCATGTTCTTTCGGTGGGCGTAGCGTGGATCCCAAACAAGGTCGACGTTCTATCTTGGGGCGGCCAAGTCGATCAGCGATGTGCGAAGTTTTCTTGGTTTAGCGGGCTACTACCGCGCTTTATCGAGAACTTCTCCAAGATCGCCAAGTCAATGGTGAATTGCTCAAGAAGGACAAGAAGTTTGTGTGGTCCTCGCTTGCGATGAGAGCTTTGGGAGCTCAAACGGCGATTGACTTGGCCCATCCTTACTCTTCCCAATATCCACAAGAGCCGATGTTTATTGCGATGCCTCTCGTCGGGGACTTGGATGCGTTCTTATGCGGGAAGGCAAAGCGGTTGCCTATGCATCGAGCGATTGAGACCTCATGAGCTCAACTATCCCACCCATGATTTAGAGCTTCTTCTTGTGGTTCATGCACTCAAGATTTGGCGGCATTATCGATCGGTAACGCTGTGAGGTGTATTAGACCACAAGAGTTTGAAATACTTGTTCACTCAGCCAGATCTGAACCTCAGGCAGAGGAGATGGCTAGAATTGATCAAAGATTATGACATGGGTATTCAGTATCATCCGGGCAAGGCCAATGTGGTTGTTGATGCTCTTAGCCGAAAGGTGTATTGCAGTACTCTGATGATCCAAGAGCAGCAACCTGCACTGCTTGCAGAGTTTCAGCGTCTCAACTTGGGTTTGGTTGAACATGGTTCCCTTGCTGCCTTGGTTGTGCAACCAACCTTGGTGGATCAAGTCAAAGCGACCAATGATCGGATGTCGGTGTGAACGGATCAAGCGAGAATATCAAGGATGGGATAGCGGTGTTTCTCGGAAGATGAGCACGGTGTCGTATGGTTTGGCAGCGGCTTGTGGTCCCAAAGGTCCCGAGTTGCGGGATTTGATTCTTGGGAGGCCCATGATTCGCCTTTGTCCATCCATCCGGGGCCACTAAAATGTACCAAGATCTGCGTCGAGAGATTACGGTGGACTCGCATGAAGCGCGAGATTGCGGGTTCGTTGCGAGTGCGGCGTATGTTGTCGCGTGAAGGCGAGCATCGGCGTCAGCGAGTCTCCTCGATCCTTGCCTATACGAGTGGAAGTGGGATTCGTTGAGTGCGGACTTCGTCATCTGGTTTGCCGTACTTCTTCGGGGAAGGATGCTATCTGGGTGGTTATTGACCGATTGACAAAAGTAGCACATTTTCTGTCAGTATGTACCGCCCTCAGCGTCAGTAAATTGGCAGACCTCTACATATCCCGCATTGTGAGTTTGCATGGTGTGCCACGAACGATGGTGTCAGATCGTGGTTCTCTTTTCACTTCCGACTTTGGCATCTACGAGGAAGCCATGGGGACCCGTCTTTCGTTCAGCTCAGCCTATCATCCTCAGACTGATGGTCGACGGAGCGAGTCAACCAAGTTCTAGAGGACATGCTCCGTGCTTGTGTTCTTTCCTATGGGAAGAATTGGGAGAAGTGCCTACCACTTGCCGAGTTCTCCTACAACAACAACTTCCAGGCTAGTCTCGGTATGGCACCGTTTGAGGCTTTGTATGGGAGGCGTCACGAGAACCCCATTGAACTGGTCGAGGTGGGGAGAGCGGTTCTTTGGCTCGATTCCATCAATGAGTGAGAGTCAAGTGCGATTGATTCGTGAGCACTTGCGTGTGGCTCGACCGAGCGTAAGAGCTATGCGGATCGTCGTCGCCGCGGTGAGTTTCGGCCCAATGACTTTGTGTATCTCAAAGTCTCGCCTCTGAAGGACATCGTCGTTTGATTGTCAAGGGCAAGCGGCTCCTCGATATGTGGGCCATATCGCATCATCAAGAAAGTGGGAGCTGTTGCATACAAGTTGGAGTTGCGGCTACACTTGAAGGGTGCATGATGTTTTCCATGTGTCACAATTGAAGAAGTGCCTCCGTATTCGGTTGAGAAACACCATTGGAAAATATCGATGTGCAGAAGATCTATCTTATCGTGGCGTCCCGTTCGTATCCTCGAAGAAGCTGAGCGAAGAGCGAGGAACCGTGTGATCAAGTTCCTCAAAGTTCGATGGTCAAACCACTCAGAGGATGAAGCCACTTGGGAGCGGGAAGATCGTCTCGAGCAGATTACCCATCATTCTTCTCCAAGTGATCGAATCTGGGTGAGATTCTGTAAGAGGAGATTTGTAACACCCTAACTTAGGGTTTGTATTTCAAATGTAAAATTTTGAGGAGAAATAAAAACTTTTGTTGTCTCTTCAAATCATTTGAAAGTTTCTACATTTTCCTAGCAATTTCAATTTTCTAGAAGTTGATTCTTGTGATTGGGAATTGTTGTCATCAAATTATTAGCCTTCAAACTTGTGATCATCCTCTGAAGTTATTTTTCCTAGCATCTTGATCATCCTATCTACCTCCCTGAATTATCTCACAATTTTTAGATTTTATTTGCTATTTCATATGGCCAAGTCAAGCTAGTTGAAAATCTGGTCAAACCCTAGGTCAGCATGCTTGTGAATTTTCTGCAGAACTTTTCAGTGCATAAAAAGTTCTGGAAAATTTATGCAATGTTGATATATGTCTCAAGTAGCTACCATAAAAATTTCGGAATTTTTGGAGCTCGGGAACTATCTCTAAAAATTCCCTAAACTCTCTCAGCTTTTAAACTCAAAACCAGAAAACACTGTTTGTCGGGCCCGAACCACACTTGGGCTCGAGTCCGACCGCACTAATGGACTCGGTCGCGTCAACTAATCGCACCGCGCGAATCTAATCAATCGTGACCGTCCGATGAAGATTGAACGATCCATGTCGCGTGCGCAACCGACCTGTCCGAATGCATACACTAATCCCAGCCGTCCATTTCAGATCCAACGGTCGGTGTGTTGCTGATCAAATCAAACCACCGGTTCGCACCGCTTCCGTCCGCCGGCAGGTGGACCCTACCGTCGGTCGCCCTTGTCTTCTCCGCACCTCACCGGAGCTCGCGGCCGTTCGCGCATGGGTGCCACGTACCTCGCCGCTGCCACCTATTTGCCCGCGTGTCCCTCTCCGAAGCATCGCCAGAGCTTTATAACCTCACCGCACTCATCCATTCTTCGTTTCCTTCGCTCTCTCATTGTCTCCGCGCTTCTGTTTGGCGGAGAAGAGAACGAAGGTAGCGCCGCCAGATAGCGCCGCCCTTGAGCCCGCGACGCACCACCGTGATCCACGCTCGGCGCGCCTCCATTTTGCCCATCACGGGTCCTTGGCGTCGATGAATCACCGAAGCGATATCGTCGTCTCGCCTCGGCGATCTCGGTCTCGGGAGCTCATTTACGCTCTGGTGAGTCCCTCGGCGCTTGGTCCTCGTGATCGCAATCCCTTTACGAGTCTAACCGTGAGCTCCTTTCGGGCCTTGGCACATCATGGTGGGCGTGCGGGCGTTTCTTCCAGCGCGCGGTGATTTGCCGCCGCAGCAATTTCGGCGCCGCGAGCTCCATCGTCGTCGTGGTCGTGGGCTTATCCTTCACGAGTCAAGCGGCGAGTGCGCACCTTCTCGAAGTTTCTCATCGCTGTGGCGTCTTCTCGCGAGGGCCGCACTTTCTTCTCGCCTCAGTTCGCGCCGACTCATCGCGGCATCTCGTGGTCGAGACGCCGTCATCGGGTTCGCAAAGTCTCTGTGAACCGAAGGTATCACTCGCTCACTTTGAAACCCGGTGGTTCGCGAGATCCACTGCGCGCGCGCCGCCGTCCCGTCTTGGCCGGCGAGCAGCCGGTGGCGATCGATTAACACTAAACTTTGTTTAGTTATGTCAGCGATTTGTGGGCCTCTCTGTTAAGCAGCGTTTAGAAATCCTTTAATCCAACCGTTATGTTATTTTCTTAGTCAACGCTATGTGGGCCCATCTGTCGGTTGGTGGATGTGTAGCTCGGTGCTCGTTTTCTCTGTCGGGAAGCGTATTTCTTTGTGTGTATATGTTAGAAGTATACTTTGATAAGTCAAAGGCGTATTCTTAGAATCGCCTTCGGCGTCACTTTCGTGGCGGTACGTTGCGTCGACACTTTGCAAGGCCCGCCATCGATCGATGTCTGGGGCTGGTTGGTGTGGGTAGAAAAAGGATTAAATGCTTTAGTATTTACGTAATGTGTTTTACATCGCATTGTTAATTCATTTAAACTTAGAAAATGCATAACTAATTCAATTTTTATCCAAATCGCATGAAACCAGTCTTTGTTCATTTTCATTTTAATTGTGCTATTTATTAAAAATTAGTCTCAACCTTGTCTCTGTAGCAAAAATCTGTTAATTAATTAAATGGTGTTTTATGTATTTTCCAAGTTAGAAAATTCATATCTTTTTCAATAATTGTCCATATCGATAAAATCAACTCTGTAAATTTTCATTTTTAGTGTGCTAATTATCGGGATAGGTTTTATACACTGTTTACATTCATGAAAATTTGTTAAGTAATTAACTAGTGTTTTGATGTGTTTTTAGCTTAGAAATTCATAGAAAATTCTTAATAACTTAAAATGAATTGTTCTCTGTTTACGAAATTTTGTTATATCATGCTTAAGCTCTTTGTATGTGTTTTAGTATGTTTGTTTGTTGTTGCATGTTTGAGTTTTGTCGGTGTTATTCGTTCTTATTATTTGTTTTGTTCAATCGCTAGGCTTCGATATTTGCGGCAACCACGAGAAGCGACCCTCGCAACAAATTGAGCAACAAAGCCGAGCAAGCGGTTTGATCATGATAATCCCGGTATTTTAAAGTCTAATATTTTGTTTAATTTGTATGTATGCATCGCTTAATTTGTGTTAAATTGATTAGTTAAATCAGTAGTTGCATATCTGTAGGCGAATATTGACCTCTACTACCGAGCCTAGGTTATTTCTTTGTGATCGGAGTCATTTGGATGATCTCTTGTCACTTAGTAGATCCGGGTCAAATTGCTTAGACATGCTTAGTATCGGTAGAAATGGCGGTTATCGACTTAGTCGGTAACCTTGATCACCTAAAATTTTCTATAACTTTATATTTCACATTTTGCTATGTTTAATTGCAAAACTAAAACTGAAAACAAAAATGATTTAGACGCGAACTGTGGTAAGATTGGTGTGATCTGTTGGGTGTATTGGAAAGGTGCCGGGTCAATTAAGGACCGAACATCTTGTGAGTTTACGTTATCGAGCATTTGGCGTGCTAACCACACAGAGGGTATGGGACCTCTCTTGACCTAGTACTTTGGCGTGTATTGGCTCGGTCGCGGGAGGTCGCGGGAGGGATGGAGGTGGGAGCATGGTAGTTGTCAAAAGCTTTATCTGAGTGGGTAGTTGTCTTTTCGGCTTTACCATGTAAGCGTATGGATTTCTATCCATACGAGCGGCTCGTAGTTAATACACAATATTGGAAAAAGTCTCGTAGGACTTAGGTGTGCCGCATACCTTGGAAGTGTGCTTTGGCTTAAAGGCGATGCGAAGTGTGGGTGCGATGGTACACCTGCAGGTTCAAAAACTATTCGAATAGCCTCGTCCTAGGTGATGGACACGCTTGGGTAAGCTTATCGAGAGTTAGACTACAACATTTAAATTAAAACTTGATGGGTGAGTGCGAATGCGGGATTCGTGCTATTGTTAATGGTGACTATTGGGATAGTCACTTCTAGGTTGTTTATCTTTCGCTTTTGTTATTATTATCCTTCTTGTTATTTCAATCTTAAAATGAATTGCAAACTTGCCTTTAAAAGCTGTATTACCTTATTGCAAATGAAAATTGGCTTTATGCAAATGAAACATATGGCCTCCACCAAATAAGCTGCATGTAGCTTATGAATAGGTGCGCTAGTTCACACGTCGGTCTTGCGGGTACAAAGACAATCTTTGTACTCGGGTGCTTTGCTTAATGTTTTTGTTGCGAGAGGAGGAAGGTGAGCCCCAAGGGCCTCACCTCTGTGGCTGTGTTCTTAGGTCGTGGGCGACTAGACTTGGCGGTCGGTCGGATGCCTTGTGGGTTGGAGGCACGCGATTGGCTTTGTTTATAGCCATCTTATGGCACTTTTGCTTCATTTATCGTTCTGTTTATTTTTGTATCTTGGCACATCGGCCTTTATGCGTAATAACTCTACTATTTGTTTATCTTCCGTTTGGTAGTGTGGTGTTTGGACTCTATGTTTGGAATGGAGTTGATGTCTAATTTTGTACCGAGGTGTGTATCTTGCTTTCAGGAAGTATACATATCTCGAGATCGATTATTTGATTTGTGATGCTAGGACCGGGAGGTTGGTTAAGCATTACAAGCCAAATAAGCTGGGTCCTGATGGCCCCAATCCATTGCCGGGGTCACTTGCTTTTAGTGCAACGAGAAGGGCATTATGCCAATAGTTGCCCTAACGGGGTGGAGCGGCCCCTCGTCCTAATGGAGGGCGCGAGGCGAGGAGGTGGTCCTCCCGGGATCGAAGGTTGTCCCGCTACCCAAGGCGTGGGTAGTGGCGCGTCAACCTCATCTCCGCGGAGGAGGCACAGGAGGCACCGGCGTCGTGTTGGGTACCCTTCGGTTAACTCTTTCCCTGCTCTGATTTTGTTTGATTGAGCGCATCTCATTCGTTTGTTTCGAGTCTTTTCTTTGCTGTAGGAGGTCTTCTTTACTCCATTGTTGGTCCCATTGCTCATTCGCTCTCCGGTTGGAGTTGAGAGCGAGTGCGAGTGTAGGGATGTCCTGTTGAGATAGAAGGGTGGGATTCTTGGCAAACCTTATCCTCCTTGATCGACAAGCTTAGATGTAATCCTAGGCATGGATTGGTTGTCTCGGCATATGGGACAAATTGATTGCGCTAGGAGGCTCATCTACCTCACGATCCGTCCCAACAGCGAGTTCGCTTCTCGAAGGCTGCGGGATCTGCATCTCTTCGCGCTTGAAGCGAAGCCGACTCTAGATATTAGTGAAGTCGGTGGTATGTGACTTTGTTGATGTCTTCCCGACGACCTTCGGGGATGCCACGGTTTGAGACCTCGAGTTTGTCATTGAGTTGGTTCCGATCGCCCGATTTCAAAGAGGCCTTAGGATGGACCCGGTTGAGTTGGTGGAGTTGAAGAAGCGGTGGTGAGCTTCAAGAGAAGGGTTTCATCCGCCTAGCTCATCTCCACAGGGATGCTCGGCAATCTTTGTCGAAAAAGGACAAGGCGCTGCGCATGTGCGTTGATTACCGTCCACTTAATGAAGTAACGGTAAAGAACAAGTACCCTTTGCCCGTATCGATGACCTCTTCGATCAGTGCGGGAGCTCGAGTTTTCTCAAGATTGATCGAGTGGGATATCACGAGGTTGGATTCGACTGAGGATATTCCAAAGCGGCTTTCTACTCGTTATGGCATGCGAGTATACCGTCATGTCATTCGGCAACCAATGCTCGGCCTTGTTCATGAACCTCATGAATTCGGTGTTCATGGAGTATTTGGATAGGTTCGTTGTGGTCTTCATCGATGATATCCTTATCTACTCCAAGAGCAATGAGGAACACAGAGCATTTGAGGCTTGTCTTTGGGCAAGCCGCGAGCACCATTTGTATCGGTTCGACAAGTGCGCGTTACGGTTGAAGAAGTAGCCTTCTTAGGCCATATTCTTTCGGCGGAGGCGTGGCGTGGATCTAGCAAGATCGCGATGTGCTTTCACGAGTCACCAGCCGGTCCACGAAGTTCGGAGTTTTCTTGGTTTAGCAGGATACTATCGTCGCTTTATCGAGAACTTCTCCAAGATAGCGAAGCCGATGCGGAGTTGCTCAAGAAGGACAAAAAGTTCTCGTGGTCGCTGATTGCGAGAAAGTTTCAAGCGCTTAAGACGCGAT
Organism: Ampelocalamus luodianensis; assembly: GCA_036346255.1. Taxonomy (NCBI): domain Eukaryota; kingdom Viridiplantae; phylum Streptophyta; class Magnoliopsida; order Poales; family Poaceae; genus Ampelocalamus; species Ampelocalamus luodianensis. The sequence continues at coordinate 68,902,448 of CM070620.1, read as the reverse complement.
TGACCACCGCTCCGTTCTTGTTCTCCCGATGTCCGTCGAAGCTTGATATCTTTTGTGGCGCTTCTCGTCGAGGCCTCGGTTGTGTCCTTATGCAAGAAGGCAAGGTAGTGGCCTATGCATCAAGGCAATTGAGACCTCATGAACTCAACTATCCTACCCATGACTTGGAGTTGGCGTGTGATCCATGCACTTAAGATCGGCGACATTACCTGTCGGTGTCGTTGCGAAGTGTATTCGGATCACAAAAGCTTAAAGTATTTGTTCACCCAACGGATCTGAACCTCGGGCAAAGGAGATGGTTGGAGCTGATCAGGACTATGACATGGGTATTCACTACCATCAGGGCAAGGCCAATGTCGTTGCGGATGCGCTTAGTCATAAGCGCATTGCAATGCATAAGCGGCTCAAGGAGCTTGACCCACCCTTACGGAGAGTTTCAGCGTCTCAACTTGGGTTTGGTTGAGCATGGTTCCCTCGCCGCCCTAGTTGTGCAGCCAACCTTGATGGATCGGATCAAATGCGCTCGATGAGTCGGATGTTGGAGTGAACGCATCAAGGAAAATGTCAAGAATGGAACGACCAAGTGCTTCTCCGTAGATGAGCTTGGTGTCGTGAGGTTCGAACGCGCCTCGTGGTTCCAAAGGACATGGAGTTGCGGGATTTGATCCTCGCGAAGCCCACGATTCTCCGTTATCCATTCATCCGGGGCCACGAAGATGTACGGGATCTTCGCGAGAGATTTTGGTGGACCGAATGAAGAGGGAGATCGCAAGGTTCGTTGCCGAGCGCGGCGTGTGTCGTCGTGTCAGGCCGAGCATCGGCGTCGGCGGATCGCTTGACCCTTACCAATTCGGAGTGGAAGTGGGATTGGTCGGGATGGACTTTATCAGCTGGTCTACCGGTCTCCAAAGAAGAATGATGCCATCGGGTGCGTCATCGATCGATTGACTAAGGTGGCTCATTTTCTTCTGTCAAAGCCCGACCTTGAGTGGGTCTCCTCGCGAGCTCTACCTAGCCGCATCGTGAGTTTGAATGGTGTGCCAAAGACAATTGTGTCGGATCGTGGTTATTTGTTCACTTAGCGATTTTGGCATAGCCTACAAGAGGCTATGGGAACTCGCCTTTCTTTATTTCGACTTTTCACCCCAAGCAGATGGTGGGGCCGAGAGGGTCAACCAAGTTTTGGAGGACATCTTTGCGAGCTTGTGTCCTTTCCTATGGGAAGCATTGGGAGAAGTGCTTGCCATTGTTGAGTTTTCTTATAACAACGACTTCCAAGCGATCTCGGCATGACACCATTTGAGGCCTTATACGGAAAAAGTGTAGAACCCGTTGAACTGGTGCGAGGCCGGTGAAAGACCTTTCTTTGGCGGACTCGATTAATGAGGCCGAGGTCAAGTCGACTCATTCGTGATCGCTACGCACGGCTCAATCCGGGCAAAAGAGCTATGCGGATCGCCGTCGTCGTGAGTTGAGCTTTGAGCCCAATGACCGTTTATCTCAAGGTTTCTCCTACGAAAGGTCACGGCGTTTGGTGCCAAGGGCAAGTTAGCTCCTCGATATGTCGGTCCATACCGTGTCATCGAGAAGAGGAGCTGTTGCCTACAAGTTGGAGTTACTGCTGCACTTGCGGGGTACATGATGTTTTCCATGTGTCCCGGCTAAAGAAGTGCCTCGTGTTCCAACAGAGGAAGCTCGTTGGAAACCACGGATGTTCGGGAAGATTTGACCTATCGCGAGCACCTGTTCGCATACTCGAGGAGGTGAGCGAAGAACAAGGAACAAGACCATCAAGTTCCTTAAAGTTGGTGGTCGAACCATTCGAGGATGAGGCTACTTGGGAGCGAGAAGATGCGTCTCGTGCAGACTACCCTCTTTCTTTTAGAGTAAACCAAATCTCGGGGATGAGATTTTTGTAAAGGGGAGGTTTGTAACATCCCAAAATTTGGCTTGTGTTTCAAATGTAAGAAATTGAGGGTAAATTAAAACTTTTCTTACATCCTTGTGCTTTTGAACTTTTAGAAAATTCTTGTAAAAGGATTTTGGGAACTCCAAAATCAAAAGCCTCATTTATCAAGTCAACAACCTCCTTGGTGAAATCTTGTTTCAAACCCTTGGAAATAATTTTCCTTGGTTCTAAGGTTGCTTAGTAACACCTCTGAATTATTTCATAATTTTTGGGAAGTTATTTGAAATATTTTAGAGGCAAGTCAAACCTTAGTCAAACCTCTGAAATCACCTTCTGGAATTTCTTGAGAAAATTCCTTGCACAAAAATCTCTAGAAATTTTATGGAAGGTTAATCCTAAAGTCAGGAAGCTCAGTTAAAATTTCATAAATTTTGGAGTTGATTTGATACCTCAATTAAATCCCCAAAATTTCAGCTTTAAAATCAAAACCCTAGTTGGTCTTCATCGTTCCTCGGGCTCGAGTCAATTGACTCGGCGAACCACCTAACGCACCGGCGACTGCGTGGGGTTGCGCGTGCGATCTGGACCATAGGATCCATGTCGAGCGGCCCGGTCGGTGGGGCATTCGGACGGTCGGTTGCCCCGACAAACCGTTGGATCTGATCCAACCATCGCGGACTATGCCGTTTCGCGTTAGCCGTTTTCAAATCAGCGATCACATCGTGCCGTCGATTCTAATCGACGATCGACATCGAGTGGGTTGGGCTCGACCGCGTTAGCTGTTGAGTCCGAGCGTTCTGTTCTCTCTCATGGTGGGCCCGACGTGTGGCTGGTCATCTTCCTCCTCGCGCGCGTGTGCCTGCATGCGCCGTGGGAGAAAGAGAGGAGGTGCGATGCCTTGTCACCTCCTTGAGCCCTTTAAGCGGCTCCTCTGCGGCGCATTAATTGCTCGTCGTGCGGCGCCCGAAGTCGTCGAACTCACCGCTCTGTCGCCCGGCGGCGCTGACCTGCTTGTGGACCGAAGACCATCCATGAGCATGTGCGCGCTGCTCTCTTCGTCCCCTCGGCTGCTTAAGCCCCTCAAGACCTTGATAGCTTTCTTTACACCCCTTGAGCTCGGCTTGCACTCTCTTTGCTTGCTTGAGCCCAAATCTCAGAACCCTTTGGCGCCATTGTTGGTAGGGCTCCTCGGTGCAACCAGCGCTCCGGTGGCTTTTCTTCCCTTCTTTTTGCTTCGGTTTGTGTCCCTTACTTCTTGGAGCAAAACCCTAACTTAATTGTAGTTTGCTTTCACGGAGCGGCTCAATTTTGGGAATTTATACGCAAACCGAATCACCCCTTCTTCCTCCTCGTCGGTAAGGAGCTTCTTTTTCTAATTCCTTGCTCATGTGGCATCTACGAGCTATTGTGAAGATGTTGTGATGACCGGTCTCCCCATTTTGCTCGGGCCGTCGTCTCCACTTTTTCTTCTTCGGTCTGGGTGCTCAGGCCCCTCGGCACCTCGCATCCCTCGGGTAGCCTTCTAGTAGTCCCTAGAAGTGTGGCACCCGCCACAGGTATTGCGGAGCTTTGAGCGTTTTCACATTTGGCCGTTTGGTCACGGCGCTCATCGCCGACTCACCGCGTTCAGGCCACTGCAAGCGGTGTGGATGGTCCGGTGTGTGCGTTATGCTATTGCGGTTCCATTTTGGCATTTAGCTCCGCCGTCGTGCCTTGGGTCGCGGCGACAAGCGAGAACACCCTCGGGTTCGTTGTCCGGACCAGCGGCGGTGCCGTAATATCGTTGGACACGATAATGGCGTTCATTAATGCCTAATCATTGCTTAGCGTTAATCATGTCTTTAGCCGTCGCTGTGTGTCACTTACATGTGGGCCTCGCGCGGTGCATAACCCTCCCGCGACCCTCTGTCACTAACGGTGGGCGTAATCTTGGCGCATGTGTTAAGACCTCGTGGCGTGACTCGATCGTCGGCCGGCGATGGAGTCCCTTTGTCGGCGATCCTTTGGTCCATTCGCGACGGCCCAATCCTTTTCACCGTCCGATGCTCGATCGTGGTGAGATCGTGGGGCATTCGTTCGGTCGAATGCCATCATCATTGGACCGTTGGATCTTGATCCAACGGTGAGCCTCGATGAGCATGTGTGTGTCTTTGTGCGTGCCGCGCTGCGTGGGCCGTCGATCCAGATCGGCGGTCCCTATTCGACCACGTCGTAATAGCCTTTATGAGTTTCCCGAAAACTTTATTTGCAAACTGAAAAAGGTATTAAACTTCAAAAATGCATAACTAATTCATTTTAAACCCAAATCGGTTGATTCAAATTTTTTTAGCTTTAGATTGAGTTGTACTTTAATCTAAAAAGGAATAGGAGTTTAGTTCGGCTCCAGAAAATAGATTTTAAAATTTGTTTAGAAATAGGTTCTACTTATTATTCTAAAATTGGCAATTAACTTGTAAATTGCATAACTAATTCTCTGAAAATCAAATTTTAGTGAAACCAATTTTGTTAGCTTCCCCTAATACAATACTAAATGATAAAATTGGTTTTAGGCATGTTACTGTTTTTAACAAGATTTCACATGCAATTTAAATTGGTTCATTTTCATGACTTGAAAAATCATAGCTCTTTAAATATAACTCCAAATGACCTGAAATTTTATATGGGTTATCACCACACCAGTAGGTAGCCACCTAAAAGTTTCAGCTCCAAAATCTTTCTAGAAAATATTTTTGCTACTGATTGCTAATTTGGTAGAAAATAGGTTTTTAGAGAATATCTTTGCACCACAAATCCAAATTAGGTTTTCCAATTCCTATGTCTAGGTATATTCGTATTCTACCTTGTGTATAAATTTACGTCGCATTTGGATAATTTTTGCTTGCTCTTTTGTTTAAGTGTTGCTCGTCTTATTGGTTGTTTCGCTCTTTCGCTTAGGATTCGATATTTGCGGTAACCCCGAGAACGACCCTCCGCAACAATTTGAGCAACAGCAAGAAGGCAAGCAGTTTGATCATTTCCCATTGATCCCATTAATTTTAAAGTCTAATATTTTGTTTAACTTCTATGTATGCATTGCTAATTTGTTGTTAAATTGATTAGTAGTCCTCTAGTTGCATAATCTGCAGGTAAATGATTATCCTCTACTACAGAGCCTAGGTTATTTCTTTGTGGTTAGAGTTCGATGGATGAACTCTCATCACTTAGTAGATTCTGAATGAATATTGCTTAGCCATGCCTAGTTATCGGTAGTATTGGGCGATCATCGACTTAGTCGGTGATCTTGATCACACAACTACTTATACTACTCCATTATGTCCAACCCTTGTGTTTTATTGATTTACAAATCAAAAACTGAAAACAAAACTATATCTTGACTTGGGCACAATGGTATGTTGATGTGATCTGTTGGGTGTGTGGAATGGTGCCTAAGTCCCCAAGGACCGAGTTACTTGTGTCACTAAGCCAAGCGCTTATTGCGTGCTAACCACACGAGGGGGATATGGAACCTCTCTTGACTCAGTACTTTGGGAGGTGTTAATTATGAGCTGGTCGGTGGGTGTGTTCTTGTGTGTGTGTTTTGGAGGGGAGCATTAGCAAACCGGTTAGGCTGTCTAATGTGTCTTTCTCCCGTGGGTTGCGGCTCTTAATTAGCATCGTCCATTGGAAAGCGTCTTGTTAGACTTAGCCATGCCTGCATACCAAAGGAAGTGTGCTAACCGTGGCTGGTGGAAAGGCGGTCTATCGTGTGGGTACATTGGTACACCTGCAGGTTAAAACTATTCGAATAGCCTCGTCCTAGGTTATGGACATGCTTGGTAAGGTCGTGCAAGAACTAGACTACAACCTTTTAAAAACTTAAACTTGACATGGGTGGTATGAAGGGGTACTTCATGCTATTGTTGTGGTGACTATGGGTTAGTCACTTCTAGGTTGGTGTTGTCATCTATCTATTGTTATATTTGTCTCTCTCTTATTTGAACAATAAAAGATAATTGCAAACTTGCTTTGAATCTATTACCCTATTGCAAATGAAAACTTGCTTTATCTTTGAAAATAAGTCGAGCCTCATCCACTTAAATAAAGCTTGCATGTAGTTAATTATAGTTCTGTTATCTCACACGTCAGTCTTGCAGTACAAAAACAAGTTTTGTACTCATCCGCTTTGCTTAATATTAATTGTTGCGAGAGGAAGAAGGTGAGCCCCAAGGGCCTCACTTTTGTGAGTTGTGTTGCGCGCTGTCAGGGCGATTAGCTTGGCGGTCGGTTGGTTGCCTTGTGGGTAAAGGCACACCGATTGGCTTTTGTTTATCGCCATCTTATGGCCATTTTGCTTCATTGTGTATTTACTTAATTGTATGACTTTTGGCGTCGGCCTCTCTTTTGTAATAACTCTTTTATATTATCTATGTCTTTGATTGTTGCTTTTGCTTGGCTCTATGTGTATGAATGGAATTGATGCATGATTTTGTAGCAGGGTGTGTATCTGCAGTGCAGGAAGTATACATATCTCGAGGCTTAGTTTATTTGATTTGTCTTGATAGGACCAAGTGGATGGTTAAGCAGATGCCCGGTAGAATAAACCGGGGTCCTCACATACCGTGCTGTGTCATCTTCCTTTTATAAGATTCTACAAGCTCCCGATGGGACTCTTCTATGAGCATAGCCTTGTTCACTAGACGCTGGAAGTCTACATAGTCGTTGCCAATGACTTGAACCTTCAAGCTAGGAATGAGTCATCGCTTGAAACGCTTCTGACGTGCATCATCTGTAGCCACATCCTCTTGAGCATATCGCGAGAGTGGAGTGAACTTATTGAGGTACTCATTCACCGACATGCTTCCTTGTTCCAGCTCACGAAACTCATTCCTCTTCATTTTCACCTTCCCATTAGGAATTTGGGAGTAGTGGAAGGCTTCTGAAAACTCGTCCCAACTGATGTTCTGGTGGTTTTCATGGGCGGCGCAGTAGTTCTCCCACCATTCTGCGGTGGTGCCTTCCAGTTGGTGTGCAGCATACAGAACTTTTTCACAGTCGTCACACCTGGTGATGGCGGGCTTCTTCTTAGTTGAACATAGCCAGTCATCTACGTCCAATGGCTCGGAGGAGCTAGAGAATGTAGGTGGGTAGGTCCACATGAATTCTGCCAGCCCTGACTGAGGGAAAGCTGCTGGTGGTAGTGGCATAGCTCCTGCTTGGTTGTTCTAGTTCACCAAGGCAAGTAGAGCGGCGTGATGCAGTTACGTTGAGCCATCATCGGTTCATAATCGCATCATTGCACTCATCAAGCGTATGCAGGCTGCCATGGGCGGCCCAAACCTTGATCTGCTGCTGCTGACGGAGGAGGTAGTGGTGGTGGTGTAAAGGGATCCACTAGTTCATCTTGACTTGCCGAGTTGGGGGTCGAAACCAAGAGGGAGGTTGCGACCAAGGGGGATGGTCGTGACCGAGAGGGTGGTCGTGACCAAGAGGGTGGTCGTGACCATGGGGGGAGGTCCTGAGGAGGAGGTTCTAAGGAGGAGGTAACAGAGACACAGAACTTTAAAAACCAAGAACTCCAGCAAACTCAAAACAAACCAAAATTTTGAATTAGTTGAAGTTTGATTTCATCATTTAAATCATTTTATTTTCCCAAAATCTCAAGTTAAGCTTTAAGACTTCAACAAAAATCAAATGGTTATTTTTATTTTGATTTTTTTTAAAAAGCTCAGAAAAACTAGGATGTTACAGTTGATATACAAAGCTATCCTGAATAGATATGCTGAGGAACAACTAGAACCTTCACCAACTAATGAAGAATGGGAAAACGATGAGGCAATCATAGCTTTTCTTGGAGCTTTCGAAGAGGTAACAAAAGCATTTTCAGTAGACAGGAGACCTACATCACACCTATATTTGAAGATGGTCTTATGTATTCATCATGCTTTGAGAGACAGGGATTGGTAGACTAAGGATGTGTTAGAGGTATTGGCCGGTGCAATGCAATCAAAGTTTGATAAGTATTGGGATGGTAAATACAACATTGCTCATGTTATTGCCACCATCTTAAATCCAACCAAAAAGATAGATTATTTAGAGTTGTTTTCCAGAAGGTATGTGACAACGAGGGTGACATTTATAAAAATGTCAAATCGACTAAAGATTGGATGAAAAGATACTTTGAAAATATAAACAGCTTGTTAGGAGAAATGGTGAAGACTCGATGTCTCAGACTAGCGAAACCAAGAGTAGTGTGGGTTCACCGGTTCTCGGGGGAAAAAAGTTGAAGAAGAATTTGTTCAATATATGTCCCAAAGCACGGTGACATGGGTGCATTCGGCTGCGTGGAATGTGCTTTAATCCGTTTATGCATGGCTTACTTTGTTGTTTCTAGTCTGTACAAGGAGGACTTGTAGACTTCAAGTTTCAGCTCCTGCACCCTTGGTTTCAGGATACATGTTTCCATATACTTATATTAATGTAACATGGAATGTTGTTCAGTTGTCGGACATGGGAGTAACACCTCCAAATCCTCTGTGTATTTCTGAACTAGTCCCATGATCAGTAGCTAATTCACATAGTAAACAGAGTTTACTACAAGAAAGGCTTACAAGCCAACAATAAATAACACAGTGGAAGACGAAAAAGACGTAGTAGAGTCCAGCTTATCTGCCACAGGCAATCGACTGGGGTTGTGGCCTAGTAGTCGCAATCCACATCGATAGCGAAGTCCTTCTCCTCTGAAATTTATTTGCATTAAGCAAGAGTGAGCACAACTTCCGTGCTCGCAAGTTACACCCGATAACAGAGTTAATGCATGCATGGATATTATCAAAGGAAGGCTTATAGGGTTATTTGTGCAACAACAATATTTAACATTTCCAATATAATACTAAGTTCAAAAGCTCAAGTTTTACAATAACTAAAATCAAATTTTATTTTTAATCATCAATTCTTGAGTGTAGGATAAACCTCCATACACAAAATGGTGAAGGACTGACCCCCCCTTACACTAGGCGTTCTACCCAAATTTCCCATATAGAATAAACATCCATGAAATCATTTTTGTCAAAACATTTTCAAAACAAAACATAGTCTAATCCGCGAAAAGCTTTGCTCAGCATGTGCATGACCGTGGACACGACTATTCGAATAGATTTACACTCTGCAGAGGTTGTACAACTTTACCCACATGACACGACTTCTCTAGTTTGTTTGGCATCCATCGATACTACTGCTCACTACCTTAGGTAAGCGGTCTAGAGCACGTGATAAGACCTTTACAATACGTCATTCCAAAGTAGTTATGCCCACTAAGGTTTTGCTACCGTAGGCTTCGCACCAAACAATAATCCCCTCTTGCGCCATGTGAGAATTAACAATAAGTCTTTACGACACCCACACAACCGGATGACACAACCACATTGAAACATATTGCAAATTAGTTAGCTAGGTCTGTCCCATACCAAACTTGTGGTAGTACGGAAGGACTTTACAATCCGTAGCTCGCAGATCGGTCCTTAATTGACTGGGTGACTTCCAAAACAATCCCTGGGCCTCAACCATTCACTGTATTGAGCCTGTGCATAAACTTGCACCCACCAACTATTCATTTTGCCCAAGTCCAAACCAGTTTTTGATTTTATTTTATTTTCTAAAAATCATTTACAAACTTCCATGCCACACTAATGCTATGGATACAATTTAAACAATATTTGATTTTTGGCTGAAAATTCCCAAATCAAATATTTTTGGTCTAAGCATTGACTAACCATAATTTTTCCAAAGTGTTCTAGTTCATACTATTGCATAAACTAGATTTTCATCTATGGTGTCAAGGTATGTCTAAGTCAATGTCAAGATTGGCAGTACAAAGGATTTAGGCATAACTATAAATTTAAAACAGGAGTTTAAATTACATTGAGTAGAAATAAGCATGCAATAATAATTTAAAATAGAATTTAAATAATTTTAAATAATAGGATCAACATGGTCAAAGGTATAACTTGCCTTGCTTGATTAGTTGTTCTCAAACAGTGTCAAAATCTGACTCTCCGAAGTCATCGAAATCTATACACGAAAATAAGCCAAATTCAAATAAAATTCAAATAAACTCCAAATTAAATAATTTTGGTTTAGATAGCTAAATCTTGAATTTAGACAAATTTAGAAATTTGAATGGGCTAAATCGGAGTTCGAATGCAAAAGATATAGGCTTTGGAAGTTTGAAACCCTAAGAAATACCCTAAAAAGGAATTATTGGATTTTATAGACTTATTTTTCTAAAGGAAAAAGGGATCACGATGCAATGCTGATATTAGCTCTAGGATTTCTGAATTAAAGAAATCCGGATAAAATAAATATGTACTAACATGTGGGGCCCACGAGTTAGTGACTCGGCTTACCGTGGACTAAGTCCACCCGGCTTTTGGATCTAGCTCAGGGTGTGAGGTGGCATATGCGTGCACAAGTGGTGTTGATTGGGCTCCACGTAGGCTATCATGCACACACAGGAGCCGAGCTGGACGTGACATGGATGCGACGTGGATGACCACGTAGGTTCGAGGGCAACACCAGCTCGGGATCCGATGGTCTTCAGCGTTTGACGGCAGCTCGTCGGCAATGGGTGGTACCGACGGGTAGGGAATGTTATTGCGAACTCACCGGTGTGCTCACGAGCGGCTGAGGTGGGTGGTGATGGCCGACGGTGAGCTTCAAGCAGAGATGGGTTACGGTTGTTGTCGGGAAGGGGCCCGGGGAATGCTTCGGCGACGCAGGTGGGTGCTTCGGTGTGAGGACCCCAGTTTATTTGGCTTGTAATGCTTAACCAACCACCTGGCCCTAGCATCAAAAATCAAATAAACCAAGCCTCGAGATATGTATACTTTCCAGAACTGCAGTATACACACCTCTTCACAAAATTATGCATCAACTCCATTCAAGACATAGAATCCAAACATCACGATACCAAGCGATAGACAACAAAGTAGAGTTATTACAACAGAGGGCGGCCAGGCCAAATGATAAGCAGATAACACGATGCAGTGGAAGCAAAAGTGCCATAAGATGGCTATAAACAAAAGCCAATCGGTGTGCCTTAGCCCACAAGGCAACCAACCGGACCGCCAAGCTAGTCGTCCCAAAACCGCACATCTCACAGTAAGGCCCTTGGGGCTCACGCCTCCTCTGCAACAAAAATATTAAGCAAAGCAAATGGGTACAAAATTGTACTCGCAAGACTGACGTGTGGACTAGCAGACCTATACATAACTACATGCAGGCTTATTTGAGTGGAGGCTGTATGGCTCATTTTAGCACAAAGCAATCTTTATTTGCAATAATGTAATACATTTAAAAGCAAGTTGGCAATTCATTTTTATTGTTGAAATAACAACGACAGAAATAACAGTAAGTAGAAGACAACACCCTGAAAGTGACTAACCCATTAGTCACCACGACCATAGTATGAATTACCCATTCATACCACCCATGTCAAGTTTTAATTAAAAGGTTGTAGTCTAGTTCTCACGGGGCGTATCCGAGCGTGTCCATAACCTAGGACGAGGCTATTCGAATAGATCAAAACCCTGCAGGGGTGTACCAATGTACCCACACTTCAGACCGCCTTTTTGCCACAAAAGCACACTTCCGAAGGTATGCCGACACAGCTAAGTCCTACGAGATATTTCCAATATTGTATATTAACTACGAGCCACTCGTATGGATAGAAATCCATACGTTTACATGGTAAAGCCGAAAAGACAACTACCCACAAAGGGTAAAGCCTTTCGGACAACTACCATGCTCCCAACACCATCCCTCCTGCGACCCCCTGCGACTCGGAGCCAATACACGCCAAAGTACTAAGTCAAGAGAGGTCCCATACCCTCTAGTGTGGTTAGCACGCAAAATGCTCAGTACGGTGGCGCAAGTAACTCGGTCCTTGTTGACTCGGGCACCATTCCAGTCACACCCAAAAGCACACCAACATACCGTTGTGCCCAAGTCTAAATCATTTTATTTTCAGTTTTTAGTTTTCACAATTAAACATAGCATAAATACTGAAACACAAAGTTATAATAATTTGTGCGATCAAGGTTACCGACTAAGTCGATAACCACCCATTTCTACCGATAACTAAGCATGTCTAAGCAGTTGAATTCGTATCTACTAAGTGATAAGAGATCATCCAACGATCTCCAATCACAGCAAATAACCTAGGCTCAGGTAGTAGAGGAATATCATTTACCTACAGATTATGCAACTAAAGGACCCACTAACAAAATAGCAATGCATACATACAAGTTGCAAATAAAATATTAGTTTGAATATAAAGGGATTAACATGATCAAACTGCTTGCACAGTTCTTCTTTGCTCAATATGTTCTTTGAGGCTCACTCTCGATAATACCAGAATCGTCGCAATCTATCGATCGAGCAAAAAGAACGAATAAGAACAAATAACACCGACAATAACCAAAATTCAATTTAATCCAATGAGCACAAATTTCACACATCAACTAGAGAATGATTTTACAAAATTTTAGAAACAGAGAAGATTTTATTTGGAGTTAAAGAGAATTTTCTAGGGATTTTCCAAGTTAGAAATACATAAAAACATCATTTAATTATTTATCAAAATTTTATGAATAGAGACATATTTAAAACCTATTCTGATAAAAATTTCACTAAAAATGAAAATTAACAAAATTGGTTTCATTCGATTTGGATCAAAATTGAATTAGTTATGAATTTTCTAAGTTTAATTGAATTAACAGGGCAAAACAAATTAAATTCGGAAATTCTAAAACATGAAACCTTTTCATCGGCACTCACCGACCCACGATCCTCGGCCGGTGGGGCGCGAAGCGCTAACGAGTCAAACTTGACCCCGCCGGCACCAACGGCGACGTCGAAGACGTATTAATAGAATACGCTTTCATACTAACAAGACGTACTGAACCTAATCAATGCTGATAAATACGCTTGCTATTAACAGAAAACGTATTTCACTACTCTATGCAAAGCCTTAACCGGCCGAGAGGGCCCACATGTCAAAGGCTCAGGGAGTTATAAGCGGGGAGATTTATTTTCCTAAACGATTTTTATCCCAGCGGGGGCCACCAGTCATAGAGACATTAAAAGAGTTGGTTAGCACAAATGACGGTGCTTAGCGCTAAAGACACCGGCGGCTTACCAGCGTTCACGAGGACGACGGCGCGGCCGTGCAGCTGATCTAGCGAACTAGCGAGCCTCAGGGCGCGTGGGTTATACCTTCAGGTTCACTAAGACCTCGCGAACTCGATGACGGCGACACAGGCCCTCAGGGATGCCGGCGGCGAGCTGACGGCAAACGGAGGCGGAGAATATGCTACGGCTTTTGCGGAGAAGATGCTACGGGCTTCGAGAAGACTCCGGAAGGTGCGCCTTGGGATTGCCTCGGCTCCAGGAGCAATACGCCCAAGACAACGTCGCCGAAGGAGGTCCGATGCGGCCGGAATCGACGCGGCGGCGAATCACCGCAATCGGAGAAGAAACGGCCGCACACCCTCAACGATGCACCAAAAGCGAAAATGAACCCACCATTAGTCTCAAAGGAGTAATGCGATCACCAGGGACCAGGTGCTGAGGTTAGAGACTCACGAGCATAACGGCTATGGGGCGAGACTGCGGAGGCGCGGCGGCGATGTTGCTCCCAACGACTCCGTGGATGAAACGAGCTCAGACCGGGAAAAATGGATGCGGCGTGGTGAGAGGAACACAGCGGCGGAGTTGCCGGCTCGGGGGCGGCACTAACGCGGCGGCGTTACCTTCGGCTTCAACTCCTGCCGAAACAAGGAATCGGGCGGAGAAAGCACGAGAATGGGAGCGAGGAGAAATGGGTGAGCTCAGTGGGTAGATGGACTCCCGGCGATCCTCCGAATGCGGACACGCGTCCACGAAGTGGTAGCGACGAGCTGCGTGGCACGCATGCGCGAACGCCAGCGAGCTTCGGTAGGCAGCGGAGACGGCGAGGACGAACCTGACAAGAGGGGCCCACTCATTAGCAACGGCGACGAAGCGGCGCGAGCCGAAACCAGGTGTGGCGCGATCAGTTGGTTTGACTCGATCAAGACGATATCGACCGCTGGATCTAAAATGGACGGTCGAGATTCGATGGCATATTAGGACAGTCCGATTAGATCAGGCGCACGTGGGTCGTGCGATCTGCATCGGACGGTCGCGAACGATTGGACTCGGGTGGTGCGGCTAGACTGTGCAGTGGAGCCAAGAGACACAGTCGGACTCGAGTCCGAGTTTGAGTCCGAGCCTGATGAATAGTTATTTCAGATTCTGATTTTTAAAAGGCTGAGAGGATTGGGGAATTTTTAGAGGTAGCTCCGAAGCTCCAAAAATTCCGAAATTGTTATTGTAACTCCTATGGACAGAGAACAACCTGGCACAATTTTTCTAGAAATTTTTATGCACTGCATTGCTCCCAAGAAAATTCACAAGCCGCTGCCCTAGGGATTTGACCAGAATTCAAACTGTTTTGACTTGCTCTTTTGAAATAGCAAACAAAATCTAAAAATTGTGAGATTTTGCAGAGAGGTTACTAGGAAGGTCAAGAAGATAGGAAAAATACTTCCAGAGGATGATCATCAAATTAGAGTTGGAAATTTCATTGACAACAACTTCTATAAAAAGAAACATGGCTCTAAGAAAATAGAAATTGCTAAGGGAGAATTCTAGAAAATTTCCAAATGACTTCATGAGGCACCAAAAGTTTTAATTTATCCTCATAATATTACATTTGAACCATAAACCATTCTTTGGGATGTTACATTCGGGTAGCCCAAGCGACAGCAGACTCGGCGGTGTGCTCAACGACGGCGAGGTGGCGAAGGCAGCGACGTAATTCAAGATTTAGCCGGTGGCGGCCAAAACCCTAGAACTCTATTGGCGGCGGCGTTGGAGCTTTGGAGGTGGAGAGGGTTGGGGGTTTGTAGTGCGGGTGTTCATGCGATCCCAGGTGTTCCTTTTATGGGGGCCGAGGGGCATCCTGGGAGGAGATCGAGTGTGCAAAGATCACGGTGGTGGTTGTGGCTCCGACGCAACGGGCGCAAGAAAGGGGGAGGGATAAGAGAGGAACGGGGTGGCGGGATAAGGGGAGAACGATGCGCATGCTGGTGCGGAGAAAGGGGAAAGAAGGCGCAGCCGTTGAAGAGCTTCGAGAAGTAGCCATGGCAGTTGCTGCTCGAGTGCAAGGTAGACGATGCAGTGGAGACGAAGGCGGTGGGGCCCACCTGGCAGAGGGACGGAGGAGGCACGTGGGAGTGGCTGCGCGAAAAGCAAAAGGCCGAGTTGGGTTGGGCCGTTCGATTTTCATCGGACGGTCCAAATAGATTTGGTCGTTCGGACTGTCTAGAGGTGTCATCAAGACCGGGGTGCTCATTTTACATCGGACGGTCCACGTCCATGGGAATGTTCGGACATCCGAACGGTTAACTCCATCGGTCTGTTCGATCTTTATCCAATAGCTGAAAATGGTTGAAGATGGAAACGCGCGGGCGAGCGTGTGGTTTGGGCCGAGCGGGCCGTGCGCCAGAGGAAAGTGGATCAGGCTGAGCCAGATTCGGCCCAAGGACTGTTAAATTGATTTGGTAATTATAATAATCCAGTTAAATAAAAAAGGCTTTAGAAAATAGCAAATAAAATCCAAAAATTATGAGGAAATTCACAGATATTCCCTGAGACATTTTGGACTTAAATAAAATATTTCCAACTTATAATTGGCAATAGTTTTTTGCAGATAATTTATTTTGGCTTTCAAATAAATAAGAAAAAACTATAATTTAAATAAATTTTCCTTTTCAACTTTAAATCCAATAAAAACCCATAAAACCCAGTAAATTTTATTTTTGCCTTTTATAATGTAAGATATTCAAGAAAAGCAATTAAACTCTTTCAAATTTTAGGAAGTCCAATAAAATAATAACTTTATTAATTTTTATTTTCGGTAACATAACTTGGGATGTTACATCAGTTCATGTAACTTTATACATGTAGCATGTTCAAAAACTGCACTAAAGGCTGCGGCAGAATGGACCAGTGTCAGTTGAACCGTGTGTTTGCAACTTGAAGGGATCAGTCCACATTTATGTAAAATAAAAAAATAAAGCAAATTAGTGTAACGTCTCAAAATACAAAAAACTATATAAGTAATTTTAAAATCATAATTTCCGCATTTTCAAAAATTCTCTTGCATTAAAGAAGAGGCTTTTCTTTTTTTCCTACTACCGAAACTTAGTTTCTAAAAATAAATGAAACTTGGTTAGAACCTTAAAATAATTTATTAGAGTTATAAATAACATCACGTTCCTCTCCAAATATTTTAATAGTTTTTAAAGTTATTTTCTAATTTAAAAAATGTAAAACTTGGTTTCTAGAGTTAAAAGAATTCAGAAAGTAATTAAAATTTGGAACCCTTCCTTCAGACCAATTTCTATATCATGGCCAAGCCCACCACTTGTTTCGGCACAGATTTTGTCTTTGGTGGATTTAAAAAAAAAACACTTTTGTTGCATTTTGTGAAATTACAAAAATTTGGGTGCATTTCAAAAGTCAAAACCAAATCCTAGCCTTAAAAAAGAATTAATAAAAATCTACAAGAAAAATTAAGTACAAAAATTTGTCTGAATTTGAATTACCTATTCAAATTAATCTCAAAACAATTAAACAAAAACCAAATTCTTTTCCTTCCCTCTCTCCTCTCTCTGGCCGATTTGGCGGCCTCCGCCCACTCCCTTCCTCCCACTCATAGTGGCCCTGAGGCCCACCTGCCAGCCGTCCCCGTTCACTATCTTCTCCAGCTCGCCCTACTCTCTCTCTTCTCTACTTGCCATCAAAGCCTGCACTCGAGTGTTTCTCTGTCTCAATAGTCCTCAAGCGCAACGCACCGCTGCGACCTTGTCATATCGCTTCGCCAATCACTGGTCCTTAAAATCTGCGAAATCGCGAGAGCTCGCCTGCAGCTGCAACATTGCCCTTGCCATCTCACCTCTTCCCGCGGCTATAAATCCCCTTGGGCGTGTAATCGTGGCCACCTCACCCTCGACAAGCATTTTCCCTCACTCACTCCCTCGCGCACTCAATTGTCACGAAGATGCAAAGAACCAAGTGCCCAATCCGCCTTAGTCATCATCGTCGCTACCCATTCCTCGCCCCATGGTGAGCTTCAAGCTTCTTGGTCAAGCCCATTGGCCACACATTTCCATGTTCTCTCTGATGCTCCCTTCCTCTTTCCAGGTTGAGCACTGGAGTACCGGAACCTCTTCATCCTTGCTGTTGACATAGTACCGCTGGTACAGGGTGCCCGATCTTCACGACTTAGGATATGATATATTCGAGTAACCCACTGAATTTGATGAAGCCAATCGATGCCAATGCAACGAACTACGATGAACAAACTCGCTGAACAACACGCTTGAATGCTTACACTTGGCCACAAACAAGTGGAGATGGTCTCCTTGCAATCTACCCAAGAGAAAGCAAGAAAATCAGAAAAGGAATTGCATAATTCCAAGAGGACAATAATCAGCTAGCACAAACCCTAGAACATGTAAGATGCATGTAACAGCCCCAATGTTAGGAACAGTAATTAAATGTTTTCTAAACAGTAATGATGTACTGTTCATAGCATCACTGTTCATTTTTACAGATTGGGCATTATGTTACAAATTAAAACCTTCTTTTCCTAGCCAAAATCCAAAGTCTTTTTAAAGTTTCAAAGAAAAAACAAGTTAATGCTTGTATTTTGATTGGGAAGTAATTTTATCAAAGCCTAGATAAATTATTTGGCCCAAGAATAATTTTTGTGGATTTTTAGAAATTATTTTGTCTTGGAGAAAAATATTTGGCTTTAAATAAACCTATTCGGCTAAGGTAGTTATTTATATATTTTTATAAAGTGAAACTGTGATTTTAGAAATTTATTTGGGAATTATATCATCCCAGTAGCCTCCTGGCAAAATTTCATGATTTTACAAATTTAATTACTATTTTTAAAGCCAGTTAAACTTTTAAATATTGGAGCAGTGCAGTCAACTATTAGGTCTAAACCCGACCTTTTGCAATTTGTAGCGACCGAGTCTAAGTGCTTTAGGTCTAAAGCGTGCAGCGGGCGCACCCAACACGTTCGAACGCGTGCCCAAACCTCCGACAAGCGTGAGCCGTCGATTTCTTAATGGATGGCGTGATTCGCTAAGCGCGTGGACTCTCCACGCGCAAAGCACTTTCCACCGTTGGATCTTCATCCAACGACCCTCCCATCTTAACTCAAAACTCTAACGCGCCTCCAATCCTCCGCCGTTGGATCTTAATGAACGTGCGATTCATTGTGCGTTGGTCACCGAACATCACATTGGATCGAGCCATTGATCTAATCTGGGCGGTCTAGGTGATTGTGCCGTTCGGGTCACCGACCTCAACCCAATCTCCACCGTCGATCTTAAATCCAACCGCGCGCTCTTTTCGTTTTTGAACTCAAGCGCGCATTTATTCTGGCCGTTGGATCTCCATCCTACGGTGCCCTTCTTGACGGCGTGCGTTTAGGGCGGATCTTCATAGGACCGCTGGATTCTAATCCAACGCTCCTCTTTGAATGTAATCTTGGGTTACCGGAGGCTCCATTAAATCTCCACCGTTCGTTTGAGATCGCACGACCCATATTGTCGATATCGTTTAAATTCTTTTAACCCCTCTATTCATCGTAGCGCCTATTTCTAATCGGACGGTCGATGTTCTTCGCGTGTTAGAGTCGCGCGGATTGCGGTGACATTGGGACCCACATGTCGGATGTTGCCTCTCTTTCTCTTTGCCTCGTGCGTCGCGCCATTTACGTAAGCGATGGAGAGGATTTATACGTAATATCCGACTTTCATTTGTGATGCAATACAAATTGAGAGAGAATTAGTGTAATTCTCCGATAGTGCTAGAAATAATTTTCGGGAGAGAATAATTAATCGGTAGAAGGTTTCTTTTGGAAAAACGTTTAATCAAGAGAATAGAGGGGGTTTTCTGTGTTTTTTCGGCAACCTGGGCCTGGGCCTTGGCCCATGAGGCCTGGCCGGCCATAGGGGGGAGGTGCCACCCTCCCCCAAAACCCTAGCTGCCCCTCCCCCTCATCCTCCTCCTTTGGCCGCACCTCTCTTCCCCTCCTCCCTCCCTTGAGCCGCCACCCCCTCCTCTCCCCTCGGCAGCCACCTCCCCTCCTGTCCACTAAGATCCAGCACCTCCCCTCCATTGGTGGTGCCTCCTCGCTGCTGTCCAAGACGGCGGACGAAGGGAGAAGCAGCGGGTGTGCTCGGCAAACGTGAAAGGAAGGGATCGGGGAAGGAGGAGTTCTTCATGGGGTTTGATCAGCGACTTCCTGGTTGCTGCAAGGGTAACGAATGCCGATCCTCATCGTTTGATTAGTGTTAGATGTGATTTGGTTCATATTTGATTAGATCGTATTGCTGCGAGTAGAAAGTTATTTCTGTCCAGAATGTTGCGTGGTCTGTTTCGTGATCTTAGAGGCCAAATTTGAGTTGTCCATCTCCTAGAGTTATGTAGGTATTGTTCTTAGCTTTCGGTGGCCGCCAAGAACACTAAATTCTGATGTACGGATCAAAAGTTATGTTCGTTTTAGTTTCTGCTGTCCAGAATTCTGACGAGAATTAGCAGACTCTGTAATTGTTAATATTTGACCTAGTTAGAGGAAGATTCAGAAGTCTTTCCATAACGACTTTTGTACGTGATCTCAGTAGCTTTCAGGATTGATAAAGAACACCCTGTTTGGATGTGTAGAACAAAAGTTATGAATGTTTTCAGTTTACTGTCCAGAACCCTGACGAGAACGAATTGTCAAATTGCCTTTTAATATATGTTCAGGTTAATGGAAAATTCAAGGCTTTCACCCAACTAGGTTATTGTAGGCCTGGGTCTTAGCTTTTGATATTGATAAATAACTCTAAGTTTGGTTTAGCCAATTAGAAGTTATGGCATTCACCGTGCTGCTGTCCAGAATTGCGGTAGTTACGACAGAAGGTGTTCGTCGATCTTTTGGAGTTAGATACATATAGAATTCGGGATTTCCATCAACTAGGTTGTTGTAGATAATCTCTTTACCTTTCAGGAAAACCTGAGAACACCCCTTTTCGAGTTTTAGAGAAAAAGTTATGCTCCTTTTACTGCTGCTGTCCGATAAGGCTTACTGCTAGAGTGTGGATTAACTCAAGCAACGTGTACAATTAAGTGATGGGGTTGGCGTATGAGTTAGGGGCGATGCGAGTAGTGTCTTGATGTCTTGGTTCTTATTGAAGTAACTTATTGGTGTAGGGCGTGAGGCGCCGAGGTTAGCGGCATCATCGTTGTCTCCCAACATATCACAACGTTAAAGGCAAGTACACTGTGATTGTATGAATTGTGTATGTTTGATGCATGATGCTCGTACTGTGTTTTCGTTTGATACGTGAGAAGTTTCAATGATCATGTTCATGTTCCGTCCACGGAGTGGAGCTCCACGAGTGGAGTCTAATATATTCGGAGATGATGCTAGTCCTTAATCATAAGTATATCGACAATCATATGTTTTGTGGATCTTTGGATGCACATTGTTCGTGTTGTATTTTCATTTGATATGTGACAAGCTTGATGATACATTCTTTTCATATATGTGGATATGATGTTAGACATAATACATAAGGTCATTCATGCATCCATGTTCATGTTCCGTCCACGGGAGTGGAGCTCCACGGGAGTGGAGTCTAAAGTCCCATCAATTCGGTATGGGCATGTGAAGTCCCACCATTCCAATGTGGGCGATTTTGGACACCGTATGAAACGTTCTTCATACGATATTTTGGATCCCGTATTTGATAAATACGGGCTTAAGTGAACACCGCGGGTGTGTCACTAGCTATACCGGTATAAGCGAGTGCGATCCATTCAATTCGAGAAGATCCTTTCATTCCATTCGTTCATTAAGCATCGAGTGTTATGTTCATATTCTTTAACGTTGTGGTCATGTTTATCTTTCTTTGCATGTTTATTAATTCGTTGTACTTGCTGAGTCTCGGACTCACTCTTGCTTTGTTTGTTTATTTTAGGTGTTCGTTGAGGATGACTCTATTGGGAGGAGTAGACATGCACTATCCACTCATTCACTACATTTAGTTTCAATAATAAGATTTGATTCGCCATTCGTTTGTTTAGTGATGAACTATAATAAGCGAAGTTATATATAGTTGATTACCTCTCCTTAGTTACGGATGGTTAATTCTACCTGTGAAACCTAGTCATCGCTTTTGTTATGCTTATATGGTTGACCATTGTCAACATTCTCTAGTATTGAAGTTGTATGCTAGGTTCTTTAGGTAACAAGTTGGCTTCGAATAGCCGAGGTGTTCTGATTGGTATCGAGCGGGCTTTAGGTCCGTGGTGAATAACTTAGCAACTTAGGTAGCTGAACATGCTAAAAATTGTTAATGGTTGATTAACCTAAAACTTGACACACTGGTGCACAATAGGATGGGATGGTTCAAGCATTTCATTTCCGTTTTTGTTATGTTGCCTTGTTACTCTATGATACGATATGATCTTCTATACCTATGAATTTATTTTGTGATTGTTATGAGATGATATTCTGTATTCATAATTGATTATTGGCCATGGGTGACGTTGAGGTCGTGGTGGTGGCCCTTGGTTTTGTCAGGTTTCACCACCGTTCGTGGTAAAAGAATAAAGTAGTATCTACCCCGAATACCATAGTTGAGTGTTGAGGGTGAGTTTCTTTAGAAAATATTATTCTCTTCCTTGATCCTGAATGTGGTCAGTTCTGGTAATAGTTGCGGTTGATGAAGTTTTCTTGAGTTAGTGTTTTACATTTCTTCTGATGAGTTTTCATTGGACTTCCTTGGTTCTAAAAATTGACTACTTGTTCGTCGGACTGTTGGTCTAATGTTGTTTCTTGGGAACGTTGGTTATTGGCAAAAGTTATCTTTTCTTGGGAGTTCTGCCCTTCTTATTGGAAAATGTGATTCATTTATTCGTTTGGTATTCTGGATACTGAAAGTTGTATCTTGCAAGTTCTTTAACATGTGAAAGCTTTGGCTTTATGTATTTCTTTTGGATTATTTCGAGTGTTGAAGTTTAATACCTCCTTTTATGAAAGAATGTGTTAAAATTCTTAAGTGATGTCTTGTCATGCTTAAGTAAAAGGTGCTAATTAAATGAAATAATCGTTATGGTATGAGATATCAGATTGGGTTTTTAACTTTGTGCAAACAGTTATTCTTAACTCGTATCCATGGAAGTGAATTGATTAATTTGAAATGTCCTTGTATTTAATACATGATGAATGTTTAAATAAAGTGCATCAAAATATTCGAACTTATGATTTGTTAATAAGTGTGGAATGTTGGTGAACCGGTTTGATCTTTACGATCGAGTAATCTGCTAAATTTGTTAGCTGAATTGGAGTTTTGGTCCTTTTTTCGGTTATTCTAACCGCTATTGATGGATAAGTTAAGGATGCGTTTGAATGTTGCCTTGGTAAATATTAATCTTGAACCTGTCTTCTATTTGTATACTTGATGAACTTATTCAAATGCTTGATTCACCTAATTTTGCCATGCTAAACTGATGTTATATGTATTAAGAAATGAATGAAGGAAGATGTATCGACTTGTGAGACCTTGTCTTATGTATCCTATATTATTGAAGATTAAAGGATTTCGTTCTAATTTCTGGACTCAAGGTAGGATAGTGAGTTTATACTCATAACTATTTTTCTGATTGCAAACAGAGCTAAGACCATGAATGCTTTCATGATTAAAATAATCATCAATTATTTACTGTAATAGTTAGAGTATAATTAGTGTGTGCTAAATTGATGTTGAGAGTCAGTAAGAGTTAAATGAATGAAAATTAATAAGTGATTTATATTGGTGTGCTGTTGTGAGATTGTCATGCTCTAGTATGATCTTGTTAAAAGAGTTTTGTTTCAACATTGTGGCTTGAGCACTAGGTTTGTTTTACTAGAGCAAGTGGTTATTGTAATCCTATTGTGATGATGGAATTATTATGTCACGATTGTTGTGTTTCTTTTGGAAAATTTATTGATGGGATAATAAGGAATGTAGAATTTTGCTAAGAATGTAGGATTCTGATGTTAATAAAATGGTCAGAAATGTCAGAGTGATATTGAACCTTTTATAGAGAAAGAAATGTGGTCACCTTTGGTTGTGTCTCTTAAATGAAGATAATTCAAGTTTTGAATTCGTAATCTTTTGGAGTTCAAGAGTTTTGCGGTAGTTGAAATTTGTTGAGTAAAGCGACGTATTGTAGAGTTCTATTGGTTCTTAATTTATTCAAGTGATTTGATCTTAAAGACTCGTTTGTTTGAGTTGGCAAGTAAGGTTGTATTCAAAGAAAGTTGTTTCTTTCCTAAATGAAAGAGTGTAGTATAAGTATTTGAGGGTAGAATCAAATTTTGTAACTCGCAGTTTATTTGTTGTGTGCTTAACCTTGTTGTTTGGCCGCATAAGAGTTATTCCAGTTTCAGAAAGCAATGTTCTATTCTTATTGGTTGAGGTTTGAAATTCTCTTCTTGTGGGACTTATGCTTTTAGCTCTTGACTTTCCCTTATGTTTTGAGTTCTTTGCCTAAGTGACCATTTCCCTTGGTCCTGTGTTTACTTCGAGTGGTAAGTGTTTTTCTAGGTGGTAAAAAAAACATTGTTTTCATTTTCCTTTTCTTTTGAGGAAGGATCCACCGATTCGTTTCGCAAGGGTCTTTCAAAAAAAAATATTTATTATTTGTTGTTGTGAGATCCTGGATTGCAAGTTATTTGAAGAGCATTGGAGGATGAATTAATTTCGTGATATAATTCTTGGAGAGAATTTTATCTCATTAGAATGTTGTCTTTGGAGGCTAAACCGATTGTATTGTTGCAACTGGTAGAATCTATAGCGAGACGTGATCCAAGTTCTTTTGTTCATTTCAATGGAACATAGAATTATCAAAAGTATGGAGATCTTAATCAATGTATTAGTGTATTGCGATTGCGTACCTTGTAAGGTTGTGTATGAGAATTAAGATGGTGTAGTTTAATGAGAGTAGATTTGTGAAGAAATCTAACCGTTATAGCCATTGTTGGACTAGTAGCGAATGTTGAGTTATTGTCAGGAATGACTGGGACTTAGTGAGTATCTCTCAAAGAGTTAGAATTGTTCTAAAGACAGTTTGGTCGAGAGAATATTCCATGTTGACGTTAATAAGTGAGTATGTATGGATTTGTGGGAATTTTTAGTGATTTAATGTGAGGTTTTCCCTATCTTCTATATGAGAAGTTCATGGTAGGAGTCTTGGAGTTTAATTTTGGGCTTCGCATTCTTTTTGCTAGGACCTTGAGTCTCCCAATGATTATGTGTAGAGGAAGTAGAATAAGGGTGGATTCCGAACAATGGGATGATCATTGATAGAACCCTTTTGATGAAGTATATGAATGTGTGTGTCGAGAATTCCGAGTTGTTTATTCTGAAAAGATTGAGGTGATGTGGTTGTTTGAGAGGATTATTTTGAGTTGGCTAGAGTATGTTTAGTCGAATCAATAGAGTCTCTCCACAAAGGTGTGGATGATGTATTTCGGATTAAGCCCAACTTGAGGAGGTTAAATTAAGAGGATTGAGCTCGTGTGGTATGCGATGAGTTCGAATTCCAAGGTTTGAGAGAAATTTTATTCCTAAAAGAGAAACTGAGAAAAAGGACGTTTTCTCCGGTAGTGAAGCGTTTTCTTGATTCTCGTTTGAGTTGTGTGTTGTTGATTGATGTCTTCCACAAAATTGAGTTTTGCTTTATGTTGGTATGTGTGGTTCTGATCAGTTCAAAAAAAAATGATTGATTTGGTTATTCGAGTGATTTGTCGTTTGGCTTTTGTGGCGTTTAAATCGAGAACCCCCCTACTTGGAAAGTGGACAGTTTTTTTTTCGTGTTAAATCTTCGATTCTGGATTTGACTCTTTTAGTACCGAGTGGGCATTGGGTTGTTGCGACGGGAATCCTTACTTTCGGTTGACTCTGTTTGTAATAGAGTTGTTCAAAACAAATTCTGTTGTGTGTCTCTCGTTAAAGGAGGTGATCCTTGTTTCGGTGAAGAGTTCGCTTGGGAGGTGGAACAAGAGTTCCGTGTGCTATGCGCAAGTTGTGTGGATTGGTACAAATGGGTGGTTAACCCAAAATACTTTGGTTTGTTCTCGACAATTGCGGGGATCAAGAGGTTGGCATATCGCTAGGATCGCCGCGGGTCCTTACAATGCGCATTTTACGGATTGTTACGTGCCGAGTGGGCACTGGAAATCTGAGTTTTGATGTTTCATTAGATCGGTGGTCCAGCGAATAAGACATCACATCCGAGTCTTGTCCGGTATGTATGCTGGAGAGGTTGAAACGAGCGTTGAGGCATAAGATGTTGGTATCTGTCGAGGTGCCATTGGTCACGTCAGTGTAAGCGAGAAGCGACTTGGGGCGGAGTCTCGCTGGCGGCGGTATCGATTTTGTTCGCAACGGGTACGTGTTACCGTTGTTAAGTATCTCAGTCGCGGTTTTCCTTCGTGTGGATCGGCGTTTAGATTTGGGGTCGAATCCTGTTAAGGGGGGTAGAATGTAATATCCCGACTTTCATTTGAGAGTGCAATACAAATTGAGAGAGAATTAGTGTAATTCTCCGATAGTGCTAGAAATAATTTTCGGGAGAGAATAATTAATCGGTAGAAGGTTTCTTTTGGAAAAACGTTTAATCAAGAGAATAGAGGGGGTTTTCTGTGTTTTCCCGGCAACCTGGGCCTGGGCCTTGGCCCATGAGGCCTGGCCGGCCATAGGGGGGGAGGTGCCACCCTCCCCCAAAACCCTAGCCGCCCCTCCCCCTCATCCTCCTCCTTTGGCCGCACCTCTCTTCCCCTCCTCCCTCCCTTGAGCCGCCACCCCCTCCTCTCCCCTAGGCAGCCACCTCCCCTCCTGTCCACTAAGATCCAGCACCTCCCCTCCATTGGTGGTGCCTCCTCGCTGCTGTCCAAGACGGCGGACGAAGGGAGAAGCAGCGGGTGTGCTCGCCAAACGTGAAAGGAAGGGATCGGGGAAGGAGGAGTTCTTCATGGGGTTTGATCAGCGACTTCCTGGTTGCTGCAAGGGTAATGAATGTCGATCCTCATCGTTTGATTAGTGGTAGATGTGATTTGGTTCATATTTGATTAGATCGTATTGCTGCGAGTAGAAAGTTAATTCTGTCCAGAATGTTGCGTGGTCTGTTTCGTGATCTTAGAGGCCAAATTTGAGTTGTCCATCTCCTAGAGTTATGTAGGTATTGTTCTTAGCTTTCGGTGGCCGCCAAGAACACTAAATTCTGATGTACGGATCAAAAGTTATGTTCGTTTTAGTTTCTGCTGTCCAGAATTCTGACGAGAATTAGCAGACTCTGTAATTGTTAATATTTGACCTAGTTAGAGGAAGATTCAGAAGTCTTTCCATAACGACTTTTGTACGTGATCTCAGTAGCTTTCAGGATTGATAAAGAACACCCTGTTTGGATGTGTAGAACAAAAGTTATGAATGTTTTCAGTTTACTGTCCAGAACCCTGACGAGAACGAATTGTCAAATTGCCTTTTAATATATGTTCAGGTTAATGGAAAATTCAAGGCTTTCACCCAACTAGGTTATTGTAGGCCTGGGTCTTAGCTTTTGATATTGATAAAGAACTCTAAGTTTGGTTTAGCCAATTAGAAGTTATGGCATTCACTGTGCTGCTGTCCAGAATTGCCGGTAGTTCTGACAGAAGGTGTTCGTCAGTCTTTTGGAGTTAGATACATATAGAATTCGGGATTTCCATCAACTAGGTTGTTGTAGATAATCTCTTTACCTTTCAGGAAAACCTGAGAACACCCCTTTTCGAGTTTTAGATAAAAAGTTATGCTCCTTTTACTGCTGCTGTCCGATAAGGCTTACTGCTAGAGTGTGGATTAACTCAAGCAACGTGTACAATTAAGTGATGGGGTTGGCGTATCAGTTAGGGGCGATGCGAGTAGTGTCTTGGTTCTTATTGAAGTAACTTATTGCTGTAGGGCGTGAGGCGCCGAGGTTAGCGGCATCATCGTTGTCTCCCAACGTATCACAACGTTAAAGGCAAGTACACTGTGATTGTATGAATTGTGTATGTTTGATGCATGATGCTCGTACTGTGTTTTCGTTTGATACGTGAGAAGTTTCGATGATCATGTTCATGTTCCGTCCACGGGAGTGGAGCTCCACGAGAGTGGAGTCTAATATATTCGGAGATGATGCTAGTCCTTAATCATAAGTATATCGACAATCATATGTTTTGTGGATCTTTGGATGCCCGTTGTTCGTGTTGTATTTTCATTTGATATGTGATAAGCTTCGATGATACATTCTTTTCATATATGTGGATATGATGTTAGACATAATACATAAGGTCATTCATGCATCCATGTTCATGTTCCGTCCACGGGAGTGGAGCTCCACGGGAGTGGAGTCTAAAGTCCCATCAATTCCAGTATGGGCATGTGAAGTCCCACCATTCCAATGTGGGCGATTTTGGACACCGTATGAAACGTTCTTCATACAGTATTTTGGATCCCCGTATTTCGATAAATACGGGCTTAAGTGAACACCGACGGGTGTGTCACTAGCTATACCGGTATAAGCAGGAGTGCAGTCCATTCAATTCAGAAGATCCTTTCATTCCATTCGTTCATTAAGCATCGAGTGTTATGTTCATATTCTTTAACGTTGTGGTCATGTTTATCTTTGCTGCATGTTTATTAATTCGTTGTACTTGCTGAGTCTCGGACTCACTCTTGCTTTGTTTGTTTATTTTAGGTGTTCGTTGAGGATGACTCTATTGGGAGGGAGTAGACATGCACTATCCACTCATTCACTACATTTCAGTTTCAATAATAAGATTTGATTCTGCCATTCGTTTGTTTAGTGATGAACTGTAATAAACGAAGTAATATATGGTTGATTACCTCTCCTTAGTTACGGATGGTTAATTCTACCTGTGAAACCTAGTCATCGCTTTTGTTATGCTTATATGGTTCAGCCATTGTCAACATTCTCTAGTATTGAAGTCGTATGCTAGGTTCTTTAGGTAACAAGTTGGCTTCCGAATAGCCAGGGTGTTACATTATCCAAAGATTATGCAACTAATTTTTGGATGATTAGCCCTAAATGGACACCTCATCAACTCTAGACCCTTCTCCTTTGCCCTGTAGCTCAACCTCTATATATAACCCTAGCTTTTTGAGCTACTGCCATTGTTGACCACTGGAGCTTATCATCTTCCATTGCTGTTCAGTGGAGTTTCTTGCTCCTATCCTTTGCTTATCCATCCTAGATGCTTGTTTCACTTTGTGATATAAGCTTAACATCTTTTGTAGGTTAAACCCGAGCTTATTTCTCTATTGATCCAACTCGGTTTAGGGACCTTGATGCTTTCCTTGGTGCGGTGAGTTAAAAGCGTGAGTTTTGTTATCTTAAGCATCTTAGGACGTTAGCAACTCACATGAATCATTCACTTGAATGTCAATAGCTCCAACTTGCCTTAAACTGAAAAGTTAGTTTTATAACTTTTCGGTCTTTCATATCGTTCTCAAGAACTAGGGTTTCTCCTGTCAACTTGTCATCCTATTTAGGTCTCAATCGAACCCTAGCAACATAATAAGTTGTTCTTTTAATTCTTGTTATCATCCATTTATCTTGAGAGCAGAGATTTGCCTCTGTCTTCTTTTGTCGGTCTAACCGACAACATGAGTTTTCTTTTAGTTTCTGTAATCTGACCTATTAGGGTTAGGTTAGGTTTAGACTGGGGTATTATTTACCCTAACAATTATTCTAAGATTCCATTTAGAATCTTTTGAATATTCTATTTTTAGTTAACTCAAAGTGCACTATCTCATCCTGTTTTGAGTTCTTTTCAAAACCTGAAAACTGCAACCTTGGTTTAAACTCTAGTTTCTGTTATTTAAAAGTTGTATATGATAACATGGGTTATTATCACTATTAGGGTACTTATGACCTAAGCATGCTGTTAGACATGCATTTCTATATTGATCATACATCATTCTTTCAATCTGTACTTATTGTCAATTTTGAAATTTATTGGATTTTATTGCCTCTTATAGAATCTGGTTCTTCTGAGGCTTTTGACACTATTTCTGAACAACCTGAGCCTGCACAAGAAGTTTATTATTATCAAGGCAAGCATCCTCTTTGCACCATATTGATCCCAAATTTTATACAATAGTTTTTCCA
The DNA here is from genome assembly GCA_036346255.1 of Ampelocalamus luodianensis. NCBI lineage: Eukaryota > Viridiplantae > Streptophyta > Magnoliopsida > Poales > Poaceae > Ampelocalamus > Ampelocalamus luodianensis. The sequence continues at coordinate 68,873,215 of CM070620.1, read as the reverse complement.
AATCTAGTGACATCTGTTGCATGCTACTTTTCTGAAAATACAAATTGTGATCTGTTAGTAGTTAGTTATGACCTAACAGTGTGGATTACCTTAATTATAACCATACACTCAACCCTAGCGCAGTACTGTATACTATAAGGTTTATTTTTAGATTTGGCTTAGACATGCAGTCTAGAGAACTTTAGAGTTTGACAAGGATATCTTGTCAAACTTGGGAATCCCAAATGGATTTCTGTTATTTTGCACTCTTTGTCCAGTTTACTTATGTCAGAAATGAATTTTATATTTAAATTGATCTGGACAAGAGGAAGCTAGTGATGGTGCTTTTGTGCACGAGATTGGGTATTGTGGTGGGCTTGTCTGGACCAATTAAGGACTGAACTCTGACTATTCAATTCAAGTCCCCCACGAACTTCCACGCGCAGTGTATGTGCGCTGTTTGGTTAAGTAAAGGGTTAAGATTGTTGGGTTGGAGACAGGAGAGTAAGGATATGTGTATTGACCTTGTATGGCATAGATGCTTTGGTCTTTGGACTGCGTTTTATACCATGTGAGCTTGTATGTCAGTATCAGATGTTCTTAGAAGGGTGAGGGCGTATATGTGCTCCGTCGCATGTACGTACCTTAAAGATGCCGATTGCAATCTAATATGGGTAGTGAGCCCAGTTCGCATTTAATTGTTTGGGTCAGCATTCCTGACGCAACATGTGTGCCCCGGTGGAGCAGATGCTATTAGTCGTTGTTTAAGCGAGATCAGTTCACACATGGGTATCCAACTCAATAGTGTTAGCTTGTTGAAAAATACCAAATCTTAGTTTCCCCGGTCGACATACCAAAGGAAGTATGTCATCATTCGGAGGCGTCCGAAGGCAACGGGCTGACTAAGTCGTGTTGGTAAAGTTGTACACCCCTGCAGGGTATTAAACTGTTCGAATAGCCATGTCCACGGTCATGGACGATGACTTGAATTGATGTCACCTGTATAGAGATTTGATTTACAAATTTGGGTTCGGTTTCTGGTTTAGCATGAGGGAATTCATGCATTGTATTGTTTATCTTTATTCTTATTTACTTACTGTTTTAATTCAACTTTGATTTATGAAATTGCTTTATCAAAATTTGGTAATTGTAGGTTAAGATGTATTGCTTTACGCAAACTTTAACCATTATACCTTCCTGTTGCAACCTTATGCATGTATAAACTCTACTCCTTTGTATAGGCTCTAATAAACACTTCCTTTTAGTAGTTTGTATAAGTCTTGCTGAGTACCTTCCATACTCAAGGTGCTATATCCTATTGTTGCAGGTGAGGACGGTTATTTATATGAAGTGCCCGTTAGCGTCGATCAGGGTGACGCTAACGAGTAAAGCTACTTCTTTCCTCCACGCAATCGCCTGCGGGTGGATGGGGCCATTGGTGGATGTTGCCGTTTTATTTTGCTTCCGCTGTTAAAATTTTTGTAGTGACCAAGTCACATGATAATGTAGTACTAAACCGAAAGTTGTATACTTATGTTTAATTATTTAAATGTATGACTTGTATGTGTATGATACAATGTTGTTGAAGGATATATGTGCAATGGTCGTTGATCCTGGGAACCATTGTGAGACATATATCAGGAAGCTGAATATTGGATCATCACTTATTAAACTTATGCTTTTAGTATGATCCTTACCAAAGGAGCAAGATGTTCTTAAGTAAGAATTATGCTACAATATAATTTTAATTAATTACATTTCCAATATTCCAAGCGCCCACAGCGTTGGTATCAGAGCATACGTTGCCTGTAGGTTAGAAGTAGTCTGGCCGAAATAATTAGAGAGTCTTCTGAGAAAATTATTTTCAATCAGTAATATAATTTCGAAAGTTTAAGTATGACATCTTTTATTTCTTATCCTCCCTAATATCAATTCTTGCCCCAACTTTCTGTTGGTTTTTCCAAAGTGAATTATTTCCTTATCTTGTCTTTTTGTCTATAGATGAGCGGGTGGTACTTGGTCAAGGAGATCCGAGCTGAAGATGTTGATGAGTTTCCAGCTTTGCTGCGAGACATGATGTGGCGAGCCAATTTCACCTACCAGCCGGAGTACGCCATCTATCGACGCGATCGAGGCCCAGGGATGGAGGAGTACCGTGCCTTCATTAACGTCATCGCTAGGCATGTAGCCGGCAGTGTTCCCTACTGTGTCCAAGCACTTGCCACTTCTGAGGCTATGGTCATTCGGGAAGTCGCTAGTAGGATGATGAGCCTTCTTCGTCATGATTTGACGGAATTGTCTCAACCACCCTATGATCACTTCCCGAATCAAGGTCCTACTGCAGAAGTGAGCATGTTTGATGAGATACAGTTTGGAGAAGACCCTCAGGTGCGACAGTTGGCGAGGATGGTCCGCATCATGGACCAAATCCATCGCTGCCTGGTGAGGGAGTTGTGGGAAACTCGGCATCGTCTTAATGAGGCCGAGAGTACTGCTTGCTTGAGTCAACATGAACGCGTTCCTCGCAACGTGCTTTATGGTGACAACGAGACCTCTCATTCTTCTTTGCACCACCTCTTACCGACTTAGGAGTGGCGGGTGCGTGCCTGTTTATGGACAAGTGTGTCAAACCCGGATGACTGAAGGTTTCCCTCGCACTCTGCGGACTGCACCTCCTGGAGGTCATCAGCCACTGCTAGGTTCCCCGAGGCGGCTTATTAGTCCTTTAGATCCTATTGACACGGGTTCCCCTGGAGCTCATCTTTTAAATGAGTTTCCGGTGAACTTTAACAGGGATCTTTATGCTAGTATCTCGACGATGAATCCTCGTGGATAGGTGTCTTCTTGTCTAGTAGTTGCCCTTAAATAAAATGTATGTAATAGGGCAGTGGTATTTTGTAAAGACTATGTAAGTTCGACTTTTGGTTTGTAATATGACCCTTATGGCCGACTATTATGTGAGGCTGGGATCGAACCCTTTTTGCTGTTTATATAAGGTTTGTGTTTTGGTGTTAATTTGAATGCATGACATAACATGATGCATTATATGTACAGTGTTTGTTTCTTTCCTAATTTCAACCTTGTTTGTGTTTGCCGGGTATATCCTTGTTATGTTTGTTAACCATGGTGTGGTAACAGGATGACAGGACCTACTACTCGTGCGCAGACGCAACAAGGGAAGGGTCTTTCAACTTCAGTGCCCCATTCTCAGGGAGGGCAGACTGAACCTTCCAGTTCTCAGGGTCTTCAAGGTGGTCCCCAGGAAGAGGAGCTTCCTCCACCGCCTTCTATGGCCGATGTGCTCATGCAAATTGAGCGCAATCGAATGGACCAAACGCGCATCCTGCAGCAGATTGCGCGCAATACTTCTTCCCCTGCTGCACCGACCGTCAGAGTAGGAGGTCATCATGTGCAGGGCAGTCTTGCTGACTTCCAGCGGACTAACCCGCCGGTGTTCTCCAGTTCCCATGATCCAATGGAAGTCGAAGGCTTCGGACCATTGAGAAGAAGCGCACTGCTCAATGTTCCGAGAGGAGAAGGTCCTTTTGCCGCTTATCATTTGGATGGGGCGGCTAGCATATGGTGGGATAATCTCCTTGCCATTCAGCCTGCTGGACATGTCCCTACTTGGGATGAGTTCGTGGAGGCTTTTCGCGAAGCTCATATTCCTGAAGGAGTCATGATGATCAAGCAACAGAATTTTCGCTCTCAAGCAAGGGCGAAGTCCATGGCGAGTATCTTCATGAGTTCAACTTCCTTGCCAGATATGCCCCTGATGATGTTTCGACTGACCTTCGTCGTCGAAACCGGTTTTTGAATGGGCTGTCTGAGGAGTTCCAAATGGTTGTAGCTTTGCATGACTTCAGAAATTTCTCCCATCTGGTCAACAAAGCTATTGTGGCCGAAAGCAAGAGCAAGGCTTTGGAGGAGTCGCGCAAGCGCCAGAGGACTTCTCAGTTTGTTCCTAGTGGCAGTTCGCCAAGGCCTCGCATGTGGGTGCCTAGACCACCGCGAGCACCAGCTCCATGTTCACCAAGGCCGACATTGTTTGCCCCTCGTCCATCTTCTTCCACTAATCAACCAAGACCTAGTGGAAACCGGCCACCGACTGTTGTTACTGTCAGGCCGGGAGTTATATGTTATCATTGTGGGCGCCCAGGGCATTTCGCCAATCAGTGTTATGCCAAGGCACAAGGGATACCTCCTATTCACCCTTCTCCAGCTATTGTGCGTCCTGCACCACCTTCCCCGACCGTGGTCAAACCCGACCCCGTTCCAGTTCGAGGTCGCGTGAATCAGATTACTGCTGAGGAAGCAGCTGTCATTCCTGAAGTCGTCCTTGGTATGCTCCTGGTTAATTTCAGCACTGCCGCTGTTTTATTTGATTCTGGAGCATCTCATTCATTTGTTAGTAGGCAGTTTGCTACTCAACATCAGTTAGATGTGCATCATCTTCATCCACCCCATATCATCCACTCACTGGATCACCTTTATGGTGATCAAGTTCGCCATAATGTCAATATAAATATTGAAGGGGTAAACTTTTGGGCGGATTTGATTGTGATAGATTCTAAAGGGTTGGATGTTATTCTAGGAATGGATTGGTTATCCAAAAACCTTGGGCAAATTAATTGTGCTCAAAAGTCCATTTCTTTAACTAATGAAAGCGCACTCGATGCGTTTTCAATCCAGGACCGCGAGTTCTCATCTTTGTGCTCACCAAGTTGATACCACTCCTTCTTTGGAGTCAGTACCAGTTGTTTGTGAGTATGTTGATGTCTTTCCTGAAGACCTTCCCGGATTGCCACCAAATCGGGAAGTGGAGTTCGTAATTGATCTAGTTCCTGAAACTGCTCCTATATCCAGAAGTCCTTATCGAATGCCTGTCAACGAGTTGGTTGAATTAAAGAAGCAACTTGGAGAATTGCTTGACAAGGGATTCATTCGACCGAGTTCCTCACCTTGGGGATGCCCGGCTTTATTTGTCAAAAAGAAAGACAGTACTTTGCGGATGTGTGTGGATTACCGTCCGTTAAATGAGGTTACCATCAAAAACAAGTATCCTCTACCTCGAATTGATGATCTTTTTGATCAGTTAGTCGGAGCCCGAGTCTTTTCAAAAATTGATTTGCGATCTGGCTATCATCAAATCAAGGTTAGGGCTGAGGACATACCTAAAACAACTTTCTCTACTCGTTACGGTTTGTACGAGTATACTGTCATGTCCTTTGGTCTGACTAATGCTCCAGCTTATTTCATGAATCTTATGAATTCAGTGTTCATGGATTTCTTGGATAAGTTCGTTGTCGTGTTTATTGACGACATTCTTATTTATTCCAAATCCGAAAGGACCATGAACAACATTTGAGACTTGTCTTTGGAAACACTTAAGCATCGATTATATGCTAAGTTTAGCAAGTGTGCTTTCGGCTTAGCGTGTTTCATTTTTGGGGCATGTGTTATCCGAAGGAGGCATCGCTGTTGATTCCAGCAAAGTACAAGACGTACTAAATTGGAAGCAGCCCAAGAATATTTCCGATATTCGAAGTTTTCTTGGACTTGCGGGTTATTACCGTAGGTTCATTGAAAATTTCTCCAAAATTGCAAGACCTTTAACTCAGCTCTCGAAGAAGGAGAAGAAATTCGAATGGTCAGCTAAGTGTGAGGAGAGTTTTCGGCTTTTGAAAACTCTCTTGACTAAAGCTCCAGTTCTCACTCTTCCAGATATTCATAAGAGCTTCGATATTTATTGCGATGCATCTCGCCATGGACTTGGCTGTGTGCTTATGCAAGAAGGCCGAGTTGTGGCATATGCATCTCGGCAGTTGCGACCTCATGAAGTCAATTATCCTACTCATGATTTGGAATTGGCTGTCGTAGTCCATGCATTAAAGATTTGGCGACATTACCTTCTCGGTAATCGTTGTGAGATCTATACTGATCATAAAAGCCTTAAGTACATATTCACTCAAGCTGATTTGAATATGAGGCAGAGAAGATGGCTTGAATTGATCAAGGACTATGATATGGGTATTCATTATCACCGAGGCAAAGCCAATGTTGTGGCGGACGCTTTAAGCCGAAAGTCACAGTGCAACTGCATGTCCTCTCTACCTGCGGCCAAGGACTTGTGTGCTGATTTTCGGTGCCTAAGTCTCGAAATGGTGAGAGGAGGTTTTCTCGCTGCATTACAAGTGGAGCCTACACTAGAAACTCAGATTCTGGAGGCCCAGGAAACTGATGCTGAAGTAGCTGAGATCAGGGAGAATTTGAAGGCAGGCAAAGCCAACGAGTTTGCTGAAGATCATCGCGGTATAATTCGATATCGCGATCGCTTGGTGGTACCTGCAGATCCTCAAATAAGAGGGCTAATTCTTAGAGAGGCTCATAATTCCAAGTTTTCTTTACATCCTGGTAGTACCAAGATGTATCAGGATTTGAAGAAAACATTTTGATGGAGCCAAATGAAAAGGCAGATTGCTCAGTATGTTGCTGAATGTGATATTTGCCAAAGGGTTAAAGCTGAACATCTGAAGCCAGCCGGTACCCTTCAACCTCTGCCTATTCCCCAGTGGAAGTGGGAAGAGATAGGTATGGATTTTGTTACCGGTCTTCCAAAAACTCCGAATGGATCCGATGCCATTTGGGTAATCATTGACCGTTTAACGAAGGTTGCTCATTTCATTCCTGTCAAAACCACCTTCAGTGGCAAACAACTAGCAGAGCTTTATATTGCTAAGATTGTCTGTCTTCACGGAGTTCCAAAGGTCATTGTTTCTGACCATGGACCTCAGTTCACTTCTCATTTTTGGAATTGTCTTCATCAGTCTATGGGGACTGAACTCTCTTTCAGTACTGCTTATCATCCTCAAACTAGTGGTCAAACTGAGAGGGTGAATCAAGTAATGGAAGATCTTCTTCGAGCATATGTACTAGCCTATAGCAAAGACTGGGAGAAATCTTTGCCTTATGTGGAGTTTTCTTACAATAATAGCTACCAAGCAAGTATTCAAATGTCGCCTTTTGAAACCTTGTATGGGAAAGCTTGTAGGACTCCATTGAATTGGTCCGAGTCTGGTGAAAGATCATTCTATGGTCTAGACTTGGTGATGGAAGCAGAAGAGCAAGTTCGCCTGATTCGAGATTGTTTGAAAACTGCCCAGTCTCGTCAGAAGAGCTATGCTGACCATCGTCGTCGTGAATTAAACTTTAAGATAGATGATCATGTCTATCTTAAAGTGTCACCGATGAAGGGCACTCATCGTTTTCAGGTGAAAGGAAAGCTAGCACCTCGTTATATCGGACCTTTCCGAATTATTGCAAACGAGGAGTCGTGGCTTATCAATTGGAACTACCAATCCTCTCTGCGATGCATGATACTTTTCATGTGTCTCAATTGAAGAAATGCCTTCGTATTCCTATTGAGGCAACCGCTTATGAGCATCTTAATCTTCAACCTGACCTTTCCTATCAAGAGCGACCAGTGCGTATCCTCGACACAATGGAACGCAGAACAAGAAATCGTACTGTCAAGTTCTTGAAAATTCAGTGGGCTAATCATTCCGAGGATGAAGCCACTTGGGAGCGCTAAGATCTGATGCAGATTGAGCAACCCCACCTCTTTAATGTTTAGAGCTTGCCTTTGGGTCAAGAAAGGCAAGTTTAAACAAAGCTATGTAAAAGAAGATGTAATAATAACACTATGTTATTATGAAAAGCCTTTCTTTACTATCTTTAAAGGAAATCAAGACACCAAATGCTGGCTTTCCATTAAGATCACTTCAATCTCACTTTGTCCCAACTTCCATCTTTTTTGAAATCTCGGGGACGAGATTTTCTTAAGGGGGGTAGGTTTGTAACAGCCCCAATGTTAGGAACATTAATTAAATATTTTCTGAACAGTAATGATGTACTGTTCATAGCATCACTGTTCATTTTTACAGATTGGGCATTATGTTACAAATTAAAACCTTCTTTTCCTAGCCAAAATCCAAAGTCTTTTTAAAGTTTCAAAGAAAAAACAAGTTAATGCTTGTATTTTGACTGGGAAGTAATATTATCAAAGCCTAGATAAATTATCTGGCCCAAGAATAATTTTTGTGGATTTTTAGAAATTATTTTGTCTTGGAGAAAAATATTTGGCTTTAAATAAACCTATTCGGCTAAGGTAGTTATTTATATATTTTTATAAAGTGAAACTGTGATTTTAGAAATTTATTTGGGAATTATATCATCCCAAAGAGCCTCTGGTAAAATTTCATGATTTTACAAATTTAATTACTATTTTTAAAGCCCAGTTAAACTTTTAAATATTGGAATAGAGTCTGGTCAACTATTCCGGTCTAAACCCAGCCTTTTGCACTGTAGCGACCGAGTCTAAGTGCTTTAGGTCTAAACTGTGCAACCGGACCACACCCAACACGTTCGGGCACGTGCTCAAACCTCCAGCAAACGTGAGCCGTCGATTTCTTGATGGATGGCCGTGATTCGCTAAGCCGCGTGGACTCTCCACGTGCGCAAAGCACTTTCCACCGTTGGATCTTCATCCAACAGCCCTCCCATCTTAACTCAAAACTCTAACGCGCCTCCAATCCTCCGCCGTTGGATCTTAATGAACGTGCCAGATTCATTGTGCCGTTCGGGTCACCCGAACATCACATTGGATCTAAGCCATTGGATCTAATCTGGACGGTCTAGGGTGATTGTGCCGTTCGGGTCACCCGACCTCAACCCAATCTCCACCGTCGATCTTAAATCCAACCGCGCCGCTCTTTTCGTTTTTGAACTCAAGGGCGCGCATTTATTCCTGGCCGTTGGATCTCCATCCTACGGTGCCCTTCTTGACCGCGTGCGTTTAGGGCCCGATCTTCATAGGACCGCTGGATTCTAATCCAACGCTCCTCTTTGAATGTAATCTTCGGGTTACCCGGAGGCTCCATTAAATCTCCACCGCTCGTTTGAGATCGCACGGCCCATATTAATCGATATCGTTTAAATTCATTTAACCCCTCTATTCATCGTAGCGCCATTTCTAATCGGACGGTCGATGTTCTTCGCGTGTTAGAGTCGCGTAGGATCGCGGTGACATTGGGACCCACATGTCAGATGTTGCCTCTCTTTCTCTTTGCCTCTGTGCATCGCCGCCATTTCTGTAAACAGAGGAGAGGATTTATCCAAAGATTATGCAACTAATTTTTGGATGTTTAGCCTAAATGGACACCTCATCAACTCTAGACCCTTCTCCTTTGCTCAGTAGCTCAACCTCTATATATAACCCTAGCTTTTGAGTGCTGCCATTGTTGACCACTGGAGCTTATCATCTTCCATTCTTTGTCCGGTGGAGTTTCTTGCTCCTACCCTTTGCTTATCCATCCTAGATGCTTGTTTCACTTTGTGATATAAGCTTAACATCTTTTGTAGGTTAAACCCGAGCTTATTTCTCTATTGATCCAACTCGGTTTTAGGGACCTTCAGTGCTTTCCTTGGTCTGGTGAGTTAAATCTGTGAGTTTTGTTATCTTAAGCATCTTAGGGACCTTAGCAACTCACATGAATCATTCACTTGAATGTCAATAGCTCCAACTTGCCTTAAACTGAAAAGTTAGTTTTATAATTTTTCGATCTTTCATATCGTTCTCAAGAACTAGGGTTTCTCCTGTCAACTTGTCATCCTATTTAGGTCTCAATCGAACCCTAGCAGCATAATAAGTTGTTCTTTTAATTCTTGTTATCATCCATTTATCTTGAGAGCAGAGATCTACCTCTGTCTTCTTTTGTCGGTCTAACCGACAACATGAGTTTTCTTTTAGTTTCTATAATCTGACCTATTAGGGTTAGGTTAGGTTTAGCCTGGGGTATTATTTACCCTAACAATTATTCTAAGATTCCATTTAGAATCTTTTGAATATTCTATTTTCAGTTAACTCAAAGTCTGCTATCATCTGTTTCACTTCTTTTCAAAACACAAAAGCGCAACCTTGGTTTAAACTCTAGTTTCTGTTATTTAAAAGTTGTATATGATAACATGGGTTATTATCACTATTAGGGTAGTTATGACGTAAGCATGCTGTTAGACATGCATTTCTATATTGATCATACATCATTCTTTCAATCTGTACTTATTGTCAATTTTGAAATTTATTGGATTTTATTGTCTCTTATAGAATCTGGTTCTTCTGAGGCTTTTGACACTATTTCTGAACAACCTGAGCCTGCATAAGACGTTTATTATTATCAAGGCAAGCATCCTCTTTGCACCATATTGATCCCAAATTTTATACAATAGTTTTTCCAAATCCAGTGACATCTGTTGCATGCTACTTTTCTGAAAATACAAATTGTGATCTGTTAGTAGTTAGTTATGACCTAACAGTGTGGATTACCTTAATTATAACCATACACTCAACCCTAGCGCAGTACTGTATACTATAAGGTTTATTTTCACATTTGGCTTAGACATGCAGTCTAGAGAACTTTAGAGTTTGACAAGGATACCTTGTCAAACATGGGAATCCCAAATGGATTTATGTTATTTTGCACTCTTTGTCCAGTTTACTTATGTCAGAAATGAATTTTATATTTAAATTGATCTGGACAAGAGGAAGCTAGTGATGGTGCTTTTGTGCACGAGATTGGGTATTGTGGTGGACTTGTCTGGACCAATTAAGGACTGAACTCTGACTATTCAATTCAAGTCCCCCACGTACTTCCACGCGCAGTGTATGGGCGCTGTTTGGTTAAGTAAAGGGTTAAGATTATTGGGTTGGAGACAGGAGAGTAAGGATATGTGTATTGACCTTGTATGGCATAGATGCTTTGGTCTTTGACCGCGTTTTATGCCATGTGAGCTTGTATGTCGATGATCGAGATGTTCTTAGAAGGGTGAGGGCGTATATGTGCTCCGTCGCATGTACGTACCTTAAAGATGCCGATTGCAATCTAATATGGGTAGTGAGCCCAGTTCGCATTTAATTGTTTGGGTCGGCATTCCTGACGCAACATGTGTGCCTGTGTTGAGCAGATGCTATCGATCGTTGTTTAAGCGAGATCAGTTCACACATGGGTATCCAACTCAATACTGTTAGCTTGTTGAAAAATACCAAATCTTAGTTTCCCCGGTCGGCATACCAAAGGAAGTATGTCATCATTCGGGCGTCCAAGGCAACGGTGACTAAGTCGTGTGGGTAAGTTGTACACCCGCAGGTATTAAACTGTTCGAATAGCCTTGTCCACGGTCATGGACGATGACTTGAATTGATGTCACCTGTATAGAGATTTGATTTACAAATTTGGGTTCGGTTTCTGGTTTAGCATGAGGGAATTCATGCATTGTATTGTTTATCTTTATTCTTATTTACTTACTGTTTTAATCCAACTTTGATTTATGAAATTGCTTTATCAAAATTTGGTAATTGTAGGTTAAGATGTATTGCTTTACGGAAACTTTAACCATTATACCTTCCTGTTGCAACCTTATGCATGTATAAACTCTACTCCTTTGTATAGGCTCTAATAAACACTTTCTTTTAGTAGTTTGTATAAGTCTTGCTGAGTACCTTCCGTACTCAAGGTGCTATAACCTATTGTTGCAGGTGAGGATGGTTATTTATATGAAGTGCCCGTTAGCGTCGATCAGGGTGACGCTAACGAGTAAAGCTACTTCTTTCCTCCACGCAATCGCCTGCGGGTGGATGGGGCCATTGGTGGATGTTGCCGTTTTATTTTGCTTCCGCTGTTAAACTTTTTGTAGTGACCAAGTCACATGATAATGTAGTACTAAACCGAAAGTTGTATACTTATGTTTAATTATTTAAATGTATGACTTGTATGTGTATGATACAATGTTGTTGAAGGATATATGTGCAATGGTCGTTGATCCTGGGAACCATTGTGAGACATATATCCGGGAAGCCTGAATATTGGATCTGTCATTTATTAAACTTATGCTTTTAGTATGATCCTTACCAAAGGAGCAACACTGTTCCTTAAGTAAGAATTATGCTACAGTATAAATTTAATTAATTACATTTCCAATATTCTGGGGCGTCCACAATGCAATATGAAATTTCATGCTGCTACAGAGCGACACCCTCCCTAGGGTATTAAGGATGTGTGGGACACTCCCCCACACATGGGTTAAGCCCATACTAAGTCTATTTGGCCAAAGTGGCCAAATTGACTTTTAAGCCTAATCTAAAGCTATTTTTTTAAAAAAAAAACATGGAAAATAGTTCTAAAGTATGTACATGGCCCATTTAGGACCTCTAAAGTCATATGGCATGCAAGCCCATCAATTAAATCCATCCTAACAATTCAATCGGGTTAGAATGCTCAATTCAGCCTTTTAAGCTCTTTCAGCCCAAATTGAGGAGTTGAACTTGGATTCCTTCAATTCCAGCCACATGGGCTTGTCTTGGGCTTCCCTTGGACATGGTGGATGTGGAAGTGGGCTTAGGTGGCTGCATTGGCCTCCCCCTCCTTGGTTCGGCCGCATGGGCCTCCCATTTCCTTGGCTTTGCTGCCGCATAGGCCTTGGGCTTGCTTCCTCCTTACCGTCCGCATGGAGTGGACTTCCTCCTTTTGTTGGCTACATAAAATGACTCCCATGGCTTGCATTCTTCTTGTGTGCTCTCCTCTTCTTCTCTCTGTCCTCCCTCTGGTCTGCACTATTTCTAGGGCATCCATAATATCTACACTCACACAAGCAAAGCCATAGTCATATTCTTTCTAACAAAGTATAATCATGAACATTAAGTTTAGTTTTAACCTTGTGATAGTGTTTAGAATCTCAATGTGTAGGTATGTATATCATTGAGGTAGAACAATCCTCATCATCCTCCCCTTCTTGAAGAAAAGTCGTCCTTAGCTTTTCATAACCTGAAAGTGTACTAAGCAAAGAGAACAACGTATATACATAGTATATGTATCTGTCATCCATTTTGTCTTTCCCTTTATTTTGCATATCATGAATTGCACAACAACAGCAAGCACTCATAATCACATATAATGTATGCATATCAACACTCCTTTCATCCACATCATTCGTGCTCCCACGAAAAGAAATCGTCCTCAACTTTTGTAAGCACGTTTCCAAATTATGAATGGACAGACCCAAATCATTTTCTAATGTACACAAATGGCTCATATGATCATATTTTAACATTACAACATTAATTTCATATAATGTAGATGAGAAAATTATTTGTCTTCCATGCTTCAATTGCGCTACTCTGATTACTTATACATAATTGTTCAACAAAATATGAATGAGTAGACTTTATAAATCTTTCTAAATAGTAGGCACTCATATGTAAACTCATCTCTACATGATCATGACATCGCAGAAAAGATGGTTTGTCCAAAACATGCTTTGTTTAGCTCATCAAGCTTATCATAGGTAATGCATATTCGATAAATATAAAACTTATTGTCTACACCATAATCTCTAATCAAATTAAATTTATAAGTGGAGGTGTAGGTACTAGATAGTGATTTTAAACATGTAATTTCAGAAACTCTCTCAATCACACTAGATAGCTCTATATGATCCCTGAACATGATACAATATAAAGAATCATCATAGGATATTCTAATAAGCACTTCATCATGAGTAATCAACTCTACATTATCTAAACTAAGCATATCAAAATTAGCACGTAGAATTATGAATTGAGCATAAGAATTCTCAGTATTACTCAAAATTTCTGTGAGGACCCGGAATATTTAACTAGTAACACTTAACCTCCAAATGGTTCTAGCATTACTAATTAAACATTCTAAGCCTCGATGGACATATGCTTCCCAGAATTGCAGCATATGCGCATCATCACAAAATTACACATCATTTCCATACAACATACATCACTAAGTTCAACAACGACATACATAAAATAAAGTTATTACAAAAGAGCCGACCGGCCAAATAGAACAATATACAAGAATGACAGCGGAAGAAAAAGGTGCCATAAGATGGCTAGAACAAAAGTCGACCGGTTAGCCACACAACCCACAAGGCAACCGACCGGGCCGCCAGACTAGTCGCCCCGCAAGCTACCACAACACAGCTCACAAAAGTGAGGCCCCCTCAAGCTCACCTTCTTCCTCTGCAACAATTTACATTTAAGCAAGAACAATTAGTACACAAGGTACTCGCAAGACTGACGTGTGGAATAGCAGACCTGTTCATATGCTACATGCAGGCTTATTTAAGTGGAGGTTGTATGTCTCATTTTGCACAAAGCCAACTTTATTTGCAATAATGTAATACATTTAAAAGCAAGTTTGCAAAATCTGTTTTGTTGTCAAAATAACAGCAAGTAAAGATACATACAAGTAACCACCTGGAAGTGACTATCCCAATAGCCACCACAACATAGCACGAATCCCCGATTCGTACCACCCATCAAGTTTTAATTAAAAGGTTGTAGTCTAACTCTTGAAAGACCTTGCCAAGCGTGTCCATAACCTAGGACGAGGCTATTCGAATAGTTTTAACCCTGCAGGGGTGTACCAATGTACCCACACTTCAGACCGCCTTTAAGCCACAAAGCACACTACCGAAGGTATGCCGGCACGGCTAAGTCCTACGAGACATTTCCAATCTTGTGCATTGACTACGAGCCGCTCGTATGGATAGAAACCCATACGCTTACATTGCAAGCCGAAAGACAACAAATCCCATCACGGGTGAAGTCTTTCGGACACTACAATGCTCCCAACACCATCCCTCCTGCGACTCCCTGCGACCCGAAGCCAATACCCGCCAAAGTACTAAGTCAAGAGAGGTCTCATACCCTCTAGTGTGGTTAGCACGCTAAAATGCTTGGTTTAGTGTAACAAGATGTTCGGTCCTTGTTGACCCGGGCACCATTCCAGTCACACCCAAAATCACACCATCTTACCATTGTGCCCAAGTCTAAATCATTTTGTTTTCAGTTTTAATTTTCATAAGTAGACATGACACAAGGCTGAAATCATAAATCATAATAAGTTTTATGTAATCAAGGTTATCGACAAGTCGATAACCGCCCATTTCTACCGGAAGCTAAGCATGGCTAAGCAATTAATTCGCAACTACTAAGTGACAAGAGCTCATCCACGAACTCTAATTCACAGCAATAACCTAGGCTCAATGGTAGTAGAGAATAATCATTTGCCTAAGGAAATGCATCTACTAGGTCAACTAACGACAATAGTTTAACACAAACTAGCAATGCATACATAGAATTTGCAAACAACATAAATACTTAAAATACTGAGATTAACATGATCAAACTGCTTGCCTTGCTGGGATTGGTCTTGCTGCAGAGGGGAGTGCTTAGGTTCAATAAATTCTTCGGAACCTAACGCGAAAAGGCGATAAAAACCGATAAGAACGAAGAACACCAAAAGGAACTCAATAGCAAAGAACATCCAAATCCCATGAAATTTATACAGCAGCTAGAGGTTGATTTTAGACAATTTTAGAAACAAGAATCACTTCATTTGGACTTAGCATGAAAAAGTTATGGCTAAACAAAGTTCTCTCAGCCTGAAAAATCCTAATTAAATTAATTTCAGTTACTGTTCATTGCAAAAATTTCTAGAATGATCTGGAACTTGAAGTTTTTATGGTAGGTAGATGATGACATCCTAATCACAGCAAAGTTGAGTTTACTAAATTTGGAGTTATAATGATTTACCTATGATTTTTCTAAGTTGCAAAACTAACACAATACATTTTTAGGAAACATAAACATGTTCAAAACCTATTTCATATTAAATTACACTAACAGAGGAATTTAACAAAATTGATCTTGCACATTTTGGAGTTGTACAGAAAAAGATATGCATTTTACAAGTTTAATTCTATTTTTGGGATATTCAAAATTGGCAGAAAACAAGCTATTTGAGTTACACAATTTTCTGTGACAGGAACATGGCCAATTGCATTTTTATATTAAACTACAGAGGCATAGAAATTTATTACAGTTGGAAACATCTAAAAAGGAGTTAAAACGATTTAGTTATGAATTTCTAAAGTTCTGATACAATTTTTAGTTGATAAATAAATACTTACAAAAACGAAATCCAACTTAAACGGAAATAAACGACGTGGACGCTCGTGGGGCGTTGATGCGAAATACAACGAGCCACACGCACGGAAAACAGCGCACGCGCGCGATCCCTAAAAGAGCCCACCGTTGGATCAAGATCCAACGGCTCACGAGGAAGGATGCAACCGGACGGTGCGGTTGCCTCGACTAACTACGACCGCAGATCTAAAGATGAACGGCTCTGAGTACATATCTAATCGGAGAGTCCGATTGCACGCACGATCTCAGCCGCAGATCGTGAGATGGACGGTCCAGAGTGAAGAGGGGAACCGGATGGTCCGAACGCATCCCAGATCTGGGCCGCAGATCGCAAAATGGACGGCGGTCCAAGATCGGCGCAACTGAGCGCTGACACGTGGGGCCGCATGTCAGTGACTGTGAGTCACAAACACGAGCTTTAACACACGTGCACAGTGCACGGGGTCCACATGGCAGCGAGACACAAGGAGGTTTTAGGACAGGCAATTAATTACTAATGACCAATGATTAGTGAGGATTAGCAATTAAAGTGTCCTAACGATTTACACAGAGATGGACTTAGGGACTGAGGGCCCACCTGGCAGTGGCACAGGCTGGCGGTTTCGGACACATTTATTGCTAACAATGATTAGCAATAAATAAACCCAAAATCAGCCCTAATGACTTCTGGTTCTTGATTTTAAGCTTACGGGCCCACCTGGCAGTGGCACAGGGGTTATTTCCGACAGCCAATAGTGCTGACACATAACTAATCAATGATTAGACATTAATGATGTCCAAAACACACTGATTAGCGCCAGCGGAGGGGATTACAGAAGTTGGACCCACATTTCAGTGACACATTAGGCCAGATTAAGACACCATTAATACTTCTAATGATTGGCAATGATTAAGCATTTACTGTGTCCTAATAAACTGACGACAACGGGAGGTTACGCCTGGCAAAAACCGAGTGGCTTTCACGGCTTGTCGCCGGCGACTCCGGTCGCGGCGGCGCCAACCAAATACCAAAATAGGTTCGCAATAGCGATGCGGACCCAATGGTGATGACCTCGCCGGCGGTGGGGGTCTAGAACGCCGGCGAGCCGGAAAACACAGAAGGAAGCCATTACGACAAAACATGAAAATAGCAAAATGCTCCGCTGCGGTCCACGAAAGCGAGTGCCAACACTTCTAGGGACTAAATAGAAGCTACCTTAACCGAGATGAGCTTCAAAAGATGGCCGGAGAAGCTTGAACACGATGGAGTTCACCGGGGCCGAGGAAGATGAAGAAGAAAATAGCAACCTGAGCAAGATGAACACCAATGGGTGATCAAAATAGCATGATAAAGGTTCCCATAAGCTCCACAAGTAAGTAATTGCAAAAAGAACCACTTACCGGAGTTGGAGAAAAAGGGGGGTGAATTCAACCAAAAATCTCCAAACTTAAAATTGATTCATTCCTGTGAATGCAACCCAAAATTAAGTTAGGGGAAATATAAAGGAAGTTGAGGATCTCAAAAGGGTACAAGAAAGATTGAAGGTGAACCACTGGGCACCAAGATCGCCATTGGAGCTCTCGGGTCAACAATGGTGGTTTGAAGGTTTGAAGTGGTTTTGAGCTCAAACACAGAGAGTGAGCAAGGGGTGGTGTAAAAGAACACCAGGAGGACCTAGAGGGGTTTAAATAGAGGAAGGATTAGGGTTTCGAGCAAACACATGAGTCCATGGTGGGCTCGGTTCATGCTACAGCCATGGACCAAGAAATGATGGGAGCAAGTGAGACTTGGGACAATGGAGGAGAAAGCCTGATGTGCATTTAATGTCCCGCAAAGAGACGTTGACGAAAGCAAGCTTGAAGTTAC
The DNA here is from genome assembly GCA_036346255.1 of Ampelocalamus luodianensis. Lineage (NCBI taxonomy): Eukaryota > Viridiplantae > Streptophyta > Magnoliopsida > Poales > Poaceae > Ampelocalamus > Ampelocalamus luodianensis. The sequence goes on along the minus strand of CM070620.1, from coordinate 68,855,318 downwards.
ACATCGAAGCCGCCCTCGCACTCTCTCTCTTTCTGCCATTGCCGCACGCGAGCACGGAGAAGCAGAGGAGGAAGAAGAACAGAAAGAGAATTCGTGACCGTTGGATGCGAGATGAACGGTCACGATTAAAAAGGATCCGGCTGACGGTTTCTAACACTCCAAGCAATCAGAGCGGTCCGATAAAAAACGAACGGCTCAGATGGACGGAATGTTCATGGTGGTCCGAATGTTTCTTCGAATGCGGGCCGTGCGATTTAAATCCAACGGTTGATATCAATCGCGCACTATGAGTGAGCCCGGTGCAGTTAGGTGGTTCGACCGAGTCAAGTGGCCCGAACTCGAGCCCGACTCGAACCCAAGGAATAGTGAACCGGGTTTTAGGTTTTTAAATAGACATAGGCTTTTGAGGATTTATTAGCGGCAGCAAAATAACTCCAAAAATTCTGAAATGTTTACAGGAGCTTGTTGACTTAGACATTGACCTTGTGTAAAATTTTCAGAGGTTTTTATGCATTGCATTTTTCTCCAAAAATTCTACAAGGTACTGGTTCCAGGTTTTACTAAGAGTCAAATAGGTTTGACTGCCCTCTAAAAATATTCAAACAATTTCTAAAAATTGTGAAATTTTTCAGAGGGGCCACATACCATCCCAAGAGCTTAGAAAAAAATATTTCCAGGAGATGATCAAAAGATTTGAGAAGATTGTTTTTGAAAGATCAAGATTTGGATCAAAGACTTGTGACTTGTATTTCCATAGCTCCTGTACAATAATTGTTTAGTACACATAGGAAATACATGATGTAAGAAAAAGTTTTAATTTCTACTCATTTTCTTACATTTGAAACACAAGCCTGAAAATTGGATTTCTGTGAATTATGAGTTAGAAATATTTTTGTTAAGTCCAATTGTGAATAAGGGAATTTCTGTGAATTTTCTCATAATTCTTGGATTTTATTTGCCATTTTCTAGAAGCTATTTTGAGTTATCTCCATTTCTGAATTTGGAAAAATCAATTAAAAATACGGAAAACCCCTTGGGCCGAAACCTCCTCGGTCCAGCCCATTTCCTCCGCGCGCCGGCCCAGCCAGCCCGCTCCTCCCGCGCGCTCACTCCCTCTCTCCCTCACCGCCCGATCCCCATCGGACGTGAAATATCCCGACTTTCCTTTGAGAGTGCAATTCAATTTGAGAGGGAATTAATGTAATTCTCCGATAGTGTTAGAAATAATTTTCGGGAGAAAATATTTAATCGGTAGAAGGTTTCTTTTGGAAAAACGCTTAATTAGGAGTTTAGAGGGGGTTTTCTACGTTCTCTCGGCAACTTGGGCTTGGGCCTTGGCCCATGAGGCCTGGCCGGCCATAGGGGGGAGGTGCCACCCTCCCCCAAAACCCTAGCCGCTCCCACCTTTTCCCTCTTCCCCTCCTTTGGCCGCCAATCCCTATCCCCCCCTTGCGCCTCCTCCCTGCGCAGCACCTCCCCGTTGCAGCCCTTGCTGTACATCCCCATCCATGGGAGGTCTCCCCTCCATTGATGCCAATTAAAGGACGGAGAAGGAAGCGCGGGCTGTTTGGCCAAAAGGAAGGGAGAATGAGGGAGAGGAAGGGGATCTTCTTCTTGGATTCAACCAGCGTCTCCCTAAGGTTCTACAAGGGTAACGAGAGGCGTTCTTTGCTGTTTAAGTTGTATTAGATGCGAATTCGATTAGTTTGATTGGATTAAATTGCTGCTGCTACAAATTCAATTCTGTCCAGTTTCTTGCGCGGTCTGTTTCGTATGCTTAGATGTAGAATTAGGGATTTTGATCTCCTAGAGTTATTTAGAGGATGCTCTTAGCTTTCGGTGGCCTCCAAGATCACCTCATTCCGACTTTCGAGTCAAAAGTTATGATAGAATTACTATCTGCTGTCCAGAATTGTGACGAGAATTACCTTTGAGTTGTCTTTTAAAATAGGGGTATGTTAATGGACGAATCAGGGTTTCATCCCAACTAGGTTATGGTAGAGGATTTGATAATCTTTCTATATTGTTAAAGAACATCCAATTTGGAGTTGTACAACAAACGTTATGGATATTTTATTTTAACCGATATTTCTGTCTATTAATTCAGTCAACAGATTTGAGCCGTGGGCCAAATTTTGTTAGAGGCAAAATCTGAACTTTTGCCCAACTAGACTTTAGTAGGTTTTGTTCTTAGCTTTTCAGATTGTTAAAAAAAACCAATTTTGGTTTAGCCAATAAAAAGTTATGTCCGATACCGTGCTGCTGTACATGCTTGTTAGACAGATCTGGACAGATTCTGTTCCGCTGTTTCAATTATCTGTTAGTAAATTAAATTGGCCGAATTGGCTTACCCTGTCAACTAGAGTATTGTAGATATGTTAGTTAAGAATCCATAGAAATTGGTCTCACCTCATTCCGAGTCCCAGACCAATAGATATGATTTTTACCGTTCTGCTGTCCAGTTTCGGGTTGTGCCTGAGTAGTCTGTTTTCAGATTAGAGCTAATTAGTTAATTGTGGACTGTCGGGAAGTCGTTGTAGAACGTTAATGGAAGCGCTATGTTATGTTGTATTTATTTGAGTACTTACTTATGTAGGCAGAGAGGCTTGGTTTAGGGACATCCTCTTTACCTACTACCATAGATTGCTTGCGGAAGGCAAGTACCTTGCCACCTTTATTGATTGTGAATGATGAATGTTTTTATGATCTTGTTGTGATTCCATATAATTCATGAGAAGGTGGATTGTTTATGTTTTGATATATGTGTTATATCCATGTTTAGATATCATGTCTTTCAATATTCTCAATCCATGTTATACATTCATTTTGCATGTTTCATCCACGAGTGGATTTCAAGTCCCACCATTCCAATGTGGGCAATGTTGGACATTGTCATGTCCCGTCCACAGAGTGGATTTGAAAGACCCATCAATTCCGGGATGGGCATGTAAGACCCATTAATTCCGAATGGGCAATTTTGGACACCGTATGAAACGTTCTTCATACGGGAATTGGATCCCGTATTTTTGTTAAGATGCGGGCTTAAGTGTACACCGACGGGTGTGTCACTAGCTATACCAGATAGGCATGTGTGCAGTCCATCCTTGATTACATTCATTCATTTCATGTTTTTATTAAGTGCTCATTCGATGCAATATTCGCATTCTTAAATGGTGATGTTCTGTTTGTATATGTGTTCTGTCTCTTTCACCGTATTTGCTTTGAGTCGTGGACTCACTCTTGCGTTGTTTGTTTATTTTAGGTAACCCCTGATGTTGGCTCACTTGGGAGGGAGTAGACACGCACTACTTGTTCACATCATCCAATTCATGTTCAAGATTAAATTTAGTTCTATCTTACATTCGTTAATGATGAACTGTAATAATAAATTTATAATTGGTGAAGGAAGGATACCTTCTCCACATTGATGTTGAATTATTACTGCATGTGAACTTTCTTTATCAATGAACTAAAATAAATAGATTAGATGGTGAAGGAAGGATACCTTCATCATGTCTTGGTTGTTTTGATACTAGCATTAGTTGATTTTATTCAAATTCTTCCGCATTATGGATGTATGTTAGATGTTTTAGGTGACATCTTGGCTTCCGAATAGCCAGGGTGTTACAGTTGGTATCAGAGCGGGCTTTAGGTCCGTGGTAATTAAGTTATTAAATTGACACACTGTGCACAGTAGGTGGGGTTGGAAAATTACATTGCTTCCGCAATATCTGTTATTATGTTTCATTTTGTTGAGCAATTGTTGAATTGCTTCTGTACTATCATCCTTATTGGTAATATATGATCTGCTATGATATTCAATATCTATGAACTAATACTATGATTGTCATGAGATGATCCTATATATTCATAGTTGAGTATTTTGGTGAAGCGTGTTGTTATCGGATGATAAGAAGTGGAGGTCGTGGTTGTTACTCCGGGATTCACGAGTTACACCACCGTTCGCGATGACGTGGTTAGAGGAGTAGTTACCCCGAGTACCATAGTTTCAGGTGTTAAGTGTGAGTTGCTTTAGAAAGTTGTTCTCTTCCTTCATTTCTGAATTTGGCAATTCTTGTCCTGTGGTGGTTGATGAATTTCTCCTGGGTTTGTGGCTCATGATAGTTTATGGTTTTCAATAGACCCCTCTTGGTTCTCTGAAACAATTATTGCTTTTCGACTGTTGAGTTGCTTTTACCACTTGTGGTCATTGTCAATTGGCAAAATTGATGTTTTCATGGTTGCTCCTTCTTTCTCATTGAAAAAAAATGACTCATTTACTCGTTTGATAGCTTGGTTAGTGAGAGTTTTCCGCTGTAAGTTCGTTTGCATGGGAAAGCGTTGGCTTTATGCGTTTCTTTTGGATTACTTCGAGCGTTGAGATTTGAAGTCTCTCTTTTGCTGAAGTAAGGTATTAGAATCCTTTTGTGATGTCTTGCTATGCTTAAAATGAGAAGTTATAACTAAACAAATAAATGGTTACGATATGAGTTACCAAGTTGGGTTATTAGCATGATGCAAATCAATTATTCTTAACTACCATCCATGAAAATGAAATTGATTAACTTGAAATGTCCTTGCATTTGATACATGGTGTATGTTAAATAAAGACTGTCCACATCCATTCAGAACCTATAGATCTTACGTAAGAGCTAGATTTGTCTATTTCCTGGTATGCTAAAATTTTTGAAACTTGCATAAAGGACCAGATGGGTGCTGGTGTATCGATTCGTGAAACCTTGTTTATAGAAAATTATGTTAGTGAATCTTTAATCATGTTTTGAAATGATTCTGAACAAAGGTGAAATGTGAATCTATGTTTACATATCGTTATGTGATTGCAAATGGAATTAGTACTGTATGTACACACATGATTAATACCATCATCGATTGTTAATGAGCGCTAAAGAAGGTGTTAAGCAACACTAATAGTTGAGTAGATTAATTTCGTAAGTAGTCTTTGTAATACTCCAGAGTGGAAAACGGGAGAAAACCAGTTATTCAAAGGAAAAAAGGGTTAATTAGAAATTGATCCAGAAGAAGGATCTAATAGAAAATAGTTAATTAGTTAGTTAAAAAAAGGGGTTAGCAGCAGTTTTTGGGCAGCGTGGGCTGAGGCCTCAGGCCCATGAGCTTTCGGCACATAGGTGGAGGGAGGAGTCCGGCTTTAAGAGGGGGCCAAACCCTAGGCCGCCCCCTCTCCTCCCCCCCTATGGCCGCCACCCCCACTCCCCCCTTGCGCCTCCCTCATGGCTGCCTCCACCCCTTCCCATCCCCTCTCCAAGCTGCACCATCTTCCATTGGTGCCTCCCCTCCTTGCTACCGGTGTTCCCTGCTGCCAACCAAGCGAAGAAAGGACCGTAGGACTGCATCCTTTTGAGAGGAAGGAAGGGAAAGAGGGAGAGGATCTTCTTCATAGGGGTGGTTCATCATCTTCCTGCGATTCTCCAAGGGTAACAACGAGTGTTCTTCGCTGTTTGATTAGTATATTATGCGTTTACAGTTTCGTTTAGTAGATCGATTACTTTTGCTGCTAGATCGCGTTCTGTCCAGATTAGTGCGTGGAAGTTTTGGCATCCTTAGAAGCGGAATCTGGGAATCTTGTCTCCTAGAGATAGTTGGGTTTTGTTCTTAGCTTTAATTGGCCGCCAAGAACACCCAATTCCAATTTACGGTTTAGATGTTACGTTGATTTAATTGCTGCTGTCCCAAAATCCTGACGAGAATCTACAGTCGTTTTGATTAATAATTAAGAAGCTGTTAGAGGCCGAATTGGAGGTCTCCATCACCTAGATAGTTGTAGGTTATCTCGTTATCTTTCATTGCCGACAAGAATCACGTCATTTGGACCTCTTTAGCAAAAGTTATGATTTTTCTTAGGGAGTTTGTGCTGTGGAATGATGGCTGGTCTGACAGGTTTTAGTGTTTCGACTTAAGCGTATACTTAGAGGAAAAATCAGAGGGCTCACCATAACTAAAATGTAGATAATCCTTGCAGATTTCAGGAAAACTAAAGATCATGAAATTCGGACGAACGTAGAGAAAGTTATGATAGTTTCTTTGTTGCTGTCCAGAGACCCGACGCGAGAATTGATACTCTGTTGTATGGCTTGGTAGGGCTAGTAAAGGGACGAATCAGAGAACCTCGCCAACTAGGTTTAGAAGGGAATTCAATAACCTTTTCAGAATGTCCAAGATCTCTTTATTTGGATTTCTGTACAATTAGTTATGTTTTTTCGAAGGTGACTGTCCACTGGTAGGACAGACTGGTAGTTGGTAATAGAATTGGGGACCGCGTTTTAGTGGCCGTTATGCTCAGTTGTATCTATAGTTTTGCTTTTGAATCTATATGGTAGCCTTAGCGTGTCTCATATGTTATCCAGTGTGGGTTTGATTCGGAGCAGCACCGTATCCCCAACCTCCTCGTTCGCACGGTTGAGGCAAGTGCATTGTTGTTAAATGGGTGTGATTGATTGGTTATGTTTGTGTGCTATTTGATATATGGTTGCATAGCAAGATGGCTTACTTGATGAATGTTTAAGTATGGTGATGGCTCAAATTATGCTTATGCTCTCTGTGGTTCAATGTTGTTGTCTTTTGGTAAGATTGATGATGAATGAGAGATGAGCATTTGCATATTGAGAGCATATTGAGGCTTGGTCACGCGGTGACCAAGCATGTTTCCTTGAGATCCCGTCATGAATGTGACGGGCCCGAGATCCTCACTCGTGGAGCGTGGGCTTGAGGTCCCGTTACTTGCGGAGTAATGGGCAATTGGTCCTGTGCGTGCGCGCGCCTGAGCATGGGTATGCGGCGACGGTTGCATACTCTGCATTACCGGTGTAATGCACACAGAAAGTTAAAGATAAAGGTTCCTTGAGCATTGCATTTGCATATGAGATATTCTATTGTTGATCTCCTTTACATGTATGTTGATGTTATAGTTTTTTTATGTACTTGCTGAGTCTGTGGACTCACTCTTGCTTTTATTGTTGTTTTAGGTACCTGAGCCAAGAACGACATGCATGGGGGGAAGTAGTCTGCTAGTCACACACATGCCACATGAACTAAATAAAGTTGAATGATCTTCAGATCGTAATTGTTTTTAGTAATTGGGCAAGCTACTCAAAGGTTCATTATGTCTTGTCTCTTGCAGGGGTTTAAGCATAATAATGATGAGTAGTGGAACTTTATACTTCATTGGATTGCTAGATACTTAGCATGTCTTTGTGTGAGGACCCCAGTTTATTTGGCTTGTAATGCTTAACCAACCACCTGGTCCTAGCATCACAAATCAAATAAACTGATCCTCGAGATATGTATACTTCCCAGAAAGCAGTATACACACCCCGGTACAAAATTAGACATCAACTCCATTCCAAACATAGAGTCCAAACATCACACTACAACGGAGGATAAACAAATAGTAGAGTTATTACAGACAAAGGCCGACAGGCCAAGATACACAAATAAACAAGAACGACAGCGGAAGCAAAAGTGCCATAAGATGGCTATAAACAAAGCCAATCAGTGTGCCTTCAACCCACAAGGCATCTGACCGGACCGCCAAGTCTAGTCGTCCACGAAACGGCAACACAGCTCACAGAAGTGAGGCCCTTGGGGCTCACCTTCTTCCTCTGCAACCAAAACATTAAGCAAAGCACCTGAGTACAAAGATTGTCTTTGTACCCGCAAGACTGACGTGTGAACTAGCAGACCTGTTCAAGCTACATGCAGGTTTATTTGGTGGAGGCCATATGTTTCATTTGCATAAAGCCAATTTTCATTTGCAATAAGGTAATACTGGTTTAAAGGCAAGTTTGCAATTCATTTTTAATGTTGAAATACGAGACGGATATTGATAACAAAAGCGAAAGATAAACAACCTAGAAGTGACTATCCCAATAGTCACCACAACAATAGCACGAATCCCGCATTCGTACCACCCATCAAGTTTTAATTTAAATGTTGTAGTCTAGTTCTTGGGGCGATCCGAGCGTGTCCATAACCTAGGACGAGGCTATTCGAATAGTTTTAACCTGCGGGGTGTACCAATGTACCCACACTTGGATCGCCTTTAAGCCAAGCACACTTCGAAGGTATGCCGGCACTGACTAAGTCCTACGAGACTTTTCCAATATTGTGTATTAACTACGAGCCGCTCGTATGGATAGAAATCCATACGCTTACATGGTAAAGCCGAAAAGGCAACTACCCACTCAGATAAAGCTTTTGGACAACTACCATGCTCCCACCTCCATCCCTCCTGCGACCTCCTGCGACCCGGAGCCAATACACGCCAAAGTACTAGGTCAAGAGAGGTCCCATATACTCTAGTGTGGTTAGCACGCAAAATGCTCAGTACGGTGGCGCAAGTAACTCGGTCCTTAACTGACTCGGGCACCTTTCAAATCACACCCAATGATCACACCAGTCTTACCATTGTGCCCAAGTCTAAATCATTTTTGTTTTCATTTTTAATTTTTCAATTAAACATAGCAAAGATGCTGAAACAAAAAGTTGTAGTAAATTTTGTGTGATCAAGGTTACCGACTAAAGTCGATAACCGCCCAGTTCTACCGATAGCTAAGCATGTCTAAGCAAGTTAACCCGGATCTACTAAGTGACAAGAGATCATCCAGCGACCTCTAATCACAGCAAATAACCTAGGCTCAGGTAGTAGAGATCAATATTTTGTCTACAGGATATGCAGCTACGGATTTAACTAATCAATTTAACACAAATTAAGCAATGCATACATACAGCTGAAACAAAATATTAGATTTTAAAATACTGGGATAAACATGATCAAACTGCTTGCCTGGTTGCTGTTGCTCAATATGGTGCGGAGGATCGTCCTCAGGGTTGCCGCAAATATCGAATCCTAACGATTTGAACAAAACAGCGAATAAGAACGAATAACACCGGCAAAACTCAAACATCAAATACAAACACCAATATATACACCAAGGTTAGACTATTACAAAGAATGACAAATAATTGCTACAGAGACCCATCCACTCATTTGTTAGGTTAACCACAAAATCAAACTTCTAACATGCTTTAAACTTTGGACAGGCTTTGATGGTGATTGTGTGCACATCTATTATTTAATCATCAAGTTAACACATCAAAATCAGCTAGCTATTCTAAAACCACTATTGACAGGTGAGAGCACAGAATCTACAAGAAGCTATTGAAAGCATAACTAGCCAAGTATCCAATCATGAGATGCTACAAAAATTCTAATTAAGTTTGGGCTTTAAAAAGATCAAGCTACTAATACACCTAAGTATCACACCATAATAAGAAGGTTATCACAATACAACACGCTACTACTCCCAAATTCACTGCCCTGATAAATCAAAAGTACAGAGACAATAACATGATAATCTAACTATCCCTATGATCAAGCATGGCAACAGAAGTTTTGAAATCTGAAATTACTAACTAACTTAATTCCTTGCCAAACGCTACTTCCTAAGGAAATCTTCAAGTCTAACAAGACCTAATTTAGCAAGTATGAAACCAATTTTCAGTTTTTCGACAACACTAAAGCGACAACAGAGAAAAGATACAGAGAAACTTGCACTAAAATACTTTCAAACCTCAATTACTAACTTTGATCATGCATGAGAGTAAACCAAGGAACATTTCTAATCAAGATTAGCAGCTAAATAATTGGTTTCGAAGGAGTGGGCCCCACTGTCAGACAGACAGAGAGGAGCATAACAGAAGAACAGAGAGGCTCGGGCTGCTTTGGACCTGAACTTGCCGCCGGCGAGGAAGTGGCGGCGCGGGCTGTGCGACGGCCAAAATGGGTCGCCCAGAGGTTACTGAAGCTAAGGGTGGTCGCGCGGCAGCCGGAGATGCACTGAGGTGGCGCGGCGACGGAGCACGGCGGCCGGCAGTGGGGGTGACAAGGTGCGGCTGCACCAGAGAGGTAAACAATGAAAGTTAGCGCGCGCATGAGCACCAGTGAGGCTCTAGGAACTCACCGGTGTGCTTGGCGACGACGGAGAGGCACCGGAGTGACCCGGCGATGAGAGCCCACGGCGGCGCAAGGCGATTAACGGCGACAGGAGCCTGGGGTGAACGAGAGGACACGAGAGTGAGTGGAGAAGAAAGGTGGAGTCCAGGCGGTGCTCACCGAACGAAGAATTGAGCTGGAGCTCACCGGAGAAGATGCGGCGGTGGAAAAGGCGGTTTCGGCCGGACTTGGAGAAGAAAGCCCACGCGCAGCTCCACGGTGACGGAAACTCCGAATCTCTTGAGGGGTTTGCTTCCCCGGGATGTGGAACACGCCGTGACGCGGCCGGCGATGACCGGAGCCCACCGGAGCGGCTGAAATGCTCGGAGGCGGCGCGGCGGCGCTCACGGCTCTTAGAGCTCGGTGGAGAAGAAAGACAGAGGAGAAGAAAACGAGGTAGGGAAAACCCTCGATGGCTTTTGTAGGAGCAGGCGGAGGCAGCGAGGTGAGGCGGTGGGCGGTGAAAAGACCGGTGAGGCGAGGTGGCAGCATGCATGCAGGCGGCGAGCCGGCGAGAGCGCGCGGGCGAGCGGTGCGATGGAGCTGGCGAAGTGACGTGGCGGAAATGACCTGACAGGGATGGCCCACAAGTCGCGACGATGCAAAGAAACGGCGCGAGCCCGAGTTAGACTCGATCAATATCGCGCCGACCGTTGGATCTAAAACGGACGGCTGAGATTGGTGTATGCATTCGGACAGGTCGGTTGCATGCGCGCACGTGGATCGTTCGCTTTGCATCGGACGGTCACGATCGATTGGACTCGAGCGGTGCATTTAGTTGACGCGACCGAGCCAAGTGGTGCGAGCCGGACTCGAGCCTGAGTTGGGTTCGGGCCCGAGGAACAGTACTTTTAGAATTTGATTTAAAAGACAGAGAAGGTTTGGGGAATTCTTAGAGGTAGCTCCTGAGCTCCAAAAATTTCGAAATTTTTATGGCAGCTACTAGGGACAGAGGACAACCTTGTATAATTTTTCCAGAACTTTTTATGCACTGCATTGCTCTAGAGAAAATTCACAAGCGGCTGTACAGGGAGTTTGACCAGATTTCAAACAGAGTTGACTTGGCCATTTGAAATAGCAAACAAAATCTAAAAATTGTGAAATAATTCAGGGAGGTATATAGGATGATCAAGATGGTAGGAAAAATAATTTCAGAGGATGATCACAAGTTTGTGACTAAGAATCTGTGACAACAATCTCCATTCTCAAGAATTTAATTCTAGAAAATGGAAATTGCTAGGAAAATGTAGAAACTTTCAAATGATTTGAAGAGACAACAAAAGTTTTATTTCCCTCAAAATTTACATTTGAAATACAAACCCTAAGTTAGGCTGTTACAAATCTCCCCTTACAGAATCTCGCCCGAGATTTCGATCACCGGGAGAAAAAGGACGGTGTCTGCTCGGAGACGGTCTTCCCGCTCCCAAGTGGCTTCATCCTCGGAGTGGTTTGACCACTGAACTTTAAGGAACTTGATCACACGGTTCCTTGTTACGTGTTCACTTCTTCGAGGACACGAACGGACGCCACGATAAGACAGATCTTCCCGCACATCGATATTTTCCAATGGTGTTTCCTCAACCGAACACGGAGGCATTTCTTCAATTGCGACACATGGAAAACATCATGCACCCCCTCAAGTGTAGCTGGCAACTCCAACTTGTATGCAACAGCTCCCACTTTCTTGATGATGCGATACGGCCCGACATATCGAGGAGCCAACTTGCCCTTGACACCGAAACGACGATGTCCCTTCAGAGGTGAGACTTTGAGATACACAAAGTCATTGGGCCGAAACTCACTCACGACGGCGTCGATCCGCATAGCTCTTTCGCTCGATGAGCTACGCGCAAGTGCTCACGAATCAAGCGCACTTGACTTTCAGCCTCATTGATTGAATCGCCAAAGCGCCTTTCACCGCCGACCGGTTCAACGGGGTTCTCGTGACGCCTCCCATACAAAGCCTCAAACGGTGCCATACCGAGACTAGCCTGGAAGCTGTTGTTGTAGGAGAACTCGGCAAGCGGCAAACTCTTCTCCCAATTCTTCCCATAGGAAAGAACACAAGCACGGAGCATGTCTTCAAGCACCTGGTTGACGCGCTCCGTCTGACCATCAGTCTGAGGATGATAGGCTGAGCTGAATGAAAGACGGGTCCCCATGGCTTCCTGCAGACTATGCCAAAACCGAGAGGTGAACAGAGAACCGCGATCTGACACGATTGTTCGTGGTACACCATGCAGACTCACAATGCGGGATATGTAAAGATCCGCTAACTGATTCACATCAATCTTCGATCGTACTGGAAGGAAATGAGCCACCTTCGTCAATCGATCGACGATAACCCACAATGCATCCTTCCTGCAGAGTACGGGCGGACCGTGATGAAATCCATGCCTGCGTAATCCCACTTCCACTCGGTATGGGCAAGGGTGAAGAAGACTGCTGACGGCGATGCTCGGCCTTCACGCGACAACATACGTCGCATCGGCAACGAACACCGCAATCTCGCGCTTCATGCGAGTCCACCGAAATCTCGGCGGATCTTGGTACATTTTAGTGGCCCCGGATGGATGGACAAAGGCGAATCATGGGCCTCTCAAGAATCAAATCCCGCAACTCGGGACCTTTGGGACCACAAGACCTTGCCCAAACCATACAACACCGTGCTCATGTTCTCAAAACACTGGCTGAACCATTCTTGATGTTTCGCTGATTTTACCCACACCATCATCGATTGTCGTGCGCCTTGATTTGATCCACCAAGGTTGGTTGCACAACCAAAGCAGCAAGGGAAACATGCTCAACCAAACCCAAGTTGAGACGCTGAAATTCTGCAAGAAGTGCAGGTTGCTGCTCTTGGATCATCAAAGTATTGCAATACACCTTTCGGCTAAGTGCATCAGCAACCACATTGGCCTTGCCAGGATGATACTGAATACCCATATCATAATCTTTGATCAATTCCAGCCATCTTCTCGCACGAGGTTCAGATCTGGCTGGGTGAACAAGTATTTCAAGCTCTTGTGATCGGAATACACCTCGCAACGGTTACCGATCAGATAATGCCGCCAAATCTTGAGTGCATGCACCACAGCAGCCAACTCTAAATCATGGGTGGGATAATTGAGCTCGTGAGGTCTTAACTGCCTGGATGCATAGGCAACTGCCTTGCCTTCCTGCATAAGAACACATCCAAGACCCTGACGAGAGGCATCGCAATAAATATCGAAGCTCTTGTGGATATCAGGAAGAGTGAGGACTGGGGCTGAAGTCAATCGCTGTTTGAGCTCCTGAAAGCTCTCATCACAAGCAGAGGACCAAACAAACTTCTTGTCTTTCTTGAGCAATTCAGTCATCGGCTTTGCGATCTTGGAGAAGTTCTCGATAAAGCGGCGGTAGTAGCCCGCTAAACCAAGAAAACTCCGCACATCGCTGGATCGACTTGGTGGCCCCAAGATAGAACATCGCCGACTTTCTTTGGGATCCATAGCTATGCCTCCAAATGAAAGAACATGGCCCAAGAATGCCACTTCCTTCAACGAACTCACATTTTTGAACTTCGATACGGTGATGCTCCCAACTTCCCAAAACAATCTTGGATGCTCGGCATGCTCGCTTGATCTTGGAATATATAAGAATATCATCAATGAAGACCACCACAAATTTGTCCAAAAACTCCATGAATACTGAATTCATCAAGTTCATGAACAAAGCTGGAGCATTGGTTAATCCAAAGGACATGACGGTGTACTCGTACAGGCCATAACGAGTAGTGAAAGCCGTCTTCGGAATATCCTCAGATCTGATCCTAACCTGATGATACCCCATTCTCAAATCAATCTTTGAGAACACCTGGGCTCCAGACAACTGATCAAACAGATCATCAATGCGGGGCAGAGGATATTTGTTCTTCACCGTCACTTCATTGAGAGGACGGTAATCAACACACATGCGCAAAGTCTTGTCCTTCTTCTTCACAAAGATCACCGGACAACCCCAAGGAGATGAACTGGGACGGATGAAACCCTTTGCTTGGAGCTCACCAAGCTGCTTCTTCAATTCTTCTAGCTCATTGGGAGGCATCCGATACGGTGCCTTCAAATCGGCGATGCACGGCAGCAACTCGATAACAAACTCGGATCTCGAACCGAGGCATCCTGCAAATCTTCGGAAAGACATCCACAAAATCGAGACTACGGAACATCTTGAATTTGCAAGGCTGGCTTCGCCTCTAATGCACATAGATGTGGCTCCTGAAGCTGCGGCGAAAATCCGACCTGCTCGCCTGAAGAGCTGGTGAGATAGACAATCTTCCTGGCACAATCGATTTGTCCCAAGTGTTGGGACAACCAATCCATGCCAAGAATCACATCCAGACTCGCTGAACTGAGCAAAATAAGGTTTGCCAAAAATCTCACTCCTTTGACTATGATAGGAACATCCCGACACTGTAAATCAGCTCTCATTTCCGACCCCGGAGAGCGGATGAGCAAAGGAACTCCCAAAGGAACACAGCGAAGACCACTAACAGCAGCAAATGATCTTGAAATAAAAGAATGCGATGCTCCAGAATCAAATAAAACTGCAGCAGGACGAGAATTAACAAGAAGTGTACCCATCACGACATCCGCGCCTCCGAGCCTCCTCGGTGAAAGGTGGTTGACTCGACCACGCCGCCGCACTCGGTCTTGGATAATCTTACCGTCGGTGGGTGACCACTCCTCGCCGCGTCCTCCATTAGGACGAGGGGCTGCGCAACACTCGAGGCGAGCATTCGCATAATGGCCCTTGTTGTGACAAATAAAACAAGTAACCTCGGCCGCCGGATTGCGGAGGCCGCTCTGTCTTGGATCGCAGCGCACGTGGCTGAAACACGCCTGCGGTGGGCGGAGCTGTGCGAGATGGCCTCGGCGCGGTGGAGCAAAAGAACGGCCACGTGTGCCGCCGGCCGAGGACGAACAAGGTGGTGTGAGTAGACGATGCGCCTCCCATTTGCGCTATGGACTCGCCAGCGCCTTTGCCTTATGCTCGGCAACAATGGCCTTATCTACCAAGGCACGAAAGTCGAGAAGTCTACAATAGATAGCTTGTCCTGCGGCTCCTCGGACAAGCCATCCATAAACTTCTCTGCTAGCCTCATCCGAGGCCACCTCTCCCGAGCATAACGAGCGGATGATTGAACTCGCGTGTGTACTCGTCACGGACTTGCGCCCTTGCTTGAGCGCGAGGAATTCTTTCTTTTTCAGCTTCATCGGGCCATCCGGGATGTGGGCCCGACGAAAAGCGACCGAACTCCTCCCACGCGACCACATGGCCCGCGGGCTGCATGGCGAGATAGTTCTCCCACCATGAGTCTGCGCCCTCGCCGGTGGGACGCGAAGAGTGCCTTGTCTGCGCTCGGCATCGAGCTATGTTGAGCTTTCGCTCAACCATGCGCAGCCAATCGTCCGCATCGAGAGGTCCTCGAGCGGAGAAAGTCGGCGGTGCGCGACGGAGGAACTCTCGCAAGTCCCCGCGAGTGCGGTGGCCGCCACCACCGCAGGAGTGGAGGTATTCCTAGCAATAACCTCCGGGATGCGCGTCGGTCCATGCGGTTTCGCTCGATCGAGCGAGAACCTCGACCATGGTCGGAGGAGGGGAAGCTCCTTATCATGACCACCCGGTGGCGCCACGCGTTCTCCGGCCATCTGTTTTACTAAGACAAGTTAGCAACAAATTTAAGAGGAAGAAAGCCCAAAATCCATGAAAGTCGAGAAACAAACACAAGGCGGGATAAAGTTCGACCAAAGAAAATCGGACACATAACTACTCACTTTACATCTTACCTATTATCCCCACAAGTTTTAGTTGGACTAAACTTCATGGTTCTCCCAAACTAATTCCACGGTAGTAACTATCTTTTGAAAGGTAAAGAGAGAAACCAAGTTTGAACTTAAATTAGAGTAAGATGAGAGTAGAAAGCTAAGATAGATAAGGAATAAAATCGAGAATCGCCTAGGTTTTCACAAACCCTTTTTATAATTTGAAAATAAGACTTTCAAAATATCCTATGGACGACCATGCTTGGGTTACTACGGTCAGAATGGCTCTGATACCAACTTTGTGAGGACCCCAGTTTATTTGGCTTGTAATGCTTAACCAACCACCTGGTCCTAGCATCACAAATCAAATAAACTGATCCTCGAGATATGTATACTTCCCAGAAAGCAGTATACACACCCCGGTACAAAATTAGACATCAACTCCATTCCAAACATAGAGTCCAAACATCACACTACAACGGAGGATAAACAAATAGTAGAGTTATTACAGACAAAGGCCGACAGGCCAAGATACACAAATAAACAAGAACGACAGCGGAAGCAAAAGTGCCATAAGATGGCTATAAACAAAGCCAATCAGTGTGCCTTCAACCCACAAGGCATCTGACCGGACCGCCAAGTCTAGTCGTCCACGAAACGGCAACACAGCTCACAGAAGTGAGGCCCTTGGGGCTCACCTTCTTCCTCTGCAACCAAAACATTAAGCAAAGCACCTGAGTACAAAGATTGTCTTTGTACCCGCAAGACTGACGTGTGAACTAGCAGACCTGTTCAAGCTACATGCAGGTTTATTTGGTGGAGGCCATATGTTTCATTTGCATAAAGCCAATTTTCATTTGCAATAAGGTAATACAGTTTAAAGGCAAGTTTGCAATTCATTTTTAATGTTGAAATACAGTACGGATATTGATAACAAAAGCGAAAGATAAACAACCTAGAAGTGACTATCCCAATAGTCACCACAACAATAGCACGAATCCCAGATTCGTACCACCCATCAAGTTTTAATTTAAATGTTGTAGTCTAGTTCTTGGGGGGCGTATCCGAGCGTGTCCATAACCTAGGACGAGGCTATTCGAATAGTTTTAACCCTGCAGGGGTGTACCAATGTACCCACACTTCAGACCGCCTTTAAGCCAAGCACACTTAGAAGGTATGCGCACTGACTAAGTCCTACGAGACTTTTTCCAATATTGTGTATTAACTACGAGCGCTCGTATGGATAGAAATCCATACGCTTACATGGTAAAGCCGAAAAGGCAACTACCCACTCAGGATAAAGCTTTTCGGACAACTACCATGCTCCCACCTCCATCCCTCCTGCGACCTCCTGCGACCCGGAGCCAATACACGCCAAAGTACTAGGTCAAGAGAGGTCCCATATACTCTAGTGTGGTTAGCACGCAAAATGCTCAGTACGGTGGCGCAAGTAACTCGGTCCTTAACTGACTCGGGCACCTTTCCAGTCACACCCAACAGATCACACCAGTCTTACCATTGTGCCCAAGTCTAAATCATTTTTGTTTTCATTTTTAATTTTTCAATTAAACATAGCAAAGATGCTGAAACAAAAAGTTGTAGTAAATTTTGTGTGATCAAGGTTACCGACTAAAGTCGATAACCGCCCAGTTCTACCGATAGCTAAGCATGTCTAAGCAAGTTGACCCGGATCTACTAAGTGACAAGAGATCATCCAATGACCTCTAATCACAGACAAATAACCTAGGCTCAGGTATAGAGATCAATATTTTGTCTACAGGATATGCAGCTACGGATTTAACTAATCAATTTAACACAAATTAAGCAATGCATACATACAGCTGAAACAAAATATTAGATTTTAAAATACTGGGATAAACATGATCAAACTGCTTGCCTGGTTGCTGTTGCTCAATATGGTGCGGAGGATCGTCCTCAGGGTTGCCGCAAATATCGAATCCTAACGATTTGAACAAAACAGCGAATAAGAACGAATAACACCGGCAAAACTCAAACATCAAATACAAACACCAATATATACACCAAGGTTAGACTATTACAAAGAATGACAAATAATTGCTACAGAGACCCATCCACTCATTTGTTAGGTTAACCACAAAATCAAACTTCTAACATGCTTTAAACTTTGGATAGGCTTTGATGGTGATTGTGTGCACATCTATTATTTAATCATCAAGTTAACACATCAAAATCAGCTAGCTATTCTAAAACCACTATTGACAGGTGAGAGCACAGAATCTACAAGAAGCTATTGAAAGCATAACTAGCCAAGTATCCAATCATGAGATGCTACAAAAATTCTAATTAAGTTTGGGCTTTAAAAAGATCAAGCTACTAATACACCTAAGTATCACACCATAATAAGAAGGTTATCACAATACAACACGCTACTACTCCCAAATTCACTGCCCTGATAAATCAAAAGTACAGAGACAATAACATGATAATCTAACTATCCCTATGATCAAGCATGGCAACAGAAGTTTTGAAATCTGAAATTACTAACTAACTTAATTCCTTGCCAAACGCTACTTCCTAAGGAAATCTTCAAGTCTAACAAGACCTAATTTAGCAAGTATGAAACCAATTTTCATCGACAACAGCTAAAACTGACAACAGAGAAAAGATACAGAGAAACTTGCACTAAAATACTTTCAAACCTCAATTACTAACTTTGATCATGCATGAGAGTAAACCAAGGAACATTTCTAATCAAGATTAGCAGCTAAATAATTGGTTTGAAGAGTGGCCCCCCGCCGCGATGCATGAGAGGAGCATAACGAAGAACGAGAGGCTCGGGCTGCTTTGGACTGAACTTGCCGCGGCGAGAAGTGGCGGCGCGGTGTCGGCGGCAAAATGGGTCGCCTGAGGTTATCGAAGCTAAGGGTGGTCGCGCGGCAGCCGGAGATGCACTGAGGTGGCGCGGCGACGGAGCACGGCGGCCGGCAGTGGGGGTGACAAGGTGCGGCTGCACCAGAGAGGTAAACAATGAAAGTTAGCGCGCGCATGAGCACCAGTGAGGCTCTAGGAACTCACCGGTGTGCTTGGCGACGACGGAGAGGCACCGGAGTGACCCGGCGATGAGAGCCCACGGCGGCGCAAGGCGATTAACGGCGGCAGAGCACAGGGTGAGCGAGAGGACACGAGTGAGTGGAGAAGAAAGGTGGAGTCCAAAGCGGTGCTCACCGAACGAAGAATTGAGCCGAGCTCACCGGAGAAGATGCGGCGGTGGAAAAGGCGGTTTCGGCGGACTTGGAGAAGAAAGCCCACGCGCAGCTCCACGGTGACGGAAACTCCGAATCTCTTGAGGTTTGCTTCCCGGGATGTGGAACACGCCGTGACGCGCGGCGATGACCGAGCCCACCGAGCGGTGAAATGCTCGAGGCGGCGGCGGCGCGCCACGGCTCTTAGAGCTCGGTGGAGAAGAAAGACAGAGGAGAAGAAAACGAGGTAGGGAAAACCTCGATGGCTTTTGTAGGAGCAAAGTGAGGCAGCGAGGTGAGGCGGTGGGCGGTGAAAAGACCGGTGAGGCGAGGTGGCAAGATGCATGCAGCGCGAGCCGCGCGAGCGCTGGCGAAGCGGTGCGATGGAGTCGGCGAAGTGACGTGGCGGAAATGACCTGACAGGGATGGCCCACAAGTCAGCGACAGCAGCAAAACGGCGCGAGCCCGAGTTAGACTCGATCAATATCGCGCCGACCGTTGGATCTAAAATGGACGGCTGAGATTGGTGTATGCATTCGGACAGTCGGTTGCATGCGCAAGACGTGGATCGCTCGATTTGCATCGGACGGTCACGATCGATTGGACTCGAGCGGTGCATTTAGTTGACGCGACCGAGCCAAGTGGTGCGAGCCGGACTCGAGCCTGAGTTGGGTTCGGGCCCGAGGAACAGTACTTTTAGAATTTGATTTAAAAGACAGAGAAGGTTTGGGGAATTCTTAGAGGTAGCTCCTGAGCTCCAAAAATTTCAAAATTTTTATGGCAGCTACTAGGGACAGAGGACAACCTTGTATAATTTTTCCAGAACTTTTTATGCACTGCATTGCTCTAGAGAAAATTCACAAGCGGCTTTACAGGGAGTTTGACCAGATTTCAAACAGAGTTGACTTGGCCATTTGAAATAGCAAACAAAATCTAAAAATTGTGAAATAATTCAGGGAGGTATATAGGATGATCAAGATGGTAGGAAAAATAATTTCAGAGGATGATCACAAGTTTGACAGCTAAGAATCTGCTGACAACAATCTCCATTCTCAAGAATTTAATTCTAGAAAATGGAAATTGCTAGGGAAAAATGTAGAAACTTTCAAATGATTTGAAGAGACAACAAAAGTTTTTATTTCCCCTCAAAATTTACATTTGAAATACAAACCCTAAGTTAGGGCTGTTACACTTTGATTATCTTTTGATGTGTCTGGATGATAGTTTAGTTAATTTATGAATTATCTGTATGTTGGAACCTCCGTGTAATTAATTTTACGGGGAGGTTCTGCTAAATTTACTAAAGTTGCCTTGATTAGAATTATTAGGGTTTTGTTTAGTAGCATTCCAGGCTCATGTCGGGTGGGGTGTTCTGATTGGTATCGAGCGGGCTTTAGGTCCGTGGTAGTTGAAATATTAAATTGACACACTGTGCACAGTAGGTGGGTTTGGTTTTTGCATTGCATTTACGCTTCCGTATGTTGTATTGAAGAATCCTGTTGTGAGTTGAACTAATATATCTATAATATAATACTATTGTTATCTTGTGTGGGGTTAACCCACGTTTGAGAGGTTGAGGTCGTGGTTGTCACCTTGGGCTTTACCAGGCTACACCACCATTCACGGTGTGAGAATAGGGAAGTGGTTTTCTCGAATATCTTAGTATAGGTGATAATTTGAGTATCTTTGGAGAGATTGTTCTCTTCCCTAAAAATAAAAATAAAAATAATAATTGATTTGGTCTACTCGAGTTAAGGTGTGCTTGATGAATTGCTCTTAGATTTGAAGTTTCTTCCAGTTGAGGTGTTTCCATTGATTTAATTTGATCCTTTAAAGCAAATATTGTTTTTCCAACTGTTGAGCCGCCCGCGGTTGATGAACCTTCTTTGGTTAGTGGTTACAATGCAGTTGATGGGTTTCAATTGGCTTGTATTTGTTTTATAGAGCAAATGTTGTCTTTTCTGACTCTTGAGCTATTCTTGCTACTTGTGATCGTCGTCTTTGATAGTATTGTTCCTTGTTATGGAGGTTCTACTTTCTTGATGGAAATCTTGACCCATTTATTCGCTTGATAATTTGGGTCATGAACGTTTCCTATTGAAATACCTTTAGTACGTGGAGGATTTGACTTTATGTATTTCTTTTGGGTATGATGAGTGTTAAAGTTTAATGGTTCCATTCTATGAAACAAGATGTTCAACCCTTTAGCGATGTTTTGTTATGGATAAGTGAGAGGTTATAACCAAAGCAATTAACTAGTATGGTTTGAGTTATCAAGTTGGATATGTAGTGTGGAACATAAATGGTTTTAACCCAGTTCCTTGGAATTAACGTTGATTAAGTCGAGGTTGTCTTCTAGTAGTTCTGATGAAAACTATGAGTAAGGGTATGTTTATACCTACTAGTGAACCGAGATTTATTAAGAAGTGTGAGATATTGATGACTTGTTTTGATCATTAAGATGATGGAAATTCACGATTTATTGGATAAATCGGTGCAAAGTATCTCAATGGATTTGTCTACCCATTAGTGATGAATATGTTAAGGATATGATTGAACGATGACCTAGAGGATATTAATCCAGTAATTTTCATAAACTGGCTACTTGATGGTCATACATAATTGCTAGATCGAAAACATGTATATCGGACTAGATGGATGTAGAGGTAGTACCTTGTGACACCCTGTTTTACAAGGGATGTTGATATTAAATCTCTAGTTATAAATTGCCCTAAACTAAGAGCTTAAAATAGAGTGTTGACTCTACGTTTACAGATGGATATGTGACTACAAGTATGATATTTGGAGTGGGTGTGAGTAACACTGATGGTGGTGTGGATGAATGAATAAGTGATATCTAAAAGCGTCCTTGGCGAAGTTGTTATTTGATAAGTATGATTTTGTTAAAAGAGGTTTGTTTCAACCTTGTGACTGGTGTTTCTTTTGGAGAGATTTAGGATGGGATGAGAGGCGACGAGGATTCTCGCCAGGAGTATATTATTTTAGTGTTAGTAAGATTGCTAGTGAGGGATTATGATGACAATATGGAATGTATGGTATAAAGGGATTGGATCGCTTGCCTGATATGGATTAAGTGAAAATATTTCTAGCTTTGCGTCTGTGAACTTTCAGACCTCTTGTCGATGTGGTAGCTGAATTTGTTTTTGCGCTTAATGACGTGTTGAGAGGTTTTATTAGCTTCTTAGTGATTTTTGTATTGAGGTTTATGAATCTCTTATTGTTGGAGTTGGCAAAGTGATGTCAGAACCAACGAAAGTCTTTTCTTTGTTAAAGGTAAGAGTGAAGTAGAAGTATTTGAGACTGAAGTCAAGTTTGGTAACTTACGGTTTCAATTTTGCTTAAACTTTCTGCTTTGCCCATCGAGTTTCTTGAATTCCAAAGGTAATGTTTTATTCCGCTTGAGGACGTGTGCCCTCACCTTTGATCCTATCTTTTATTTTCCAAGAACATCATTATCGATTGTTTCTCGTGATTTTGAACTCTTGTAAGTAGTAACGTTTTCCTTCAGCGTTGAAATTTATTTCTATTTGCCTCTTCTTCTAAGAAAGGGTTAACCGAACTATATTACAAAGTCTCTTCGGATGTGAATTGGCTTGAGATAGGGGTAGTCTAGTGGATGATTTGTGAACCTTTGGGAGAGGCATCGAATAATTAATCAATTTATTAGAATAATCCTTGAAAAGGATTTGAGTTAAAAGAATATTAGTCTTTGGAGTTGATGATTTCGTAGTCGCAACTAGTAGGACCTATAGCGAGATGTGGTCCAAGATTTCGTGTTTATTTTGACAGAACATTAGAAGTAGCAAGTATCGAATCTTGATCGAATTTTAGAGTATCGCATTTGGGTACTCAGTAAGATTGTGTAGAAGAAGCATGATGGTGTAGTTTCATGACGGTAATAGTGTGGAGAAAATTAATCGTTGCGTTAATTAACGGGATAGTAGGAATAATTGAGTTATTATCAAGTATGACTCGGCCCCAGTGAGTAACCCCATAGGAGTTAGATTATCTCGATGGATGACTTGGTCAAGAATATATTTATCTTTTGACATTAAATGATTGAGTATGTTTGAATCTTGGTCAATCAGTTAGGGTATTGCGAAGAGGTATATTACAGTTGTGTAGTTGGATTGGATTGGTGTGGATTAGAGAAGGTCTAAGGTTGGTGAAATAAAGTACCTTGGGCGGTATATCGATTAGTTAGGAATATTGGTATTAATGACTAAGATTATTGTCGAGCTGTGTGAAATTTTAGTAAACGAATGTGAGAATTTCCTATCAACTAAACCAGAAATTCACGATAGGAGACTTGAAGGTTAAATTTGGGGGCCCTGTATGTTATGCTAGGACCTGAAAGACCCAGTAATATGTGCAGAGGTGGAAGAACAGAACTGAATTTTAAATAGTGTGTTGACCTTTGATAGAATTCTTTGGGTAAAGTAAATGAGTGGGAATGTGGTGAATATCAAGTTGATTATCTATAAAAGATTGAGGTGATGTGATTGTGGATAAAATTTATATTGAGGAGTGTTGGGAACTATTTGTCAAGATAATTCTTTTGGTAGAGAAGTTGATCAGAGTATGCTATTGTGGATTGGAAGAGTCTCTCTTCATAGGTGTGGATTTTGTGTTCAGTTTGAGCATAGCTTTGATATTGCCAAATAAAAAAAAATGAATAAATTAGAGTGTTATGCGATGATTGAGAATCTCAAGGTTTAAGATAAAGATGAAAACCCTACAAGAAAGTTTGAGGAAAAGGTTGTATTCTTGGATAATGAAATGTTCTCTTGGCTTTTATTTGAGATTTGTCTTCGTGATGATGCCAAACATTTATTAAGTTGGTTCTTCTCGGTATGCGAGATTCTTTCGGTTAAGACAAATAAAGGAAATGGTTGTTTTGAGCATTCGAGTGATTTTGCCTTTGGCTTATGTGGTGTTCATTGGTAGCCTGTCTAATTCGAAAGTGGAAGAGTTTCATGATGAATCTTTGGTTTTGAATTTAACTCTTTTGGTGGGGAGTTGGTGATGCGTGTTCGCGTTGAGAATTCTTTATTCTCGTTGGGTTTTGTTTTTGTTAGAGCTTGTTTAAAATGAGTTCGTGGTGCGTCCACATTAAAGAAGGTGCCCTTTGTAAAATTGAAAAGATCGAATGATACAAGGAACACGAGTTTATGTGCTATGTGCAAAGTTGTGTGATTTGGTACTAAAGAAAATGTTGACCTTTGGTACTTTGGTGTTTCAAATAGGCGAAGATTCGGAGATAGCGCATTACTAGGACCGTCTCGAGTCCTAGCGTGCCTAGAGCGTGAAGCTCGTTAGGGCCAGTGGCCCCCGAGTAAGACCATGTCAACGAGACGTGACAGTTGAGTAACTCGTGAAAGGTTGGGGCGTGAAGTAAGGCGTAACATTTCAATTATGTCAGGGTATGGTGGTCCCATAATTCCGAGAGGAAAAAACTTGGGAATGGGAGTCTCGCGCATGCGAGCTTTGTCCGGAGTTATTCATAGCGGAGCGTGGCAATGTTAGTAATCCTTAATCGTGATTATTCTTTGGCTTTAGCGTATTCGAATTCGGGGTCGAATTCAGTCTAAGGGGGGTAGAATGTAATACTCCAGAGTGGAAAACGGGAGAAAACCAGTTATTCAAAGGAAAAAGGGTTAATTAGAAATTGATCCAGAAGAAGGATCTAATAGAAAATAGTTAATTAGTTAGTTAAAAAAAGGGGTTAGCAGCAGTTTTTGGGCAGCGTGGGCTGAGGCCTCAGGCCCATGAGCTTCGGCACATAGGTGGAGGAGGAGTCCGGCTTAAGAGGGGCCAAACCCTAGGCCGCCCCCTCTCCTCCCCCCTATGGCCGCCACCCCCACTCCCCCCTTGCGCCTCCCTCATGGCTGCCTCCACCCCTTCCCATCCCCTCTCCAAGCTGCCCCATCTTCCATTGGTGCCTCTCCTCCTTGCTACCGGTGTTCCCTGCTGCCAACCAAGCGAAGAAAGGACCGTAGGACTGCATCCTTTTGAGAGGAAGGAAGGGAAAGAGGGAGAGGATCTTCTTCATAGGGGTGGTTCATCATCTTCCTGCGATTCTTCAAGGGTAACGACGAGTGTTCTTCGCTGTTTGATTAGTATATTATGCGTTTACAGTTTCGTTTAGTAGATCGATTACTTTTGCTGCTAGATCGCGTTCTGTCCAGATTAGTGCGTGGAAGTTTTGGCATCCTTAGAAGCGGAATATGGGAATCTTGTCTCCTAGAGATAGTTGGGTTTTGTTCTTAGCTTTAATTGGCCGCCAAGAACACCCAATTCCGATTTACGGTTTAGAAGTTACGTTGATTTAATTGCTGCTGTCCCAAAATCCTGACGAGAATCTACAGTCGTTTTGATTAATAATTAAGAAGCTGTTAGAGGCCGAATTGGAGGTCTCCATCACCTAGATAGTTGTAGGTTATCTCGTTATCTTTCATTGCCGACAAGAATCACGTCATTTGGACCTCTTTAGCAAAAGTTATGATTTTTCTTAGGGAGTCTGTGCTGTGGAATGATGGCTGGTCTGACAGGTTTTAGTGTTTCGACTTAAGCGTATACTTAGAGGAAAAATCAGAGGGGCTCACCATAACTAAAAATGTAGATAATCCTTGCAGATTTCAGGAAAACTAAAGATCATGAAATTCGGACGAACGTAGAGAAAGTTATGATAGTTTCTTTGTTGCTGTCCAGAGACCCGACGCGAGAATTGATACTCTGTTGTATGGCTTGGTAGGGCTAGTAAAGGGACGAATCAGAGAACCTCGCCAACTAGGTTTAGAAGGGGAATTCAATAACCTTTTCAGAATGTCCAAGATCTCTTTATTTGGATTTCTGTACAATTAGTTATGTTTTTTCGAAGGTGACTGTCCACTGGTAGGACAGACTGGTAGTTGGTAATAGAATTGGGGACCGCGTTTTAGTGGCCGTTATGCTCAGTTGTATCTATAGTTTTGCTTTTGAATCTATATGGTAGCCTTAACGTGTCTCATATGTTATCCAGGTGTGGGTTTGATTCCGGGAGCAGCACCGTATCCCCAACCTCCTCGTTCGCACGGTTGAGGCAAGTGCATTGTTGTTAAATGGGTGTGATTGATTGGTTATGTTTGTGTGCTATTTGATATATGGTTGCATAGCAAGATGGCTTACTTGATGAATGTTTAAGTATGGTGATGGCTCAAATTATGCTTATGCTCTACTGTGGTTCAATGTTGTTGTCTTTTGGTAAGATTGATGATGAATGAGAGATGAGCATTTGCATATTGAGAGCATATTGAGGCTTGGTCACACGGTGACCAAGCATGTTTCCCTTTGAGATCCCCGTCATGAATGTGACGGGCCCGAGATCCCCTCACTCGTGGAGCGTGGGCTTGAGGTCCCCGTTACTTGCGGAGTAATGGGCAATTGGTCCCTGTGCGTGCGCGCACAGGCATGGGTATGCGGCGACGGTTGCATACTCTGCATTACCGGTGTAATGCACACAGAAAGTTAAAGATAAAGGTTCCTTGAGCATTGCATTTGCATATGAGATATTCTATTGTTGATCTCCTTTACATGTATGTTGATGTTATAGTTTTTTTATGTACTTGCTGAGTCTGTGGACTCACTCTTGCTTTTATTGTTGTTTTAGGTACCGAGCCAAGAACGACATGCATGGGGAAGTAGTCGCTAGTCACACACATGCCACATGAACTAAATAAAGTTGAATGATCTTGGATCGTAATTGTTTTTAGTAATTGGGCAAGATACTCAAAGGTTCATTATGTCTTGTCTCTTGCAGGGGTTTAAGCATAATAATGATGAGTAGTGGAACTTTATACTTCATTGGATTGCTAGATACTTAGCATGTCTTTGATTATCTTTTGATGTGTCTGGATGATAGTTTAGTTAATTTATGAATTATCTGTATGTTGGAACCTCCGTGTAATTAATTTTACAGGGGAGGTTCTGCCGAAATTTACTAAAGTTGCCTTGATTAGAATTATTAGGGTTTTGTTTAGTAGCATTCCAGGCTCATGTCGGGCTGGGGTGTTATAGTCTTTGCTATCGTGCCTTGTGATATTGATATTGCTTAGCATAATCTTGTTATAATAAATTTGTTTCAACCTTGTGGTTTGTGTTCCCTTTGGGAAGTTTTAGGATGGAGTAATAAAGTTTGATGATTCTTGGAACTAGTGAATGTTGTCGACGTTGTTAAATCGTCAAAATGTGAGAATAAGGTTAATTCTCGTAGTAATTTCATCACCCATGGTGATATTTCCTAAATGATCAAATTTCAAGTTTTGTGTTCATGATCTTTTGGGGGTTCAGGCTTTATGTGGTAAATGATGTTTATCGAGTAGCGATATGTTGCAAAGTTATAATGGTTCTTCAGTGATGCAAGTGCTTTGATTTCGAATACTTATTTGTTCTTATCTGTTAAGGTTCGATATTCTCTTCTTGTGAGGCTTAAGTGTTCAACTGTGGACTCCACTTATGTTCTATAAGTTCATTGCTTAATTGGTTTCTTCCTTGGTCCCGTGTTCAGTGCGAGTGGTAGATGAGTTTTCTAGTTGGTGAAAGTCGTTTCCATTTGTGTCTTCTTTTGAGAAAGAATCAACCCATTCTTTTCACGTGGGTCTTTCGAAGTGTTTTCTAATTGTTGTTGTGAAATTGATGTTAATACCCATAGTAATTTGATCGCCTTTGGTGATATCGTTCAGATGAGAATATTTCAAGTTTAGCTTTCGTGATATTTTCTTTGAGCTATTGAATCATCTGGTAGCTGAAATTATTTTAAATAAATTAAGGTATTGGATTGTCCTGTTGCTTCTTAAGAGATTTGTGTGGTTTAACTCTAAAGGCTCTTTGGTTTGAGTTGACAATGTGAGGTTGCAATCAAAGAAGTTATGTTGGTTCCTTTAAGAGGAGAATAATCTACTTGCTTTTCATGAAATCTCGTAATTGGAAATGTTTCGAGTTTGGTGACTGAGATTATTTGGATCTCATGTTTCTCCTGTAGTTGAACTGTTTTGAACAAATATGACGTATTGAAGAATTTTTTTTACTGGTTCTTAATTAGTCCTTGTGGTTTGGACTAAAGACCTTATCTGGTTCGTTGTAGCAAAGCGATGTTAGTCAAAGAATTAATTTCAGTGTTAAAGGAAAGAATGCAGTAGGAATATTTGAGAATTTGAGTCATGCTTTGTAACTTGTGGTTATTTGAATTGTTCATAAACTTTTTGCTCTTTACACTCAAGAGTTGTCGAGTTTCAATCGCAATGTCATTCTTTTTATTGGTGGTTATTTGCTATTCCATTTTCGAGGGATGCGTGCTCTTCGCTGTGAACTCAACTTTCGTTTTCCCAGATCTTCATTACCAGATTATTTCTTTTGGTCTCGTGCTCACTGTGAGCAGCAACATTTTCCTGTGTGGTGAAATTTGTTCTTGTTCGCCTCTTTCTTTTGAGAAAGGATCAACCGTTTTGTGCTGCAAAGTTTTACAACTCGTAAGTTGTTATTTGGTTTGGTGGTGGTTAAGTGATTGTAGGGGTGAGATTTTGCTACCCAGCTATTGGAGGAGTAATAGAAGATGAGTTGGTTTTGACCTGAACCTCTTGGAGGGAAGTTGATTCAGATGGAATGTATGGTTTCGAAGTAAAATTGTATATTGTTCGACTAAGTAGGACCTATGGTATAGTGTAGTTCCAGAACCTTGGTTCATGTTGAAATGTTGGGGATTATCAAATGTATGGAAACCGTAATCAATTTTATAGAGTAACACTATTGAAAGTATCGTGATGTTGTATGAGTGATTCCTGATGATGTCAATGAGTGAGTATGTCGGAATTGTGGGGATCTTAGCGATTTAATCCGATGATTTCATTATTTGTTATAAGAGGAATTCGTTGTAGAGGTCTCAGAGGTTAAATTTGGGCTTTCCATTTTCATGCTAAACTTTTGGTCGCCCAACGATTTGTGTGTAGAGGAGATAGAAAACTGGAGTATTCTGAGTAGTGGAATGATTGTCGATAGAACCCTTCTGATGTAGTTCTTGAGCGGGTGGACTGAGGATTCTGATGTGTTATTCCTGAAAGTTGGAGGTGATGAGATTGCATGGGTTTTTTTTGAGGTGCTTTGGTGCCTTCTATCAAATTAATGTCATTAGTTGAATGAGTTGTCCAGAGTATTCAGTGGAATCAATAGAGTCTCTCTACAACGGTGTGGATGATGTATTTCGGTTTAAGCCTAATTTGAGGATGTTAAATTAAGAGGTTTGAGACCGTGTGGTATGCGATGAATTAATTCCAAGGTTTGAGGATATTTTATTCCAAAAGTGAAACTAAGAAAAAATGTCTTCTTGATTAGTGAAGCGTTTTCTTTATTCTCGCATGTGCTTTGTCTTTGTTGGCCAATGTCTTTCGTAAGTCGAGTTTGACTCGATTCTGGTATGTGTGGTTCTTTTCGGTTCAGGAAGAATAAAGGAAGTTTTGATTTGGGCATTTAAAATGATTTCTCCTTTAGTTTTCGTGACGTTTATTCGCAATTTGCCACTTGGAAAGTGGAAAGGTTTTCTTGATGAAATTCTGATTTCTGAATTTTACTCTTCAGTACTCAGTTGGTAATGTATAGTTGTGATGTGAATCTTTCTTATTCAGATGTGTTTTGCCGGTAAAAGAGTTTGCTTAAAAAGAATTCGATTGTATGTTTCCGGTTAAAGGAGGTGATCCTTGTTTTCAGTGAAGAGTTCAATTGAGAGGTGGAATAAGAGTTCCGTGTTCTTTGTGCTTGTCGTGTGGTTCGGTGTCATTGGGTTGTTTTCGCTAGTTGGCATATCGCCAGGACGGTCTCGAGTCCATGCGCGGAGTACGTAACGTCTTGTATGTTCTCGTGTTGAGTGAGTACCTGGTAGAACTAGAGTTTCGAATTTCGTTTGCGCCGTTGACCATCGAGTGAGATCTTACCTTCGAGTCTTGTCCGATGAGTGTACCTGGAAGTACCGGGTTGAGTGTTAGTTCAGGCGTCGCGTTACGTCGTTGTGTTGTGGTATTTTCAGTCCGAGGGAGAGGCTATTTGGGAAGTTGGAGTTTCGCATGCTTGAGCATTTGCCGGTGTGGTTAGCGACGGGTACGTGGTTACCGTCGTTAGTTCCTAGTTGTGGTTGTTCTTTCGCATAGATCGGCGATTAGATTCGGGGTCGAATCCTTTTAAGGGGGGTAGAATGTAATATCCCGACTTTCCTTTGAGAGTGCAATTCAATTTGAGAGGGAATTAATGTAATTCTCCGATAGTGTTAGAAATAATTTTCGGGAGAAAATATTTAATCGGTAGAAGGTTTCTTTTGGAAAACGCTAATCGGGAGTTTAGAGGGGTTTCTGCGTTCTCTCGGCAACTTGGGCTTGGGCCTTGGCCCATGAGGCCTGGCCGCCATAGGGGAGGTGCCACCTCCCCAAAACCCTAGCCGCCCCACCTTTTCCCTCTTCCTCCTTTGGCCGCCACTCCCTCTCCCCTTGCGCCTCCTCCCTGTCCAGCACCTCCCCCTTGCAGCCCTTGCTGTACATCCCCATCCATGGGAGGTCTCCCCTCCATTGATGCCAATTAAAGGACGGAGAAGGAAGCGCGGGCTGTTTGGCCAAAAGGAAGGGAGAATGAGGGAGAGGAAGGGGATCTTCTTCTTGGATTCAACCAGCGTCTCCCTAAGGTTCTACAAGGGTAACGAGAGGCGTTCTTTGCTGTTTAAGTTGTATTAGATGCGAATTCGATTAGTTTGATTGGATTAAATTGCTGCTGCTACAAATTCAATTCTGTCCAGTTTCTTGCGCGGTCTGTTTCGTGTGATTAGAGGCAGAATTAGGGATTTTGATCTCCTAGAGTTATTTAGAGGATGCTCTTAGCTTTCGGTGGCCGCCAAGATCACCTCATTCCGACTTTCGAGTCAAAATTTATGATAGATTTACTATCTGCTGTCCAGAATTGTGACGAGAATTACCTTTGAGTTGTCTTTTAAAATAGGGGTATGTTAATGGACGAATCAGGGTTTCATCCCAACTAGGTTATGGTAGAGGATTTTATAATATTTCTATATTGTTAAAGAACATCCAATTTGGAGTTGTACAACAAAAGTTATGGATATTTTATTTTAACCGATATTTCTGTCTATTAATTCAATCAACAGATTTGAGCCATGGGCCAAATTTTGTTAGAGGCAAAATCTGAACTTTTGCCCAACTAGACTTTAGTAGGTTTTGTTCTTAGATTTTCAGATTGTTAAAGAAAACCAATTTTGGTTTAGCCAATAAAAAGTTATGTCCGATACCATGCTGCTGTCCAGGCTTGTTAGACAGATCTGGACAGATTTT
Source organism: Ampelocalamus luodianensis (assembly GCA_036346255.1). Taxonomy (NCBI): domain Eukaryota; kingdom Viridiplantae; phylum Streptophyta; class Magnoliopsida; order Poales; family Poaceae; genus Ampelocalamus; species Ampelocalamus luodianensis. Next base: position 68,823,883 of record CM070620.1, on the reverse strand, counting down.
GTTCTGCTGTTTCAATTATCTGTTAGTAAACTAAATTGGCCGAATTGGCTTACCCTGTCAACTAGAGTATTGTAGATATGTCAGTTAAGAATCCATAGAAATTGGTCTCACCTCATTCCGAGTCCCAGACCAATAAATATGATTTTTACCGTTCTGCTGTCCAGTTTCGGGTTGTGCCTGAGTAGTCTGTTTTCATATTAGAGCTAATTAGTTAATTGTGGACTGTCGGGAAGTCGTTGTAGAACGTTAATGGAAGCGCTATGTTATGTTGTATTTATTTGAGTACTTACTTATGTAGGCGAGAGAGGCTTGGTTTAGGGACCTCCTCTTTACCTACTACCGCAGATTAGCAGCGGAAGGCAAGTACCTTGCCACCTTTATTGATTGTGAATGATGAATGTTTTTATGATCTTGTTGTGATTCCATATAATTCATGAGAAGGTGGATTATTTATGTTTTGATATATGTGTTATATCCATGTTTAGATATCATGTCTTTCAATATTCTCAATCCATGTTATACATTCATTTTGCATGTTTCATCCACAAGAGTGGATTTCAAGTCCCACCATTCCAATGTGGGCAATGTTGGACATTGTCATGTCCCGTCCACGGGAGTGGATTTGAAAGACCCATCAATTCCAGGATGGGCATGTAAGACCCATTAATTCCAGAATGGGCAATTTTGGACACCCGTATGAAACGTTCTTCATACGGGAATTGGATCCCCGCATTTTTGTTAAGATGCGGGCTTAAGTGTACACCAACGGGTGTGTCACTAGCTATACCGGTATAGGCATGTGTGCAGTCCATCCTTGATTACATTCATTCATTTCATGTTTTTCTTAAGTGCTCATTCGATGCAATATTCGCATTCTTAAATGGTGATGTTCTGTTTGTATATGTGTTCTGTCTCTTTCACCGTACTTGCTGAGTCGTGGACTCACGCTTGCGTTGTTTGTTTATTTTAGGTAACCCCTGATGTAGGCTCACTTGGGAGGGAGTAGACACGCACTACTTGTTCACATCATCCAATTCATGTTCAAGATTAAATTTAGTTCTATCTTACATTCGTTAATGATGAACTGTAATAATAAATTTATAATTGGTGAAGGAAGGATACCTTCTCCACATTGATGTTGAATTATTACTGCATGTGAACTTTCTTTATCAATGAACTAAAATAAATAGATTAGATGGTGAAGGAATGATACCTTCATCATGTCTTGGTTGTTTTGATACTAGCATTAGTTGATTTTATTCAAATTCTTCCGCATTATGGATGTATGTTAGATGTTTTAGGTGACATCTTGGCTTCCGAATAGCCAGGGTGTTACAGGACGGCCACCACCACCCCACGCCACCCCACCTCCCCGCACCGTTGGATGCAAATCCAACGACGTGCCGCCCTTCTTCCTCCCCGCGTTCTTCTCCGCGCAGCCGCCTCGCTCCGCCGCCATTTCCGCGTCATAGAGCTTCATCTCCGCCGCCATCTACGCCCCCCTTCCCCACATGGTCGCACGCATCTAATCCCCCGCATCACGCCACACTTCCTCCCACCCGTTGTCCCTTCCTCCGCGCGCGAGATCACCGGGATTTCGCCTAACTGCCGCCGTGATATCCGCCGCCGATCTTCCGCCCCCGACCTCCTCCGGCCCCTATAAATGGCGCACCGGGACCGCCTCCCTTCGCTCATCACCACACCGCCACTCGCTCCTCCTCCCTCGCCCTAGTTCGACCGTGATTCAAGTTGTCGCCGCCGCCACCGTGCTTTGCTCCGCCGCCTCTAGCGCCGCCGTAGGCGACGCCCCGGCGAATCCGACCGCACCATCGGCATCGCTGCGACTCCACCGACCCCGTGTGCACGCTCCCCTCGCCGGAGCGTCTCCTAAACGCCACGCCGCCGCGAGCCCGACGTCGCCGCCGCCTCTTACCTCGCCGCCAGCAAATCCCTCATGCCCTTGCGCCGCCATGGTACGCATCGAGTTCCCCGTCGCCTCCTCTTGCGTTTGGTATCACTCACAACCCTCGCTGGAGCTCCTATCGCCGGCGAGCTTCACGCCGTAGCGCCGCCAGCCTAGTGCCGACGTGGCACTGCCACGAGGGTGCCACCTCGGCGCCACCCGGTGCCACGTCGCCACCTTTTGCCCATGTGGCGTCTAGGTCAATGCCTGCGTGGCACAGCCCACACCCCCCAGTCTCAATCACTCGTGGACTTGGTCCACATAAGCCATTAGACCGACAGGTGGGTCCCACCTGTCGGAAATTCTTTTAATTTCTTTAAATTCCGAAAATCAGCCACTGACATCATCATTGCGCAATAAAGCCTTTTCCTTTAGAAAAATAATTCAAGAAATTCAATAAAATATGAAAATTAGGGTTTCTTATATTTAGAACTTCCCTGGGTTCGTTCTCCCTCATACGAACTCCGATTTTGTCGATTCAAATTCCTAAATTCATATAAAATCAAGATCTAGCCATCTAAGCTAAAATTATTTAATTTTGAGTTCATTTGATCAATAATTCATTTAAACCCTAATTCCTTTAAACCCTAATTTATTATTTCATGTAAATTCAAACTTCTAAAATTCATATATTTTGCATTTGAACTCCAAATTAGGTGGTTCCAGTTGCAAAATCTTTATAAAATTATAATCTAGCTATCTAAACCAAAATATTTCTATTTGGAGTTAATTTGATCTACCATTTTGAATTTATTTGAATTTGAGTTGAATTTGTCGTATTTTCACGTTAGATTTCGACGACTTCGGAGAGTCAGATTTCGACGTTGTTGGAAGAGCTTATAAGAAGATTGATTTTGACTGTATGATCATCGTGATTGTACACCTGGAGAAAGTACTTGTGAGTACTAGGTGACCTATTAAGAAAAACAACGTCACCTTAGTACCAGTTGATCTGTTAAGGAAAACAACATCACCACCAGAAAACAAGTTATACCCTTGATCATATTGATCCCACTATTTTAAATTATTTATATTCCATTTTTAAATTATTACTGCATGCATATGTTTATACAATTATTTTTAATTCCCTGTTTTAAATTGCCTAGTTATTCCTATTTCCTTTGTATGGCCAATTTGAATGTTGAACATGAATACTTTGTCACCATTAGAGGAAATGGTACTAAAATTAATCATATGCTTAGCCAGTGCGTAGATCAAATCTTGTATTTGGGAAATTTTAGTCAAATCTTTCAAATTTGATTTAAATTGGGTCTATGGTATTGTGTTACCATAGAAGGTTTATAAAATGCTTTTACTCAGAAAATAAAATAAAAATGGGTTTGGACTTGGGCGAAATGGATGATTGGTGGGTGCAAGTTTATGCACGGGCTTAATCTGGTTAGGATTAAGGCCCAGGGTTTTAATTGGAAGACGCCCAAGTCAGTTAAGGACCGGTCTTCGAGCGCATGATGCTATGCCTTATCGTACTACCACATGTCCTGTGTGGGCGAGACCTGGCCAACTAATTTGCAACGTTTCATTGTTAGGTGTGCCATTTTGGTGTGTGGGTGTCGATGAGACAGTATTCCCACTAGGCGCAAGAGGGGACTTTTGGCGGATGGTTAGTCCAAAGGAAGTGAAACTTTAGCGGGCATAACTACGTTGGAATGACGCATCGTAAAGGCCTCGTGATAATCACTTAGTCGCACACCTTCGGAAGTGTGTCAGACGGACATTAAAAGTTGATTATCTCTTGTGGGTAAAGCTGTACAACCTCTGCAGAGTGTAAAACTATTCGAATAGCCGTGTCCACGGTTATGGACATGCTAGCAGAACTACTCAAAGTTAGACTTTGATTTTTGTTCGAAAAAAACTTCTTCAAGCTGGTTTATCCAAATGGGAATTGGGCAGGAAGCCATGTGATAGGAGGGTATCCTTCACCATTCATGTGTGAATGTTATCTGACTATAAAACTGAGAATTTGTAAAATGATTTGTAGTTATAAAATAACTGCTTTAGAACTTAGTACATGTATTTAAAGAAAATGCTGCTTTATGCAAATAACCCTATAAGCCATCCTTTGTTACATCCATATATGCATGTCATTCTGTTACTTGACGGGTGTAATTTGCGAGCACGAGAGTTGTGCTCATACTTGCTTTATGCAAACAAAATTTCAGAGGAGAAGGACTTCACTGCAAGTTTGGATCGTGACGACTAGGCCGCTACCCCAGTCGATTGCCTGTGGTAGATTGCTGGACCCTACTACATCTTCGTCTTCCACTGTGTTTATTTTAATGTTGGCCTGTAAGCCTCCTTTGTAATCAACTCTGTTGGTATTTATTAATAAAGTTGTGATATGATTTTGTTACCATATTTATTTACTGTGTGAACAAGCTACTGATCATGGGATTAGTTCAGAAATGCACAGAGGATTTGGGGTGTTAATCCCGGGTCCTGACAATCCTCACGATGGAATAGATGGTAGAGCGAAAGCGTCTAGGTCTTTGCTAAAATTGCGAAGAAAAGTTTACTTCGGCTCATGAATGCAAGCAGCTGCTACACATTGAGTTTGTCAATGAGGTGGTCGGTGACGACGACGACGATCCAGATGATCAACCAAACCCTGAAATCTCGCTACATGCTTTGACCAACATTAATACCAGTCGTACCATGCAGTTGGAGGTCATGGTGGGCGACACTATCCTCATGGCGTTGGTTGACTCTGGGTCATCGCACAACTTCGTGGCGGAGGAGATACGCAACCGTCTCAATTGGCCTATGCAGGCTGGGTGACATGGACTGAAGGTGGTGGTGGCGGTGGCTAACAGTCAACATCTTGCAAGCGGAGGCATTTGTCGCAACCAGGAAATTAGCATGCACGATGAGGTGTTCCATGTGGATTGCTACTCGCTTCCCTTGAATGGTTTCGACTTGGTACTTGGCGTGCAATGGCTAGAGACATTGGGGCCAATAGTGTGGGATTCGGGCACCTGGCCATGTCCTTTTGGTGCACCGATCACACTATTCATTGGCAAGGATATGGGCCTAGCGAGATGGCGGCGCACGCTTGTTGGGGAGGAAGGTGATTTGATGAACGTGTTGCTAGAAGAATTTGCAACACTCTTCCCTATGCCATGTGGCCTACCACCAGCATGTCAATGCAATCACTGCATCCAGTTGGAGGCTGGTACCAATGCAGTGGCCATTCGGCAATATCGATATCCTAAGTTGCAGAAAGACAAAATAGAAATCCAGTGCAAGGAGATGATGAAGTAGAGTATAATCCGCCTTAGCACTTTAGAATTTTCATCTCCTGTGCTTTTGGTGAAGAAGCAAGATAGTTCTTGGAGGTTTTGTGTGGATTACTGTGCGCTCAACCAGAAGACAATCAAGGATAATTTTTTCGATCCCGATGGTCGAAGAGCTCATTGATGAACTCCGAGGGCATAATTTTTCACCAAGCTTGACCTCCATTCCGGCTACCGCTAAGTGTGAATGCATCCGGATGATGTGAAGAAGACGACATTCCATACGCACCAAGGGCATTATGAATTTCTGGTGATACCGTTCGACCTTATCAATGCACTTTCGACATTCTAGGCTTTGATGAATTAGATTATTGGTCCCTATCTCCGGTGATTTGTGCTCGTATTTTTTATGATATTTTGATTTATAGTTCATCCTGGCCCGAGTAGTTATGCCAAGTTCGCATGGTGTTTGAGGTGCTACAATATCACTATCTCGTCCTTAAAAGGTCCAAATGTACTTTTGGGGCGACGATGGTGTCGTCTCTCAGGCATGTCATCTCGACAGATGGCGTGGAGATGGATCGGCAAAAGGTGGCAGTTGTCAAAGATTGGACGACACCGGCTTCGATGGGGGCCGTCCATTCCTTCCTCGGTCTCATAGCGTACTATCACCAGTTCATCAAGGACTACGGGGTGATCACAACTCTGCTTACTTGGCTCCTCAAGAAGGAGGCGATCTGTTGGTCCGAGGAGGCTAGCCAAGCCTTCCAAGTGCTCAAGCAAGCTCTTGCATCAGCCCTGGTTCTGCAACTTCCTGACTTCACTAAACCATTCATCGTGGAGTGTGATGCTGACGAATCAGGCTTCGGGGTTGTGCTATATCGAGGCAGCCCGGTGACCTTCAGTAGAGCAATTGCACCATGCCATGCTAAATTAGCCGCGTATGAGCGTGAGTTGATTAGGCTCGTTCAAGCAGTGTGACATTGGCGACTTAGGGGGCATTTGTTTATCGTATGCACAGATCATTACTCCCTCAACTTTCTCCTCGACCAAAGACTATCAACCATAACACAACATCATTGGGTGAGCAAGTTGATGGCTTGTGATCTTTTGGTTGTATCAACCGTGGCATCTCAACACAGTGGCTGGTGCCTTGTCCCGCTGAGATTATGAAGCCGATGGGATGATCTACGCTATGTCCTCCCCACAGCTCGCTTTCTTTGACGAGCTTAGAGCCACCACAGAAGCTGACCTGGCACTAGTCGCTCTCCGTGATGAGGTACTGGTCGGACAACGAGGTGTTCCTTGGACCGTGTCTGATGGTCTGTTACTCTTTGACAAAATAATCTACGTCTTGGCCTCTTCGTCTGTTCTGCCATCCTATCCGCACTCCATGAGATAGGACACAAGGGAGTCTAGAAGACGCTGCACCTATTGAAGGCTAACTTCCATGTACCCTATGCCTGACAACTCATCCAGGAGTTCATACGGGACTATGGGGTCTGTCAACACAACAAGATAGAACATCTACATCCTATCAGTCTCCTGTAGCCGCTGGAAGTGCCCACATTAATCTGGGTCGATATCTCAATGGACTTCGTGGAAGGGCTACCTCACATTCAAGGCTAGTCCTTCATCCTCACCGTTATCGATTGGTTCTCTAAATATGCACATTTTATTCAACTTGCGCATCCTTATACGGCGGTGACAGTCTGCCAAGCTTCCTTTGGGGAGGTTGTGCGTCTATATGGTATTCCTAGTTCTATTGTGAGTGATCGTGACGTGGTATTCACAAGTGCTTTTTGAAAGGAACTGTTCTCTTTGGCAGGAGTCCACTTACACATGAGCATGACATACCACCCTCAGTCCGATGGGCAAACGGGGGCAGTCAACAAGGTAATTGCAATGTATTTGCGATGCCTCATGAGATCATCCAAAATAGTGGCTCTAATGGCTCCCTTGGGCAGAGTTTTGCTACAACACATCCTTTTAATCCGCTCTCAAGGTGACGCACTCTGTGTGGTTTATGGGTGCGACCCACCTGCACTGCACTCTTACAAGCATGGCGATAGCCGTGTACCTACCGTCGACCAGGCCATACAAGACTGTGATAAAATCTGGTTGACGTCCGCGAATGCCTACTCCAAGCATAGGAATATGCTAAGGACTATTATGGTGAGCATCACTTTGAAGTTCACTACCAAATTGGCGATTGGGTTTGGCTTCATATTGCACATCGTCAAGCATTATCACTATCTATTCAAGCACGACATAAGCTTAGTCTGTGATTCTTTGGGCCGTATCAAGTCCTGGAGTGCATTGGCGAAGTGGCATACCGCTTGTAGCAACCGAGTGGAGCACACATCCATAATGTGTTTCACGTTGCCTACTCAAACCATTTCATGGTGTGCCACCATCAACGCCATCAACACTTTTGGAGTTAGATAACGGCCACGCTCTACCGACACTAGTGAAGGACATCTACATGAGGGGGCACTTGGCAATTCCTTATTGCTTGGCAAAGACTACCCGAATCATATGCTACATGGGAAGTGGTTCGTGAGTTTTGCCATTTCTTTCCTAGGTTTTAGCTTGAGGATGAGCTATTTTCGTAGGACGGGAGAGATATTATGGTGGGAATACAATATCATCGAAGAGTTTAGTCGCGGAACAACGGGGAAGCACCAGCCATGAAGCCATGCGCATGAGGGGCGTGCGGCATAGCAATGCTAGTCGGCTCCTTAAGGGCACGGGTTGGTTTCCTTGCCTATTAAGTTAGGGCTCTTAAATTAGGGAGATTGTGTTAATTTAAAGAAAGAAAGTGTTTCCATCTTTAGTTTGTAATATCTATTTAAAGGGAAAGGGATCATGAATAAAGGGCAAGCAAGAATTAAGAGAAGTCTTTCCCTTACCTCTCCCTTGTGCCAGCAGTGCCCTGCCCTAGCCGCATGACAACACCTCCATGCCATCATCTAATCAACGTGTGTTCTCCCACCTCCCACTCCTACCGGCTGTGCCACCAAACCCTAGCCCACAACATCTTGATCTTTATATCTATTGGAATAAAAATGAAGTTGTATACTAGTGAAAAAAAGAGTAGGATTGTATTCACACATGCTTTTGTTTCGTTCCAACAATGATAGCTTAGGTCCGAGAGTCTGACCACGCATGACAAGTCTCGAGCGTAGTACCAGCTTCTAGCTACACGAAACATTGCTGAGCTTAGAGAGAGATGACAACAGCTACCAATTCGTACCAAGAAAATTGCTTGCATAGCTAACTTGGATGTCGGGGCAGTTGTAGAAGGCTCGGATTTCTGTCTCATTGACAAGAGGATATGAGTAGCGCAAGCCTCCCAAGTGAATCTGCTCAACGTCGGCAACTAGAGGTGGCTAGATGGGTCATGCCTGACGGACCGGCTTAAGGCACGATACTATTGGCCTGGCCTAAGCACGACAAGGCCCACACTGTTCATGGGCCAGGCCGGCACAGCACGAAGGCCCGTGCCGTGCTTGGGCTGACCCCTTGCACGATGGGTCGGCCTGGCACAACACAAATAGTGTCAGGCCATATCAAGCATGGCATAGCCCACATGGCCCACATAGCCCATTTGTGGAGAGGCCGAGGGAGGCAAGTCGCCAGGCGGCCCAGGGCCCCAGGCCGCAGGGAGCACCAGGAGGGAGGGAGGAGGAGCGGCGGCTAGCCAACGGCGAGGGAGGGAGGAGGAGCGGCGAGCCGGCGAGGGAGGGAAGGAGCTAGGAGGAGGCGTGATGAGGACATCACTAACTTGGATACAACCACGCCTACACACACAACTCATCCACAACTAGTGTTACAAGGACCACTTACTCGAGCTCGTGCTCGCTAGCTTAATTACCAGGTGAATTCGTTCATAAGTTTAAATATTGCTGAGAATAGACCGCTACCTAATGCAAGTGATTTAATTGTGCTTACGAACATGGGAAAGGACCAAGGAGAGACATGTGGAGTCATGGACATGCATGGAAGGCATAATGGAGGTCACCACATCACTTTGGGTCCGAGCCAAGCAAGAGTTCGAGTTGGGTCGTTCTGGATTCGAATTCGGACTGTTGTGACAGCACTAAGTTCAAACGACCTAACTTCTTCATACGGACTTCGTTTGGGATGTTCTTGGACTTCATTGAAAGCTTATCAAGTCTACTTTCCAATGGATCCCACCTTATCTTCAAATTCTAGCCGAGCCAGCCACAATTAACAAAAAATCCACATCTGTTTTTGAGCGCGAGTCAAAAGGGTGCTACGCCACCTCCTCTTGGTCCCATGAGCCTTGTAACCCTAGGGGCGTGCATCCACTTCCCTGGCCGCCACCCCTGGTCATCCTCCCATACAGGAGGCGCCGCCTCCCTTTGCTAGAACTCGAATTTCGTTGAGTTTAGGTGTTGGACGACCACCTGTCAAGATAGCCTTAGGGATCCCACATTGTTTTTCAATACCATTTATACTACAATTCCTATTTGTAATATCAGATTGCCTATATTTTATTCTTGCTAGTTATTTGATTGCTCACAGGAATTGAACCTCGTATTCAGGTTGATCGCGCTTTCAGCACGGTCAATAACGTCTCAGAGTTGGTTCAACGATTGCTAAGGCGCAAGTGTCGTCGTACGGTTGTAGTCGGATCGTGAGAGTCAACTCCACCAAAATCGATATTTACCAATCTCATCGAAAGATCGGGCACCCCGCCTGCATCAAGTGGTATCAGAGCTCAAGGTTGCTCGGTGAGAATTTACTTTTTTCGTAGTTAGGTTGCTTAATTCTGAAAGTCCAGAAAAAGCCAAAAAAAATTATAGGATTAGATCATCTATCTATCCAAGACTGATTGCGCCAGTGCATCTTTCTTTTTAATGCGTTGCATTGTTGAACTTTTGATTGCATCGTCGTGTCCTTTGCTGATCTTAGTGTCTAGTTCCTTTAGAGTTTCAAGTTTTGCTCATGTTTGGTCGCACCGTTGCGGTTGGGTTCATCTGCCGCCTACCTCCACCGTTGCCAATCCTTGTTGCACCAACAGAGCCGCTACCGTCTCTGCCTTTGGGTTGCCACAACCACCAGAGCCGTGGCCGAGACCACCAGCACTGCCACCATCCCTTGCCGCATCCTATCGTGGCCACCATCCTCCTGCCGCCGCCGCCACACCAAGGGAAACCCTAACCAAGAACAAAAATTTGTTTCGGTTTGTGACAGTGAAGAAAAAAAGAAGAGGTTGTTTTTGTGCTAACAGAAGGAAACCTAACATTCATCTGACTTTGCCAACACGATAAAAAAATCAAAGTTTAGAGAGAGAAAATCTTTTAATTACCCTTTTACCCCTGCCTTTTACAAAGATTTTATGACCCATATATCTCCCTAGGCCCGGAAGAGGAATTTGAAGAGTTTTGAGTGAGGTGCATATTTGCAAAAAAAAAAGGAGCAAAAAAAAGAGTGACAAAAAAAATCAAGTTTATCATAATTTGCTCAAAATTGATAGAGCCCTTTTACAAGTGATTCTAAGGTTCCCCGTGAAGACGGCATCCTTTTTTGACCTTCCAAACTCCGTGTGCAATGTTCTCTAGTTTCTGCCGCACCGTGATTTCGTTTGTGTTCTAGGCTCGCGTCTCTAGTACAGTCTAGCCTAGGACCAACACTAACCGGCGTTGAACGATTTTTCAGCTTGTATTATCTGATTTGATTGTTGCTAATCCATTGCTACCATACTTGAGCCTTCCCAGCTACACCTTTTCTACACCGTACAGGCTGAACTTCACCTAGCAATCGCTCCATCCAATCTTCGGAGATACGTTGACACCACTAGTTGCTGATCACCCCTGTTTGCTTGGTAAGAATTGGTAAGAATTCGATAGAAGGCTTGAGTGTGAGCAATTTTTGAACCACCACATCCTAGTAGTTGCTAGGGACATATACTTGTGTTTTGCTAACAATGACAGGTTCTACGGAGCATTAGGATGAGGATACATCTCATACTCCTCCTACAAAGGTAATCGTATAATATTTCCGGCGCATCATGAACCTTCATATGGAGGGTCTTGAGGAAGATGTCAGGGTCACGAATGAGCGACTTGCTCAACTTGAGGGCGCCCAGATTGAGACAAACGCCACACTCACCGCGATGGAGAGAGCGCAATGTGTCACTAACACTTCTTTGGCAGGTATTCTGGCGTGCCTTGACGAGATTGCCTAGGCATCCACTACTGTTCCCCCTACTGCCCCGGTGGTAGAAGGACAAGTTGAATTCGACTACGTGACTGATACCAAGGCCAATGACATGGGAAACCACAACAATGATCGAGCTCATCGACAGTTGCGTTTTAATCGACATGGTATGTGACGAGACCCCCCACGACGTGAGGTACGTGACCACGATGATTCTTTTGCTAAGGTTAAATTCATTATGCCATCTTTTAATGGTAAATATGATCCTGATGGTTATCTTAATTGGAAACTAGCTGTGGATCAAAATTTTGCTTATCATGAATTTCCTAAGATTAAACGAGTTAGGGCTGCTACTAGTGAATTTACCGACTTTGCTTCTGTTCGGCGGAAAGAATATTGCTGTCAACATCCCAATAACATACCTAATACTTGGGAGGCTTTAAAATTGCTTATGCGGCATCGATTTGTTTCCTCATATTATGCTCGTGATTTGTTAAATAAATTGTAACGCTTACGACAAGGTACAAAGTCTGTGGAAGACTACTACCAAGAATTACAAATTGGTATGTTGCGTTGTGGTTTAGATGAGAATGAGGAGGCATTAATGGCTAGGTTTTTGGGAGGATTGAATCGAGAAATTCAAGACATCCTTGATTATAAAGATTATAACTCCATTACTAGATTGTTTCATCTTACTTGCACTGAATGAGGACACGATCTAACTCTTCTGTAGGTCACACAAACTCATGGACACCACGCACCTCTACTTCCCCGACCACCAGTGCAACCCCACCGCCACCCTTCAACAACAAGCCGTGCCCGGCTACTACAAATTCAACACCACGAGTTTCTAAAGTACCAAATCAGCACCACAAGCTTCTACAAAAACCTCATCTCGATTGCTTTGACAGGACGAACTAAGGATATTCAATGCCATCGGTACAAAGGCTATGGACACATGATGCAGGGCTATCCAAACAAGCGCGTACTAATTATACGCGATGATGGTGAGTATTCCTCTGCTAGTGATTTTGATGATGAAACATATGCTATGCTTGCAACTTACCCTGCAAGAAATGATGATGAATCTGATCATGAGGTGGAACATGTTAGCATCGAAGATGCTGACAAGTATTTGAGCATTATAGTGCAACGTGTACTAAGTGCTCAAGTTTCTCGTGTTGAGCAAAATCAGCGCCATAATTTGTTCCAAATCAAGGACGTTGTCAAAGAACGCTCGATTTGCATAATTGTTGATGGTGGGAGTTGCAATAATTTGGCGAGTATGGATATGGTGGAGAAGCTTGATTTGCCGACCAACCCTCATCCCCAATCATACCATATTCAATGGTTCAACAACAGTGGTAAGTTGAAGGTAACACGAATGGTGAGAGTACATTTTTCTATGGATTCATACCATGATTATGTTGATTGCGATATTGTTCCTATACAAGCTTGTTCTTTGTTATTAGAAAGACCTTGGCAATACGATACTGATTGTGTGCATCATGGTAGAAATAATCAATACTCTCTCATGTTTAAAGGAAAGAAAATTGTGCTGCATCCTATGACTCCTGAACAAATTGTTAAAGATGAACTTGCTAGAGCTAGTAGAGAAAAAAATCAAGAGAATGGTAAGAGCAAAAATCAGATTGTAGCAAAAGAGTTGGAGCAACATAAGAAGAAAGAACCTAAATCTGCTTATTTGATGAATAAAGAAATTAAATTGAAAGGTGCTAGTTTTCTTGCTACCAAATCTGATATGACTGAATTGGATACTAGTAATTCTGTTTGCTATGCATTAGTTTGTAAAGAAGCCTTGTTTTCATTTGAGGATATACCTTCTTCTTTGCCTCCTGCTGTCACTAACATTTTGCAGAAGTACAACGACGTCTTTTCGAAGGAGATACCGCCGGGGTTGCCACCGCTTCGAGGGATTGAGCATCAAATTGATTTAGTTCCCAGCGCATCACTGCCCAACCGCGCACCATATAGGACCAATCCGAAAGAAACTAAAGAAATTCAGTGCCAAGTTCAAGAATTACTTGCTAAAGGGTATGTGCGTGAATCTCTTAGTCCTTGTGTTGTTTCGGTCATTTTAGTGCCTAAGAAAGATGGATCATGGCGCATGTGTGTAGATTGTAGAGCAATCAATAATATCACCATTAGATATCGTCATCCTATTCCAAGGTTAGATGATATGCTTGATGAATTGAGTGGCTATGTTGTTTTCTCGAAGATTGATTTGTGTAGTGGATATCATCAAATTCGCATGAAATTAGGTGATTAATGGAAAACAGCATTTAAAACTAACTTTGGGTTATATGAGTGGTTAGTAATGCCTTTTGGTTTAACTAATGCACCTAGCACCTTCATGAGACTAATGAACGAAGTTTTGCGTGCTTTCATTGGTAGATTTGTGGTGGTTTATTTTGATGATATATTGATATACAACAAATACTTATAGGAACATCTTGCTATATTACAATTCCTATTTGCAATATCAGATTGCCTATATTTTATTCTTGCTAGTTCTTCGATTGCTCGCAGGAATTGAACCTCGTGTTCAGTATGATCGCGCTTCCAGCATGGTCAATAACGTCTCGGAGTTGGTTCAGCGATTGCTAAGGTGTAAGCATCGTCGTATGGTTGTAGTCGGATCGTGAGAGACATCTCCACCAAAATCGATATTTACCAATCTCATCGAAAGATCAGGTACCCCGCCTGCATCAAGGCAGCTGCGAAGAGGAGGAGGCAGAGAGGAGAGGAGGTGGACGACGAGGAGAAGGGGCGGCACTGGCGTCGAGGGAGGTGACCGGGAGGGGCAGCACTGGTGTGGAGGGAGGAGAAGGCGGCGAGGCCAGCTCGGGAAGGAGGGAGCCGGGAGGAGGAGAGGAGAGCAGAGGAGGTGGTGGAGGAGGAGGAGGGGGCGACGCCGGCGTGGAGGGACGAGAAGGTGGTGGGACCGGCTCAGGAAGGAGGGAGCCAGGAGGAGGAGAGGAGAGGAGCGGAGGTGGAGGAGGAGGAGGAGGGGGCAGTGCCGGTGTGGAGGGAGGAGGTCGGGAGGGGGTAGCGTCAGTGTGGATGGAGGAGGCCTGGAGGGTGTGAGGACCCCGGTTTATTCAACTTGTAATGCTTAGCCTTCCATTGACCCTAGCATCACAAATCAAATAAACCAAGCCTCAAGATATGTATACTTCCCAGGAATGTAGTATACACACCTCGTTACAAAATCATGCATCAATTCTATACAACAGGTCTAGCAAAAGACATACAATAAAGATATTTAAAACAACAAGGGCCAACCGGCCCAAAAGACAACTAAATAACAAATAAACAGCGGAAGCAAAAGCCATAAAATGACGATAAATAAAAGACCCAATTAGTGTGCCTTTACCCACAAGCTAGTAGTCAAACCCGCAGCACAGCTCACAAAAGGGAAAGCCCTTGGGGCTCACCTTCTTTCTCTGCAACAAAAACATTAAGCAAAGCAACTGAGTACAAAAAATTGTTTTTGTACTCGCAAGACTGTCGTGTAAGGGTAACAGAACTATAATTAACTACATGCAAGTTTTATTTAAGTGGAGGGGGCTCTGGACTTACTTTTAGCAGAAAGCAAGTTTTCATTTGCAATAATGTAATAGATTCAAGGCAATTTGACAAACTATTAGCAATTGTTGAAATAACAGCGATACAATAATAAATAATAACAATAAAGACAACCTGGAAGTGACCATCCCAATGGTCACCACAACAATAGTATGAACATCCATTCATACCAACCCATCAAGTTTTAATTAAAAGGTTGTAGTCTAACTCTTGAAAAGCTTACCCAAGCGTGTCCATAACCTAGGGCGAGGCTATTCGAATAGTTTTAAACCCTGCAGGGGTGTACCAATGTACCCACACTTTAGACCGCCTTTCCACCAGCCACGGTTAGCATACTTCCTTTGGTATGCAGGCACGGCTAAGTCTAACAAGACGTTTTCCAATGGAAAATGCTAATCAATAGCCGCACGTATGGGGGTTAACCCTTAGTGATCTGCCGGCGAAATATGGATCACAAGGACCCATACGTGGAGTAAGAGACACCGGCCTCGGCGGGCGCTCCACTCCCCACAAACATGTCCATGTTGCATATATCACATATGCAACCCACCACGCGACTCATTAATTAACACCCCCGAAAGTACTTAGTCAAGAGAGGTCCCATACCCTCTATTGTGGTTAGCACGCACCAAAATGCTCGGATAACAGGTACTCACAAGTAGTTCGGTCCTTAATTGACCCGGGCACCATTCCTGTCACACCCAAATTCACACCATCTTACCATTGTGCCTAAGTCAAAATTATTTTGTTTTCAGTTTTTAGTTTTCACAATTAAATATAGCAAAAATGCTGAAATTGTAGGGAAATGGGTAGGCTACACTAGCGCAAATTAAAAAAATTCTACCCGTAAACCAAGATCACTGCAGTTATAGATCACGGTCTTACCACTAGACGCGCAGGTGCGGAAGTTGATGCGACACGTCGGGCGGTGTAGTCGTACTCGATTGATGCGATGCGTCGGGCGAGTAGTCGTACTACTTCCTCGTCGCGTCGCGACGTCCCACGTTACAGCTCCTTTCTTGCGGTTCGTCCCAACGCCACAGATGCAGCGCCTCCAAAGGTATCCACACGTGCGGAGGAAGCGGCGCCGCGCGGACTACTAGATCGCGCGGCGACTAGGGCGTGGGAGGGTGGCGGCGAGGGTTTGAGGATGTCACGAAAAACTCATCCCTCAACCAGCGCCCGCCCTCCTTTTATAGGCGTCCTTATAATGGGCTTCTACGAATAGAGGCCCATTAGGACTCAATGCCCGATCTAATCGGATCCAATCCGAATTAGGCTTCATTTATAAGTGTGTGACCTATGGTTCACATATGTTTAGACATGACGCGAGTACACATACTTGGTCAATAGTTGGTAGCGGCCTCTAGCAAGGCGTGCCAACTCCTAAACATACGTAAAGATCATATCGGACGAACCATCACAACGTTATGTACATGCCAATCCCTTTGCCTCACGATATTCGGTCGAGCTCCAAGTGACCACTCTTTCTCGATCCCGTGATCCGGAATCCCTTACTAGGTTAACTCTTAACCTTAAGTATCATGGCCATGCATTTGGAGCCGATCACTCGAGGCCCAGAGATATCTCTCTCGGTAGAGAGGGCAAATCCCATCTCGTGACCATGCCTCGCATGACATGCTTCATGACAAACCCTAAAGCTACCTTTATAACTACCCGCCACTGAGTAGCGTTTGATAGCCCCTAAGTAGGTCGATTCACATCTCAAGTACATGCGACAATCTCAGGTCTAAGGACAAGGCGTACACATTGTGTAGAGAGAACCATAAGAATAATTACTATGTCTCATGTTGGGTCGGTCCAACCCCATGTTCTAAACATGTGTCCACATTATTGGTTTGACATCTCCATGTCTATGACCTGTGAAACATGGTCATCAACCGATACATGTGCTAATCCATCATTCACGTGTGTCCTCACATGAACTCCGAATACGGACAACTTTAGAATAAGCATACAAGTAAAGAGTTTCACAAACAAGTCACATACTTGTTAATCAACACAAAGGCAATATTCAAGGAACATTTATTAAATCATGGATACAATGAAATATCATCATCAATATGATTGCCTCTAGGGCATATCTCCAATAGAAATATCAAGGTTACCGACTAAGTCGATAACCGCCCAATTCTACCGGTATCTAAGCATTGCTAAGCATCATATCGCAAAGACAAATAAAAGGCCCTAAATCATTCACCGGGCTCTAATTCACCAGTGACGATAATATTCCTAAGGTAGTAGCAGGGGTGAACAATTTTCAGGGCAACAATGCAATGGGATTAACTACCTCTAATCGTCAAAATTAATCATTTACACAAAAGCATGCATACGTACGAGTAAAACAAAGTATTAGATTTTAAAAGTAATGGGATTGAGTGGATATGATCAAATTGCTTGCCTTTGCCTTGTTTGATATATTCGACTTGTTGCAGAGGATCACTCTCGATATCAACGTCATCTAACGATAAAAACTGCCAAAGCGAAAAACAGCGAATAAACACCAAGATTCCAAAAGTATCCAAAAATTGACAACACAGAAGACAGATTATGAAATTTAGGAACAAAAATAATTGATTTGAGGTTTATTTAAATTAGTTAGGATTTCTTATTACTGTTCTTTTCAAACTCACTTATTTTCCACGATAATCATACAGTCAAAATCAATCCTCTTATATGCTCTCCTTCTAATTACCCTCAATTTTCTTAACAATTCTATTAAGAAAAGGAGTTTATTTAATCATCTCACTAACTACTTTGACAACTATTCACTTGACTGAAAGGAGGTTCACTGTTTTATTGGGATTGGTCATTCTTAACACTTGTTTTTAGGTTTAGAGTGCTTTCTTTAGATCAAACTCTAAAGGCTATAATACAACACAATTCTTCCATCCACTTGCATTGAAGATTTCAGAAGTGGATTGAGGTTGTGGTTCCAAAATGCCCTAAAGCCTTCTCTTATCAAAACTCACCAAAGGATTTGGTTGACCTTTGATAGCTTTGAAAATTCACATCTATATGTGCTCTTTTCAAATTAGGATGCTGTTAGTTGGATGATTACCAAATGACTAATTGGATCAAGGGAAACTTCTGTCTACAAGAATAAGTCATGTTAGTAGCCTCCAAGCAAATCTGATATTTTTCAGACTATTCATGTAACCTATAACGGCAAGATTCTCTGAACTAAAGTGCTAAAAAAAACTTAACTTATGACTTACTAACTCAAGGGAATGACTTAATCGACATTCAAAATAGCGATTAGCAGAGATAGAAGAATTTCCTAGAGGTTTCACGACAAAGCACTTTTCTAACTTACTGCCAACTTCTAATGTCTTTTTAATCCAACCCAACCCTTCTTTGTTCACATAGCACAAAAAGGACTTGGTTGCTTCGTTACTAGTTCCTGATTATTCATAACCATATTTGACTTCCAGGGTTAGTTAATTGTCCAAAGATTGATTGAATTAAGACATTTCCAACTACTGTATTTACCATTTCATTAACCTAGTGACAATACACTGACACTTTTCAGTCTACTGTGCACACAACTACAACAGAACACTTTCTAAATTTTAGGTGCTATCAACCCATTTTCTCTCTGGAATCACTTATTCAATTGTCATTTGGGTTTGAGTAATCTAGAAGTTAAACACAGTACTTAGTACTGAACTTCCTTTTCTGTTCAAGTTTTCATGAAATGAGTTAAGACAACCTCTGATCAGCCCTCCAGACCAAAATAATGATTTAATCTCAGAATGAGTGATGGTTAACGAATTTGAATACCCATTAAATAATGCTTTTAAGTAATTAATTTAGTCATTCAACATGTTTATAGCCTACTGACATTTGAAGACTTTCATCTAATACTTCTTTGTTCAACCAAGCGACAAAGAACATCCAATTCATTTACGAGCGAGGTGCTATCGGCTAAATGATCTTCAATTATCAAACTCCAAATTTGTTAAACCATTGAGTGACTTAATTACATTCGCATAGATGATTAGCGACAAATTGCTTGGCTTAAGAGAGTGGGCCCCTTGTCATAGATAGTGAGAGAGAGAACAGAGAGAGAAGCTCTCTCGGGAAGAGCGAGGAGCAGGGGAGCGCGCAGGCGGCGGCTCTGCGGCGCGGCGAAGGCCGGAGGAGGCGAAGGCCGGTGAAGCAGGTTCTTGGTGAGGAGAAACCAAGGAGGCAACGGGGCGGGGCGGCACCGAGTAGGCGGCGGCGGCGGCGGGAGCGGCCTGGTGCGGCGGCCTTGCGGAGGCGACGACGGCCGGAGGGAGGAGAGGAGAAGGGGAGGTGAGCATGGTCTTGAGGAGGTGGTAGGAGCTCACCATGCGCTCGGTGGAGGCGGGGAGTACGAGTGGGCGGCGGCGGAGCCAACGGCGGCGCGGGGAGGCTCGTGGTGGTGGCGGCCTAGGGCGGCCGGGAGGCTCGGCCGGAGGTTGGGGAGGTGTCGTGGTGGCGACGCGGTGCTCCAGGCACGATGAATCGCGTTGAAGTGCACCAGAGGCGGCTCGAGGCGGTGCGGCCGGATTCGGGGAAGAAGGTGGCGGTGTCGGGAGCGGGTGCGGTGCCGGCGGCGAGGCGAGGAGAGCGCGGCGCGCGCCGGCTGCGCGGCGGGGAGCGGAGGCGGGGTCGGCGGCTCGAGGCGGCTTAAGCGATGCGGCGGCGGAGCAGCCAGGTGCGGCGGTGGGAAGAGCCGGGATGAGGACGGTGGAGCTGGGAGGCAGTGGGAAAGCAAAGGGGCTCGGTAGCTTGAGGATGCCACTTTGTAGGCAGCGGACGGAGCAGACGATGGTGGCGATGCACTCGGCGAGCTCGGCGTGCACGCATGCGAGCGTCGGTGGCGGTGGCGCTCGGCGAGAGCCGCGTGTGTGTTGTCATGGAGGAGAAGACCTGGCGAGCGGGGCCACTTGCCAGCGATGGGGAGAGGGTGCTGCGCCGAACTGGTGCGGTTGGAACCGGTTGGCTCGGGTCCGGTCGGACCAGAGGAACAGTGCACAGTTAGAATTAGATTTTAGGGTTTTAGTTTGACTCAAATCAACACAAGTTTGACCTAACCGTTTGAAATAGAAATAAAATTTGAAAAATTCTGAAAAATTTTGTGGGCACTCTGAGGTTCACAAGGAACTTAGGAAAAATAATTTCAAACATTTTATATACTAAAATTTGTTAGAATTAAATTACTTTCAAATCTGCATTTGGGATATCATTTGAATTTTAGTGAAGTCAGAAACACTTCTAACAATTTGGTAAAAATAATTACAATTTAGTATGAATAATCTAGTATTTGAATAAATTATTTTTAGGAACTTTTATTCACACATTTTTCTTGAATTCAAATAGAAATGGAATTTAAGTTTAAAAGTTTTGAAATTTCCAACACAAGTTTTAATACAAAACATCAAAAGTTTAAAATTGCACACAAGTTTTGGGAAACCAAGAGCACGACCAAGAGATACAACAAAAGTTTTTAAATTTTAATACTTTTATACATTCGAAATACAAACCCTAGTTGTGGGGTTGTTACAGAGGGGGTGGCGGCGCCGGTGTGACTTGTGAGGACCCCGGTTTATTCGGCTTGTAATGCTTAACCATCTACTTGGTCCTAGCATTAGAAATCAAATAAACCAAGCCTTGAGATGTGTATACTTCCCAGAAATACACTATACACACCCCGTTACAAAATCATGCATCAACTCCATTCATTCATATAGAACCGAAGCACAGCAATAACCCAAAAGACATACATAATATCAAGTTATTACAAAAGAGGGGCCAACCGGCCAAATGTAAACAAATAACTAAGTAAACAGCGGAAGCAAAAGGGTCATAAGATGGCGATAAACAAAAGCCAATTAGTATGCCTTTAACCCACAAGGCAACCAACCGGACCGTCAAGCTAGTCGTCCCAAAAGCCGCACATCTCACAAAAGTAAGGCCCTTGGGGCTTGCCTTCTTCCTCTGCAACAAATAACATTAAGCAAAACAAATGAGTACAAAAATGTACTCGCAAGACTAACGTGTGGAATAACAGACCTATACATATGCTACATGCAAGCTTATTTGAGTGGAGGTTGTATGTTTCATTTTCAGCACAAAGCAAACTTTATTTGCAATAATGTAGTACATTTAAAAGCAAGTTTACAATCTGTTTTTATTGTTTAAATAACAGCAAGAGAAACATAATAACAATAGATAGATGACAACAACATCCTGGAAGTGACTAACCCAATAGTCACCACAACCATAGCATGAATTACCCATTCATACCACCCATGTCAAGTTTTAAGTTTTTAAAAGGTTGTAGTCTAGTTCTTGCACGACCTTACCAAGCAATGTCCATAACCTAGGACGAGACTATTCGAATAGTTTTAACCCTGCAGGGGTGTACCAATGTACCCACACGATAGACCGCCTTTCCACCAGCCACGGTTAGCATACTTCCTTGGGTATGTAGGCACGGCTAAGTCTAACGAGACCTTTCCAATGAATGATGCTAATTAAGAGTCGCGACAACTCGAAGGGTAGGGTGCACCGGCCCAGCCGCAGCAACTGCGGGTGCTCTTCCCCTTATAAAAACAGTTTTAACCACCTGCGACCCCGAATTAACACCTCTCAAAGTACTTAGTCAAGAGAGGTCCCATATCCCTCTCGTGTGGTTCGCACGCAATAAGCGCTTGGCTTAGTGACACAAGTAACTCGTTCCTTGGGGACTTAGGCACCATTCCAATCACACCCAACAGATCACACCAACATACCATTGTGCCCAAGTCAAGATATAATTTTTATTTTTAGTTTTTGATTTGCAAATGAGCAATACACAAGGGCTAGACATAATGGAATAATATTAACATTTGTGTGATCAAGATCATCAACTAAGTCAATGATCGCCCAATACTACCGATAGCTAAGCATGGCTAAGTAATTTGAACCCGTAATCTACTAAGTGACAAGAGCCCATCCAACGAACTCTAATCACAGCAAATAATCTAGGCTCAGGTAGTAGAAGAATATCATTTACCTACAGATTATGCAACTATAGGATCAACTAATCAAACCATAATTTAACAACAAAATAGCAATGCATACATACAAGTTACAATCAATATATTAGGCTTCAAAATAATAGGATTAATATGATCAAACTTCTTGCCTTGCTGGATTTGCTCAGTTTGCTGCAGAGACACACTCTCGTTATCAACACACTCGTCGGCACCTAACGAAAAGCGAAAGGAACCGATAAGAACGAAGAATACCGAAAAGGCTCAAAAACTAAATTTCTCCGAATGCTCTGAAAATTTTACAATAGCAAGAGCATGATTTATAATGAATTTACAAACAAGAACCAAATGATTTGGATTCTTAATGCAAAAGTTATGATCAAAACAATTATGTTCGGTTGGGAAAAATGTAATCTATTACTATTCATCATAATTAAATTGGTTGGCAAAAATTTCTAGAAAGGTGGTGCAGCTAACATTTTTATGGTAAATCAACCACCTCATAAGATGAACAACCCAATTGGATTCATCTCATTTGGAGCTAGGATGCATTTTCTATGAATTTTTAAAGACAAGAAAATAAGCAAAAGTTAAATGCATAAGTAATTTTTTTTTGGGAACAGTAACATGCCCAAAATTAATTTTAAAAACAATTTCATTAATAGAGGAAGCCAACAAAGTTGGATTCGCTCAAAAAGGATCTACATAGAATTAGTTATGCATTTTCCAAATTAAATGAATTTTTAATGCACAAAATAACCCTAAACAGGAATTAAATCTATTTTCATATTTTTCTGGGGCAGAATTAAGCTTAGAACTATTTTTATATTAAAGTTTAGTTAAAAACAGAATCATCAAAATTTGAATCAACCGAAAATGAATTAGTATGAATTAGTTATACATTTTCAAAGTTTAATGCATTTTTTAGTTGTGAAATAAAGCTTACCAGGAATTAATAACCATTTACCGAAAAGAATAAACGTGGGCAAACATGGGCTGTTGATCCTTCAACGCAAGGGCCACGCGCACAGCCCACACAGCACACACACGCGCACGCGCATAGTGCCCACCGTCGGATTAGATCCCAAGGTCCAGATCGAGGTGACGTTCGGACCTCGCGAAAGTCCATTCGATCTGGGCCGTTGATCAAGCGATGGAGGGCTGAGATCAAAGTGCGGTTCGGGCGACCCGAACGGCACAACAATCTCAGCCACTGATCAAGATCTGGACGGCTGACAACGATCGCGCCGTTCACCACTTGAACAGTGAACGCTGACATGCGGCGCCCACTGTCAGTGACTTAGAGTCACGCGCGTGGCTTTTTGCGCACGCACCCACGGGATTTGAAGATGGTGGGCCCACACGTCAGTGACGGTAGGCCACGCACACGTGGGTTTAGCGCGCACGGGGTGATTAAGCGCGCGGGCCCACCCATAAGTGACTGTGGAGGTCGGTTTAGGACAACTATTAATTGCTAAGCCAATGATTAACCATTAATAACTGGATCATTGTCCTAATCGCGTACAACACAGTGCCGCTCATCCGACAAAAGAACATGACGCACTCCACGGCTCATCGCCGGTGATGCAGACCTCGTCGTCGTGAACCAAGTGCCAAAATGGAACCGCAATAGCACAACGCACACATCGGGACCACCCACACCGTCGGTGGTGGTCCATAACGGCGGCGAGTCGACGATGAGCAGCGGTGACCAAAACGGCCGAAAAGCGAAAATGATCAAAAGCTCCGCAAACAGTCCAGGTAAGCAGGTGCCATAGCTTCTAGGGCTACCAAGAGGGTACCTGAGGGCAGGGAAGACACGGAGGAGGCTGAAGCTGCTCCGACGACGATGAACCGCACCGGCGCCGAAGAAGAAGAAGTGGAGACGACGACTTGAGCAACATGGGTGAGACCGGGTCATCACAATAGCTCCAAAATAGCTCATAGATGCTCCATGAGCAAGGAATTGAAGAATGCAGGTCCTTACCGGCGATGGGGAAGAAGGGGGTGATTTCAGCCGCACTCGACAAAACTCAAAATTTCGACAATCCCTGTGAAAGTCGAACAAAACTGAGTTAGGCGAATTGCTTGAGATGAAGAGGGGCGCGATATGACACGAAAAGATTTGCAATTGAACCACTGGAGTGCCGAGACGACCGAGCTTGCTTGTCAGCCAACAATGGCAGATTTAGGGTTTTTGTGGATTGAGCTCAAATACACCGAGAGGAGCTAGGTGGAGCTAAGGTGGTGACTAAAAGAGGTAGAAGTGGAGCTTGGGGGCTTTTTATAGCCGACGAACATGGGCTAGGGCAAGGCAAGGCTCCACGGGTGGACTGGGTTCATGCCCCTGCCATGGGCAGGTAAAGCACGACTTTGGGGAAGAAACTCTGATGTGCATTTAATGCTGGCAGCAATTAGCCGTTTAAAGGGGCTCAAGGAAGTGACAAGGCACCTCCTCTCTCTGCCATGGCGTACAGGCAGGCACGCATGCGTGCGGCACGAAGAAGAAGATGACCAAGAGGCGGTGGCCCCACATGGCAGTGAAACAAGGCGGTTCGAGCCCGAAGCGTTTTAGTGGGTTGAGTCCAACCCTAAGATTTGAGTCAAAGATTTGGGCCATTAGATTTCCATCCCACGGCTGAAACCAGTGCACCACTTTGGGACCGGACCCGAGTGCACTAGTGGGTTAGGCCCGTTCAAGTGGCTCGAGCCAGACTTGGGTCCAACACAAACCCAACCAGTTTTGACTTAGGGTTTTGGATAAGAGCTGAAAACTTTGAGGAATTTTTAGAGGTAGTAAACTAACTCCAAAAATTCTGAAATTTTAACTGGAGGTTGCTAATTTTAGGATTAACCTTACATAAAATTCTCAGAGATTTTCATGTACTGCATTTTTCTCAAGAAATTCCAGAAGGTTTGTTCTAGGGTTTGACCAATTGAAAAATTGGTTTGACTTGCCTCCAAAAGTTATCAAATAATTTCTAAAAATTATGAAATAATTCAGAGGCATCACAAGGCATCCCTAGAACCAAGGAAAAATATTTCCAGGGGTTGGACACAAGATTTCCACTCAGGAGGCTATTGACTTTGGTCAATTAGGGATTTTGGTTTTTGATTTCCCACAATTCCTTTACAAGAATTATAGAAATGTTCAAAAACTTCAAGATGCAAGAAAAGTTTTAATTTCTACTCATTTTCTTACATTTGAAACTCAAGTCCAGATTTGGGATGTTACAGCCGGTGTGGAAGGCGGCGCCAGCGGTAGGCAGCACCTGTAAGACCCGGGATTAACATCCCAGATCTTCTGTGCATAACTGAACTAGTTCCATGATCAGTGGTTAGCTCACACAGTAAACAAATGTGATAACACAACCATAAACGCTAAAATTTATTAATAAACAACAGAGTTGATTACAAGATAGCCTTACAGGGCAACAATAAATAAACACAGCGGAAGACGATGAAGAAGTAGTGGAGTCCAGCTGATCTGTCACAGGCAATCGACTGGGGTAGCGGCCTAGTCGTCATGATCCACACCTGAAGCGAAGTTCTTCTCCTCTGAAATTTGTTTGCATAAGCAAGGATGAGCATAACTTCCGTGCTCGCAAGTTACACCCGTCAAATAACAGAATGACATGCATACATGGATGTAACAAAGGATGGCTTATAGGGTTATTTGTGCAAGAACAGCATTTGACATTAAATTTAATAGTAAGTTCAAAAGCTCAAGTTTTTATAAAATCTATAATTGATTTTGAATTGATAAAGATAGTGTAGGCACCATCCTAACACCAACATAAACACGGGCACCAACCCGGGGCTTCAAGCCATAACTTTTCTAATGGACACCCATCCATGTCAAAACTGTTTCACAAAAACATTTTGAAATCGAAGTCTAACTTTGAGTGGCTTTGCCAGCATGTCCATGACCGTGGACGCGGCTATTCGAATAGTTTTACACTCTGCAGAGGTTGTACAACTTTACCCACATGAGATAATCAACTTTTAATGTCCGTCTGACACACTTCCGAAGGTGTGCGACTAAGTGATCATCACGAGACCTTTACAATGCGCTATTCCACCATAGTCCTCCCTCGCTAAGGTTTTACCCCCTTTGGACTACCGTCATGAGTTCGAGCCCTCTTGCGCCAGGTGGGACTAACAAAAGTCATGAAAGACTACCCACCGCATCAATAGGAATGACCATGATGGAACTTTGCAAATTAATTAGCCAAGTCCTACCCATACAAGACATGTGGTAGTACGATGTGGCTTAGCAAGATGCAGCTCGAAGATCGGTCCTTAACTGACCTGGGCGACAACCAACAGAACCCTGGGCCTTAACTTACCCAGTTGAGCCCGTGCATAAACCTGCACCCACCAGACAACCATTTTTCCCACGTCCAAACCATCATTTAATTTCATTTTCCAAAGTCATTTATAAAACTCCCATGACACACCAATGCCAAGGGTACAATTTAAACAATAGTTGATTTTTGGCTGAAATTCCCGAGATAAAACATGTTTGGTCTATAAGCATGGCTAAGCACAATATTTTCCAAATGATCCCAGTTCATACTATTGTATCAACTAGGTTTTTATCTAGGGTGACAATATGTTTGATTCGATATCAAAATTGGCCATACAAAGGATTTAGGCATAACTATTTGTATGGGAGAGATCTGAGAACCCGTTGAACCAGTGAGGCGGTGAGAGACGATTTTAGCCCGATTCGATCAATGAGGCGGCGAGTCCGATTGATTCGCGAGCATCTGCGCACGGCCCGATCGAGCGGAAGAGCTATGCAGATCGTCGTCGCCGTGAGTTGAGCTTTGAGCCCAATGACTTTGTGTATCTCAAAGTCTCACCTTTGAAGGGCCATCAGCGTTTTAGTGTCAAGGGCAAATTAGCTCCTTGATATGTTGGGCCTTATCGCATCATCGAGAGAGTTGGGACGGTGGCATACAGATTTGAGCTGCCAGCTACACTTGAGGGTGTGCACGATGTGTTCCATGTATCACACCTGAAGAAGTGCCTCCGTGTCCCAACTGAGGAAACTCCGTTGGAGGTTCTCGATGTGCAAGAAGATTTGACCTACCGCGAGCATCCTGTTCGTATTCTCGAGGAAGCTGAACGAAGAACAAGGAACCAGGTCATCAAGTTCCTTAAGGTTCAGTGGTCAAACCATTCTGAAGATGAAGCAACTTGGGAGCGGGAAGATCGCCTTCGTGCAGATTATCCATCTTTCTTCTCCGAGTGAACGGAATCTCGGGTCGAGATTCTTGTAAGGGGGGAGAGTTGTAACATCCCAATTTTGGGCTCATGTTTCAAATGTAAGAAAATGAGTAGAAATTAAAAAAAATTCTTACATCATGTATTTCCTATTTGTACTGAACAAGTATTGTACAAGAAGTTATGGAAATACAAAGTCACAAGTCTTTTGACCCAAATCTTGAGCTTTCAAAAACAATCTTGTCGAACCTCTTGATCATCTCCTGGAAATATTTTTCCTGAGTTCTTGGGTTATTGTGTGACCCCTCTGAAAAATTTCACAATTTTTAGAAATTGTTTGACTACTTTTGGAGGTCAGTCAAACCTACTCAAATTCTGGTCAAATTGTGGGCCAGCACCTTGTGGAATTTTTGGAGGAAAAAGTATAGCACAAAAACCTCTGCAAAATTTATACAAGGTCAATAACTCAGCTGGCAAGCTCCTGTAAAAATTTCATAATTTTTGGAGTTAGTCTGCTACCTCAATTAAATTCCCAAACCTCAGGTTATTTTAAAACTCAAACTCAGGTCTGAGTCTGACTCGGACTCGAGTCAGACCCAGCAGTTGGACTCGGTCGGACCAGCCGACTAGACCTCCTCGGGCTCGATCTCGTGCGCGCAGGTGTTGGGCCCTTGGATTTCAATCCGGCGGTCAGGAGCTCCCCTGGACCTCCTCATCCGCTTAAGACCTCCCCACCTCGGGTGATCTGGGACGTCCAGGACCACCCCATGCAAATCGGGATCGTCCAGGACCTCCCCCTCAGCCCTGTTCTTCTCCCTCACGACCTCCTGGAGGTCTGGTCGTCATGATTTTCGCCCGCCCGTGCGTGTGTCAGGGTCAGAGCAGTTGGGAGCAGTGGCCTGTCACTTTTTGGTCCTTCCCAACGTCTCTTTCTGCCATACATTAAATGTGTCAGAAGCCTTGCCCTAAAGAAGTCGTCCCCTACTGCCTTGTCAAATCCTATAGGTCATGGCAGTGGCATGGTTCTTGATCACAGTAGACTTTTGTCCACACTATTACCAAACTCCCAGGCTATGTATAGCCTGAGACCTCCCTTCTCCTTTTCTTTCTTCGTTCTTTGTTGTGCTTGAGCTCCCTCAGTTTGAGCAGGTCCTCAAACTCAAGCACCCAAGAACCCCACCCTCTCTGCCAAAATTGCTAGGCTTTGGAGCACCCTGCCGAAGCTCGAGCTCCAGTGGTCCCAACAACTTCCTGGCCTTGTTCACTGTCATCTTGATCTCCTCAACTCAAGCTTGCTCTAACTTGGCTTGGTTCACATTGCAGAGGTGAACGAGTTGGGAGGTAGCTTTTCGGGGTCGAGGCCATCTTCTTCTTCCTCTCGGCAAGCTCTTCATCGCCGGACCGTGCGCCTTCTCCAAGCTCCTCCGACCACCCTGGTCCCCTCTCTGCCCTCAGGTGCCCACTTCTTAGCTATTTACTGCTTCCTAGAGCTCGTGTAGATTTCGTAGTCTTACCGTATGGGGCTTCTTTCTCTCTCTCCGGCTCGCCGACGTTCAAGGCCGTCACCACCGTCGAGAGCACGCCCTTTAGATTCTTGACGTTATTTGGAACTCAGTCATGTCCTTGGTTCTCGCCGGCGAGCTCCCCATCGCCGGCGGTGAGCTCGTTTAGGCGCTCGGGCTTTTGTCGCGTAAGATTCGGACAGCCCCTGTAGCCAATGATTGGTTGTTGGAGTCGCGGAGGCCTCTCGCTGTGACTGGGCCTCCTCCTCCTGTTGTCGTACGGTAAAACCCCGCCCAGACCTCCGCGCTCGACCTACCAGAGAAGATCTGGTCGTTAAAGACCTCTCTGGGGTTGATCTTAGCCGTCGGACCTCTTTTCGCACGTCCGCAAAGACCTCCCTCCTCAGGACCTCCCCCTAGTATACTCTCAGCCGTTTAGATCACCTCCAAGTCAAATCTGTACCGTAGAGGGTGTTCCGTGTAAATTCTAAGTGCCAGGACCTCCCTAGAGTTGATCCTAACCGTCTAGGACCACCCCAGTTAAATCCTAGCCATTTAGACCTTTCCTCGTGCGCAAAAGACCTCCCTTGGTCATTTTGCCAAAACCACCTCCTGGACCTCCACCAAGGTCCTCTTTGCAAAATGACCTCCCCTTGGTCATTTTGCAAAGACCACCCTAGACTACCCTCGGGGTCCTCTTGGTAAAAAGCCACCCCTGGTCTTTTTCAGAGAAAACCCCGCTCAAGACCTCTTAGGCTCTATCCTAGCCGTTCACGACCTCCCCGGATTTAGATCTGAGCGTTAGATCTCCTTTGTAAAATCCTTAGTCTCGGGACCTCCCTCCACGTCGATCTGGACCGTTCAGGACCTCTCTAGGCCTAATCTGAGCCGTCCAGATCTCCTCCTGCTGAAACCCTATCGCATAGGACCTCCCCAAGTAGATCTTGGCCATCCAAGACCTCCTCGTGTAAATCCCAGCCGATCAAGACCTCCCCTTGAAGATCTTGACCGTCTAGGACCTCATCCTTTAGATCTGTAGCTTTAGGACCTCCTCCTCTGGTCTAAACCGTTAGATTTAGATCTGACGGGCTAGACCTCCTTCCTTGGATTTAAAGCCTCAGGACCTCCCCTAGTGCTCGGGACCGCCAGATCTCGGTCTGACGGTCAGGACCTCCGTTAGGCGCGTGGACCTCCTTTGCGTGCGCTGTGCATGCACTGGTCGTGGCCGTTGGATCCAATCTCAACAGTCCGGACCTCCCCAGTGCGGGAGGAGGTCTTCGTGCGGCTGTGCCGAGTGCGTGGCGTGCGATGAAGGATCGACGGCCCACGACCTCTCCTTTTTCCTTCAGTTCATTTGGACCTCCCGAGAGCTCAAATTTTCTAAGTCTTTTAATGTTTCAAATTTTAAAAGTGCATAACTTTGTCATTTTAGCTCCTTTTTGAATGATTCCAGTTGTTGTAGCTCTGTTATAGTATGAACTTTAATTTGAGATTGAATTTAGGCACTATTATTGTGAGGACCCGGAATATTTAACTTGTAACACTTAACCTCCAAATGGTTCTAGCATTACTAATTAAACATTCTAAGCCTCGATGGACATATGCTTCCCAGAATTGCAGTATATGCACATCATCACAAAATTACACATCATTTCCATACAACATACATCACTAGGTTCAACAACGACATACATAAAGTAAAGTTATTACAAAAGAGCCGACCGGCCAAATAGAACAATATACAAGAATGACAATGAAGCAAAGGTGCCATAAGATGGCTAGAACAAAAGTCGACCGGTTAGCCAACATAACCCACAAGGCAACCGACCGGACCGCCAAGCTAGTCGCCCCGCAAGCTACCACAACAAAGCTCACAAAAATGAGGCCCCTCGAGCTCACCTTCTTCCTCTGCAACAAATACATTAAGCAAGATAACTGAGTACACAAAGGTACTCGCAAGACTGACGTGTGGAATAGCAGACATGTTCATAACTACATGCAAGCTTATTTACGTGGAGGTTGTATGTCTCATTTTGCACAAAGCCAACTTTATTTGAAATAATGTAATATCTTTGAAAGCAAGTTTACAAATCTGTTTTGGTGTCCAAAATAACAGCGAAATAAAGATATATATAAGTAACCACCTGGAAGTGACTATCCCAATAGTCACCACAACATAGCACGAATCCCCAATTCGTACCACCCATCAAGTTTTAATTAAAAGGTTGTAGTCTAGTTCTCACGGGGCGTATCCGAGCGTGTCCATAACCTAGGATGAGGCTATTCGAATAGTTTTAACCCTGCAGGGGTGTACCAATGTACCCACACATCAGACCGCCTTTAAGCCACAAAGCACACTTCCAAAGGTATACCGACACGGCTAAGTCCTACGAGACGTTTTCCAATATTGTGTATTAACCACGAGCCGCTCGTATGGATAGAAACACATACGCTTACATTGCCAGCCGAAAGACAACCACCCGTTACGGGGGGAAGCCTTTCGGACTCTACAATGCTCCCAACACCATCCCTCCTGCGACTCCCTGCGACCCGAAGCCAATACACGCCAAAGTACTAAGTCAAGAGAGGTCCCATACCCTCTAGTGTGGTTAGCACGCAAAAAGCTCAGTACGGTGGCGCAAGTAACTCGGTCCTTAATGACCCGGGCACCATTCCAGTCACACCCAGAAGCACACCAATCATACCATTGTGCCCAAGTCTAAATCATTTTGTTTTCAGTTTTAGTTTTCATAAGTAGACATGGCACAAGGCTGAAATCATAAATCATAATAAGTTTTTATGTGATTAAGGTTATCGACAAGTCGATAACCGCCCATTTCTACCGAAGCTAAGCATGGCTAAGCAATTAATTCGCAACTACTAAGTGACAAGAGCTCATCCACGAACTCTAAATCACAGCAATAACCTAGGCTCACGGTAGTAGAGGATAATCATTTGCTAAGGAAATGCATCTACTAGGCCAACTAACAACAATAGTTTAACACAAAGTAGCAATGCATACATAGGAGTTGTAATCAACATAAATACTTAAAATACTGGGATTAACATAATCAAACTGCTTGCCTTGCTGGGATTGGTCTTGCTGCAGAGGGGAGTGCTCAGGTTCAAAGTTTTCTTCGGAACCTAACGCGAAAAGGCGATAAAAACCGATAAGAACGAAGAACATCCAAATCCAATGAAATTTCTACAACAGCTAGAGGTTGATTTTAGACAATTTTAGAAACAATAATCACTTCATTTAAAATTAGCATGAAAAAGTTATGGCTAAACTAAGTTCTCTCAGTCTGAAAAATCCTAATTAAATTAATTACGGCTACTGTTCATGGCGAAAATTTCTAGAATGATCTGGAACTTGAAATTTTTATGGTAGGTAGATATGGTTATCCTAACAACAGCAAAACTGAGTTTGCACAATTTGGACTTATAATGAATTAGTTATGATTTTTCTAAGTTCTAGAACTAGTGAATCATTAATTTCAGTGGCCAGGATCATATGAAGACCTATCCTACATTACAGTACATTCCTAGTGGGAGGTCCAAATGAACTGAAGGAAAAAGGAGAGGTCGTGGGCCATCGATCCTTCATCGCACGGCCACGGACCTCGAAGCACAGCGCACAAAAGACCTCCTCCCGCACTTGGGAGGTCTAGACCGTTGAGATCTGATCCAACGGTCACGACCAGTGCATGCACAGCGCACGCAAAGGAGGTCCTCGCGCCTAACGGAGGTCGCGACCGTCAGATCAAGATCTGGCGGTCCCGAGCACTAAGGGAGGTCCTAAAGCTTTAAATCCAAGGAAGGAGGTCGGGACGGTCAGGATCTCTCGGGGGAGGTCCCAACGGTCTAGATCTCCAGAGGGAGGTCTTGATCGGCTGGGATAACACGAGGAGGTCTTGGATGGCCAAGATCTACTCGGGGAGGTCCTAAGCGATAGTGTTTTAATCGGAGGAGATCGGGCGGCTCGAGTTAGACCTAGGAGGTCTGAGCGGTCTAGATCAAGCGGAGGAGGTCCAGAAGGCTAAGGGTTTTACAAAAGGGATCTAACGCTCAGATCGAAATCCGGGGAGGTCGTGAACGGCTAGGATTGAGCCTAAGAGGTCCTGAGCGGGGTTTTCTTGCAAACGACCAGGGGTGGCTTTTTACCAAGAGGACCCCGAGGGTGGTCTAAGGGTGGTCTTTGCAAAATGACCAGGGGAGGTATTTTTGCAAAGAGGACCTCGGTGGAGGTTGTAACATCCCAAATTCTGTACTTGTGTTTTAAATGTAAGAAAATGAGTAGAAATTAAAACTTTTTCTTACATCATGTATTTCCTGTGTGTACTAAACAATTATTGTACAAGAGTATGGAAATACAAAGTCACAAGTCTGTTGATCCAAATCTTGATCCTCCAAAAACAATCTTGTCCAATCTTGTGATCCTTCTCGGAAATATTTTCCTAAGTTCTTGGGATGGTTTGTGACCCTCTGAAAAATTTCACAATTTTTAGAAATTGTTCGAATATTTTTAAGTCGGTCAAACTTGTTTGACTTGTAGTCAAACCCTAGCTCAAAGCATTGTATAATTTACGGAGAAAAGTGCTCAAACATAAAAACCTCTGGAAATTTTATATAAGGTCCATCTCAAGGTTAGCAAGCCCTTTGTCAAAATTTCATAAAATTTGGAGCTAGTTCTATCTCTTAAGACCCGTCAAAATCTCAATTCAAATTAAAGCTCTAAACTGGTCGAGTCAAACTTAGACTCAAACCCAGTCCGACCTTCAGTCTTGGTCGCACCGAGCCACTTAAGCCGTGTCGGGCTCGGTCGGGTTGAAGCGCGGTGGTGCAGTGCGTTGGATTTCAAATCCAACGATCAAGGACCTCCTCGGGTCTTTGTAAAAGACCTCCCACCCGCACGACCTCCTCTGTTCTCTTTGCAAAGACAACCTCGAGGACCTCCCCTAGGACCTCCTTTGCACCTTTGCAAAGACCACCCAGGCGACCTCCTCGACCCTCCACGACCACCCTAGCACTTGGGTGATCGTGGGCGTCCATCTTGAGATCGTGGCTCGGACCTCCCTAAGTGTTAGGACCTCTAATACATAGTTCTAAATCTGAGCCCTTAGATTTCAATCCAACAGCTCACGACCTCCCTAGTGGAGTTCAGTGCGG
Organism: Ampelocalamus luodianensis; assembly: GCA_036346255.1. Classification (NCBI taxonomy): domain Eukaryota; kingdom Viridiplantae; phylum Streptophyta; class Magnoliopsida; order Poales; family Poaceae; genus Ampelocalamus; species Ampelocalamus luodianensis. Next base: position 68,789,940 of record CM070620.1, on the reverse strand, counting down.
TTTCCAACTGTTACACTTGTTGACCAGTCCTCCCTAGTTCTCTCATTGAGTGGTGGGGCTTGTCATTATCAATTTTTGTGCATGGCAGTAGAGAGCGGTGCCTTGTCAACTCTAGGGTGACAAGCGGCTATGTGTTTGCCAACATTAAATGTCCGGCACCCCTTTTGCTCAAAAGTCTCTCGACAACCTACTCCCATCATGTCAGTGTCTAGCTTGTTGAAATTGTGGACCTTTGCCTTGTTCTTCCTCTCGGCTATATATTGAGCCCGAGCTTCTCCTTAAGCTTCTTTTCAATGCATAATGACCCCAATTTTATCAACGATAATAATCGCATTATGAGCGAGTAATGGGCTCTGTTCATATCATTCTTGTTCTTAATCTTAGTTGGGAGTTCTTTGTTACCAAATAAAACCTTCCTTTTAGCCCAGTCCAAAGACTTATTTAGAATATTTAAAGGAATACAAGATAAAACTTGTATTATGGTAGGAAGTATTTTTATGAAAGCTTAGATAAATTATCTTGGCTAAAAATATTTTTGTTGCATTTCTAGAAATTATTTGGGCTTAAAGAAAAATTTATTGTCTTTAAATAAATATTTTGGACTGAAATAAATAATTATGTATTTTATAAAGTGAAAATGTGGTTTATGAAATTTATCGGGAAATATATCATCGGTAGCTTACGATAAAAATTTCATGAATTTATAAATTTATTTGCTATTTTTAAAGTCCTAGTCAAACCTTTTAAGTATTTAAATGGAGTGCAGTCAACAAAGCGGTCTAAACCCGACCCTTGCCTTTATGCGACTCGGTCTCACGTGGTTGGGTCCAACCGATGCGACTTAGTGCGGCTCGGTCACGTCCCAACGCGAGCCCAAAACTCCACACGTGATTTGAGCCGTTGATCTTCAATCGAGCAGGCGGCTATAACACCGCGAGTGTCACGTGTACACTTTAATCTCCACCGTTGGATATTGATCTAACGCGCGAGATCGATGTATGCAACCGGACAACTCGGATCCTTATTCAATCTCCACCGTTCGTTTCTAATCCAGCCGTGGCGCCCTTTTCGTTTTAAACTTAACGGCGCTTTTATTTCAGTAGTTAGATTCAAATCCTCGGCTTTTCCCTTTTTCCGCGTGTTATAAAGCCCGCACTCCTGCAGGCCATTGGATCTTCATCGTGTGGCCCGATTAGTGTATGCATTCGGACGACTCGGATCCCGCTGTCGTGGCCGTCCATCCTTGATCTAGCGGTATCGCTTGTTTCTAAGTGAAATCGAGTGCGCGTTTATGCGAGCCTTTGGATTTCAATCAGCGGCGCTCCTTTTTGACCGTGGGCCTTTAAAGCCCAAAATCGGTGGATCGTTGGATTTTAATCGTGCGGACCACATGGGTGTATGCAATCGGACCATCGGTTCCATTTACATCTGACCGTAGAAATTGAATCCAGCGGTCTTTGAGCCATCGCATCTAAAAGAAGCGGCGTGTATATCTTTTAGGCTGCGCGTTGGATTTCAATCAACGTCAGTTGAAAGTGGACCTCAATGAATCCTTTAAAACTCCGTTTTAATCCCGATCGGTAGATCTAGATTGTGAGTCCATATTAAATGATCCGATTCAAATCATTTAATCTATCTATTTATCGTAGCCGTCTATTTCCAATCGGACGGTGACATTTGTTTGAGCTCTACGAGTTGCGCGGTGAGGATGACAATGGGACCCACATGTCGATTAGCTCTTATCTTCTTCCCTCTCTCCACGTGCGTGATTTCTCTGGAAATCAAGGAGAGAATTATCCCAAAGATTTTGCAACTAATTTTTGGGATAATTAGCCTAAATGGACACCTCATCAAGCTCTAGACTTTTCCCAATTATCCTGTAGCTCAACTCCCACATATATAAACCCTAGTTTTTGAGTGCGACCATTGTTGACCATGAAGCTCATTTTCTTCCTTCTTGGCGGTGGAGTTCTTGCTCCTATCCTTTGCTTATCCATCCTTAAGCACGGCTTTACTTACAATAAAGATTGGTTATCTTTTGTAGGTCAAATCGAGTTTGTTTCCACATCCATCATCATCGGTTTTGAGTTTTGGTATCTTTCCTATCTTTGGTAAGCCAAAATCCCTAGTTTTGATATCTTGAGCATCCTAGGAACCTTAGAAGCTGCTAAGAATCACTCTTTTAAGCATCGGTAGCTTCAAGCGTCCTTAAAGCGAAAAGTTGATATTATACCTTTCGGTCTTTCTGTCATTTTCAAGACCTAGGGTTCTTCTGTCAACTTATCATCTTATTTAGGTTTTGACTAAACCTAGCGACATGACAAGTTGATCTTTCCATTCTTGTCATCATCTATTTTGACTCCTAGCTGAAATATGTCTCTGTTCTTTTGTCGGCTCAGCAGACAAAATAGCTTTACTTTAGCTTTTGTAATCTAACTAATTAGGGTTAGACTAAGGTTGGTTTGGGATATTAATTACCCCAAAAGATCATGCTAAGGTTCATTTATGAACTTTTGCATGATCTATACTTCTTTTCGAAACTTTGCAATCTGTCTGTTTTGACTCTTTTCAAATCTGGCGGGACTTTGCAATAACTTCTAACTTACGTCTTTTGAAAGCAGTGAGTTATAATATGGGTAATTATCACTAATATGGGTAGTTATGGCTTAAGCATTTATTAATCATACATTTCTTTATTGATCATGCATTTTACGTTGATCTATACTAGTTGTCGTTTTGGTGTTTATTGGAGTTTATTATCTTTTATAGAATCTGGTTCTTCGAGGCTTTTGACAATATTTCGAACAACTTTGAACTCGCAATGAAGTGTATTACTACCAAGGCAAGCATCCTCTTTGCACCATATTGAACCCAGTTTTGTACAATAGCTTTTACAAATTGGTGATATCTGTGCATGCTATTTTTCGAAAATACAAAATGTGACTTGTAATAGCTAGCTAAAACTGACATGGTGGATTACCTTAATTATGACCATACACTCAACTCTAGTGTAATCTTGTATCTTGTATGGTCTATTTTGATTTGGCTTAGATATGCGATCTAGAGATTTTAGAGTTTGACAAGCATATCTTGTCAAACATGGGAATCTAGCTGAGCTGTTGTCATTTTAAACTCTTTGTCAGTTTCTTTAAATCAGTCTTGTATTTGAAATTCAAATTGATCGGACAAGAGGAAGCTAGTGATGGTGCTTTTGTGCGAGATTGGGTTTTGTGGTGGACTTGTCGGGTTAATTAAGGACCGAACTCGACTATTGGTTCAAGTCCCCACGTACTTCCACATGCGGTGTATGGTATTTGTTTGGTTAAGTAAAATGTTAGGACTATTGGGTTGGAAAGCGGAGAGTAAGAATATGTGTATTGACCTTGTATGGCATAGATGCTTTGGTCTTATGTTGCGTTGTATGCCATGTGAGCTTGTATGTCGATGTCGGATGTTCTTAGAAGGGTGAGCGTATATGTGCTCCGTAGCATATCGATACCTTAATGGTGCCGATTGCATTCTAATATGGGTAGTGAGCCCGATTCGCATTTAATTGTTTGGATCGGCATTCGCGCGCAACATGTGTGCCCGGTTAAATAGATGCTATCGATCGTTGTTTAAGCGGGATCGGCTCACACATGGGGTCCAACTCAATAGTGTTAGCTTGTTGAAAAATACCAAATCTTAGTTTCCCGGTCGGCATACCAAAGGAAGTATGTCATCATTCGGAGGCATCCAGAGGCAGCGGGCTAGCTAAGTCATGTGGGTAAGATGTACACCTGCGAGGTATAAAGCATTCGAATAGCGTGTCCACGGTCATGGGCGATAACTTGAGCGATATCACTGTATAGAAATTTTGATTTCCAAAATGTGGTTTCGGTTTATTTTCGGTTTGCATGAGGAATTCATGCATTGTACTGTTTACAATTATGTCATTTACTTACTGTTCTAGTTAAACTTTGATTTACTAAATTGCTTTATCAAAATTTAGCTTTTGTAGGTTAAGATGTATCGCTTTGTGCAAATCTGAACCTTTAAACCTTCCTGTTGAAACCTTATGCATATATAAATTCTACTCCTTTGCGTAGGCTCTAATCAACATTTTTTTTATTAGTTTGTGTAAGACTTCTTTGAGTACCTACGTACTCAAGGTACTCTCACCTATTGTTGCGGTGAGGATGGTTATCTTCTGAAGTACCAGTTAGCGCCGATCGGTGGCGCTAACGAGTAAAGCTACTTCTTACCTCCACGCAATTGCTGCGGGTGGATGAGGCCATTGGTGGACACTAAGTTTTGTTTTGCTTCATTGTTAGACTTTTAAAGTGACCAAGTCACTTCCTATTGTAGTACTAAACCGAATGATGTAAACTTATGTTTAATTATGTCAAGGTATGACTTGTATGTGTATGATGCAATGTTGTTGAAGGATATATATACAATGGTCGTTGATCACAGGAACCATTGTGGTACATATATATCAGGAATCTGTTTATGGAAATTGTTACTTGTTAAATTCATACCTTTAGCATGATCTTTAATTAAGGGCATACTTGTTCCTTAATTAAGAATTGTGTTCTTGTATGAATTTAATTAAGTACATTTACAATAAGCAGGGGTCCTCACGGCGTTGGTATCGAGCATGCATTACTGTAGGTTAGAAGTAGCATGGCGAAGTTATTAGAGAGTCTTCTAATAAAATTACTTTCAAGCGATAATGTATTTTGAAAGTTTAAGTATGACCTCTTTTATTTCTTATCTTTCTTAATGTCACTTCTTGTCCAACTTTACATTGGTTTATTTAAAAGTGAATTGTTCTTATCTTGTCTTCTTGTCTATAGATGAGCGGTTGGTACTTGGTCAAGGAGACTCGGGCGAAGATGTTGATGGGTTCCAGCATTGCCGGGACATGATGTGGCGCTCAATTTCACCTACCGGTAGAGTCGCCATTTATCGGCGAGATCGAGGACCGAGGATGGAGGAGTACGCGCCTTCATCAACGTCATCGCTAGGCATGTAGTGGCGGTGTTCCCTCGTGTCCAAGCTCTTGCCACCTCACGAGGCTATGGCGATTCGGGAAGGCTGCGAGTAGGATGATGAGCCTTCTTCGTCATGATTTGTGGAATTGTCTCAACCACCCTATGACCACTTCCGAATCAAGGTCCTACCTCCGAAGTGAGCACGTTCGATGAGATACGGTTTGGGAAGACCCTCAGTGCGGCGGTTGGCGAGGATGGTCGCATCATGGACCAAATCCATCGTTGTATTGTGAGGAGTTGTGGGAAACTTCGGCATCGCCTTAATGAGGCCAGTAGTACGCTTCTTGGAGTCAACATGAACGCGTTCCTGCATAGCGTGCTTTATGGTGACAACGAGACCTCTCCATTCTTCTTTGCACCACCTCTTTCCGACTTCCGAGTGGCCGGGTGCGTACTGTTTATGGACAAGTCGCCAAGCCGGATATTGCGAGTTTTCCTCGCACCTGCGGTGCCCCTCACGGAGGTCATCGACCTTGTTGGGTTCCCAGGCGACTCATTAGCCGTTGGATCTGTTGATTTGGTTCCCCTGGAGCTCATCTTTTGAATGAGTTTCGGTGAACTTTAGCAGGATCTCTATGCTAGCACCTCGACGATGAACCCTCGTGGTTGAGTGTCTTTTAGTCTAGTAGTTGCCCTCAAATAAATTGTATGTAATAGGGCGGTAGTATTTTGTCTGAGTATGAAAGTTTAACTTTCGGTTTGTGTCGACATTATGGCCGACTATAATGTAAGCTGAAACGAAATTTTGTTGTATATATATGAAGTTTTGGTTTGGTGTTAACTTGAATGCATAGCATAACATGATGCATTATATATACAGATTTGTTTCTTTTCTAATTGCAACCTTGTTTGTGTTTGCAGAGTATATCCTTGTTGTGTTGTTAACCAAGGTGTGGTGCAGGATGAGCGGGACCTACTACTCGTCGCAAGCGCAACAAGGGAAGGGTATGTCGACTCCACACCTCATTCTCGGGAGGGCCGGTGAGCCTTCGGTTCTCGAGGTCGCAAGGTGGTCCCCGGGAAGAGGAGCTTCCCCACCACCTTCGATGGTGATGTGCTCATGCAAATTGGCGCAATCGAATGGACGAGCAGCGTATCTTGGAGCGGTGCGCGCAACACTTCTTCTCTGTTGCACCGGTGTCGAGCGAGAGGCCACCATGTGCGAGGTAGTCTCGTGACTTTGGTGGACTAACCGCCGGTGTTCTCTAGCTCTCGGATCCCATGGAAGGCGAGATTGGCCGGACCATTGAAAAGAAGCTACTAATTGCTCAATGTTCCGAGAGGAGAAGGTCCTTCTTGCGATTATCGAGTTGGATGGACCGGCTAGCATATGGTGGGATAATCTCCTTGCCCTTGACTTTGGACATGTCCCTACTTGGGAGGAGTTCGTGGAGGCTTTTCGCGAAGCTCATATTCTGAGGGTCATGATGATTAAGCAACAAGAATTTCTCGCTCTCAAACAAGGCGAAAGTGCGTGGTGAGTATCTGCATGAATTCAACTTTCTAGCGGATATGCCCACGATGATGTTTCAGTGACCTTCGTCGTCGAAACCGGTTCTTGAATGGGCTATCGAAGAAGCTGCAGATGGTGTAGCTTTGCTTGACTTCGAATTTCTCTCATTTGGTCAACAAAGCCATTGTGGCGAAAGCAAGAGCAAGGCATTGGATGAGTCGCATAGCGGCGGCGGACTTCTCGATTTATTCACGAGGCGGCTCACCAAGGCCTCGCATGTGGGTATCGGACCACCGCGAGCACCGGCTCCATTTGTACCCGAGCTGCGGTGTTTGCCTCGCCCATCCTCTTCCACTAATCAGCAAGGCCTAGTGGAAACGGCCACGGTATTGTATTTGTCGGGCGGGGTTATATGTTACCATTGTGGCGTCGGGGCATTTTGCTAATCGATGTTATGCGGGGCTCGGGGATACCACCTATTTCCCCTTCCCGGCTACTCTGCGTCTGCACCACCTTCACCGCGTGGTCAAGCGACCTGTTCGGTTCGGCGGGTGAACGATTCTTGGCGAGAAGCGGTATCCTCTGAAGTTGTTCTTGGTATGCTCCTAGTTAATTGCGGTATTACTCTTGTTTTATTTGATTACGGAGCATCCCATTCATTTGTTAGTAGGCAGTTTGCTACTCAACATCATTTAATTGTGCATCATCTTCATCCACCTCATATCATCCATTCACCTGGATCAGCCTTTATGACTAGTCAAGTCTGCCGTAATGTCAATATAAATATTGAGGGTGTAGACTTTTGGGCTGATTTGATTGTGATAGATTCAAAAGGGTTGGATGTTATCTTGGGAATGGATTGGTTATCCAAGCACTTTGGGCAAATTAATTGTGCTCACAAGTCCATTTCTCTAACTAATGAAAGCGGCACTTCAGTCGTTTTTCAGTCCAGGACAGTGGGTTCTCACCTTTGCGCTCACCAAGTTGATACTACTCCCTCTTTGGAGTCAGTACCAATTGTTTGTGAGTATATTGATGTCTTTCCTGAAGACCTTCCCGGCTTGCCACGGATCGGAAGTGGAATTTGTTATTGAACTCGTTCTGGGCTGCTCCTATATCTAGGAGTCCTTATCGAATGCACTGTCAGCGAGTTGGTTGAATTGAAGAAGCAACTCGGAGAATTGCTTGACAAAGGATTTATTCGGCGAGCTCCTCACCTTGGGGATGCGGCAATCTTTGTCAAAAGAAAGACAATACTTTGCGGATGTGTGTGGACTACCGTCAGTTAAATGAGGTCACTATCAAGAATAAGTACCCTTTGCCTCGAATTGATGATCTTTTTGATCGGTTGGTTGGTGCGAGTCTTTTCAAAGATTGATTTGCGATCGGGCTATCATCAAATCAAGGTTAGAGTGAGGACATTCCTAAAACAGCTTTTTCTACTCGTTATGGTTTATGCAGTACGGTTATGTCCTTTGGTCGACCAATGCTCCAGCATATTTCATGAACCTTATGAATTCGGTGTTCATGGATTTCTTGGATAAGTTTGTTGTCGTGTTCATAGACGACATTCTTATTTATTCCAAGTCTGATAAGGAACATGAACAACATTTGAGGCTTGTCTTTGAAACACTTCGTCGGCATCATTGTATGCTAAGTTTAGCAAGTGTGCTTTCTGGCTCAGAGAAGTCGCATTTTTGGGACATGTGTTATCTGAAGGAGGTATTGCGGTTGATCCAAGCAAGGTACAAGATGTACTAAATTGGAAGCCTCCCAAGAGTGTCCCTGAGATCCGAAGTTTTCTTGGACTTGCGGGTTACTACAGTAGGTTCATTGAAAATTTCTCCAAAATTGCTCGACCTTTGACTCGACTTTTGCGAGAAGAGAAGAAATTTGAATGGTCGACTAAATGTGAGGAGAGTTTTGGCTTTTGAGAGCTCTCTTGACTAAAGCTCAGTTCTTACTCTTAGGATATTGAAGAGCTTTGATATTTATTGCGATGCATCTCGCCATGGACTTGGTTGTGTGCTTATGCAAGAAGGCGAGTTGTGGCATATGCATCTCGGCGATTCTTGCGCCCTCATGAAGTTAATTATCCTACTCATGATTTAGAATTGGTGCCGTAGTCCATGCATTGAAGATTTGGCGACATTACCTTCTAGGTAATCGTTGTGAGATCTACACCGATCATAAAAGCCTAAAGTACATATTCACTCAATCTGATTTGAATATGAGACAAAGAAGATGGCTTGAACGATCAAGGACTACGACATGGGTATTCATTATCATCTGGTAAAGCCAATGTTGTGGCGGACGCTTTAAGCGAGAAAGTCACAATGCAGCGCATATCTTCTCTTCTGAGAAAGACACGTGTGCTGATTTTGGCGCTTAAGTCTTGAATTGGTGGGAGCAGGTTTCCTCATTGCATTACAAGTGGAGCCTACCTTAGAATCTCAGTTACGGAGGCCCGAAAGCGATGCGAGGTAGCGAGATCAAGGAAAACATGAAAGCGAGTAAAGCCAGCGAGTTTTACGAAGATGATCGCGATGCGATTCGATATCATGTCGTTTGGTAGTACTGCTGATTCGAATTGAAGAGTCTAATTCTCGAGAAGCTCATAATTCCAAGTTTTCTTTGCATCACAGGAGTACCAAGATGTACGAGATTTGAAGAAAATATTTTGGTGGAGCCAAATGAAGAGGCAAATTGCTCGATATGTTCTTGAATGTGATATTTGCCAAAGGGTTAAAGTGAACATCTGAAGCCAGTGGTACCCTTGACCTTTGCATATTCCACAATGGAAGTGGGAAGAGATCGGTATGGATTTTGTTCTTGGTCTTCCCAAGACTTCCAAGGATCGATGCCATTTGGGTGATCATTGATCGTTTAACTAAAGTGGCTCATTTTATTCGGTCGGGACCGATTTCAATGGCAAGCAATTAGCGAGCTTTATATTGCGAGAATTGTTTGTCTTCATGGTGTTCCTAAAGTCATTGTTTACGACCGTGGTCCTCGGTTCACTTCCCATTTTGGAATAGCCTTGAGCTATGGGGTGAACTCTCTTCGATCTTGCTTATCATCCTCAATCTAGTGGTCAAGCGAGAGAGTAAATCAAGTGATGGAAGATCTTCTTGAGCCTATGTGCTATCTTATAGCAAAGGCGGGAGAAATCTTTGCCATATGTGGAATTTTCCTACAATAATAGCTACCAAGCAAGTATTCAAATGTCACCTTTTGAAGCTTTGTATGGGAGAGCTTGTAGGACTCCATTGAATTAGTGCGAGTGCGGTGAAAGATCATTCTATGGTCGGACTTAGTAAAGGAAGCGAGAAGAGCAAATTAAATGCGATTCGAGATTGTCTGAAAAATTTGCGATCTCGTCGGAAGAGCTATCGCGACCATCGTCGTCGTGAATTAAGCTTTGAGGTAGATGACCATGTCTATCTTAAAGTGTCACCCATGAAGGGTACTCATCGTTTTGGTAAAGGAAAGCTCGCACCTCGTTATATCGGACCCTTAGAATCATTGCCAAGCGAGGAGTGTAGCTTATCAATTAGAATTACAGAATCACTCTCGTGATGCATGATACTTTTCATGTGTCTCAATTGAAGAAATGCCTTCGTGTTCCTATTGAGGCAGCGCTTATGAGCATCTTGATCTCAACACGATCTTTCATATCAAGAACAACGATGCGTATCCTCGACACAATGGAGCGCAGGACAAGAAATCGTCTTGTCAAGTTCTTGAAAATTCGATGGGCTAATCATTACGAGGATGAAGCCACTTGGGGCGTGAAGATCGATGCATATTGAGCACCCCGTCTCTTTGTTGTTTAGTACTTTCCTTTGAATCAAGAAAGGAAAGTTTAAACAAAGCAATGTAAACAAAGATGTAATAATAACACTATGTTGTTATGTAAGATTCTTCTTTGTTATCTTTGAAGAAATCAAAACAACGGATGTTGAATTTCCTCATAATTCATTTCCATTTCACTTCTTCCTAATCTTAACTTGTTCCAAATCTAGGGCGAGATTTTCCTTAAGAGGGTAGGTTTGTAACAGCCCCAATTTTATCAACGATAATAATCGCATTATGAGCAGTAATGGGCTCTGTTCATATCATTCTTGTTCTTAATCTTAGTTGGGAGTTCTTTGTTACCAAATAAAACCTTCCTTTTAGCTTGATCCAAAGACTTATTTAGAATATTTAAAGGAATACAAGATAAAACTTGTATTATGGTAGGAAGTATTTTTATGAAAGCTTAGATAAATTATCTTGGCTAAAAATATTTTTGTTGCATTTCTAGAAATTATTTGGGCTTAAAGAAAAATTTATTGTCTTTAAATAAATATTTTAGACTGAAATAAATAATTATGTATTTTATAAAGTGAAAATGTGGTTTATGAAATTTATCTGGAAATATATCATCGGTAGCTTACAATAAAAATTTCATGAATTTATAAATTTATTTGCTATTTTTAAAGTCGATCAAACCTTTTAAGTATTTAAATGGGTGCAGTCAACAAAGCTGGTCTAAACCGACCCTTGCCTTTGTGGCGACTCGGTCTCACGTGGTTGGGTCCAACCCGGTGCGACTTGGTGCGGCTCGGTCACGTCCCAACGCGAGCCCAAAACTCCACACGTGATTTGAGCCGTTGATCTTCAATCGAGCAGGCGAAGCTATAACACCCGCGGTGTCACGTGTACACTTTAATCTCCACCGTTGGATATTGATCTAAGCGCGAGATCGGTGTATGCAACGGACAACTCCGGATCCTTATTCAATCTCCACCGTTCGTTTCTAATCCAGCGTGGCGCCCTTTTCGTTTTAAACTTAACGGCGCTTTTATTTCGGTAGTTAGATTCAAATCCTCGGCTTTTCCCTTTTTCCGCGTGTTATAAAGCCCGCACTCCTGCAGGCCATTGGATCTTCATCGTGTGGCCCGATTAGTGTATGCATTCGGACGACTCGGATCCCGCTGTCGTGGCCGTCCATCCTTGATCTAGCGGTATCGCTTGTTTCTAAGTGAAATCGAGGCGCGTTTATGCGAGCCTTTGGATTTCAATCAACGGCGCTCCTTTTTGGCCGTGGGCCTTTAAAGCCCAAAATCGGTGGATCGTTGGATTTTAATCGTGCGGACCACATGGGTGTATGCAATCGGACCATCGGTTCCATTTTACATCTGACCGTAGAAATTGAATCCAACGGTCTTTGAGCCATCGCATCTAAAAAAGCGGCGTGTATATCTTTTAGCTGCGCGTTGGATTTCAATCCAACGTCGGTTGAAAGTGGACCTCAATGAATCCTTTAAAACTCCGTTTTAATCCCGATCGGTAGATCTAGATCGTGAGTCCATATTAAATGATACGATTCAAATCATTTAATCTATCTATTTATCGTAGCCGTCTATTTCCAATCGGACGGTGACATTTGTTTGAGCTCTACGAGTTGCTTGGTGAGGATGACAATGGGACCCACATGTCGGTTAGCTCTTATCTTCTTCCTCTCTCTCTGTGCGTGATTTCTCTGGAAATCAAGGAGAGAATTATCCCAAAGATTTTGCAACTAATTTTTGGGATAATTAGCCTAAATGGACACCTCATCAAGCTCTAGACTTTTCCCAATTATCCTGTAGCTCAACTCCCACATATATAAACCCTAGTTTTTGGTGCGACCATTGTTGACCACTGAAGCTCATTTTCTTCCTTCTTGTGGTGGAGTTCTTGCTCCTATCCTTTGCTTATCCATCCTTAAGCACTTGGCTTTACTTACAATAAAGATTGGTTATCTTTTGTAGGTCAAATCGAGTTTGTTTCCATCCATCATCATCGGTTTTGAGTTTTGGTATCTTTCCTATCTTGGTAAGCCAAAATCCTAGTTTTGATATCTTGAGCATCCTAGGAACCTTAGAAGTGCTAAGAATCACTCTTTTAAGCATCGGTAGCTTCAATTGTCCTTAAAGCGAAAAGTTGATATTATACCTTTCGGTCTTTCTGTCATTTTCAAGACCTAGGGTTCTTCTGTCAACTTATCATCTTATTTAGGTTTTGACTAAACCTAGCGACATGACAAGTTGATCTTTCCATTCTTGTCATCATCTATTTTGACTCCTAGCTGAAATATGTCTCTGTTCTTTTGTCGGCTCAGCAGACAAAATAGCTTTGCTTTAGCTTTTGTAATCTAACTAATTAGGGTTAGACTAAGGTTGGTTTGGGATATTAATTACCCCAAAGATCATGCTAAGGTTCATTTATGAACTTTTGCATGATCTATACTTCTTTTAGAAACTTTGCAATCTGTCTGTTTTGACTCTTTTCAAATCTGGCGGGACTTTGCAATAACTTCTAACCACGTCTTTTGAAAGCAGTGAGTTATAATATGGGTAATTATCACTAATATGGGTAGTTATGGCTTAAGCATCTTGTTAATCATACATTTCTTTATTGATCATGCATTTTACTGTTGATCTATACTAGTTATCGTTTTGGTGTTTATTGGAGTTTATTATCTTTTATAGAATCTGGTTCTTACGAGGCTTTTGACAATATTTCGAACAACTTTGAACACCTGTGAAGTGTATTACTACCAAGGCAAGCATCCTCTTTGCACCATATTGAACCAGATTTTGTACAATAGCTTTTACAAATTGGTGATATCTGTGCATGCTATTTTTGAAAATACAAAATGTGACTTGTAATAGCTAGCTAAAACTGACATGGTGGATTACCTTAATTATGACCATACACTCAACTCTAGTGTAATCTTGTATCTTGTATGGTCTATTTTGATTTGGCTTAGATATGCGGTCTAGAGATTTTAGAGTTTGACAAGCATATCTTGTCAAACATGGGAATCTAAGCTGAGCTGTTGTCATTTTAAACTCTTTGTCGGTTTCTTTAAATCAGTCTTGTATTTGAAATTCAAATTGATCTGGACAAGAGGAAGCTAGTGATGGTGCTTTTGTGCACGAGATTGGGTTTTGTGGTGGACTTGTCGGGTTAATTAAGGACCGAACTCGACTATTGGTTCAAGTCCCCACGTACTTCCACATCACGTGTATGGTATTTGTTTGGTTAAGTAAAATGTTAGGACTATTGGGTTGGAAGCAGAGAGTAAGAATATGTGTATTGACCTTGTATGGCATAGATGCTTTGGTCTTATATTTGCGTTGTATGCCATGTGAGCTTGTATGTCGATGTCGGATGTTCTTAGAAGGGTGAGGCGTATATGTGCTCGTAGCATATCGATACCTTAATGGTGCCGATTGCATTCTAATATGGGTAGTGAGCCCATTCGCATTTAATTGTTTGGATCGGCATTACTGACGCAACATGTGTGCCCCGGTTAAATAGATGCTATCAGTCGTTGTTTAAGCGGGATCAGCTCACACATGGGGGTCCAACTCAATAGTGTTAGCTTGTTGAAAAATACCAAATCTTAGTTTCCCCGGTCGGCATACCAAAGGAAGTATGTCATCATTCGGAGGCATCCGAGGGCAACGGGCTAGCTAAGTCATGTGGGTAAAGATGTACACCTGCAGGTATAAAGCATTCGAATAGCGTGTCCACGGTCATGGGCGATAACTTGAGCTGATATCACTGTATAGAAATTTTGATTTCCAAAATGTGGTTTCGGTTTATTTTCGGTTTGCATGAGGATTCATGCATTGTCTTATTTACAATTATGTCATTTACTTACTTGTTCTAGTTAAACTTTGATTTACTAAATTGCTTTATCAAAATTTAGCTTTTGTAGGTTAAGATGTATCGCTTTGTGCAAATCTGAACCTTTAAACCTTCCTGTTGAAACCTTATGCATATATAAATTCTACTCCTTTGCGTAGGCTCTAATCAACATTTTCTTTTATTAGTTTGTGTAAGACTTGCTGAGTACATACGTACTCAAGGTACTCTCACCTATTGTTGCGGTGAGGATGGTTATCTTTCTGAAGTACCGTTAGCGCCGATCGGGGTGGCGCTAACGAGTAAAGCTACTTCTTACCTCCACGCAATTGCTGCGGGTGGATGAGGCCATTGGTGGACACTAAGTTTTGTTTTGCTTCCATTGTTAGACTTTTAAAGTGACCAAGTCACTTCCTATTGTAGTACTAAACCGAATGATGTAAACTTATGTTTAATTATGTCAAGGTATGACTTGTATGTGTATGATGCAATGTTGTTGAAGGATATATATACAATGGTCGTTGATCCTGGGAACCATTGTGGTACATATATATCAGGAATCTGTTTATTGAAATTGTTACTTGTTAAATTCATACCTTTAGCATGATCTTTAATTAAGGGCATGCTTGTTCCTTAATTAAGAATTGTGTTACTGTATGAATTTAATTAAGTACATTTACAATAAACCGGGGGTCCTCACACAATCTCTCTTGCACTTCTAGTTCTTCCCCTCCTCTTGTGCTCAAAACACTCGAAAGCTCTTTGCCTCCATTGCTGAACTTTGGAGCTCCCAGGCGACCTCCGAGCTCGAGTGGTTCAATATTGCAGTTGTTGGCTGTCATTTGTTCTCTTGGTCACCTCCAAATCTCCCTAATTTGCTTTGTTTAAACCTTCACAGAGGTTGACAAAGTGGGAGCCTGCTGTTCATGGCCGGGAGCTTCGTCTTCTTCACCTCCGGCGACCTCCGCCGTCACCGGAGCTCCTGCAACCACTCCCAGTTCTCCCTCAATCCCTGGTGAGTACTTCAGTTCCAAAAACCCCATCCTCTTAGACCTCTTCGGTTTTCGTTTTCGGCCGCATTCGGTCTCCGGCGGTTATCTCGGCTAGCGCGCGGTAGGGTGCGCTCTAGCCCTAGCTGTCGGCACCTTTAGGTTCTCCTCCCTATTTGGGACTCATCCGTGTTCTTGATTTCCGCCGACGAGGTCCGCGTCGCCGGCGGCAAGCTGTGGAGCGCGCTCGGGTTTTGTCAGTCAAAACCTCCCGTTTTCGTCGTGTTCTTCGGACAACTTTAATGCTCAAATCATTGCTTATCATTTGGGGCATTAATGGTGTCTTAATCTGTGCCGTGGAGTCACTGACGTGTGGGCCATGGGTTTAGAATTAAAGTCCGGAAGTCTTTAAGTGCTCCTGTTGGATTCATTTGTTGTCAATCATTAGATGCTTTTAATTTGTCTTTGCCACCACCTTTTTGTCGTTGTCCGGAGGTCCTGCGCCATTAAAACCACTCTAGGACCTCCTCAGGCAAATCTTAGCCGTTCACGACCTCTCCAAGATTAGATCTGGGCCTTAGGATCTTTTCCGAAAAATCCTAAGTCTCCGGACCTCCCCTTGGTGGTGATCCTAGCCGTCCAGGACCACCCCTGTTAAATCTTAGCCGTATAAGACCACCTCTGTGTTTCCGCAAAGGACCTTCCCCAAGGTCCTCTTTGCAAAAGACCTCCTTGAGGTCCTCTGTGCGAAAAGACCTCCCTTGGTTGTTTTCTAAAAACCACCCCTGAGCCACCCCACGAAAGTCCTCTTTGCAAAAGACCACCCCTGGTCTTTTGTAAAGAGAACCTTCAAAACTACCTTTGGGGTCCTCTTTGCAAAAAGACCACCTCTGGTCCTTTATGAAGAAGACCACAAAATCCCCGCCAAAATCTGGACCGTTCAGGACCTCCTCGCGGAGATCTGAACCGTCCAGACCTCTCTCAGTTGAATACCTGTCCCGTAGGACCTCCCCGCGAAGATCATGGCCATCCATGACCTCCTCGGTGAGATCTTAGCCGTCCCGACCTCCCTCGTTTTCATCTTAGCAGTTCACGACCTCCCCCTGGAGATCGTGACCATCTAGGACCTCCCTGCCAGCTCTGGACTGTTAGATTTAGATCTAACGGGCTAGACCTCTTCAGTCTATTTGCAACTCTATCGTTTTGATTCTCTCTTTGTCGTTCATCTTTAGATCTACGGCTCGGATCTGGAGAACATTCGGACCCCTCCGGATGCAATCTTGATCTAGGCCGTCCATCTCAAGATCCAAGGCCCAGACTCGTTGAGGCGTTCGGGTGGCCCGAACGTCCCATCTCACGTGGGCCATTGGATCTAAATCCATCGGTGGAGTCGTTGGCAGTTAAGACCTCCTCAGTACATCTTAGCCATCAAAGACCTCCCTCCTTCAGATCTCACCGTCCAGACCTCCTCTCTTAGACCTCCACTCTAGGACCTCCTCGTGGAGCTCGGGACCGCCAGATCCTGATCTGACGGCCACGACCTCCCTAGTGCGCGAGGAGCTCCTTCGCGCGTGCTGTGCCTCCAGTGGTCGGGGCCGTTGGATTTGATATCAACAGCTAAGACCTCCCCTTGGCGCGATGAGGTCTTGGCGCCCAGGTGCTCATGGTGGAGTTCGCGCGGGTGCTCGTGTGCCGTGTGATTTTTGATCAACGGCCCACGACCTCCCCAGTTTTCGTTGGTTTTTCAGATTTAGTTCCCGAGAACTTTTATTTGCACATATTAATTGTTTTAAACTTCAAAAATGCATATCTTTTTCTCTGTAGTTCCAAGTTTAACAAACTAAAGTTCTATAAATGCATCTGTTAAAGTACTTTAGCATAACCCATGTTTTAAAGTGGTCTTTAATCCTGAGATTAACCATGTCTTAGTTTTATAACTTAGAAAAATCATAACTAAATCATTTTAACTCCAATTAAGATGAAACCACTTGTGTTAGCCTTAGAATGTCAGTAGCTACCTACCATAAAAATTTCAGCTACACCACCTTTCTAGAAATTTTCACCAAACAATTTAATTATGTGAACGATGAATGATTGCATTTTTTTCAAAGAACCAAATTGTTTTGATCATATCTTTTGCAATAAAAGTCCAAATCAGTTGGTTCTTGTTTCTAAATTTGTTTTAAATCATGCTCTTGCTGCTGTAAAATTTTCAGAGCATTTGGAGCATTTTGGTTTTAGAGTCTTTTTCGTTTTCTTTGTTCTTATCGATTCTTTTTCGCTCTTTCGGTAGGTTCCGACGATTGTGCCGTCCTTGAGAGTGACCCTCTGCAGCATATTGAGCAGCAGCAGCCAGGCAAGCAGTTTGATCATTTCCCATCCAATCCCATTACTTTTAAAGTCTAATATTTTGTTTAACTTCTATGTATGCATTGCTATTTTGTTGTTAAATTGATTAGTTAGCCTGCTAGTTGCATAATCTGTAGGTAAATAATTATCCTTTACTACCTGAGCCTAGGTTATTTGCTGTGATTAGAGCTCGTTGGATGAGCTCTTGTCACTTAGTAGATTACGAATACATATTGCTTAGCCATGCCTAGATATCGGTAGCATTGGGCGATCATCGACTTAGTCGATGGTCTTGATCACACAAATACTTATATTATTCCATTATGTCCAATCCTTGTGTTTTATTGATTTACAAATCAAAAACTGAAAATAAAAACTATATCTTGACTTGGGCACAATGGTATGTTGGTGTGATCTTTTGGGGTGTGATTGGAATGGTGCCTAAGTCCCTAAGGACCGAGTTACTTGTGCCATTGATCCAAGCAATTGTTGCGTGCTAACCACACGAGGGGGGATATGGGACCTCTCTTGACTAAGTACTTTGGGAGGTGTTAATTATGAGCCGTGGTGGGTGTGTGCGTGTGTGTGTTTGTGGTGTGCGAGGGGAGCATTAGCAGTCCGGTTAGGCTGTCTAATGTATCCTTCTCCCGTGGGTTGCAGCTCTTAATTAGCATCGTCCATTGAAAAGCGTCTTGTAGACTTAGCCGTGTCTGCATACCAAAGGAAGTATGCTAACCGTGGCTGGTGGAAAGGCGGTCTATCGTGTGGGTACATTGGTACACCCCTGCAGGGTTAAAACTATTCGAATAGCCTCGTCCTAGGTTATGGACACGCTTGGTTATTTCCCACAAGAACTAGACTATAACCTTTTAAAAACTTAAAACCTGGCATGGGTGGTATGAAGGGGTACTTCATGCTATTGTTGTGGTGACTATTGGGTTAGTCACTTCCAGGACATTGTTGTTCTCTATCTATTGTTATACTCGTCTCACTTTTATTTGAACAATAAGAATTAATTGCAAACTTGCTTTTAAATGTATTACCTTATTGCAAATAAAACTTGCTTTATGCTGAAAATAAGTCCAGAGCCTCCTCCACTTAAATAAAGCTTGCATGTAGTTAATTATAGTTCTGTTATCTTACACGTCAGTCTTGCGAGTACAAAAACAATTTTTGTACTCAGATGCTATGCTTAATTGTTTTGTTGCAGAGGAAGAAGGTGAGCTCGAGGGGCCTCACTTTTGTGAGATTTGTTGTGGCGGTGTCTGGAGCGATTAGCTTGACGTCCCAGATCACCCGAGGTGGGGAGGTCTTAAGCGGATGAGGAGGTCCTAGGGAGGTCCTGGGGAGGTCCTGGCCGCCGGATTGAAATCCAAGGGCCCAACACCCGCTCGCACGAGATCAGGCCCGAGGAGGTCTAGGCAGCTGGCCCGACCGAGTCCAATGGCTGGGTCTGACTCGAGTCCGAGTCAGACTCAGACCAGAATTTTTGAGTTTTGAACTGATCTGAAGATTGGGGATTTATTTGGGATAGCAAACTCACTCCAAAAATTATGAAATTTTTACAGGAGCTTGCTAGCTGAGTTATTGACCTTGTATAAAATTTCCAGAGGTTTTTGTGCTATACATTTTCCTCCAAAATTTCCACAATGTGCTGGTCCCCAGTTTGACCAGAATTTGAGTAGGTTTGACTGACCTCCAAAAGGATGCAAACAATTTCTAAAATTGTGAAATTTTTCAGAGGGGTCACATACCAACCCAAGAATTTAGGAAAAAATATTTCCAGGAGATTATCACAAGATGGAACAAGAATGTTTTTGAAGGATCAAGATTTGGATCAAAGACTTGTGACTACGTATTTCCATAACTCTTGTACAATAATTGTTTAGTACATACAGGAAATACATGATGTAAGAAAAAGTTTTAATTTCTACTCATTTTCTTACATTTGAAACACAAGCCCAAAATTGGGATGTTACTCGGAGAAGAAGGATGGATAATCTGCACGAAGGCGATCTTCTCGCTCCCAAGTTGCCTCATCTTCAGAATGGTTTGACCACTGAACCTTAAGGAACTTGATGACCCGGTTCCTTATTCTCCGTTCAGATTCCTCAAGAATGTGAACAGGATGCTCGCGGTAGGTCAAATTCTCTTGCACATCGAGAACCTCCAACGGGGCTTCCTCAGTCGGGACACGGAGGCACTTCTTCAGGTGTGACACATGGAACACATCATGCACACCCTCAAGCGTAGCTGGAAGCTCCAACCTGTATGCCACAGCCCCAACTCTCTCGATGATGCGATAAGGCCCAACATAGCGAGGAGCCAACTTGCCCTTGATGCCAAAATGCTGATGGCCCTTCAAGGGTAAGACTTTGAGATACACAAAGTCATTGGGCTCAAAGCTCAATTCACGACGACGATGATCCGCATAGCTCTTCTGCCTGTACTGGGCCGTGCGCAGATGTTCGCGAATCAACTGGACCTGGCTTTCGACCTCATTAATCGACTCTAGGCCGAAAAACTGCCGCTCACCAGTCTCTGACCAGTTCAATGGGGTTCTACATCTCCTCCCATACAAGGCCTCAAACGGTGCCATGCCAAGACTGGCCTGATAGCTGTTGTTGTAGGAGAACTCAACAAATGGTAGGCACTTCTCCCACTTCTTCCCATAGGAAAGAACACAAGCACGGAGCATATCTTCCAACACTTGGTTGACTCGCTCCGTCTGGCCATCAGTCTGAGGATGGTAAGCTGAACTGAAAGTAAGACGGGTGCCCATAGCCTCTTGCAATTTATGCGTAAACGAGAGGTGAAAAGAGAACCACGATCGACACAATCGTTCGTGGCACACCATGCGAGCTCACAATGCGGGATACGCATAAGTCGCCAACCGACTCACATCAATCTTCGCCAGACCGAAGAAAATGGGCCACCTTTGTCAACCGATCAATGATGACCCACAAGGCATCCTTCCGGAAGAAATGCAGGGCAACCCGGTGATGAAGTCCATGCCAACGGAATCCCACTTCCACTCTGGCACTGGCAAAGGCTGAAGAAGACCTGCTGGACGCTGATGCTCGGCCTTCACACGACAGCACACGTCGCACTCGGCAACGAACTTAGCAATCTCACGCTTCATACGGGTCCAACAGAATCTCTGACGAAGGTCCTGATACATCTTGGTAGCCCCAGGATGGATAGACAACGGAGAGTCATGGGCTTCGCGGAGAATCAACTCCCGCAATTCCACGACCTTAGGAACCACAAGACGCTGCCCAAACCACACAACGCCATGCTCATCCTCTGAAAAGCACTTGGCTATCCCATCCTTGATGTTCTGCTTGATTTGGCTCACACCAACATCTGTCTGCTGTGCGGCCTTGATCTGATCCACCAAGGTTGGCTGTACAACCAAGGTAGTAAGAGAACCATGCTCAATCAAACCCAAGTTGAGCCACTGGAATTCTTCAAGAAGGGCAGGCTGTTGCTCTTAGAGCATCAAAGTATTGCAATACACCTTTCGACTAAGCGCATCTGCAACAACATTGGCCTTGCCCGGGTGACACTGAATGCCTATATCATAATCTTTGATCAACTCCAACCACCTTCTTTGCATGAGGTTCAGATCTGGCTGGGTGAACAAGTACTTCAAGCTCTTGTGGTCAGAATACACCTCACAGCGGTTACCAATCAGATAATGCCACCAAATCTTGAGTGCATGAATCACAGCAGCTAATTCCAAGTCATGAGTAGGATAGTTGAGTTCATGAGGCCTCAACTGCCGCGATGCATAGGCCACAACCTTGCCTTCCTGCATAAGAACACAACCAAGACCCTGACGAGAAGCATCACAATAGATATCAAAGCTCTTGTGAATATCAGGGAGAACAAGCACTGTCTTGAGGTCAACCGCTTCTTGAGTTCTGAAAACTCACATCACAAGCAATGGACCACTCAAACTTCTTGTCTTTCTTGGCGATTCGGTCATAGGCCGCAATCTTGGAGAAATTCTCGATAAAGCGGCGATAATAGCCACCAAACCAAGAAAACTCCGCACATCGGTGGTGACTTGGGTGACCCCAAGATAGCACATCACCGACCTTGCTAGGGTCCACAACCACACCTCTGTTTGAAAGAACATGGCCCAAGAATGCCACTTCCTTCAACCAGAACTCGCACTTGCTGAACTTTGCATACAGCTGGTGCTCGCGCAGCTTGCCCAACACAAGCTTAAGATGCTCAGCATGCTCTTCTTCACTCTTGGAGTAGATAAGGATATCATCGATGAATACCACCACAAACCTATCCAGATACTCCATGAATACCGAGTTCATGAGGTTCATGAATAAAGCAGGAGCATTAGTCAAACCAAAAGACATGACGGTGTACTCGTAAAGACCATAACGAGTAGCAAAAGCCGTCTTAGGAATATCCTCGGCCCTGATCCTGACTTGATATAGCCCAATCTCAAGTCAATCTTGGAGAACACCTGTGCTCCAGTCAACTGATCGAAAAGATCATCAATACGGGGCAAAGGATACTTGTTCTTGACCGTCACTTCATTAAGCGGACGGTAATCAACACACATGCGCAAGGTCTTGTCCTTCTTCTTCACAAAGATAATTGGACAACCCCAAGGAGACGAGTTAGGACGAATGAAACCCTTCTCTTGCAGCTCACCTAGTTGCTTCTTCAGCTCCTCCAACTCATTAGGAGGCATGCGATACGGCCTCTTTGAAATAGGGGCGGTACCGGGCAGCAACTCTATCACGAACTCCAGGTCTCGAACGGGGGGCATCCTAGGCAAGTCTTCAGGAAAGACATCCGCGAAGTCACACACAGTGGGGACATCGCGAATCTCCAATGCTGGCTTTGCTTCAAGGGCATAAAGATGGGGTTCTCGCAACTGCGGTGAAAACCCAACCTGTTCACCTGAAGGACTGGTGAGGTAGACAACCTTCCTGGCACAATCGATTTGCCCCAAGTGTTGGGACAACCAATCCATACCAAGAATCACATCCAAGCGCGCCGAATCGAGTAGGATAAGACTCGCCAAGAATCGCACTCCTTCGATGTGGATAGGAACGTCCCGGCACACTTGTCAGCTCTCATTTCCGAACCCGAATAGCGAATAAGTAGTGGAACCCCCAAAGGAACACAGTGGAGACCGCTATCAACAGCAAACGACCTCGAAATAAAAGAATGCGAAGCTCCAGAGTCAAATAAAACTGTAGCAGGATGCAAATTGACAAGTGTTGGAAATATGCCCTAGAGGCAATCATAGAGATGATTGTATTTCATTTTGTTCATAACTTTTGATAATATGTTATCTTGTTCCTTGAATGAATCATCAGTTATATATATCAATGAGTATGTGACTTGTTGGTGAAACTCTTTATCTTATATGATGTCGTTCTAAAAGTATCCCTAGTCGAATGTCACTGGTCGGAACACTAGTGACTCCACGACTAGTACATGTATTGATTGATGACCATGTTTCACCGGTCATGGATATAGAGATATCGAATCAATAATGTGGACACATGTTAGAGAACATAGTGTTGGATAAGACCCACCTTGAGACACTATTGAGATTGTTATGATTCTATGTGTCGTTAGTTGGTCTCAAGCAATGATGATGTATAATCCTCAGACCTGAGACCAGCATGGTTTCCTACATGTGTAATAGCACTCTTAGGGGTTGCCAAACGCTACTCCGTGAATCGGGTAGTTATAAAGGTAGCTTTGGGTATGCTATGAAACATGCGGAGGAATGTGATTGGTCGGATATGGATTTGCCCTCCTAACATAACGGGAGAGATGTCTCGGCCCTCGTTGTGGTCGAATAAAGAAAGTGCATGGCCATGCCACTAGTGGTCAAGTATCGACCACATGAAGTTATTCGACACTTGATCGAAAGTATTGAGCAGTCCATGGATGACATATTATCTCACCGAGTTCAACAAGATGTCGTGAGGCAAAGGGAGAATACATAAGCGGTCGTTCGGTTGCCGAGGTCGTAAGTGGTCAAAGTCGTATGGAGATACGACCTGAGTCGAAGACTACTCGGACATAATCACCAGCCCGGTCGTGAGGAGTTGCAAGCGGTCGTAGTTAGATACTAGCGGTCGTAAGGAGTTCTGAATGGTTGTAATCGATTATGAAGCTGGTCGTGACTAAGCACGAGTGGTCGTAAGTGATAAGGACACAGTCGTAGATCATATTGCATTAAGGTTCATCCGATATATTCGTGTGTGTTCGGGAATTGTTATGTGTCGCTAGGTACCGCTAACGACTCGTGATCGGAAAGAGTTTCCAGTCACAACCGATTACACGAACCTATAGGGTCACACACTTAAAGGGCAAGGATTTGATTTGGATGGAGATCCGAATCCTTATAGGCCACGAGTTCCTAATGGGCCTTACATTGGAACCCATTATGGATGCCTATATTTAGAGAGGTGGTGGCATGGGGTGAAGTGATCGATCGGAAAATCCCGAAACCCTAATAGCCACGCTCTCCTCAACCACGCCGTCGGCGCTAGCACTCCTGCGCGTGGTGTCCCTGCCCCGTACGTGTGGATACCTTGGAGGTGTTGTGTAACATCCCAATCTTGGGCTTGTGTTTCAAATGTAAGAAAATCAGTAGGAATTAAAACTTTTTCTTACATCATGTATTTCCTCTTGTGCCAAACAATTCTTGTACAAGGGATTATGGAAATACATTGTCACAAGTCTAGTTGATCCAAATCTTGACATTCCAAAAACAATCTTGTCAAATTTTGTGATCATCCTCTGGAAATATTTTTCCTAAGTCTCTGTGATGGTTTGTGACCCCTCTGAAAAATTTCACAATTTTTAGAAATTGTTTGAATATTTTTAGAGGCAGTCAAACCTGTTTGACTCTCAGTCAAACATTAAAACAGAGCCTTGCAGAATTTTTGGAGATTTATTCACAGTATAAAAACCTCTGAAAATTTTACACAAGGTTAATATCTGGGTTAGCAAGCTCCTGTAAAAATTTCATAATTTTTGGAGTTAATTTGCTACCTCAAATAAATCATTAAAAGTCTCTGTTCTTATTTCAAAGTCAAACTTGGTTTTACTGTTACTCGAGTTCGAGTCAGACTCGGGCTCGAGCCTTTTGACTTGGTCCAGTCAACTAACTGCACCGAGCCACTCTTTAAAACGCGCGTTGGATCTCCACCGTTGGATCTATATCGCACGGCCCGCGCGCGTGTAACCCTTCGGACCTTCCGGTTGCAAGTTTGATTGTCGACCGTTAGATCTCCATCAACCGTTGAGATTTCCGAATCCTTCGGACCCTCGGTTGCATTTTTGAATCGAGCCGTTGGATTAAGATCCAACGCCCGCGTCCCGCCGTTGTAAACGCGTTTGCGGCGTGGGGCTATCTGAGCCGTTCGTTTCTAATCGTAGGGCTCGCAATCTCCCGTTGTGTTTCTGACCGTGGCGTGGCACTATCTCACCGTCCGTGTTTCATCTAACTTTGTGAATCACCGAGCCTTTTCGCTGGTCGTCTTCAACCTCTGGCGTGCATGAGCAGTAGGGAGAGTAATGGCGGTGTCATTTCTTGCTCCTAAAGCCACCCTAGCCGACGTTTAGGGGTATGGGAGGTACTACGAGCCGAGCCATGCCCTAGTGCACGTCTTCACATCTTTTCCTTGTCGCGCACCTTGTGCTTTGTGTTTTGCCACCGAAAGATGTGTGGTGCAAACCCTAATGCTTTCATGGCTTTATAATCACTCTCAATGCTTCCTAGTATCTCTTTAGACCACCACCAAGCTTCATTCACCGTATTGGAGCTTAACACCTCAAAAATGGCAAATCGCCATTGTTGACCCGTGGAGCTCCATTGGTGTTCTTGGTGTTCCAGTGGTCCTCCTTCATGTTTCTTTGCCCTAACCTTATCTATTTACTTCCTTGAACGTTTCCCCTCACTTAATTTTGGATTTGATTCTCAGGAATTGTCCAATTTGGGGTTTGTTCAAATTCGGCCGAGTTTGGTCATCTTCTTCCTCAGCTCAGGTGAGTGCTCCATTTTTTAATTACTTGCTCATATGGCTTCGGTGAATCATTATGAAGCTATTTTGATGCTTTGGAATCACTCATTTGGCTCAGGGTATCTATCTCGGGTTTTCTTCTCCAAGTCCGGCGAGCTTTCACCGTGATCAAGCATCTCCGGCCTTCTTTGAAGCTTCTCGTCCCTAAGGTAGCTTCTTATTAGTCCTTAGAAGCTTTGGCACCCGCATCCTAGGTTTGCAGTGGAGCTCATCGCGATTTTTGTGTTTAGCAGTAAGCTCCCATTTTCGTTTTTCGGCTAGCCGGCGTTCTAGTCCTTCGCCGCCGGTGAGAATGCTACCATTAGATTCGTTGTGCTATTGCGAATCCATTTTGGTCCTTGGTGGGCGCCGCCGCGGCCAGTGTCGCCGGCGATTTGCCGTTGAAACCACTCGGGTTTTGCCGGCACAGCGCTCCTGTTTTCGTCACTTAATTAGGACACATTAATTACCAATCATTAGTTAATTAATTGTGTCTTAATCTTTGTGGTTGAGCCACTGACCAGTGGGCCCAATATCCTTAAATCACTCTCTGGTTCAATCCCGCACTGTTCCGACATCATTAATGTTAATCATTGGTTAATTAATGCGTCGGCATTTAATTCCTGTCGGAAATCTCCTCTGGGTCGCTGACTTGTGGGCCCGAGGGGTTAAAATCAAATCTCAGGTATCATTAGTGCCTAGTTAATGTTAATCATTAGGATCTTTAATCCTGTCCTAACCACCACTCTTAGTCGTTGACAAGTGGGCCCGATGCATCGTGTGCGTGGGTTAAACCGGTAGCGTGGGTGACTCGAAGTCAGCGACATGCGGTCCCACGTGTCGACATCTCCCTTTGAGCTGCGATCAATATCTACCGTTCATTTTTAGATCGTGGCCCGGATCTGCGTGTGCGTCGGACCCTCGGATGCCTTGATCATTCTCGGCCGTCGATCTTGAGATCAGCGGTGAGATCGTGTGTGCAATCGGACCTTCCGACCGTTGGTGCGCTCTGGACCGTCCATCGCAAATCTGCGGTGGGATTGGCCCAAGCAACCGCACCGCCCGGATGCATACACTCGTGTGAGCCGTTGGATCGTGATCCAACGGTGGGCTCCGATTGAGTTCGCGCACGTGCGCTGTTTTCGGCGCGCGTGAGCCGTAGGATGTTAGATCAAGGGTTGTCGAGCGTCCACGTCGTTCTCTTTTATTTGAGTTGTTCTGTATTTCGGTAAGTATTTATTTAACAACTGAAAATGATGTAAAACTTTAGAAACTCATAACTAATTCATTTTAACTGCTCTTTAGATAATTCCAACGGTAATAAATCGTGTTATCACTTTAGTTTATTATAAAAATGGAATTAAGCTTGTTCCAGTAGTAGAAAATTGTATAACTAGGAATAGCTTGATTTCTGTCATTTTGAACATTCCAGAAATAGTTTTAACCTTGAAAAATGCATATCTTTTCTCGTATAAATCCAAATTGTGCAAAATCAATTTTGTTAAATTAAATCATTAATATACTTCCATATAAAATAGGATTTGAGCATGTTCATAATTCTGTAAAATGATTTGCATTAGATTTACAACTTAAAAAATCATAAGTAAATATGTATAACTTCAAATTTAGTAAATCCAACTTTTTGTTATTAGGATGTCCTAATCTACCTTCTATAAAAATTTCAGACCTTAGATCATTCTGGAAAATTTCGCCATGAACAATATTAATTATTAATTAGGTTGTTATATGCTGAGAGAGAGTATTTTGTCCATATCTTTTGCATGCTTAGTTCAAATTGCATAATTCTTGTTCCTGTCACTTTATAAAATCATTCCCTAGCTGTAGTGTAAATTTTATTAGATTTGGATGTGTTTTGCTGTTGGGATTTATTTGGTGTTCTTCGTTCTTATTTGCTTATCGCCTTTTAGCATTAGGTTAGAAGACAATATTATTAATCTTGATATTGAGCCACAGCGACCATCGGACTCTGCACTTGACCAGAAAGCGGATGTAGCATTCATTTGATCATATTGTTCCTACTATTTTCAAAGTCTAATATATTGTTTGCAAATTCTATGTATGCATTGCTATGTTGTTTTAAACTATTGTCGGTAGTTGGCCTACTAGATGCATTACCAGTAGGAAATGTTTATTCCTCTACTACTGAAGCCTAGGTTACTTGCTGTGATTTTGGGTTCGCTGGATGGACCCTTGTCACTTAGTAGTTTACGTGTCTTTATGCTTAGCCATGCTTGGTTATCGGTAGAAATGGGCAGTTATCGACTCGTCGATAACTTTGATCACACAAACTATTACTATGTGTATATTTCAGCCTTGTGCTTTGTCTAAATTGCAAAACTAAAACTGAAAATGAAAACAATTTAGACTTGGGCACAATGGTAAGATGGTGTGATCTTTTGGGTGTGATTGGAATGGTGCCCGGGTCAATTAAGGACCGAACTACTTGTGAGTATCATTATCCGAGCATTCGTGCGTGCTAACCACACTAGAGGGATATGGGACCTCTCTTAGTGAGTACTTTGGTGTGTTAATTAATGAGTCGCGTGGTGGGTTGCATATTTGATTATATGCAACATGGACACGTTGTAGGGAGGAGAACACCGCCGAGGGCGGTGTATCTTGCTCCACGTATGGGTCCTTGTGATCCATATTTCGTCTGGCAGATCACTAAGGATTAACCCCCATCGTGCGTCTCTTGATTAGCATATTCCATTGGAAAGGGTTCGTAGGACTTAGCCGTCTTGGCATACCAAAGGAAGTGTGCTTAATAGCTTGGCAAAAAGGATGTGAAGTGTGGGTACATTGGTACACCTGCGCAGGATTAAAACTATTCGAATAGCCTCGTCCTAGGTTATGGACACGCTTGGATAAGCTTTTCAAGAGTTAGACTACAACCTTTTAAAAATTAAAACTTGTTGGGTGGTATGAATCGAGGATTCATGCTATGTTGTGGTGACTTTTGGGAAAGTCACTTCTAGGTGGATACTTGTTACTTATGTTTACTCATTTGGTATTTAAATGCTTAAAAACAGATTTTACAAACTGCTTTATTCAATCTATTACAATATTGCAAATGAAACTTGTTGTATCGTCCAAAGAACCATATAAGCACATTCCTTTGAATCTGACTTTCATGTAGCTATGTATAGGCTTGCTACTCGTAAGTCTTGCAGTACATTTTTGTACTCACTGCATTGCTTGTGTTGTGCAGAGGATGATAGTGAGTCCGATGGACCTCACTTTTGTGAGTTGTCTTTGTGGCGCTTACTGGCGATTAGCTTGGCGGCCGGTCGGTTGCCCTGTGGTGTTATGTGGCTAACGGTCGTCTTTTGGTTTGAGCCATCTTATGGCAACTTTGCTTCATTGTTACTTATTTGGTACTTATGTCATTTGGCCGGTCGGTGTGTTGTAATAACTTATAATATGTATGTCTTTTGGTAGACTTGTTATATTACGTTGTATGGAAATGATGCATGCAGGAATTGATGTATGTGTCTTGCTTGTTCGGGAGGCACATATTCATCGAGACGCGGATTATTCTATTTGTGATACTAGAACCGGTGGAAGGTTAAGTATTACAAGTTTAATAAGCCGGGTCTCCTGAGCTTGGTATCGAGCCATCTTGACCGTAGAAACCCCTAGCTTGGTCGTCCCTAGTATATTTTGAAAACCTACTTTCCAAATATCAGTGCTTCCCTGGAAATCTTAAGTAAGTTCTCAGATTTTACTCCTCATCTATCTTAGTTTGCTCATCTCACCTCATTCTAAACTAAATTTGAAAGCTGAGTTTTCCTCTCATCTTCCTTCAAAAGATAGTTGTTAACCGAGTAAATTGGTTTTGGGTAAACCATGAGAGTTATAAAATGAAAGTGTTGGCTGTTTTGAGAAGATTAGGAGCTGCTGGGAGCTACAAATTTCGGCCAAGAGGTGTGAAGAAGAAAATCTGGACAGCAAGCAATAAATTTCTGGACAGCTAGCATTTAGGTAGTAAAAGTGCTGAAAATGAAAGGTTAAATCCACTAAAATTTGTGGGAATAAAAGGGTAAGAAGTGATATGAGATAGCTTAGTATCTAACCTTTCTTTAGTAAATATTCCACCCTATTTCCTAGCTGTTTCGAACAGAAGTTAATGTTCTGAAATTTCCTTCCTGAAAAATTGATTACTCGTTTTTCCATACGAGTTAGTCATAATAGGAAGATGGTTGTTATCTTTATGATCTTGCTGTAATTTTATGTGGTTACTTGAGCTTTTAAAAGGTTGTTTTGTTTAGAGGTTAGTCGTCTTCTTTGTCTCCTGTTCCGGAGTTGTGTTTAACCTATTTTTGTGGAACAGGATGGCAAGAACCACCGCATCGGTACCTTTGGTTCCGATGAGGAGCTTCCCCTCCTCAGACCATGGCCGAGGTTCGCTCGATCGAGCGGAATCGCATGGACGGACCGGATCTTGGAGGTCATTGCGAGGAACACCTCCGCTCCGGCGCTTTGCGTCAGATCTGGAGGTGGTGGCCACCGCCTCGTGGTGGGCTTGCGGAGTTTCTCCGCACGCAGCCGCCACTTTTCTCGTCGGAGGATCCACTTGACGCGGATGATTGGCTGCGTCTTGTTGAGCGAAGCTCAATATCGCTCGATGCCGGGAGCGAGAGCGGGCACTCTTTGCATCCCATCACCGGAGGGTGCGGCACTATCTTGGTGGGAGAACTTTCGCCATGCAGCCCGCAGCCACGTTGTCTCGTGGGATGAGTTTCGACCGCTTTCGTCGGGCCCACATTCACGATGGCCGATGAAGCTCAAGAAGAAGGAGTTTCTTGCGCTTAGCGGGCGCAAGTCTGTCTCGGAGTATCTTTACGAGTTTAACCACTTGGCTCGTTATGCTCGGGGAGGTGGCCTCGATGAGGCTAAGCGGGAGAAGTTCATGGATGGTTTGTCCGAGGAGCTACAGGACAAGCTATCTATAGTGGACTTTGCGACTTCCGTGCCTTGGTTGACAAGGCCATCGCCGCCGAGCACAAGGCGAAGGCGCTGGTGAGTCCCGCATAGCGCAAGTGGGAGGCCCATCGGTGCGCACAGCCGGCCTCACTCGTCCCGTGTTGGGCCCGCACGATGGCTCGTGCTTTGGCTTCACCACCGCCGAGGCCGTCGGCGCCGATTGCTCGTCCCCCGCAGCCGTGTTTGACCACGTGCACACCAGAACCCAAAGGCGAGTTGCGCCCGCAACCCAGTGCGATGTTACTCGCCGCTTTGCAACAAGAAGGGCCATTATGCTAGCGATTGCCCTCGGAGGATTGGAGCAGCCCTCGTCCTAATGGAGGGCGGGAATGGTCACACACCGACGTAAGGTGATCGGAAGATTCGGGTGTCGGGGTGGTCGAGTCAACCACATCTCGGTGAGGAGGCTCGGAGGCACGGCGTTGTGTTGGGTACGTTCCTTGTTAGCTATCGTCCTGCTGCAGTATTGTTTGACTCTGGAGCATCGCATTCCTTT
Source organism: Ampelocalamus luodianensis (assembly GCA_036346255.1). Taxonomy (NCBI): domain Eukaryota; kingdom Viridiplantae; phylum Streptophyta; class Magnoliopsida; order Poales; family Poaceae; genus Ampelocalamus; species Ampelocalamus luodianensis. The sequence goes on along the minus strand of CM070620.1, from coordinate 68,758,864 downwards.
ATTTCGAGATCATTTGCTGCTGATTGTGACCTTCACTTTGTTCCTTTGGGGATTCCTTTGCTTATTCGCTCTCCGGGAGCGGAAATGAGAGCTGATCAAGAATGTCGGGGCGTCCCTATTAATATTGAAGGAGTGGAATTCTTGGCGAATCTCATCTTACTTGATTCGGCGCGTCTGGATGTGATTCTTGGTATGGATTGGTTGTCCCAACACTTGGGGCAAATCGATTGTGCCAGGAAGATGGTTTTCCTCACTAGTCCCTCAGGCGAGCAAGTTGGGATTTCGCCAGTGCGGGGCCACACCTTTGTGCCCTTGAAGCTAAACCGACCATGGAGATTCGGGATGTGCCCTGATCAGTGACTTTGTGGATGTCTTCCACGAAGATTTGCTGGTATGCCTCGATTCGAGACTTGGAGTTTGTGATTGAGTTGCTGCCGTGCATCGCTCCAATTTCTAAGGCGCTGCATCGAATGCCTCCTAATGAGTTGGAGGAGTGAAGAAGCGGTTGGGTGAGCTTCAAGCAAAAGGCTTCATCCGTCCTAGCTCATCTCCTTGGGGTTGTCAGTCATTTTTGTGAAGAAGAAGGACAAGACCTGCGTATGTGTGTTGATTACCGTCCATTGAATGAAGTGACGGTGAAAAACAAATATCCTTTGCCTCGTATTGATGATCTCTTTGACCGATTGGTGGAGCTTGTGTGTTCTCCAAGATTGACTTGAGATTGGGGTACCATCAAGTCGGATCAGTGAGGATATTCAAAGACGGCGTTCACTACTCGTTATGGCCTTTACGAGTACACCGTCATGTCTTCGGTTTGACCAATGCTCGGCTTTGTTCATGAATCTTATGAACTCGGTGTTCATGGAGTATTTGGATAAGTTTGTTGTGGTTTTCATTGACGACATTCTTATCTACTCCAAGAGTGAAGAAGAGCATGCTGAGCATCTGCAGATTGTATTGGGAAAGCCGTGAGCATCACGTTTGTATGCTAAGTTCAGCAAGTGCGAGTTCGGTTGAAGAAAGTGGCATTCTTGGGCCATGTTCTTTCAGCAGTGGTGTCATGATAGATCCTAGCAAGGTCGCGATGTTCTATCTTGGGGCAGCCCAAGTCGACCACCGATGTGAGGAGTTTCCTTGGTTTAGCGGGCTACTACCGCCGCTTTATCGAGAATTTCTCCAAAATTGCTAAGCCCATGACCGAATTGCTCAAGAAAGAAAAGAAATTCGTGTGGTCATCTGCTTGTGATTTGAGTTTTCAAGAACTCAAAAGGCGATTGACGTCAGCACCAGTGCTTGTTCTCCCTGATGTGCATAAGAGCTTTGACATTTATTGTGATGCCTCTCGTCAAGGGCTTGGTTGTGTTCTTATGCAAGAAGGCAAGGTTGTGGCCTATGCATCGAGGCAGTTGAGGCCTCATGAACTCTATTATCCTACCCATGATTTGGAGTTAGCGGCAGTGGTTCATGCACTCAAGATTTGGCGGCATTACCTCATTGGTAATCGCTGTGAGGTGTATTCTGATCACAAGAGCTTGAAATATTTGTTCACCCAGCCAGATCTGAACCTCAGGCAGAGGAGATGGTTGGAATTGATCAAAGATTATGATATGGGCATTCAGTATCACCCGGGCAAGGCTAATGTTGTTGCGGATGCACTCAGTCGCAAGGTGTATTGCAATACATTGTCACTTCAAGAGCAACAACCTACCCTTCTCGAAGAATTTCAGCGGCTTAATTTGGGATTGATTGAGCATGGTTCTCTTGCTACCTTGGTTGTGCAACCGACTTTGGTGGAACAAATCAAGGCTGCCCAGCAGACAGATGTTGGTGTGATCCAAATCAAGCAGAACATCAAGAATGGGACAGCTAAGTGCTTTTCTGAGGATGAGCACGGTGTTGTGTGGTTTGGACAGCGCTTGGTGGTTCCGAAGGTCATGGAATTGCGGGATTTGATTCTCCGCGAGGCCCATGACTCCCCTTTGTCTATCCATCCTGGAGCTACCAAGATGTATCAAGACCTTCGACAGAGATTCTGGTGGACTCGCATGAAGCGCGAGATCGCCAGGTTCGTGGCCGAGTGCGACGTGTGCTGTCGTGTCAAGGCTGAACATCAGCGTCAGCGGGCCTTCTTGACCTTTGCCGCATGCGAGAATGGAAGTGGGATTCGTTGGTATGGATTTCATCACCGGTGCGCCTGTACTTCTTACGGGAAGGATGCTATCTGGGTTGTCATTGATCGATTGACAAAGGTGGCACATTTTCTGCCAGTGCGTACCAATCTCAGTGTTAGTCAGCTGGCGGACCTCTATGTGTCTCGCATTGTATGTTTGCATGGTGTGCCACGAGCGATTGTGTCGGATCGTGGTTCTCTTTTCACCTCTCGCTTTTGGCATAATCGCAAAAGGCGATGGGTACACGTCTTTCTTTCGATTGACTTATCATCCTCAAAGCGATGGTCGACGAGAGAGTCAACCAAGTGTTGGAAGATATGCTCGTGCTGTGTTCTTTCCTATGGAAAGAAGTGGGAGAAGTGCTTGCCGTTTGCGAGTTCTCCTACAACAACGGTTTCAAGCTAGTCTTGGCATGGCACCGCTTGAGGCTTTGTATGGGAGGAAGTGTAGAACCCCATTGAACTGGTCGGAGCGGTGGCGTCGGTTCTTGGGCGATTCCATCAATGAGGCGAAAGTCGAGTCGGTGATTCGTGAGCATTTGCGCGTGGCCCGATCCGAGCAAAAGAGCTATGCGGATCGTCATCGTCGGGAGTTAAGCTTTGAGCCCAATGACTTTGTTTATCTCAAGGTCTCACCCTTGAAGGGCCATCAGCGTTTTGGCATCAAGGGCAAGTTAGCTCCTCGATATGTTGGGCCTTATCGCATCGTCGAGAGGATTGAGCTGTTGCATACAGATTGGAGTTGCGGCTTCACTTGAGAGTGTGCACGACGTGTTCCATGTGTCACACTTGAAGAAGTGCCTCCGTGTTCGATTGAGGAAACTCCGTTGGAAAATCTCGATGTGCAAGAAAATTTGACCTATCATGAGCATCCTGTTCGTATTCTCGAAGAATCGAGCGAAGGACAAGGAACCGTGTCATCAAGTTCCTTAAGGTTGATGGTCAAACCATTCGAAGATGAGGCAACTTGGGAGCGCGAGGATTGACTTCGTGCAGATTACCCATCCTTCTTCTCGAGTAAAAGAATCTGGGTGAGATTCTTGTAAGGGGGGGAGGTTTTGTAACATCCCAATCTTGGGCTTGTGTTTCAAATGTAAGAAAATCAGTAGGAATTAAAAATTTTTCTTACATCATGTATTTCCTGTTGTGCCAAACAATTCTTGTACAAGGGATTATGGAAATACATTGTCACAAGTCTAGTTGATCCAAATCTTGACATTCCAAAAACAATCTTGTCAAATTTTGTGATCATCCTCTGGAAATATTTTTCCTAAGTCTCTGTGATGGTTTGTGACCCCTCTGAAAAATTTCACAATTTTTAGAAATTGTTTGAATATTTTTAGAGGATCAAACTGTTTGACTCTCATCAAACATTAAAACAGAGCCTTGCAAAATTTTTGGAGATTTATTCACAGTATAAAAACCTCTGAAAATTTTACACAAGGTTAATATCTGGGTTAGCAAGCTCCTGTAAAAATTTCATAATTTTTGGAGTTAATTTGCTACCTCAAATAAATCATTAAAAGTCTATGTTCTTATTTCAAAGTCAAACTTGGTTTTACTGTTACTCGGGTTCGAGTCAGACTCGGGCTCGAGCCATTTGATTCGGTCCGGTCAACTAACTGCACCGAGCCACTCTTTAAAACGCGCGTTGGATCTCCACCGTTGGAACTATATCGCACGGCCCGCGCGCGTGTAACCCTTCGGACCTTCCGGTTGCAAGTTTGATTGTCGACCGTTAGATCTCCATCCAACCGTTGAGATTTCCCGAATCCTTCGGACCCTCCGGTTGTATTTTTGAATCAGAGCCGTTGGATTAAGATCCAACGCCCGCGTGTCCCTTCGTTGTAAACCGCGTTTGCGACGTGGGGCTATCTGAGCCGTTCGTTTCTAATCGTAGGGCTCGCAATCTCCCCGTTGTGTTTTACAGCCCGTAGGCGTGGCACTATCTCAGCCGTCCGTGTTTCATCTAACGGCTGTGAATCACCGAGCCTTTTCGCGGGTCGTCTTCAACCTCTGGCCGTGCATGAACAGTAGGGAGAGTAATGGCAGTGTCATTTCTTGCTCCCTAAAGCCACCCTAGCCGACGTTTAGGGGTATGGGAGGTACTCTGAGCCAGGCCATGCCCTAGTGCACGTCTTCACATCTTTTTCCTTGTCGGCCGCACCTTGTGCTTTGTGTTTTGCCGCCCGAAAGATGTGTGGTGCAAACCCTAATGCTTTCATGGCTTTATAATCACTCTCAATGCTTCCTAGTATCTCTTTAGACCACCACCAAGCTTCATTCACCGTATTGGAGCTTAACACCTCAAAAATGGCAAATCGCCATTGTTGACCCGTGGAGCTCCATTGGTGTTCTTGGTGTTCCAGTGGTCCTCCTTCATGTTTCTTTGCCCTAACCTTATCTATTTACTTCCTTGAACGTTTCCCCTCACTTAATTTTGGATTTGATTCTCAGGAATTGTCCAATTTGGGGTTTGTTCAAATTCGGCCGAGTTTGGTCATCTTCTTCCTCAGCTCAGGTGAGTGCTCCATTTTCTAATTACTTGCTCATATGGCTTCGGTGAATCATTATGAAGCTATTTTGATGCTTTGGAATCACTCATTTGGCTCAGGGTATCTATCTCGGGTTTTCTTCTCCAAGTCCGTGAGCCACCGTGATCAAGCATCTCGGCCTTCTTTGAAGCTTCTCGTCCCTAAGGTAGCTTCTTATTAGTCCTTAGAAGCTTTGGCACCCGCATCCTAGGTTTGCAGTGGAGCTCATCGCGATTTTTGTGTTTAGCGAAGCTCCCATTTTCGTTTTTTCTGCCGGCGTTCTAGTCCTTCGCGGTGAGAATGCTACCATTAGATTCGTTGTGCTATTGCGAATCCATTTTGGTCCTTGGTGGCGCCGCGTGTCGGTGTCGCGGCGATTTGCCGTTGAAACCACTCGGGTTTTGCGACACGGCGCTCTGTTTAAATCATTTAATTAGGACACATTAATTACCAATCATTAGTTAATTAATTGTGTCTTAATCTTTGTGGTTGAGCCACTGACCAGTGGGCCCAATATCCTTAAATCACTCTCTGGTTCAATCCCGCACTGTTCCGACATCATTAATGTTAATCATTGGTTAATTAATGCGTCGGCATTTAATTCCTGTCGGAAATCTCCTCTGGGTCGCTGACTTGTGGGCCCGAGGGGTTAAAATCAAATCTCAGGTATCATTAGTGCCTAGTTAATGTTAATCATTAGGATCTTTAATCCTGTCCTAACCACCACTCTTAGTCGTTGACAAGTGGGCCCAGTGCACTGTGCACGTGGGTTAAACCAGCGCGTGGGTGACTCGAAGTCACTGACATGCGGTCCCACGTGTCAGCATCTCCCTTTGAACTGCGATCAATATCTACCGTTCATTTTTAGATCTGTGGCCCAGATCTCTGTGTGCATTCGGACCCTCCGGATGCCTTGATCATTCTCGACCGTCGATCTTGAGATCAACGGCTGAGATCGTGTGTGCAATCGGACCTTCCGACCGTTGGTGCGCTCTGGACCGTCCATCTGCAAATCTGCGGCTGGGATTGGCCCAAGCAACCGCACCGTCCGGATGCATACACTCGTGTGAGCCGTTGGATCGTGATCCAACGGTGGGCTCCGATTGAGTTCGCGCGCGTGCGCTGTTTTCGGCGCGCGTGAGCCGTAGGATGTTAGATCAAGGGTTGTCGAGCGTCCACGTCGTTCTCTTTTATTTGAGTTGTTCTGTATTTCGGTAAGTATTTATTTAACAACTGAAAATGATGTAAAAACTTTAGAAACTCATAACTAATTCATTTTAACTGCTCTTTAGATAATTCCAACGGTAATAAATCGTGTTATCACTTTAGTTTATTATAAAAATGGAATTAAGCTTGTTCTAGTAGCAGAAAATTGTATAACTAGGAATAGCTTGATTTCTGTCATTTTGAACATTCCAGAAATAGTTTTAACCTTGAAAAATGCATATCTTTTTCTGTATAAATCCAAATTGTGCAAAATCAATTTTGTTAAATTCGTCTGTTAATATACTTCCATATAAAATAGGATTTGAGCATGTTCATAATTCTGTAAAATGATTTGCATTAGATTTACAACTTAGAAAAATCATAAGTAAATATGTATAACTTCAAATTTAGTAAATCCAACTTTGCTGTTATTAGGATGTCCTAATCTACCTTCTATAAAAATTTCAGACCTTAGATCATTCTGGAAAATTTCGCCATGAACAGTATTAATTATTAATTAGGTTGTTATATGCTGAGAGAGAGTATTTTGTCCATATCTTTTGCATGCTTAGTTCAAATTGCATAATTCTTGTTCCTGTCACTTTATAAAATCATTCCCTAGCTGTAGTGTAAATTTTATTAGATTTGGATGTGTTTTGCTGTTAGGATTTATTTGGTGTTCTTCGTTCTTATTTGCTTATCGCCTTTTCGCATTAGGTTCCGAAGACAATATTATTAATCTTGATATTGAGCCACAGCAGCCATCAGACTCTGCACTTCAGCCAGGCAAGCAGATGTAGCATTCATTTGATCATATTGTTCCTACTATTTTCAAAGTCTAATATATTGTTTGCAAATTCTATGTATGCATTGCTATGTTGTTTTAAACTATTGTCGGTATTTGGCCTACTAGATGCATTACCAGTAGGAAATGTTTATTCCTCTATTCTGAAGCCTAGGTTACTTGTCGTGATTTTGGGTTATTGGATGGACCCTTGTCACTTAGTAGTTTACGTGTCTTTATGCTTAGCCATGCTTGGTTATCGGTAGAAATGGGCAGTTATCGACTCGTCGATAACTTTGATCACACAAACTATTACTATGTGTATATTTCAGCCTTGTGCTTTGTCTAAATTGCAAAACTAAAACTGAAAATGAAAACAATTTAGACTTGGGCACAATGGTAAGATGGTGTGATCTTTTGGGTGTGATTGGAATGGTGCCCGGGTCAATTAAGGACCGAACTACTTGTGAGTATCTGTTATCCGAGCATTCTGTGCGTGCTAACCACACTAGAGGGATATGGGACCTCTCTTAGCTGAGTACTTTGGTGTGTTAATTAATGAGTCGCGTGGTGGGTTGCATATTTGACTATATGCAACATGGACACGTTGTAGGAGGAGAACACCCGCCGAGGCCGGTGTATCTTGCTCCACGTATGGGTCCTTGTGATCCATATTTCGTCGGCAGATCACTAAGGATTAACCCCCATACGTGCGTCTCTTGATTAGCATATTCCATTGGAAAGGGTTCGTAGGACTTAGCCGTGCCGGCATACCAAAGGAAGTGTGCTTAATAGCTTGGCAAAAGGCGGTCCAAGTGTGGGTACATTGGTACACCTGCAGGATTAAAACTATTCGAATAGCCTCGTCCTAGGTTATGGACACGCTTGGATAAGCTTTTCAAGAGTTAGACTACAACCTTTTAAAAATTAAAACTTGTTGGGTGGTATGAATCAGGGATTCATGCTATGTTGTGGTGACTTTTGGGAAAGTCACTGTAACACCCCGGCCCGACATGAGCCTGGAATGCTACTAAACAAACTCTAATAATTCTAAACTAGACAATCTTAATAAATTTCGGCAAAACCTCCCTTGTAAAGTTAATTACACGAAGGTTTTAACACACAGATTATTCAAATATTACTTAAAACTTTCATCCAAAGACACCAAAAGATAATTCAAAGACATGTTAAGTATCTAACATAGCTAGAGAGATATGAAGATCTACTACTCATCATTATTACATTTAATCCATTGCATGAGACAAAACATAATAATCTTTGCATTTACTAAACTCAATCACGTTCTGAAGATCATTCATCTTTATTTAGTTCATGTGGCATGTGTGTGACTAGCAGTCTACTTCCCCCCATGCATGTCGTTCTTGGCTCGTATACCTAAAACAACAATAAAAGCAAGAGTGAGTCCATAGACTCAGCAAGTACATAAAGAAACTATAACATCAACATCCATGTAAAGGAGATCAACAATAGAACATCTCATATGCAAATGCAATGCTCAAGGAATCCTTTATCTTTAACTTTTCGTGTGCATTACACTGTAATGCTGAGTAAGCAACCGCCGCCGCATACCCATGCACATGCGGCGCGCACGCACAGGACCAATTGCCGTTACTCCACAAGTAACGGGGACCTCAAGCCCACACTCCACGAGTGAGGGGATCTCGGGCCCGTCACATTCATGACGGGGATCTCAAAGGGAAACATGCTTGGTCACCGCGTGACCAAGCCTCAACATGTTCTTAATATGCATATGCTCATCTCTTATTCATCATCAATCTTACCAAAAGATAACAACATTGTACCACAGTAAAGCATAAGCATAATTTGAGCAATCACCATACTTAAACAATTATCAAGTAAGCCATCTTGCTATGCAACCATATATCAAAAAGCACACAAACATAGCCAATCATTCACACCCATTTAACAAACTATGCACTTGCCTCAACCGTGTGAGACTGGAGGACGTGAAGACGGTGCTGCCCCCGGTATCAATCCCCCACCTAAACATTAAGAATATAACTAAGACCACAGTAACGAAAAACATGAATTGAATACACTAGCACAACAAGTAGCAGATTAAAACGCAATCTCGACCCCAAATTCTTAAGTGCTGCACTGCCCTCTGAACACAGTCAAGTTCTAAAATTCATAACTTTCTATACATTGGTCCAAATTAGGTGTTCTTGGACTTCATTGAAAGGTTATCAAATTTCCCAACTAAACCTAGTTGGTGAGCTCCCCTGATTCGGTCATCTAAATTCACTTTTAAGCCGATTAACAAGACATCGATTTCACGTCAGACTTTCTGGACAGAGCACTAAAATTATCATAACTTTTGCTACGAAAGTCCAAATCTTGTGTTCTTTATCTCTATGAAAAGGTACAGAAATTACCCACATTTTTCGTTATACTGAGATCCCCTGATTCTCCTTTTAAATAGCAGATTTGATCAGATTACCACATACTGCCAGAAATTGACAGAACTACCAGGCAGCGATACTAAAAAATTCATAACTTCCTGACCGTTAATCGGATTTGGGTGATCTTGGTGGACACTGAAAGCTAAGAACATAATGTACGTTTCTCTAGGAGACCAAAACTCCTAATTCGCCCTCTAAATAAAAGAAACTGGCCGCGCAACATTCTGGACAGAATTTGAACAAAGAACAGAATTTAGCCGATCCAATCAATCTAATTGCAATCGCCTCTAATGACCATCACTCCACACAAGAAACCCATCGTTACCCTTGACGACGTGCTGGACGACGACGATCAAGCCCCGAAGACGATCCTCCTCCTCCTCTCTTCCTTCTCTTCTCCCTCTTCTTCTCCCTTCTCTTCTTTTCCCTTCTTCTTCCTCCTTGGCGGCTGCAATGGAGCTTCTTCTTCTCTTTGGCCAGCAGCAATGGAGGTGGTGGGGAGGTGCGCAAGGGAGGGTGGAGGGGAGGTAGGGAGGTGGCGGGGGGATGTGGCGGCCGGTTGGGGGAGTGGGGGAGGAAAGGGGGGAAGGGGAGGGGGGTCGGCTAGGGTTTGGGGGGAAGAAAAAAGGGGTGCCTCCCCCCCTTGGCCGGCCACCAAAGGCTCTCATGGGCCAAGGCCAAGGCCCAGGTTGCTGAGAAACAACGAAAAAACCCCCTCCTTTTCCTTGTTTTGATGCTTTGCTGAAAGAAACTTTCTCCCGATTTAACTATTCCTTCCCGATTAATTAATCTCTCCCGACTAATTCCTTTCGAATACTTTTAGGGCATTACAGTCACTTCTAGGTGGATACTTGTTACTTATGTTTACTCGCTGGTATTTAAATGCTTAAAAACAGATTTTACAAACTGCTGTTCAATCTATTACAATATTGCAAATGAAACTTCTTTGTATCGTCCAAAGAACCTTATAACCACATTCCTTTGAATACTGACTTTCATGTAGCTATGTATAGGCTTGCTACTCGTAAGTCTTGCAGTACATTTTGTACTCACCGCATTGCTTGTGTTGTGCAGAGGATGATAGTGAGTCCGATGGACCTCACTTTTGTGAGTTGTCTTTGTGGCGGTTCTGGGCGATTAGCTTGGCGCCCGATCGGTTGCCCTGTGGTGTTATGTGGCTAACCGGTCGTCTTTTGGTTTGAGCCATCTTATGGCAACTTTTGCTTCACTGTTACTTATTTGGTACTTATGTCATTTGGCGGTCATTTGTGTTGTAATAACTTATAATATGTATGTCTTTTGGTAGACTTGTTATATTCTCGTTGTATGGAAATGATACATGCACGAATTGATGTATGTGTCTTTGCTTGTTCGGGAGGCACATATTCATCGAGACGCGGATTATTCTATTTGTGATACTAGAACCGGTGGAAGGTTAAGTATTACAAGTTTAATAAACCGGGTCTCACATGTTGTTCGCTAAGCATCGGCACTAGGGCGATCCGCAACTCACGGCGACCTCGGGAGCCGGAGGAGAACTTGCGGCGTTCGTTGGAGTAGGAGGAGAAGGCGCGCAAGTGCGACTCACGATCGCATCAACTCGCTACATCGACTCTACTCCGCCACGAGTCGGCGCGTCTAGTGGTAATCTCGTGATCTATTACTTGCGGTGGTTCCTTGGTTGCGCGGTAAAAATTTTGTTTGTGCTATCGTAGCCTTGCGCGATCCTTGATGGTATCGAGCCATCCCGCTTAGTTTTAGATTCGATTAGATGCATATGGTGATATGCGGGAGTCATAGATGTGATCTATTTCTGTTGGTTGTTCTATGTGATAGATCGTTCTTGGCGATGGTCGATATGATCATCCAAGCGCGGTGGTCGTAAGGTGATTGATGATCGTTATTACGTGATCGTGCATTCATGGTCGTATCACGACTTGCCTACTGGTCGGGTTTCGCCATCGGGCGACGATGATCGTAAATCCATGGAGCACGCGAAGATCAATCGGTTGATCGAATCGAGTTGCGATCGGAAAGGGTTAATGTGATTGATCCAATGCGATTTACATGGACGGATCAGTAGATTGGATCTACATTGTCCGAAAATTTTTAGCATCTGAGGCCGCCGCCTGTGACCCCGCTCCGCCGAGCAGGACCTTAGAATATAGATAGGGCTTCCGTCCTTTTGGTGCGGGTTGCCACTCCTGTGGATTAGGACCTTAACTTGGTTTTTGGTTTTGCTAATTCATGCAATACGTTAGATAGAATGCGATTCTATGCCTAACTTGTTTTTGCAAGATTTTGTGAATAGTATGACTCGTAATGTATGAGATGCATGTATGTGTGTAATGTTCATGACCTACGTGTCATGCTTATTGCAGCCCAAGGCTGTCTATATTTGTATAACGGCCTGCGTGTCGACTTGTGATGCCTTTTCACCCTTTGTATTTTATCACTAGTGCTATTAGTGGTAATAGTTTAGTGGGAGTACTTGGAGACAAGGCGCACAGGAAGCACGGCGATGGAGATCACCTTGTGGAAGGGTCATACTATATCACAATACAATATGATTGTCTGTGAATACCTTTCTTCTCTGTCTTTTATTTCTATGCATGTTATTTAATTGCTTTGAATGCTCTTGACATGGTAGAAGTAAAATTCCCTCACTTAAATATTGAGTTAAAATTGATGCCCTCCCAATTTGCTGCACCATCCAAAGTCTTGTATTTTAATGGTAGGTCTTGCCAAAGCGAGTGCCATTAACTCTCCTTGACTAGATGGGTTTGTGTCGGACACTTACACGCTTAGCATTGGTCTAACTTGACAAGGTTATCATAACGGTTATGGACCTTGGGGCATAGGGTTGGAGTGCCTGGAGCATAGAGATCTTGCCCAACAACAAGAGTCATATAGAGATGTGATTAGCAAAGGGTTGCTTACCATATTCACTAATCTTCTAGCGGTGATGCCAAAGCTCACTAGGAGATTAATTAATTATGAGTCTTGAATCACTAGAATGTCATAAGAGGGTATGGTATTTAGTGGGAGTATCTTTATTAAATTGTTTAATACAAGTTACTTTTGAACATATGTCTTAGTTTTGCATATTTTATGTTGTAGATCATGGCACCAAGCATTGTACCTACATCCAGTTTTGCTTATGCGTTCGATACTTGATAAGGAAAAACTAAATGGAACAAATTTTGCGGATTGGTCCCGGAACCTAAGAATTATTCTTAGGCAAGATAAAAAGGAACATGTTTTAGAGGAACCAATTCCAGATGTGCCTGCTGAAAATGTCACATCGCCTTAAAAGCGCCTATAAAAGGGCATGTGATGAGTCCCTTGATGTTAGCTGTCTCATGCTTGCTGCTATGAACTCAGACCTTCAGAAGCAGTTTGAGAACATTGAGGCCTATGATATGATCGTGGCGCTCAAAGGCATGTTTGAGACACAAGCAAGAACTGAGAGATATGAGATCTCAAAGAACTTGTTTGGGTGTAAGCTAGCTGAGGGTAGTCCGGTGAGCCCACATGTGATCAAGATGGTTGGTTACACACGAGCACGGGAAAACTTGGTTTTCCACTTAGTCAAGAGTTGGCTCTGATTTGATTCTTGCTTCGCTTCACTGCAAGCTATGGGCGTTCATTACGAACTTCCATATGAATAGTTTAGACAAGAATCTCACCGAATCGCATATGATGCTCAAGCAGAAGACGACATTAAGAAAAGCAACGATCATGTGATGATGGTGCAAAAGAGTACGAGCTTCAAGAAGAAGGCTAAGACTAAGGTCAATGGAAAGGGCAAGGCTAAAACTTGGATAAGATCCAAACCAACAAGCCTAAGCCCAAGACTAAGTCCGCCCGACTCAAGAGAATGAATGCTTTTCTTGCAAAGAGCTAGGACATTGGAAGAGGGCGCAAGAAATACCGGCTGATCCGAAAAAGAATGGTGGGACTAAACCTTCCACTTCGTGTATTAATGTTATAGATGTTTTCTTGCTGATTCTTACGTTAACTCATGGGTATTTGATACCGGATCGGTTGCTCATATTTGCAATTCGATGCAGAGTCTAACAAGGATTAGGAGAGTTGCAAGAGGCGAGATGGAACTTGGCGTCGGGAATAAAGCAAGGGTTCTTTGCATTAGCCGTCGGGACCTTGCCATTACTTTTGCCTTGAGATTTATTATGGAATTAAATAATTGTTATTACGTTCGACCATGAGTAGAAACATTATCTACGCCTCATGTTTGATGGCGAAGGTTATAAATTCATTATTGAGAACAATGGTTGTTCTATATTTTTGAATGAAGTGTTTTATGGCTATGCACCTGTTTTGAATGGGCTGTTTATTTTGAATCTTGATGTTGCACTCGTCTATAATATTAATGCGAAAAGGCTTAGGCCTAATAATATGAATTCCACTTTTATTTGGCATTGTCGTTTGGGTCACATAAGTGAGAAACGTATGAAGAAGCTCCATGATGATGGAATTCTAAACTCATTTGATTTAGAATCATTTGAAACGTCATGAATCTTACCTACTCGGAAAGATGACCAAGACTCCTTTCACCGGTCGAGCGAGAGGGCGTCCCGACTGTTGGCACTCGTACATACTGATGTATGTGGACCAATGAGCACGACAGCTAGAGGTGGTTTTCAGTACTTCATTACCTTCACCGATGACTATAGTAGATATGGATATGTCTACTTAATGAGGCACAAGTCGAATCCTTTGAAAAAGTTCAAGGAGTTCGAATGAGTGCAGAATCAACTTGGCAAGACAATCAAATCTTTACGATCGATCGTGGAGGTGAATTTTGAGCCATGAATTTGGTGATCATTTGAAGCAATGTGGAATTGTTCCACGACTTACACCACCGGGCACTCCACAATGGAATGGGGTGTCCGAGCGCGATCGGACCTTGTTGGACATGGTTCGGTCGATGATGAGCCAATCGATCGCCATTGTATTTTTGGGGTTACGCTCTTGAAACTGCGCTTTCACTTTAAATAAATTACCATCAAAATCGTAGATAAGACACCATATGAGATATGGTGGGAAGAGTCCCACTTGTCTTTTCTAAGGATTTGGGGATGTGATGTCTATGTTAAGCGTTTGACGTCGATAAACTCACACCCAAGTCGATAAATGCTTCTTTATAGGATATCCTAGAAACCAAAGGATATTACTTCTACAACAGGAAGAGGGCAAAGTTATTGTTGCGAAATGGTGTCTTTTGGAGAAAGAGTTTCTTTCAAAAGAAGTCGGTGGGAGAAAGGTGCAGCTCGAAGAAATTGGAAACATCGAAAGTGTTTCAACTCCTCTTGAACTTCTACGGGATGGACAAATTGTTGTTGAACTCAGTAGATGAGGCATCATTACGTAGATCTAAAAGGCCACGTCAATTGCCTATAAGGTATGGGCATGATGTATTATTGTTGAATAATGATGAGCCTAAGTCGTATGAGAAGCGATGATGGACCGGACTACGAGAAATGGCTTGAAGCCATGAAATCCGAGATAGACTCCATGAGTGACAATCGGGTTTGGAATCAGTCGATCCTCTTGATGGTGTTAAAACCATTGAGTGCAAATGGATCTATAAGAAAAGATTGATATGGATAGAAATGTTCACATTCATAAAGCTCGACTAGTCGCAAAGGGTTTCGACAAGTTCAAGGGGTTGACTACGATGAGACTTTCTCACCGTAGCGATGCTTAAGTCTATACGGATCATTCTAGCTATTGCTGCATATTTCGACTATGAGATATGGCAAATGGATGTCAAAACGGCTTTCCTTAATGGAAACCTAAGTGAGGATGTGTACATGACACGGCTGAAGGTTTTGTCGATCCAAAGAATGCTACAGTATGCAAACTTCAAAAGTACATTTATGGGTTGAAGCAAGCATCTCGGAGTTGGAATATACGTTTTGATGAAGAGATCAAAGGTTTGGTTTCATCAAGAACCAAGAAGAACCTTGTGTTTACATGAAGGTTAGTGGGAGCGCACTCGTTATTCGATCTTATATGTAGATGACATATTATTGATCGGGAATGACATTCCAATCTTTGGAATCATTAAGGTATCATTGAAAAATAGTTTTTCTATGAAGGACCTAGGAGAGGCTGACATATATCTTAGGATAAAGATCTATAGAGATAGATCAAGAAGGCTAATTGGATTATGCCAAAGTACTTATATTGACAAGATGTTGATTCGGTTCAACATGCGGGATGCCAAGAAAGGGTTCTTGCCTATGTCACATGGCATAAGTCTTAGCAAGAGTCGGTGTCCTTCGACAAGCGATGAGCGAGACCGTATGAATGGTATTCCATATGCTTGACTATTGGGTCCATCATGTGCGCCATGATATGTACTCGACCGGATGTATCATATGCTCTAAGTGTTATGAGTAGATACCAAGTGATCCGGTGAAGGTCATCGGACGGTGTGAAAAACATTCTTAAGTACTTGAGAAGGACTAAGGATGCGTTCCTAGTTTATGGCGGTAATGAAGAGCTCGTTGTAAATGGTTACACGATGCAAGCTTCCAAACCGACAAAGATGATTATCGTTCGTAATCGGCTATGTGTTCATTTTGAATGGAGGAGCGATGGTGGAAAAGTTCCAAGCAAGGGCGGTTCTTGATTCTACGACGAGGCCGAGTACATTGCGCTTACAAGTCGCGAAGGAAGGTGTTTGGATAAGGAATTTCATTCTTGAATTGGGTATGGTTCCGAGTGCCTTGGGCCCAATGGATCTCTATTGTGACAATAATGGAGCCATTGCGCGAGCTAAGGAGCCTAGATCCCATCGAAGTCCAAGCATATACTCAGCGTTACCACCTTATTCGCGAATTGGTGGATAGAGGAGATGTTAAGATATGCAAAATTCATACAGATTTAAATGTTCTTGATCAGTTGACTAAGCCTCTCACACCAAAGCATGAGGCGCACACAAGAGCTATCGGTATTAGATACTTAAATGATTGACTCTAGTGCAAGTGGGAGACTGTTGGAAATATGCCTAGAGGCAATCATAGAGATGATTGTATTTCATTATGTTCATAACTTTTGATAATATGTTATCTTGTTCCTTGAATGAATCATCGATTATATAGATCAATGAGTATGTGACTTGTTGGTGAAACTCTTTATCTTATATGATGTCGTTCTAAAAGTATCCCTAGTCGAATGTCCTTTGGTGGAACACGGTGACTCCACGACTAGTACATGTATTGATTGATGACCATGTTTCACGGTCATGGATATAGAGATATCGAATCAATAATGTGGACACATGTTAGAGAACATAGTGTTGGATAAGACCCACCTTGAGACACTATTGAGATTGTTATGATTCTATGTGTCGTTAGTTGGTCTCAAGCAATGATGATGTATAATCCAAACCAACAAGCCTAAGCCCAAGACTAAGTCTGGCCCGACTCAAGAGAATGAATGCTTTTACTGCAAAGAGCTAGGACATTGGAAGAGGAACTGCAAGAAGGTTCTCGCAACTGCGGTGAAAACCCAACCTGTTCACCTGAAGGACTGGTGAGGTAGACAACCTTCCTGGCACAATCGATTTGCCCCAAGTGTTGGGACAACCAATCCATGCCAAGAATCACATCCAAGCGCGCCGAATCGATTAGGATAAGACTCGCCAAGAATCGCACTCCTTCGATGTGGATAGGAACGTCCCGGCACACTTGGTCAGCTCTCATTTCCGAACCCGGAGAGCGAATAAGTAGTGGAACCCCCAAAGGAACACAGTGGAGACCACTATCAACAGCAAACGACCTCGAATTAAAAGAATGCGAAGCTCCAGAGTCAAATAAAACTGTAGCAGGATGCAAATTGACAAGAAGCGTACCCAACACCACGTCGGGCGCCTCCTGTGCCTCCTCAGCCAAGATATGGTTGACTCGGCCACTCCCCAAACCCGGGGTCTTCTGGTCAAGTGGGTGACCACTCCCTTGCCCGCGTCCTCCATTAGGACAAGGGGCTGCTCCAGTCTTCTTAGGACAACTACTCGCGTAGTGGCCCTTGTTGTGGCAGTAGAAGCAGGTGACGTCGGCCACGGGGTCGCGATGAGCAACCTGCTGCTGGATCGCAGGCGCACGTGACTGAATCACGGCCTGCGGAGGACGTGGAGCTGGTGCCGAAGGCCTCGGCGGTAGGGAAGCCTAAGGACGGGCCACCGGTGCTGGCCCAACTCGGGGACGAACGAGGCCGGCCTGTGCAGACCGCTGGGCCTCCCACTTGCGCTTGCGGGACTCGCCCAGCGCTCTCGCCTTGTGCTCGGCGACGATGGCCTTGTCCACCAAGGTCTGGAAGTCGGGGAAGTCCACAATAGAGAGCTTGTCCTGCAGCTCCTCAGACAAGCCCTCCATGAACTTCTCCTGCTTGGCCTCATCAGTGGCCACCTCAGCAGGAGCGTACCTCGTGAGATGGTTGAACTCGTGGAGGTACTCAGTCACATACTTGCGCCCCTATTTGAGTGCAAGAAACTCCTTTTTCTTCAGCTTCATCAGGCCGGCGGGGACATGGGCCCGACGGAAAGCCGACCTGAACTCCTCCCACGAGACCGGTGTCCGCAGTGCATGGCGAGAAGTTCTCCCACCATGAGAGTGCCGCACCCTCCAAGCGATGGGATGCAAAAGTGCCCGCTCTGCTCACGGCGCTGCGCAGCGTTGAGCTTACGCTCAAGCGACGCGCAACCGATCGTCTGCGTCAAGGGATCCTCGGACCGGGAGAAGGTGGGAGGCTGCGTGCGAAGGAACTCCGCAAGTCCCCACGAGGCGGTGACCACCTCCGGATCCGAGGCACCGAGAGGAGTAGAGGTGTTCCTCGCGATAACCTCCAACACCCTACGGTCCTCCGAACGGTTGCGTTCGATCTGCATGAGGACTTCTGCCATGGTTGGAGAAGGGGGAAGCTCCTCTTCGGGACTACCCGGCTGGTTTCGACCACTACGTGTCCCTCCTGCCATCCTGTTTCACTAAGACAAGTTAGCTACAAGCCCGAGATCAAAAGGCAAAGAAATCCAAACTCAATTAAAAAGGGCTCAAGAATAACCACCAAAGAGCACAAGACCATAAGTCACCAAATCAACTCCCCGAAACGACTAACCCGTATGGAAGAACGAGTAATCGTTTGAGAAGACCCAAAATTTCAGAACTAAATTCTAGCTCAAAACAGCCCAAAAATCAAGGTATAACCACCTAATAGAGTATAGGCATTTACCTAATTTCATATCACTTCTAACCCTTTCATCCCCCTCAAGTTTTAGTTGAATTAACCTCTCATTTCCTGCCTCCTATACTAATTACAAGCTAGCTGTCCAGAATTTTCGCTTGCTGTCCGGATTTTCTTTCTCCAAGCTCTTGGCCGAAATCCGCACTTCCAGCATCTACCAGTTTCACTAATGGACAGCCAACCTTTTAATGACAACACTCATGGTCCTCCTAAAACCAATTTTAATCGTTTTAATAACTATCTTTGAAAGAAGATGAGAGGGAAAACAATTTTCCAAATTTAACCAAGAATAAGGTGAGATGAGCAAGCTAAGATAGATAAGGAGTAAAATATGAGAACTTACTTAAGTTTTCATAAACTATTTGAAAGTAAGATTTCAAAATATCCTAAAGGCGACCAAGCTAGGGGTTTCTACGGTCAGTATGGCTCTGATACCAACTTTGTGAGGACCCAGAATATTTAACTAGTAACACTTAACCTCCAAATGGTTCTAGAATTACTAATTAAACATTCTAAGCCTCGATGGACATATGCTTCCCAGAATTGCAGCATATGCACATCATCACAAAATTACACATCATTTCCATACAACATACATCACTAGGTTCAACAACGACATACATAAAGTAAAGTTATTACAAAAGAGCCGACCGGCCAAATAGAACAATATACAAGAATGACAGCGGAAGCAAAAGGTGCTATAAGATGGCTAGAACAAAAGTCGACCGGTTAGCCAACATAACCCACAAGGTAACCGACCGGACCACCAAGCTAGTCGCCCCGCAAGCTACCACAACAAAGCTCACAAAAGTGAGGCCCCTCGAGCTCACCTTCTTCCTCTGCAACAAATACATTAAGCAAGATAACTGAGTACACAAAGGTACTCGCAAGACTGACGTGTGGAATAGCAGACCTGTTCATAACTACATGCAAGCTTATTTAGGTGGAGGTTGTATGTCTCATTTTGCACAAAGCCAACTTTATTTGAAATAATGTAATATCTTTGAAAGCAAGTTTGCAAATCTGTTTTGTTGTCTAAAATAACAGCGAAATAAAGATATATACAAGTAACCACCTGGAAGTGACTATCCCAATAGTCACCACAACATAGCACGAATCCCCGATTCGTACCACCCATCAAGTTTTAATTAAAAGGTTGTAGTCTAGTTCTCACGGGGCGTATCCGAGCGTGTCCATAACCTAGGACGAGGCTATTCGAATAGTTTTAACCCTGCAGGGGTGTACCAATGTACCCACACTTCAGACCGCCTTTAAGCCACAAAGCACACTTCCGAAGGTATGCCGGCACGGCTAAGTCCTACGAGACGTTTTCCAATATTGTGTATTAACCACGAGCCGCTCGTATGGATAGAAACACATACGCTTACATTGTCAGCCGAAAGACAACCACCCGTTACAGGGGGGAAGCCTTTCGGACTCTACAATGCTCCCAACACCATCCCTCCTGCGACTCCCTGCGACCCGAAGCCAATACACGCCAAAGTACTAAGTCAAGAGAGGTCCCATACCCTCTAGTGTGGTTAGCACACAAAATGCTCAGTACGGTGGCGCAAGTAACTCGGTCCTTAATGACCCGGGCACCATTCCAATCACACCCAGAAGCACACCAATCATACCATTGTGCCCAAGTCTAAATTATTTTATTTTCAGTTTTAGTTTTCATAAGTAGACATGACACAAGGCTGAAATCATAAATCATAATAAGTTTTTATGTGATTAAGGTTATCGACAAGTCGATAACCGCCCATTTCTACCGAAGCTAAGCATGGCTAAGCAATTAATTCGCAACTACTAAGTGACAAGAGCTCATCCACGAACTCTAAATCACAGCAATAACCTAGGCTCACGGTAGTAGAGGATAATCATTTGCTAAGGAAATGCATCTACTAGGCCAACTAACGACAATAGTTTAACACAAAGTAGCAATGCATACATAGGAGTTGTAATCAACATAAATACTTAAAATACTGGGATTAACATAATCAAACTGCTTGCCTTGCTGGGATTGGTCTTGCTGCAGAGGGGAGTGCTCAGGTTCAAAGTTTTCTTCGGAACCTAACGCGAAAAGGCGATAAAAACCGATAAGAACGAAGAACACCAAAAGGAACTCAACAGCAAAGAACATCCAAATCCAATGAAATTTCTACAACAGCTAGAGGTTGATTTTAGACAATTTTAGAAACAAGAATCACTTCATTTGAACTTAGCATGAAAAAGTTATGGCTAAACTAAGTTCTCTCAGCCTGAAAAATCCTAATTAAATTAATTACGGCTACTGTTCATGGCGAAAATTTCTAGAATGATCTGGAACTTGAAATTTTTATGGTAGGTAGATATGGTTATCCTAACAACAGCAAAACTGAGTTTGCACAATTTGGAGTTATAATGAATTAGTTATGATTTTTCTAAGTTCTAGAACTAGTGAATCATTAATTTCAGTGGCCAGGATCATATGAAGACCTATCCTACATTACAGTACATTCCTAGTGGGTTTTAACAAAACTTAGTTTGCTCAGTTTGGTATAACAGAGAATAAGTTATGCATGTTACAAATTTTCAATGAATTTCTAAGCCACTATTTTCACTAAACAAGATCATGCAGTTTCAAACATTTTCTGCTACATAACAGTGCCTAAATTCATTCTCAGATTAAAGTTCATACTCTAACAGAGCTACAACAACTGGAATCATTCAAAAAAGAAGCTAAAATGACAAAGTTATGCACTGCTGAAATTTCAAACATTAAAAGACTTAGAAAATTTGTGCTCTCGGGAGGTCCAAATGAACTGAAGGAAAAAGGAGATGTCGTGGGCCGTCGATCCTTCATCGCACGGCCACGGACCTCAAAGCACAGCGCACAAAAGACCTCCTCCCGCACTGGGGAGGTCTGGACCGTTGAGATCTGATCCAACAGCCACGACCAGTGCATGCACAGCGCACGCAAAGGAGGTCCTCGCGCCTAACGGAGGTCGCGACCGTTAGATCAAGATCTGGCGATCCCGAGCACTAAGGGAGGTCCTAAAGCTTTAAATCCAAGGAAGGAGGTCGGGACGGTCAGGATCTCTCGGGGGAGGTCCCAACGGTCTAGATCTCCAAAGGGAGGTCTTGATCGGCTGGGATAACACGAGGAGGTCTTGGATGGCCAAGATCTACTCGGGGAGGTCCTAAGCGATAGTGTTTTAATCGGAGGAGATCTGGACGGCTCAGATTAGACCTAGTGAGGTCCTGAACGGTCTAGATCAAAGAGGAGGGAGGTCCGAAGGCTAAGGGTTTTACAAAAGGGATCTAACGCTCAGATCTAAATCCGGGGAGGTCGTGAACGGCTAGGATTGAGCCTAAGAGGTCCTGAGCGGGGTTTTCTTGCAAACGACCAGGGGTGGCTTTTTACCAAGAGGACCCCGAGGGTGGTCTAAGGGTGGTCTTTGCAAAATGACCAGGGGAGGTATTTTTGCAAAGAGGACCTCGGTGGAGGTCTAGGGTGGTCTTTAACAAAGAGGAC
Source organism: Ampelocalamus luodianensis (assembly GCA_036346255.1). Lineage (NCBI taxonomy): Eukaryota > Viridiplantae > Streptophyta > Magnoliopsida > Poales > Poaceae > Ampelocalamus > Ampelocalamus luodianensis. The sequence goes on along the minus strand of CM070620.1, from coordinate 68,736,936 downwards.
CTCAAGGAGGTCTTTTCCAAAGAGGACCCCAAGGCGGAGGGTGATCCTAACGGCTGGGATTTAACCTACGGTGGTCTTAAACGGCCAGGATTTCAGCGGGGAGGTCCTGGCACTAAGAAAATACACGGAAAACCCTCTACGGTACAGATCTACTTGGAGGTGATCTCAACGGCTATGATTGCATCTAGGGGGAGGTCCAGAGGCTTAAGTTTTTCGGAAAGGAGCCAAAGGCTCGGATCTAACCCGGGGTGGTCTTGGGCGGCCACGATTACCCAAGGAGGTCCTAGGACTTTAGCAGCGCACGCGCTATGCCGACCAGACAGCATTAAAGAGCAACCTCGGACAACATTAATGCTAATCATAAGACCACGATTCCTGTCCGAGTACGATACGGCAAAACACGCGTTCGGTCATAAGCTCACCGCCGGCGATGGGGACCTCGCCGGCGCCGACCAAGGGCACCATTACACTCACAATAACGTCGCGGACCTACCATGGGCACTCTCGACGGCGGTGGCGACCTTGAGCAGCCGTGGCCGTGAGATAGGCTAGGAGTGCAAGTTTTCGGTAAAACCGAGAACAGCGAACATGAGCGCTACAAGCTAACTACTTAGACCTAGAGCTTTTATGGACTAAAATGAACTCACCCGAGTGTAGGGAAAGTCCAAAGGAAAACGGAGGGGACCCAGCGGTGGAGCAGCTCGCCGGAGCCGAGGAAGAAGGTGATCCCGACCACGAAAAGCAGCTCCCAAACTTGTCCACCTCTGCAATGTGAACCAAGCTAAGTTAGAGCAAGCCCTAGGTGATCAAGATGACAACGAAGAAGGCAAGAATGTTGATGGGACCACTGGAGCCCGAGGCCTTCAAAGAGCTCCAAAGCCAACAATGGTGGCAGAGAGAGGTGGTGTTCTTAGGTGTTTGAGTTTGGGAACCAGCTCAACTGAGGGAGCTCAAGCACCACAAGAACGGAGAAGGAAAGGAGAAAGGAGGTCTCAGGCTATACATAGCCTGGGAGCTTGGTAATGGTGTGGGCAAAAGCCTACTGTGAACAAAGTCCATGCCCAAGGACCTGCCAGATTTGACAAGGCAGAAAGGGTGACTCCTTTTAGGGCAAAGCTTCTGCCGCATTTAATGCATGGCAGAAAGAGACGTTGGAAAGGCCAAAAAGGTGACAGGCCACTGCACCAACTGCTCTGACCCCGACACACGCACGGGCGCGTGAAAATCATGATGACCAGACCTCCAAGAGGTCGTGAGGGAGAAGAACAGGGCTGAGGGAGAGGTCCTGAACGATCCCGATTGGCATGGGGTGGTCCTGGACGTCCCAGATCACCCGAGGTGGGGAGGTCTCAAGCGGATGAGGAGGTCCTAGGGAGGTCCTGGGGAGGTCCTGGCCGCCGGATTGAAATCCAAGGGCCCAACACCAGCGCGCACGAGATCGAACCCGAGGAGGTCTAGGCGGCTGGCCCGACCGAGTCCAATGGCTGGGTCTGACTCGAGTCCAAGTCAGACTCAGACCAGAATTTTTGAGTTTTGAACTGATCTGGAGATTGGGGATTTATTTGGGATAGCAAACTCACTCCAAAAATTATGAAATTTTTACAGGAGCTTGCTAGCTGAGTTATTGACCTTGCTAGCTGTTCTTAGGATGACCTTAGCTACCTACCATAAAAATTTCAGGTTCCAGATCTGTAACACCCTGGCTATTCGGAAGCCAAGATGTCACCTAAAACATCTAACATACATCCATAATGCGGAATAATTTGAATAAAATCAACTAATGATAGTATCAAAACAACCAAGACATGATGAAGGTATCCTTCCTTCACCATCTAATATATTTATTTCAGTTCATTGATAATGAAAGTTCACATGCAGTAATAAATCAACATCAATGTGGAGAAGGTATCCTTCCTTCACCAATTATAAATTTATTATTACAGTTCATCATTAACGAATGTAAGATAGAACTAAATTTAATCTCGAACATGAATTGGATGATGTGAACAAGTAGTGCGTGTCTACTCCCTCCCAAGTGAGCCAACATCAGGGGTTACCTAAAATAAACAAACAACGCAAGAGTGAGTCCACGACTCGGCAAATGCTGATGAAAGAGACAGAACACATATACAAACAGGACATCACCATTTAAGAATGCGAATATTGCATCGAATGAGCACTTAAGAATAACATGAAATGAATGAATGTAATCAGGATGGACTGCACACGTGTCTATACGGTATAGCTAGTGACACACCGTCGGTGTGCACTTAAGCCCGCATCTTAACAAAAATGTGGGGATCCAATTCCCGTATGAAGAACGTTTCATACGGGTGTCCAAAATTGCCCATTCTGGAATTAATGGGTCTTACATGCCCATCCTGGAATTGATGGGTCTTTCAAATCCACTACCGTGGACGGGACATGACAATGTCCAACATTGCCCACATTGGAATGGTGGGACTTGAAATCCACTCGTGGATGAAACATGCAAAATGAATGTATAACATGGATTGAGAATATTGAAAGACATGATATCTAAACATGGATATAACACATATATCAAAACATAAACAATCCACCTTCTCATGTATTACATGGAATCACAACAAGATCATAAAAACATTCACCAATCACAATCAATAAAGGTGGCAAGGTACTTGCCTTCCGCGGCTGCTATGATAGCAGTAAAGAAGATGTCCCTAAACCGAAGTCTCTCTGCCTACATAAGTAAGTACTCGAAATAAATACAACATATAACATAGCGCTTCCATTAACGTTCTACAACGACGTCTCGACAGTCCACAATTAACTAATTAGCTCTAATCTGAAAACAGAATACTCAGGCACAACCCGAAACTGGACAGCAGAACGGTAAAAAAATCATATCTATTGGTCTGGAACTCGGAATGAGGTGAGACCAATTTCTATGGATTCTTAACTGACATAATTACAATACTCTAGTTGACAAGGTAAGCCAATTCGGCCAATTTAATTTACTAACAGATAAATGAAACAGCGGAACAGAATCTGTCCAGATCTGTCTAACAAGCTGGACAGCAGCACGGTATCGGACATAACTTTTATTGGCTAAACCAAAATTGGTGTTCTTTAACAATCTGAAAATCTAAGAACAAAACCTACTAAAGTCTAGTTGGGAAAAATTTCAGATTTTGCGTCTAACAAAATTTAGCCCACGGCTCAAATCATTGGTGAATTAATAGACAGAAATATCGGCTAAAATAAAATATCCATAACTTTTGTTGTACAACTCCAAATTGGATGTTCTTTAACAATCTAGAAAGATTATCAAATTCCCTACAAAAACCTAGTTGAGTGAAAACCCTGAATTTTCCATTAACATACTCATAATTTAAAAGACAACTTGACAGTTTATTCTCGTTAGGATTCTGGACAGCAGAGACGAAAACTAACATAACTTTTTACCCGTACGTCGGCATTCAGTGTTCTTGGCGGCCACCGAAAGCTAAGAACATTATCTAACTAACTCTAGGAGATCAAATCCCTAATTCTGCCTCTAAGCCCACGAAACAAGCCACGCAAGAAACTGGACAGAATTGAAATTACAGCAGACAGCACATGATCCGATCAAACCTAATCAAATTTGCCTCTACGATTAACCAACAACGACAACCGAGAACCATTACCCTTGGAGCACCAGGAAGACGACAAAGATCCTTGTAGAGGATGACCCTCAATCCCCCCCTTCTTGATCAACAAGCCCGCGAAGCTCCAGCCCTTCCTTCGCGAGAGGCCGGCAGCGGGGAGATCGGCATCAAGGAATGGGAGGCGCTCATCCATGGATGGGCAGCTCCAAGGGAGGAGATGGAAGAGCGCAAGGGAGAGGGAGGGGTAGGGGTGGCGGCTGCAAGAGGGAGGAGGGAAGAATTCGGCCAAGGGGTGGGGTAAGGGCGACTAGGGTTTAGAAGGAGGGGGCTTGGGCCTTGGGCCTAGGGCACCTTCCCCTTAATGGCCCACTCTGGCGGCCAAAGGGATGGATGGGCTTGGGCGGAGGTCCACACTCCAAAGATCCCAAAACTTTGAATTTAATAAAATTTCCAACTCCGAATAAAATTCTCTCTAATCTTTATTACATTTGCTATCAAATATTGAGTAAATTCCCTCTACGAATTGTATTCTCGCTAAATGTAATTTGGGGTATTACATTCTACCCCCCTTAATCAGGATTCGACCTCGAATCCTCACACGGCTCTACGCAAAAGAACAACCACCACCGAGGACTAACCATGGTAACCACATACCCGAAGTGAACAAATCCGGAACATACCAAAAGTTGCGTTCACCGCGTAGGGACCCGAAACGGTCCTAGCGATATGCCAACTAGCGAAAACAACCCAACGTACCTTGGGCTAACCTCCCCATTGATGCCGAACCACACAACATGCACAAAGAACACGGAACTCTTGTTCCACCTCTCAATTGATCTTCACTGAAACAAGGATCGCCTCCTTTAACTGGAAACATACAATCGAATTCTTTTTAAGCAAACTCTTTTACCCGCAAAACACATCTGAATAAGAAAAATTCACATCACAAATATACGTTACCAACTGGGTACTGAAGAGTAAAATCCAGAAACCAGAATTTCATCACGAAAACCTTTCCACTTTCCAAGTGGCAGTTTGCGAATAAACATCACGAAAACCAAATGAGGAATCATTTTAAATGCCCAAATCAAAACTTCCTTTATTCTTCCTGAACCGAAAAGAACCACACATACCAGAATCGAGTCAAACTCGACTTACGAAAGACATTGGCCAACAGCACAAAGCTCATGCGAGAATAAAGAAAACGCTTCACTATTCAAGAAGACATCCTTTTCCTTAGTTTCACCTTTTGGAATAAAATATCTCTCAAACCTTGGAATTCGAATTCATCGCATACCGCACGGTCTCAAACCTCTTAATTTAACATCCTCAAATTAGGCTTAAACCGAAACACATCATCCACACCTTTGTAGAGAGACTCTATTGATTCCACTGAACACTCTAGACAACTCATTCAACTGATGACATTAATTTGATAGAAGGCACCAAAGCACCTCAAAAACCCATGCAATCTCATCACCTCTAACTTTCAAGAATAACACATCAAAATCCTCACTACACCCGCTCATGAACTACATCAGAAGGGTTCTATCGACAATCATTCCACTAATCAGAATACTCCAGTTTTCTATCTCCTCTACACACAAATCTTTGGGCGACCAAAAGTTTAGCATGAAAATGGAAAGCCCAAATTTAACCTCTGAGACCTCTACAACGAATTCCTCTTATAAAAAATAGTTAAATCATCGGATTAAATCTCTAAGATCCCCACAATTCCGACATACTCACTCATTGACATCATCATGAATCACTCATACAACATCGCGATACTTTCAATAGTGTTACTCTATAAAATTGATTACGGTTTTCATACATTTGATAATCCCCAACATTTCAACATGAACCAAGGTTCTGGAACTACACTATACCATAGGTCCTACTTAGTCGAACAATATACAATTTTACTTCGAAACCATACATTCCATCTGAATCAACTTCCTCCAAGAGGTTCGGGTCAAAACCAACTCATCTTCTATTACTCCTCCAATAGCTGTGTAGCAAAATCTCACCCCTACAATCACTTAACCACCACCAAACAATTAACAACTTACGAGTTGTAAAACTTTCTGACGCAAAGCGGTTGATCCTTTCTCAAAAGAAAGAGCGAACAAGAACAAATTTCACCACGGGAAAAAGTTGCTGCTCACGGTGAGCACGAGACCAAAAGAAATAATCTGTAATGAAGATGCGGGAAAGCGAAAGTTGAGTTCACAATGAAGGCACGCATCCTCGAAAGGGAATAGCAAATAACCACCAATAAAAAATGACATTGCGATTGAAACTCGACAACTCTTGAGTGTAAAGAGCAAAAGTTTATGAACAATTCAAATAACCACAAGTTACAAACTTGACTCAAATTCTCAAATATTCCTCTGCACTCTTTCCTTTAACACTGAAATTAATTCTTTGACTAACATCGCTTTGCCACAACGAACGGATAAGGTCTTTAGTCCAAACCACAAGGACTAATTAAGAACTAGTAAAAATTCTTCAATACGTCATATTTGTTCAAAACAGTTCAACTACGGGAGAAACATGAGATCCAAATGATCTCGGTCACCAAACTCAAACATTTCCAATTACGGGATTTCATGAAAAGCAAGTAGATTATTCTCCTCTTAAAGGAATCAACATAACTTCTTTGATTGCAACCTCACGTTGTCAACTCAAACCAAAGAGCCTTTAGAGTTAAACCACACAAATCTCTTAAGAAGCAACAGGACAATCCAATACCTTAATTTATTTAAAATAATTTCAGCTACGGATGATTCAACGACTCAAAGAAAATATCATGAAAGCTAAAGCGAAATATTCTCATCGAACGATATCACCAAAGGCGATCAAATTACTATGGGTATTAACATCAATTTCACAACAACAATTAGAAAACACTTCGAAAGACCCACGTGAAAAGAATGGGTTGATTCTTTCTCAAAAGAAGAGACAAATGGAAACGACTTTCACCAACTAGAAAACCCATCTACCACTCGCACTGAACACGGGACCCAGGAAAAACCAATTAAGCAATGAATTCAGAGAACATAAGTGGAGTCCACAGTTGAACGCATAAGCCTCACAAGAAGAGAGTATCGAACCTTAACAGATAAGAACAAATAAGTATTCAAAATCGAAGCACTTACATCACTAAAAACCATTATAACTTTGCAACATATCGTTACTCGATAACTTCATTTACCACATAAAGCTTGAACCCCCAAAAGATCATGAACACAAAACTTAAAATTTGATCATTTAGGAAATATCACCATAGGTGATCAAATTACTATGAGAATTAACCTCAATCTCACATTTTGACGATTTAATAACATCGACAACATACACTAGTACCAAGAATCATCAAACTTTATTACTCCATCTTAAAACTTCCCCAAAGGAAACACAAACCACAAGGTTGAAACAAATTTATTATAACAAGATTATGCTAAGCAACAGCCATATCACAAGGCACGATATCAAAGACTACTTACGAAATTCATCTACTCAACTATTAGTGTTGCTCAACACCTTCTTCAGCGCTCATTAACAAATGATGATTATACTAATCATGTGTGTTCATACGGTACTAATTTCATTTGCAATCACATCACCATATATAAACATAGATTCACATTTCACCTTTGTTCAGAAATCATTTCAAAACATGATTAAAGATTCACTAACATAATTTCCTATAAACAAGGTTTCATGAATCGATACACCAGCACCCATCTGGTACTTTATACAAGTTTCAACAATTTTGGCATACCAGGAAATAGATAAATCTAGCTCTTAAGTAAGATCTATTGGTTCTGAACGGATATGGACAGTCCTTATTTAACATGCACCAAGTATCAAATACAAGGACATTTCAAATTAATCAATTTTCACTTTCATGGATGGTAGTTAAGAATAATTGATTTGCACCATGCTAATAACCCAACTTGGTAACTCATATCGTAACAATCTATTCGTTTAGTTATAACTTCTCATTCTAAGCATGGCAAGTCAACACAAAAGGATTCTAACGCCTTACTTCAGCAAAAGAGAGACTTCAAACCCCAACGCTCGAAGTAATCCAAAAGAAACACATAAAGTCAAAGCTTTCACATGTTAAAGCACTTGCAACAGAAAACTTGTAGTATCAGAAATACCAATTGAATAAAGGAGTCATATTTCCCAACAATATGCGTATAACTCCCATGAAAAGTTTAATCTTGCTAATAACCAACGTTCACACAAAATCAACAATAGACCAGCAGTCAGGAGAACAAGTATTCATATTTTAAAGCCAAGAATGACTGATGAAAACTCGTCGGTTGAAATGTAAGCAAAACTCAAGAAAAGTCCATCAACCTCCACAGGATAAGAATTGAACAAAATTCAAAAATCAAAGAAGAGAACAACTTCCTAAAGCAACTCACGCTCAACACTTCTAACTTTGGTACTCGGGGTAACTATTCCTCTAACCACGTATTGCGAACAGTGGTGTAACCTGGTGAATCCCAAAGTAACAACCACGACCTCCACTTCTTATCATCCGTTAACAACACGCTTCACCAACATACTCAATTATGAATACATATAGGATCATCTCATGACCATCATAGTATTGGTTCATAGATATAGAATATCATAGCAAATCATAGATTAACAACAAGAATAATAGTACAGAAGCAATTCAACAATTACTCAACAAAATGAAACATAATAACAGATATTGCGGAAGCAATGTAATTTTCCAACCCCACCTACTGTGCACAGTGTGTCAATTTAATAACTTAATTACCACGGAACTAAAGCCCGCTCTAATACCAACTGTAACACCCTTGCTATTCGGAAGCCAAGATGTCACCTAAAACATCTAACATACATCCATAATGCGGAAGAATTTGAATAAAATCAACTAATGATAGTATCAAAACAACCAAGACATGATGAAGGTATCCTTCCTTCACCATCTAATATATTTATTTCAGTTCATTGATAATGAAAGTTCACATGCAGTAATAAATCAACATCAATGTGGAGAAGGTATCCTTCCTTCACCAATTATAAATTTATTATTACAGTTCATCATTAACGAATGTAAGATAGAACTAAATTTAATCTCGAACATGAATTGGATGATGTGAACAAGTAGTGCGTGTCTACTCCCTCCCAAGTGAGCCAACATCAGGGGTTACCTAAAATAAACAAACAACGCAAGAGTGAGTCCACGACTCAGCAAGTACAGTGAAAGAGACAGAACACATATACAAACAGGACATCACCATTTAAGAATGCGAATATTGCATCGAATGAGCACTTAAGAATAACATGAAATGAATGAATGTAATCAAGGATGGACTGCACACGTGTCTATACCGGTATAGCTAGTGACACACCCGTCGGTGTGCACTTAAGCCCGCATCTTAACAAAAATGTGGGGATCCAATTCCCGTATGAAGAACGTTTCATACGGGTGTCCAAAATTGCCCATTCTGGAATTAATGGGTCTTACATGCCCATCCTGGAATTGATGGGTCTTTCAAATCCACTACCGTGGACGGGACATGACAATGTCCAACATTGCCCACATTGGAATGGTGGGACTTGAAATCCACTCTCGTGGATGAAACATGCAAAATGAATGTATAACATGGATTGAGAATATTGAAAGACATGATATCTAAACATGGATATAACACATATATCAAAACATAAACAATCCACCTTCTCATGTATTACATGGAATCACAACAAGATCATAAAAACATTCACCAATCACAATCAATAAAGGTGGCAAGGTACTTGCCTTCCCATGGCTACTCTTGATAGAGTAAAGAAGATGTCCTAAACCAAGTCTCTCTGCCTACATAAGTAAGTACTGAAATAAATACAACATATAACATAGCGCTTCCATTAACGTTCTACAACGACGTCTCGACAGTCCACAATTAACTAATTAGCTCTAATCTGAAAACAGAATACTCAGGCACAACCCGAAACTGGACAGCAGAACGGTAAAAAAATCATATCTATTGGTCTGGAACTCGGAATGAGGTGAGACCAATTTCTATGGATTCTTAACTGACATAATTACAATACTCTAGTTGACAAGGTAAGCCAATTCGGCCAATTTAATTTACTAACAGATAAATGAAACAGCGGAACAGAATCTGTCCAGATCTGTCTAACAAGCCTGGACAGCAGCACGGTATCGGACATAACTTTTTATTGGCTAAACCAAAATTGGTGTTCTTTAACAATCTGAAAATCTAAGAACAAAACCTACTAAAGTCTAGTTGGGAAAAATTTCAGATTTTGCGTCTAACAAAATTTAGCCCACGGCTCAAATCTGTTGACTGAATTAATAGACAGAAATATCGGCTAAAATAAAATATCCATAACTTTTGTTGTACAACTCCAAATTGGATGTTCTTTAACAATCTAGAAAGATTATCAAATTCCCTACAAAAACCTAGTTGAGTGAAAACCCTGAATTTTCCATTAACATACTCATAATTTAAAAGACAACTTGACAGTTTATTCTCGTCAGGATTCTGGACAGCAGAGACGAAAACTAACATAACTTTTTACCCGTACGTCGGCATTCAGTGTTCTTGGCGGCCACCGAAAGCTAAGAATATTATATAACTAACTCTAGGAGATCAAAATCCCCAATTCTGCCTGTAAGCCCACGAAACAAGCCACGCAAGAAACTGGACAGAATTGAAATTACAGCAGACAGCACATGATCCGATCAAACCTAATCAAATTCGCCTCTACGATTAACCAACAACGACAACCGAGAACCGTTACCCTTGGAGCACCAGGAAGACGATGAAGATCCTTGTAGAGGATGACCCTCAATCCCCCTTCTTGATCAACAAGTCCGCGAAGCTCCAGCCCTTCCTTCGCGATAGGCCGGCAGCGGGGAGATCGGCATCAAGGAATGGGAGGCGCTCATCCATGGATGGGCAGCTCCAAGGGAGGAGATGGAAGGGCGCAAGGGAGAGGGAGGGGTAGGGGTGGCGGCTGCAAGAGGGAGGGGGAAGGGAAGAATTCGGCCAAGGGGTGGGGGTAAGGGCGACTAGGGTTTAGAAGGAGGCAGCTTGGGCCTTGGGCCCTAGGGCACCTTCCCCCCTTAATGGCCCACTCCTGGCCGGCCAAAGGGATGGATGGGCTTGGGCCGGAGGTCCACACTCCAAAGATCCCCAAAACTTTGAATTTAATAAAATTTCCAACTCCCGAATAAAATTCTCTCTAATCTTTATTACATTTGCTATCAAATATTGAGTAAATTCCCTCTACGAATTGTATTCTCGCTAAATGTAATTTGGGGTATTACAAGATCATTCTAGAAATTTTCGCCATGAACAGTAACCGAAATTAATTTAATTAGGATTTTTCAGGCGGAGAGAAATTGTTTAGGGCATAACTTTTTCATACTAAGTCCAAATGAAGTGTTTATTGTTTCTAAAATTGTCTAAAATCAACCTCTAGTTGCTGTAGAAGTTTCATGGGATTTGGATGTTCTTTGCTGTTGAGTTCCTTTTGGTGTTCTTCGTTCTTATCGGTTTTTATCGCCTTTTCGCGTTAGGTTCAAGAAAACTTTGAACTGAGCACTTCCCTCTCTGACAAGACACATCCCAGCAAGGCAAGCAGTTTGATCATGTTAATCCCAATATTTTAAGTATTTATGTTGATTACAAATTCTATGTATGCATTGCTACTTTGTGTTAAACTATTGTCGTTAGTTGACCTAGTAGATGCATTTCCTTAGCAAATGATTATCCTCTACTACCATGAACCTAGGTATTGCTGTGATTTAGAGTTCGTGGATGAGCTCTTGTCACTTAGTAGTTGGCGAATTAATTGCTTAGCCATGCTTAGCTCCCGGTAGAAATGGGCGGTTATCAACTTGTCGATAACCTTGATCACATAAAACTTATTACGATCTATGATTTCAGCCTTGTGCCATGTCTACTTATGAAAACTAAAACTGAAAATAAAATAATTTAGACTTGGGCACAATGGTTAGATGGTGTGATTTTGGGTGTGACTGGAATGGTGCCCGGGTCATTAAGAACCGAGTTACTTGGGCCACCGTGCTGAGCATTTTGCGTGCTAACCACACTAGAGGGTATGGGACCTCTCTTGACTTAGTACTTTGGCGTGTATTGGCTTCGGGTCGCAGGGAGTCGTAGGAGGGATGGTATTGGGAGCATTGTAGTGTCCGAAAGGCTTCCCCCGTGATGGCTGGTTGTCTTTCGGCTTGCAATGTAAGCGTATGGATTCCGATCCATACGAGCGGCTCGTAGTCAATGCACAATTGGAAAGCGTCTCGTAGGACTTAGCCGTGTCGGCATACCTTCGGAAGTGTGCTTTGTGGCTTAAAGGCGGTCTGAAGTGTGGGTACATTAGTACACCCCTGCAGGGTTAAAACTATTCGAATAGCCTCGTCCTAGGTTATGGACACGCTCGGATACGCCCCGTGAGAACTAGAATACAACCTTTTAATTAAAACTTGATGGGTGGTACGAATCGCGGATTCGTGCTATGTTGTGGTGGCTATTGGGATAGTCACTTCCAGGTGGTTACTTGTATGTATCTTTACTTCGCTGTTATTTTGACAACAAAACAGATTTACAAACTTGCTCTTAAATGTATTACATTATTGCAAATAAAGTTGGCTTTGTGCAAAATGAGACATACAACCTCCACCTAAATAAGCTTGCATGTAGTTATGAATAGGTCTGCTATTCCACACGTCAGTCTTGCGAGTACCTTTGTGTACTCAGTTATCTTGCTTAAATGTATTTGTTGCAGAGGAAGAAGGTGAGTGGAGGGCCTCACTTACGTGAGTTGTCTTTGTGGTAGCCTTAGAGGCGTCTAGCTTGGCGGCCCGGTCGGTTGCCTTGTGGGTTATGTGGCTAACTGGTCGACTTTTGTTCTTAGCCATCTTATGGCGCTTTTGCTTCCGCTGTCATTCTTGTATATTGTGTCATTTGGCCGGTCGGCTCTTTTGTAATAACTTACTTTATCTATGTCCTTTACTAGACTTGTTAATGTATGTTGTGTGCAAATGATGTGTAATTTTGTGATGATGTGCATGTGCTGCAATTCTGGGAAGCATATGTCCATCGAGGTTTAGAATATTTAATTAGTAATGCTAGAACCATTTGGAGGTTAAGTGTTACTAGTTAAATATTCCGGGTCCTCACAAAGTTGGTATCAAAGCCATACTGACCTAGAAACCCCTAGCTTGGTCGCCTTTAGGATATTTTGAAAACTTACTTTCAAACATTTCATGAAAATTTAAGTAAGTTCTCAGATTTTACTCCTTACCTATCTTAGTTTGCTCATCTCACCTTACTCTCACTTAAGTTTTGAAAATTTTGTTCCTCTCTTTCTTTCAAAAATTAGCCTCTATTGATTAAATTGGTTTTGGGAGAACCATGAGAGCTTGGAGAAAGAAATTTGGACAGCTAACTAGTGGTTAGTGAATAAGGTAGGAAATGAGAGGTTAATACAACTAAAACTTGTGGGAATAAAAGGGTAAAAAGTGATATGAAATTAACTAAATGCCTATACTCTATTAGGTGGTTATACCTTGATTTTCGGGCTGTTTAGAGCTAGAATTTAGTTCTGAAATTTTGGTCTTCTCAAGCGATTACTCGTTCTTTCCATACGGGTTAGTCGTTTCGGGAAGTTGATTTGGTGACTTATGGTCTTATGCTCTTTTCTGGTTATTCTTGAGCCCTTCTAATTGAGTTTGGATTTTCTTGCCTTTTGATCTCGAGTTGTAGCTAACTTGTCTTAGTGAAACAGGATGGCAAGAGGAAAACGTAGTGGTCGGAATCAGCCGGGTAGTCCCGATGAGGAGCTTCCCCCTCCTCCGACCATGGCTGAAGTCCTCATGCAGATCGAACGCAACCGTTCGGAGGACTGTAGGGTGTTGGAGGTTATCGCGGGGAACACCTCCACTCCTTCTGGTGCCTCCAGATCTGGAGGTGGTGGACATCAGGCGCGTGGGGGGCTTGCGGAGTTTCTCCGTACTCAGCCTCCTACCTTCTCCAGGTCCGAGGACCCCTTGGACGCAGATGGTCTGGCTGCGTGCGGTTGAGCGAAAGCTCAACGTTGCTCAGTGCCAGGAGCAGGAGCGAGCACTTTTCGCATCCCATCAGTTGGAGGGTGCGGCACTCTCATAGTGGGAGAACTTCCTCGCCATGCAGCCCGCGGGACACGTGGTCTCGTGGGAGGAGTTCTGGTCAGCTTTCCGTCGGGCCCATGTCCCCGCCGGCCTGATGAAGCTGAAGAAGAAGGAGTTCCTTGCGCTCAAATAGGGGCGCAAATTTGTGACTGATTACCTCCACGAGTTCAACCATCTCGTGAGGTACGCTCCTGCTGAGGTGGCCACTGATGAGGCCAAGCAGGAGAAGTTTATGGAGGGCTTGTTTGAGGAGCTTCAGGACAAGCTCTCTATTGTGGACTTCCCCGACGTCTAGACCTTGGTGGACAAGGCCATCATCGCCGAGCACAAGGTGAGAGTGTTGGGCGAGTCCCGCAAGCGCAAGTGGGAGGCCCAGCGGTCTGCACAGGCTGGCCTCGTTTGTCCCCCGAGTTGAGCCTGCACCGGTGGCCCGTTCTTTGGCTTCACCACCGCCGAGGCCTTCGGCACCAGCTCCACGTCCTCCACAGGCCGTGACTCAGTCACGTGCGCCTGCGATCCAGCAGCAGATTGCTCATCGCAACCCCGCGGCCGACGTCACCTGCTTCTACTGCCACAACAAGGGCCACTATGCGAGTAGTTGCCCTAAGAAGACTGGAGCGGCCCCTCGTCCTAATGGAGGACGCGGGCAAGGGAGTGGTCACCCACCTGACCAGAAGACCCCGGGCTTGGGGAGCGGCCGAGTCAACCATATCTCGGCTGAGGAGGCACAGGAGGCGCCCGACGTGGTGTTGGGTACGCTTCTTGTTAATTTACGTCCTGCTACAGTTTTATTTGACTCTGGAGCTTCGCATTCTTTCATTTCGAGGTCGTTTGCTATTGATAGTGGTCTCCATTGTGTTCCTTTGGGGGTTCCACTACTTATTTGCTCTCCGGGTTCGGAAATGAGAGCTGACCAACTGTGCCGGGACGTTCCTATCCACATTGAAGGAGTGGGATTCTTGGCGAATCTTATCCTACTCGACTCGGTGCGCCTGGATGTGATTCTTGGCATGGATTGGTTGTCCCAACACTTGGGGAAAATCGATTGTGCCAGGAGGATTGTCTTTCTCACCAGCTCCTCAGGCGAACAGGTTGGGTTTTCACCGCAGCTGCTTGGGCCACATCTTTATGCCCTTGAAGCAAAGCCAGCATTGGAGATTCGCGATGTCCCCACTGTGTGTGACTTCGCGGATGTCTTCCCTGAAGATTTGCCCGGGATGCCTCCCGTTCGAGACCTGGAGTTCGTGATAGAGTTGCTGCCCGGTACCGCCCCTATTTCAAAGAGGCCGTATCGCATGCCTCCTAATGAGTTGGAGGAGCTGAAGAAGCAACTAGGTGAGCTGCAAGAGAAGGGTTTCATTCGTCCTAGTTCATCTCCTTGGGGCTGTCCAGTTATTTTTGTGAAGAAGAAGGACAAGACCTTGCGCATGTGTGTTGATTACCGTCCGCTTAATGAGGTGACGGTGAAAAACAAGTATCGTTTGCCCCGTATTGATGATCTTTTTGATCAGTTGACTGGAGCACAGGTGTTCTCCAAGATTGACTTGAGATTGGGCTATCATCAAGTCAGGATCAGGGCCGAGGATATTCCGAAGACGGTCTTTGCTACTCGTTATGGTCTTTACGAGTACACCATCATATCTTTTGGTTTGACTAATGCTCCTGCTTTATTCATGAACCTTATGAATTCGATATTCATGGAGTATTTGGACGGGTTCGTGGTGGTTTTCATCGATGATATCCTTATCTACTCCAAGAGCGTAGAAGAGCATACTGAGCATCTCAAGCTTGTGTTGGGCAAGCTGCGCGAGCACCAGCTGTATGCCAAATTCAGCAAGTGTGAGTTCTGGTTGAAGGAAGTGGCATTCTTGGGCCATGTTCTTTCAGCAGGAGGTGTGGCTGTGGATCCTAGCAAGGTCAGTGATGTGCTATCTTGGGGTTAGCGCAAGTCAGTCACCAATGTGCGGAGTTTTCTTGGTTTGGCCGGCTACTATCGCCGCTTTATCGAGAATTTCTCCAAGATTGCGAAGCCTTTGACTGAACTGCTCAAGAAGGACAAGAAGTTTGAGTGGTCTACTGCTTGTGATGTGAGTTTTCAGGAACTCAAGAAGCGGTTGACTTCAGCCCCAGTGCTTGTTCTCCTTGATTGTAATACCCCGAATGTTTCTACGGAAGGAGAGTAAACGAAAAAGAGGTTTTTCTGTAATACTCCAACTTATTGTAATGAAGGAAGCAGTGAAAAGAGAAATTAAACTTTAGGCGAGAGAAAATCTGCAATTCTTTGACAACACTGGCTTGGGCTTTGGCCTAGGAGGCCCATGAGGCGACCACTAATAAAAGGAGGGGGAAACCTAGCCCACCACCGTAGCACGCATTGCTACGGTGTTCTGCCACCCTTCTGATGTCGCTACAAAGGCGCACCCTCCTTGCACTCCGTTGCTCTCTCTTGGTGATGCTCTCCCATTCTTTGTCGGCCAAGGAGAAAGGTGGAGGAGAGAGAGAAGAAGAGGAGATGAGCATCTAGCGGGGTAATTCAGCGAACACGCGTGTCTCCAAGGGTAACGATTGCCGGTTGTTGTTGTTTGATTAGTCGTAGAAGTGAAACCGATTAAATTTGATTAGATCAAAGTGCATGCATTGGAAATTCAATTGTCTAGTAGTTTGCGCGTCTGTTTTGCAATCTTAGAGGCCGCGAGTCTACGGGTTTGGGGCGCCATCGTTGCAGCTAACGCCGCAACGCCGAAGGCAAGTACTTTGTTGGTTTTAAGTCTTTGTGATTGTGAATGTTTACATGAATATGATGTGACATCTTGTGATACCGAAATCTTGAATTGGTTATGTTATATCAATATGTGGAGTAAATGCCGAAAGATGATATTAGCATTGTTCATGTTCATATCATGCATCCTTTTATTCATGCTATGTCCACGGGAGTGGATGTAAGTCCCACCATTCCAATGTGGGCAGGTTTGGACATTGTCATGTCCGTCCACGGGAGTGGATTAAAAGACCCATCAATTCGGTATGGGCACGTAAGACCCATCAATTCCGGTATGGGCAGCTTTGGACACCTATATGAAACGTTCTTCATATAGGACTTGGATCCCCGCACTTTTGTTAAGGTGCGGGCTTAAATGAACACCGATGGGTGTGTCACTCGCTATCTGGGTATAAGCGTGTGTGCGATCCATCCTTGAGTACATTCATTCATGCCATGCATTCCTAAGTTTTCATTCGATGTATGCTCATATTCTCTTATGATGATGACTTGTTCATATGTGTGTTATGTCCATTTCTTGTACTTGCTTTGAGTCGTGGACTCACTCTTGCGTTGTTTGTTTATTTTAGGTAACCCCGATATTGGCTCACTTGGGAGGAGTAGACACGCACTACTTGTTCACATCATCCAATTCATGTTCAAGATTAAATTTAGTTCTATCTTACATTCGTAAATGATGAACTGTAATAATAAATTTATAATTGGTGAAGGAAGGATACCTTCTCCACATTGATGTTGAATTATTACTGCATGTGAACTTTCATTATCAATGAACTGAAATAAATAGATTAGATGGTGAAGGAAGGATACCTTCATCATGTCTTGGTTGTTTTGATACTATCATTAGTTGATTTTATTCAAATTCTTCCGCATTATGGCTGTATGTTAGATGTTTTAGGTGACATCTTAGCTTCCGAATAGCCAGGGTGTTACATTGATATTCACAAGAGCTTTGATATCTATTGCGATGCTTCTCGTCAGGGCCTTGGTTGTGTTCTTATGCAGGAAGGCAAGGTTGTGGCCTATGCATCGCGGCAGTTGAGGCCTCATGAACTCAACTATCCTACTCACGACTTGGAGTTAGCTGTTGTGGTTCATGCACTCAAGATTTGGCGGCATTATCTGATTGGTAACCGTTGTGAGGTGTATTCTGACCACAAGAACTTGAAGTACTTGTTCACCCAGCCAGATCTGAACCTCAGGCAAAGAAGATGGTTGGAATTGATCAAAGACTATGACATGGGCATTCAGTATCATCCGGGCAAGGCCAATGTCGTTGCGGATGCACTCAGTCGGAAGGTGTATTGCAACATGTTAATGCTCCAAGAGCAGCAGCCTACCCTTATTTCAGAATTTCAGCGCCTCAATTTGGGTTTGATCGAGCACGGTTCTCTTGCTACCTTGTTTGTGCAACCAACCTTGGTGGACCAGATCAAGGCTGCACAGCAGACAGATGTTGGTGTGAGCCAAATCAAGCAGAACATCAAGGATGGGATAACCAAGTGTTTTTCAGAGGATGAGCATGGCGTTGTATGGTTTGGGCAACGTCTTGTGGTTCCTAAGGTCATGGAATTGCGGGATTTGATTCTCCACGAAGCCCATGATTCTCCTTTGTCTATCCATACTGGGGCTACCAAGATGTATCAGGACCTTCATCAGAGATTCTGGTGGACTCGAATGAACCGTGAGATTGCCAAGTTCGTTACCGAGTGCGACGTGTGCTGTCGTGTAAAGGCCGAGCATCAGCGTCCAGCAGGTCTTCTTCAGCCTTTGCCGGTGCCAGAATGGAAGTGGGATTCCGTTGGCATGGACTTCATCACCGGGTTGCCCCGTACTTCTTCTGGGAAGGATGCCTTGTGGGTTATCATTGATCGGTTGACAAAGGTGGACCATTTTCTTCCAGTGCGGGCGAAGATTTATGTGAGTCAGTTAGCGGATCTCTACATATCCCGCATTGTGTGCCTGCATGGTGTGCCATGAACGATTGTGTCAGATCGTGGTTCTCTTTTTACCTCTCGGTTTTGGCATCAGTTGCAAGAGGCCATGGGGACACGTCTTTCTTTCAGTTCAGCTTACCATCCTCAGACTGACGGTCAGACGGAGCGAGTCAACCAAGTGTTGGAAGATATGCTCGTGCTTGTGTTCTTTCCTATGGGAAGAAGTGGGAGAAGTGCCTACCATTTTGCTGAGTTCTCCTACAACAGCAGCGTTCAGGCCAGTCTTGGCATGGCACCATTTGAGGCCTTGTATGGGAGGAGATGCAGAACCCCGTTGAACTGGTCAGGAACTGGTGAGAGGTAGTTTTTCGGCCCAGATTCGATCAATGAGGCCAAAAGCCAGGTCCAGTTGATTCGTGAGCATCTGCGCACGGCCCAGTCCAGGCAGAAGAGCTATGCAGATCGTCGTCGCCGTGAGTTGGGCTTTGAGCCCAATGACTTTGTGTATCTCAAAGTCTCACCTTTGAAGGGCCATCAGCGTTTTGGCGTCAAGGGCAAATTAGCTCCTCGATATGTTGGGCCTTATCGCATCATCGAGAAAGTTGGGACGGTGGCATACAGATTGGAGCTGCCAGCTACACTTGAGGGTGTGCACGATGTGTTCCATGTATCACACCTGAAGAAGTGCCTCCGTGTCCCAACTGAGGAAACTCCGTTGGAGGTTCTCGATGTGCAAGAAGATTTGACCTACCGCGAGCATCCTGTTCGTATTCTCGAGGAAGCTGAACGAAGAACAAGGAACCGGGTCATCAAGTTCCTTAAGGTTCAGTGGTCAAACCATTCTGAAGATGAAGCAACTTGGGAGCGGGAAGATCGCCTTCGTGCAGATTATCCATCTTTCTTCTCCGAGTGAACGGAATCTCGGGTCAATATTCTTGTAAGGGGGGGAGAGTTGTAACATCCCAATTTTGGGCTCGTGTTTCAAATGTAAGAAAATGAGTAGAAATTAAAAAAATTTCTTACATCATGTATTTCCTATTTGTACTGAACAAGTATTGTACAAGAAGTTATGGAAATACAAAGTCACAAGTCTTTTGACCCAAATCTTGAGCTTTCAAAAACAATCTTGTCAAACCTCTTGATCATCTCCTGGAAATATTTTTCCTGAGTTCTTGGGTTATTGTGTGACCTCTCTGAAAAATTTCACAATTTTTAGAAATTGTTTGACTACTTTTAGAGGTCAGTCAAACCTACTCAAATTCTGGTCAAACTGTGGGCCAGCACCTTGTGGAATTTTTGGAGGAAAAAGTATAGCACAAAAACCTCTGCAAAATTTATACAAGGTCAATAACTCAGCTGGCAAGCTCCTGTAAAAATTTCATAATTTTTGGAGTTAGTCTGCTACCTCAATTAAATTCCCAAACCTCAGGTTATTTTAAAACTCAAACTTAGGTCTGAATCTGACTCGGACTCGAGTCAGACCCAGCCTTTGGACTCGGTCGGACCAGCCGACTAGACCTCCTCGGGCTCGATCTCGTGCGTGCGGATGTTGGGCCCTTGGATTTCAATCCGGCGGTCAGGACCTCCCCTGGACCTCCTCATC
Source organism: Ampelocalamus luodianensis (assembly GCA_036346255.1). Taxonomy (NCBI): domain Eukaryota; kingdom Viridiplantae; phylum Streptophyta; class Magnoliopsida; order Poales; family Poaceae; genus Ampelocalamus; species Ampelocalamus luodianensis. Next base: position 68,716,772 of record CM070620.1, on the reverse strand, counting down.
CGCTTAAGACCTCCCCACCTCGGGTGATCTGGGACGTCCAGGACCACCCCATGCAAATCGGGATCGTCCAGGACCTCCCTCTCAGCCCTGTTCTTCTCCCTCACGACCACCTGGAGGTCTGGTCGTCATGATTTTTGTGCGCCCGTGCGTGTGTCAGGGTCAGAGCAGTTGGGAGCAGTGGCCTGTCACTTTTTGGTCCTTCCCAACGTCTCTTTCTGCCATACATTAAATGCGTCAGAAGCCTTGCCCTAAAGAAGTCGTCCCCTACTACCTTGTCAAATCCTGTAGGTCATGGCAGTGGCATGGTTCTTGATCACAGTAGACTTTTGCCCACACCATTACCAAACTCCCAGGCTATGTATTGCCTGAGACCTCCCTTCTCCTTTTCTTTCTTCGTTCTTTGTTGTGCTTGAGCTCCCTCAGTTTGAGCTGGTCCTCAAACTCAAGCACCCAAGAACCCCACCCTCTCTGCCACCATTGCTAGGCTTTGGAGCTCCCGGCCGAAGCTCGAGCTCCAGTGGTCCCAGCAACTTCCTAGCCTTGTTCACTGTCATCTTGATCTCCTCAACTCAAGCTTGCTCTAACTTGGCTTGGTTCACATTGCAGAGGTGAACGAGTTGGGAGGTAGCTTTTCGGGGTCGAGGCCATCTTCTTCTAAGCTCTTCATCGCCCTTCTCCAAGCTCCTCCGACCACCCTGGTCCCCTCTCTGCCCTCAGGTGCCCACTTCTTAGCTATTTACTGCTTCCTAAAGCTCGTGTAGATTTCGTAGTCTTACCGTATGGGGCTTCTTTCTCTCTCTCCGGCTCGCCGGCGTTCAAGCGTCCGCCGTCGAGCACGCCTTTAGATTCTTGACGTTATTTGGAACTCAGTCGTGTCCTTGGTTCTCTCCGGCGAGCTCCCCATCGCCGGCGGTGAGCTCGTTTAGGCGCTCGGGCTTTTGTCGCGTAAGATTCGGACAGCCCCTGTAGCCAAAGATTGGCTGTCGGAATCGCGGAGGCCTCTCGCTGTGAGTGGGCCTCCTCCTCCTGTTGTCGTACTGCAAAACCCCGCCCAGACCTCCCCGCTCGACCTACCAGAGAAGATCTGGCCGTTAAAGACCTCTCTGGGGTTGATCTTAGCCGTCGGACCTCTTTTCGCACGTCCGCAAAGACCTCCCTCCTCAGGACCTCCCCCTAGTATAATCTCAGCCGTTTAGATCACCTCCAAGTCAAATCTGTACCGTAGAGGGTGTTCCGTGTAAATTCTAAGTGCCAAGACCTCCCTAGAGTTGATCCTAACCGTCTAAGACCACCCCGGTTAAATCTTAGCCATTTAGACCTTTCTCCGTGCGCAAAAGACCTCCCTTGGTCATTTTGCCAAAACCACCTCCTGGACCTCCACCAAGGTCTTCTTTGCAAAAAGACCTCCCCTTGGTCATTTTGCAAAGACCACCCTAGACCACCCTCGGGGTCCTCTTGGTAAAAAGTCACCCTGGTCTTTTGGAGAAAACCCGCTCAAGACCTCTTAGGCTCTATCCTGGCCGTTCACGACCTCCCGAATTTAGATCTGGGCGTTAGATCTCCTTTGTAAAATCCTTAGTCTCGGGACCTCCCTCCGCGTCGATCTGGACCGTTCAGGACCTCCCTAGGCCTAATCTGAGCCATCCAGATCTCCTCCCGCTGAAACCCTATCGCATAGGACCTCCCCGAGTAGATCTTAGCCATCCAAGACCTCCTCGTGTAAATCCCAGCCGATCAAGACCTCCCCCTGAAGATCTTGACCGTCTAGGACCTCATCCTTTAGATCCATAGCTTTAGAACCTCCTCCTCTGGTCTAAACCGTTAGATTTAGATCTAATGGGCTAGACCTCCTTCCTTGGATTTAAAGCCTCAGGACCTCCCCTAGTGCTCGGGACCGCCAGATCTCGGTCTGACGGTCACGACCTCCGTTAGGCGCGTGGACCTCCTTTGCGTGCGTTGTGCATGCACTGGTCGTGGCCGTTGGATCCGATCTCAACGGTCCGAACCTCCCCAATGCGGGAGGAGGTATTCTGTGCGCTGTGCTTTGAGGTCTGTGGCCGTGCGATGAAGGATCGACAGCCCACGACCTCTCCTTTTTCGTTCAGTTCATTTGGACCTCCCGAGAGCTCAAATTTTCTAAGTCTTTCAATGTTTCAAATTTCAAAAGTGCATAACTTTGTCATTTTAGCTCCTTTTTGAATGATTCCAGTTGCTGTAGCTCTGTTATAGTATGAACTTTAATTTGAGATTGGATTTAGGCACTATTATGTAGCAAAAAATGTTATAAACTGCATGAACTTGTTTAATATGAAATGGTTGCTTAGAAATTATCTCAAATTTGTAAAATACATAACTTTTTCTCTGTAAATCCAAACTGAGCAAACTCAACTTGGTAAAATTTATCTGTAGACAAACTTTAATATGAACTAGGCCTTGTCTCTATTCATGTTCTTGAAGAGTGATATATGCTAGTGTTAGAACTTAGGAAATTCATAACTAATTCATTATAACTCCAAATGGAGTAAACTCAACTTTGCTGTTCTTAGGATGACCTTAGCTACCTACCATAAAAATTTTAGGTTCCAGATCATTTTAGAAATTTTCGCCATGAACAGTAACCAAAATTAATTTAATTAGGATTTTTCAGGCTGAGAGAAATTGTTTAGGGCATAACTTTTTCATACTAAGTCCAAATGAAGTGTTTCTTGTTTCTAAAATTGTCTAAAATCAACCTCTAGCTGCTGTAAAAGTTTCATGGGATTTGGATGTTCTTTGCTGTTGAGTTCCTTTTGGTGTTCTTCGTTCTTATCGGTTTTTATCGCCTTTTCGCGTTAGGTTCCGAAGAAAACTTTGAACCTGAGCACTACCCTCTGCAGCAAGACACATCCCAGCAAGGCAAGCAGTTTGATCATGTTAATCCCAATATTTTAAGTATTTATGTTGATTACAAATTCTATGTATGCATTGCTACTTTGTGTTAAACTATTGTCGTTAGTTGACCTAGTAGATGCATTTCCTTAGCAAATGATTATCCTCTACTACCATGAACCTAGGTATTGCTGTGATTTAGAGTTCGTGGATGAGCTCTTGTCATTTAGCAGTTGGTGAATTAATTGCTTAGCCATGCTTAGCTCCCGGTAGAAATGGGCGGTTATCGACTTGTCGATAACCTTGATCACATAAAACTTATTACGATCTATGATTTCAGCCTTGTGCCATGTCTACTTATGAAAACTAAAACTGAAAACAAAATAATTTAGACTTGGGCACAATGGTAAGATGGTGTGATTTTGGGTGTGACTGGAATGGTGCCCGGGTCATTAAGGACCGAGTTACTTGCGCCACCGTGCTGAGCATTTTGCGTGCTAACCACACTAGAGGGTATGGGACCTCTCTTTACTTAGTACTTTGGCGTGTATTGGCTTCGGGTCGCAGGGAGTCGCAGGAGGGATGGTGTTGGGAGCATTGTAGTGTCCGAAAGGCTTCCCCCGTGATGGCTGGTTGTCTTTCAGCTTGCAATGTAAGCGTATGGATTCCGATCCATACGAGCGGCTCGTAGTCAATGCACAATATTGGAAAGCGTCTCGTAGGACTTAGCCGTGCCGGCATACCTTCGGAAGTGTGCTTTGTGGCTTAAAGGCGATGCAAGTGTGGGTACATTGGTACACCTGCAGGGTTAAAACTATTCGAATAGCCTCGTCCTAGGTTATGGACACGCTCGGATACGCCCCGTGGGAACTAGACTACAACCTTTTAATTAAAACTTGATGGGTGGTACGAATCGGTGATTCGTGCTATGTTGTGGTGGCTATTGGGATAGTCACTTCCAGGTGGTTACTTGTATGTATCTTTACTTCGCTGTTATTTTGACAACAAAACAGATTTACAAACTTGCTCTTAAATGTATTACATTATTGCAAATAAAGTTGGCTTTGTGCAAAATGAGACATACAACCTCCACCTAAATAAGCTTGCATGTAGTTATGAATAGGTCTGCTATTCCACACGTCGATCTTATGAGTACCTTTGTGTACTCAGTTATCTTGCTTAAATGTATTTGTTGCAGAGGAAGAAGGTGAGCTGGAGGGGCCTCACTTCTGTGAGTTGTGTTGTGGTAGCCTTAGAGGCGTCTAGCTTAGCGGCCCGGTCGGTTGCCTTGTGGGTTATGTGGCTAACCAGTCGACTTTTGTTCTTAGCCATCTTATGGCGCTTTTGCTTCCGCTGTCATTCTTGTATATTGTGTCATTTGGCCGGTCGGCTCTTTTGTAATAACTTACTTTATCTATGTCCTTTACTAGACTTGTTAATGTATGTTGTATGGAAATGATGTGTAATTTTGTGATGATGTGCATGTGCTGCAATTCTGGGAAGTATATGTCCATCGAGGCTTAGAATTTTTAATTAGTAATGCTAGAACCATTTGGAGGTTAAGTGTTACTAGTTAAATATTTCGGGTCCTCACAGCAAGCATGCCACATCAGCACCGGGGGGCGGCGCTCTCGGCCCGAGGGTCGCTGGATATTGGCGGCGCTCCGGCGTCAGGTGATGGTACCAAAAGATCGAGTGGGCTTTACAGATTGTGATGCTCACCTCAGAGGCGGAAAGGCGCGGCGTTTGGTCAGCGGCGAGCTCGAGAGGCGGCGAAGATGTTCGGGTCGTGGCGGCAAGGTGTTTCGGGCGGCGTTCCGGCGAAACTAGCGCGCACACAAGGTAGGCCTAGGGGCGGCGATGCCGTTGGTGTCGTCGGTGAGGCACGGACGTCGACGGTGGCGGCGGAATCGTCGGCCCAAGCTTGCGGCAGTCGGCGGGGAAAACCTTGATTGTGGTCGGAGAAGAGGAGAGGAGGGGCTAGGAGTTTGGGGAAGATATGCGTGTAGTGAGGGGCTCACCGTGCTCCTATTTATAGAGGTGGAGGGGGCCGGGGCGAGGAGATCGTGCTTGCGGTTATGGCGGCGGCCGTTGGGGCTTCGTGCGAATCGGGTGTGGAGAAGGTGGGGTAGTGGCGGGAAAAGAGGCGGCGGGATAAGGGGGAGAGGTTGCGCACGTTCTCGCGGAAGATTAGGGATAAAAATGTGGCCGGTTGCGAAGCTTCGAGAAGCATCAATGGCGCGCGGCCGGCTCGGGGTGGGGAGGAAGAAAGAGAGGAAGAAGGAGAGGAAGAGGGAGACCCTGACGGGTGGGGCCGCAATGTAAGAGAGAGAGAGGGGGAAAACGGGTGGGCTGGGCCGGAGGCGTAGAAAACAGAGGTGGGCCAAGAGCTTTCGGCCCGATAGTTTTTCTGAATTTTCTTTTGACTTTTCCAATTGTTTTAATTCTAGTAATTCAATAAAGCTTTAGAAAATAGTAAAATAATTCCAAAAATTATGAGAAAATTCACATAAATTCCCTTATTTATTTTGGATTTAGATAAAATATCTCCAACTTAAAGTTGGCTTTTAATTTTGCAAATAAATTATCTTGGCTTCAAAAATACTTTGGAAAAAGCTTTAAAATTCCAGAAAATTCTAGAAATTAAGTAAATTTTTTTTATTTTTCAAATTAAATCAAATAAAACTTCAAGACTTCAGATAAATTTCACTTTTGACTTTTAAAATTTCAAAAATTCAAATAAAGCAATAAAACTCTATCAAATTTCAAAAAATCCAATAAAACAATAACTTTTATTTATTTTATTTTGGTAACAACACTTTGGGATGTTACAGCACCGCAGCAGCGGCAGTGGGCGTGCGGCATGCCGCACTCGGGTGCACTCACACGTAGGCAGGGGCACGCGTAGGAGGAGGAAAGGGCAAGGGTGCATGCAGGCGGGCAGTGGACCGCAACGGGCTCGTGGGCCGTGCCTGGCACTTCATGGCCAGACTAGAATATGTCCGTTGTGCAATTTTTCCATTTTTTTACCTTTTGGCCCTTTAAAAATAGCAAAAATAAAAAATCCTGAATTTTTTTTCTATAAATAGCGACCATACCCTCCCCTCATTCTCTCTTTCAAATTCTTGTATGAAAATTTAAATTCGTTATGAGATAATTTGGCAAAATTCAATTCTATTTTTTCGGCAGCAAGTCAGCAAAAGAGGTACAATTCTATTTTTTGCATACTTTTATTGCTAGTATTTGTGTAACATCCCAAGTTTAGGCTTGTGTTTCAAATGTAAGAAAAAGTGTAAAAATTAAAAACTTTTCTTACATCTTGTATTTCCTGTGTGTTCTGAAAAATTCTTGTAAAGGAATTATAGAAATACAAAGTCACAAGTCATTTTGACCTAAACCTTGTCCTTCAAAAACTCTCTTGTCAGATCTTGTGATCATTTTCTAGAAATATTTTTCTTAAGTTCTAGGGATGGTGTGTGACACCTCTGAAAAATTTCGTAATTTTTAGAGATTGTTTGAATATTTTTAGAGAGCAGTCCAACCTATTTGAATTTCAGTCAAACCCTAGCTCAGCACCTTGCAGAATTTTTGGAGAAAATGCACTGCATAAAAACCTCTAAAAATTTTATACAAGGTCAATGTCTCAGTTAGCAAGCTCCTGTAAAAATTTCAGAATTTTTGGAGTTGTTTTGCTACCCCAAATAATTCCCCAAAGCTCAGATCAAATTCAAACCCTAGGGCTGAGTCTGACTCGGGCTCGAGTCAGGCCCAGCCAGTTGACTCGATCGAACCCAGTCCAGAGGCCGCACTCGGGCTCGGGGTTGGGTGCGAGTGTTTTGGCCGTTGGATTTCAATCCAACGACCACGACCACCCCTGCTGCTCTGAACCTTCGGCGGACCCATTCGATCTCGGTCGTTCGCTTCTAATCCTACGGTCCCGACCTCCCCCTCCTGTTCTTCTTCTTCCTCTAGCGCCCGTACGCGCGTGCGAGCCATGGCAGGGAACAGTTGTGCCTGGTCACTTCAAGCTCGTCCTCGTCAACGTCTCTCTACTGGGCATTTGATGCGCGCTAGTGCTTTCGGCCGAAGTCGTGCTCCTCACTTGCCCCCATCACTTCCTTGGTCTAGGGCAGTGCGGTGAGCCGAGCTCACCCTAGGGCTCGCGTCCTTGCCGAACCCTAGTTCTCCAGGCTTTAAGAAGGCTCCGAGCTCCTCCTCTGGTCCTCTTCCACACTCCTAGTCACCCCAGCCCCCCCCCTCTTTGTGGTTTTTGAGCAAATCATCGAGGACCCCATTTTCGCCATTTTCGGCCCTTCAAGTTCCTCGTGTCGGTAGGGCTCTTGTGGTCCTCTTGTCCTGCTCTCTGCTCCCCTTGGCACCTCTGGTCATCGCAAAGCTGTTCCCTAACTCCATTTTTTGGTTGCTTCTACAGGAGCGGCTCGATTTGGATTTGCGCGGGACTCGACTGAAAGTGGACTTCATCATCCCCGACCCTGGTGAGTGTCCTCTGGTCGATTCTGTGCTCCTGGACCGTCTCTAGATCACCGCGAAGCTATCTTTACCGTCCTTTACTCTTTATTTCGCTCAGGAGCTCTTGTTCCCATTGTCGTCCTCGTTTCCGGCGTCGGTCTCCGCCGCCAAGCCTCCTCTGACTTCCCTCGGACCTCCTCTGTGCCCTGGTAAGTTCGCATTAGCCCCCTGGTGCTTGAGAACAAGTTAGTTTAGGTCGTAGCGAAGCTCTTAGCAAGCTTTTTTCACAGTAGTCGCTTCTCCGCCCCTCTCCCGCCACCGGCGCCAGCCGGCCGCTCCGCCGAGAGTGTCTCCGTTGTGTTCGAAATAGTATTGTGCACATTTTAGTACTTTTGGTTCGCGCCACCGTGGCCTTGGTCATCGGCGTCGTGTCGGTGGGCAAAGTCCGACATTCTGTACCGTTGTCGTATTTTTTACAAGTCCTCAGACCTCCTTGGGTCTATCGTGGCCGTTAAGGACTACCTCAGGATAGCTCTTAGCCACAGGATTTGTCTCTGCAAAAACTTAAGTCCCAAGACCTCTTAGATTCCATCCTGGCCGTAAAGATCTCCCAAGATGTAATCTTGGCCGTTAGATCTTCTTGTGTAAAATCTTTAGTGCCAGGACCTCCCTTAGTGTCAATCTCAGCCGATAAAGACCTCTTGGGAGGTTAGTTCTTAGCCGTAGGATTTTTCTCTGTAAAATCCTAGTGCGAGGACCCCCACTAGCTTAGATCCTGACCGTAAAGACCTCCGTAAGCTAAATCTTGGCCGTTGGGATCACCCTCAGTGTTTCCGCAAAGGACCACCACGGTCATTTTGTGAAAACCACACCTAGGACCTCCCTTGGGGTCCTCTTTGCAAAAGAACACCCCTTAGTCGTTTGCAAAGAAAACCTCAGGACCTCCTCCTCGCGAGGATCTAAGCCTTTAGGACCTCCCCGGTGAGATCTTAGCCGTTCAGGACCTCCCTCCATTAGATCCTATTGCCTAGGACCTCCTCCGAGTAAATCTGGACCGTCCAGGATCTCCCCTTGGAGATCTGGGTCGTCCAGGACCTCCTCCGCTAAATCCTTAGCTATAGGACCTCCCCTCAGCTCTGGACCGTTGGATCCTGATCTGACGGGCCAGACCTCCTCAGCGTTTAGAGTTATTTGTGATCTGATCCTTTTTGCGCCGTTCATTTCTTGATCTGTGGCTCAGATGTCGCAAGCTCTCGGACCTCCGACCGGAGTCTTCGCTGTGAGCCGCTCATCGTTAGATCTACGGTCCACGTTGGTTGGGACGATCGGGACTCCGAGAACCTTCCCGCGGTGAACCGTTGGATCTAATCCAACGGTGGGGTGGTGTCGGGCGCTGTGCGTTCCATTCGGCCCCCGCGTTTGGACTGTTGGATTCAAGATCAACGGCCCAGGTTTTTCCTTGTTGGTTTGATTACCAGTAAATCCCAAAACCTTCAATTTGCGAACTCAAAATTGTTTTAAACTTGGAAATATCATAACTAATTCATTTTAGTTCCTTTTTAGTTGATTCCAACTGTGTTAAATTCATGTTTAACTAAAGTTTAATCTAAAAATGCATTTAGACATTGTTCCATGCCAGAAAACCTTGTAAACAATATTAACTTATTTCAGCCATTTATTGATATTCCAGAAATTCAACTAAAACTTGTAAAATGCATAACTTTTTCTGTATAACTCCAAACTGGGCAAACTCAAGCTTATAAAATTCCTCTGTTAGTGTACGTTAATATGGAATAGGTTTTGTTCATGTATGTATCTTTGAAAAATGATATGTTATAGTTTTACAACTTAGGAAAATCATAAGTAATTCATTTTAACTCCAATTTGAGTAAACTCAGTTTTGTTGTTCTTAGAATGCCATGTTCTACCTACCATAAAAATTCCAGGTTCTAGATCCTTCTAGAAATTTGTGCTATGAACAGTAACTGAAATGAATTTAGTTTGGAATTTCCAGGCTGAGAAAAATTATTTAGGCTATAACTTTTTCATGCTTAGTCCAAATGACTTGATTCTTGTTGCTAAATTCATTTAAAGTCATACCCTTGCTGCTGTATAAATTTTATGGATTTTGGATGACTTTGGCTTTTGGATTTCTTTCGACGTTCTTCGTTCTTATTGGTTTTATCGCGTTTTGCGTTAGGTTTCGATGATTTTATTAAGCCCGAAAGCGATCCCCAGCAGCAAGACTCTGATCTCCAGCAAGGCAAACAGATGTAGCATCATTTTATCATGTTGCTCCTATTATTTTCAAATTCTAATATGTTGTTTGCAAATTCTACGTATGCATCGCTATCTTGTTTTAAACTATTGTCGATTAGTTGACCTATTAGATGCATAATCTGTAGGTAAATGTTTATCCTCTACTATTGAGCCTAGGACTACCTTGCTGTGATATTGGGTTCGTTGGATGAGCCCTTGTCATTTAGTAGTTTTCGAGTATGTTGCTTAGCCATGCTTAGCTACCAGTAGAAATAGGCGGTTATCGACTTGTCGATAACCTTGATCACACAAAACTTATTATGACTTTATGATTCGGCCTTTGTGCTATGTTTAATGGTGAAAACTAAAACTAAAAATAAAATGATTTGGACTTAGGCACAATGGTATGTTGGTGTGCTTTTGGGTGTGACTGGGATGGTGCCTGAGTCAACAAGGATCGAATACTTGAGCCATTAATCCAAGCAATTTGTGTGCGCTGACCACACTAGAGGGTATGGGATCTCTCTTGACTTAGTACTTTGGTGTGTGTTGGCTCCGAGTCGCAGAGGGTCGCAGGAGGGATGGTGTTGGGAGCATGGTAGTTGTCCGAAAGCTTTACCCCGGGTGGGTAGTTGTCTTTCGGCTTTACCATGTAAGCGTGTGGGTTTCTATCCATACGAGCGGCTCGTAGTTGATACACAATATTGAAAACGTCTCGTAGGACTTAGCCGTACTGGCATACCTTTGGAAGTGTGCTAATCTTGTGGCTTAAAGGCGGTCTGAAGTGTGGGTACATTGGTACACCCCTGCAGGGTTAAATCTATTCGAATAGCCTCGTCTTAGGTTATAGACATGCTTGGTTATTTCCCGCAAGCATTAGACTACAACATTTCAATTAAAACTTGATGGGTGGTATGAATCAGAGATTCGTGCTATGTTATGGTGGCTGTTGGGTTAGTCACCTTTAGGTGGTTACTTGTTATTTATTGTTACTTGCTGTTATTTCAATGCTTAAAAACAGATTTTACAAATTGCCTTCAATCTATTACATTATTGCAAATGGAAATTGCTTTATGCGTCCAATTAACCATACAACCATCTCCTTTGTTACAGCATTCATGTAGCTATGTATAGGCTTGTTACTCGTAAGTCTTGCGAGTATATTATTGTACTCATCTGCATTGCTTGTTGTGTGCAGAGGAGGAAGTGGATCCCCAAGGGGTCTACTTCTGTGAGTTTTGCTGCGGATCGTGCGACTAGCTTGGCTGCCCGGTCGGTTGCCTTGTGGATTGTGTTGGTTAACCGGTCGTCTTTTGTTCATAGCCATCGTATGGCACTTTTGCTTCCGTTGATACTGTTACTTTGATCTTATTTGGCCGGTCGGCTCTTTTGTAATAACTCTATATTATGTATGTCTTTTGCTAGACTTGTTATTATGTGATGTATGGAATTGATACATGCTTTTGTAAAGATGTATGTGTGCTGCAATTCTGGGAAGCACATGTCCATCGAGGCACGGTGTATTTTGTTTGTGATGCTTGAGCCAAAGGAAGGCTAAGTACTACAAGCTAAATAAACCGGGGTCTCACAATTTGTTATGCTAAGATGAAAGTAATAATAGTGTTAGTTTTGATTTTTCAGTTTTCGTTATGGACAATATTTTAAATAGTATTATTGTGTATAGTATTTTACAGATTGCTACTCAATTGAAAATGTATGAAAATGACTTAGTTTTATGTGACACTATTGTTGCCATGAAAAGTAAATACCTTAAATATTTGAGAGAAATCTCTTTCCTATACGCATTTGCATTTATTTTAGATCCTAGAGATAAAATTGAAGCATTTGCTAATGTTCTTGATCTTCTTGGTGATGCTACAGGACTAGACTATTCTAACTATTTTGTAGAAATTCGTTCTTGATTAGATGAGGTTTACCAAAGGTATGAAAATAAGTTTCAGAAAGTCCGCTTGCAATGACCTCCAGTAGCCCCACCTCAAGTAGCAAGACAAATATGTGGGGCAAGATCGTCGGTGGCTCTTCCTCCAGGTCCAGGTCTTCTTCTTCTATAGCGCCACCTTCTCAACAAAGTCCAAGACCAACCTCTCACCCAAGGAATGGGGAACTATCCGCCTACCTAGACAGCGATCGGTGGATTTCAATTGAGAAAACTTTAAAAATTTGCACTGGTGGCATGAACATAAGTTAGCATATCTCGTGATATCCATACTTGCACGTGTTGTGTTAACTATTCTTGTATCGACGGTTTTCTCCGAGTCTGCTTTCGGTCTTTCTAGAAGAATATTGGAGAGAAAATCACGTCTCACGAGTGAGATGGTGGAGATAATTCTAACCGTTAAGGACTCAGAACAAGCTGATTCACAAACACAATACTCTGTAGAAAATACAGAGTTATCGAAGGTGTTCAAAAATCTATACCTAGACAACAACACGTAGAATAAGGATGTATGTAGAGCTATAGGTTGTACTCTTTTTTCCTTTGCCAATATTTTCTCATGTTGAGTTTTTACTTGGCAAAGGTTTTAATGAGTCAGCCATTTGAACATTAATAAAGCTCTTTATTGCATTTTCAATATACTTGTCTTATTTTTTTCACAATTTTCATATCTATTTATGAATTCTACGCATTTTCTGATTTCTTTGGATTTTTCTGATTTTTATTTTATTTTTTCGAGCCTAACGGACTAAGTGGGCTAAAACCGGCCCATCAGGCCAAATGGGCTTTGTAACACCCCAACCGAACACTGAGCCCAGAATGCCACTAAACATCCTCTCAACTAATATTCTTTAACACACTATAAAATTTTAGGAACTAAAGTATTAATAAAACTTATCCACAGGTCACAATAGAACATAAATAAAGACATGTCAAGCATGAATAAATAAGTGAGAGAAATAAAGCAAGATAATAAGCCCAAAACAGCACTAAACCAGTAAACCCAAAACCTTGGAACAAAAATAGACTAGTCCATATCATTCATCTAAGCTTATTCAAATTCTAACATGCCTTACAAGTAATCCAGCAATAATGAATCAAATAGTTCTCATGGCAAATAATCATGTGTTTGAAGTATGAAACTATCCCATGTGCGCTAGTCCCTCTCAACCGTGACGTCCTCGACGTTCACCTAAAAACAACAAAAGAGTGAGAGTGAGTACAAGACTCAGCAAATACATAAATATACAACTTGCAATAATAAATCAACAATATTCAATAACTTCACTATCATCATATGTCCTATTAATATTCTCATGTCATACTCTTTTCTTTGTTTTCACCCACATTCATCTCATGTCTCAATGCAACTCTATTCTATATGTCCACATGCACTTCTTTTGCGTATACCGGTATAGCATGAGTGAACGCTCGCGACAACGTTCACTCTCAAGCCCGCTCCTCCTCAAGGATCGGGGACCTCCTTCACTCCCGTGGAGTTGTGATCAATCATGATCACCTGCTCATATGCAAAGATGCTTATGAATGCAAAAATGCATAATTTCATCATATTCATCATATCCAATTTTTCTCATGTTCGTCAACAAGATATAGTCATACCATTCCATTGCTTGCAATTAAATACAAAAAAAAGCACAACAATAATGGTAATGAACGATAAAGAAATACAGAGATCAATCATTGATCGTTGTCTACCATGTACTTACCTTTACTAGTTGCGACGCATGGTTTGGCTAGAAGATGGCAACAAGCACGATGTCTCTCCTACATTAAACACTCAAATTTCAATACAAGCTACAGTATCACAAGAATAACAATTAATTAACATCGCTCCTACACGTCTCCCAAAACCACAACGCTTTCCCAATACCGAACAGTCACCACTTGCTGTCCTGGTACTAAAAAGGGTGTAATTTTTTACTCATAAGCCCGATCATGGCAAACCATCCCATTCTAGAATTTACACAATATTTTCCACATTTTCTTAGATTATCACAACTTCTAATTAAATCACCTAACCCCCTGTTTTTATCCTAGGAGACCAATCTGTTATCTTCTGGACCGCGAGCCTTACTAAACTCATAACTTGAAAATTACTCGTCCGCTCGACATGATTAACTACACTATAGAAAGATACTAAAATTATCTACAATTAACTATTAGATGACATTCCCAAAATTCGCTATTAAGGTGCCCAAAATAATCGTACAACAGAACAGACTAAACAGATTTACTAATTGGCCCCTCGACTAGAAAATCCTAAAACCTCTCTCTAATTAATCTCGATACAAAACTCTAATTAAATCTCTCTCTATCTACTGATCAAGGCAGCATGCATCTATTCAAAGCAAAGTAACACTACTAGTTAATTTCTAGTGCTAGATGCTCTACTACCAGCCGCAAGCATACATCATATATATTATCTAGTCACGATACTAATTCAGCCTAGAGCAAGCTTTGCTAGTAAAACTAATGCACGTGCATGCAAATCCCAATAAGATAATCAACTACTAAAGCCACCGTTGCATGCAGCACTATCTGTTTCAACCCTGTACCTTACTAAACCAATAGAACACAAGCATCTCCCATTATCTATCGCAGCAGGCAAGGAAACAAGAATACAAACCGACGCACGCCAGGGAACGGCCGGCTGGAATTTTCCACGCACTGCACTAGGTCGGCTGGAACTCACGTGGCTGCACGCGGGCAAGCGACCGTGGGCAGGCGGCTACGCGCGAAGGAGCAGCGGCTGCTGGCGGAGCGAACACGCAGCAGAAGACACCGGCCGAGCGGCAACACAGCAGAGGCAACGCGGCCACGCGTGCGGGCAGGAGCAGCCGCGCACGGGAACAGCAGCGATGCGCTAGCGTGAAAGGAAAGGCGACTGGCGGCGGCTACACACTAGAAAAACAAAGCGCTGCTAGGGTTTAGAATTTGGGTCCTCCTCTCCCTCACGATCCTTAAAAACTCCTCTTTAAAAACTCTAAAATATTCTGTTTTCACGTATCTTTTTTCGTCTAATTACACGTAGACCCTTAAGGTTAAATTTCAGAAGACCAACACGGCAGTCATGACAGGCCTTTGGGCTGTGTCTGGACCACCTTTCGGACACGTAGGCCGGTATGGCACGGCCTATCTATTTCGCGGGCTTGGATAGATCGTACCGAGATGGACAGCACCATTACCGACAACCACATGTCGAACTCGGCAGTTCAGACAAGAACCAAGAAGGTGTGACGAAACGAACCTGCAAGGTGTCTCTGGACCCACTGTCGTGGTGGTGCACCGTGGGGCAGCAGTAGCTGCAGAAGCCCGCGAGGCAGGTCACGCAGAATTTGTTTTTCGCGCATGGCGACGAGAAATCCACGGCGACGAGATCCCCCAACCCAGTGAGGAATTCGCCCCTGCGCACAAGAATCCATGAGGAGATCAGAAGCGAATCGCACATCAAGAACGCCCCTGTTTCTTGGGGCTACGCCAAGAACAAGAACAAGAAGAAATCGAGAAACACCTGAAGTGACCCCTCGACCCCTCATGTAGGCAGGCGTCGCGGAACTCATACGGGACATCCTGCTGGCTGGTAAAGCAATAGCTGATTGCAGGGTCTGCAGGCGGAATGTTAGGTCAGCATAGAAGGATTCGCGAGACAGAGCAAGGCAGAAGAATTGGGGGAGCGGAAGAAAAGGGCTTACTTGTGTTGCGGGCGGTCGTAGAGACTAGCGTGAAAACAGGTTGAATACAGGTGGATATTGCTCTTTTCGTATCATAATTCATAGTTTTACCCTGGATACGGATATGAATACGAATTTTTTGGGGTATGGACACTGGACTGATTATGATCGATTCAAATTGATCACAGATAACTTGACAGATAGTGTACATAAAGAACAGATATAACTTCATCAACAAAAGTGTCAAATTATAGAGAATTATTTATCCTACTTAACAACGTAAACATAATCAAATGTGAATTCATATTATATATTAGTCAATGACTAGAAAACCACAGAGGGTATTAAAAGATATTGATGTTTATCGGATATCCATTTTGTTGAAAGATATCCTATATTTTACGGATCGGATATTGCTCTTCCCATATCCTAACACATATTCCATGATATTTTTCGGATACAGATACAAATAATATCAGATGTGGATCGGGACTAAAAAATGGTACCCTGGGCGGATTTTTCCTAGATACGGCATTAGATCGGGCGGGGATTATCCGCCTTGTTTTCACCCTTAGTAGTGACGGCATTGGAAGACGTCGGAACCCGAAATTGCATACAGACCCTCTACGTCGAGCTAATCTCATGATCAGTAGCTAGCTCACACAGTATAGTTATCAACGAATGTCGCACCTATACAAGCATATAAACAAAAGAGGACTGAATTATCCCAGAAACATTATAAATAAGCCTTAGTGCTAAGTGTTTACATATCAGGCTGACAGGCCTACAAGTTTAGATAGCAAATGGCAACAGTGGAATGTAAATAAACCAAAAGTAAGGAGCATTCATGCATTTGACAGCAATCGACTGGGGCTAGGACCTAGTTATCGCCACCCTATTCATTTTCATAGTCGGATGCATAGAATTATTCATACACCGGGTCTTCTGCTTCGTATTCTGAATCCAAATATTTGTGCAACCATGAGTACGAAGATACTTAGCAAGCCCTCACAGCAAATGCAAGTATATAGATGTAAGACTTACCAAAAGAGGAGTCTTATGTTTATTTTAGCACAAAACCAGTTTGTTCAAATACTATAATTATTTTCCAAACATACGACTTGACCATTTTAACTTCAAAACCAAAATTTTGTTTGTGTGAGCTATTATTTTCTCAATAAGGCTTCATCCCCTTACAGTTACTTGTAAGGTTTCATCCACCTACAGTTACTTGTAAGGTTCCATCCACCTGTATCATCACTACAACCATGTTCATGTTAACATGTCTCAATTCACTTTTTTTTAAAACAAACCAAGTGTGACTTTCTACATAATGCCCATAACCGGGGCACAGCTATTCGAATAGATTATACCTGCAAGATATGATCAACTCATAATATCGGCCATGACACGCTTCCTTGGGCATGCGATGGAGACGGTCATAACAAAGCTTTTCTAATACACAGTCTCGACACTAGACCCGCTCCAGTGGGGAGCCACTCCACACTGGGACAGTGACCGTTATAAAGCACCCCTAGAATGCCCTTTACCAAGCACATTTTTAATGAGGGACCCTCCGTTGTTAGGCAGTCACAACCCTTCTTGATATATAAAAGTTACCTCTGCGCGAGGTTTATGCTGGAAATTGAGTAAACTAGTTGGTCAGGTCTATCACATACTAAACTTGTGGTTGCACGGCTTAGTAGTTTAGAAATGCAGCACATAATTCAGTTTTTAATCGATTCAGGCGAGACAATCCACAAACCAACTCACGTGCATGTTGCACCGATCTCATATCAATCGCTCGCCCAAGTCTCCACCATATTAAATAACATTTTCCTGTTTCCCGAGGTAACCCATGTTACCACACTATGATTCACAACATATCCCAAGTTCTTGTAATGGCAATGCTTATGTCCTATTCAATTTCAACCACTAAGTAGTGTCTAAGCACAACTAATAATCATCATTTATTATCCAAGGGAAGTTTTACTCTTGTAATATTTAACCCAGGGTGACAAGGTATAAGGGTTGTCAACAATCAAGGTGGAAAAATAATAATATCAACCTTTGTTATAGCTAGCTATCAACCTTTAACATAGCATTTTATAAATAATAATAAGCATTCAAGTAATACTTTGAAATAAAATAATTTGCTTTTCAAAAGTAGGTTCAACATGATAAATTGTAAGGACTTGCATTGCTCAAGTATGGATATTTCTTGGTATTGGTCTTGGTCTGAAGTAGTGGCGAAGTCTTCGGCAATGCTGGAATCTATTTAAGCACAAATGACCACTTCGAATAAATGATCACAACTCAAATAAATTCAAATAAACTCCAAAAATTATTATTTTGGTATTGATGGAAAGACCTTGAATTTAGAAGTAAAAATAAAATCATTTGGTTTTAAAACGAGTGAGAACAAGTACTCTGAAGTTTGGTCTGGGAGAAATTGTAGAAAATCTAAAATTTCTGACAGGTGGGTCCAATTGGATATTTTTTTAAGGAAATCCTTTGTGACTGGCTGGTGGGGTCCTGTCGATGTTTTTTAATTTCTTTTCAAATTATTTTTCTTAAGGAAAAGGCTCTATGGCTGAGAGGTGGTGTCCGTTGGGGTTTTAATTTCTTTTATATTTATTTTTATTCTGAAAAATCTCGAGAGACTGACAGGTGGGACCGCGGTCCACATGGACTCGCTCTAGCTGACTGTGCATTGGGACAAGGGGCCCACATGTCAGTAGTTTGGTCTATGAACTAGGTCTATGCACTAATAAACTAAAGGTAGGGCCCACGTATCATACACTCCTACGGTTTAATTAGGCTTCCTATCTACTGAGGTGTAACATCCCACAATTCGAGTTTTCAAAAAAGAAACTTTTGTGTAGATTAGGTCCCTAAAATTTTTTACCAATTTTCCTTGGTTTAATAAAGATTAAATGAGAATTTCTAAAAATTTAAATTATTTAATTTGATTAATGTAAACTTTAATTAAATAAAAACATTGTTAATTAGGTTCCTTGTGTTCCAAGGAATTGTCCTGAATTTTCTTGGATTTTTCGGACTTTGGTTGGTATTTATTAGAGCTCATTTGAATTTACACGTCATCGTGCCGCAATGGCACGTCGCCGAAGCTACGTCAACGCCACCTCGCGGCCACGTCATCATCCCATCCTCCGTGGCAGCCTTGCAAGCACTGTGTCAACCTCTTCGTCACCTCACCTGACCCTGCCACCTCATCACCATGTGGTCGCGGTGTGAATCAAGTGTCAGCATCGTCATCACCCACGTGGCATCCACCTAGTCCAAACCATCATCCAGATTCTGTGGACTCCATCCACCGTGGATCAAGTTACCTGCCAGTGGACCCCACCTTGTCAGGCACTATTCCATGAACTCAGTTCTCTGAGAACCATTGACCTTGTTCTGTGGATTTGATCTATGGGCCAATGGTACCACATGTCAGCGTCTAAGCTTTTTCCCGAATTTCTTTTTATTCCAAAAATCCATAAATTCCAGTGGGACCCACATGTCATTCTCTCAGCCATTTTCCCATATTCCTGAAATTAAAGATTCTCAGGAATATGCCCTCGACCCCACCAGCCAGTGACTCGCACTCTCTCTTCCTTTTATTTTTTAGCATTTTCTTTCCCGATCAAACTTCCAAGAGCTCGTCTTCCTCATATGAACTCCGATTGGATCCATTCAAGTTTCTAAATTCATCTAAAATCAAGCCCTACCTTCATGTACCATTAAATTTCAATTTGGAGTTTAGTGGACCTGTATTTTGAGTTTTTTGTTTTTACGCTTTCTCTCTCGTTAGACGACGCTCCGGAATCATCCGAAGGAGCTAAAGTCCAAGGAAATTGAAGATCAAACATAAAAGAATAGCAACATTGTTATAGTAAGGCAAGTTGTGCTTTGATCATACTGCACCCAGTTTTTCCAAATTACTTTGATTCAAACTATTACATGCTAATTCAATTATTAAATTCTTTTCTACTTTGGGATTAGCTATGCAACCTATTTGATTATGCCCACCTTGATAAGTGTATTACCCTGATCAATTGTCACCCTAGCTTAGTTAATTACTAGTTGGTATTATCATAACACTAACGTGTGTTGGTTAGACCCGATTGGTATGCTTAGCCTTACAACGGGTCATTGATATCATTTTGAAATATTAATATCATACTTGACTAAGTGATTATGGAACATGTTGTGAAAAGACTGTGTGCTGTATGTTGTCACTTGTTGATGGTATGTGATGCACTTAATCAGCAGGGTGGAAAAAAGATTTAGACTGAGGCGAGTGGGAAGAATTTGTGATATGGTGGAGATCTATGATTGGAAAATGTGAATTGTGGTGATTTAGTTAGAAATTGGCAGTCTCGCCTTGGTTGATTAAGGACTTAACTTTGTGTGCCATTGAACTGAGCTTTACTGTACGACTATATGTCTAGTATGGTACATACCTAACTTAGTAAGTTATGGAGTCTCGACATTGACTACTCAAGGGGTAGGTTAAGTGCTCTGTGATGGGTGGAGGTGTGGACTACTCTATAGGGTCACATTGATGGGTGGTTCGTCATCTCTAGGTCCAACGGTGTGCGTCGGACCAACGAGTGAGGTCGGGGTCGATAGTATGCACATCGGGAGAGTTATTGTCGAGATTTAGTTTTGAAAAGGTTTTGTTATGATTGCTCAATCGTATATTTCCGTATGGCGAGTCATGGCAGACATGATGAGTTATTTGTATCTTGTGGGTCAAATGTACAACCTCTGTAGAGTGTTAACAATCTATTTGAATAGCCGCGTCCTTGGTCATGGATATGCTCGGGGATTTCACACGAAGGGACAGATGTGTGAGTAAACTTGTGCAACTGTGTGAAAGAATGGATTTCGGCTAAATGAACTTTGTGGAAATACTTGTTAAATTATTATCGTTATTTGTTTTCAATTATGTTTTTCAATCTATTATTCATGTTCAACTGCAATTGTTGCTTTTATGCAAAAGAACCATAGATGCCATATCTTTTAAAATAAGCCATCATCTGTAATTGCATTCTGCGGTACAACTTGCTAAGTACTCTATCAGTGGATGAAGACTACATCAGTTCATCGTTGGTCAACAAGATCAACTTCAAGGATCGTGGAGAACTAGGTTGCGCTTTTCCAGTTGATTGCCTGTGGGCATATGGATGGGCTTCACTGAAGTTATTTCATTTCCTTCCGCTGTAACTTATTTGAGATATTCACCTTCTGAGGTATTAATTGTAAGCTTTGACCTTAAGGTCGCTACTCTGATAATTTTTGTTAATTGCCTATTTCTTAGTTATCTTTGTATATGGAATGATATTTCATCAATGTTGCCACTGTGTGCACTAGCGTGATCCTGGACTAGTGCAGTATACACAGAGGGTCCAGATTTGCATGTTTGGGTCTCGACATGAGGGCTTACATGTCATATGAACATTAACTACTTAATTAGTGTTTACTAACTACCGATTTAACTAACTACCGGTCCACATGTCAGCATCCATGTCATCTTCTTCCTTCGCTCGGGGGCAAAACTGGGGCACCATGGCTGGCTCAGGGGTGAGCTTGGTGGCAGCGAAGGGGACTCTGAAGACCACCCGCGACCAGCAAAATGGGTTGTGGGGTCTACGACGATGCTAACGACGACGGTGGTGTGGCAGGAGATGGACTGAGGCATCGTCTCGGCGACACCTCTATGCACACAGGCAACTACTCAATGCAACTAGAAACTAGAGAATGAGGCCTAGACTACCAACTACATGCTAGCACGTTGCTAAGCGTGTGCTCAGTGCTTCAAACACAGCGGCACAACTAGCTCTCTCACGGCAGCAGGCCATGGCATAACAAGATCAACGATGCGGTGTCGCTTTGGCAATCTATGAGCGTCATTGAGTAGCCCAGAGTGTTTGTGAGCTAAAGAAAGGTACGGGAACGGAAGGACTTACTGGGAAGCCAAGCGAGGAAGGAGATTAGGACAACAACAGTGTTGCAAGTTCTGGGTCGGCGATGGGGACGAAGGGTGTAGCGGCGTCTCTGGTGCACGGAACGAAAAAAAGGAGGTACGCATTAGAGAGAGTAGATTAAGGTGATCAATATGCATGGGATGATGATGGTAAAATATCACCGGGAAAGGCGGGAGAAGGCGGCGACGGCGCGACGTGCTTCAGCGAGCAATGCGCATGGTGACGGCTACTCTCTTCTCTATGAGGAAACAAGAACAGAGGAGGTGAGCGTGAGGAAGAGGGAGTCAAGGCGACCTCAACATGCATGATAATGAAATCGAGGACTCACTGTGACGACCGGAATCCAACGGCGAAGCCGGTGGCCGTATTTGGGAAGAAGGCTTGTTCTTGACAACCCGAGGCGGAGAAGAGGGGAAAAGTGGGGAATATGCAGCAGGGGAGTTGACGAGAACGGTGACGCACTCAACCAAGGCTTAAATAGCACGGAGCGGTGGGGAGACAATAAGGGCAACGTGGTGTATCGTGGACACCTGATTGGAGGGCGTGTAGGGCCTTACGCGAGGATGGGATGAGATCATGGCATTGCGAGAGAGGGCAAGAGGCTCAAGGCAAGGCCACAACACTTGAGGTGAGCTGACACGGCGCTGCGGCGAGCGTATGACGCAACGGGCGGCACGAGGGCTAGCTGGCGCTCGGAGGAAGATGCACCGTAAGTGGCCTAACAAGTGGGACCCACATGTCAGTGAACATGGGCGAGTGGGCTGCAGAGCTAGCACGTGCGGAAATGGGTTGCGAAGCTGGGCTAGGCCGCAAGGGAGGATAGTGCTTTGGCGCGGCTAGGCTGAGGGCGCACGAACGGGCCGAGGGAGGGGCAGAAGGGTTGGGCCCGCGTGGTGAATGCGGCCTGAGGGGACAGAAAGATGAAAAGGTTTTAAACTTTTGATTTGATTTTTCATAAACAAATTAGGAGATTTAGCGCATTATTGACTTGTACATTTTTTTTATAATTCCTGTTTGGGGCAAGGATTTCAATTCACCTTTTTGAAATGCAAAGTTTTTGGACATTCACAAAATGCAACAAAAGCTTTTGAAATCCCATAAATTTCATGCAAGTTTTAAAAAATTCAAAATTGAGCTGTTACGGAAGAAGATTGCTAGTTCGTTGGTGTCCCCGCAGTCGGAGCACACTGCATCAGCCATGGCGAAGGAGGCGGAGAGAGGCAGGAGGAAGTGGCACGAAACAAAAGAAACTTCTTGACGAGGAGAGAGCGGGAACCAGAGCGATTTGATATTTGGTAGATTGTCTTCCCCTCTGTGGCAACTTATTTGTACGTAGCACAGCGGCCTATGAGTTAAAGGGCACGTTTGGTATGGCTGGGCTTTTCTAAAAAGTGGCTTTTGGCTGTGCTGCAGCGCTTTCTGGCTCCGGGCTGAACGGTTGGGCTTTTCTGGTTTGGTGTTTTGCTGTCTAGCTTTTAGGTAGGCCGGCTGCAGCTTCTGAGATGGAAAATGTCTGAAATGCCCCTAAAGATAGTAATGGCTTGTTTAATGTCGTTTAATGCAATTAACAATATTTAACGACATTTAACGATAATTGACGACTATTAACGACGCTAAACGTAATGAACGGCATTTAAATACAATGAACCACTAGCACAATTGACGACAACTACTGCAATTGACAACATTTGACGATAACTAGCGGTAGTTCACGACAAGTAATGATAATTAATGACATTTGACGATAACTAATGGTAGTTAACGACAAATTTACCACAATTAATGTAATTAACGATGATGAACAATAATTAATCACAATAAACAATTATTACAATGCATAATTAATACAACATATAAACTACTTCTGAGCAAATTTCATTGATCCTCTAGATATCAAGTACACAAAAAATATCTGAATACTAGCCCCGCTTCACTTGTTTGAAAAGCTCTGGCGACTCCATGGGTGACTAGCACTACCCTCGACGCTCCTCTCGTCGGTGCCCCTCCGGCACCAGCGGACTTATCGCTTCGGCTTGATCCCCTACCTCAGCATGAGGACCATGGATCTTGACTTCAACCCAGGTTTGACACTTCAAAAACACATCTGGAGTAGATTTGGCTCACCAGTGGTGTTTTGGCCAGGATGTGGCCTTAGGGAGTTCGTTCTAGTAGCCTCCTTTGGCAGAGCAAGATTTCGCCTGGAAGAGGAACTAGTTAGCGTTGCTCTTCAGTCCTACCTTGGTGGCAATGCTGGTGACTTCAAGGTAACCAAACTTTACTCCTCGGGCTTTAAGTTCTCGGTCGCATCCAAAGATGTTGGGTTGTTTATCTACAACCTCAGAAGTTATTGATGTAAGGAATTTGCTATCTACTTCCACCTATGGGGCAATGGTGGAGCTAACTGGCAGAAAGAATTCCTTCAATGGACCGAGGAGCAAAACAAGGAGTGGACTACGATTCAGAGGAGAAAGAAATCTTATGCGGAGGTTGTGCAGTTGGGCTCGGGGAAGGCGTTCTCCCACTACACGGGTGCAAATTCAGTACCATTGAGAAACACCAGGAATACTCATTTACAGATTAGTTCCTCGAAAGAGAAATCGTCAAGGGATCCAAAGAAGACAACTCATAAGGGCTCCCGATTTATTTTCGGTTCGAAAGCCAATTCATCCCAAAGCCTGACGACTTCTACCAGGCTTCAGAATGCTGCCATCTTTCTTCCTCAAGCCTCTACCAGCAAAGGACAACGCTGCATCCGCTGTCTAATTTCTGGCCACTCTAGATGGAGCTACCGAAATGCCATCCGATGTCACACTTGCAAGGCCTTGGGGCATGTGGCGAAAAATTGCAAAGACTTATTTTCTAAACCTGGTTTCATTCCTCCGCCGATCTTCTCTTTTGCAGTTAGAGACTGGGAATGGGTAGGACAGATGTGCAACACTTGGTTCCGAGGAATGGCTGAGATTAATCTGAACGCACTACCTGTACCTACCTTCAATTCTCTCCGGGAACTTGGAACATATTTTGTTGGGCTTCTGCGGCAAGCTTCGGTTCCCCCGAGACAAACCAGTCCTGCCGCTTCATCTGCCTTGCCGCCCCAGCGCTCCCCTCGGTTCTCCTCCCCAACTACCAAAGACTGGGCGATCATCCCTTTTGACCCCATGGCGAACTTTGAAGGGGATTTCATACCTTTCCTTCCTCGAGGGTATGATCTGCTACATGTGGAGGGTAGACACAGCCGGGCACGGGTGATCTGTGGCAGGGCACCCGCCAACAATGAAGACTGGGCCATCGCGACCATCAATCCTATGCCGCCGGGTCCGGTACCATTTGCTAATGTGGAAGAGATTCTTTCTGAATTTCTGATAGGCATCAGGAGACTACGCATCCGTGGTATCCAACCCTGTCCTTTTGGTGCGGCCTATGTGAAGTTCAATAGTGTTCATGCTCGAGAAGCGATAATACAAGCCAGCCCGCATGCTTCTGAAGATGTTCATATTTCCTTTTTAAAGCACAATGAGGGCATTAACTGGAAAGGTTTAAACTTCAACAGAGAGTGCTGGATTATGCTTGTGGGGTCCCCTTGGATTTTTGGAACATAACCTACATCCAGCAAGCCATTAACAGCTTTGGTCGGTTGCTGGTTTGGGAGAAAGACCTAACCAACCTTTCTCGCATTATTATAAAAGCCAGAGTCATTGACCTGAATTTGGTACCAAAAAGTATCCAGATTACGGATGGCGATGATTTTCAAAGTGAGTCTTGGACAGTGCCCTGTGAAATCATCGCACAAAACATCCTGGGCGCAGGTCCCCCGGATGAAGATGAACCACCTGAAGATGGCGGTAATCCACATCCTCCGCCCCCAATAACCTTGGAACCAACCGCCACAAGAACTGGGATTCGATAACCAAATCAACGAAGGCGCTGAGATGCAAGACGAAGTTCAAGGAGCACCTAATCAGCAGGCCCCGCAACATGAACAGCAATTGCAAAATGCAAACAATTGGAATCCCTGGCCGCCTCAGGAACTGGAAGCACAACCCTTACTTGAAGTGGATCAGTTGGACCCCATGGTACCTTTGGCAGAAATTGTTTTACCCCAACCTGCTCACGATAGCCTGGAGCTCTCGGATCAGGCACCCTCTGTGGTCTCTTCTTCGCTTTCGGTTAACTGCTTTGAGCACACTGGGCAACTTCACCCCTCATTGGTGCAAATCTCGGACCTCAATCTACCAGTTCAGCTAGAAGGTGTCAACTTACCGCCTTTAGGGCCGGGACAGGTAAACCTTGATTTGCAGCGAAGGGATAGCGTTGGTTCCACACTGGGAGCTACATGCTAGCCATGCAAGCAGGGCTAATTACACTACAACCATCTGCCCATCTTTGGAATCACAGGCTTGGGCTCAAAACTTTTCTCCAAAGGCTGACGCAACTCTGCAGTCGGTGGTGGACATCCCTTCCAAATGGGCCAATTTTTTTTCTTTGTTACTTTTGTCACCAGAAAGATTCACAGTGGCAAAAGACATTTTAACATCAGGTATGTGGGAATTCATCTCGCAATCTTCGGAAAACCAAGGGAGGTGCAAACCAGTTGCCATACCTGACAGATGCCCAACGACAATACAAGACTTGCAGGAACCAAAATTGAAGAAGAAGAATCTGAAGTCCACCTCAAGGCAACAAACACCTACAACAGATGAAGAAGGTGGGCCTAATACCACATTTGATTCTATGAGCTTTCCCTCCTCACCAGCAAGGAGGATCCCTTTAACTACACTTGGTACCAGTTCGGAGGAACGCCATAAAACGAAAACACCGAAAAGGGCTATCACTCTAGTAGAGACAGAAGTGCGTAGAAGCACAAGGATTAAGGCGCTTAAAGATGGCTACATGCGTAAGCCTGGTATTGACAAGCAACCCCTGTTGCAAGAAGTGACCCCGCCCTTCCTCTCAACCAAGATTATCAAGAATCTCTGTTTGGACTACTGCAAGATGCCACCGGAAGATGTTAATGACACAAAACTCAATAGAACTCCTCTCAAAGATAGGAAGGAGGAAGCTCATCATGCTCAAAATGAGAAGGACAACTAGCACTAAGAGAAGTGGGGGTATATGTTGTAGAAGCACTTGTGTTGTAGCTATCTGCAGTAATTCTAATAATTTAGTACTTACTTTACAAGGTTTTACAGCTATGGGAACATTACCTGGATGTTTTTTGTCTTAGCACTGTAACTCTTTTTGGTCTGTTTGGGGCTTCTTTGTACTCTGCCAGTGTAACTTGTATATGCTGGCTTCAAGGTAGGATGCTTTCGGTTCATGATGACTAGATAGTGGAAAATCCTATCTTGGAATGTCAGAGGCCTTAACTCTGACAAGAAATGGAGGGATATTCGCAACAAGATTGTAGAAAGTAAATGGCACATTTTGTGTTGTCAGGAAACTAAAAGACAATGTCTGGAGAAGGCTTAATTATCTTGCAAACTTTTGTCCTACTCGTTTTAATAAGTTTGAGTTTCTTCCCTCGACTGGGGCTTCAGGGGGGCTACTCATAGCTTGGACCGATTCCATGTTCACAGGGAGCAACACGCTTAAGAATGAATTCTCTATCTCAATTGATTTCACTTCGGTTCACTCAGGCCAAACTTGGACTCTTCTAAACATCTATGTACCGCCCAGAGCAGACTCTAAAGGGAGATTTCATGAATGGTTCACAAACATTAGCATGCAACCCAACCTAGACTATCTTATTGTGGGGGACTTTAACTTTATTCGAGCACCCTCGGACAGAAACAAGCCGGGCGGAAATATCAATGACATGCTACAATTCAATGCTGCCATCAGCTATCTCGGACTAGTTGAATTGCCATTAAAAGGTAGAACCTTCACCTGGAGCAACATGCAAGGAGATCCTCTCCTGGAAAAACTAGATTGGAACTTTACCTCCAACAGCTGGACTACTCGCTACTCAAACACTTTAGTCTCGCCTCTGGCCAAATTGTCTCAGACCATGTGCCTTGCGTGATTCAGATCAACTCTACCATTCCTAGATCCAACATCTTCAGATTTGAGAATCACTGGTTGGAGCACAATGAATTCGGGAACTTGGTGAACCATATTTGGCAACAAACGGTACAAGCCACTGACCCGGGTAAACGGATTAATCAAAAATTCAAAAACCTTCGGCGCGCACTCAGAAACTGGTCAAAACAGACATCAAATCTTCGGACAGCCATAACCAACACAAATGAGGTTATTTTATTTCTGGACACTCTAGAAGAGTTCAGAGCTCTCTCCACTCAAGAATGGAATGCCAGGGAATTATTAAAAGGCCATCTTAGTCATCTTTTAAAACGACAGCTCACTTACTGGAAACAAAGAGGAGCCATAAACTGGGCAAAGCTGGGGGACAAAAATACTAAGTTCTTCCATGCGAGAGCAACCATCCGATATTGCTCAAATTACATTTTAGTCCTTCGAGATGCATTCGGAAATGAAGTCAATAGTCATCATGAGAAAGCTAAACTTATTTGGGAGGCATACAAGGAACGATTAGGTACTTCCTCAGCACCTCAGTTACATTTCAACCTCACAGAAGTCATCCTATCGCATCAGCAGCTGGAATGGATGGATGCACAATTCTCTCACCATGAGGTTGATGAGGTCATCAAGTTGTTGCCTCCGGATAAGTCGCCAGGACCAGATGGCTTCAACGGACAGTTTTTTGAAAAATGTTGGAGCATCATAAGGCAAGACTTCTACGAACTCTATGATGCTTTTCACAGGAATGACCTAAATCTTCAAACCATCAACTCTGCCCTTATTGCTCTCATCCCAAAGAAGGACAGCCCCATGGGGGTTAATGATTTCAGACCGATATCTTTACTCAACACCTCCTTTAAGATCCTGACAAAGTTATTGGCTAATCGTTTACAGCAGAATATTTTGGAATTAGTCCATGCAAACCAATATGGATTCCTAAAATCACGTACAATCCAAGATTGTCTTGCCTGGGCCTTTGAATATCTGCATTTATGTCACTCCACGAAAAAGGAAATCATAATCCTAAAATTGGACTTTGAAAAGGCCTTTGACAAAGTTGAGCACACGGCTATTTTAGCAATCTTGAAGCATAAGGGATTTGGGCCTAAATGGATGGCTTGGATTCGTGACATTCTCAAAATTGGAACCTCATCGGTCTTACTCAATGGAGTGCCGGGGAAACTACTTCATTACAAAAGGGGCGTCAGACAGGGAGACCCGCTATCCCCACTTCTATTTGTTTTGGTAGCCGATCTACTTCAAACATTACTTAACAGAGCTATGAGCCAGGGTCTTATGACTCCCCCGGTGAATTACCAAGCTTGCTTGGACTTCCCAGTGGTCCAATACGCAGATGATACGCTCATTATAATGCAGGCCTGCGCGAAACAACTTTTCTTCCTCAAAGGGATTCTTAACACTTTTGCGGACTCCACTGGACTCAAGGTCAATTTTCACAAATCATCCATGATCCCAATTAACGTCTGCATGGACAAGATGGAAATCCTTTCTCGTATATTTGGTTGTCAACTGGGCTCACTTCCGTTCACTTATTTGGGACTCCCCCTTGGAACGTCAAAACCAAAATTCTCATACTTCTTCCCACTCATTCAGAAAGTCGATAGAAGGCTTGCCAGCTGTGCAACCTTCCTCTCCATTGGAGGTAGACTAACTCTGGTGAACGCGGTCTTCTCACAATTACCAACTTTCTATATGTGCCTGCTCAAACTTCCTACTGGAGTCCTCAAACATATCGATAGAATTCGCATGAACTGTCTGTGGAGAAGCTCATCAACAGATGCCCGAGGAAAATCACTGGCCGCCTGGAAAGAAGTCTGTAAACCAAAAAAAAGCAAGGGGGATTAGGAGTTTTAAATCTAGGGATGCAAAATCAGGCGTTAATCCTAAAAAAATTTGCATAAGTTCTTCAACCATACTAATTTGCCTTGGGTGAAGCTGATCTGGGAAGCATATTATCTTAACCAACTACCCTCAATCAATAGGCGTAAAGGATCGTTTTGGTGGCGGGACATTCTCAACATGTTGCCTCACTTCAAGGGCCTCGCAACCTGCTCGGTAGGGAATGGAAGATCAGCATTCTTCTGGAAAGACCTGTGGAATGAAAATCTACTTTACCAAAAAGTACCCAGAATTGTATTCGTTTACTAAGTCTGAAACTCTTTCAGTAGCGGCCGCATTTCAAATGGACTCAATGGCCTCTCTATTCCATCTCCCGTTGTCAACTCAAGCGTTCACGCAATTCCAACAGATGCAACAGAACATGCAAGAATTGGAGCTCACCGATTAGGAAGATACTTGGCATTACATTTGGAATTCAACGCACTACTCGTCGACTAAAACCTACAAGCACCTCATGGGCACCCACACGACGCCGGACTATTACAATTGGCTATGGGCTTGTAAATGTCAAAGACGACACAGTTTTTTTCTGGCTACTACTCAAAGACAGACTCAACACCAGAAACCTTCTTAAGCGCAAGAAGTGCCCACTAGAGGATTACAATTGCATCCTATGTGACCAGGGAGCTCAAGAAACTGCACAGCACCTCTTCTGGAATTGCCCATTTTCACAACAATGTTGGGATCTTGTCTGCCCTCAGCATGCAATTCTATCAACTACTCATCAAGCCATTCATCATCTCAAGAACTTGCACAATCAAAGTATCTCCATGGAAATCATAGTGCTATCAGCTTGGGCGATTTGGATCATAAGAAATAACAGGATCTTCAAGAATCAGGAACCTAGCTTGTTGGACTGGCGGGCAGTCTTCACAGCAGAATTCGCATTGGTCATACAACGCGCCAGACCACCTTTCAAACCGCTGTTTTTGGATTGGCTATCCAATTTTGGCTAGCTGTTCTACCTTTTTCCCCTTTCACCTTTACTTCGCTCATCCTCACCCCCGCTCCCTCTGTCCTGTTTTTGGTTTAGCTCTCCTTTTTTTCCTATTTTGTTGTACTGTTGGTCCTTCTATTTATTTATTTACAGTAGGAGACTCTCCTACTGTTTTCATCAAAAAAAAAATATCAAGTACACCTTACCAACCTCAATTAGGTCATAAAACTGATCAAACATTGAATTGAAGCATGTTGCACAAATTTCTCCAGCATGTGAATCAAGGCTTAGCGTATTTTAACGATAATTATTACAATAAATATTTATTACAATAAATAATTATTATAAACAATTATTACATAAATAATTATTACAAATAATTCATACCCCCTCCACTTTTTCCAGGCTTGGGATCGACATCGGCAGTGTTAGGCACCCCCACCCTCATACGTACCCCCAAGTATTCATGCAAATCATAAATGAAAAAGAGATTATGGCATGACTCTTCTTGATAACCATTACTGACTTAGAACCATAATATCAACATATATACCACATTCATGGCCACATTCAACATGATAATAATTGGCAATAAGATAACACAAATCTAGGCATGAGAATAGAGAGACCATATACATTGGCAAGGTAAAACTATTAACCTATCAATCCATCATTCAATCTTCATGATAATAACAAACCATCATATAACAAAAAAGCAATCAGATAACAATAAACAAAATGTCATCAGATTACCAATGCCAATGCTAGAATGTCATCAGATTGACACAAAGTTGCGCAACCATCAAGCATCTCCTACTCATCATCCATCCATAAGTTCATACCTGCATCTACATATCTAAATAAACTAAAACACACTAATGTTCTTGTCTGATTGAACTTCAAGCAAACAAGTAGTACCAAACACAATTCATCATTTTCATGGATTCATGGATGAAAATAACAAGAAAATCATGAATTCTAATTGTAAAGTGAGTCAAAGAAAAATCACATTGTTCGTATCAGAAATCAAAATTGAAGGAGTCTAAAGGAACTTTTTCTATCACTCTTCTTAGCTCTAAATAAATGGAGCAAAGGCCTACCTGATTTTATCTAATCTGGAAGGTATATCTCAAGAACAAGACATCATGGACAAATTATATACTCAATGTTAATCACATTATATACTTTGTTAACTTCAATCGACTGAAGAACTTCGTCACAGCAATATCTATGATCATTGATCAATCAAACTTTTTAACACAAAAAGGTGATATCTTCTCAGAAAGTGCCCCGTCAGTTTTCTGGAATCAAGCATGAAGCTTTCTTGACAAACCAAATAGGAACAAGGCTAAATACCAGATGCTGATTTCGTTATAGCTCACAATTGAACAATATCAATATGTATATTGCTACACCGTGACTAATCCTACAAACATTGATGGGCATATCAAAACACAAGAAAATATGTTCAGTTCAGTTGACAGAGAAAAATGTTTTGCTGCTGGACAAAGAATCACAATTCAGAATCAATCAAACACAAGAAGATGAAAGCATCATTAGATAGCCATTTCCAGGTTCCAACTCATCTGTCATGGTAGCAAAGAATCTGCCATTATATAGCATCATTAGATAGTCATTTCTAGAATCAATCAAACACAAGAAAATATGTTCAATTCAGTTAACAGAGAAAATTGTCAAGACTAAATTCTAAAAACAAAAAATCAAAGCGAGAACACCTACAGTCAATGACCAGAAAGAATAGCAAAGACGGCAGATCAGTCATGGTAGCAAAGGAGGAGGAGGCGCCACCGCATTGGGGGAGGAGTTGGACGCTGGGAGAGAGGGAGGAGCCCGGCGGCTGGGCCAGCGCGTGGTAGAGGGAGGAGGAGGGCGACGGCCGCGAGAGGAGGGCGGAGGAGGATAGAGGTGGAGGAGGTAGCCGAGGACGAAGGCGCCGAGGAGGAGGAGGTAGGCGCTGGGGGAGGAGGGAGCCAGGGAGGAGGGCGCCGGGGGAGAAGAAGGAGGTGGTACATGCAGGAGGAGGGAGGAGGAGGCCAGAGACGAGGCGAAGGTGGAGGAGTTGGGCGTCGGGCGAACCCATCCAAAACTGGGCAAATCCAGATCTGGGTGGGGGAGAAGGCGGCGACAGCGACTCG
Organism: Ampelocalamus luodianensis; assembly: GCA_036346255.1. Taxonomy (NCBI): domain Eukaryota; kingdom Viridiplantae; phylum Streptophyta; class Magnoliopsida; order Poales; family Poaceae; genus Ampelocalamus; species Ampelocalamus luodianensis. The sequence continues at coordinate 68,684,475 of CM070620.1, read as the reverse complement.
GCGAGGGGGGAGGAGGGGGAGCACGACGGGGGAGGAGGGGAGGGCAGAGGCGCGTCGGGGGTAGAGGGAGGAGGAGGGGGGCGCACCCTCGCCGGCGCGGGAGGAGGGAGGCGCATGAAAGAGGGGCGCGTGGGAGGGGGGAGGCGCACAGGCTGAGTCGAGGTTATATGCGATGGTATTTTGCAGGTAATTACCCCTGAACTTCGGGGGTAATTTGGGAATATCGGTGGTGGGAAGCCGCGGGAAGCACCTCGCGGCCGACTTCCGGCTTTCGGCTTCCATCTGTTGAACGAGGAAGCGGCTTCGGCGAAAGCGGCCGCGAAAAGCCGGCCGTTTGTTTCGGCTTCTAGCTTTTTCGGACGAAAGCCGAAGCCGAAACAAACTGGCCCAAAAACATGCTCACGTTAGAAGATTGCACTATTATTGGTGCACGTTGTTCAATGATTGTGTGATACCTTGTCTAATCTACTTTGGTTCTTTACCACTCGATACATTCAAATTTTGTTTTCAGTTGCCGTCGACATATTCTAGATGTGTAACTCTTTTTATTGAACAAATAACTATCCGCCACTCAAAATTTGAACACCTACATGCTACTCCCTCTTTTTCTTATAACTAATAAAAGGAGTTTACTCCCACGTGTCCCACGTGGCAGGATGAATCGTCCCACTCCCTCTCCAGCTATGAAAAAAAACACTCGCCTATTTCCTCTTTCACCCACCCAAAACACTCGCCTATTTCCTCTTTCACCCACCCAGAGGTGGATCTATGACCGGGTGCGTTGGCTTCTCTCTGAAACCGTCGATGCCTCCCTCAGCTCACAACTCCTCTTCCGCGATCTATGTGAAAACCGAAAAGGCCAGCTTCCACGATCTCCTTTCCACCCCACCCAATCGCTCGTCCTCTTCCCTAGTCTCCCACCTCTTCTCCATGGTCCTCCATCTTGCAGGTGCTCTCTCTCCCTCGTGACGAAAGCCGACGGTGGTGTCTGGAATCAACGGCGACGCACCCCCACTAAGCTCCCGACGTCCGGATCGACGACGACGCGTCTCTACCAAGCTCCTGGTGGTCAGATCCGACGGCCGCGCACCTCCATCTGCTCCCTCTCCCATCTCCATCAGACCACCACCAAATGCACCCCTATGTCTTCGCGCGCATTTGGTGGAGGAGTTGGATCTGCTGCACGGCATGGTTGCAGCAAGAGAGCAATCGGTAAGGCAGTACGGTGGCGTGCCTCTGTGCTTGTGCAACAGTTGTGAAATGAGCAATTGGTAAATACAATGCTTTTGACAATTCTTACAGGCGATGCCGCACTAGGGCAGAGTCAGAGACAAGAGAAGGCATCGGAAGGGAAAAGAGAAATAACCGATAGTATTTAGCTGCAAAATAACCGTAGGCATGCCCGAATTTTTTGCAATTTAATCCTTTTTTCGTAAAAAACACACATTTATACCCCTGGTAGTCTTATTTCCGGTTTTGGACCCAGGGGGTCGGCGCCGTGACTCACGGCGCGAGAAGACATCTCGGCGCCATGAGTCATGGCGCCGAGGTACCAACCCTAGCCAAAGCGGCCCGGCGTGGCGGTACCTCGGCGCCATGAGTCATGGCGCCGAGATGTCTTAGCTTCGGCGCCGTGAGTCATGGCGCCACTCTCGCGCCACGCATCTCGGCGCCGAGCATTCAAAAATATAACCGCCCTTCCTCCTCCTCCTCTCTCTCTCTCTCTCTCGCTCGCGCTCGGCCAAAATTGCTCGCCGCCGCCGCCGCACTCCGAGCCGCGCTCCCGCCGCCCGAGGCGCTCCCGCGCGCGCGGCGCCGCCGAAGCCGGTCCCGCCGCCGCCGCCGCCGCCCAGAGCCCCGAAGCCGCCTCGCTGCCGCCGCCGCCGCCTCCACACCCGAGCCGCTCCTCGCCGCCGGTCCCCGCCGCCGCTGCTGGCGCGTCCCGCCCCTCCACCCGCCACCGCGCCGCCTCCTCCTGCTTTGCTGCTGGCGAAGGTAATTTTTTTAATTAGTTAGAAATTTAGTTAGTAAATTAGGTTAGAAATTGTAGTTAGAAATTGTAGTTAGAAAATTTTAGAGTTAGAAAATGTAGTTAGTAAATTTAGTTAGAAATTGTAGTTAGTTAGGTTTAGATATACTTAATGTAGTTAGGGTTGAGATATATAGTTAGTCATAGCAATTTTAGTTAGATATGATGTAGTTAGGGTTTAGATATATAGTTAGACATAGCTAATTTAGTAACATATAATGTAGTTAGTGTGCATACCACCAAAGATATATGGAAATGGCACGTTTGGTAATCAGAGTACATTGGATTCTTCATGGGAGCATGGATAATTGCTCTTCACTTAGAATTCTAGTTAAATGTGGTAATTCTAGTCATGGGAGCACTGGATAACCACATATGTGTTCTTGAAGAAGAAGAAAAACATCGCCCCTCTCGAACGCCTACAACGAAACTAAACACACGGCAGTTTCACAATGGTCGGATGTGTTAGATGTAACTTGTAGTTAGGGTTTAGATATATAGTTAGACATAGCAAATTTAGTAACATATAATGTAGTTAGGGTTTAGATATAGTTAGACATAGTTAGAAATTTTAGTTTGTTTAGTTACATATAGTTAGTTAGTTAGACATAGTTATTTAGTTTGGTAGGTAGCAAATTACTTGGGTAGTTATCAACTTAAATTAGTTACGTATGGAATTAGTTAGTATACTACTCTACTATTAGACATTAACAACCCACGCCTTTTGTATGGATTAGATGGACAATCTAGTAACCTTGCACCATGGAGGCAAGATTGAGAAAGATGGTTATGGAAATGTGTCATTTGTTGGGATGGAAAGTGTGTCCGCCGCTTAGTGATCGTCCGTCTTATGGTGAATTGGTCGCTAGAGCTCGTGAGGTTCTATGTTGTCATGGTAATGAGGATGCCATCTCGATTGAGGTGTACTTGATTTGGTTCTAAAGACTGTATTTTTAGGCGGATGGTCTCAATTGACTCTGAGGATCAGTGGCAAAATTATGTCAGATCGGTGATGAGGACCCAATATCAATGTTTGGATTTGTTTGTGCGGAAGTTGTCCATTGATCCCAATCCTAATGGGCATTCACCCCCTCATGGGCATTCGCCCCTTTATGGGCATTCACCAGATTTAGGTAGTCCTCCCCCTTTGGACCCCCCGTTACCCAATTGTGATGCGGATGTGAACGAGCCGGATGTGGTACCCGATGCTCAATCCGCCCCGAATGAGATTGGAATTTCTCATCCTGCGGCCCCTCAGGAGATCCCTTTGACTCAGAACCATCCAAGTAAGTGTCGTAGTACCACTTTAGTTTACTGTTCATTAATCTATTCCTTTGTCTCAATTGCCATCGTGTGTGTGGTTGTGATGCGAGATGTTCTGAAAATGATGATCGTCCTCTGTGGCACCTTCAGCAACATGGATCAGTGCAGCAGAGGGCCTCTAACGGTGTTGATGTTGATTGATGATGATGAGGAGCCTTATGGGACGGCTAGAGCCGTTGATTCCGATGAAGACCGGCTGTTGCGGCATTGACACAACAAGATATTGAGCTCATCGACAATTACGCCTAATCGTGATCCGGCTATTGAAGAATTCAGACCTTAGTCATTCCCAAGGTGCTTATGCGATGCGAGACGACGAGTTGTTAGAGGCTCCCAAGCCGGGATAGCATGGAAATCAAGAAGGGTTTGGTCTTCAAGGACTTGCCTACATTGAGAAGGTGGTTACAGGAGTATTCTCGTGAAGCGCAAAGGCCTTTCAAGGTTAGGCATTCCTATGTGCGTGGCGTTACGGTGGTGTGTGAGAAGGCCGATTGTAATTGGAGGGTGTGTGCTAGGAAGCAGAAGGACACAGCAAGTTCAAGATCACAAAAATCGTTGGCCCACACACTTGTGCAGAATCAAACTTGAAACGAAGCATCGCGATTGACATCTACCCTCATTGCGAGATCACTATACTCGATCAAGGGCAGCCCAATTTGAAGGTGAGGACAATTATGGAGATGACACAGAAGATGTTCGGATACGACATAAGGTATGGAAAAGCATGGAGGGCAAAGCAGCGAGCCTGGAAGATGATATATGGGGATTGGGAGGAGGGTACGGCGGTTGCGGCATTGTTCAATGCAATGAAAGCGATTAATCCAGAATGCATTACGAGTACATCCCCAAACCAAATGAATGGAAGGATGGAAGGCGATTTTCTTCGCGCGATTGCGGTGTTTTCCACAGTGCATCGAGGCATTCAGGCATTGTCGTTCCGTCTTCTCCATTGATGGTACTTTTCTTCTTGGCAAGTACATGGGCACATTGTTGATAGCCATTTCGGTTGACGCAGACAACACATTGGTCCCTCTTGCGTTTGCTTTGGTGGAGAGGGAGAACAAAGATAGTTGGGGATGGTTCCTGCGGCTTGTTCGGATACATGTTGTTGGCCCTGGCAGGGAGGTTGGTGTCATATCCGATGACAGACACCAGGGCATACTTAGTGATGTCTGAGGAGGCGATTCAGTGCACACCTATCCATCACCGGTGGTGCACTCGGCACCTCGCCGAGAATTTACTCCGTAAGGATGGTACAAAGGATAACTTTCCTCTTTTCGAGGAGGTTGCACGCCAGCTTGAGGTGTCGTTGTTCGAAGAGAAGCTGGAACAACTCAAAACTAGAACAAACACGGAGGGTAGACGGTGGTTGAGAGGCTTCGAGGAACCGAGAAATGGACTAGGGCCTACGACCATGGTGGCTGGCGGTATGAGTTTCGGACTAGCAACATGGCTGAATCATTTAATAGTTTGCTAAAGGGTATACGTGCCATGCCCGTCAATGCAATCGTATCATTCACCTTCTACAAGCTTGTTGCGTGGTTCAACGATAGACACTTGGATGCAATGGCACGACAGAGTAGTAATGAAACATGGGCACCTAAACCCAAAAAGCATCTGGAGAGGGCAAAGGATAGGGCTCGCACACATGAGGTGTCATGTTTTGATCATAGTACGGGCAAGTATGAGGTCATTGAAAGGGGTGGTACAATGGCCGATGGTGAGGTCCGCCGTCAAGGAGTCATATTGTCGTGCTCATTGATTTCTCTTGCGTGTGGGAGAACAAGACAAGTACCACTTTCCATGTTCTCACTATGTTGCGGCGACTAATCATCGCAACTATGCGCATTTGAGCGAGGATACCTAGGAGTTCAGCGTTGATACCCTTGTTCTTACATGGTCTCCCGTTTTGAGCCTTACGGACGAGGGCGGTGGCCACCTTACTCGGTCCAAGTACATAGCCGATCCAGTTGTCGTTGGAAGGACAAGGCGAGGAAGAGCAACCCCTTTCTTACGGACCCGAGCATAACCAATGTGGCAAATGCGCAGACTTGGCCATAATTCTCGTACTTGTCATGCCACTTAGTCAGTGCAAATAAATAATTATGAAGGGTTTATTAATTAGTAACTTTGTATTTATTTCACTCTTGTACTCAATTTTACATTTATGTAACTAACATCTGCTATTTATGTTTGCGGGATGGCGCAGTTCCACCTCCTGGATCAGTACTACGAGGAGCACCACCGGGACGCCCGACCGCCGAGGGGGGGGTAATGCCAACACATGGTTGTATGTCTCCATATTTCATTTTTTCGATGGATTCGTATTAAATAATTGTAATCTTTGCAGAAGCGCGCCTCTTCGTCCTCGAACCCATGACGGGTTCGAGGACATGCGACTGACGACAGTACACTCCTCTACTTCGAGGGTGGCACGGGCGTCGATCGTTCGAGTTCGTCGTGGGTTGCCCGTCATCAACCCCGCGGCGATCACAGCTTTGGTTGACAGGTACATTGACTAACAAACTCATGCACTACCACTTCGTTTTCGGTGTTCATTTATGTAGCTGACCTTAGTACTCGTTTATGTTGTGCAGGTGGAGGCCAGAAACTCACAGTTTCCACCTACCTTGTGGTGAGATGACTGTTACGCTTCAGGACGCGCAGAAGTTTCTTGGTCTCAGTGTTCGGGGCCGTCCAGTTACCGGACAGGTCAGGTCCGACGGATGGAGAGCCAGAGTGGAGGCCTTCCTTGGGAGAGAGCTTCCTCCAGAGGCACCTGCTTCCCGCACCTCAGGGGTTCTTATCAGTTGGCTCAGACAGCAGTTTGCTCGGTGCCGGACAATGCGGCGAGGAGACGGTCACCTACTACTGCGAGCTTGGATCCTACACTTGTTTGGGTGTGTTCTCTTTCCGACGCGACGGAGACAACGCGTCATGGATGTACCTCCTTGCTTGACCGACCGGGACATGGCGGGTGGCTACGGTGGGCTTCGAGTTTTGTCCTTCCTCTACCGCCACTTGTGCTCGGCTTGTCGGCGATCCGCCGCTCAAGACGCGTCGATCGGCGGTGTGTGTACCTTCTCCGACTTTGGATGTGGTCTCGTGTACGGTTGGTCGGCGACGCTTCTTCCTCCTCGTCCGTGGTTTGCGGTGGCCAACCCTCGACACCGACCGACGGTTGCCCACCTTTGGGACGAGTTCGAGTTCCATTTGCGAGCGGAGGCGCGCGACGTTGAGTACGCCAACGAGCTTGACACACTTACGACCGATGGTGAGTTCATTGCATTTTCATTTCACATTTCCATTCGGTCTTTCGATACAATCTTTCTTACAATACCTAAACACCTTTTGTACGCAGTCACTTGGGAACCTTACGAGACGGCGGTGGTCGGCTTGGATCGAGCACGATGTGCGGCGTGGGCGAGGACCTCTACATGATGAGGTGTCCGCTGATCTGCTTCTACGCTGTTGAGTACCACCTGCCACATAGAGTTGCACGCCAGTTTGGCCTCAGGCAGGAGTGGCCAGTGGAGCCGTTCTCGACGTCTGTGGAGTTGCACAAGTAAGTGGCGTATGCTACTTTTTCTCTCCTTTGTATACATAACTACTAATTCACTATATTTGCAATCGATGATGTATATATTGCGGATCGATCGTCGAAGCGTAAAAGACGACAGACTTCGAGACGTTGCACCGTGAGCACATAGACGTGTGGGGACTCCTCCATGAGAACGTCTATGCCAATGAGCACCCGCACACGAACTACAACTTCCGTGCATACCTTTCTTGGTACCTTGGTGTGACACGGACAAAGCTGAAGGTGCAATGGACCCAAGCGGACTCTGGCGACATGGAGTCTTCTGGCGATGAAGACACTTCCACGACCGCGACTCGGGAGGGGCGTTGGTGGAGGCTGGGCCAATCTTAGATCGAGTGGTAATGTCACTTCTAACCTTTTTCTTGCAATCAATCATAGCGCTAATGTTATTTGCATCGCACTAACCGAGTAACCATATGTTAACAATGTGTGCAGGGCAACACGTTGAGGCGATCCGTGCTTGACCTAGAGCGTTTCCGAGGGCGAGTGGATGAGACGACACTCCACAACTTTCTTGGAGTAAGTCTTTCAATACATGGCAATCAAAATATAAACTTGTAACCAAACATGACATTTGTGAACTAACAAAAAGATGATGAACCGCAGAGACTTGCGAGACGGCTGCGCAGCGCTGCTGCTCGTTGTGGTTGCAGGACGCAGGCACCGATGGACGTCCACGTGCCACAGACACATCTTCGGACGCAGACCGCAAACCGTAGGCCTAGGCACTTCTTCACACGGAGGTACGGCTTAGGAGGCGAGCTCGTCCCAGACGACCAGAGATACTTTTCAGGGACTTGGTGGCGAGGAGGAGGACGAGGCCGAGGAGATTGGTGGCGAGCAGGAGGACGAGGCCGAGGAGATTGGACCGTCTCAGCTCCAGGGTGCTCCTTTGACCACACCTTCGCGGCCTCCACCGCGTAGGCACCGACGTCCGCGTGACCCTTACACTCCGAGCACCGGCGCTCTTGGTGGAAAGGGCAAGGCTAGGAAGCGATGAGGGACCGTGTTTATGTACATTGTATGGACTTTTATGGACTATTTGGACTTTTGGATTGTTGTTTCTACTATTCGTGTGGTATTGTGATGAATATATGCTCGTATGATATATTTGTGTCATATTGTTAAATGTGGATGGTCGAAACAGGAGAAACTCGCGAATTTTTCCGTGATTATATGCGAGTAGTGATTATATCTTTGGGACCAAAGGAACGTGTGCTTCTTGTTGGTGGCGACCAAAAGTTACCAAAATATATAGGCATAGTGAAAAAAAAACAAGTCATGCTACTCACATGTTCAAGTTTAACAATATACTCACATGCACATACTGAAAAAGTGCGTTACATGACAAGAGTACAACAAAATAACAAGTCCAACAAATGAGACCATTGTTCATTATTAAACCATAACTACTAAGTATAGCACACTCTGAGTGCAACGAGGCCACTTTCCCTTCCTCAAAGCATCCGGATCCTCCTCCATTGCGCCTTAGCACGGCGAACGCGCTCAAGCCTCCTCTCCTCTCCCCTACGCTTAGTCGCTGCCTCATTTTCACCTCTTCCTCGCGCTCCTTTCTGCGCCTCCTCTTTGCGTGTCTTCTCCAATGACTCCTCGCGCTCCGCATCCCACTTCTTGATCCCTCCATATGTCGCTTGTCCTCCTCCTTGATCTCGTGTCGATCCACCGCTCAAAGTCACATAGCGGTGGAGGTTCCTGCAAAACATGGGTGCATTAAGCACGTAATGAAATGTTATTGATTCATCGCAAGAACAAAGAAAAAGCCACTAATTTCTCACCAACAATCCAATGCGGATCTGTTGAGGTGTAGGGTCAAAGGCATAATTGTGACACATCCAATACCTCTGCTGTCGTGTCCTCCTCATCGATCTCGCCACCTACAAGCATCACCGCAGAGCACATGGGCACTGAACGCCACTAGGCGTGTGGCAAGCGAGCGAACGCATTGCCCACCGGTGTTGCCTAATCCGAAATACAACAAATTGTATGAACCTTACATAATATGAACTACATATTACCGACAAATTAGAATACGATGGACAAAGATTACCTTGGTTTACTAGCTTTACCACGCCTCGGCATCCTAATGATGGGAGAAACAAAGGGGACCGACGTAACTAAGGTTCCATAATACACAATACGAATCAATAAAACAAGTGAGACTAATTGCTTCAAACCCTAGGTCATGACTAACCTAATTTTGCATAATACACATGATATAGACCAAATCAATGCGTAAAAAGTGAGGAGGACAAAGAGGATACCTTGCTCTCGAAGTTGTATGGATCAATTCGAAGTTTCCACGGTGAAAATTGGTGATTCGAAAAGTTCGGCGGGTTGGGTTGAGTGAAAACCCGAGAGAGGAGAGGAAGAAAAAGAGCAAGGCTCGGGGAGGTATATAATTCAGAGCTCGGCGCCGAGATGCGTGGTGGCGAGGTCGGCGCCATGACTCACGGCGCCGAGCTAAGACATCTCGGCGCCATGAGTCATGGCGCCGAGGTACGCCACTGTTGGTCGCCGCTTGCCGCTAGGGTTGATGCGTCGGCGCCATGACTCATGGCGCCGAGATGTCTTAGCTCGGCGCCGTGAGTCACGGCGCCGACCCCCTGGGTCCAAAACCGGAAATAAGACTACCAAGGGTATAAATGTGTGTTTTTTACGAAAAAAGGATTAAATTGCAAAAAATTCGGTAGGCATGCTCATAAAGAATTACCGTTTGGTTTCCTATGTAACAGTATGTCCATGAGCAACTAAACAAGCATTGCAACAATGGATCTGAATAGCTTTCAGCTGATAGCATCCAGCAGTAAGTAGTACAATACGTCCATGAGTAACTAAACTAGCATGTAAGGAATGGATCAGAAATGCAGAATAGCTGTCCCGAACTCTCAGTTGATATGATCCAGTAGTAACAGCACGTCCACGAGTGACTAGCCAAGCATTGCAACAAATGGATCATAATAGCTACGTCACTAGATAATAGATAGTATTCAGTACACTCAACAAAAAATCCAACACAAACAGGGAATGCATTCTGGCGTAACAGAATAGTGGTCTGTAGAAACATGCCAATTCTAGAAATGCAGAAACTGATATCGCAGTAAATATCAGCATTCATATCAGAAATCGAAAAATATTAACAGTATATCAGTGTCCATATAAAGGTTCCTAAGGGCCCAACGATAGATTTAACATCGAACCAAATTCCACATCGGTATGTTTTGCATTCCAGACAACAACGATAGATTTAACATCGAACCAAATTCCACATCTGTATGTTTTGCATTCCAGACAAGAAAATACATAGAGGGAAAAAAAAAGTAGGAAATAAACCATAAAACAGACAATATCAGAAGACAAACATTCATTTCAGTACTCAGACAATTGCAAATCCTGGTACCCCAAGAAATATCTGTCACTAGCTACTGATCAGAAAGAGAGCTCACAGGCTCACTGGTCCAATGGCCTACAGAACACAGCAATAGAAGGCAGTGCGAACATGTTTTTGCTTAAGATTATATCGAAAACTGGCCGATTTTGACTGGTTTCACCAAGAAACCAGAACCAACCTCTTCTGGTTTCGGGTCAGGTTCTGGTTTCCAAAACCCTGCTACAAACTACTGTAGTCAACTCATAAATAAATGGTAAATTGTTTAAAAAGCTAGGACATATTGCAATGAAGAGCATGATCATTCTAGTTCTAGTAAAAAAAATGTACCAAATTGGCTAACAATTCTCCATAAATGATCGTGTCCAGAGCCTAAGTCATACATCACTACATCAGTTTACATTGAGGTAATTCAAGTGCATATCATAGTGCCCAGAAATTTGGATCATGTCTCACAGAAACTAATCAAAACCATCCTGATGGAGAGCCACAAGGTTTCCTATCAAAAATCTCGGGTTGGAATAATAACCAGTCTGGTACCAATTCTACAAGCCCAATTGATGGCATTGGTCATTTCATGATAACATTGGAAAAGAGCGTGCTAATAGGCCCATGGGGGAAACAAAATGTAAAAGTGCTCAGACACATTGAAAAAGTCATGGCGTTTTTTTTTTTTTTGCACAAATATCAAATGATGGGCAATATATACAATACTACTCTACTAGCAAACTAGGGAACCAGAATTGCTGATTAAGGAAGCAACAGATAACATCCCAGTGTTGCTTATCTCTATGTCAATGTTCTGGTTCCAGCCATCCTAAAAACAAAAGTGAGAAAATTGTATTATTCAACCTGGGAATTTGTACTATTTACACCAGTATCTCTGTATTCCTGTGAGTAAAAATTATTTGACACAAAATGTGTCCTTAGCTCACAGGATTAGCAGAATCATGAGACCCTGGGTCATGTTTGCCTGATTTTTATCATGATTATCATGCTAGTACCAATCAAAAACATCAACAAGGTCATCATCAGCATTTGCAGAAACATGCTCCCCTTCTTTGGCCACAGATCTCTGTGTCTCCTGCTCTTTATCTGACCAATTTGAACCATTCACTTCCTCCTCGTTGATGAAATCATCCAACGCATTCTTAATACAGAAATTAAATAAACAAGGTTAATGAAATAGAATCAATATAAATAAGGTGTGTTGGTTTCAGAAGAAACCTCATTTCCATGGTCTCCATTTGATGCACCCTCTTGTTTATGTGTACTGTTGATCTCTAGCTGCACATCTTCAATGTTGAGCTGTTTGATTACTTTTCTGAAATACGAATTATCTGTGTACAGTTGTAAAACAGAAGCATTCAGTTAAGCTAGATAACAAATCAGAAATTAGAATATGGGCTGGACCACTTATAGAGCAACTTCTCACCTCGCGAGCGATGAATTATAGCATCATGAACTTGCATCGGATTCTTTTTCTCCTCAGTTTTAAATTTTTGCCGCACCTGATCACGGGTCTTATCAGGGAATAGTTGCTGTATCATTGCAAAATCGCTACCAAATTGTCGCAGACCCTGGACCGGAATAAATTCAAAAACACAAATTGTAGTGTCACCAACATATACAGGAGCCAAAACATCTTCATAAAAAAAAATGTTCAAAATTAAAAAATAGTCGCCCATGTGGTTGATTTATTAAATACCTGGTAAAACAAGTTTGTGTCAGATTTTGACCATTTGGCTCGTGATTGTCTGTTCATGTAAGAATGGTAATTCAGTTTGGTTGCATTTTGTAGCACGTGATGTTCTGTTCTGTCATTGTCATAGTTCTCTAGTTCCTTATCTCCAAAAAAATCAAAATCATCCGTATCTCCAAGTTGGGAGCTGCTGCGCATAAAAAAAGATAAAGATGTTAACAAAGAACAGGATAGGGGGAAGTCAGTAGAACTGGCTAAATCATTTTTTGCAATAGCTCTCAGGACATGTGAATCCATAACTTCTCCACAAACACACATTCAGGACATTATTAATAAGTGCTGCAAAAATATGTATTTTAAACAAAACAATGTCTAAATATAGTACAGAGATAGAGAGACTTTATTGCAGGAGAAAGAAGACTAGATTTGAAACTTTAAAAGGTTCTATAGTCACTACTCACTAGTCAGCGGGAATTGGTAGATAGTAAATAGATTTTGTGTATCTATACAGGAGTTGGATGAAACAAATGTTAGATGTGTAACAAAAATTATTATAGTCAGGTATGAGGTGCATAACACTAACAGAACATAATAGAATCTGTATAGCAGCCCATCAAATTGAATAATGCAATTTTAGATGCTGGAACCAAACCGCAGCAGCAATGTCATGTTCAAATAACATATCTGAGACAGTGAAATGTCTCCATGACAAAATAAAAAGATTGCAAATCAATCCATAGCATTATTGCCAATGACTGGTCATTTTGCTACATTTAAACTAAACATATCTGGATAGAAAATAATGAGTGGTACTACAATGATGAATTCCTGAATCCTACTGTACTTTCAGAAATAGTTTACACAGAGAAAACATTTATGCATAATATTTGAAGTGAAAAAAAAAGGCATCACACCTTTGATTAGAGGAGGATGGTCCTGATGGAATTTCTTTACCCTGGGAAGAACCAAAACAAAATCATGAGCAACAGCGTAAAAATGTTTCAGAAATAGAAGTACTAAACGTGCCACAACAAAACTAACCTTAATACGCTCTCTGGCCTCTTGTAACAACCTAAGATGTGTCACACTTAGCTTCATGTGATCTATCTCATGATCAGGTGTTTCCAGTAATGTCTTGACTTCTAAAACAATAAAGGCCCAAAATACAAGAGTTAAGAGCTTGTTTAATGTAATATTGATGCTTTGTTATTTTTGCCAGCTACCTTTCATTCTCTTTTGACGAATTCTGTGTGTAAGCTTTTTCTCAGGTTGTTCTGTCGATGTATCTTGCAAGGTTCTCTTACGACCCTGTGAAGATACTTTACTTTTATTTTTCTGAAGCTTCCGCTGCTGTGATTCTTCTATAGGGGAATCCTTCGAGGTGCGCTTGGAACCCCTCAAAGGTCCTTTATTTATATCTTTCTCCCTTGGCTTTCTCCTGACCTTCTGCTTGCCTCCAGCAGTGTACTCGTCACCACTATCATTATCTTGTTCGGCTGCTGAAGGTTCAACATAGTCTTCATCGAAATTAACATCAGCAGTACACTCAGGTATCCCAACTTTCTGCAACTTTGTCCTGCTTCGTAGTTTCATATATAATCCTGTTTCTCCAACATCCAATTTTGGTTGTTGTTCAACAGCATGATCTGATGGCTCCCCCGCATGGTGCTGGGCCTGCTGGCTATGCCTATCAGTATATTCCCAATCATTTGAATGTTGTTCTTCAGTAATACAATGCTGAAAAAAATAACAGGGTAAGAGAAGAGACCTTGCAATATTTAGGCAAATATAACTCACCCAAGTCAAGATATTATGCCATTATACCCTCTCATGGTTATTAAGGCGGTAAGGCGAGGCGAGGCGACCCACCCCCCTCACACCTTTTAAGCGTTAAGGCGTAAGGCGAGGCGACGCCTTACATCATCCTAAGGCGGAGGAAGATCCGGAGCAACCGAGGAAGAAGAGCCGAAGAAAATGAGAAAAAAAAAGGAGAGGAGAAAGGAAAAAAAGAAAAAAGAAAAGGACTCACCTGCTGTCAACAGCCCATCAGGCCCAACCGACCGAGCCCATGACCATGAGTCATCAGTCAACACCCATCTCAACCCCATGGTTATGAAGTTGTGCCCGTGACCTCCTCGCCTCCTCAACCCTGCCTCCTCGCCTCTCTCTTTCTTGCCGCCGCCTCCTCTCTTTCCTGCCGAGTGCCGCCGCCTCAACCCTGCCTCCTCTCCCGTCCGAAGCTTCGCTACCCTCGCGCCCTCTCCCATCCGAAGCTTCGCTACCCTCACGCCCTCTCCCGTCCTCTTCCTCTTCCCCTTCCCCTTCCCCTTCCCTACCTGGCGGCGCAGATCCGGAGCAACCGAGCGAGCTCCGGGCGGAGGAAGGCACCCACGGGCGGCAGAGTACCTGGCGGCGCAGATCCGGCGTGGCTCCTGGCGGTGGAGGATCCACAGCCGATGCAGATCGTGCGAGGAGGCACCTTGTCGACGAACTTCAAGATCCAGGTGAGCTCTCGGCCCCCTCTTCTCTCCTTCTACCCCCCTCTCCACCGGAGGCTCCGAGCAGAGGACGCAAGGCGAGGGCGACGCAAGGCGGGGTGACGCCTTACACCCCGGGACCGCCTTACCGCTTAGGCGACGCTTAAGCGACGCCTTAATAACCATGTACCCTCTGTTGTTAGTGTAAAAACCGAACATAAGTGAGGGGACGGACGTCAGCCATGCTACGGGCCGTCGTCCACGAGAGGGTGAGTGACACAGGGGTTTATACAGGTTCGGGGGTCCAAGAGGATCGCCCTACTCTTGTCGGTGGCCTACAAGGTTCGAGTCGGGAAAAAACCGTGATTCTGGCCGTTAACCGCTCTCGGAGGTTGGCCGAAATAAAATCGGTTTTTTCAAATCCAAAATCAAATTTTCAGATTTTGAATGAATTTTAATCAAATTTGAGCAATTTCGCCGAGCAAAATCCGGTTTGACCGTGCGGACCGGTTTCTGCGACGGAGGGGCCGGATCCACCCGTGATCGTTTCGAACCTGTTCGAGGGTTCCTCCCGGAGGCTCACCTAATGTCTTGCTTTCTTATATTGCTCAAGAGAGCTCCCCCCAAATGGGAGATGCATAGGGTATTTATAGGCTCTTGGACCTGTACAAATGACAAAAATACCCCTTGGGGGATTTCTATCCTATGAGTACAAGCGAGGGGTACAATCAACCTTTGCAAGGCAGTTACATTTCTTAATCTGTTAAGCAGGTGTTTTTCCTGTAGAGTGGGTCCCACTAATAAGGGGATAAAATATTCTTCCAACACCCTCTAACCGCAAGTGTGAATTTCAGCATACACTTACCTTTTCAGCTGTTTGCTGAGGCAAGTTGTTTAAGTTTTCATCAGTCACTATGTCATTACAGTTATGGCTGAAGTTGCTCATCTCAGAATTGGTATCTGTAGGAGGAGTAGCCCCTTCAGAAGCATCCGGTAGAACAAACGATACCGATTTTTCTTTGCGCTTTTTCCTTCCAACATTAGGTTGAAATTTAACTGTGGCTTCAGCTGTAACAGAAACATGTTTGCTCCTTTGAGAAGACAAGTACCAGGAAAGCTAGTGAAAACTATACAAATTAATTACACAGTCAACTCATGAAGTATGGTCCAAAAATGAGTATTATGCCAGGTAATGCCATTAATATCATTCACAATTTGGGGGAGAAAAGCTTAAACTGGTAGTCTGGTAGTAAAGAAACATGTTATATTTTGTTCCATTTTTCTTTCCTAGATTAAACTAATTGTGAACTTAAAGGAAAGAATACAAGTATTGAAGAAATTGGCAAATTATTTTTATTAAGATGTAGATATTTTTTCATTTAATCAAGCACAATAGTGATACTTCAATGCTAGGGCATGAGGTTATATCAACAAATTTCCACATGCAAAAAAAAATGTTAATTGAGATCATATGCCATAAATTGCTGGAAGCAACATATGACATCTAGGAAAAATGGAAATTAAATGAAGGGAATTCATTTGAGAATAACAACATTAAGGACATATCACATATCAGATAAGAGTTATTATGCCTATGAAGGCTGGACAGAATCTATAGGATTGCTACATATTTGGGTCTGCGAATGAAGAAACTGAACTGTCATTTAAAAAATATAAAATTTAAGGAGATGCCTAGGGTACATACACCCTCTTAGATCTAAAATTTTATCTACAAAATTTTTCGCAACTACTTGCCACCTTCCCAAGTCCTCTTCTCCACCACATGCACGTGACTTGGTCACCTTGTTCCCACACCACCTCCACCTCTATGCAACTACTTTCTCCATCCAAAACCCAATGCACCTAAAGCTCCCTCTCCCTTCATCAACTCCCCTTAGCCGCCGGCAGCAGCCCCTCCCCTCTAGGTTGCACGGGTGGGGAATCGGCGCCGGTCAGCCTGGTGCCGCATCCTTTCCCCCAACATCACCATCCTCCGCCCCTTGCACCTCCAATCCGCCACCACCGCTTCTTTGGCCACAGCCACGTCACCACTCACCACACGCAGCAGCCTCCTCTATACCCGTGCCGGCTCGACATGCCACCACAGCTTCGCGCTGCCGCAATCCCTATGTCACACGCCGGGCTGCACCGTCACCGTCTCCCTCCACACTCGTGGGCATGGAGGTGGGTTGCATTTTTCCCGTTTCAGGGTGTTGCATTTTTGCGTTTGGTCTTGCATCTTTTCATTGTATTTGTTTCAAGAGTTGCATTTTTTTTGGGGTGGGGGGTGGGGGGGGGGGTTGCATATTTGTGTTTCGCGGTGTTGCATTATGAGTTTAAGTGTGTTACATTTTGTTTCCAGGAGTTCCATTTTATATTTTTAGGCTGCATTCTTTTGCAGTGAGTTGCATTTTCATATTGTGAGGAGTTCCTTTTTTTGCTACTTGTCATGTGGGGACACTACTACCAGCGCCGCCGCCGGCAGGGGCAGCCTCAACCGGCGCAAGCACAGGAGGATACTCCCTCCAATTCGGTGGTGCCAACCGAATAGTTATCTCTTCATTTCTTTGTCTCCTCATTAGTTAAAGATAAGATAGCTTGGTTAGTTAAAGATAAGATTAACTATTTAAATTAGAGATCAGATTAGTTAGTTATTTAAATAAGAGATAGGCTTAGAGATTGATTGTTAGGGGCGGCTACTTAATAGCCAGCCGAGCCAGCCATTGAATCAAGCAAGAATTACCGGAGATTACTCCATCTATCCCGCGCCCTGTGCATTGGCATCGCCGGCATCACGGTTCCGCCAAAGCGCAGGCGTGCAGTTCCTCGTCCACTTCCCTCGCACTCCTATTTCTTGCGCTCATTCTTGTCGACAAATTCAGGTCGTGACACTAGCAGTATAGTATGGTTGCATTGTTTTTAGAGGTTGCATTCTTTTAAAGGATCATATGCACACAATCCGGCTCCCTGCATCCGACGGTTCAAAACAAAACCGTCCAAGTTACAGACGCGTGTAGGTTAGTCATCCCGAAAATTAAAACTCTGAAAAAGTATTTGACCAAACACAAATCATGTATTAAACAAACAGCACTAATCATGCAAAAGAATGCAGCCCAAGAACAAATTGTTACTGGCTTCACAGTTTCAAAATGAGCAGCAGCTAGCCAATGAGTTTTTCTTCTCCTGTCAGGAATAGCACATGATCAACTACTGGAACTTCAAGTAAGATTGTCCTTAGTAGAGTCATTTTCAGAAAAGGACAGCTGGGAATATGTTTGGGATTCAGATGTATTTAGCACTTCCAAAGCTTATTTAGCTCTTTCTGAAGATCATCAAATTTTCTCCCTATCAATGGATGTGGAAGAATAACAGTATCTGCATGCTGAACACAGGATTTTCTTCTGGATATTATTGCATGCCAAACGGAACACAGGGTTTATGATGAGAAAAGAAGAATTTTTCATGTTGATTCTGAAACGTGTGCTTTATGTACCTCAAACGATTTGGAGGATTGGGAACATCTCTTCTTTTCTTGCGAGTTCAGCAAAAGCTGCTGGAGACTGATTGGTGGTATCAATTAGGATACTTCATTAGAAATCTTTGAAACATTAGGAGTGACAAAGGTACAGTTACATACAGAGAAGTTAATCTTCAATGAGCATACCACACTTGGATGCTGGCATATTTGGCTACAAAGAAACAAGCGTATTTTTCAAGAAAATCTCCCCCAACAAACACAGATGGGAAAAAACTCTCTTCATGGATATGGACTTGCTAAAGGAGAGAGCTTCAAAGAAAATGATGCCTGTGTTAAACAATTGATTGCAGAAACATTTAGTTTCCAGAATAATACCTTGTTTTAGGAAGTGATCAGGATTTTGCGTTTTCTATCCTTCTTGTTTTGCTGAGCTTGCTAAGCTGCTGTCTGTCCTTTGGACCTTAATTTTTTTGTACAGTTTTTTCGCACTACTATGTATTTCAATATATTCAGTAGGATTCTCCCCTACTGTTCTTGTTCAAAAAAAAAAACATTGACCCAATCATGTCACACGAGTTTGCCACGCAATATTTAGGCAACAATAAGCACGAGTTCATAATAGACTTAACTTCTGTCTCATTTACTTTAAGGACTTCTTTAAACACTCCCAAGAAAAAACTCTCAAAATACAAAGAACAAAGAGGACATCAGTAATTCTTTGGACTACAAGATGTCACAAATTAAAACAAGCGTGCACCTGAGGGTTCTCCAAAGATCGATTGAGTACCATTAGGATGAGGATTTATCAGCTCATCATGAGAGTCTAAATCAACAGTAGCATCCACATCCTAAAAACAATCAAAAGAGAGCATAAATCTTTGTGCAGTTTTTTGAAATATCAATGGATTTTTACTGAAAACCTCTAGATATCCACTAACCTGTGGTGACCAAGTGTCTGGAACTGTAATGGCTTCTTGATCTGTAGGTTTTTGGCACAGATCATCGTTGTGGCCTTTACCATGCCTATCATCTTCTGTATCTCGAGAGACCACATCTACATCAAAAAACCCAACCTCCGGAGCAGCTGCAGCCACTTTATCATTAGTCCCAGCAACCCTAGATGAAGCCCTACCAGGCTTCGGTCGCAATTTAGGACGGAACTTTGCAGCCGTTTCCTCTTGAACAGGCTCTTCAAGGATGCTGTCGAGGCTAGCTAAATCGTCAACTGTACTATTACCGGTTCCCAAGGATGCTTGAGACTCTGAATTCTGTAAGCTTTCTTGATGTCTAGGATCTTTTAGCTGTTCATCATTGAATCCTGTCTGATTATTACCATCCTCTTTGTTTTGAGGGACCACATCTACAGTGGAAGCTTCCGCCTTTTGGTTAGTCTTCTGTGACTTGGATGCTGCCTTACTGAGTTTCACCAGAATTTTTGGCTGGAACTTTGCAACTCTTTCCTCTTCAACATGTGTATCAAATAGTCCTCCAAAGTCAGCTAAATCATCAATTGTCTTGCCACTTGAACAGGTGGATGAAGCTTGGGTATCTGAAACCACCAAGTTTTCTTGGTGTGTAGCTACTTCAGGCAGATCATCATTGTGCTCTTCATTTTGAGAAACCTTATCTAGAGCAGTAACACCACCTGTTGAAGAATCCAATGTCACATCAGGATTACTCACAGGACCCAGGGAAACTGTCAGCCCATCTTCAGAAGGCGTGTCAAGAATACCCCTAAAAGCAGTTGCATCAGCAACAGTTTTGCTACCAAGGCACATCAAGGATGTTGTTTCTTGATTGATAGTAAGTTCTTGAGACACATTGTCTTGACTTAAAGCTCCCATATTTTCATGAGTTGTTTTCACAGTAGAATTAGGCACTAAAGATCTTGATGGAACAGATGGCTTTCGGGGCTTGGCCCGCGCCTTGGGACGGAACTTTGCGGCAGTTTGTACTTCTGCTGGGGCATCAATGATGCTGCCGAAGTCAGCCTCGTCATCAATCATGTTCAACCACCGCTGTGGTCTCAAGAAACTGTTTTGAAATGCCAATGTCACGGAAGGAAATCTTGCAGCTGCAAGCAGACAAACAATGAAAATGAAAAAAGAAAATGAAATCCCTGATGGTACTAATTTTTAAGGGGAAAACGGACTTGATTCCGGTAACAAGGGCACGACATTTCGTGACTGGGGATAACATATCACTGACTGAAACCAGTGCCAAACTGGAACCGAATTAAACAACAGCAAAAGTACTCGATAGTTGACATAATACTTGAACACCATGCTAACCAATAAATCAAAATAGACCAAAAAAAAAGATGTCGGTTGTGCAGAAAATCATGTCCCCTCAACAAAAATTATCTCCTTGCATCATCTCTAATGTCACTCCACAATTAGCTTCAGAAGCCCCAGATCAGCAAAATACCATCTAGGGTAACATCAATACATGGTTGTTTCTGTGTATTGCAACTATCTTGAATTGTTGAACTCTTTCAGGGTTCATCACCTTTTGCAATAGGCATAAAATGTCCCATCACAAACCACAATTAGCACTACTGAACAATTACTAACACAAACAATACAGAAAACAGAGTCCCATCACAGAAAGCATTCCACAGATCACAAATTAACAGTGCACAATTATCAATCAAGCTAAACAGTAAATAGAATTGAGAAGGTAGAAGATAACCAAGTAGGAGAAGAAGTGGCAGGGGCTGAAGTAGACAATGGCGGACCCAGGATTTCACCACACCCCAGGCTGAACTCTAAGGCTAACATCCTAGAATTAACGCCAATTTATACCATACCACAGCATAACAAAAGTATGTCACAAATGCATCATTGACATGAAGCTTTAGCTGGATGCTTGAACATTAAACATAAAGAAAAATATGGTAAAACATAAACAATGTAGCATAGTAGAGATACAATTTGAGTACCTAAATAACAATGATTTTATCTTTATCCTAGCCCACCATTTCTTCATCAATAGTAGGACAAGAACCAGAACCTACAACACAACATAAAAAAGTAAATCAAACAGGGGCATGAATAAATACAGCTCCCTATATTCACCTCCAACTCAATTTGTTTCCCAAGCCCAGGTTCAGCAAGAATGTCCTCCGGATTAAGAAGAAAATGAGGATTGTTTTTGCTTGGTGTTACTAGATCCTGTTTCTAGTAGGGATTGGTTGGATTGTGTTCGTCTTGGAAAATAAGATGACAAGGTCTTGGTCCTCCCAGTGTTCTAAAAAGCGGTCTAGTAGGCCTGATATTAGGCCGAATAACGGGACTAGGTCCCCTCTCCGAGTCGAATATTGCAAAGCGAGTAAGTTAATAGGTTTACAAGGTTAAGCAGACTGAGTGCTGTATATTAGGCCGAATATTAGGGATAAGTGTGACGTATTACAAAAACACTATAAACTAGGTTTTACTAGGCTCTCAACCCACTTGAGGTTTACTTGTGGGAAATAGGTTTACTTGTTTAGTGACAAGACATTACCTATATGTGACATGGTTGGAACTTGGAACAATATATAATATATGAATCATGAACTTTACTTCTTTATTGCGAATATCTGTACTGCTACTGTATTATATTGCTGATTTGCATGGTTACATTGACAACAGCTTTGTTTTCAAGCCTATATTCATATAAAAAAAGATGCATTAGATATGTCTTTTTGCTACTGTATGCGTGTACATATATATAAATCTAAAATGTAAAAAAAGATAACCTCAAAACCGTTTGCAAAGCCGAGTACAAGGCTGATTTCCGTATAATCGCTATAAGGTGGGGCGACCAAACGAATACCGCTTACCAATTTTTAGAACATTGGGTCCTCCTCATTCTATATTTCTAATTTTCTAACTCCTACCTGTGACATATTGGCAATAACATCAATACTTCAAATCTTCAATAGTTAAATTCAATATGTGGACAGTGGACTAGGGAGGGAGTAGAGTACATACCAAGTTACCAACCGGCGGCGTGCGACACTGCGGCTGTCGGCTGGACTGATGTCTGCTGCCTGCTGGCTACTGCAGTCCCGGCTTCGGCCTTCCGCCCTTCCCAGTTCCCAACAGGGCGCGGCACGGCGCGGCACCAGAGCCAGGAGAGGAGGGGGCGGGCGGGGCGCGGCTTGGGAGGCACGAGGCAGGAAGGGGCGTCGCGGTGTCGGGGTAGGGTCGTCGAGGCGTCGAGCGATGCGCTGCGCCGCCCAGTAGCAACCTCTGGTCCTCACCTCTGCTAGGGTTTGGCGCTGAGGCGCGCTTATGGCTGGGCTCCTGGACCTAACTGCCCTGAGGTAGTGCTGGTCAAATCCCGGCCCGGCACGTGCTCGATGTGGTCCGGAAGATATGCCGGAGAGAAAATCTAGACATGGCTCGAGTCAGGCCAGCCCGAGCCTATTTAACTTGATGGGCTGTTGCGTCCATTTAGCCCATTAAGTTTGAAAATTTTTAAAAATCGTAAAAAATAAGAAAATATGTAGAATTAAGAAATAGATGTAAAAAATATAAAAAATAAGATAAGCATATTAAAAATATAATAAAAAAAATTATTAATATTCAAATGATTGCCTCGTTAAAACCTTTACCAAGTAAAAACTCAACGCGAGAAAAACCTTGGCAAAGAAAAAGGAGTACAGCATATATCTTTACATACATCCTTGTTCTACGTGTCATTGTCTAGGTACAGATTTTCGAACACCTTTAACAACTCTAGATTTTTCACAGAGTGTTGTGTTCATAAATCAACTTGTTTCCAGTCCGTCACAGTTAGAAGTATCTTCATCATCTCACTTGTGAGACTTATTCTTCTCTCCTCTAATATTCTTCCAAAAAGACTAAAAGTAGACTCGGTGAAAACCGTCGAGATAAGAAAAGTTAACACATCATGTGCAAGTATGAATAGCACAGGATATGTTAACTTATGGGCTTGCCACCATTACAAAATTTCAAAACCTTCTGAGTTGAAATCTACCGTATCGCTATCCAGATAGGTAGATAGTTCCTCACTCCTTGGAGTTGTTCTTAGCTGAGCAGGCGACGATGTAGAAGAAGAAGACCTGGATCTGGAGGAAGAGCTACCGAAGATCTTGCCCTACATATTTGTCTTGCTACTTGAGGCAGAGGCTATTGGAGGTTGTTGCAAGCGGACTCCCCGGAACTTATTTTCATACCTTTGGTAAACATCGCATAATCAAGAACAAACTGAAGAATCTAGATCCGACATTATGTGTTAATAAGGTATTTTGGTGATTAATGACAAATCTAATTGTGAGACTAACACTTCTACTTGTCATCTATTATTTAGTCTCAATTGGATATAAAAGGTGAAACTCATGGTTATCAATGATAAATCATTTTGTGAGATTAACACTTCTATTGTTGTACTTACTGTTTAGTCTTAGTTAGATATAAAGGTGAAAATCATGGAGGTATGCATTCGACATGATATTCCTATATTTTGTTGCATTCCTTAGATCCAAAATATAGGTTGAACTCTACTAAAAGTTTAACTTGAATATGTGCATATGTTTTTATTACACATCCGTGTATACACATATTTAGGGAGAATTCACTCTATGTTTTGTGGTTTCATAAGTATTGATCCATATTCCCTTTTCACATATTTGGAATCTCTACTTTGAAACATATCTTTGAGTATATGAGACTTGTGTAGTTCATATACATTCTTTTGAGTATATACAACTTGTGTAGTTGATATATATACTCATCCTTGAGTATATACAACTTGTGTAGTTTATATATACTCATACAAATCTTTATTCAATTATTTGCAATTGAAGTGATTATCATCAATTACCAAAGAGGAAAAAGATTGTGTATTGTCTCACCATTATTGGTTAATGGTATGATGTGGTAATTCATGATAATCATATTGTGGAACTAATATTTTCCTTGAGTTGGTGAAATATGTTTTGTTCCATGGTAATGAAGACTTTGGATGACATCATGAGTTGATTGTCATCAAGTCAAGATTTGGGAAGGAGAAAATCATCATGTGTTGATGATGTTAAAGACAAGATCCTGAAGCGAAGAGATGATCATGAGTTGATCATCAAGTCAAATAGAAGACCCATCATGTGTTGATAGAGATCAAGTGAAGCATGCATCATTTATTGATGCACATCAAGGTCAAAAAAATAAGATGATCATGAGTTAATCATCAAGTCAAGAGAATATCCATCATGTGTTGATGGAGATCAAGCAAATGATGCATCATGTGTTGATGCATATCAAGACTCGGGATAGAGGATGTCATCATGTGTTGATGAGCATCAAGTCAAGATCCCGAAGCAAAGGAAATCATCATGTATTGATGATTGTCAAGTCAAGAACCCGAACTTGAAATGAGGATATGCGTTATCAAGCTTCAAGGTTTGTGCAAGGCAAAGGTATGGCTAGCTAGGGCTAAGGATGTGTTCCTAGTCTTTTATCGATCTTGGTGTTTGGTTGGAAGACCGGATTACTAGTCTAGACTGTCGTACTATTAAGAGGGGTCTTTGGCTAGTAACTTGAGTTAGTCATGTGTTGATAGCTCGTTGTGCTTGCTCTAGCTCTCGTTAACATGTTGTCTATATTTGCGAATGTGTTTTGCAAATTGTTGATACACATGAAAAATCTGTGTTAGTATGTGACTATAGTTTGCAAATGTGTTTTGCAAATGATTGAAGTCCATGCACTTTATTCCTTGTGGCATGATGCTATTGTTTTCAAATATGTTTTGCAAATAGTTGAGGCTTATGTATGTTCCTTATAGCATGGGACTGTAGTTTGCAAATGTCTTAAGTCCATGTACCTTTTAGTTATGGCTTTGATTCTAAAAGTTGGTAAATGTGTTTTGCAACTTGTTGAGAATCTTACCTTCATGCCTTCAAGGTAGTCAGAGTCGAGATCCTAATCGATTTGCCTCCGGTAGGATCGAATCGTAGTATCGAATCGTAGAATCGGCGATTCTACGGAATTGTAAAAATACACATATTTAATACCTATACTATAAGTTTGTATGATTCTTATATGGTTTACCACTTACTTATAATACAAAAAGTGACAAAGCACTTTTTATCGCACAACAGAAAAACATAATGGTACTGACATGATAGGTGATATAGTTCTGAACTACAGGAGAACAACCAATGACCATGACTAGTTTACTACAATTACATGAGAAATGTTCACAACTTTTGTAAATTAATATCTAATTGCAACACTTGCATGTTCCTTAAAAGCAGCTAGACATACAAGAATAAAAATAGCTTATCATTATCAAGCTCAACATTGCTCATGTCATAATATAGATATTTGTACTAGCATTACCATACTGATATTTATAGTTTCATTCTCAGAAATTAATATCAATAAATTTTGCTCTAAAAAAATATAAGCAAACCCTGACCACTAAAAAAATCAAAAAACAAATTGCAAAAAAATGCAATTTTTTTGTCCAAACGACTCTACCACGACTCTACTCTGCGATTATACACGATTCTACGATTTTGATCGCGACTCTACCACGATTCTACCTGATTCCGATTCACGGTGCGATTTGGATCGACAGGCTGTCGTGGGTTCGTAGAATCGTAAGATTCTAAGAGTAGGATCGCGATTCTAACTACCTTGCATGCCTTGTGTGCATCTGACATCAATCGACAAATGTGTTTTGCAATTGAGTTATTCTTGAAAGCCAGGTTGTGCTTTTCTCAGGATCATCGGTAGTACCAACGTGTGTTGGGCGGAACTACCGTGCTGCGGTAGTACCGCAGTTCCTTTGGGGGAACTACCCATGGATGTTCGGACCTCTGACCGTATCAATCGATCATGTGGCCAAGAGACGTGGTCCGAAAGTTCAGATTGAATCTGAGCCGTCCACGTGACAAGTCCGATTGGGTGAGCTGGTCCTGACGTTTTTGTGTAAAACGATAGTACCGGAGCTTTGAGCGGAACTACCGTGTAGTGGTAGTACCGTAGTTCCTTTGGCGGAACTTTCGGAATTGGTTGGACTGAGCACGTGTTTGAATCGTGCGGCTAAAAGGCGTGGTCCGAACGACCAGTTGAATCTGGGACGTCCACGTATCCAGCTCTCAGGCTTTGCCGTTCTTGACTAAACGGAAGTACCAGCGTGCTAATTGCAGAACTACCGCATCGCGGTAGCACCGACTAAGTAACGGTACGTTTATTCCAGAACGTGTGTTTTCGAGCATTTGTTGCTCTCTTGGTAGAACGGTAGTATCGGGCTCTTTGAACGGAACTACCGCATATTGCTTGGTGGTAATTCCGCGCTGCTTTTGCAACGGCTAGTTTAGAGCATGTGTTGCAGCTGAATCCAACTGTTGAACCCAGTGCGGTAGTACCAGTCATTAGTTGGCGGTAGTACCGATTGTGCTATTTTTTCAGCAGGCTTTTCCCCAACGGCTAGTTTTTGTGTGTTGGCTATAAATACCCACCTTGGCTGGTTGGAGGAGGACGCTGAAGTTGCTGAACTTGTTGAGGGTTAGTGCATGTGTTGCTTAGCCCCCATTCCATTCTAGAGCAAAGAGCAAGCACTCTACACTCATATGTGCATGTGTTGCACTTAGTGAGGTGTGAGAGGCAAATCCTAGTACATATGTTGCATTAGGTAGTGGATTGTGTATCCACTTGAGCTAGGACACTTGATTGGTTCAAGTGAGAGTCTTAGGCTTATTACTCTTGGTGTTTGCTGACACTTGGACGGCGTGGAGGCGTCGTGTGTCGGTGATCTTCTCAAAGAAGCTTGTGAGAAGACCCGGGTGGTTTGTGAGTGGTTTGGTGCTCGCCATCTCCAGAGTGGAGGAAGGAGCAACCCTAGTGGATTGAGGTGTTAGTTCGGTTTGGAACTGATCCAATTGGTTTGGACTTACCTCGGAGGAAGGCTTAATTTGTGGAGCCGGTCCAATTGGTTTGGACTTACTTCAATGTGGATTAGGGGAGACCGACAAGTCTCTGAACACCACGGTAAAACATTGTTATGTCTCCTTGTGGGTTGCATTCACTTGTGCTTTACTATATTTTCAATTTACATACTTGTATTAAATTGCTTATCCTATCTTGTATGATTGCTTACTTGTATGCTTGACTGCTATCATTATCTTTAGTTCTATCTTTGTTGGTGCACTTAGTCAAGCCTAGTTGTTTCAGGTTTTTAATTGGGTAAAACCGATTTGATTATTAGCTTCCGCATTAAACAGGGTTTTAGCCTAAAGTTTTAAAACTGCCTATTCACCCCCCTCTAGTCAGCCTCCTCGATCTTACATAAATTTCTGCAAAATAGTTAGTATAGTCTAGCCCCGTAGCATCATTAAAAAGATCAAGTACATTAGCAAATGCTTCAGTTTTAGCTCGAGGATTTAAAATAAATGCAAATGCATATAGGGGGGATTTCTCTCCAATATTTAAGGTATTTACTTTTCATAGTAACAATAGCATCGTGTAAAACTAAATCATTTTCATACATTTTTAATTGAGTGGCAATCTGTAAAATACTATGCAAAATGATGGGAGATGTTGGATAGTAGACAGCGGACAGAGCAACAGTAGACTCATAAAAAAAATTCTAAAAATTGTAGTATCTTCTCAACAACAAACTAATATTGCTCAGTCAATAGTATACTACCATCAGTATTCTGATAGTGTGTTTGAATAAAAAAAAGTGTTCTTATATGGTAAAAGACTCTTAAGCATCAAGTAAGTAGAGTTCCATTTTACTGGCATGTCCAAGCCGAACTTTCTTGGACATACACCCATCGCCCTGCAAAAGTTCTTATATGCTACTATTCTTACGTTATAATTATTCAACAAAGATATTGCATCGCGAAAATATTTAAGATATAGATTCAACCTCTTCAAACCACATTTGACTATAAGGTTAATAATATGAGAAGCGCATCGCTGATGTAGCAAGAAGAAATCAATGTATGTACTCAACATTGGAATAAGAATATCCATGGCTCTAGAGTTCGAAGTGGCATTGTCTAAAGTAATTGAGAATATTTTGTCTGTAAGACCAAAGTCTTCCACGACTTTGATAATACAGTCCACAATATTCTCACCCGTGTGTGATATATCAATTAATTTTAAACATATAATTCTTTTTTATTACCCAGTCGTCATTAACATAATGAGCAACTATACTAAGACCCTGTTTGTTTAGACTTTTTCTTTGGTTTAAAAGCAAAAAAAACCTAAACCTAAACAAATGGGTGATTTTTTCATCCAGTTTATAAAAAGCTTAAGCCATTTTAAGCCTAAAATCCATAAACCATGAGAGATGTGCTTTTTTTTGCTTTTGCGGAATGAAATATCCCTTTGCTACTGAACTTCATTAAAATTACCCTCAAAATGCCATTCGTATGTAAGTGCAAACCCTTTCAATTTTGTTCCTCTCCACTTGATCTTTTCCCCTCCCCTTCGGCTCCCACACCCTACGCATCGCCTCCCCAGCTGCCCCCAACACCGTCACCTCCCCTCTCCTCCCCCAACGCCGTCGCTTCCCCTCCCTTCCCCCACCGATGTTGCCTCCCTTCTCCTCCCCCTAACGCCGCCACCTCCCCCCACCGTCGTTGCCTCTCCTCTCCTCCCCCCAACGCTGTCACCTTCCCTCCCCTCCCCCACCGACACCGCTTCCCCTGCCCCCGATGCTGCTGCCTCCCTTGCACCGATGTCGCCTCCCCTCCACCAACGCCTTGGATGGTGCTCGCACGCATGTATGTATGCACGTGGGACACTGCCTTGTGCCTCATGATTTTCTTCTTCTTTCATTTGTCTTCTTTGGGTGTCTCATCGTCTGGTGTTGGGACCCCGGATCACTGAATCCAAGCCCTCTGTGTATACTGAACTAGTCCTAGATTAGTAGCTAGTTCACATAGTTGCAACATCGATGAAATCATATCCATACAAGAAATATCTAAGAAGCAGACAAATTAATATTACTTAGTAGTAAAGGACCTTATGGTCAAGTCTTATAGAGTTTTCCACGCAAAGCTTTAACGACAAAAGATAACTTGCAGCGAAACCAAAACATCTCGTGGTAGCCACCCGACAAGCCCACAGGCAATCGAGTGAAGAACACGACCTAGTTCGCATAGTCTTCGAAGTATTCTTCCTCATAGAACTCGGTGTTCCCTAGTTCTTCTTTGGCGACTGATTAACAAATGGCGCAATGCTGTGAGTACTTAAATTACTTAGCAAGTCGTAGGAAAATATATGCAAGTAGTATTCATATAAGGCTTGAACAAAGATAGCTTTATGTTTAATTTACAGAAGGCAGTATTGACAATAAATAGATTGAATAACACAATTTAAAATATTAATATATAAGTAATCAAGTTCTTTGAAATAACTTGTGAACACCCATTTACATCCCAACTAGGGCTGGAAAAAAGCTCGGGGCTCGCGAGCCGGCTCGGCTCGTTACGAGCTCGAGTCGGCTTGGCTCGAGCTCATTTTTTTTCGAGCCGAGCCGAGCCACACTTTTGGCTCGGTAAAATTTCAAGCCGAGCTCGACCCGCTCGGTGAGCTGCTCGGTGAGCCTTTTGGCTCGGGTGGCCCACGATCGAGGCAGGCCACGACCCATGAACACGAAGGCCCACGATCAATTTTGGCTCCTGTCGTCCTGCGCTGCGCCTAACCCTAACCCTTCCCTTCCTCCGAAATTCCCCAAATCCCGATCCCCTCTGTGCTGGGTGCTGCTCTACTCCCGATCCCCTTTGTGCTTCCTCCTACACCCTGTGTCCCCGCGGCCCGCACCGCCGCCCGTCCACCAGGCGCCGTGATCCCCGCCTCCCCGGCTCCTCGGCCCTGCCTTGTGCTCCCCCTGTCAACCCCCCCGCCTGCGGCACGCTTCCTCCGCCCACGCCCCACCATCAACCCCGGCTGCCGCCTCTCAACCCGCCCCTGCGGCGTGCGTGCGCGTGCGCGCCATGCTCCATGACTCAGCCGACGGCGACGCGCCACCCCATCGTCCTCAGCCGTCCCTGACTCCCTGCTCCATCCGCCGGCCTCGGTATCCAAGTCCAACCGATGCCGCGACGCGCATGGATCGCCACCAACGGAGCTTGGAGTCTCGTGCGCTAGGGAAGAAATCGGCCGACGTTGGGGCCTCCGCCTCGGCACTTGCTGGTAGGCGTGGAACCGGTCGCCGCCTCCTCATCTCCTCCCAGCCGCCTGCTGACATCGCTACCAAACTGGCATCCTCGTCCTCGGTGAGTCTTTAGTAGTGTCCTCTTGAGAATTGAGATGATGTGCTTCTTCAATCTTCAGTATAGTGTGCTATTTCTTTCATCTGTGGCAACTATGACTCTATGAGCTCATGCAAAATACCATCACTCCTGTATGTAACATACTCGCATTGTATGACATTCTTAATGGCCAAGGTATGGCAAAATACTAACTATAACATACTCACCTTTTTGAAGATGTAACCAATGGCATCCCTTGCTTTCTGTGACTTCAAATGTCAAGGAGAGATTCATGTAGGGACTGCCGGACTATCCAGATTTCAGTAGTGTCCACTGTCCAGATTCCAAAAGATTTTATGGCTGTTGTATTCTTAAATCTTAATAGACATGATAGGACTAGAGCATGCTTAACAGATATGTCTATTAAACAGACATGGTAATATATACTCTTACTTCAGCTTCATACATTCTACTTATTTTAGATATGATGTCACATTCACATACTCACATTCCCTATGTGATGATCTCCAATTCTCCATTTTTTAATCGCACTCGTCCAGCGAGGATGCAGATTGGGAGCATATGGTTGATGATGATCACGATGGTGTACCATCTGACGTGGAGGGTGAACAAGGACATGTCTCAGTGGATTCTTCAAGTTCAAATGATGATGAACAAAGAAGTATGGAATTGATAGAAGATGGTACTACCGTGTCTCAAGGAAGATCAAAGAGGGAGGCTAAAGGGCGGAAGGGATCTCCGAAGGCAACTGTGACTGTGAGACAAAAACAAAGATCAGATTGTTGGAAGATCTTCAAGGTGGGGAATGTTCCATCGAAGACAAAGAAAGGGGAGATCGATACAAGGGCAAAGTGTAGGTTTTGCTACAAACTCATGTCTTACAAGCAAGGGGGGCTACTTCACATCTGATGAGGCACATACCAAAGTGCACGCCATATCAGAACAAGGTGGCTAAGATGAAGGCTCAAGCTAATCTGAACTTTGGTCCCGCCGTGGCAGGTGACACCGGTCTACCTCTTATTGCCACTCCTAGGGAATATGATCAAGATGAAACTCGTCGGATCATTGCTAAAATGATAATTATCCATGAATATCCTTTTAGGATGGTAGAGCACACTTGGTTTAATGTTTTGATGCGTTACTTAAATCCATCATATCAATCCATCGGTAGAAAGACGATAAGAAGTGAATGCATTAAGATTTATGACTCAGAGAGGGAAGTCCTTAGGAAAAGTCTCAGAAGTGTCTCCCATATAAGTTTAACTTGTGATTTGTGGACCTCTAACAAAAAAAATTTGCTACATGAGTTTGTAGCACATTATATAGATAAAAATTGGATTATGCAATGTCGTGTGCTGAACTTTATTGAGTTGGATCCTCCACATAGCGGGGTTGTCATAGCTCAGGCTATCTTTGATTGCGTTGCTGAATGGAAGATAGAGGATAAGATTATCACACTTACTCTTGATAATGCTTCCGCAAATACTGCTGCTATACGTAGTTTAATGGCCAAGTTTGTTGCTAAAGGATCAGCTCGTTTCATTGCCAAGTATTTTCATATTCGGTGTGGTTGTCATATAGTGAACTTGGTCGTAAATGATGGCCTACTACCATTAGCACCTTTAATAAACAAGCTTAGGGAAACAATGAAGTATATAAAGAAGTCTCCATCTCGTATGCACAAATTCTTGCAAATTTGTTCATCACTTGCTTTGCAAATTGGTCCTAGGTTGAGCCTTGATGTGTCCACACGATGGAGTTCCACATACAAGATGTTGTCAGTCTGCCTTGTTTATAAGGACGCTTTATTGTATTATGCCGACACAGATGCAAATTACCAATGGCAGCCATCAGATGTAGATTGGGCATTGTATGAGAAAATTGCACCAATATTGAAGTCTTTGGTTGAAGTTACTAGTGCATTTTTTGGATCAATTTATCCAACATCAAACATTTTTTATCCTTACATAGTTAATGTGAAGGTTGCATTAAGAGCTACAGTTGCTTCTGGAGATAATCATTTGAAGATCATGGCTGCTGCAATGTTGGACAAGTTTGATAAGTATTGGGACGAAAAGAACAATGCCATGGTCCTTGCTACTATTCTTGATCCTAGGTTTAAGATTAGATTCATTGGTTGGTGCTTCAACCAAATGTATGAGCCCTCAAAGGCTGCAAATGAGCTTGATGATGTGAAGGTCGAGCTGGAAGATTTGTATTCACAGTTCGAGATGGATCATCGGCACAATAAGGTGGCTAATAGAGGTGATGTAACATCCTCTACAGCTATGGGTACAAGTAGTTCTTTATCCTTAGTCTCATCTCAGTTTCAGTCATTCTTGCGTTCCACTTCTACCGAGCCTTCAAAGTCAGAGTTGCTTATCTATCTAGATGAAGCGAATGAGAGTTTAGATAACAAAGGCTTCAAATTGCTTGAGTGGTGGAATTTGAATGCACATAGATTCCCAGTAGTGTCACAGATGGCTAAGAATTTCTTGACTATACCAGCCAGCAGCGTATCTTCAGAATCAACTTTCAGTGCTGGAGGTAGAGTACTAGATGACTATCGAAGTTCTCTACGTCTGGCTATGGTCCAGTATTTGGTGTGTGCCTCTAGTTGGATAAGAGGTGCAATTAATGACATGAGACCTCCTATATTTGTGGTAGGTTCTTGCATACATTAATGTCTTTTCTAATTTTTTTTGGTTCATATCATGGCTAATTCAATTACTATTGTTGTTTTAAGGAAGAAGATGATGAGGATGATGTTGAAACGATTCTATTTCCTCAAAGCATCGTAGAGAGCAACTAGTGAGTGCTAATACTTCTAAGTGCTCTTTTACTTCATTGGTACATAACATATATACAATGTGTTTAGATATATAAAGTGTATTTGTAGGCTCATTGGATGATTCGCCTTCGGATGCCAAGATGACGCCATGACATTGGGTCAAGAAGCCATTTTGTTTTGTTTGGTCGTATGGTTTGGCATTTAGACTTTAGACTGTTATTTTGCACTCTTGTTATCCTTTACATAAGTGTCATGGACTGTTTACTATTGTCTATTATATGGGCTGTTGGACTGTGAAATATGGATGATGGATGGATGATGGATGGATGGACTATTATCTGTTATTTATGATGGATCATGGATGGATGATGGATGGATGGACTGTTATCTGTTATTTTAGATGGATCATGGATGCACTTATCCGTTATTTATGATGGATAGATGGGCTGTTATGCCATGACATAAATTGATCCACTTATCTGGATAGATGGAGGATTATGCCATGGTTGCACTTATCTGTTATTTATGATGGATAGATGGATAGATGGTTCGTATCATGGCCTAGGATACTAGGCGTGAGCTAGACTACTTCACACTGCTGCCTGTTGGTAGTTGGTAGACATGCAAAGATTGCTCTTTCTGGCTGTTATGCAATTCCTTTGTAGTGTTGCCACAGGGAGGTCATCTTGGATGGGTAGCAGCTGATGAACTCCATTTGGATGTCCTTGGACTGACCCAGTTGTAACTTGTAAACTTGTAATGGAGTTCCTAGAATATGTTAAATACAAAATGAGCTCAAGTATGGTACTCAGAATGTTTTATGCACATAGTAACATTTCCCTTCTCAGAATGTTTTATGCACATAGTTAGGTCTTTCTTCAGCTGCTGTTCTGCAGCTGGAATGTGCTTGCATGATCTCTCTCAGTGTCTGAGTGTCTGTGAGCCGAGTCGAGCCACGAGCCCTGGCTCGCGAGCCCTCGCGAGCCGGCTCGAGCCGCCGAACGAGCCGCCGAATGAGCCGAGCCGAGCCGAGCCACCATTTTGGCTTGTGATCCAAACGGGCCGAGCCGAGCCTGTTTTGGAAACGAGCCTGAGTGAGCCGAGCTGAGCTCGGCTCGTCTCTAGCCCTATTCCCAACCATCAACCTAATCCGACTACTCATTCCCAACCAATCCACCATTCCAACATTTTTGAGAAAATCTACCCCTCGTGTGAAATCACCAAGCATGGTCTATAACCGGGGACACGACTATTCGAATAGTTTTACACTTTACAGAGGTTGTACAACTTGACCCACAAGAGATAATCATCTTATAATATCAGACATGACACACTTCCAAAGGCGTGCGACTAAGTTATTATCACAAGGCTTTACAAAGCTCTGTTTTTGACCCAGTTCTGCTTGCTAAAGATTCACCACACTGGCCCCTCTTGCGCCACTTATTAACCCAAACAGAACCGAATCATAAAATTACTAAGTTGACCAGGTCTACGCACATAAATAGACTTGTGGTTGCACGGTAAGGCCCAGATCAATGACGCACAAAGTTAAGTCCTTAGCAACTACCCAGGTGAGGCAATCATATTCCAAAATTATCCCCTTTACTGCACATCAATCGCTTGAGTATGAAATTATTTTTGGATCAAGCCCCATCAATGTCAACCCTTGCTATAGCACAACAACTTTTAATAACAGTGGTCGTGCCACAATTCCATATTTTATTAAGTCAAATTTAATCATATGAGCATGTGATCATAAATCCCATCGTACAACTAAAGCATGACTAAGCATATACGGTACCCAAGTTGGTATTAAAATATGTCCAATTAAAATTAACCCAACCTATGGTGTCTAAGGGTACATGTCAGGGGTCGGGGGAGGGGGTATTATCACATGTACCCCGATCAAATAAGACTTTTTTTTGTTAATTTGTCGGTTTAATGTAGATGGTATTCTTTAATACTCTATTGTATGAAACTAAGGGAAATACTTAGCATGCAGATCATATAATATCGTACTCGTGTGCGTTTCTCATAGAATAAGGGTGAGTCAATTCGGAACAAATCGAATGGCAAAATACATACCCGTTAAGAAAAAATGGCATACACAAGGCGCAAAAATGGCATCGTGGTGCTAGGGTTCTTGTGAAATGAGCTCTAGCTACAAAATGAAACCTGGTGGAGGGAGAGGAGTCTAAAGGAGATAGGGAGGCCCTCAGGGTCTTAAGTAGTCAAAGGAGCAATACCACGGCAGAGGCAACCTCACCATACCATGGACTTGCTAGATTGACAAGGGCAGGTAGGTGATGAATTATTTTTAGGGCAAAGTTCTGACACAATAAATGCAGGGCAGAAAGAGGCGTTGGGAAGGGCCAAAAAGGTGACAGCACACTGCTCCCAACCGCTCTATCCTGACACATGTGCAAGTGCGGGAAAAACCATGACGACCAGACCTCCGGGAGGTCGTGAGGAAGAAGAACAGAGCCGAGGGAGGTCTTGGACGTCCCTGATGCACTCGGGGTGATCCTGGACGTCCCAGATCTTTCAATGTGGGGAGGTCCTCGCGACTAGGAGGTCCTGGGGAGGTCCCAAGCCTTTGATTAAGATCTGCCGGTTGAGAGTGCTCGAGTGTCCATAAGGGCAGCGGGGAGGTCTGGGGCATTGGATGGAAATCCAGCGGCCCAAAAGGAACGAGCCCGAGGAGGTCTAGGTGGCTGGCTCGACCAAGTCACTGGTGAGTCGACTAAGTCGACTCGAGCCCAGTCGACTCACCAAATTAGGGTTTCAAACTGATCTGAAGTTTGAGGATTTATTAGAGGTATCAAACTTACTCCAAAATTTATAAAAATTTTACAGGAACTTGCTAACTGAGTTATTGACCTTATGCAAATTTTGCAGAGGTTTTTGTGCTATAATTTTTCCTCCAAAAATTCCACAAGGTGCTGGCCCACAGTTTGAGCAGAATTTGATTTGGTTTGACTGATCTCCAAAAGTATTCAAACAATTTCTAAAAATTGTGAAACTTTCCAGAGGGGTTACACATCAATCCTAGAACTTAGGAAAAATATTTCCCGAAGGTGATCATAAGATTTGACAAGAATGTTTTTGAAGACTGAGATGTTGATCAAAAGACTTGTGACTTGTATTTCCATAATTCTTGTACAGAATTTGTTTAGAACATACAAGAAATACATAATGTAAGAAAAAGTTTTAATTTCTACTCATTTTCTTACATTTGAAACACGAGTCTAAACTTGGGATGTTATATGTGCTTAGTGCGGACGGTATGGCTTTAGTGTTGACTTTCAAAAATTGCTTAAATGGAGAAACATGGGCAATGGTTGCGGTTTATATTTGAGTTAACTGCCATGTTATGGCTGAACATAAATTGTCGCTCGCGGCCGAGGAGGGTTGCGAGTTGTTGTTATTGTTGATTCATTCAATTACTTATTACTGTCCAGTATCTATTTAACTACTCTTTTAAACTTTCGTTGCAAACTACTACGTATTGATATTGCAAATAAAAATGGCTTTAAGCAAAATATCTTGTAAGATCCTCATTCCTTTGATAGCCTTGCATTTATATAAACTTTGTGATGCACTACAAGTCTTGTTGAGTACGCATTGTACTCAGTCTTGCTTAAACTGTTGTTTAGAATATGAGGAAGAGCCAACACCAGACGACACTTTCTTCACACCCAGAACCAAAGGGTTCGGTGATGGGTCTATCTGGGATTTGTTTCTTGTGGGTTGCCTTTGGGTTTTGGATGGGCATGCCACTAGAAATCATATATTTTTATCCTTCTGCTGCTACTTTTCTTACTCTGTTGATACTTGTCTTTATTGGGCCGGTTGGCCAATGTTGTAATAACTTCAACCACTTAAGTACCATTTTGCTTTACTTTGTATATGTGAATGTATGGATGTGAATGCCAAATGTTGTGATTGTGTGTACTAGCTACTAATCATGGGACTAGTATGGTACACACAGAAGGTCTTCGGGTATTCCATGCCCAAGGGTTTGACAGCGCTTGGTATCAGAGCCATACTGACTATAGGACAAGCCCTAGATAGAATAGCCATTAGATTAGGACTTAGTTTTCAAAATACAACATCTTCTAATCATAGGAATAATTCTGAAAATTTAGGAGTTGTTTGCTAATCTTACCTCTCCTAGCATTCTCCTCTCATCTAAGTCATTCTTTTGGTCATTTCTTCTTATCTTATTCAAAATAAACACTAGTATTGAGAGATAAGATGCTCGCTGAAAATTTAAATTTATAATCACTTTTAGGACCTTAAAAATTGGACCAAATTGTTTTGAAAAGTACTTAAAATATCCTACATGAAGATCTCTTGGAAGAACCCGCTGTTGACGCCGCAAGATGCTGCTTCGGATGGAGCTTTCCCCCAAAATTTTAGAACCTAATTACTTTCTGAAAATGATGTGATGTACTATTCTTTAAACCCCTCCTACTTTCATTTGGAGTTAAATTGATTGCTAGTATAAAGGTCTGATAGTATGAAAAGACCAAGGGGTAATATAATCGGTAATCAAGCCATAGGGATTGGTTAAATAATATGGAGAATGGGTAAAAACTTGTGCTAAAACTCTTTCCTTGCCTAATGTAATTTCTTATCCATATCTCTCATTATTTGATCACTAACTGCCCTTGTTCTTCAATGTGTAGATGACTACCTACTAGGAACCGCAATGTCGTATGTATGCCTTCGAGGAAGGTACACTACAGCACACCTTATGGGTGATGCTGCAGCATGTGGAGTGGCTACACACACTTCAGTATACGGTCTACAGCATGCCCTCAGTTGCAGCATCCACGGAGTACCTCACTCGGGTGCTCATCCTGGGACATCATTTCGAAGATCCCACCTTTCGTTACTACGGGAGGGGCTCTACGATTCTGATGTCACTTTACAATGCGGCTTACGTCGCTATCATATGCCTACGACACGAGCTGTTGGAACTGGAGGACCTGTTATTCCACTTCCCTGAATGAGCTGTGGATCAGGAGGAGCACACCTACCGGCTGGAGGGAAGGCCATTCCTCACTCCCCACTTGTACCTCGCCACCCTTATGCGGTCTCTCGATGGATACCTCTATCGAGTATCTCGCAAGCTGCTGGAGACCCGCTAGAGGATCTCTCTGCTCGAGGACACCATCACCTCGATGGTGGCTTAGGGGCTCTTCACACAGGAGCTACTATATGGAGACGATGTCGTACTTGCGCCTGCTGAGGAGCTACCGAAGCCCATCATCCACCTCTGGCCTAGCGTCCAACATCCCCGCATGCCTGCAAGTGGACACTGTCATCCCCACGACAGGCATAAGGAGACCGAGCATGTTGGCTCTCCACCCACTGCTGCCACAGAGTCGTTAGCTGCTACACAGTGAGACCGCGATGACTAGACTGAGGCAGATAGTTTAGAGCTCAATTGTAGGGCTTAGCATGAACACTTTTGGGATTTTGTAGGCCTAGAATTATGTATCACTATGTAATGATTGTAAGTTGCTATTTTTGCTGGTTTGATTGCCTCTTTTGTAATGAAAAGGCATCGGGCATGTGTGCCATGTAAAATTCGACCCTTATGTTAAAATTTATGTGTGCTGCCATTATGGTTTTAAAACATGCATATTTTAGTTTAGATAAGTAATTTTTGTATGGGAT
Source organism: Ampelocalamus luodianensis (assembly GCA_036346255.1). Classification (NCBI taxonomy): domain Eukaryota; kingdom Viridiplantae; phylum Streptophyta; class Magnoliopsida; order Poales; family Poaceae; genus Ampelocalamus; species Ampelocalamus luodianensis. The sequence continues at coordinate 68,645,736 of CM070620.1, read as the reverse complement.
GATGATACTTGCCGACCCACTTAACTTGTGTTATTCCCCCTTGACTTGTGCACGTTTGGTTAAACTGCATTTTGTATGAACATGATGCTGATGACACGCTCTATTGGTGAGCTCATGGTGACAAGAGCTACCTCTAGATCACAACAGCCAGGGAGCGAGGTCCCTACAGCTTCGCAAAATGATTCGCAGCATCCTTTGTAACGCCCCCACCAGGAGCCACCCGGGAGGTCCTCCAAGTCTATCCAAGAGGTCCCTCAGGACCACTCGAGAGGTCCACCAAGACCACCTGAGAGGTCCCTCAGGACCACCCGGAGGTCAACCAAGACCACCCGAGAGGTCCGAGGCCACTCCAGGACCCTGCCACGACCGGACCTAGGAGGTCCCCAAGTCTTGTCATGACCGGACCAGAGAGGTCCTATCACGACCAGTCCCGGGAGATCCCAAGCCCGCTGTGCCAAACCGAGCTAGTCCTAAGGATCAGCTGCTAGCTCACACAGAGAACGCAAGTGGTAACATCCATCAACGAAAGCTTTTACTAATAAGCAACAGAATTGATTACAATAGTGGCTTATGAGCCAACAGAAACTTTACATAGCAGAAAACCCAAAAGCAGCAGACCACCCGATTCGCCACAGGCAATTAGCTAGAGGTCGCAGCCTAGACGTCCTAGACCTCAACCTTCTCAAAGATGACCTCACCTGCTCAATGATTGAATTCAAGCAAGAGTGATCACAACAACCGTGCTCGCAAGTTACACCCGTCAATTAACAGAATGATATGCATATACGGATATCTCAAAGGAAGGCATATATGGTTAATTTGCATAAAGCCAAGTTTCTTTTCAAATACATGTAATAAGTTCGAGGCAGTTGTACCATAACTAAAATCCACTTTTTCTAAATCAGTTTTACAGTTTGGATAACATTCATCACAAGTGGTGAAGGATACCCCTGTCACAAGGCTCCCTGTTGAAACCCATTGGATAGAGATCCAAAACCATTTAACTAATTCATTTTGAAACAAAACTGAGATCTAAATGTGAGTGGCTTTGCTAGCATATCCATGACCATGGAGACGGCTATTCGAATATTTTTACACTCTGCAGAGGTTATGCACTTTACCCTCATGACACGATTTCTCTAGTTTATTTGGCATCCGTCGATACCACCACTCACTGCCGAAGGTAAGTGGTCTAGAGCTCGTGACAAGACCTTTACAATGCGCCATTCCATGGGAGTCCTCCCCCACGAAGGTTTCACCCCACCCTACGGATAAAAACCCGCAGAGATCAAGGGCCGCCTCTTGCGCCGGGTGAGACTAACATTGGTCATAAAAGACAGTGTCATAAAAGACTACCCACTGCATCAACAGGAACGACCACGATGGAACATTACAACTTAGTCAGCCAGGTCCCCTCCCCACACTCAGGACATGAGGTTGCACGAGGCGGCTAGCAAGAGGCGGCTCGCAGACCGGTCCTTAACTGACTTGGACGACTACCACAAACCCTGGGCGTCGGCTGACACGACCCTGTGCATTGACATGCACCAAGCACACAACAAGTTTTGCCTAAGTACAAATCCTTTTCCATTTCCTTTGCTTTAAAAACAATAACATATTTCTATGACAACCCAATGTCATGGTTAAAACATTTAGACAAAGTTGGTCTTTGGCGAAACTTCCCAAATCAAGATTTTGGTCTAAGCATGACTAGGCATTACTTTTCAAAAGGGGTCCTAGTCCATACTATTGCATTAATCTAGGTTTTAACTAAGGTGACAATAAGTTCGACTTCAATGTCAACATTGGCCATACGAAGGAATTAGGCATAGCTAAGAATTTAAAGATAGGTATTGAATACTGAGTAAAGATATGCATGCAGTATCCATTTGAAACGGAACATAAATAATTTGGAATACTGGGCTCAACATGATCAAGGGTATAACTTGCCTAGTATGAAACCTAGAGGAACTACTCCTTGGGAGAACTCGGGGGCTCCCTGAAGACGTCAAGATCTACACGAGAGAACGGTGCAAATCAAATAAGAACCAAATAAGATCCAAATAAACCAAACTAACAACAAACAGCAAATGTCGACGACCCCGAGTATGCAACCCCGGGACCCTCTATGCATTCTGAACTAGTCCCATGATCAGTAGCTAGCTCGCACAGTTACAACATCAGTGTAATCATAATCATACATCCAAATAACAATGAAGCGAAAAAATTAATATTATTTAGTAGCAAAAGGACCGTATGATCAAGTCTTACAGAGTTGCCACGTAGGGCTTAACAACAAAAGATAACTTGCAGCGGAACCCAAAATATCTCGTGGTGTCCAGCCGACATGCCCACAGGCAATCGAGTGGAGGACGTGATCTAGTTCGCATAATTCTCTAAGTATTCCTCTTCATAGAACTCTGAGCTTCCTGGGTCTTCTTCAGCGACTGATAAACCAGAGGGCATAAAGCCGTGAGTACTTTGAATGTACTCAGCAAGCCGCAGGGAAATGTATGCAATTATTATTCATGCTAGGCTTGACAAGGATAACTTTATGTTTAATTTGCAGAAAGTTTTATATTAAATGGTTTCAGAAGTAGATAATTGCCTAATTGATGTATGCCCCCTTGAAAAATTGCTATCGACATGTACCCTTGAATGACATAAACCCTTGGACACCATAGGATGGGATATTTTAGTTGGATATTGATAAACTACCAACACGGGTATCGTATTATGCTTAGCCATGCTATAGTTGTATGTTGGGACTCATGATCACATGCTCATATGAATAAACATGACTAAGGGAATTACGGAATTGTGGCGCGGCCACTGTTATTAAAAGATGTGCCAAGGCTAGGTGGCCTTTGGCCGGGTTGAACGAAAATTATTTATACTTGGACGAGTGATCGTGCAATAAAGGGGATGATTTTGGGATGTGGTTACCTCGCTTGAGTAGCAATTAAGGACTTAACTTTGTGAGCCATTGATTTGGGCTATACCGTGCAACCACAAGTTCATTTATGGGGTGGACCTGGCCAACTAATTAGCAATGTTCTGATTTGGTTCTGTTGAGGGTTGATAAGCGGTGCAAGAGGGGGTCCAAAATGGCGAAATCTTAGCGGGCAGAACCAAGTCAAAATATAGCTTTATAAAAGCCTTGTGATAATCACTTAGTCTCACACCTCGAAAGTGTGTTAAGCGGACAATATAAGTTGATTATTTCTTGTGGGTCAAGCTGTACAACCTCTGTAGAGTGTAAAACTATTCGAATAGACGTGTCCCCAGTTATGGACAATGCCTGGTGATTTCACACGAGGGGTAGATTTTTATTAACATGGTGGGAATGATGGTTTGGGTGGAATGGTTGGGAAGTTCACTTGTTGTTTTTCAAGAAACTTGTTTACTTATGTATTAATCTTTTAAATTGTACTTTTACAGTCTACTTACTGTATTTACTGTCAATGTGTTGGTCTCGTTTTCTCATGACTCAATAATGTTAAACTTGACTAATGAGCTATGGAACTGTGGCAATGCCACGGCTGTTAAAAGTTGTTGTGCCAGGACTAGGGTGGTCTTTGGGCCGGGTTGAACCCAACATGTTTTATGCTTGGGAGAGTGGCAGGAAGTGAGTGTCGGTGCGTAAGCACAATGGGATGTGGATAGTCTCGCCTGAGCAGCCAACTAAGGACTTAACCTTGCTCCATTGATCTGGTTCATTGCCGTGCAACCACATGTCCAGGATGGGTTGGACCTAGCCAACTAATTATCGATGTTCTGGTTTCGGTTCTGTTTGGATGGTCGAATCGGTGCAAGAGGGGGCCCAGAATGGCGAAACCTTAGCGGGGTAGAACTGTGAGACCCCGGTTTATTTAGCTTATAATACTTAGCCTTCCCTTGGCTCTAGCATCACAAACAAAATACACTGTGCCTCGATGGACATGTGCTTCCCGGAATTGTAGCAGACATACATCTTTACAAAAGCATGCATCAATTCCATACATCACAATATAACAAGTCTAGCAAAAGACATACATAATATAAAGTTATTACAAAAGAGCCGACTGGCCAAAAGATATCAAAGTATCAATAACAGCAGAAGCAAAAGGTGCCATAAGATGACATTAACCAAAATACGACCGGTTAGCCATAACCCACAAGGCAACCGACCGGGCCGCCAAGCTAGTCGTCCACACCGCAGCAAAACTCACCAAAGTTGATCCCTTAGGGATCAACTTTCTTCCTCTACAACAATTAATCAAAGCAAATGAGTACAAAAATGTACTCGCAAGACTTACGGGTAACAAACCTAGTTACTACCACATGTAGGCTTTAATCAAAGGAGAAGGCTCAAGGTTAATTTTCAGCATAAAGCAAGTTTTATTTGCAATAACTAATAGTTTGAAGGCAATTTTGACAATCTGAATTTTATTTGCATAAATAACAGCGATACAATAAGTAATAACATAAGGACATCCTAGAGATGACTAACCCAATAGCCATCACAACCATAGCATGAATTACCCATTCGTACCACCCATGTCAAGTTTTAACTTAAAAGTGTTGTAGTCTAACTCTTGAAAAGCTTACCCAAGCGTGTCCATAACCTAGGACGAGGCTATTCGAAAAATTTTAAACCCTGCAGGGGTGTACCAATGTACCCACACCTCAGACCGCCTTTTTGCCACATGATTTAGCACACTTCCTTTGGTATGCCGGCACGGCTAAGTTCTACGAGACATTTCCAATGAATGATGCTAATTAAGAGTCGCGACAACCAGAAGAGTAGGATACATCTGCCCATGGCTCAAGCCGCTGCGGATGCTCCCCCCCTTATAAAAATAGTTTTAACCACCTACAACCCGTAATTAACACCTCCCAAAGTACTTAGTCAAGAGAGGTCACATTCCCTCTAGCGTGGTTAGCACGCAAAATTGTCTGGATAACAGAGACTCACAAGATGTTCGGTCCTTAATTGACTCGGGCACCATTCCAGTCACACCCAAAAGCACACCATCTTACCATTGTGCCCAAGTCGAAATCATTTTGTTTTTAGTTTTAGTTTTCACCAATAAATATAGCACAAAGGCTGAATCATATGGTCATAATAAGTTTGTGTGATCAAGGGTTATCGACTAAGTCAATAACCGCCCAATTCTACCGGTAACTAAGCATTGCTAAGCATCACATCGCAAAGATAATAAAAAGATCATAAATCATCCACCGGGCACTAATTCACCAGTGAGGATAATAACCTAGGGTAGTGGCAGGGGTGAACAATTTCAGGGAAACTATGCAATGGGATTAGCTACCTCTAATCGACAAAATAAATCTTGACACAAAGAAGCATGCAGACTTAGGTTTTGCAAACAAGATATTAGACTTTTAAAAGTAATAGGAGCAATATGATCAAATGAGGTTACACTGTTTGCCTTGCTGGAGATCACTTTCTTGCTGCAGAGGATCACTTACGTAATCAATAATTTCTTTAGAACCTAACGCAAAAATGCGATAAAACCTATAAGAACGAAGAACACCAAAAGAAACCCAAAAGAAAGTTATCCACATCTCATGAAATTTACACAGCAGCAAGGGTATGATTTTAAATGAATTTAGAAACAAGAATCAAGTCATTTGGACAAAGTATAAAAAAATTATAGCTAAAACCATTTCTCTCAGCCTGTTAATTCAACTAAATTAATTACTGGTACTGTTCATGACATAAATTTCTGAAATGATCTAGAGTCTGAAATTTTTATGCTAGGTAGATAATGGCATCCTAAGATCAGCAAAGTTGGGTTTACTCAATTTGGAGTTAAAATGAATTACTTATGATTTTTCTAAGTTGTAAATCTAGCACATGTTACTTTTCAGAAATGAAATCATGATCAAAATCTATTTCATATTAAGGTATGCTAACAGAGGAATTTAACAAGATTGAGTTTGCACATTTTGGAGGTATATAGAAAAAGATATGCATTTTACAAGTTTTAATTCAATTTTTGGAATATTCACAAAAGGCTGAAGCAAGTCAATAATGTTTACAAAATTTTCTGATACGGAACATGTCTAAATACATTTTTAGATTAAACTCTAGTCAAACATTAATTTATCCCAACTGGAATCATCTAAAAATGTTTTAAAATGAATTAGTTATGAGTTTTCAAAGTTTAATACAATTTTTAGTTGACAAATAAAGACTTACCGAAATATAATCAGACTTATCAGAAATAAAACGACGTGGACGAACGTGGGCCCTTGATTCGGAATCCAACGGCCCACGCGCTGGAGAAATAGCGCACGCGCGCAATCCTAAAGAGACCCACCGTTGGATCTAGATCCAACGGTCCACGTGGATTGGGCTGTTTGGGCGACGCGAACGCCTCAATCAACCCCGACCCCAGATCTTGAGATGGAGGGCTCAGAGCTCGGTGCCCTTCGGGTGACCCGAACGACACACTCATCTCAGCCGCTCATCACGACATGGACGACCCGCGCGATTTGGGAGCCTAGTGGTCCGAACGGCCCCGCGATTTGAGCCGTAGATTTAAAGATGGGCGGCCCAGATCCATGTGCGGTCCGGGTGACTCGAACGGCACATCGATCTCGGCCGTTGATCGCGAGATCGACGGTCCTTAGTGACGTGGAACGTTCGGGGACCCGAAAGTCCCTAAAGATCTGGACCGCAGATCTTGAAATCGATGGTCCACGACACGCGCATAAAACACGTGTGAGTTTTAAGTGCGCGAGGAGTTTTAAACGAGCGGCCCACATGACAGTGACTCATTGAGTCAAATCCGACAGCCATTTAATGCCCACACTAATGACCAATGATTAACATTAATTGATGTCCTAAGGGTGTTGATTAGGTCCGACAGGGGTTTTTAAGTGGCTGGGCCCACTGGTCAGTGGCACAGTGGGCCGGCTTAAGACATATTAATTACCCCCAATGATTAAGCAATTAATGATGTCCTAACCGGCAACGACACAGAGAGGTTTTGTCCGGCAAAAACCGAGCGGCAAAGAACGGCTTGCCGCCGGTGGCTCCGGCCACGGCGGTGCCCGCAAAGTGCCAAAATGGATTCGCAATAGCCTTGTGGTCCCGATGGTGATGACCTCGCCGGCGGCGATGGCCTAGAACGCTGGCGAGTCGAAAAAGAATGGTGGGAACATGTACTGCCGAAAATGAAAATGGAGAAAAGCTCCGCAAAGGTCCACAAAAGCGGGTGCCACGACTTCTAGGGACTAATAGGAAGCTACCTCAACCAAGATGAGCTTCAAAGATGGCCGGAGGAGCTTGGACAACAGAGAAACTCGCCGGAGTTGAAGAAGATGAAATGAAAAAGATGCCCTGAGCAAAATGAGTGATACCAGATCATTATTATAGCTTTATTATAGCTCAAAGAAGCTCTAAGAGCAATTAATTGAGAAAAGAAGCCCTTACCGGAGCTGGAGAGCTCAAAATCCGCACTTACTCTGTTTCCTCTACACAATCGTTGGGCGACCAAAGATCTAGCATAACATATGCAAAGTCCAAATTTTAACCTCCAAGACCCCTATAAGGAACTTCTCATACAGAAGATAGGGAAAGCCTTAGATTAAATCCCTAAAATTCTCATAATCCAAACATACTCACCAACATAGAACATTTTCTCGAACAAACTGTCTTTAGAACAATTCTAACTCTTAGAAAGTTAGTCACTAAGTCCAAATCATACCTGACATTAACTCAACAATTCCTCCCAACTCAATAGTTGTCATAACAATCAGATTTCTTTACAATTCTATCCTCATTAAGCTATACCGACACAATTCTCCTACACAACCTCGTGAGGTACCCAGTCAGGATACTCTACTAAACTGATCAACGTTTCTATTCTTTCAATACTTCTAATGTTCCACTCAACATGAACAAAAGATCTTGGACCACAAATCACTATAGGGTCTACTGGTCGCAATCAAAGCAATCAGTTTAGTCTCCAAATATAACATTCCATTTAGGTGAAATTCTATCCAAGAGTTATATCACGAATTCAAATCATCCTCAAATACTCCTCAATTACCTTGCAACCCAAGGTCTCACAACAACAATTAATAAACACTTTGAAAGACCCCTGTGAAACGAATTGGTGGATCCTTTCTTAAAAGAAAAGGCAACTGAAAACAATTTCGACCTCATACAAAAGAAACATTTACCACTCGCAGAAAACACAGGATCAAGAAAAATAGTCAATTAGGCAATGAACGCGGACAACAAAAGGGAAAATCAACAGTTGAGGACATAAGTCCCACAAGAAGAGAATTCCAAACCTCAACCAATAAGAATAAAGAATTTCTTTTGAACCTTGAGGAACTCTTAAGCAGCCAATCAACAAAGCTAAGCACGCTTCGAATAACTGCAAGCTACAAAACTTGGATCCAACTCCAAATAACTCTACCCCACTCTTTACTTTAACGAAGAAATAATTCTTTTTAACTACCACCTCACTTGCCATATCTAACAAGAAGTGCTTGTAAAACCAAATCACCTCAATCACTTAAGCACCAAATAGAACCTTCCAATACGTCACTCGCTCAAACTGATTCTAGTTACAACATAAATCATGGAGCCAAAACATCGCACACACAAATATCAAAACCTTTAATTTAAACCGTATCACGAAAGTTTTCAAGTTCTTTTATTTAGAGAACATTCAACAATATCATCACATCCACATATTGATAATCATACTAACAACAAAGTAATACACTCATTTAACAAGAACATACTATCATATGACAATTTCGCAAAAATACGCATGTAGACCACTTATTAAATTTATCCATTCAACTATTAATGAGGATCAACATTCCACCTTATGTTCAGAAATTAGAACATAGTATCTTTAATCTTCAATAAAATAGTATACATAAGACAAGGTTTCACAAGTCATCACAAGTCAATACATCTACCTTCATTCATTTCTTAATACATATAACATCAGTTTAGCATGGCAAAATTAGGTGAATCAAACATTTGAATAAGTTCATCAAGTATCTAATTAGAAGACGATTCAAGCTTAATGTTTACTACAAAGAACATTTGAACGCATCCATATCTTAACCACCTCTAGCGATTAGAATAACCGAAAGATGGCATAGATTCCAATTCATCTAATAAATTTAGTAGATTACTCGATCATAAAGATCAAATCGGTTCAACAACATTTCCACCCTTCTTGACAACAATAGGTTCTTGAACAGATACGGACAAACTCTTATCTAAATTTTTCATCATGCACCAAATACGACAACAATTCACAGTAATCAATTTCACTTCCATGGATACTAGTTAAGAATAAACTGATTGCACAAAGCTAGTAACCCAATCTGATGACTCTTACCACAATGATTAGTTCATTTATTAACATCCCTTACTTAATCATGACACGACATCACTTAAGGATTTTAACACATTCTTTCAGAAAAGAGGTATCACACTTCAATACTAGAAACAATCCAAAAGAAATACGTAAAGCCAAAGTTTTCACATGTTAAAGAACTTGCAACAGAAAACCTTCAGTATCCAGAATACCAAGCGAATAAAGGAATCATAATTTCCAATAAGAAGGGCAGAACTCCCATGAAAAGATCAAACTTGCTGATAACCGATGTTCACACCAAAATCAACAATAGATCAGCAATCGAAGAACAAGTAGTCGACTTATGGAACCAAGAAAGACCAATTAAAGCTCATCATGAGAACTATAAGCCATTACTCAAGAAATCTTCATCAACCGTAACTAATACCAGAATTGGCCAAATTCAAGATCAAGAAAGAGAATAACTTTTCTAAAGAAACTCGCCCTCAACACCCAACTACAGAATGGGGGTAAGTACTTCTCTAATCCCCTACCCCGAAACAGTGGTGTTGTCTGGCGAAACCCAGGACAACATCCATGACTTCAACTTCTCAACGTCCGTTACCAATACGCATGACCGTTATAATCAATTATGAATATATAGGATCATCTCATGACAATCATAGAACAAATTCATAGATATAAAATATCACAACATATCGTAAATTAACAACAAGAAAAAATAGTACAGAAGCAATTCAACAATTGCTCAACAAGTGGAACATAACAAAGGAAATACGGAAGCAATAAATTTCCCAACCCCACCTACTGTGCACAGTGTGTCATATTAATATTTTTATTAACCACGGACCTAAAGCCCGCTCTGATCCAACTGTAACACCCTGGCTATTCGGAAGCCAAGATACCACCTATTTACTCTAACATTCAACACAATGTGGAAGAATATGAATAAAGTATATCAACTAATGGCAGTATTAAAATCAAACAGGACATGGTGAAGGTATCCTTCCTTTACCATCTAAATTATTTATTACAGTTCCTCAATAATGAAGGTTCACATGCAGTAATAAATCAATCGTAATGTAGAGAAGGTATCCTTCCTTCACCATTTAGAATTAATTATTACAGTTCATCATTAATGAATGTAAGATAGAACTAAATTTAATCTTGAACTTGAATAGGATGATGTGAATGAGTAGTGCGTGTCTACTCCTTCCCAAGTGAGCCAACATCAGGGATTACCTAAAATAAACAAACAACGCAAGAATGAGTCCATGACTCAGCAAGTACAGTGAAAAGAACAGAACACATATACGAACAAGACATCATCATTAAAGAATGCGAACATACACCGAATGAAAACTTAGGAATGCATGAAATGAATGAATGTAATCAAAGGATGGACTGCACACATGCTTATACCGGTATAGCTAGTGACACACCCGTCGGTGTTCACTTAAGCCCGCACCTTAACAAAAGTGCGGGGACCCAAGTCCCATATGAAGAACGTTTCATACAGGTGTCCAAATCTGCCCATACTGGAATTGATGGGTCTTACGCGCCCATACTGGAATTGATGGGTCTTCCTATCTACTCCCGTGGACGGGACATGATAATGTCCAAATCTGCCCACATTGGAATGGTGGGACTTACAATCCACTCCCGTGGATAAGACATGAATTATGGATGCATTGAATGTATATGAACAATGAAGAACATCATCTCATAGCATATTTTCAACATACACGAAAGAACATAGACAGTTCATCATCTCTTGTAACACGAGGTGTCACAACATAATCATGTAAGCATTCATCAATCACAACCATTAAAAGTAGCAAAGTACTTGCCTTCCGCGTTGCGACGTGTTAGCAGGCAACGATGATGCTCCCAAACCCGTAGCGTCGCTGCCTAACCAATTAAATAAACAAAATGAGAACAACATGGTACCCAACACGACTTAATATTCTACAATACCCTCTTGAACACACAAGAGATAGCCATAAACCCCAAATCTGAAAAAAAAACAGGCAGCACACCGGAATCGCATCTGGACAGCAGCACGATATTGGCCATAACTATTTACCTGGGACTCGAAATGAGGTGAGCCCAGATCCTACTTAAACTTAACGAAAATATCTACAACATTCCAGTTGACGAGATAACCCAATTCGGCCAATTTAATTTGCTAACAGCTAAATGAAACAGCAGAACAGAAATTGTCTGAACAATTAAGACATCAGAATTAAAACCACCATAACTTTTAATCTACCACTCCGAATTGGGCGTTCTTTATCAATATAAAAAGGTTATGAAATTCTCTACAATAACCTAGTTGATAGGAAACCCAGATTCGTCCATTAACATACACATATTTTAGAAGACAACTTAAAAGGTAATTCTCGTCAGAAATCTGGACAGCAGAAACTAAAACGATCATAACTTTTGATTCGTACGTCGGAATCAAGTGTTCTTGGCGGCCACCGAAAGATAAGAACAATAACTACATAACTCTAGGAGATGGACAACTCAAATTCGGCCTCTAAGATCACAAAACAGACCACGCAACATACTGGACAGAACCAAACTAACAGCAGAAACAATTCGATCTAATCAATCTATTCGAATTCGCATCTAATAAGAACATACCAGCGAAGAACGCTCTTTGTTACCCTTGAAGACTCGTATGAGACCGTTGAATCCTTGTGAGGTTCTCCTCTCCCCCACTTCACCTTTTCTTCTTCCTTAGCCGACGGCAAAACTCAGGGCTCTCCCTTCTGCCTTGCTTCGGCCAACGCTTGGGCAGCACCAATGGAGAGGAGGAGGTGGAGAAGATGGGAGGGAGAGGAGGGGGCGCATGGGAAAGAGAGAGTGGCGGATCTAGGGGGAGGAGGCACAAGGAGGGAGGGGTTCTAGGGTTTTCAGCCGTACCCCACATGGGCCTCCAAGGTTAAAGACTCGATGCCCAAGTTCGGAACTTTTCTTTCTGTGCAGCGAATACCTCGGAGGTCATAACGTTCGCTCCAAAACTCAGAATGGAGTGATTCTTATCTTCAAATTTAGCTAACTTATAGTACTTCAACTTCCTAGTTGTGGAGTCGTTCTGAAAATTCAGTCTTCATTATGAAATTTACCCTGGAAGTTGACTCAGTTGCGGACCTTGATTCTCTGTACAGCCTACCTTGCGGGCCCCATATCTCAAACCTCAGAACTCCAAATTAGGTCAATGAGGACTCTAAATTGTACTATGAAAAACGATCTACAACTTTGTAGTTATAAGGTTTTCCAATCGAAGCCGTTCCAGTCGCGAAAATCACGTTGCAAGATGATTACCGATTCTGTCCCGTTTCTTTGCGAGGCAAATAAGGAATCTCTCAATCTCCTTATTTTCTCTGTAACTAAACGGGATATTACAGAGATTGCCCGAGGCTCCTGAGGTTTAAAACACTGGGAAAGATCGTGAGCGTTGGATCTAAAACGGATGGTCACGATTGAATGTGACAATCGGGTGACCCAAACAACCCGATTCATCTGGACGATTGGATCTTGATCCAATGGTCCAAACGAGTTGGCACAATCGCGAGGTCCGAACATTCTCACGAACGAGGGCCGTCCGATTGATATCTAACGGCTGACAGTGCCCACGTGTTTTAAAACGGGCTCGAGTGCGGCTAGTTGACTGAGCCAAGTCAAGTGGCTCGAGCCCGAGACTGGCCCACACCTGAGGAACAGTGAAACTAGAATTAGGGTTTTTAATTTCAGCTGAGACTTTGGGGATTTATTTGAGGTAGCAAAACAACTCCAAAAATTCCGAAAGTTTTACAGGAGCTTGCTAACTTAGATATTAACCTTGTGTAAAATTTTAAGAGGTTTTTATGTAGTGCATGTTTCTCCAAAAATTCTGCAGGGTCCTGGTTTTAGGGTTTTGACTGAAAGTCAAACAGGTTTGACTGCCCTCTAAAAATATTCAAACAATTTCTAAAAATTGTGAAATTTTTCAGAGGGGTCACATACTATCCCTAGAACTTGGGAAAAATATTTCCAAAGGATGATCACAAGATCTAACAAGAATGTCTTTGAAAGCCAATATTTGGATCAAATGACTTATGACTTTGTATTTCCATAATTCTTGTACAAGAATTGTTTGGAACATACAGGAAATACATGATGTAAGAAAAAGTTTTAAATTCTACTCATTTTCTTACATTTGAAACACAAGCCAGAACTTGGGATGTTACAAGAACCGAGTCAAGATAGACCTTTGTAAAGGCCTTGGCATGTGCTCTAGACCGCTTACCTAAGGTAGTGAGCGGGGGTACCGACGGGTGCCCGACCAGTTAGAGAAAATTCATGTCATGTGGGTAAAGTTGTACACCTCTGCAAAGTGTAAAATCTATTCGAATAGCCGCGTCCTTGGTTATGGACATGCTTGGAGATTTCATTCAAGGGGTAGACTTTTCTCAAAAAGAGTAGTCGTGGTTGGTTTCGAGTGGTCTGATCATGATTAGGGTGATCGTGAGTGGTCCAGGTAGTGCTCGTAGGTGCTCACGAGTGGTCGTGGGTGTCCACGAGTGGTCTAGGAACTGGACAGGGTGTCCACGAGCTGTTTCAAAGAACTTGTTTACTTATGTATTAGCTTTTCAACTTGTGCCTTGCAATCTATTTAATGTATTTCCAGTCAATATTGCTTTTCTGCAAGCTAACCCTACAACCATCCTTTGCCAAGCTTTGCATGAATATTATTGCATACATTTTCATATGACTTGCGAGTACATTCAAAAGTACTCACGGCTTGTGCCCTCTAGTTGATCAATCTCCGAAGACCTCCCTGGGAGCTCCAAGTTCTTTGAAGAGGAGTTCTTTGAAGACCATGCGTGCTAGGCGACGTTCCTCCACTCGATAGCCTGTGGGCATGTCGAATGGTCTCCACGATGTCTTTTGTTATCCGCTACAAGTGTTTTTTTGTTGTAAACCCTGCGTGGCAACTTTGTAACAACCTTGACCGTAATGTCTTTTGTTAATAATATTAATTTGTCTACTTCATCTTTGAGTTTGTTGTATGGTTATGATCACACCAATTTTGATCTGTGCGAGCTAGCATATGATCTTGCGACTAGCTTGGTATGCACGGAGGGTCCCGGGGTTGTTCTACTCGGGGATCCGACATAGATTCTGATGATCATTGCTAAATCCTGAAGATATATGTCAATTCCATATAGTGAAAAATCCCAGAATGGATTTATATTACTTTGTGGTGGTGCAGCCATCTCTTGGTGGTCATCTAAGCAGACCTTGGTAGTTACTTTTACCAACCACTCAGAGATTATAGCAGTATATGAAGCCTCATTTGAATGTGTTTGGCTCAGATGTGTTAATAACCACATCCAGAAGTATTGTAGCATTAATACCGTCAATACATCCTCAATTATCTATGAAGATAATGCTGCTTGTATTACAAATGCAAAACGGGTTATGTTAAGAGCAACATCTCGAAGCACATTGCTCCTAAAATTTTCCATCCTCATGAAATCCAAAAGAATAGCGAGAAAAAGATTCTGCAAACAAAGTCTTGTGAAAATCCAGTTGATTTATTCTCTGAGTCTCTGCTAGCACCTAGTTTCCAAAGATGCATTTATGGCATTAGAATGGGACGTTTTAAAGAGTTGCAGAGTTCAGGGGGAGTAAATCCCTAGATCTTAACGCATGTCAAATCCTACGAATTTATCCAAAATCTTGAAGATTGGATCCCAAAGATTAAACGTTGCACTCTTTTCCTTGGTGAGTTTTCCTGGAGTTTTCTCACATCAAAGTTTTTAGCGAGGCAACAAGTGTAATGCAACTTATGAATGTAACATACTCTTTTCTCTACTTTTTCCAATGGGTTTTTGGAAGGAGTTTTTGATGAGACATTTATATATCGTTGTCTATTGCTCAAGAAAGAGTGTTACAAAACCTAATTGTATAGGTAAAAGACTAAACCGCCTTTGGAGAGCTTTCACCTATATGGGCTATAAATATGAGAACCCCCATATACAAGATAAACAGATGAATAAAGATCATAGATCTTCTCTGTACACTTGTGTTCATCTTGCTTCTATTGTGTTACTGTTAGTATGCTTACTCATGTATGGATGGATATACAAGTCAGCAACATAATGAATACCTAAATCTAAATGTAGCCAAGTTGTTTTGAGCATTGTTATGGAAAACGGTACGCGCTTGACGGACGAATGGGGTACCGCTAAACGATTAATCATGATACAGCTGATTAATTTGAATTTAACAAACGATTATGCATTGTTATTAATATATTTATTTATATTTAAAATTAATTACAAACCTTTTTTACCCAAAGGTATTGTAAATCATCACTCTACAAAACATTGTTTGCTATGTTTTGCATTTCATTGTTCATACTTCATTCATACTAGAAGGGAACTAGCACCAAGGGCGCGGAGGAGCCGAAGGTGAGCCGTCGTGAGGCGGATGGGAGTGCGTAGAGAAGAAAGTGCTTAATCGAAGTACTGTGAATAGAAAGAAAAAAATGTATCATTCTATTTTGGTAGAAACGGCCGTAAGGAAAGACGAAAATATCGAGGCAGCGTAGCAAAAAAAAAGGCCTAAAGACGTCAATTTGAATTACATGCACGGAATCTTAAGGATATTCCTGTTTTTTTTTTCCAAAAACAAATAAGCATATACAAAGGACAATCTAATTATGTGTTTGCAGTAGTTGCTGAACAGAAAGCAATTAAGAACAATACTATTGCAGTACCTAGACTCGTTAAGAAGCTCTAACTGCTATTTGAGTAGACCGTTGGGCCCCAATAGAAAAAGATGTGTTGAGAAGGAAATGAAATGACTCTCTCAATGGGCACCATCAACTAAAATTCTATAAGCGATGATATGTGTACAACCACTAACATCTTTGTGCAAATTTCCTAGTAAACTAAAACCCATGAACAATTTCACTTTAAACAATATCCACTATGGAAATGTAAATATAGCAATGCTGCAATTTTTTTTTTAAAAAAGACAATGGTCCATGGGTTCAGATGTTCTACAGAAGGTATTTACATTTAGAACATAGAGCCATAACAATATAAATAGGGATGATAATCCATTGGAATTTTTTGACCATTACAAATAATAAGATTTGTCACAATAGAAGTCACATGTGTGAATTAGAAAATCTACAGGTGCTAACTGCAACCCTACACATCGACAACGCTTAACTATACAAATAAAATAAAACATGAAAGCATTTTTTTATTTAAAAAAACTGAACGTAGATAAAGCTAGAATACCAAACGTTGCAATAATTGGCTCAATCTAAGCACTGCTAATAAGAAGGAAAATTGGGGTAGTCTATCTTGATGGAAACACACGTAGGCAGCGGAGCAAAAAAACACAGCCTAAAGACGGCATCTTGAATTACAATCACGGAACTCTGAACGGTAAGCGAGCACGTCATTCTGACAAGCGTAATAGGTTAACAGCTAGTTCTAAAGGCATCTGAAGAGCAACACACCTTACAGGTCCTCTTCGTCCTAGCCAGTTGCAAGTGAGCTTCTGAGAACAAATGAACAGAGACGCTCCTCTTCCACTACTGTGAATATATGAATATATGATTTAGCATATGCGTTAGGCTTGCATATCATCCAACTTGATAGGTATGCTATTTAGCAAAGTTTATTTCTGTGGAGTGACAAAGTGCAATAGTAACTATGTACATATATGTATATCGATTTTCTGTTAATTGTTTTCTCTGTACATCTGAAATTAGGTCATGACTGTAGGTAAAAAAAATGTAGAAGTGGCAAGCTCAGTAGCCGGCGATCCAATGGTAGCCACCATACGTACAAATATAATATCTTTTATAGTAGTTTAATTATCAAAGAAACTTTTTCGTGCACCGGTAAGTAGATAAGAGCTTTGGGCACAGTTTGCGTGAACCGAAAGGGAAGACTAAGTTATATGCAAAGGGTCTATAGTAGCCTAAAACTATAGGCTACATGATCGCCACTCCAATGCATAACTATACTATTGTTCAAAACCGAAAAGCAGGCCACCTAAAATCCTCAACAAAGTAAGCAAACAAAGAAATCGTCTCTTACTATCGATCTCCAGGATAGGTCTTGCAAGCGATATGTTCTTTGTGAATGAGGCCCTAAAACAACATTTCATACAGTAAGATGGATACTGGCAGCGTCTTGGCAGTTAATACTTTCGAAAGTAACAAATAAAAACTAATAGAGGTCATTCACCTAGATATGCATCTTCATTTTAGGGAGCTGAATTACATATCTGATTTAGAGCATGAGGTTGTCACGAATTCCAAACCAGGCAAAGAAACTTAAAATGGCATCATTTAGAAGGAAATAAATAGCAATACAATAGGCAGGTAATAGTATAGATATAGCATAGGCATGAATTCCAAACCTGGCACAGATTGTAAGGACATAGTATAGACAACCATAGCAAAATTCTATGTAGAAAATAAATTGAAACTACATAAACGATAGGGAGATAGTAGATGTGCGCGCAGGCAATGGATGACAAAGGCAATACATATGTAACTGCATAAACCTAAAATAGCAAAACTACATGTATAATACATAGAATGAGGACCTCAAATGGTGTTTGTATGTTAATGGTTTAGTTCATTGGAAAAGGAAGCAATTGTAAATCTTACACAACAAATCTGAAAACAAAAATCTAACACAACAAATCTGAAAACAAAAATATGAAGTAAAGAGACTTGGTACAAATGAGATCTCATGTTAACATCTGTTTAGGTACAAATAAAACCCATGAGCAATGCAGGTAGCAAGCGGTACGCGTAGTTTGTTGCTACCCTTTATTTCGTGAACACTGTAGCATGATTAAAACTATCTCCTATCAAAGTAAATCTTATATAAATACTTGGTATCTCACCGTTGATTTCGTGCACTTCGATATTGAGCTACAGTCAGCAAGACATATGTCATTGCATCCTGATAAAAAAAAAATACATAAGGAGCATGATTAGGCCTTCATAACAAAAACTATGCATAAAGCACATGACTGAGCCTCAAATACCACTAATATTTAAGGATGTGCATATAATATGGATAAGTTGCTAAAATTTCATAAGGGCGGTAGGGCGTACATTAAAATGCAAATATTGGAATAATCATCTAGTACTGTCCTAGCGACATGCAGGAGGATGACCGTAAGTAGATGGTGCCTCCTTTAGGATAGACTGATAACCTACGTATAATACCAACAAATAAAACCTCAAATGGTGTTTGTATGTTAATGGTTTAGTTCATCCAGGAAAAGGACGCAACTATAAATCTTACACAACAAATCTGAAAACAAAAATGTAAAGTGATGAGATTTGCTACAAATGAGATTTCATGTTACCATTCATTTAGGTACAAATAAAACCCATGTGCAACGCAGGTAGCAAGCGGTACGCGCAGTTTGTCGCTACCCTTTATTTTGTGAATACTGTAGCATAAATAAAACTATTTCCTACGAAAGTAAATCTTATATAAATCTTTGGTATCCCGCCGCTGATTTCGTGCACTTCGATATTGAGCCACAGCCAGCAAGACATATGCCATTGTATCCTGATATAAAAAAAAATATACGTAAGGAGCATGATTAGGCCTTCATAACAAAAACTATGCATAAAGCACATTACTAAGCTTCAAATACCACTAATATTCAAGAATGTGCACATAATACAAATAGGTTATTAAAATTTCATAAGGGCAGTAGGGCGTACATTAAAATGCAAATATTGGAATAATCATCTAGTCCTGTCCTAGCGACAAGTAGGAGGATGACCGTAAGTAGATGGGGCCTCCTTTATAATAGACAAATAACCTACGTATAATACCAATAACCTGCAACTGTACAGCAGTAAATAATTCATAAATTGACCTTATACGCTCAGTAATGAAATTTTCAAATCGTTTTCCGTAGGAAATTTAGCATAAAGATTGTGGCGGCCATAACTTTTGCCATGGACCTCTTAACAGACATGAACCTTCTATCTCAATTTACAAACTCGATGAGGCGTACAAACCATATAATAGGCTGAAGATCCAGCTCTGATGTCTAGAACATGAGAAATTGTTTTAGATTTGTAGGCTAGGTAATCGACCTAACTAAACTAAGCTGAAAATGGCTAATGAGTGTTAACAGTTCCAAACTTGAGCAAAGAAAGCTTCCCAAGATGGATGGCAATATTCTATCCTGTACAAAAACATCTATTTCATCTATCCGAATTGTAAAACATGGGTATAGTCAAACCCAAAATAAAGCAGTGTATGTTTCCTGGATCGTAAATCTGCTAATCATCCACGAGCTCATTCCCAATCTGGTTCGTTTAGTATCTAAGGATTACACAATGTATATAATAACAATCAGATCTACCAAAAAAACCTGTAAATTGGATTAAAGCTGCATTCTTGAAATTATTATGAAAGAGCGGCGGCTTACCGATGGTGATGAGTCCGCAAATGTGGCCGGTGACGATAAGGCAGGGGATGCACCACTGGCGCGATAGAGTATGGCAGAGCCAGCCGCCAACGATTCTGTATGGTGTTGGCACTCCCCGTCCGACGTGCGACTACGGCGTACCCTGGCGTAAAACCCGGACGACACCGCTCCGATCTTGGCTCGTCCACCGCGCCCTCTGTGCCCCAACCACCTCCGGCCGAGGCCTGCCAGCGAAGCGAGGAGGACAGAGAATGATGCGGTGGGGGAGGGAGAGACAGGAGCGGCGAGTGGAGAGGGATGGAGGCGGAGAAGGGAGAGGGAGGGGAACGGGAGTCGGAGAGGGAGAGGACCGTGTCCGTGCGGCGGCGCAGGAGGGAGAGGGAGAGGACCGGAGGCGAAAGGGAAGAAGTGAGGGGAGGAGTTGCGGCACGGGACGCAGCGAAAGAGGAACCGGGAGGAGAGAGACTAGCGGGATGAAGCTTCGCGTTTTCGGGGCGGCGTGGACGTACTAGCACTGCACGTTCTCAACGCACGCACCGGACGGGATCGGACAACTCAAAGCTGAGATCTGCGCAATCGACAGCGCGCGTTTTCCTGCCGACGTAGAGGGTTCGGGAGGAGCTCAAAGCTAGCAACCTTATATGTTAGTAATGTACGTACTACAAAGACCATCACACAATTTTATAAACTAATTTATTGTAATTAGTGAATAAAAATAAGTTGTTTTCGTGATTAAACAGATGATTAATTGAAAAACGAGCTATTATTCGAATTATGCTGTCAATTAATCGTCCAACGGCGTTATTACACTCTGATTATACTATTGGTGATGGTTTAGTCACTCACCGATTAATCGGCCAACAACCAACTTATCGGCTGAGTGCGCCGTTTTTCACAACACTGATTTTGAGGTTCATCACAGCGTCAGGCGGGCTATCAGCTGCTGAGAAACCAGAAAAGCCCCAAAACTACCAAACGCCAGCTCTGCTATCCTCTCCCCACCCGACGAGATGCCCCCTAGATCGGAGCACGCCACTGGCAGCGCCGCGGCGGCGGCGGCGGCGGCAGCTCAGGCCCATGGATCCGACTTCAACTCCATCGATCCCCTCTTCCACGTCGTCCGCGTGCTCCCCTTCTCCTTCCTCCGGCCGCCGCGCACTCGCCTGAAGCTACCGTCCAACCTGGCGCTCCCCTCCCCCATGACCGTCTTCTCCCTCATCCTCCTCACCTACTTCGCCGTTGTCTCCGGCCTCGTCTACGACGTCATCGTCGAGCCCCCCGGCATCGGCAGCGCCCAGGACCCCGCCACCGGCGCCGTCCGCCCCGTCGTCTTCCTCCCCGGCCGCGTCAACGGCCAGTACATCATCGAGGGCCTCTCCTCCGGCTTCATGTTCCTCCTCGGCGGCATCGGAATCGTCCTCCTCGACCTCGCCGTCGACCGCACCAGACCCCGGAGCCTCCGCGTCTCGTTCGGCGGCTCCGGCATCGCCGCCATCGTCATCGCCTACGCCATGGTTATGCTCTTCCTCCGCATCAAGATCCCCGGCTACCTATGGTGAGGCCGACAAATCTTACCAGTTCATTAGATCAGATCCGTCACAAGATCTCTACCTCTAGATCTGTTTGCTTGTGGTTGATGGAACTAGTGTACTCTTTTAATGATGTTACCGTAGGATGCTGGATGATCTCGACTTTAAATTGGTGATTTGAGAATTATCTTTTTGAAATGATAATAAACAGAGTTTTCTTGGAATTGTGATCGGATGATACTGCTGCTATGTAGATCTATTTTCTTGTTGATTGAATTAGTGTAATTTAAGAGATTTGCTAAAAAAAAAATCTAGTATGTAATAAGAATCTTATACCTCTTATCTCCATTGGATTTTCTTTGAGATAGGGGAGCTGTGATAAGATCATAAAGAGGTGGGGATGAGAGACGTTGGATAATTTCACGTTCGTTAGATTTATCACTTGAGATTTTCATTTTCAAATGCTAATAAACTGTGCTTTCTTGATATGCTGATTACATGATGAGCCTACAATCAGCTGTCGCAAAGTATGTTTGATTTGCATACCGTTGTAAATTTGAAGATTTAGGGATTTACATTTTTCATGTTTCCACTTTGAATGCTGGAAATTAGGTTCATACAACACACTTTTTTTTTCACTAGTTAGTGACTATCTGAATATAGCTAAGTTCATTTCAGCATACAATCTACATCATTTCGTATCCTTGTGGTTAGTTTTTTTAGTTCTTTGACTGTTTGTGACATCTCGGTAAGAACATTGTGATATAATTGTCCAGGTAATACGAATTTTGTTGTGTGTAAATGTGGTGACCTGCTTCTTGAGTTGGTTAGGTCCTTTTTACTAGCATAAGGTTAGTTTTTTTACCACAGTCCACAGTAAATTTGATCTAGGGCCAAATAGTTTGTTAATTTCATGGTTTACATTTCAACCTTCGTGTCCTCTTTAAAGAAAATTTAAAACAAGTAAGAAGCAAACATTTTGGGGAATTGTTTTTGAGCATATAAGTCCCTTATGGTATAAGTGTAAGCTAAGCATACTAAGTCTGTAGCTGTAACCTGTAAGACAAGTGATGTGGTGACGCAACACGATTTTGTTTAATATTTGTTGAAAGGATGCAAAAAAAAAAAAAAACTACTAGCTAGTTTGGAATAACCTAAATACTAGCTATTTTGCGTGGATCAATCGTGAGGGATCTTGGATTGCCCATGAATTTCATGTAGATCTTCATATATTAGATTAGAACCTTTGAGAAGATTAAAGTTGAACAGAACAACAGATGTTAGCTCTAGCTATACTCCATTTGTGCTTGAGTATTTGAACAGTCTCACACATTAAAGTTGTTGAATGCGAATTATCAACTGAATGATATTGTAGGACATGATAACAATTGTTCATGACATTAAAGGGTGGTTAGCCTTGAATTTGACAAGATATGTATTCAACACAAGTCACAATCATTTTGTAGATACTTGAACTGGAGCTTTGATTATTATTGGTGTTACAAATTAAATAGAAAGCAAGCGGGTGACAACAATTTTAGAGAGAATGTTTGGTTCATTTAAATAAATGGTATCGGGGTTCCCTACTTCCCTCTGTTTATAAACAATTTTGGAGAACAGATGAAGTAAACATGTTGATGTGAAAAAAATTAAACAAGAAAGACATCTTGGACCGTTGGTGAGAAAACACAAGACATTAGCTCAGTAAAATACCATAGCTTTGTATAAATAAGTCGTGTACTGTGTACAGTCTTACCTCTATCCTTTTACATGTTGCGCATTTGGCTTTTCTTGCAAATTGTACATTGGTATGTTCGGTTTTGAGAATTACCCCCATCCTAGCATCTTTGGATCCTAGGCATGCTTGTGTGTTTGTTAGTGGAATGGAGCTATCTGGTCCTACAAGTTTTTTTGTTTAAATAGTAAAATCGAATGACCTTCTCGATCTGACTCATTATATAAGGAGGAAAACTTACTGCAATTGTAGAATTGGTTCATCCCACAAAATTTGTTCGATTATCCCATTTCGCTCCATACTGGATGTCTCAAATCCATCCAAGATGGATGTGCCGGTTACTCCATTAGTATGGGGATATTCTTGAAACCAAACAGATGGTAATACGGTGATGTCCTTAGGTAGTTTTTCTTTTTTGGTTTCTTTTTACCCGTTTGTTTGTAGTTGTGTAGTTGCGAAGGGGAAACATCTATCTTATATTTGTATCATATTTTACCCTAGAATTGAACCTAATAATGTGTGATAATTTATCATCAGAGTGAAAATACAGTTTCGGTTGCCAGAAACCATTAGTCTAACTTAGTTCAACTTTGGTGACAGAATCATGTGTTAGAGCATAATATTATGCAAAGTTGGTCCATCTGCACCGCTATGCTTATACACATTGTAACAAATCAACTTGAAGGGGGGAGTGCCCGTGTCCCTTTTGTTGTGACTTGAAACAGGGCATGTCTAACAATGTGTTTGCCTGTAAGTTTGTTAAAAAAAATCAATAAAATGAGGGTATAACATGTTCTCCATATTAAATGTGGGTGAAACTTGAACGTAAGTTGTAACACCAAGATTGTTAGAATCTTGATCCGAGTCTTATGGTCTTAAGACTTTACGGTCCTAGATTGAGTGGAACGATCCGTTCTAGCTAGAATCTTAATTTTATAGAATCTTAATATCGTTACAATTCTAGCAAAAAAAATTGTAGGATCACAAACAAAATTTATATACGATTCTACCTGATTCTACCAATTCTAGTAATTAATTATTAAAAATTACTACTGTTCTTTTTATTGTAAAGTTTCACCGTATATTCATTCATATATAATAATTATTTGTATAAACATCAAATAGTATTTCATTTTCACTATAGTTTTGTAAATAAAAGCTTTTAAACTATAATTTAAAGCATGGCATTGTATTATGTACACAAAATTATGCATTATATAGCTAACGATGATTACATAGGCAACTGTAAATCTAATTAGATGCCAAATGACTAAATAAATGCTAAAATCACAATAAAAAGATGTGGTAAATTGAGAAAAATATTCTATTTGTTAGAATCAGATACGATATTAGATTCTACAATTCGATCCTAGCATGCTATTCTACCGGAGCATCTCCGATCTGATTCAAGATCTCGATTACACGATGCTGGCCTTTACCTAACAGGCGAGCAACATTTTGGACTTAAGACAAGGTAAGTGTCGAAATAGATTCTCCGTTCTGTTTTTTTTTTCGTGGCAATGATATGAGATGAAAGTGCTTTGATTATTTTCACCCGATGCAATTGTCCTGTAAAAAATATTGAGATGTAGATGTTTTATTATCCTCTAATATTTGTGATATTGTTTGTTAAGTATTGTTCGAGTGCAAAGTTGATGAGTCTGCGAAGTTACGTGGGTTATGTTTGAGCAAGGCACTCGTGGTTTGCAAAGAAAATGTTTCGTTCCTAAATCCTAACTGCCCCCCAATAAAATGCGCGGTTCTTAGCTATCCTGGAAATTTTGTTACATAATTTACATCCAAGAGAAGCAAGGAAATGAGAAACATGCCGAAAAGATACGAGGCGTTTGTATGAAAGACGGGTTGGACGATGGGCTCAGACATGTTTTGAGAAAGCAGGGAGTATTTTCTGCATAAACAACGTTATTTCATTTATGTAAAAAGTTGAAATCGACGCAAATCCAAGCATATATTGTACCGATTGTGACCCACGATGTTTTATGTGATAACCGCGACATGAGCATGCCTCGTAGCAATAACTGTGAAACTAATCCAAGGTATAAGTAGCCATTCCCACGCAATTCTGGATTGTCTTTGTTGCACTGTTTCGTTTGGTTTTGCTTTGCTTTGGTTTGTTCTTCCTCGTAGCAGCGATACGATTTCACACCTCGCATACTGCGTGTCCATGTGAGGCGATGTCATCATGATTCTTTTGTGTTACTCTTCTAAGAATTAATTTGCGCTTGCGTTATCTGAGGGAATGAGAGGTGACAGGGTGACAGCGCTGTCGAGCCCAGATCTAGGTGGTTAAACACACAATATGCTCGGGCTGGACTAAACGTGGGCTTTGTATTAACAAGGCCCAGCCGGACTCAACCTATACATTAATTAGGCTGTGGTGCTTGAGCCCGATTTTGAATTTTGATGATCGAGATGAACCAAACAGCATATGCTTGGACTCGGAGAGTAGAATGGTAACCTGCATAGGAAATACCGGTGACCAAGCGGCTGCTCGGATCTTGGTAATTTGTAACCTACCGACTTGCTAGCTCTGCAGAACGAGATGAACCGCCAACGCCGCAGCGTGTAACTTGAAGCTTCTCGCGCTTCAAAACAATGTACGTGCAAACTAAAGAGAGAAAATTCTTTATTTGTCATTGAAACTTTGCGTACTTTCCTGATGTGTCACTCAAAATTTTGGTCTTCCTTCTATGCCACTGGGTATGAAATTTTATCTCCTTTGTGTCGCTTCCGTTTGGCCACTGTTTGAGGCTGCCAAATCTTGCACAAATGTCACAAGCTCATCGGGAAGTGTTAGAAATTGGCCCATATGAGCGAGGCCTATTTTCTATAATTCCAAAGTATTTATGGGTTAGTACCATATTGCTAAGGCAAGGTGGAAGTGACCAACATATAAGGTGGAGTTTTTGCCACTCCTTAAAATATGTGACACATGGATGAGGGTGATATGAGGAGGGCTCTCGCTAAACACACACACACGCACGCACGCGCGCGCGTGTTCGCGTATTTTCGCGTGACTTGTGACTTGTGACGCGCGACCGTGCCGTGATGTGGCGCGCCATTTGGCAGACCAAGTCCAACTTATTTTTGCTGAACCATGCATCTCTCTCTCTGTTTGAATGAGATTCAAATGTTTGAATTTGAGGCTTTATTAGGTAATGATGACAGGCAGTTACCAGTGGGTAAATGGCTGGTTAAGTGTGACAGTTACCAGTGGGTAAATGGCTGGTTAAGTGTGTGATTACTGGGTAAATGGATGGTTAATGTGTCGCTACGATGAGGTAAATGGTCATTTAATCTGTCGCCGATACCGCATCTATATATGTCTCGAGACGTCAAGTGCATAGCAAGCAGAAGAATAGCCTCCATTCCTTCTTCATTCTAATCTATGCTGTTGTACTGCGCCGTCTGAACCTCGCCGACTCTTCTTCTCGGCGTGCACCGTGAAGAAGGGAAGCGGTATCTCGAGCCGTTGTCGCTGTGAAGACCGCACGGGGCGCAATAAGGTTTCTGGGTAGCGCATCTGCGCGACCGCTTGCTGCACTGCGACATCTACGTTTCTACACTGCATCAAGTCTGCGCTACTTCCTGTTCTTCATCAGACCCATCTGTAAGTCTATCGTGTGATTGATTGATTTGTTTACATCCTGTTTTTCATATATTGCGAAGTACAATGAGTTGTCTGTTATCAGTGCTGTTTTATGTATCATTAGTTTTTTACAATATTTATCTTTTAATAACATCTGGAATTAAAATATTACCCTTATTTTCAACCGGAAGAACCCCACCTCTGCAGGGTCAGCCCGAGCTTGATAGCCTCATTAGCGCCATCAGCAGCCAACAGCAGGCTGGTGATAGGGATGGGCTCCGGCATCTCGACACCAATTGCTATGCTGCCGGGATGGTCTTGCTCCCGCAGCACGTACCGGCTTGCCGGCTCGTCCACTTTCGCCGCCAGCTCTTGCACCAACATTGGCCATTGGTGTTCTCTTCAAGTGCTTTCTTTGTTTATAGTTAGCTTTTGAGTACTTGACTGACTTGTTAGGGGCCCATGGTCATGGACTTGGACTTTCCTAGTTCTATTTCACAGGTTAATTGTCTGGTAGCGGATTCAGAAAATTGAGTCATCGGTGTCACCATGTGCTAATTTTACTTGAGTAATTAGAGTCACCCCATGCATATATAGTCACTTTTGATTTTGCCGAGGACACATGATCCCAGTAACTGCACCTGGATCCGCCGCTGGTCATCATCAAAGAATAGAGCAGCTACCAACCACTAACATCATCTGACCAAAAATAGAGAAATGATTGAACAAGTAAGGAAAAAACAAATTCAATATTTCACCTAACTAAGTAAAAGATGCTTAAGCGTAATAGGGAAAATATTTGAGCTTAAAACTTAACTGGGTCTTAATTCTTAAATCTTAGTGGTACTTTTATTTTGCTAATAAGTGCGCGCACGTTCACTGCGCCTCCTACTGCCTGTCTCCGCCATTGTTTAGAACATATATTTCTATTCAACCATATAAAAAAAATAGTTAACGTCTCCCTAAGAAATTTACATTATTGGTACCATCATCAGTAATAGCATTTATAGGGACAGTAGAAGAATTATCAACCTGCATAAGAGAAATTAGCTTATCGAGCTTTGAAGACAAGTTGTCATACCCTTCAATAGAATTACCATACCCTTTAAAGGATAAGAGAACATATCCTTTAATTTAGTAGTAACATCCCTTCAGTGACATTTTTATTCATGAAAGCTCCTCCTGCAGCTGAATCAAGGTTCATGTTGCACAAATAATTTTAACCATTGTAAAAACTATCACTACTACAGAACAGACCTTTGGTCGAACTGCCAAATGAGCAATAGTCTCGGAGAAAATTGCGTCCGGGACCAAAAATATCTTTAGTCCCGGTTGGTAACACCAACCGGGACTAAAAGTCCCCGCCCAACGGCTCGTAGTGTGCTTTGCAGAGGGACTTTTAGTCGGTTAGTGTTACAACCGAGACTAAATGTCAACCTTTAGTCCCGGATTGTAGTACCAACTCGACTAAAGGTTGACATTTAGTCCCGTTGGTAACACAACCGGGACTAAAGGTTCTCTGTGGCGGTAATTGAATAGTGGGACCTTTAGTCCCGGTTGCTAACACAGCCGGGACTAAAGGTTCTCTGAAAATATGTCCTCACGCAAAATTCACCTTTAGTCCCGGCCGTGGCACCACCGGGACTAAAGGTTCTCTGAAAATATGTCCGCGCAAAATTCACCTTTAGTCCCGGCCGTGGAACCACCCGGGACTAAAGGTCCACCTTTAGTCCCGGTCCGTATTACCACCGGGACTAAGGTCTTTAGTCCCGGTTGGTAAAACCGCCCGACTAAAGGTCCCAAGTACTTAAGCAACAGTTTCGTCTTCCATTCTTCCTCCACTTCCCATCGCGCGCCTCTCCTCGCCGTCTCCTCGCGCTGCCGCTCTGCCGACTCGCGTCGTCGCGGCGGCGTGCTCCCGCCGTCTTCTCCGCCGCGACCCGCCCTCTCCCTCGCGCTCGGCGCTGCGTCTCCCGCGTCGCGGCGCCTCTCTCGTCGCCGGCATCCGACCGAGGTTTGAAGGCAAACAATATTCTCCCAAATAATGCAAGACTAGCTATTTGAGTTTGCATATGGGCGCACATTTACTTCGTTTAATTCCAAAACCGAGAGAGTTGAACTTGGTCTTAGCTCACCGATTCTTGGTTCTCGGTTTGATTACTAGCAAGCAAGAAAGAAAGAAAAATAGAAGTAAAACAAAAGTGGTGACCGAAATTGTAAAACCAAAATCAATAATGAATTGAAATGGAAACAAAAAAAAAACACCTTTAGTCGGTTGGTAATACCAACCGGGATTAAAAAGGTCTGGTCCCTTTAATCCCGGTTGGTATTACCAACCGGGACTAAAGGTCGGCCTTTAGTCCCGGGCTTGGGACCCGGGACTAAAGGTGAGACATTTAGTCCCGATTTCCTAGTCCCGGCTCTATAACCGGGACTAGAGGCCCTTTAGGCCCGGGACCAAAAGTCTGTTCTGTAGTAGTGTGGAGGATAAGCCAATCTTCTAAGCCATCATTGAATCGCTCCCATGCGTCACTAATGTCCTTCATATTGATTAGTGCTCCTACGGTTCTAAAAAATGGTCGACCTAATATAACAAACACGTCCTTCGGCATATCAATTACAACCAAGTTAACAGGGACGGGCAATCCTTAAGGCCTCGTTTGAAAAGCCTGAATTACCAGCCTTTGGATAATAACATTTTCCTTCACGCCTACGGCTTTTCTAAAAGAAGAATCAGACATATTAAGTTTCATCTCATTAAGGGCCAAGATTAAGTCTCATATATAAAGCTTTTGGAAGAATAGAAACACTAGCACCTAGATCACAAAAAGCATTGAAAGAATGAGAACCTATACGAATTTTAATGGTTGGTTCTCCCAAATCATCTAGTTTGAGTTAAGATATCCTCCGACTCCATTTTTCTAACCTCGAGGGCAACCTTGCAGATGAAATCCTCGTGGATAGGATTTTTGACATCTTGTGCATGTGGATCAGTGGATAATTTTAATTAATTCACCAAAAAATAGTTTAAGGCTATTTTTGTATTGCTTGTTGGGGTCATCTTCCTCAAACACTAATTCATCTTCCTCGTTAGCGCGAAGAACACGAATGTTTTTTTTTTTTTTTTCGAAATCTACGGGATTGGGCTCTGGCTTTCCAACGAAGTGACTAAAGAATTATAGTCTCACCTTCAGCTATTTCGGCAACTTCAAGTTCTATAGCGGACGACTCACACATAATTAAGGGATCAAAACAATAGATTGACATTATGAAATAAAGAAAGGCACTTCCCTCTTCAATTACCAATAGTTGATGTGATGAAATAAAGTCTTAAATTGATAAACTTGAATGATTAAACTCGAACGTAGTCTATATCAAGAAAATGGTGTTGTAGTGAGCCGCGATACTTCCTCCTAAAAACCCTAGCCACAACCAAACAAGCCCCCCTCTCCTCCTCCTTTCCTCCTCGCTGCCGCCGCCGTCGGCGGCGACGGGGCTTCTTCTCCTCGGTGGTGATGCCTAATTTGTATCGCACTTCTGACGCCTAACGTCTGTTCGTCTATTTTCAACGGTGTAGACTTTCGTCGGGGTTGGATCTGGGCCCTTCTCCACCGGCTCGTCTTTGAGCATGGCGATTTGGGGCCCTTCTCCGTCGGCTTTTTTCGGCGGCACAGCTTCGTCGATGGTGTAACAGCCCCAGTTTTATGGAACAGTAATAAAATGCTTTATAAATAGTAATGAGATACTGTTCATAACAGTAATGAGATGCTGTTCATAGCATCACTGTTCATTTTTACAAATTGGGCATTATGTTACAAATTAAAACCTTCCTTTTCTAGCCAAAATCCAAAACCTATTTGAAGTTTCAAAGAAATACAAGTCAGAGCTTGTATTATGACTGGAAAATGTTTTTATCAAATACCAGATAAATTATCTGGGCCAAAAATAATTCTTGTCAAATTTGCAGAACCTATTCTGACCTTAGCAAAATTTCTTGCTTTTAAACAAACCTATATAGTCTATGTGACCTATTTATGTAGTTTAATAAAAGAAACTCTGGATTTTACATTTTATCTGGGATTCAGGTCATCCCAGAAGTCTCCCTTCAAAATTTCAGATTTTGTATGAATTTATTTGCTATTTTAAAACCCTAGTCAAACCTTTGGAGTTTTGAATTTGGCGTGGTCAACTCTCTCGGTCAAACCTTAGCCGGTTTGTACTGTAGCGACCGAGCCACATAGGTTTAGGTCTAAACCGGCGCACCCGACACGATCGGGCGCGAGCCCAAGGTTACACTTTACGTGAACCGTCGATTCCTTGATGAACGGCCGAGATTCGCTAAGCCGCGCGGACTATCCACGTGCGCGAAGCAATTTCCACCGTTGGATCTTCATCCAACAGCAATCCAATCTTAATTCAAAACTCTAACGCGCCTCCAATCCTCAGCCGTTAGATCTTAATGAATGTGCCGGATTCATTGTGCCGTTCGGGTCATCCCGTAGAGCCATTCCATCTTGGCCGTTGGATTTTCAATAAGCGAGTCAGATTTAGTGGGCCATTCGGGTCACCCGAACACCACATTAGATCTGAGCCCTTGGATCTAAATCGGGCGATCGAGAGTGATTGTGTCGTTCGGGCCATCTCAATGAACCACGCAATCATGATCGTTAGATCTAGATCCTGCGGTACGCCATTTTCGGGCAATGCCATTTTTAAATGGTAAAAGCCGAGATGAGCGCGAGCCATTGGATCCTCAATCAACGGACCAGATCTTGTGGGCCGTTCGGGTTGCCCGAACGCACCACTCAACCTCCACCTTTGGATCCTGATCGGATGGACCACATCCTTTGGGCCTTTCGGGTCGCCCGAACCTCTCTTCAATCTCCACCGTTGATCTTAAATCCAACCATGCCGCCCTTTTTCTTTTTGTACTTTAAGGCACGCATTAAATTGCGACCGTTGGATTTAAATCATACGGTACTCATTCGAGCCGCATGCGCTTAGGGCCGGATCTTGATATGGCCGTTAGATTAGAATCGTGCGGTCCATATTGAAAGATACCGGTTGTATGTTATTTGTCCATCTTATCGCCGCCGTCCATTTCCAATTGAACGGCTACCAATCTTTTGAGCTTACGGTGAGATATATTGTCGTATTTTGATGCGGCTGACAGCGGGGCCCGCTTGTCAGCGACGCCTCTCTCTTCCTTCTCGCGTCTGTACATCGCCACTGCCTTCGTTGCCGGAGAGGTGGTGTTCCGCCGTGATTTTGGCAAATCTCTCCTTAACACCTGGCACCATATTGCCACCGCATCCACTCTAAAACCCTCTCGGTTGCTCTGGAGGTTCAAATCCTATATAAACCCTAGCTTTTGAGCTTATCCACCATTGTTGACCGAGAGAGCTTTCTTCATCTTTTCCTTTCCAGTGAAGTATCCCTGGCTCTCACTTCTTGCTTATTCCTCTTGGTGCTTAATTCACTTGGTAATGTGAGTTTTGGGCATCATCTGTAGGTAAAACCGTGCTTTTGTTCTCTGTCAACTTGAGCCAGTTGAAGCACCACTTCGGTGAAACCTTGCTCCGGTGAGCTATGCCTTCCATTCTTTCCATCTTAAACTTCTTTATGATCACAAATAACTTACTGGAGCATTCACTTGTGCATAAGTAGCTCCAGTCTTGCTATAACTGAAAAGTTTCTTTTATAACTTTTCGGTCTTTCATATCATTTTCAAGCTGTAGGGTTTCCCATGTTATCTTTTTAGCTTAGTTAGTTTTTAGCTAAACCCTAGTAGCATAAGCAGTTGTTCTTTTGATTCTTAATGCTTTCTACTTAGCTTTGTAGCAAAGATCTGCCTCTGTCAGCTGTTGTCGGTCAAACCGACAACCTCTGTAATTTTGATAGTTTTCTGTAATCTGACCAATTAGGGTTAGTCTAGGGTATTATCTACTCTAAAGATCAGATTAAGCTTCAATTTAGAATCTTTTACTTAGTACATTTTCATTTAACCCGAAATCTGCAATCTGCCCTGTTTTCAATTCTTTTCAAAACCTGAAATTATAACTTGAACCTAAACCCTAATTCCTGGCAATTAGTGGTAGTAGAGGGTAATATGGGTTATTATCTTTATTGGGGTAAATATAACTTAAGCATGTTGTCAACCATGCATTACCCTCTTGATCATACATTTTCTCTTTATCTTTTATTTGCTGTTAGTTCTTGTGTTCATTGGATGTTATTGTTTCTTTTAGAATCTGGTTCTTCTGAAGTATTTGAGTCTAATTTTGAACCATCAGCACCTGAACAAGAAGTTTATTACTATCAAGGCAAGCATCATCTTTGCATCATATTGAACCTATATTTTAATACTTTAGATTTTCAAATTTACAGCGATACTGTGCATGCTATTTTCTAAAGTATTTGTGATCTGTAAATAGTTAGTTACATACCAATACTTGTGGATTACCCTGAATTGAATTCATATACTTATTCCTTAAGATAGTGTCTTTGTCCTGTTATTTTACTCTGTAATCTTTCTTAGCCATGCAGTCTATAGAACGTTAGTGTTTGGCAAACTTATCTTGTCAAACAGGGGAACAACAAATTAATTTCAGTATTCTAATGCCTTGTTCAATCTATTTAATTCAGATTTGAATTAAAACTTTGTTTGGCAAACCTATATAAGATCTGGACAAGTGGCTGCTAGTGATGGTGCTTTCGTGCACGAGATTGGGAAATGTGGTGGTCTTGTCTGGATCAATTAAGGACTGAACTCTGACTATTCAATTCAAGCCCCAATGTACTTCCACACGCGGTGTATGGGCGCTGTTTGGTTAAGTAAGGGGTTGGTGTTATTGAGTTGGGATGCAGGTTGATAAGGAGATATGTGTTGATTGCATATGACATATGTGCTTGCTTATCAGTAACATATGCCATATGTGTTTGGTTTCATACCATGTCATATCATATGTTCTTAAGGGCGATGACTTCTGAATGTATCAGGGTTCATTAGGCTCCGATTTCAATACTATTTGGTTAGTGGGATGGGATGATACAGGGTTTTATTTGGTTGGTTGTATAGGATAATTCTGGATGGTTCGAGATGTTGTTTGGTTTGGTGGATGAAGTTGGATATGATAACCCTCTCACTTGATGATATTTGGCGACATTTGACGATATTTAACGACATTTGACGATATTTGACGACTTTTGACAACATTTAACGATAACTGACGATATTTGATGATATTTGACGACATTTGACGATAACTGACGATATTTGACGACATTTGATGATATTTGACGACATTTTATGACATTTGACGATAATTGATGACATTTGACGATAATTGATGATATTTAACGATATTTGATGACATTTAATGATAATTGACGACATTTGATGATATTTGACGATAATTGACGATATTTGATGATATTTAACGATAATTGACGATATTTAACGATATTTGATGATATTTAACGACATTTAACGATATTTAACTTCATAGTCATTGTAAACTACTTCTGAGCAAGTTTCACTAATCCTCTAGATATCAAGTACACCTTGCCAAGTCATAAAACTGATCAAGCACTGAATTGAAGCATGTTGCACGAATTTCTCCACCATGTGAACAAGGATTAGCGTATTAATGATAATTATTACAACAAATAATTATTATAAACAACTATTACAACAATAATTATTACAACAAATAATTATTACAAACAATTAATGCCCCGTCCACTTTTTTTGGGCTTGGGACCGACATCGGCAGTGTTAGGCACTTTGTTTAAGTCTATTAATATGTTAATGAAACAACATCAAGTACTTACAAAGATAATCAATGTCATAAATAAATGAATTGTCATGAACAGATGACATGTATCTTATCTATGCATCTATGCATATACAAGGACTACCAATTTGATTTCTCAAAACAAATTAGGCACTGAACTGTCAAGTGCTAAAAAAAATAGATACTATCAACTAGCTACTGTCATGCCATAGTACATACTAGCTACTGTCCAGCATATTACAAATGACAAATGATCAGAATTTCTAGCACAACATGCAAGCACACAACATATAATCACAATGGATTGATGGCAGCAAGCACACAATATATAATCACAATGGATTTATACCTGATACAAGAAAGATATGCAGAGTATGTTGATATCTAAATGATAAGCAATATATATTGACTAGAAAAAGGAATTCCATATACACTCAATGAACAATATATAAACACTAGATATAATTCTGTCAAGTGCTTAATCAACACTATGCATTGATGGCAGTAAGCAGCAAGCACACAATACATAATCACAATGGATTGATGGCAGCAAGCAGCACAAGTATCATCAAACCAAATAGTGCACCAGGTGCTGCTAGCTAAACAAGCTTAAGGAATTTTGATAGAAGCACACAATGCAAAATTCGATCAGCATGAATTGTAGCACATACTGAATACCACATTTCAGCATGAATTGTAGCACATACTGAATACCACAATGAGCAATAATTCAATCAAAACAAGCTGCCATTGTAGGGCTCCATGATGAATTTCACTGGTCCGGCAAAGGCATGATGTGTAAATCAATGAGTAGAAGTGTAGAACACACAACAGAGGTTCAGGTAGGAAGTAGGAACTGTAGTCAATTTAGGATGCTCAATCTTGACGACGGCGGTGGAGGCGCCGTGGTGCAGCTGCTGGCCATTGGCCATAGCAGCGCATGCGATGCAGAGGCGT
This sequence comes from Ampelocalamus luodianensis, assembly GCA_036346255.1. Taxonomy (NCBI): domain Eukaryota; kingdom Viridiplantae; phylum Streptophyta; class Magnoliopsida; order Poales; family Poaceae; genus Ampelocalamus; species Ampelocalamus luodianensis. Next base: position 68,610,253 of record CM070620.1, on the reverse strand, counting down.
GGACCAGGGAAGGTAGGTGTGGTTTGACCACGTAGTGCTTCTGGAGACTCGTACTGTCGGGTAGTACAGTCGCCGAACCGTACCCCAACCCTTATTCTCTTTTGTAGGCGAGTTTGGTGGTGCTCCAAAAGAGGAAGATGCTCAAACCATATTTTCTACGCGTCAGAAGCCTCTGTTAAGAAACCGGGCCCACGATCAGGATTCCTGGCCTAGGTGGGCACCTCATCCACCTGTAGCCTATATATAGGAGGGGGGGACCCCCGACCATTGTATGCGATTATTGAGAAGAGCAATAAAGAGAAGCCTGCAGTCCCCATATATCTCTATGTTCATCTCTTATTCTATTCTTCTGTTCTTGCATCGTTCTTACGATTATGAATTTGTCTACGAGGTAATCGCTCGGACTGGACTCGCCAGCGACGGTTCCCCAACACGTTATCAGCATGATCGACTCTCCTTGCATCGAAAAGGTAACCATCGATGAACGACACTCGTAGATTGAATCATTTTCTAGACCGCTTTCAATTCTGCAATTGTTGCTTTCTAGATTATTTTCTACGGTGCAAATTCACTCTGATCTACCGCTAGCCGACTTGAAGTCGCCAGCCAAGCTGATCGGTAGATCGCATGAAAGAGAGGATGTAGATTGCACGGTAAATCGTTGTATATCTAGCATTACATTACATCGCATCACATATGCATGAATGAATAGTAACAAAAAAGGGAAGGCCTACGGCCCTGTAGAGCCGCGTCGCCATCAGCCTGGAGCCGCGCCCGGCCACCTGAAGATGGCACCGCCCTCCCCGCGTACGGCCGTCGCCGCATGGCACCGCCCACCGGCTCGCAGCCGGCACTGACCGTCCACGCAAATTGAAAGAAGGGGGAGGGGGAGGCATCGGCCCTGACATGGCCGACCTCCACCCGCGCACTCCAAGAATGCCGCGCATGAAGCCACGGCCACGCGCACGCTGCCACACGATGCTGCTCCGCATGCACCGGCCGTGTCCAGCCCTGCACAGCCATCGCACCACCGCCGGCGTAGCCCCTCGTCGGCCCCGCCCGCCTCTGCCGCTCGAAACGGTGTCCTCGCCGCTCGGCCTTCCCGTAGAAGCACCACCGCCGGGAGCCCGCGGCCGCACCTGTATGCGACCGCCTAGCCTCGCTCGCAGTGGCCACCCGTCACCAAGCCGCATGGGTTCCCCGGTGGCCTCACTGGCCTGGAGCTATAGCCGCCTTCGCAGGCGACATCGCCGACCATGTCGCACGAGGACCGATGTCCCGGCACGCGGCCGGCACCGCCTCTCCACACGGTCGCCCTTCCTGCCTCTGGCCGTCGCCTACGCAAGGTGACGCCGCCGAACTCGCCGCACGGGGACCGGCGCCACACGCGACCCGACCGGCCGCTTCCCCGCATGGTGGTGTCGCTTGAAGCCGCTCGGCGCCGTTGCCCGCACGACAACCACGCCCGCACCCGCGCGATGGCTCCGCCCACACTCCGCGCACGCGCCCCGCACGGCGCCGCCACCTACACGCGGACTCCGAGCTGGCACCGCCCCTTGAGCGGGCACCGGGAAACCCTACGGGGTGAAGCCCCACCTCCCCTTTTTTTGCCCCTCCGGCGCAATGGGCCAAGGGAACTGGCCCATGAAGGCCGGCCCAAATTCGGGAAAGAAGGAAAAAAAGAAAAAAACCAAAAAAGGGGGAGGAAAGGAGTTTTTGCGAGAAGGCCCTCGTAGTTTTGATAATTACGAGAATTCTTCGCGGATTTGCAAATTTTGCAGAACCCCCGCCCCCCCCCCGGGAATTGGGAAATTTACGGGATTATGTATATTCTTGCAGAATAACCCCTCAGAAATTTGATAATTACGCGCAAATTTTCTCAGAACTAAAATTTCACGCCTTAACCCCTAGAAATTGCAAATTCTTGCATATTTTGCACTTTTGAAGCATGTTTAACTTTGTTATTGTTATTTCTATGCAATATATTTACTGTATTTATTGTTTTGATTATCTGTGATTGTTTATATTGCTTTTAATCATTGAAAATAGCAGTAAATCATGAAAAATACGTAGAAAAATATGGGAACATTATGAGAATTCTTGCAACCATTTTATGCATATTACCAGCAATAATCTTATGCACCTCTTGCATAAATATGCAGATGACTGGAATTACGAATCGGGAGTTTGAGGAGCTGGCCCAGCATGGCCAGAATTATTTTATTTGGGCATCAAATGTCGAAATCGTACTTGGAGCTAAGAAGCTTTGTGCTGCTATTGGACTCGGCGCCTCTCGGGATGCCATTCCAACCGCTGAGGAGAATGATTAAGCACTTCATTTCCTCAGACACCATCTTTGTCTAATGCTCAAGAACGAGTATATGACAGAGAAGAGCGCACCAACTTTATGGACGCCCTGAAGAAGTGGTTCGAGAAACTGAAGTACACCATCCTGCTTTGGGCAGAGCAGGAGTGGATTCGACTACATTTTGCTGACTACAGGACCGTGGGGGAGTACAACTTTGCTTTGCACATAATTTGTACTAGTCTTCAGCTATGTGGTAAAGTAATCACAGATGCGGAGAAGATTGAGAAAACTCTCTCTACCTTTCACCCAAATGTGGTGCAATCCGCACGCAACTACTGTTAGGATGGCTACAAGGAGTATGCCGAAATGATAGACATTATGCAAGTTGCGGAAGCTCAAGATGAGGTTCTCAGGAAGAACTACATCTCACAGCCGCCTAGTAGCAAAGTTGGCCATGAAGTCAACGCAAACAGCTATAAGGTGAAGAAGCCTCACTCAAAAGGAAGAGGCAAGAAGGGTAAGGTCATGAGTCACAAGACCAAGCAGAATGCTCAAGCCAAGAAAGGCGAATAAAAAAAGCGCGATGAGAAGCCCTATGGTCAGCAGGACCAAAGCTGCTACAAATGTGGCACTTGGGGACATTGGTCACGTATTTGCCGTGAACCGCGGCACGTGATTGATGCTTTCAAGGCTAAGAAGAAGGGCAAAGAACAGCATGAGGCGCACCTCGCCATTGCAGGCATGGAAGATCCATAGTCATTGGTTGTACCTATGGATGTGGACAGCCCTGCAGCAGCTCCCATCACTCTTTCTTTGGACATTGCAGCGGCTACAGCCATAGTTGCCGAAGAAGAGCAGATAGAAATAGACCAGATTCAGGTATAAGCTTCTTCATACTTCGCTGATTCGATCTAGTGCATGCCCTGCACTTAGTTTTTATAGTCATTTGCAATTTATGGTTGTCATAGAACTTTGAATTATTGAATAAAGGTTGTAAGCTCTAGAAGAGCAATAGCAATAAATTCTTATGATGAGTCCAGCAAAACTTTTTCTCATATTAATAATAGCAAGTTTGTTCTATTTTGAAGTATTTTATTTATGTGTGGATTACTTTCTACCCCATATTAATAGATACTTTATATATCAGAATGCATGTGGCGCCCTATGGAGGAAGTGTGCTTAGCAGATAGCAGCACAACAAATACTATATTGAGAGAAAAAAATGCAGTCGATCAGCAAGAATGCTGGTAGTCTTACGACAATCGCTGGCAGCGATACTTGTATAATGACTCAAGAAGAGCCACAATTATACTCCCGATGGGCACGACATTGGTCATTGAAGAAGCCTTGTTGTACCCGGAATCGACTAGAACTCTCTTAAGCTTTAAAGATATTCGCGCTAATGGTCTCCATGTAGAAACTGAAGAAGAGTATGGTAAGGAATACCTGCTCATTACAAAGCGTGAAGAAAATAATAAAAAATATATTAGAATGACTTCCTTCATATGAATCTGAGCTATACTACACTAGTATTAGGGCACCAGTAGCCTATACTGTCCTGAAAACAACTTTTAGAAGCTCTGAACTTTTCTGTCTCTGGCATGATAGATTAGGCCACCCCGGTCTTAGTATGATGAGAAACATAATTAACAATTCTCAGGGGTATAATATCAATGTAAAGAATTTTCCGAATTCAGAAGATTTTGTGTGCCCTGCATGTGCCACTGGGAAATCAATTACTAGACCTTCTTCTTTGAAAGTGAAGGATGAAATCCTTGCATTCCTAGACCGAATCCAGGGAGATATTTGCGGTCATATTCAGCCCCTGTCAGGGTCATTTAGGTACTTTATGGCGCTCATCGATGCTTCCTCGAAATGGTCGCATGTATGCTTGTTGTCTATGAGAAACCATGCTTTTGCAAAGCTGATCTCGTAAATAATTAAAATAAAGAATAATTTCCCTGATCATCATGTGAAGTCCATCAGAATGGACAACACCGGAGAATTTACTTCAAAGTCATTTGATGATTACTGTATGGCAATAGGAATTACTGTTGAGCACTCGGTACCACATGTCCACACCCAGAATGGACTAGCAGAGGCATTGATTAAAAGAATTAAATTCATTGCCCGACCGCTTTTGTAGAATTGTAATTTACCAACTACATGTTGGGGACACGCAGTCCTGCACGCAGCAACTCTCATCAATTTTAGACCGTCGGCATACAACATCCATTCCCCTATGCAACTAGCGCAAGGGTCAGCATCGAAAATCTCTCATCTCTAAAGGTTTGGTTGCAAGGTTTATGTACCTATACCACCACCACAGCGAACTGCAATGGGCCTTCTCCGAAAGTCTGGGATATATGTTGGTTATGAGATAGCATCCATAATCAGTTATCCGGACCCGATGACTGGAGATTCGTATACAGCCCATTTCGCTGATAGCATATTTGATGAGGATAGTTTCCCGTCATTAGGGGGAGGAAATCAACCTCATGATGAAAAATGTCGAGAAATAACGTGGCAAGCCACGAGAATCAATGCACATGACCCGCGCACTAGTGAAGCAGATAGAGAAGTCCAGAAGATAATTGATTTGCAAGCATTAGCGAATCAACTGCCTGATCACTTTAGTGATTTGAAGAGCGTGACCAAGTCGTATGTGCCTGCACGCAATGCACCAGAGAGGGTTGAAATACCAAAAAAAATAGAAGGTATCCCTAATCCCGTTCAGAGGCCTCAGAATAAAAGGACGAGAATTCCGGCCCCTCGAATCCTAAGTAACCGAGGACGCCTGGCGAAAAATGATAAGGACTTGTCACAGCCGATCACTTAAGTTCCCTAGAATCAGAAGGGGAGCCAGCTGAGACCTGGCACCGGTATGGAACCTTCAGCAAAAGGCATACCGGATTTGAATATTCCCACGGAGGGAGACATCAGCATGGATGTGTGCGCACACATCGGAGCTGAAAAACTAAAGAGACTTGCCCCCGCAATTGGAAGCAGCGGTGAGCAAGTAGAAGCATTAGCAGAACCGCCCCATGAAGAAATAGCTATAAATTATGTGACCACGGGAGAATCTATGAATAGAGTGTGAGGACCCGGAATATTTAACTAGTAACACTTAACCTCCAAATGGTTCTAGCATTACTAGTTAAACATTCTAAGCCTCGATGGACATATGCTCCCCAGAATTGCAGCATATGCACATCATCACAAAATTATACATCAATTCCATACACATACATCACTAAGTTCAACAACGACATAAAGTAAAGTTATTACAAAAGAGAGCCGACCGGCCAAATAGAATAATATACAAGAATGACAATGAAGCAAAATGTGCCATAAGATGGCTAGAACAAAAGTCGACCGTTAGCCACACACCCACAAGGCAACCGACCTGGCCGCCAAGCTAGTCGCCCCTAAGCTACCACAACACAACTCACAAAAGTGAGACCTTCTGCTCACCTTCCTCCTCTGCAACAAAACAATTAAGCATAACAACCGAGTACAAAGATTGTCTTTGTACCGCAAGACCGACGTGTGGATTAGCAGACCTATTCATAAACTACATGCAGCTCATTTAGGTGGAGGTTGTATGTCTCATTTTGCATGAAGCCAATTTTATCTGCAATAATGTAATACATTTTAAAAGCAAGTTTGCAAATCTGTTTAGTTATCAAAGTAACAGAAGTACAGATACATACAAGTAACCACTGGAAGTGACTATCCCAATAGTCACCACAACATAGCACTAATCCCGATTCGTACTCACCCATCAAGTTTTAATTTAAAAGGTTGTAGTCTAACTCTTGAAAGACCTCCCAAGCGTGTCCATAACCTAGACGAGGCTATTCGAATAGTTTTAACCTCGCAGGTGTACCAATGTACCCACACTTCAGCATCGCTTTAAGCCAAAAGCACACTTCCGTAGGTATGCCGCACGGCTAAGTCCTACGAGACGCTTTCCAATATTGTGTATTAACTACGAGCCGCTCGATGGGTAGAAACACCATACGCTACATTGCAAGTCGAAAGACAACAAATCCCATCCCGGTGAAGTCTTTCTGACACTACAATGCTCCCAACACCATCCCTCCCGCGACCTCCCGCGACCCGGAGCCAATACATGCCAAAGTACTAAGTCAAGAGAGGTCCCATACCCTCTAGTGTGGTTAGCACGCTAAAATGCTTGGTTTAGTGTAACAAGATGTTCGGTCCTTGTTGACTTAGGCACCATTCCAATACACACCGAGAATCACACCAACATACCCACAGCCCAAGTCTAAATCATTTTGCTTTTAGTTTTAGTTTTCACAAGTAGACATGGCACAAGGTGGAAATCATAAATCATAATAAGTTTTGTGTGATCAAGGTTATCGACAAGTCGATAACCGCCATTTCTACCGGCTAAGCATGGCTAAGCAATTAATTCGCAACTACTAAGTGACAAGAGCTCATCCACTAACTCTAAATCACAGCAAGTAACCTAGGCTCATGGTAGTAGAGGATAATCATTTGCTAAGGAAATGCATCTACTAGGCCAACTATTAAAACAAAGTAGCAATGCATACATAGAATTTGTAATCAACATAAATACTTAAAATACTGGGATTAACATGATCAAACTGCTTGCCTTCTTGCTGTTGCTCAATTGGTTGCGGAGGATCGTTCTGGATTACCGCAAATGTCTAATCCTAAGCGAAAGGCAAAAGAACCAAGAACAACCAATAAGACGAGCCACAAATAAACAAAAGAGCAAGCAAAACTTAACCAAATGCGACTTAAATTTACACATAAGGTAGAATACGAATATACCTAGACATAGAAACTGAAAACCTAATTTGGATTTGTGGTGCAAAAGATAATGCATAAAAATACATTTTCTACCATAATTAGCACTGTAGCAAAAATATTTTCTAGAGAGATTTTGAAGCTGGAATTTTTATGGTAGCTACCTACTGGTATAGAGGTAACCCATATAAAATTTCAGGTCATTTGGAGTTAAAGTGATTTAGTTATGATTTTTCTAAGATGCAAAATTGGCATAATGCACTTTCCAGAGCATAAATATGTTCAAAACTAATTTTACAGAGAAGTATACCAACAGAGGGTTTTCTAGAATTTATCAAATATATTTTGCATTTACAGAGAATTACTTGTGCATTTTATAAGTCTTCCGAATTTTCTAAATGCTAAAAATAGGTACTAACTCATTAATCAAGGTTTCATATAATCTTGGACCTACCATCATTTTTATATTAACATTGGGTTAATAACAAATTTATCAAGGTTGGAATCATTCATTTTGGACATACAGAGCAAGATATGCATTTTCTAAAGTTTTATTCATTTTCTGAATATTCAAAATGACGTAAATCAAGTCATTCCTAGTTATACAATTTTCTCACATCGAACATGCTTAAATCCATTTTTATAATAAGCTAAAGTGATAACATAATTTATTACAATTGGAATTAACTAAAAGTAGCTAAAATGAATTAGTTATGAGTTTCTAAAGTTTTTACATCATTTTCATCGTTAAATAAATACTTACCAAATATAGAACAACCCAAAACAAAAATAACGTGGACGCCCGTGGGCCGTAGATTTAAAATCCAATGCCCACGCGACGCTGGAAATAGCGCACGCGCGCCAAACCTATCGGGGTCCACCGTTGGATCAAGATCCAACGCCCAAACGAGTGCATGCAACCGACGATGCGGTTGCCTCGGTGAACTACGACCGCAGATCTAAAGATGAACGGCTTAGAACCCACATCTAACCGGAAGGTCCGATTGCACACATGATCTCACCGCAGATCGCGAGATGGACGGCCCAGATGATGAGGGGAACCGAGGGTCCGAACGCATACAAGATCTAGGCCGTTGATCAAGGGATCGACGGTGGCTATTGATTGAAGTTCAAAGGGATGTCGACACGTGGGACACGCATGTCGCTGACCTTGAGTCACACACGTGGACTTTCAAAGACACGAGCACGCAGGATGCGCCGCCCACCCGCGGTGGATCGACAGGAGTTTTTAGGACAGCGATTAATTATCAAACTAATGATTAGCGCTTTAATGTGTCCTAATGATTGGCACGTATGGTTTAAGCGGTTTAAGGCCCACCTAGCAGTGACACAAGGTGGCGGCTTAGGACAAAATTATTGCTAATAATGATTAGCAATAAAAGGATGTAAAAGAGACACTAATGACTTTCGATTTCAAATCTAAGCTTCACGGGCCCACAAGTCGCTGACACAATTGCCCGGATTAAGACACAATAATGACATCCAATGATCACCAATGATTAGGCAATTACTGTGCCCTAAACAAATGACGAAAACGGGAGTTCCCTCCCGGCAAAACCCCGAGCTACTTCCACGGCTTATCGCCGGCGACACTGGTCGCGGCGGCGTCAACCAAGTAGTGAAATGGAATCGCAATAACCTTACGGACCTAGTGGTGGCAATCACGCCGGCGGTGAGGGACTAGAACGCCGGCTAGCCGGAAAATGAAAACGGGAGCCTTTACTGCTAAGCATGAAAATAGCGAAAAGCTCCGGTGCGGTCCAAGGAAGCGGGTGCCAAAGCTTCTAAGGACTAATAAGAAGCTACCTTAAGGACGAGAAGCTTCAAAGATGGCCGGAGAAGTTTGACCACGGTGGAAGCTCGCCGGACTCGGAGAAAAAAACCCAAATGACACCCCGAGCCACATGAGTGATACCAAGTCATCGAATAACTTCATAATGATTCACGTGGCTATAAGAGCAAGAGATGAGGAAGTGGTGCACTCACCGAGTCGAGGAAGACGATACTCACTTTTCGGCCGAATTTGAACAAACCCCAAATTGGACAATTTCGAGAATCAAATCCAAGATTAAGTGAGGGGAAATGTTCAAGATAATAAAGGGATAAAGTTAGGCAAAGAAACACGAAGGAGGACCACCGAACACCAAGAACACCGATGGAGCTCCACGGTCAACAATGGCGATTTGCCATTTTTGAGGTATTAAGCTCCAATGTTGGGAATGAAGCTTGATGGTGGTCTAAAGAAACTCCAGGAAGGGATTTGGGTGCTTATAAGGCCATGAAAGTGTTAGGGTTTGCACCACACTTCTTTCGGGCGGCAAAACACAAAGCACCACGCACGGCCGACAAGGAAAAAGATGATAGCTGGTGACATAGGGCATGGCATGGCCGATCATGTCTCCCACGACCTCCACTGTTGACTAGGGCGGCCGTAGGAAGCATGAAACGACACCCCCATGCCTTGCACTGTTTTCGCACGGCGGGAGGTTGAAGATGACCAGCGCAAGAGCTCGGGCGATTCACAGCCGTTGGATGAGACACGAACGGCTGAGATAGTGCCACGCCTACGGGCTTTAAAACACAACGGGGAGATTGCGAGCCCTACGATTAGAAACGGACGGCTCAGATTGCCCCACGTCGCAAACTCTATTTACAACGAGTGACGCGAGCGCTGGATCTTAATCCAACGGCTCAGATTCAAAAATGCAACCGAGGGTCCAAGGCTTCGGAAATCTCAACCGCTGGATGGGGATCTATCGCCGACATTCGGACTTGCAACCGGAAGGTCCGGTGATACACGCGCGGGCCGAGCGATTTAGATCTAACGGACGAGATCGATTGCGCTGCTTTAAAGAGTGGCTCGTGCGCTTAGTTGATGGATCAATCAAGTGGCTCGAGCCCGAGTCCGACTCAACCCAAGCAACAAGAAACCAAGTTTGACTTTGAAAAGAACAGAGACTCGAAAGATTTATTTGAGGTGGCAAAATAACTCCAAAAATTATGAAAATTTTACAGAGCTTGCTAACTCAGATATTAACCTTGTGTAAAATTTTCAGAGATTTTTATGCTGCGAATAAATCTCCAAAAATTCTGCAAGGCTCTGTTTTAATGTTTGACTGAGAGTCAAACAGTTTGATCGCCTCTAAAATTTTCAAACAATTTCTAAAAATTGTGAGATTTTTCAGAGGGGTCACATACCATCATAGAGACTTAGGAAAATATTTCCAGAGGATGATCATAAGATTTGACAAGATTGTTTTGGAATAACAAGATTTGGATCAACAAGACTTGTGACAATGTATTTCCATAATTCCTTGTACAAGAATTTCTTGGCACCACAGAATTACATGATGTAAGAAAAGTTTTAATTTCTACTGATTTTCTTACATTTGAAACACAAGCCCAAAATTGGGATGTTACAACTCTCCCCCTTACAAGAATCTCGACCGAGATTCATTTACTCGAGAAGAAAGAAGGAAAATCGCACGAAGGCGATCTTCGCGCTCCCAAGTTGCTTCATCTTCGTAATGGTTTGACCACCGAACCTTAAGGAGCTTGATGACACGGTTCCTCGTCCGCCGCTCGATTCCTCAAGAATACGAACAGATGCTCGCAGTAGGTCAAATTCTCTGACATCGAGAACCTCCAATGGAGCTTCTCACGGGACACGGAGGCACTTCTTCAGTGTGAAACATGGAACACATCATGCACACCTCAAGTGCAGCCTGGTAGCTCCAATCAGACGCGATCGCTCCAACTTTTCGATGATACGGTAAGGCCCAACATATCGAGGAGCCAACTTGCCCTTGATGCCAAACGCGATGGCTCTTCAAGGGTGAGACTTTGAGATACACAAAGTCATTGGGCTCAAAGCTCAACTCACGGCGACGACGACCGCATAGCTCTTCCGCTCGATCGGGCCGCGCGCAGATGCTCGCGGATCAATCGAACTTGACTTTCGCCTCATTGATCGAATATGAGCGAAAAATTGCCGCCACCACCTCGACCAGTTCAACGGGTTCTCGATCTCCTCCCATACAAAGCCTCAATGGTGCCATGCCAAGATCGGCTCGAAATCGTTGTTGTAGGAGAACTCGGCAAATGGTAGGCACTTCTCCCACTTCTTCCCATAGGAAAGAACACAAGCACGAGCATATCTTCCAACACTTGGTTGACTCGCTCGTCGACCATCACCGAGGATGAAAGGTCAGATGAAATGAAGGCGGTCCCCATAGCCTCTGCGCACTATGCCAAAACCGCGAGGTGAAAAGCGAACCACGATCGAAATAATCGCCTTCGACACCGTGAAGACTCACAATCCTCGAGACATAAAGTTCGCCAAAGGCCCCACACGGCCGAGTCTTGACGGAAGGAAATGTGCCACTTTAGTCAACTCGTCGATCACGACCCAAATAGCATCATTCCTTTGGACGAGCGGGGCAATCCTGATGAAGTCCATGCCAACCGAATCCCACTTCCATTCTGCATCGTCAGAACATCCCAATTTTGGGCTTGTGTTTCAAATGTAAGAAAATCAGTAGAAATTAAAACTTTTTCTTACATCATGTAATTCTGTGGTGCCAAGAAATTCTTGTACAAGGAATTATGGAAATACATTGTCACAAGTCTTGTTGATCCAAATCTTGTTATTCCAAAAACAATCTTGTCAAATCTTATGATCATCCTCTGAAATATTTTTCCTAAGTCTGTGATGGTATGTGACCCTCTCAAAAATCTCACAATTTTTAGAAATTGTTTGAAAATTTTAGAGCGATCAAACCTGTTTGACTCTCATCAAACATTAAAACAGAGCCTTGCAGAATTTTGGAGATTTATTCGCAGCATAAAAATCTCTGAAAATTTTACATTGTTAATATCTGAGTTAGCAAGCTCTGTAAAATTTTCATAATTTTTGGAGTCATTTTGCTACCTCAAATAAATCTTTCAAAGTCTCTTTTTATTTCAAAGTCAAACTTGGTTTTATCGTTATCGTTCGAGTCTGACTCGGCTCGAGCCAATTGATTCGGTCCATCAACTAACCGCACCGAGCCACCCTTTCAAAACGCGCGCGCGATATCACCGTTGGATTCAGATCGCGTGGCCCACGCTCGTGTGAGCATTCGACCCTCCTGTTACATTATCAAATTGGGGCCGTTGGATCTCGATCCAACCGCCCGTATTCTCGAGGGCAACCGGATCGTCCGCGAACTCGCTTAATCGTGACCGCCCATTTTTAATCCAACGGTCGTGGCTCGCTTTCTCTGTTCTTCTTCCTCCTCGGCTTCTCGGCGCGCGGGCGCTCATGGCGAGAGAAAGAGAGGGCATGGGGGCTTGTGGTGTCACCTCAAGTTGCTTTCGCCAACGCTCTCTCGCAATGCATTTAATGCGCTCAGCTTTCTCCTCCATTGTCCCGAGTCTCACTTGCTCCCATCTTTTCTTGGTCTACAACCGAGCATGAACCGAGCTCACCATGGGCTCATGTCCTTGATCGAAACCCTAATCCTTCCCCTATATAATTGCCCCTCTAGGTCCTCCTGGTGTTCCTTTACACCACGCTTTGCTCTTCTCTGTGTTTGAGCTCAAAACCATCTCAAACCTTCAATCCACCATTGTTGACCCGAGTGCTCCTATGGCGCCTTGGTGTCCAAAGTGGTTCATCTTCAACATTTCTTGCACCCTTTGAACTCCTCAACCTCCTTTATATTTCCCCTAACTTGGTTTTGGGTTGCATTCACAGGAATCACTCAATTTTAAGTTTGGAGATTTTCGGTTGATTTCACCCCCTTTCTTCTCCAGCTCCGGTAAGTGATTCTTTTTGCAATTACTTGCTTTTGGAACCTCTTTGAGCTATAATGAAGCTGTGGTGATGATTTGGTTCCACTCATTTTGCTCGTAACCTCACCTTCCACTTCATCTTCTTCGGCCCGTGGACTTCATCGTGTTCAAAGTCTTCCCGCCATCTTTGGAGCTCCTCTCGGCTAAGGTAGCTCCTATATAGTCCCTAGAAGTCATGGCACTCGCTTCCTTGACCGCAATGAGCATTTTGCTATTTTCGTGTTTTGCCGTGTCGGCCTTCATCTTTGTTTTCCGCTCGCGGCTGCCTGCACTTCCACCGCCGCGAGGTCACACGCTGGGTCCGCAACACTATTGCGAACCCATTTTGATAGTTTGTAGGCGCCGCCACATGACCGAGTCGCCGGCGACCCACGCAAAAGCCACTCGGTTTTGTCACCGAGAAGCTCCGTTGCTCAAATCATTAGGACACATTAATTACCAATCATTAGCTGTTAATTGTGTCTTAATCATTATTATTGAGCCACTGACCAGTGGGCCCAATCTCCTTAAATCAATCTCTGTTTCACTCCGCACTGTTCCGACATCATTAATGTCTAATCATTGCTTAATTAAGTGAGTCGGCATTTAATCGCTGTCGGAATTAACCTATGGGTCGCTGACTTGTGGGCCCGAGGGTTTAAAATCAAATCTCAGCAGTCATTAGAGTCTATTTAATGTCAATCATTAGAATCACTAATTCGGTCTTAACCACCCTGCTTAGTCGCTGACTTGTGGGCCCAGTGCACGGTGCGCGTGGGTTAAATCGTTGCGGTCGTGACTCGTAGTCACTGACATGCGGTCCCACTCGTCAGTACCTCTTTTTGAACTTCGATCTATAGCCGCCGTCCATTTTGTGATCTGCGGCCCAGATCTTGCATGCATTCGGACCATCCGGTTCCTCGCCGCCCGGGCCGCCGATCTTGCGATCAATGGTCGAGATCGTGTGTGCAATCGGACAATCCGGTTGTTGGTGCGTTCGGGCCGCCCATCCGCCGACCGCGGGCCGATTGGCCCAAGCAACCGCACCGCCCGGCTGCATACACTCGTGTGAGCCGTTGGATCTTGATCCAACGGTGGGTTTCATTGGGTTCATGCGCGTGCGCTATTTTCGCGCAGAAGCCGTAGGATGTTAGATCAAGGGTTGTGGGGTTGTCCACGCCATTTCCTTTTATTGGATTGTTCGTATTTCGTAAGCAATTGTTTATCAATGAAAATGATATAAAACTTTAGAAACTCATAACTAATTCATTTTAATCGCTTTTAGTTAATTCCAATCGTAATAAATTATGTTATCACTTTAGCTCATTATAAAAATGGATTTAAGCATGTTCCAAAGAGAGTAAAATTGTATAACTAGGAATAACTTGGTTTCGTCATTTTGAATATTCCGTAAAATGGATAAAACGTTAGAAAATGCATATCTTGCTCTGTGTATGTCCAAAATGAATGATTCCAACTTTGATAAATTTGTATCAACCCAATGTTAATGTAAAATGATGGTAAGTCCAAGATTGTAAGTGTGAACCTTGATTAATGATTTAGTACCTATTTTCAAAGATTTAGAAAATTTCGAAGGCTTATAAAATGCACAAGTAATTCTCAGAACTGCAAAATATATATGATAAATTCTAGAAAACCCCTCTGTTGGTATACTTCATCAGAAATTAGTTTTGAACATATTTATGTTCCCGAAAGTGCATTATGCTAATTTTGCATCTTAGAAAAATCATAACTAAATCACTTTAACTCCAAATGACCTGAAATTTTATATGGGTTACCTCTATACCAGTAGGTAACTACCATAAAAATTTCAGCTTCAAAATCTTTCTAGAAAATATTTTGCTACAGTGCTAATTATGGTAGAAAATGTGTTTTTAGGTAATATCTTTGCACCGCAATTCCAAATTAGGTTTTTCCAGTTCCTATGTCTTGGTATATTCGTATTTCACCTTGTGTATAAGTTTCATCACATTGGATAATTTTTGCTTACTCTTTGTTTAAGTGTTGCTCGCCTTATTGGTTGTTCTTGGTTCTTTTGCCTTCGCTAGGATTCGACATTTTATGTAATCCCGAGAACGATCCTCCGCAACCAATTGAGCAACAGCAAGAAGGCAAGCGTTTGATCATGTTAATCCCAGTATTTTAAGTATTTATGTTGATTACAAATTCTATGTATGCATTGCTACTTTGTTTTAATAGTTGGCCTAGTAGATGCATTTCCTTAGCAAATGATTATCCTCTACTACCATGAGCCTAGGTTACTTGCTGTGATTTAGAGTTCGTGGATGAGCTCTTGTCACTTAGTAGTTGCGAATTAATTGCTTAGCCATGCTTAGCTTCGGTAGAAATGGGCGGTTATCGACTTGTCGATAACCTTGATCACACAAAACTTATTATGATTTATGATTTCCACCTTGTGCCATGTCTACTTGTGAAAACTAAAACTAAAAGCAAAATGATTTAGACTTGGGCACAACGGTATGTTGGTGTGATTCTCGGTGTGATCGAATGGTGCCTAAGTCAACAAGGACCGAACATCTTGTTACACTAAACCAAGCATTTTAGCGTGCTAACCACACTAGAGGGTATGGGACCTCTCTTGACTTAGTACTTTGGCGTGTATTGGCTCCGGGTCGCAGGAGGTCGCAGGAGGGATGGTGTTGGGAGCATTGTAGTGTACGAAAGACTTCACCCGGGATGGGATTTGTTGTCTTTCGGCTTGCAATGTAAGCGTATGGTGTTTCTACCCATACGAGCGGCTCGTAGTTAATACACAAGATTGGAAATGTCTCGTAGGACTTAGCCGTGCCAGCATACCTTCGGAAGTGTGCGTTTGGCTTAAAGGCGGTCTGAAGTGTGGGTACATTGGTACACCCCTGCAGGGTTAAAACTATTCGGATAGCCTCGTCCTAGGTTATGGACACGCTTGGCAAGGTCTTTCAAGAGTTAGACTACAACCTTTTAAATTAAAACTTGATGGGTGGTACGAATCGGGGATTCGTGCTATGTTGTGGTGGCTATTGGGATAGTCACTTGTGTGGTTACTTGTATGTATCTCAGATTTCATCGTTACTTTGATAACAAAACAGATTTGCAAACTTGCTTTTAAAATGTATTACCTTATTGCAAATAAAGTTGGCTTCATGCAAAAGAGACATACGACCTCCACCTAAATAAGCTTGCATGTAGTTTATGAATAGGTCCGCTATTCCACACGTCGATCTTGCGGGTACAAAGACAATCTTTGTACTCGGTTGCTATGCTTAATTGTTTTGTTGCAGAGGAGGAAGGTGAGCTCAAGGGCCTCACTTTTGCGAGTTGTGTTGTGGTAGCTTATGGGCGACTAGCTTTATGCCTGGCCGGTTGCCTTGTGGGTGTGTGGCTAACCTGGTCGACTTTTGTTCTAGCCATCTTATGGCGCTTTTGCTCCACTGTCATTCTTGTATATTGATCTATTTGGCCGGTCGGCTCTCTTTTGTAATAACTTTACTTTATGTCGTTGTTGAACTTAGTGATATATGTTGTATGGAAATGATGTGTAATTTTGTGATGATGTGCATATGTTGCAATTCTGGGAAACATATGTCCATCGAGGCTTAGAATGTTTAATTAGTAATGCTAGAACCATTTGGAGGTTAAGTGTTACTAGTTAAATATTCCGGGTCCTCACAAAGTTGGTATCAGAGCCATACTGACCGTAGAAACCCCTAGCTTGGTCGCCTCTAGGATACTTTGAAAACTTACTTTCAAATAGTTTATGAAAACTTAAGTAAGTTCTCAGATTTTACTCCTTACCTATCTTAGCTTGCTCATCTCACCTTACTCTCACTTAAGTTTTGAAAAAGTTGTTCCTCTCTTCCTTTCAAAAATTAGCCTTTATCGATTAACTCGGTTTTGGGAGAAACATGAGAGCTTGGAGAAAGGAATTTGGACAGCTAGCTAGTGGATAGTAATTAAGGTAGGAAATGAGAGGTAAATTCAACTAAAACTTGTGGGAATGAAAGGGTAAGAAGTGATATGAAATTAGCTAAATGCCTACACTCTATTAGGTGATTATACCTTGATTTTTGGACTGTTTTGAGCTGGAAGTTAATGCTGGAATTTTGGGCCTTCTTAAACGATTGCTCGTTCTTCCATACGGGTTGGTCGTTTCGGAAAGTTGATTCGGTGACTTGTGGTCTCATGTTCTTTTGTGGCTATTCTTTGGTTATTTTAACTAAGTTTGGAATTCTGCGCTCTTGGGTCTTGAACTGTATCTAACTTGTCTTAGTAAATCAGGATGGCTGGTGGGACACGTAGCGCCGGAATCACCGGTAGTCCCGATGAGGAGCTTCCTCCTCCGACCATGGCGGAAGTCCTCATGCGATCGAACGCAATCGCTCGGAGGACCGCAGGTGTTGGAGGTTATCGCCAGAACACCTCCACTCCTCTCGTGCCTCGATCCGGAGGTGGTCACCAATCTCGTGGGGACTTGCGAGTTCCTTCGCACGCAGCCTCCTACCTTCTCCCGGTCCGAGGATCCTTGGACGCAGACGGCCGGCGCGCCGGTTGAGCGGAAGCTCAACGCTGCTCGATGTCGAGCAGAGCGGGCACTCTTCGCATCCCATCGGCTGGAGGGTGCGGCACTCTCATGGTGGGAGAATTTCCTCGCCATGCGACTGCGGGACACGTGGTCTCGTGGGAGGAGTTCCGCCGACTTTCCGTCGGGCCCATGTCCTCGCTGGCCCGATGAAGTCAAGAAGAAGGAATTCCTTGCGCTCAAACAGGCGCAAATGGCCACCGAGTACCTCCATGAGTTCAACCATTTGGCGAGGTACGCTCGCCGAGGTGGCCACCGATGAGGCCAAGCAGAGAAGTTCATGGAGGGTTTGTCCGAGGAGCTTCGGACAAGCTCTCTATCGTGGACTTCCCGACTTCGCACCTTGGTGGACAAGGCCATCATCGCGAGCACAAGGCGAGAGGCTGGCGAGTCCCGCAAGCGCAAGTGGGAGGCCCAAATGCCGCACAGCCGCCTCGCTCGTCCGTGTTGGACCGCACCGTGGCCCGTTCCTTGGCTTCACCACCGCCGAGGCCTTCAAGACCAGCCCACGTCCTCCGCAGCCGTGACTCGCGACACGGCGCCGCGACCAGCAGCAGGTGTTCCCGAACCCCGCGCCGACGCCACCGCTTCATCGCACGACAAGGGCCACTACGCGAGTAGTTGTCCTAAGAAGATGGAGCGCCCTCGCCCTAATGGAGGACGCGGCAAGGGAGTGGTCACCCACCCACCGAAGACCCGGGCTTGGGGAGCGCCGAGTCAACCACATCTCGGCCGAGGAGGCACGTGAGGCGCCCGACGTGGTGTTGGGTACGCTCCTTGTTAACTTGCACCGCTACGATTTTATTTGACTCGGGCCTCGCATTCTTTTATTTCGAGGTCTTTTCTTTGTTGATTGTGGGCTTCTTTGTGTTCCTCTGGGATTCCACCGCTCATCCGCCTCCGGTTCGGAAATGAGAGTCACCAAGTATGCCGGATGTTCCTATCCACATCGAAGGAGGGATTCTTGGCGAATCTTATCCGCTCGACTCGCGCGTCTGGATGTGATTCTTGGCATGGATTGGTTGTCCCAACACTTGGGGCAAATCGACAGCCGGAAGATCGTCTACCTCACTGACCCTTGGTGAACAGGTTGGGTTTTCACGCAGATTGCGAGAACCCCACCTTTTTGCCCTTGAAGCAAAGCCAGCATTGGAGATTCACGATGTCCCCACAGTGTGCGACTTCACGGATGTCTTTCCTGAAGATTTGCTAGGGATGCCTCCTGTTCGAGATCTCGAGTTTGTGATCGAAGTTGCTGCCCTGCATCGCCCTATTTCTAAGAGGCGTGACGCATGCCTCCTAATGAGTTGGAGGAGCTGAAGAAGCAACTGGGTGAGCTGCAAGAGAAGGGTTTTATCCGTCCTAGCTCATCTCCTTGGGGTTGTCCAGTTATCTTTGTGAAGAAGAAGGACAAGACCTTGCGCATGTGTGTTGATTACCGTCCGCTTAATGAGGTGACGGTAAAGAACAAGTATCCTTTGCCCCGTATTGATGATCTCTTCGATCAGTTGACCGGAGCACGAGTCTTCTCCAAAATTGACTTGAGATTGGGCTATCATCAAGTCAGGATCAGGGCCGAGGATATTCCTAAGACGGCTTTTGCTACTCGTTATGGCCTTTACGAGTACACCGTCATGTCTTTTGGTTTGACTAATGCTCCTGCTTTATTCATGAATCTTATGAACTCGGTATTCATGGAGTATTTGGATCGGTTCGTGGTGGTATTCATCGATGATATCCTTATCTACTCCAAGAGTGAAGAAGAGCATGCTGAGCATCTTAAGCTTGTGTTGGGCAAGCTGCGTGAGCACCAGTTATATGCCAAATTCAGCAAGTGCGAGTTCTGGTTGAAGGAAGTGGCATTTTTAGGCCATGTCCTTTCAGCAGGAGGTGTGGCTGTGGACCCTAGCAAGGTCAGTGACGTGCTATCTTGGGGTCAGCCCCAGTCGGTCACCGATGTGCGGAGTTTTCTTGGTTTGGCTGGCTACTATCGCCGCTTTATCGAGAATTTCTCCAAGATTGCAAAGCCTATGACTGAACTACTCAAGAAAGACAAGAAGTTTGAGTGGTCCGCTGCTTGTGATGTGAGTTTTCAGGAACTCAAGAAGCGGTTGACCTCAGCCCAGTGCTTGTTCTCCCGATATTCACAAGAGCTTTGATATCTATTGTGATGCTTCTCGCCGTGGTCTTGGTTGTGTTCTTATGCAGAGGCCAAGGTTGTGGCCTATGCATCGCGCGATTGAGGCCTCATGAACTCAACTATCCCACTCATGACTTGGAGTTAGCTGCTGTGGTCCATGCACTCAAGATTTGGCGGCATTATCCGATTGGTAACCGTTGTGAGGTGTATTCCACCACAAGAGCTTGAAGTACTTGTTCACCCAAACCGATCCGAACCTCGTGCAAAGAAGATGGTTGGAATTGATCAGGACTATGACATGGGTATTCGCACCATCCGGCAAGGCCAATGTCGTGGCGGATGCACTCGATCGGAAGGTGTATTGCAACATGTTGATGCTCCAAGAGCAGCACTGCTCTCATTTGAAATTTCAGCGCTTTAATTTGGGTTTGACCGAGCACGGTTCTCTTGCTACATTGGTTGTGCAACCAACCTTGGTGGACCAAATCAAGGCGCGCATGCAGCATGATGTTGGTGTGAGCCGATCAGCGAACATCAAGGATGGGATGGCCAAGTGCTTTTCAGAGGACGAGCATGGCGTTGTGTGGTTTGGGCAGCGTCTTGTGGTTCCTAAGGTCATGGAATTGCGGAATATGATTCTCCGCGAAGCCCATGACTCTCCTTTGTCTATTCACCCCGGGCTACCAAGATGTATCGGGACCTTCGCCGAGATTCGTGGACCCAATGAAGCGCGAGATTGCCAAGTTCGTTGTCGAGAGCGACGCGTGTCGTCGCGTGAAGGCCGAGCATCGCCCAAAGAGTCTTCTTCAGCCCTTGCGGTGCGAATGGAAGTGGATTCGCTGGCATGGACTTCATCACCGGATTGCCCCGCTCGCCCAAGGAGTGATGCTATTTGGGTCGTGGATCGACGGGTTGACTAAAGTGGCACATTTCCTTCCCGTCAAGACTCGCCGTGTGGGGCCTTTGGCGAACTTTATGTCTCGAGGATTGTGAGTCTTCACGTGTACCAAGACGATTATTTCGATCGTGGTGCGCTTTTCACCTCGCGGTTTTGGCATAGTCCGCAAGAGGCTATGGGGACCCGCTTCATTTCAAGATGACCTTTCATCCTCGATCGATGGCTGACGGAGCGAGTCAACCAAGTGTTGGAAGATATGATCCGTGCTTGTGTTCTTTCCTATGGGAAGAAGTGGGAGAAATGCCTACCATTTGCTGAGTTCTCCTACAACAACAATGCTTTCAGCGCCTTGGCATGGCACCATTTGAGGCTTTGTATGGGAGAAGGTGCGTAACCCGCTGAACTGGCCGAGATCGGTGAGCGGCGCTTTTTCGCCCGATTCGATCAATGAGGCCGAAAGTCAAGTTCGCTTGATCCGCGAGCATCCGCGCACGCCCACCCTGCATAAAAGAGCTATGCGCATCGCCGTCGCCGTGAGTTGAGCTTTGAGCCCGATGACTTTGTGTATCTCAAAGTCTCACCTTGAAGGGCCATCGCGTTTTGGCATCAAGGGCAAGTTGGCTCCTCGATATGTTGGGCCTTACCGTATCATCGAGAAAGTTGAGAGCGATCGCATCTGATTGGAGCTACCACCGCACTTGAGGGGGTGCATGATGTGTTCCATGTCTCACACCAAGAAGTGCCTCCGTGTCCCGACCGAGGAAGCTCCATTGGAGGTTCTCGATGTACGTGAGAATTTGACCCACCGCGAGCATCCTGCTCAGATTCTTGAGGAATCTGAACGGAGGACGAGGAACCGTGCCATCAAGTTCCTTAAGGTTCAGTGGTCAAACCATTCAAGATGAAGCAACTTGGGAGCGAGAAGATCGCCTTCGTGCAGATTTTCCTTCTTTCTTCTCCGACAAATGAATCTCGGCCGAGATTCTTGTAAGGGGGAGAGTTGTAACATCCCAATTTTGGGCTTGTGTTTCAAATGTAAGAAAATCAGTAGAAATTAAAACTTTTCTTACATCATGTAATTCTGTGGTGCCAAGAAATTCTTGTACAAGGAATTATGGAAATACATTGTCACAAGTCTTGTTGATCCAAATCTTGTTATTCCAAAACAATCTTGTCAAATTTTATGATCATCCTCTGGAAATATTTTTCCTAAGTCTCTGTGATGGTATGTGACCCTCTGAAAAATCTCACAATTTTTAGAAATTGTTTGAAAATTTTAGAGGCAAATCAAACTGTTTGACTCTCAGTCAAACATTAAAACAGAGCCTTGCAGAATTTTTGGAGATTTATTCGTAGCATAAAAATCTCTCAAAATTTTACAAGGTTAATATCCGAGTTAGCAAGCTCTCGTAAAATGTTCATAATTTTTGGAGTCATTTTGCTACCTCAAATAAATCTTTCAAAGTCTCTGCT
Organism: Ampelocalamus luodianensis; assembly: GCA_036346255.1. Taxonomy (NCBI): domain Eukaryota; kingdom Viridiplantae; phylum Streptophyta; class Magnoliopsida; order Poales; family Poaceae; genus Ampelocalamus; species Ampelocalamus luodianensis. The sequence continues at coordinate 68,588,199 of CM070620.1, read as the reverse complement.
TTTATTTCAAAGTCAAACTTGGTTTTACTGTTACTCGGGTTCGAGTCGGACTCGGGCTCGAGCCAATTGATTCGGTCCACCAACTAAGCGCATCGAGCCACCCTTTCAAAACGCGCGCGCGATATCACCGCTGATTCAGATCGCGTGGCCCACGCTCGTGTGAGCATTCGGACCCTCGGCTACATTATCAAATTGGGGCCGTTGGATCTCGATCCAACCGCCCGTATTCTCGAGGGCAACCTGACCGTCGGCGAACTCGTTAATCGTGACCGCCCATTTTTAATCCAACGGTCGTGGCTCGCTTTCTCTGTTCTTCTTCCTCCTCGGCTTCTCGGCGCGCGCGCTCATGGCGTAGAGAAAGAGAGGGCATGGGGGCTTGTGGTGTCACCTCGTTGCTTTCGCCAACGCCTCTCGCAATGCATTTAATGCGCCAGCTTTCTCCTCCATTGTCCCGAGTCTCACTTGCTCCCATCTTTTCTTGGTCTACAACCGAGCATGAACCGAGCTCACCATGGGCTCATGTCCTTGATCGAAACCCTAATCCTTCCCTATATAATTGCCCTCTAGGTCCTCCCGGTGTTCCTTTACACCACGCTTTGCTCTTCTCGTGTTTGAGCTCAAGAACCATCTCAAACCTTCAATCCACCATTGTTGACCCGAGTGCTCCAATGGCACCTTGGTGTCCAAAGTGGTTCATCTTCAACATTTCTTGCACCCTTTTGAACTCCTCAACCTCCTTTATATTTCCCTAACTTGGTTTTGGGTTGCATTCACAGAATCACTCAATTTTAAGTTTGGAGATTTTCGTTGATTTCACCCCTTTCTTCTCCAAACTCTGTAAGTGGTTCTTTTGCAATTATTTGCTTTTGGAGCCTCTTTGAGCTATAATGAAGCTGTGGTGATGATTTGTTCCACTCATTTTGCTCAGTAACCTCACCTTCCACTTCATCTTCTTCGCCCGGTGGACTTCATCGTGTTCAAAGTCTTCCCGCCATCTTTGGAGCTCCTCTCTGCTAAGGTAGCTCCTATATAGTCCCTAGAAGTCATGGCACTCGCTTCCTTGGACCGCAATGAGCATTTTGCTATTTTCGTGTTTTGCCGTGTCGGCCTTCATCTTTGTTTTCCGGCCGCGCTGCCTGCACTTCCACCGCCGCGAGGTCACCACCGTTGGTCCGCAACACTATTGCTAACCCATTTTGATAGTTTGTGGCGCGCCGCACCGAGTCGCCGGCGACCACCGACAAAGCCACTCGGTTTTGTCACCGAGAAGCTCCTGCTCAAATCATTAGGACACATTAATTACCAATCATTAGTCGTTAATTGTGTCTTAATCATTATTATTGAGCCACCGACGGTGGGCCCAATCTCCTTAAATCAATCTCTGCTTCACTCGCATCGCTCCGACATCATTAATGTCTAATCATTGCTTAATTAAGTGAGTCGGCATTTAATCGCCGTTTTAATTAACCTCTGGTCGTCGACTTGTGGGCCCGAGGGTTTAAAATCAAATCTCAGCGATCATTAGAGTCCATTTAATGTCAATCATTAGAATCACTAATTCGGTCTTAACCACCCGCTTAGTCACGACTTGTGGGCCCGAAGGCACGGTGCGCGTGGGTTAAATCGCTGCGGTCGTGACTCGAGTCACCGACATGCGTCCCACTCGCAAGCACTCTTTTGAACTTCGATCTATAGCCGCCGCCCATTTTGTGATCTGCGCGCCCGATCTTGCATGCATTCGACCATCCGGTTCCCTCGCCGCCCCGGGCCGTCGATCTTGCGATCAATGGTCGAGATCGTGTGCAATCGGACAATCCGGTTGTTGGTGCGTTACGGGCCGCCCATCCGCCGACCGCGGCCGATTGGCCAAGCAACCGCACCGCCCGGTTGCATACACTCGTGTGAGCCGTTGGATCTTGATCCAACGGTGGGTTTCATTTAAGTTTGCGCAGGCGCTATTTTCGCGCGCGAAGCCGTAGGATGTTAGATCAAGGGTTGTGGGGTTGTCCACGTCATTTTTATTGGATTGTTCTCGTATTTCGTAAGCAATTGTTTATCAACCAAAATGATATAAAACTTTAGAAACTCATAACTAATTCATTTTAATCGCTTTTAGTTAATTCCAATCGTAATAAATTATGTTATCACTTTAGCTCATTATAAAAATGGATTTAAGCATGTTCCAAAGAGCGTAAAATTGTATAACTAGGAATAACTTGGTTTCGTCATTTTGAATATTCCGTAAAATGGATAAAACGTTAGAAAATGCATATCTTGCTCTATGTATGTCCAAAATGAATGATTCCAACTTTGATAAATTTGTATCAACCCAATGTTAATGTAAAATGATGGTAAGTCCAAGATTGTAAGGTGAACCTTGATTAATGATTTAGTACCTATTTTCAAAGATTTAGAAAATTCGAAGGCTTATAAAATGCACAAGTAATTCTCTGAACTGCAAAATATATATGATAAATTCTAGAAAACCTCTCTGTTGGTATACTTCATCAGAAATTAGTTTTGAACATATTTATGTTATCGAAAGTGCATTATGCTAATTTTGCATCTTAGAAAAATCATAACTAAATCACTTTAACTCCAAATGACCTGAAATTTTATATGGGTTACCTCTATACCAGTAGGTAACTACCATAAAAATTTCAGCTTCAAAATCTTTCTAGAAAATATTTTTGCTACAGTGCTAATTATGGCCTAAAATGTGTTTTTAGGTAATATCTTTTGCACCGCAATTCCAAATTAGGTTTTTCCAGTTCCTATGTCTTGGTATATTCGTATTTCACCTTGTGTATAAGTTTCATCACATTGGATAATTTTTGCTTACTCTTTTGTTTAAGTGTTGCTCGCCTTATTGGTTGTTCTTGGTTCTTTTTGCCTTTCGCTTAGGATTCGACATTTGCGGTAATCCCGAGAACGATCCTCCGCAACCAATTGAGCAACAGCAAGAAGGCAAGCAGTTTGATCATGTTAATCCCAGTATTTTAAGTATTTATGTTGATTACAAATTCTATGTATGCATTGCTACTTTGTTTTAATAGTTGGCCTAGTAGATGCATTTCCTTAGCAAATGATTATCCTCTACTACCATGAGCCTAGGTTACTTGCTGTGATTTAGAGTTCGTGGATGAGCTCTTGTCACTTAGTAGTTGCGAATTAATTGCTTAGCCATGCTTAGCTTCGGTAGAAATGGGCGGTTATCGACTTGTCGATAACCTTGATCACACAAAACTTATTATGATTTATGATTTCCACCTTGTGCCATGTCTACTTGTGAAAACTAAAACTAAAAGCAAAATGATTTAGACTTGGGCACAACGGTATGTTGGTGTGATTCTCGGTGTGATCGAATGGTGCCTAAGTCAACAAGGACCGAACATCTTGTTACACTAAACCAAGCATTTTAGCGTGCTAACCACACTAGAGGGTAAGGGACCCTCTTGACTTAGTACTTTGGCGTGTATTGGCTCCGGGTCGCAGGAGGTCGCAGGAGGGATGGTGTTGGGAGCATTGTAGTGTCCGAAAGACTTCACCCGGGATGGGATTTGTTGTCTTTCGGCTTGCAATGTAAGCGTATGGTGTTTCTACCCATACGAGCGGCTCGTAGTTAATACACAAGATTGGAAATGTCTTGTAGGACTTAGCTGTACAAAGATACCTTGGAAGTGTGCGTTTGGCTTAAAGGCGATCTCAAGTGTGGGTACATTGGTACACCCCCGCAGGTTAAAACTATTCTGATAGCCTCGCCCTAGGTTATGGACACGCTTGCAAGGTCTTTCAAGAGTTAGACTACAACCTTTAAATTAAAACTTGATGGGTGGTACGAATCGGGATTCGTGCTATGTTGTGGTGGCTATTGGGATAGTCACTTCTGTGTGGTTACTTGTATGTATCTGTATTTATCAAGTTACTTTGATAACAAAACAGATTTGCAAACTTGCTTTTAAAATGTATTACCTTATTGCAAATAAAGTTGGCTTCATGCAAAAGAGACATACGACTCCACCTAAATAAGCTTGCATGTAGTTTATGAATAGGTCCGCTATTCCACACGTCATCTTGCGGGTACAAAGACAATCTTTGTACTCGGTTGCTATGCTTAATTGTTTTGTTGCAGAGGAGGAAGGTGAGCTCAAGGGCCTCACTTATGCGAGTTGTGTTGTGGTAGCTTATGGGCGACTAGCTTAGCGCCCGGCCGGTTGCCTTGTGGGTGTGTGGCTAACCTGGTCGACTTTTGTTCTAGCCATCTTATGGCGCTTTGCTTCCACCGTCATTCTTGTATATTGATCTATTTGGCCGGTCGGCTCTCTTTGTAATAACTTTACTTTATGTCGTTGTTGAACTTAGTGATATATGTTGTATGGAAATGATGTGTAATTTTGTGATGATGTGCATATGTTGCAATTCGGGAAACATATGTCCATCGAGGCTTAGAATGTTTAATTAGTAATGCTAGAACCATTTGGAGGTTAAGTGTTACTAGTTAAATATTCCGGTCCTCACACCGCAAAGGTGAAGAAGACTCGCTGACGCGATGCTCGGCCTTCACATCGACAAAGACACGCCGCACTCGCAACGAACTCGCAATCTCGCGCTTCATTCGGGTCCACCAGAATCTCTGACGAAGATCCTGATACATCTTGGTAGCCCCGGGGTGAATAGACAAAGGAGAATCATGGGCTTCGCGGAGAATCAAATCCCGCAATTCCATGACCTTAGGGACCACAAGACGCCGCCCAAACCACACAACGCCATGCTCATCCTCTGAAAAGCACTTGGCTATCCCATCCTTGATGTTACGCTTGATCCGCTCACACCAACATCTGCTCATTGTGTCGCCTTGATTTGGTCCACCAAGGTTGGTTGCACAACCAATGTAGCAAGAGAACCGTGCTCGGTCAAACCCAAATTAAGGCGCTGAAATTCGAAATGAGAGCGGTCGCGCTCTTGGAGCATCAACATGTTGCAATACACCTTCCGATCGAGTGCATCCGCAACGACATTGGCCTTGCCCGGATGGTACGAATGCCCATGTCATAGTCCTTGATCAATTCCAACCATCTTCTTTGCCCGAGGTTCAGATCCGTTGGGTGAACAAGTACTTCAAGCTCTTGTGGTGGAATACACCTCACAACGGTTACCAATCGTAATGCCGCCAAATCTTGAGTGCATGGACCACAAAGACCAACTCCAAGTCATGAGTAGGATAGTTGAGTTCATGAGGCCTTAATCGCCGCGATGCATAGGCCACAACCTTGCCCTCCCGCATAAGAACACAACCAAGACCCGACGAGAAGCATCACAATAGATATCGAAACTCTTGCGAATATCGGGAGAACAAGCATGGGCTGAGGTCAACCGCTTCTTGAGTTCCCGAAAACTCACATCACAAGCAGCGGACCACTCAAACTTCTTGTCCTTCTTAAGCAATTCGGTCATAGGCCGCAATCTTGGAGAAATTCTCGATGAAGCGGCGATAGTAGCCACCAAACCAAGGAAACTCCGCACATCGGTGACCGACTTGGCTGACCCCAAGATAGCACATCACCGACCTTGCTAGGATCCACACCACACCTCCCGCTGAAAGAACATGGCCCAAGAACGCCACTTCCTTCAACGAACTCGCACTTGTCGAATTTGGCATACGGTGGTGTTCGCGCAGCCTTGCCCAACACAAGTCGAAGATGCTCAAGATGCTCTTCTTCACTCTTGGAGTAGATAAGGATATCATCGATGAATACCACCACAAACCTATCCAAATACTCCATGAATACCGAGTTCATAAGATTCATGAATAAAGCAGGAGCATTAGTCAAACCTAAAAGACATGACGGTGTACTCGTAAAGACCATAACGAGTAGCAAAGGCCGCCTTAGGAATATCCTCGGTCCCGATCGACTTGATGATAGCCCAATCTCAAGTCAATCTTGAGAAGACTCGTGCTCGGCCAATTGATCGAAAAGATCATCAATACGGGCAAAGGATACTTGTTCTTTACCGTCACCTCATTAAGCTTGACGGTAATCAACACACATGCGCAAGGTCTTGTCCTTCTTCTTCACAAAGATAATCGACAACCCCAAGGAGATGAGCTAGACGGATAAAACCCTTCTCTTGCAGCTCACCCGCTTGCTTCTTCAGCTCCTCCAACTCATTAGGAGGCATGCGATACGACCTCTTAGAAATAGGGGCGGTACCGGGCAGCAACTCGATCACAAACTCCAGATCTCGAACAGGAGGCATCCCTGGCAAATCTTCAGGAAAGACATCCGCGAAGTCACACACCGTGGGGACGTCGCGAATCTCCAATGCCGGCTTCGCTTCAAGGACATAAAGATGGGGTTCTCGCAACTGCGGTGAAAACCCAACCTGTTCACCTGAAGGGCTGGTGAGGTAGACAATCTTCCTGGCACAATCGATTTGCCCCAAGTGTTGGGACAACCAATCCATGCCAAGAATCACATCCAAGCGTGCCGAGTTGAGTAGGATAAGATTCGCCAAGAATCCCACTCCTTCGATGTGGATAGGAACATCCCAAGATACTTGGTCACTCTCAACCCGAACCCGAGAGCGAATCAGAAGTGGAATCCCCAAAGGAACACAAGTGAAGTCCACAATCAAAAGAAAAGACCTCGAAATAAAAGAATGCGAAGCTCCAGAGTCAAATAAATCAGAGAGGATATAAATTAACAAGGAGCGCACCCAACACAACGTCGGGCGCCTCCTGTGCCTCCTCACCGAGATGTGGTTGACTCGACCACTCCGACACACCGGGTCTTCGGATCACCTTACGGTCGGTGTGTGACCATTCCGCGCCCTCCATTAGGACGAGGGGCTGCTCGATCCTCGAGGGCAATCGCTAGCATAATGGCCCTTCTTGTTGCAAAGTAAACAGTAACATCGCACTGGGTTGCGGAGCGCAACTCGCCGGGTCGCAGTGCACGTGGTGAAACACGACCGCGGGGACGAGCAATCGTGCCGACGGCCTTGGCGGTGGTGAAGCCAAAGCACGAGCCTGGTGTGGGCCCAACACGGACGAGTGAGGCCACTGTGCGGCACCGATGTGCCTCCCACTTGCGCTATGGACTCACCAGCGCTTTCGCTTTGTGCTCGGCGACGATGGCCTTGTCAACCAAGGCCCGAAGTCGCAAAGTCCACTATAGATAGCTTGTCCCGCAGCTCCTGACAACCCATCGATGAACTTCTCCGCTTAGCCTCATCGAGGCCACCTCTCCGAGCATAACGAGCCAAGTGGTTAAACTCGTAAAGATACTCCGAGACAGACTTGCGCCCGCTAAGCGCAAGAAACTCCTTCTTCTTGAGCTTCATCGAGGCCATCGTGAATGTGGGCCCGACGGAAAGCAGATCGAAACTCATCCCACGAGACAACGTGTCTGCGGGCCGCATGGCGAAAGTTCTCCCACCAAGATAGTGCCGCACCTCAAGCCGATGGGATGCAAAGAGTGCCCGCTCTCGCTCCCCGGCATCGAGCGATATTGAGCTTTCGCCAACAAGACGCAGCCAATCATCCGCATCGAGTGGATCCTCCGATCGAGAGAAAGTGGGTGGTCTGCGACGGAGAAACTCCGCAAGCCCACCACGAGGACCGTGGCCACCACCTCCAGATCTCGGCGCAGCGGGGAGCGGAGGTGTTCTCGCAATGACCTCCAAGATACGGGTGCGGTCCATGCGATTCCGCCGATTCGAGCCGTAACCTCACCATGGTCGGAGGAGGGGAAGCTCTCATCGTAACCACCGCCGATTGCAGTGGTTCTTGTCATCCTGCTCCACAAAAATAGGTTAAAACTCAACTCCGAACAGAGACAAAGAAAACTACTAACCTCTTAACAAAACAACATTTAAAGGCTCAAGTATCAACATAAAATTGCAGCAAGGTCATAAAGATAACAACCACCTTCTGTTATGACTAACTCGTATGGAAAAACGAGTAATCAATTTTTCAGAAGACAAATTTAAGAGCACTAACTTCATGCTCGAGACAGACTAGGAACAGGGTGAAAATCGTACTAAAGGAGGGTCGGACACTAAGCTAACTCATATCACTTCTTACCCTGTTAACCCTACAAGTTTTTAGTGGAATTAACCTCTCATTTCAGCACTTTTACTACCTAAATGCTGGCTGTCCAGAAATTGTCTTGCTTGCTGTCCGATTTCTCCATTCAACTTATGGTCGAAATTTGTAGCTCCCAAGAGCTCCTAATCTTCTCAAGACAGTCATACTTTTTATTTTATAACTCTCATGATGTCCCCAAAACCAATCTACTCGATAAACAACTATCTTTTGAAAGAAGATGAGAGGAACACTCGACTTTCAAATTCAGTTTAGAATGAGGTGAGATGAGCAAACTAGATAGATGAGAAGTAAAATCTGAGAACTTACTTAAGATTTTCAGAAAGCACCGATATTTGGAAAGTAAGTTTTCAAAATATACTAGGGACGACCAAGCTAGGGTTTCTACGGGTCAAGATGGCTCGATACCAACTTTGTGAGGACCGGAATATTTAACTAGTAACACTTAACCTCCAAATGGTTCTAGCATTACTAGTTAAACATTCTAAGCCTCGATGGACATATGCTCCCTGCACTGCAGCATATGCACATCATCACAAAATTATACATCAATTCCATACACATACATCACTAAGTTCAACAACGACATAAAGTAAAGTTATTACAAAAGAGAGCCGACCGGCCAAATAGAATAATATACAAGAATGACAATGAAGCAAAATGTGCCATAAGATGGCTAGAACAAAAGTCGACCAGGTTAGCCACACACCCACAAGGCAACCGACCGGCCGCCAAGCTAGTCGCCCATAGCTACCACAACACACTCACAAAGTGAGGCCCTTCGAGCTCACCTTCCTCCTCTGCAACAAAACAATTAAGCATAGCAACCGAGTACAAAGATTGTCTTTGTACCCGCAAGACCGACGTGTGGATTAGCAGACCTATTCATAAACTACATGCGAGCTCATTTAGGTGGAGGTTGTATGTCTCATTTTGCATGAAGCCAATTTTATCTCGCAATAATGTAATACATTTTAAAAGCAAGTTTGCAAATCTGTTTAGTTATCAAAGTAATGATGAAGTACGATACATACAAGTAACCACTGGAAGTGACTATCCCAATAGTCACCACAACATAGCACGAATCCCGATTCGCACCACCCATCAAGTTTTAATTTAAAAGGTTGTAGTCTAACTCTTGAAAGACCTCCCCAAGCGTGTCCATAACCTAGGACGAGGCTATTCGAATAGTTTTAACCTTGTGGGTGTACCAATGTACCCACACTTGCATCGCCTTTAAGCCAAAAGCACACTTAGTAGGTATGCGGCACACGCTAAGTCCTACGAGACGCTTTCCAATATTGTGTATTAACTACGAGCCGCTCGTATGGGTAGAAACACCATACGCTTACATTGCAAGCGAAAGACAACAAATCCCATCCCGGTGAAGTCTTTCGGACACTACAATGCTCCCAACACCATCCCTCCCGCGACCTCCTCGCGACCGGAGCCAATACACGCCAAAGTACTAAGTCAAGAGAGGTCCCATACCCTCTAGTGTGGTTAGCACGCTAAAATGCTTGGTTTAGTGTAACAAGATGTTCGGTCCTTGTTGACTTAGGCACCATTCCACCACACCCGAGAATCACACCAACATACCATTGTGCCCAAGTCTAAATCATTTTGCTTTTAGTTTTAGTTTTCACAAGTAGACATGGCACAAGGTGGAAATCATAAATCATAATAAGTTTTGTGTGATCAAGGTTATCGACAAGTCGATAACCGCCATTTCTACCGGCTAAGCATGGCTAAGCAATTAATTCGCAACTACTAAGTGACAAGAGCTCATCCACGAACTCTAAATCACAGCAAGTAACCTAGGCTCATGGTAGTAGAGGATAATCATTTGCTAAGGAAATGCATCTACTAGGCCAACTATTAAAACAAAGTAGCAATGCATACATAGAATTTGTAATCAACATAAATACTTAAAATACTGGGATTAACATGATCAAACTGCTTGCCTTCTTGCTGTTGCTCAATTGGTTGCGGAGGATCGTTCTCGGGATTACCGCAAATGTCGAATCCTAAGCGAAAGGCAAAAAGAACCAAGAACAACCAATAAGACGAGCCACAAATAAACAAAAGAGCAAGCAAAACTTAACCAAATGCGATTTAAATTTACACATAAGGTAGAATACGAATATACCTAGACATAGAAACTGGAAAACCTAATTTGGATTTGTGGTGCAAAAGATAATGCATAAAAATACATTTTCTACCATAATTAGCACTGTAGCAAAAATATTTTCTAGAGAGATTTTGAAGCTGGAATTTTTATGGTAGCTACCTACTGGTATAGAGGTAACCCATATAAAATTTCAGGTCATTTGGAGTTAAAGTGATTTAGTTATGATTTTTCTAAGATGCAAAATTGGCATAATGCACTTTCCAGGAGCATAAATATGTTCAAAACTAATTTTACAGAGAAGTATACCAACAGAGGGTTTTCTAGAATTTATCAAATATATTTTGCATTTACAGAGAATTACTTGTGCATTTTATAAGTCTTCCGTAATTTTCTAAATGCTAAAAATAGGTACTAACTCATTAATCAAGGTTTCTGTTACAATCTTGGACCTACCATCATTTTTATATTAACATTGGGTTAATAACAAATTTATCAAGGTTGGAATCATTCATTTTGGACATACACAGAGCAAGATATGCATTTTCTAAAGTTTTATTCATTTTCTGAATATTCAAAATGACAAATCAAGTCATTCCTAGTTATACAATTTTACGCTCATCGAACATGCTTAAATCCATTTTTATAATAAGCTAAAGTGATAACATAATTTATTACAGTTGGAATTAACTAAAAAGTAGCTAAAATGAATTAGTTATGAGTTTCTAAAGTTTTTACATCATTTTCAGTCGTTAAATAAATACTTACCAAATACGTAACAACCCAAAACAAAAACGACGTGGGACGCCGTGGGCGTAGATTTAAAATCCAATGACCCGCACACGACGCTGGAAATAGCGCGACGCGCGCCAAACCTAATCGGGGTCCACCGTTGGATCAAGATCCAACGCCCAAACGAGTGCATGCAACCGGACGATGCGGTTGCCTCGGTGAACCACGACCGCAGATCTAAAGATGAACGGCTTAGAACCCACATCTAACCGGAAGGTCCGATTGCACACATGATCTCAGCCGCAGATCGCGAGATGGACGGTCCAGGATGATGAGGGGAACCGGAGGGTCCGAACGCATACAAGATCTAGGCCGTTGATCAAGGGATCGACGGTGGCTATTGATTGAAGTTCAAAAGGGATGCTGACACGTGGGACACGCATGTCAGTGACCTTGAGTCACACACGTGGACTTTCAGCACACGAGCACAGGATGCGCTGGCCCACCCGTCGGTGACTGACAGGGAGTTTTTAGGACAGCGATTAATTACCGAAACTAATGATTAGCAGTTTAATGTGTCCTAATGATTGGCACAGAAGTGGTTTAAGCGGTTTAAGGGCCCACCTAGCAGTGACACAAGGTGGCGGCTTAGGACAAAATTATTGCTAATAATGATTAGCAATAAAAGGATGTAAAAGAGACACTAATGACTTCTGGATTTCAAATCTAAGCCTACGGGCCCACAAGTCAGTGACACAATTGCCCGGATTAAGACACAATAATGACATCCAATGATCACCAATGATTAGGCAACCATCGTGTGCCTAAACAAATGACGAAACGGAGTTCCTCCGGCAAAATCCCGAGCTACTTCCACGCTTATCGCCGCGACACCGTCGCGGCAAGGTCAACCAAGTAGTGAAATGGAATCGCAATAACCTTACGGACCTAGTGGTGGCAATCACGCCGGCGGTGAGGGACTAGAACGCCGGCTAGCCGGAAAATGAAAACGGGAGCCTTTACTGCTAAGCATGAAAATAGCGAAAAGCTCCGGTGCGGTCCAAGGAAGCGGGTGCCAAAGCTTCTAAGGACTAATAAGAAGCTACCTTAAGGACGAGAAGCTTCAAAGATGGCCGGAGAAGTTTGACCACGGTGGAAGCTCGCCGGACTCGGAGAAGAAAACCCGAAAATGACACCCTGAGCCACATGAGTGATACCAAGTCATCAGAATAGCTTCATAATGATTCACAGAAGCTATAAGAGCAAGAGATGAGGAAGTGGTGCACTCACCGGAGCTGAGGAAGACGATACTCACTTTTCGGCCGAATTTGAACAAACCCCAAATTGGACAATTCCTGAGAATCAAATCCAAGATTAAGTGAGGGGAAATGTTCAAGATAATAAAGGGATAAAGTTAGGGCAAAGAAACACGAAGGAGGACCACTGGAACACCAAGAACACTGATGGAGCTCCACGGGTCAACAATGGCGATTTGCCATTTTTGAGGTATTAAGCTCCAATGTTGGGAATGAAGCTTGATGGTGGTCTAAAGAAACTCCAGGAAGGGATTTGGGTGCTTATAAGGCCATGAAAGTGTTAGGGTTTGCACCACACTTCTTTCGGGCGGCAAAACACAAAGCACCACGCACGGCCGACAAGGAAAAAGATGATAGCTGGTGACATAGGGCATGGCATGGCCGATCATGTCTCCCGACCTCCACCGTTGACTAGGGCGCCGTAGGAAGCATGAAACGACACCCCATGCCTTGTAATCGCTTTACACACGGGAGGTTGAAGATGACCAGCGCAAGAGCTCGGGCGATTCACACCGCTGGATGAGACACGAACGGCTGAGATAGTGCCACGCCTACGGGCTTTAAAACACAACGGGGAGATTGCGAGCCCTACGATTAGAAACGGACGGCTCAGATTGCCCCACGCCGCAAACTCTATTTACAACGAGAGTACGCGAGCGTTGGATCTTAATCCAACGGCTCGATTCAAAAATGCAACCGAGGGTCCAAGGCTTCGGAAATCTCAACGGTTGGATGGGGATCTATCTACCGACATTCGCACTTGCAACCGGAAGGTCCGGTGATACACGCGCGCGGCCGAGCGATTTAGATCTAACGGACGAGATCGATTGCGCGCTTTAAAGAGTGGCTCGGTGCGTTTAGTTGATCGATCGAATCAAGTGGCTCGAGCCCAGTCCGACTCAACCAAGCAACGAGAAACCAAGTTTGACTTTGAAAAAGAACAGAGACTCGAAAGATTTATTTGAGGTGGCAAAATAACTCCAAAATTATGAAAATTTTACAGAGCTTGCTAACTCAGATATTAACCTTGTGTAAAATTTTCAGAGATTTTTATGCTGCGAATAAATCTCCAAAAATTCTGCAAGGCTCTGTTTTAATGTTTGACTGAGAGTCAAACAGTTTGATCGCTTCTAAAATTTTCAAACAATTTCTAAAAATTGTGAGATTTTTCAGAGGGTCACATACCATCACAGAGACTTAGGAAAAATATTTCCAGAGGATGATCATAAGATTTGACAAGATTGTTTTTGGAATAACAAGATTTGGATCAACAAGACTTGTGACAATGTATTTCCATAATTCCTTGTACAAGAATTTCTTGGCACCACAGGAATTACATGATGTAAGAAAAAGTTTTAATTTCTACTGATTTTCTTACATTTGAAACACAAGCCCAAAATTGGGATGTTACATAGAGCAACAACCAATGTCGACATTTATTTTGCAAAGAAAATTGCCACAATCATCGATCTTGATCCAGAGCCTGCATCGCTCGCTGAATGCAAGAAAAAATCAGATTGGAAAGATTGGAAGAAGGCAATAGAAGCAGAATTAATATCTCTGAATAAAAGAGAGGTGTTTGAGCTTGTAAGCCACACGCCTCCCCATGTGCACCCTGTAGGGCATAAATGGGTATTTGTTCAAAAGAGAAATGAAAACAATGAAGTTGTAAGTTATAAAGCAAGGCTTGTTGCACAAAGTTTCACTCAAAGACCATGAGTCGATTATGAAGAAACCTATTCCCCGGTCATGGGCGGAACTACCTTTAGATATTTAATCTCAATGGCAGTAAATCTGAATTTGGAAATGAAATTGATGGATGTGGTAACTGCATACCTTTATGGGAACTTGGATTCAAAAATTTATATGAAGGTACCTGAAGGTATCCCTATCCCGAACCAAGACAGAGCAAATAGAAATCTATACAATGTGCAACTCAGAAAGTCACTGTATGGACTGAAGCAATCAAGTAGGATGTGGTATAATCGCTTAAGCAACTTTCTCTACAAGAAATGCTACACGAACAATGAGGATTGTCCATGTGTATTTATACGGTGCTCCCAGGATGGATTCTATATAATCTCAGTATATGTAGATGATCTGAATATCATCGGGACCTTAGAAGATATCAAAAAAGCAAGCTCTTACCTGGAGTCGGAGTTCGAAATGAAAGATTTGAGCAAAACCAAATATTGTCTAGGCTTGCAGCTTGAGCATACCCCTGAAGGGATTTTAGTACATTAGTCAACCTACACTCAGAACGTGTTAGAAAGGTTCGGCTTTGAAAAGGCATACCCTTCGAAAGTGCCAATGGTCAGAAGATCTTTGCAGCAAGACAAGGACCCGTACAGACCTAGAGAAGAGGGGGAGAAAATCCTGGGACCGGAATTTCCATACTTGAGCTGTAACAGCCCTAACTTAGGGTTTGTATTTCCAATGTAAAATTTTGAGGAGGAATAAAAACTTTTGTTGCCTCTTCAAATCATTTGGAAGTTTTCCAAATTTTCCCTAGAAATTTCCAATTTTCTAGAATTAAATTCTTGTGAATGGAGATTGTTGTCAGCAGGTTCTTAGCTTTCACACTTGTGATCATCCTCTGAAATTATTTTTCCTACCATCTTGATCATCCTATCTACCTCCCTGAATTATTTCACAATTTTTAGATTTTGTTTGCTATTTCATATGGCCAAGTCAACTCTGTTTGAAATCTGGTCAAACTCCCTGTACAGCAGCTTGTGAATTTTCTCTAGAACAATGCCGTGCATAAAAAGTTCTGGAAAAATTATACAAGGTTGTCATCTGTCCCTAGTAGCTACCATAAAAATTTCTGAAATTTTTGGAGCTCAGAGCTACCTCTAAAAATTCCCAAAACCTTTTCTCTTTTAAATCAAATTCTAAAGGTAATGTCCTCTGCCCGAACCCAACTCAGGCTCGAGTCCGACTCGCACACTTGTTCGGTCGCGTCAACTAATCGCACCGCCCGAGTCCAATTGATCGCGACCGTCCGATGCAAATCGAACGATCCACGTCGCGTTGCGCAACCGACCTGTCCGAATGCATACATCAATCTCGACCGCCCATCTCGGATCCAACGGTCAAGATCTTCCGATCGAGTAGAACCTCTCGCTCGCACCGCTTTGCTCGCCGCCGACATGTGGGTCCCACTGCCAAGACGACTTCGTCTTCTCCGCACTCACCGGAGCTCACACGGCGGCGCGCATGCTTGCCACGCCCTCGCCGCCGCCACCTTTTTGTCCTCGTGTCACCCGTGAAGCATCGCCGGATCTCATCTACCCACCGAGCCCATCCACTACCCTTCGCGCCCATTCTCGTGTTTTCTCCGCCCAAATTTCCTTCCGCCGAGAAGAACCCGAGCAACGCCGCCGTGTTAGCGCCGCCGAGCTCGTGGACCGCACTGGCGTGATCCACGCCGACGCCGCTCCATTTTTCCCATCTCGAGCTCTCGGTGTCGGTGTATCATCCGAGCCACTTCGCCTCCGCCTCCGGTGATCTCGGCTCGCAAGCTTATTGGCGCTCCGTGAGTTTCGGTTGGTCACTTGGTCCCTTAGGATCGCATCACCGTGGCTTGAAGTCTAACCGTGACCTTGTTTCGCTCTTTGGTGCATCACCGAGGCCGTGCGTCGCCTTCTTCTCCAAGCTCTGTAAAGCGCCGCCGTGTCAATTCCGGCGCCACCGTCCTCCTCCATCATCAAAATCGTGGGCTTATCGTTCTCGTGTCTCCGCGATCCCGTGGCGCACCTTCTCGGCCGCCAAGTCCGTAGCATCTTCTCCGCGAGCACCGCACTTTCTTCTCCGCCTCCGCCGTCGTGAGCTCATCTCCGTCGACCATTGGGCTCGCGTCACCGCACGGGTTCGTGAGGTCTTTGCGAACCTTGAGGTACCACTCACTCGCCTTGAAACTCATTGGTTTGCTAGATCACCAGGCGCCGCGCCGCCCCCGTCGCGTCTTGGTGAGCCGCCGCGAAGCTTAGTTAGCGCTAACCCCATTTCTAGCCGAGTCTCGATTTGTGGGCCTCTTTGGATAATCGCGTTTAGAAATCCTTTAATCCAGCCCGTTATTCGTTCTCCGAGTCACTACCATGTGGGTCCATGTTGTCGCTAGGTTTGTGTAGTTCGTTATGCGTTTTCTCCGATGGGAAGCGATTTCGTGAGGGTGTTTTGGGTTTGCACTTTAGTGAGCCAAGACGATTCTTTGAATACGCCTTCGACGCCACTTTAGGCGGTGCGCTGTCCCCGTCGTTGGCACATGGCCCGCCGATGGTCGGGCCATCGATCGCGGTAGAAAAGGATTTAATGCTTTAGTATTTCGTAATATGTTTTCGTTGCACTGTTAATTCATTTAAACTTAGAAAATGCATAACTAATTCAATTTTTATCCAAATTGTATGAAACCAGTGCTGTTAATTTTCATTTTAAGTGTGCTATTTGATAAAATTAACTTCACCCATGTCTCTGTAGCAAAAATCTGTTAGCTAATAAAATGATGTCTTATGTATCTTTTAAATTAGAAAATGCATATCTCTTCCAATAATTGTCCAAATTAAATGAACCCAATTCAGAAAATTTCATTTTCAGTATACTAACTATTAGGATAGGTTTTACACACTGTTTCTGTTCATGAAAATTTGTTAAGTAATTAACTAGTGGCATGTTGTGTTTTTAGCTTAGAAAATTCATAGAAAATTATTAATAACTTAAAATAATTTGTTCTCTGTTTCTAAAATTTTGTTATATCTTGCTTAGGTTGCTGTGTGAGTTTGGCTTGTTTTGGTGTTGTTGTATGTTTGAGTTTTGTCGGTGTTATTCGTTCTTATTTGCTGTTATGTTCGATCGTTAGGCTTCGATATTTGCGGCAACCCTGAGGACGATCCTCCAAAGATATTGAGCAACAAAGATCCGTGCAAGCGTTTGATCATGATAATCCCAGTATTTTAAAGTCTAATATTTTGTTTCAATTGTATGTATGCATTGCTTAATTTGTGTTAAATTGATTAGTTAAATCAGTTTGCATATCCTGTAGACAAAATATTGATCTCTACTACCGAGCCTAGGTTATTTGTCGTGATTAGAGATCTGGATGATTTCTTGTCACTTAGTAGATCCGGTCAAATTGCTTAGACATGCTTAGTATCGGTAGAAATGGGCGGTTATCGACTTAGTCGGTAACCTTGATCACACAAAATTTACTACAACTTTATGTTTCAAAGATTTCGCTATGTTTAATTGCAAAACTAAAAATGAAAACAAAATGATTTGGACGCGCACAATGGTAAGATTGGTGTGATCTTTTGGGTGTGATCGAAAGGTGCCCGGTCAATTAAGGACCGAACATCTTGTGAGTGAATTTTTATCCAGCATTTCGCGTGCTAACCACACTAGAGTATATGGGACCTCTCTTGACCTAGTACTTTGGCGTGTATTGGCTCCGGTCGCAGGAGGTCGCAGGAGGGATGGCGGTGGGAGCATGGTAGTTGTCCAAAAGCTTTATCCTGAGTGGGTAGTTGTCTTTTCGGCTTTACCATGTAAGCGTATGGATTTCTATCCATACGAGCGGCTCGTAGTTAATACACAATATTGGAAAAGTCTCGTAGGACTTAGTCGTGGTGCGGCAGATACCTTCGAAGTGTGCTTTGGCTTAAAGGCGATCAAGTGTGGGTACATTGGTACACCCTGCAGGTTCAAACTATTCGAATAGCCTCGCCCTAGGTGATGGACACGCTTGGGTAAGCTTTTCAAGAGTTAGACTACAACATTTAAATTAAAACTTGATGGGTGGTACGAACGGGATTCGTGCTATTGTTGTGGTGACTATTGGGATAGTCACTTCTAGGTTGTTTATCTTTCGCTTTTGTTATTATTATCTTTATTGTTATTTTAATCTTAAAAATGAATTGCAAACTTGCCTTTAAAATCAGATACCTTATTGCAAATGAAAATTGGCTTTATGCAAATGAAACATATGACTTCCACCAAATAAGCCTCGCATGTAGCATATGAACAGTGCGTTAGTTCACACGTCATCTTGCGGGTACAAAGACAATCTTTGTACTCAGGTGCTTTGCTTAATGTTTTTGTTGCAGAGGAAGAAGGTGAGCCTCAGGGGCCTCACTTCTGTGAGCTGTGCTGTCGCTTCGTGGGTGACGACTAGACTTGGCGGTCCGGTCAGATGCCTTGTGGGTTGAAGGCACGCTGATTGGCTTTGTTTATAGCCATCTTATGGCACTTTTGCTTCCGCTGTCGTTCTTGTCTATTTGTGTATCTTGTGGCCCGTCGGCCTATGTCTGTAATATTGTTACTATTTGTTTATCTTCCGTTTGTAGTGTAATGTTTGGACTCTATGTTTTGAATGGAGTTGATGTCTAATTTTGTAACGAGGTGCGATATCTTGCTCGAAGTATACATATCTGAGGATCGATTTATTTGATTTGTGATGCTAGGACCGGTGGTTGGTTAAGCATTACAAGCCAAATAAACTGGGTCCTCAAAGTTGGTATCGAGCCATTACGACCGTAGCAACCCAAGCATAGTCGTCTTTAGGATATTTTGAAAAAGCTTAATTTCAAAGTATAAAAAGGGTTTATGAAAACCTAGGCAGATTCTCAGATTTTACTCCTTACCTATCTTGGCATTCTACTCTCATCTTACTCTAATTTGAGTTTAAAACTTGGTGTTCCTCTTTCCTTTCAAAAGATAGTTGCTACCGGTAGAATCAGTCTTTGGGAAAACCATAGAGAATTAGTCTAATTAAAAAAATTGTGGGGGTATAAGGGTAAGATATATGTGAGTTTGCTAAGTGTCTGATTTTTGTCAATTGGTTTTGTAACTTAAAAGTCTTGTGTTTGTTTTGTGCTGTTAGTAAGTTATTTGCGAGAGGATGTTGACTTCGTGTTTTCCGCTATTGTTAACTTGTCTTAGTGAAACAGATGGCCGGAGAACGCGCGGCGATCAGCCAGTGGTCATGATGAGGAGCTTCCCCTCCTCCAACCATGGTGAGGTTCTCGCCGATCGAGCGAAACCGCATGGACCGAGACGCGCATCTTGGAGGTTATTGCTAGGAATACCTCCACTCCCGCCGGTGGTGGCGGCCACGCACTCGCGGGGACTTGCAGAGTTCCTCCGCACACACCGCCGACTTTCTCCCGCCTCGAGGACCTCTCGATGCGGATGATTGGCTGCGCATGGTTGAGCGGAAGCTCAACATAGCTCGATGCCAGCGCAGGACAAGGCACTCTTCGCGCCCCACCGGCTTGAGGGCGGCACTCTCATGGTGGGAGAACTATCTCGCCATGCGGCCCGCGGCCATGTGGTCGCGTGGGAGGAGTTCGGCCGACTTTTCGTCGGGCCCACATCCCGGATGGCCCGATGAAGTCAAGAAAAGGAGTTCCTCGCGCCAAGCAAGGGCGCAAATCGTGACGGAGTACATGCACGAGTTCAATCATCCGCCTCGTTATGCTCGGGAGGTGGCCTCGAGATGAGGCTAGCAGAGAAATTTATGGATGGCTTGTCCGAGGAGCTGCAGGACAAGCTATCCATTGTGGACTTCTCGGACTTTCGTGCCTTGGTAGATAAGGCCATTGTTCTTGAGCATAAGGCAAAGGCGCTGGCGAGTCCCGCAAGCGCAAATGGGAGGCACATCACCGCTCACACCGGCCTCACTGTCCTCGGCCGGGCGGCACTGATGGTCCGTTCTTTTGCTCCACCGGCGCCGAGACCATCTCGCACCAGCTCCCGCCCACCGCAGCCGTGTTTCAGCCACGTGCGCCGCGATCCAAGACAGAGCGGCCTCCGCAATCCGGCGGCCGAGGTGACTTGTTTTCGCCGCCACAACAAGGGCCATTATGCGAATGCTCGCCTCGAGTGTTGCAAAGAGCCCTCGCCCTAATGGAGGACGCGGGCGGGAGCGATCACCGCCGACGTAAGATTATTCAAGACCTGTGGTGCGAGCAGCGGTCGAGTGAACCACCTTTCACCGAGGAGGCTCGGAGGCGCCGATGTTGTGATTGGTATGCTTCTTGTTAATTTCGTCCTGCTGCGCAGATTATTTGATTCTCGAGCATCGCATTCTTTATTTCAAGATCATTTGCTGCTGCTAGTGGTCTTCACCGTGTTCCTTTGGAAGTTCCTTTACTCATCCGCTCTCGGGTCGGAAATGAGAGCCGATTCTGATGTCGGGATGTTCCTATCATAGTTGAAGGAGTGGGATTTTTGGCAAATCTCATTCTCGCTCGATTCAATGAGTCGGATGTGATTCTTGGCATGGATTGGTTGTCCCAACACTTGGGGCAAATTGATTGTGCCAGAAGATTGTCTATCTTACCACCCTTGGGTGAGCAAGTCGGGTTTTCGCCACGCCTTGAGGGCCGTGTCTATGTGCATTAGAAGCAAAGCCACCTTGCAAATTCAAGATGTTCCCATAGTATCGACTTTGTGGATGTCTTTCTGAAGATTTGCCAGGATGCCTCCGGTTCGAGATCCGAGTTTGCCATCGAGTTGCTGCCTGCATCGCCCGATTTCAAGGCGCCAGATCGGATGCCTCCCAATGAGCTAGAAGAATTGAAGAAGCAGCTTGGTGAGCTCCAAGCAAAGGGTTTCATCCATCCCATTCATCTCCTTGGGGTTGTCCGGTGATCTTTGTGAAGAAGAAGGACAAGACTTTGCGTATGTGTGTTGACTACCGTCCTCTCAATGAAGTGACGGTGAAGAACAAATATCCTCTCGCCCGCATTGATGATCTTTTGACCGCTTGTCCGAGCTCGGTGTTCTCCAAGATTGATCCGAGATCGGGCTATCATCAAGTCCGGATCGAGTGAGGATATTCCAAGACGGCTTTCACTACTCGTTATGGCATGACGAGTACACCGTCATGTCTTCGGTTTGACCAATGCTCCAGCGTTGTTCATGAACCTTATGAATTCGTATTCATGGAGTATTTGGACAAATTTGTGGTGGTTTTATTGATGACATTCTTATCTATTCCAAGATCAAGCAGAGCATGCCGAGCATCCAAGATTGTTTTGGGCAAGTTATGGAGCATCACCGTATGCGAAGTTCAAGAAATGTGAGTTCGTTGAAGGAAGTGGCATTTTGGGCCATGTTCTTTCATTGGAGGAATAGTGTAGATCCCAAAGAAAGTCGGCGATGTTCTATCTTGGGGCCACCAAGTCACCATCGATGTGCGGAGTTTTCTTGGTTTAGCGGGCTACTATCGCCGCTTTATCGAGAACTTCTCCAAGATCGCAGCCGATGACTGAATTGCTTAAGAAGGACAAGAAGTTTGTATGGTCCTCTCGCTTGTGATGAGAGCTTTCAGAGCTCAAACAGCGATTGACTTCACTCAGTCCTTACTCTTCCGATATCCACAAGAGCTTCGATATTTATTGCGATGCCTCTCGTCGGGGACTCGGATGTGTTCTTATGCAGAAGGCAAGGCGCTTGCCTATGCATCCAGCAATTGAGGCCTCATGAACTCAACTATCCCACCCATGATTTAGAGCTTGTCGCAGAGTTCATGCACTCAAGATTTGGCGACATTATTTGATCTGAAACCGTGAGGTGTATTCCGATCATAAGAGTTTGAAATACTTATTTACTCACCCGATTTGAACCTCAGCAGAGGAGATGGTTGGAATTAATCAAAGATTATGACATGGGTATTCAAGATCACCGCAAGGCCAATGTGGTTGCCGATGCACTTAGTCGAAAGGTGTATTGCAATACTTTGATGATCCAAGAGCAAAGAACTCGCGCTTCTTGCGAAATTCAGCGTCTCAACTTGGGTTTGGTTGAGCATGGTTCCTTGTCGCCTTGGTTGTGCAACCAACCTTGGTGGATCGGATCAAGGCAAAGACAAAGAATCGATGATGGCGTGGGTAAAATCAAGCGTAACATCAGAATGGATCAACCAAGTGTTTCACGTAAGATGAGCACGGTGTTGTGTGGTTTGGGCAGCGTCTTGTGGTCCCAAAGGTCCCGAGTTATGGATTTGATTCTTCAGAGGCCCATGATTCGCCTTTGTCCATCCATCCCGGGGCCACTAAAATGTACCAAGATCTGCGTCGTGGATTCTCGTGGACTCGCATGAAGCGCGAGATTGCCGTGTTCGTGGCCGATGTGACATATGTTGTCGCACAAGGCCGAGCATCGGCCCGGCCAGTCTCCTCCACCCTTGCCTATACCAGAGTGGAAGTGGGATTCAGAGGCATGGATTTTATCACCGTCCGCCTGCTTCTTCGAGGAAGGATGCTATCCGGGTTGTTATCGATCGATTGACGAAGGTAGCGCACTTCCTACCGAGATTTACCACTCTCGATGTCATCGGTTGGCGATCTCTATATCTCCGCATTGTGAGCTTGCATGGTGTGCCACGAACGATTGTGTCGATCGTGGCTCTCTTTTCACTTCTCGGCTATGGCACGCTTTACGTGAAGCCATGGGGACCCGTCTTTCTTTCATTTCACCTATCATCCTCGATCGATGGTCGACGGAGCGGTCAACCAAGTTCTTGAAGATATGCTCCGTGCTTGTGTTCTTTCCTATGGGAAGAATTGGGAGAAGTGCCTACCGCTTCTTGAGTTCTCCTACAACAACGACTTCCGAGCTAGTCTCGGATGGCACCGCTTGAGGCTTTGTATGGACGCGCCTGCAGAACACCATTGAACTGGTCGAATCGTGAGAGGCGCTTCTTTGGCCCAATTCCATCAATGAAGCCGAAAGTCAAGTGCGATTGATTCGTGAGCACTTGCGCGTAGCTCACCGAGCGTAAGAGCTATGCGATCGGCGCCGCCGTGAGTTGAGTTTCCACCAATGACTTTGTGTATCTCAAAGTCTCACCTCGGAAGGACATCGTCGCTTGGTGTCAAGGGCAAACTAGCTCCTCGATATGTCGGACCGTATCGCGTCGTAAGGAAAGTGGGAGCCGTTGCATACCAGCTTGAGTTGCTACTACACTTGAAGGGGTGCATGATGTTTTCCATGTGTCACAATTGAAGAAGTGCCTCCGTGTTCGGTTGAGGAAACACCATTGGAAAATATCGATGTGCAGAAGATCCGTCTTATCGTGAGCGTCCGCTCGTATCCTCGAAGAAGTTGAACGCGTAACGAGGAACCGTGTGATCAAGTTCCTCAAAGTTCGATGGTCAAACCACTCCGAGGATGAAGCTACATGGGAGCGGGAAGATCGCCTCCGAGCAGATTACCCATCATTCTTCTCGGTGATCGAATCTCGGGTGAGATTCTGTAAGGGGGAGATTTGTAACAGCCCTAACTTAGGGTTTGTATTTCCAATGTAAAATTTTGAGGAGGAATAAAAACTTTTGTTGCCTCTTCAAATCATTTGGAAGTTTTCCAAATTTTCCCTAGAAATTTCCAATTTTCTAGAATTAAATTCTTGTGAATGGAGATTGTTGTCAGCAGGTTCTTAGCTTTCACACTTGTGATCATCCTCTGAAATTATTTTTCCTACCATCTTGATCATCCTATCTACCTCCCTGAATTATTTCACAATTTTTAGATTTTGTTTGCTATTTCATATGGCCAAGTCAACTCTGTTTGAAATCTGGTCAAACTCCCTGTACAGCAGCTTGTGAATTTTCTCTAGAACAATGCAGTGCATAAAAAGTTCTGGAAAAATTATACAAGGTTGTCCTCTGTCCCTAGTAGCTACCATAAAAATTTCGAAATTTTTGGAGCTCAGGAGCTACCTCTAAAAATTCCCCAAAACCTTCTCTGTCTTTTAAATCAAATTCTAAAGGTACTGTTCCTCGGGCCCGAACCCAACTCAGGCTCGAGTCCGACTCGCACACTTGGTTCGGTCGCGTCAACTAATCGCACCGCCCGAGTCCAATTGATCGCGACCGTCCGATGCAAATCGAACGATCCACGTCACGTGCGCAACCGACCTGTCCGAATGCATACATCAATCTCGACCGTCCATCTCAGATCCAACGGTCAGCATCTTTCCGATCGAGTAGAACCTCTCGCTCGCACCGCTTTGCTCGCCGCCGACATGTGGGTCCCACTGTCAAGATCGACTTCGTCTTCTCCGCACTCACCGGAGCTCACGGCCGGCGCGCATGCTTGCCACGCCCTCGCCGCCACCTTTTGTCCTCGTGTCGGCCCGTGAAGCATCGCCGGGATCTCATCTACCCATCGAGCCCATCCACTACCCTTCGCGTCCATTCTCGTGTTTTCTCCGCCCAAATTTCCTTTCCACGAGAAGAACCCGAGAGCAACGCCGCCGTGTTAGCGCCGCTCGAGCTCGTGGACCGCATGGCCGTGATCCACGCCGACGCCGCCTCCATTTTTCCCATCTCGAGCTCTCGGTGTCCAGTGTATCATCCGGAGCCACTTCGTCGTCTCCGCCTCCGGTGATCTCGGCTCTGCAAGCTTATTGGCGCTCTGGTGAGTTTCCAGTTTCGTCACTTGGTCCCTTAGGATCGCATCAACTGCGGCCGAGTCTAACTGTGACCTTGTTTCGCTCTTTGGTGCATCACCGAGGCTGTGCGTCGCCTTCTTCTCCAAGCTCGGTAAAGCGCCGCCGTGTCAATTCCGGGCGCCACCGTCCTCCTCCATCATCAAAATCGTGGGCTTATCGTTCCTGGTGTCTCCGCGATCCGTGGCGCACCTTCTCGGCCGCCAAGTCCGTAGCATCTTCTCCGCGAGCACCGCACTTTCTTCTCCGCCTCCGGCCGTCGTGAGCTCATCTCCGTCGACCATTGGGCTCCGCGTCACCGGCACCGGGTTCGTGAGGTCTTTGCGAACCTTGAGGTACCACTCACTCGTCTTGAAACTCATTGGTTTGCTAGATCACCGTGCGGCGCGCGCCGTCCCGTCGGCGCGCGGTGAGCCGCGTGAAGCTTAGTTAGCGCTAACCCCTGTTCTAGCTGAGTCTCTGATTTGTGGGCCCTCTTTGGATAATCGCGTTTAGAAATCCTTTAATCCAGCCCGTTATTCGTTCTCTGAGTCACTACCATGTGGGTCCATGTTGTCAGTTAGGTTTGTGTAGTTCTGGTTATGCGTTTTCTCTGATGGGAAGCGATTTCTCGTGAGGGTGTTTTGGTTTGCACTTTAGTGAGCCAAGACGATTCTTTGAATACGCCGACGTCACTTTAGGCGAGTGCGTTGTCCCGTCGGCGTTGCGCGAGCCCATTGTCGCTGGTGGGGCTTCTTGGATCAGCGGTAGAAAAAGGATTTAATGCTTTAGTATTTCGTAATATGTTTTCATTTGTAATCGTTAATTCATTTAAACTTAGAAAATGCATAACTAATTCAATTTTTATCCAAATTGTATGAAACCAGTCTTTGTTAATTTTCATTTTAAGTGTGCTATTTGATAAAATTAACTTCACCCATGTCTCTGTAGCAAAAATCTGTTAGCTAATAAAATGATGTCTTATGTATCTTCTAAATTAGAAAATGCATATCTCTTCCAATAATTGTCCAAATTAAATGAACCCAATTCAGTAAAATTTCATTTTCAGTATACTAACTATTAGGATAGGTTTTACACACTGTTTCTGTTCATGAAAATTTGTTAAGTAATTAACTAGTGGCATGTTGTGTTTTTAGCTTAGAAAATTCATAGAAAATTATTAATAACTTAAAATAATTTGTTCTCTGCTTCTAAAATTTTGTTATATCTTGCTTAGGTTGCTGTGTGAGTTTGGCTTGTTTTGGTGTTGTTGTATGTTTGAGTTTTGTCGGTGTTATTCGCTCTTATTTGTCGTTATGTTCGATCGTTAGGCTTCGATATTTGCGGCAACCCCGAGGACGATCCTCCGCAAAGATATTGAGCAACAAAGATCCGTGCAAGCAGATTTGATCATGATAATCCCAAGATTTTAAAGTCTAATATTTTGTTTCATTTGTATGTATGCATTGCTTAATTTGTGTTAAATTGATTAGTTAAATCAGAGTTGCATATCCTGTAGACAAAATATTGATCTCTACTACCGAGCCTAGGTTATTTGTCGTGATTAGAGATCATTGGATGATTTCTTATCACTTAGTAGATCCGGTCAAATTGCTTAGACATGCTTAGTATCGGTAGAAATGGGCGGTTATCGACTTAGTCGGTAACCTTGATCACACAAAATTTACTACAACTTTATGTTTCAAAGATTTTGCTATGTTTAATTGCAAAACTAAAAATGAAAACAAAAATGATTTGGACGCGCACAATGGTAAGATTGGTGTGATCTTTTGGGTGTGATCGAAAGGTGCAGGTCAATTAAGGACCGAACATCTTGTGAGTGAATTTTTATCCAGCATTTCGTGCTAACCACACTAGAGTATATGGGACCTCTCTTGACCTAGTACTTTGCGTGTATTGGCTCCGGTCGCAGGAGGTCGCAGGAGGGATGGCGGTGGGAGCATGGTAGTTGTCCAAAAGCTTTATCCTGAGTGGGTAGTTGTCTTTTCGGCTTTACCATGTAAGCGTATGGATTTCTATCCATACGAGCGGCTCGTAGTTAATACACAATATTGGAAAAGTCTCGTAGGACTTAGTCTGTGCTGCATACCTTCTAAGTGTGCTTTGGCTTAAAGCGGCCTCAAGTGTGGGTACATTGGTACACCCGCAGGTTCAAACTATTCGAATAGCCTCGCCCTAGGTGATGGACACGCTTGGGTAAGCTTTTCAAGAGTTAGACTACAACATTTAAATTAAAACTTGATGGGTGGTACGAACGGGATTCGTGCTATTGTTGTGGTGACTATTGGGATAGTCACTTCTAGGTTGTTTATCTTTCGCTTTTGTTATTATTATCTTTCTGTTATTTTAATCTTAAAATGAATTGCAAACTTGCCTTTAAAATCAGTATTACCTTATTGCAAATGAAAATTGGCTTTATGCAAATGAAACATATGACCTCCACCAAATAAGCTCGCATGTAGCATATGAGCAGTGCTGTTAGTTCACACGTCTGTCTTGCGGGTACAAAGACAATCTTTGTACTCGTGTGCTTTGCTTAATGTTTTGTTGCAGAGGAAGAAGGTGAGCCTCGGGGCCTCACTTCGTGAGTTGTCTTTGTCGCCGTGGGTGACGACTAGACTTGGCGGTCCTGGCCGATGCCTTGTGGGTTGAAGGCACGCGATTGGCTTTGTTTATAGCCATCTTATGGCACTTTTGCTTCATTGTCGTTCTTGTCTATTTGTGTATCTTGTGGCCCGTCGGCCTATGTACGTAATATTGTTACTATTTGTTTATCTTCCGCTTGTAGTGTAATGTTTGGACTCTATGTTTTGAATGGAGTTGATGTCTAATTTTGTAACGAGGTGCGATATCGCTCTCGAAGTATACATATCTCGAGGATCGATTTATTTGATTTGTGATGCTAGGACCGGTGGTTGGTTAAGCATTACAAGCCAAATAAACTGGGTCCTCAAAGTTGGTATCGAGCCATTCGACCGTAGCAACCCAAGCATAGTCGTCTTTAGGATATTTTGAAAAAGCTTAATTTCAAAGTATAAAAAGGGTTTATGAAAACCTAGGCAGATTCTCAGATTTTACTCCTTACCTATCTTGGCATTCTACTCTCATCTTACTCTAATTTGAGTTTAAAACTTGGTGTTCCTCTTTCCTTTCAAAAGATAGTTGCTACCGGTAGAATCAGTCTTTGGGAAAACCATAGAGAATTAGTCTAATTAAAAAAATTGTGGGGGTATAAGGGTAAGATATATGTGAGTTTGCTAAGTGTCTGATTTTTGTCAATTGGTTTTGTAACTTAAAAGTCTTGTGTTTGTTTTGTGCTGTTAGTAAGTTATTTGCAGTAGGATGTTGACTTCGTGTTTTCCGGCTATTGTTAACTTGTCTTAGTGAAACAGGATGGCCGGGAGAACGCGCGGCAGTCAGCAGGCTGGTCATGATGAGGAGCTTCCCCCTCCTCCAACCATGGCTGAGGTTCTCGCTCAGATCGAGCGAAACCGCATGGACCAGACGCGCATCTTGGAGGTTATTGCTAGGAATACCTCCACTCCTGCCGGTGGTGGCGGCCACCAGACTCGCGGGGGACTTGCAGAGTTCCTCCGTACACAGCCGCCGACTTTCTCCCGCTCTGAGGACCCTCTCGATGCGGATGATTGGCTGCGCATGGTTGAGCGGAAGCTCAACATAGCTCAGTGCCAGGCGCAGGACAAGGCACTCTTCGCGTCCCACCAGCTTGAGGGCGCGGCACTCTCATGGTGGGAGAACTATCTCGCCATGCAGCCCGCGGGCCATGTGGTCGCGTGGGAGGAGTTCCGGTCAGCTTTTCGTCGGGCCCACATCCCAGATGGCCTGATGAAGCTGAAGAAAAAGGAGTTCCTCGCGCTCAAGCAAGGGCGCAAATCTGTGACGGAGTACCTGTACGAGTTCAATCATCTGGCTCGTTATGCTCCGGGGGAGGTGGCCTCAGATGAGGCTAAGCAGGAGAAATTTATGGATGGCTTGTCCGAGGAGCTGCAGGACAAGCTATCCATTGTGGACTTCTCAGACTTTCAGGCCTTGGTAGATAAGGCCATTGTTGCTGAGCATAAGGCAAAGGCGCTGGGCGAGTCCCGCAAGCGCAAATGGGAGGCACATCACCGCACACACCTCACTCACTCCTCGGCCGGGCGGCACCGATGGCCCGTTCTTTTGCTCCACCGCGCGAGACCATCTCGCACCAGCTCCTCGCCCACCGCAGCCGTGAGCCAACCACGTGCGCCGCGATCCAAGACAGAGCGGCCTCCGCAATCCGGCGGCCGAGGTGACTTGTTTTCGCCGCCACAACAAGGGCCATTATGCGAATGCTCGCCTCGAGTGTTGCATGCACCCTCGCCCTAATGGAGGACGCGGGGAGGAGCGATCACCGCGACGTAAGATTATTGAAGACCTGTGGTGCGAGCAATGGTCGAGTGAACCACCTTTCACCGAGGAGGCTCGAGGCGCGGATGTTGTGATTGGTATGCTTCTTGTTAATTCGTCCCGCTGCAGATTATTTGATTACGGAGCATCGCATTCTTTATTTCAAGATCATTTGCTGCTGCTAGTGGTCTTCTTTGTGTTCCTTTGGAAGTTCCTTTACTCATCCGCTCTCCGGGGTCGGAAATGAGAGCTGATTTACAGTGTCGGGATGTTCCTATCATAGTTGAAGGAGTGGGATTTTTGGCAAATCTCATTCTGCTCAGTTCAGCGAGTCTCGATGTGATTCTTGGCATGGATTGGTTGTCCCAACACTTGGGGCAAATTGATTGTGCCAGGAAGATTGTCTATCTTACCACTTTCTTGGGTGAGCAAGTCGGGTTTCGCCACGGCCAGGGCCCGTGTCTATGTGCATTAGAAGCAAAGCCACCTTGCAAATTCAAGATGTTCCCATAGTATCCGACTTTGTGGATGTCTTTCCGAAGATTTGCCAGGATGCCTCCGGTTCGAGATCCGAGTTTGCCATCGAGTTGCTGCCCGTGCATCGCCCGATTTCAAGGCGCCGATCGGATGCCTCCCAATGAGCTAGAAGAATTGAAGAAGCAGCTTGGTGAGCTCCAAGCAAAGGGTTTCATCCGTCCCAGTTCATCTCCTTGGGGTTGTCAGGTGATCTTTGTGAAGAAGAAGGACAAGACTTTGCGTATGTGTGTTGACTACCGTCCTCTCAATGAAGTGACGGTGAAGAACAAATATCCTCCGCCCGCATTGATGATCTTTTGACCGCTTGTCCGAGCTCGGTGTTCTCCAAGATTGATCCGAGATCGGGCTATCATCAAGTCGGATCGTAATGAGGATATTCAAGACGGCTTTCACTACTCGTTATGGCTCGCACGAGTACACCGTCATGTCTTTCGGTTTGACCAATGCTCGGCGTTGCTCATGAACCTTATGAATTCGTATTCATGGAGTATTTGGACAAATTTGTGGTGGTTTTTATTGATGACATTCTTATCTATTCCAAAATCAAGCGAGCATGCCGAGCATCCAAGATTGTTTTGGGCAAGTTATGGAGCATCATTTGTATGAAGTTCAGCAAATGTGAGTTCGGTTGAAGGAAGTGGCATTTTGGGCCATGTTCTTTCATTTGGAGGAATATTTGAGATCCCAGCAAAGTCAACGATGTTCTATCTTGGGGCCAGCCAAGTCACCAGCGATGTGCGGAGTTTTCTTGGTTTAGCGGGCTACTATCGCCGCTTTATCGAGAACTTCTCCAAGATCGCAGCCGATGGTGAATTGCTTAAGAAGGACAAGAAGTTTGTATGGTCCTCTGCTTGTGATGAGAGCTTTGGGAGCTCAAACAGCGATTGACTTCACTCAGTCCTTACTCTTCCCGATATCCACAAGAGCTTCGATATTTATTGCGATGCCTCTCGTCGGGGACTCGGATGTGTTCTTATGCAGAAGGCAAGGCGATTGCCTATGCATCCGAGCAATTGAGGCCTCATGAACTCAACTATCCCACCCATGATTTAGAGCTTGCTGCGAGAGTTCATGCACTCAAGATTTGGCGGCATTATTTGATCTGAAACCGCGTGAGGTGTATTCCGATCATAAGAGTTTGAAATACTTATTTACTCAACTGATTTGAACCTCGAGCAGAGGAGATGGTTGGAATTAATCAAAGATTATGACATGGGTATTCGTGATCACCGCAAGGCCAATGTGGTTGCCGATGCACTTAGTCGAAAGGTGTATTGCAATACTTTGATGATCCAAGAGCAAAGAACTCGCGCTTCTTGCGTAATTCCAGCGCCTCAACTTGGGTTTGGTTGAGCATGGTTCCTTTGTCGCCTTGGTTGTGCAACCAACCTTGGTGGATCGATCAAGGCGACAAAGAATCGATGATGGCGTGGGTAAAATCAAGCGTAACATCAGGAATGGATCAACCAAGTGTTTCACAGAAGATGAGCACGGTGTTGTGTGGTTTGGGCAGCGTCTTGTGGTCCCAAAGGTCCCGAGTTGCGGATTTGATTCTTCAGAGGCCCATGATTCGCCTTTGTCCATCCATCGCGGGGCCACTAAAATGTACCAAGATCTGCGTCAGGGATTCTGGTGGACTCGCATGAAGCGCGAGATTGCCAGGTTCGTGGCCAGATGTGACATATGTTGTCGCGTCAAGGCCGAGCATCAGCGTCCAGCAGGTCTCCTCCAGCCCTTGCCTATACCGAGTGGAAGTGGGATTCTGTAGGCATGGATTTTATCACCGGTCCGCCTGCACTTCTTCGAGGAAGGATGCTATCCGGTTGTTATCGATCGATTGACGAAGGTAGCGCACTTCCTACCAGTACTTACCACTCTCAGTGTCAGTCGGTTGGCTGATCTCTATATCTCCCGCATTGTGAGCTTGCATGGTGTGCCACGAACGATTGTGTCGATCGTGGCTCTCTTTTCACTTCGGCTATGGCACGCTTTCTGAGGAAGCCATGGGGACCCGTCTTTCTTTCATTCGACCTATCATCCTCGGATCGATGGTCGACGGAGCGGTCAACCAAGTTCTTGAAGATATGCTCCGTGCTTGTGTTCTTTCCTATGGGAAGAATTGGGAGAAGTGCCTACCGCTTCTCGAGTTCTCCTACAACAACGCCTTCGAGCTAGTCTCGGTATGGCACCGCTTGAGGCTTTGTATGGACGGGCGCAGAACACCATTGAACTGGTCGTAAATCGGTGAGAGGCGCTTTGGCCCGCATTCCATCAATGAAGCCGAAAGTCAAGTGCGATTGATTCGTGAGCACTTGCGCGTGCGTAGCTCACCCGTGCGTAAGAGCTATGCGATCGGCGCCGCCGTGAGTTGAGTTTCCAGCCCAATGACTTTGTGTATCTCAAAGTCTCACTCAAGGGACATCGTCGTTTAGGTGTCAAGGGCAAACTAGCTCCTCGATATGCCGGACCGTATCGCGTCGTAAGGAAAGTGGGAGCCGTTGCATACCGCTTGGAGTTGCCGCTACACTTGAAGGGTGCATGATGTTTTCCATGTGTCACAATTGAAGAAGTGCCTCCGTGTTCGGCTGAGGAAACACCATTGGAAAATATCGATGTGCGTGAAGATCTGTCTTATCGTGAGCGTCCGCTCGTATCCTCGAAGAAGTCGAACGCGAACGAGGAACCGTGTGATCAAGTTCTCAAAGTTCAGTGGTCAAACCACTCCGAGGATGAAGCTACATGGGAGCGGGAAGATCGTCTCGAGCAGATTACCCATCATTCTTCTCCCGGTGATCGTAATCTCGGGCGTGATTCTGTAAGGGGGAGATTTGTAACACCCTAACTTAGGGTTTGTATTTCCAATGTAAAATTTTGAGGAGGAATAAAAACTTTTGTTGCCTCTTCAAATCATTTGGAAGTTTTCCAAATTTTCCCTAGAAATTTCCAATTTTCTAGAATTAAATTCTTGTGAATGGAGATTGTTGTCAGCAGGTTCTTAGCTTTCACACTTGTGATCATCCTCTGAAATTATTTTTCCTACCATCTTGATCATCCTATCTACCTCCCTGAATTATTTCACAATTTTTAGATTTTGTTTGCTATTTCATATGGCCAAGTCAACTCTGTTTGAAATCTGGTCAAACTCCTCAGACAGCAGCTTGTGAATTTTCTAGAACAATGCCGTGCATAAAAGTTCTGGAAAAATTATACAAGGTTGTCATCTGTCCCTAGTAGCTACCATAAAATTTCGAAATTTTTGGAGCTCAGGAGCTACCTCTAAAAATTCCCAAAACCTTTTCTCGTCTTTTAAATCAAATTCTAAAGGTACTGTTCCTCGGGCCCGAACCCAACTCAGGCTCGAGTCCGACTCGCACACTTGGTTCGGTCGCGTCAACTAATCGCACCGCCCGAGTCCAATTGATCGCGACCGTCCGATGCAAATCGAACGATCCACGTCGCGTGCGCAACCGACCTGTCCGAATGCATACATCAATCTCGACCGTCCATCTCGGATCCAACGGTCAAGATCTTTCCGATCGAGTAGAACCTCGCTCGCACCGCTTTGCTCGCCGGCGACATGTGGGTCCCACTGCCAAGATCGACTTCGCCTTCTCCGCACTCACGGAGCTCACGCGCCGGCGCGCATGCTTGCCACGCCCTCGTCGCCGCCACCTTTTGTCCTCGTGTCACCGTGAAGCATCGCCGGATCTCATCTACCCATCGAG
Organism: Ampelocalamus luodianensis; assembly: GCA_036346255.1. Classification (NCBI taxonomy): domain Eukaryota; kingdom Viridiplantae; phylum Streptophyta; class Magnoliopsida; order Poales; family Poaceae; genus Ampelocalamus; species Ampelocalamus luodianensis. Next base: position 68,554,811 of record CM070620.1, on the reverse strand, counting down.
CCCATCCACTACCCTTCGCGCCCATTCTCGTGTTTTCTCCGCCCAAATTTCCTTTCCGGCCGGAGAAGAACCCGAGAGCAACGCCGCCGTGTTAGCGCCGCCTCGAGCTCGTGACCGCACTGGCTGTGATCCACGCTCGACGCCGCCTCCATTTTTCCCATCTCGAGCTCTCGGTGTCCAGTGTATCATCCGGAGCCACTTCGTCGTCTCCGCCTCCGGTGATCTCGGCTCTGCAAGCTTATTGGCGCTCTGGTGAGTTTCCAGTTTCGTCACTTGGTCCCTTAGGATCGCATCACTGTGCTGAGTCTAACCGTGACCTTGTTTCGCTCTTTGGTGCATCACCGAGGCTGTGCGTCGCCTTCTTCTCCAAGCTCGGTAAAGCGCCGCCGTGTCAATTCCGGGCGCCACCGTCCTCCTCCATCATCAAAATCGTGGGCTTATCGTTCCTGGTGTCTCCGCGATCCCGTGGCGCACCTTCTCGAAGCTGCTCGAAGTCTGTAGCATCTTCTCCGCGAGCACCGCACTTTCTTCTCCGCCTCCGGCCGTCGTGAGCTCATCTCCGTCGACCATTGGGCTCCGCGTCACCGGCACCGGGTTCGTGAGGTCTTTGCGAACCTTGAGGTACCACTCACTCGTCTTGAAACTCATTGGTTTGCTAGATCACCTGTGCGGCCGCGCCGCCGTCCCCGTGCGTGCCGGTGAGCCGCCGGCGAAGCTTAGTTAGCGCTAACCCCTGTTCTAGCTGAGTCTCTGATTTGTGGGCCCTCTTTGGATAATCGCGTTTAGAAATCCTTTAATCCAGCCCGTTATTCGTTCTCTGAGTCACTACCATGTGGGTCCATGTTGTCAGTTAGGTTTGTGTAGTTCTGGTTATGCGTTTTCTCCGATGGGAAGCGATTTCTCTGTGAGGGTGTTTTGGTTTGCACCTTAGTGAGCCAAGACGATTCTTTGAATACGCCGACGTCACTTTAGGCGGTGCGCTGTCCGCCGGTCCAGCGTTAGGCCCGCCGCCGCTGGTCGGGCTTATCGATCAAGCGGTAGAAAAGGATTTAATGCTTTAGTATTTCGTAATATGTTTTCGTTGTAATCGTTAATTCATTTAAACTTAGAAAATGCATAACTAATTCAATTTTTATCCAAATTGTATGAAACCAGTGCTGTTAATTTTCATTTTAAGTGTGCTATTTGATAAAATTAACTTCACCCATGTCTCTGTAGCAAAAATCTGTTAGCTAATAAAATGATGTCTTATGTATCTTTTAAATTAGAAAATGCATATCTCTTCCAATAATTGTCCAAATTAAATGAACCCAATTCTGTAAAATTTCATTTTCAGTATACTAACTATTAGGATAGGTTTTACACACTGTTTCTGTTCATGAAAATTTGTTAAGTAATTAACTAGTGGCATGTTGTGTTTTTAGCTTAGAAAATTCATAGAAAATTATTAATAACTTAAAATAATTTGTTCTCTGTTTCTAAAATTTTGTTATATCTTGCTTAGGTTGCTGTGTGAGTTTGGCTTGTTTTGGTGTTGTTGTATGTTTGAGTTTTGTCGGTGTTATTCGTTCTTATTTGCTGTTATGTTCGATCGTTAGGCTTCGATATTTGCGGCAACCCTGAGGACGATCCTCCGCAGCATATTGAGCAACAAAGATCCGTGCAAGCAGCTTGATCATGATAATCCCAAGATTTTAAAGTCTAATATTTTGTTTCAATTTGTATGTATGCATTGCTTAATTTGTGTTAAATTGATTAGTTAAATCAGAGTTGCATATCCTCGTAGACAAAATATTGATCTCTACTACCGAGCCTAGGTTATTTGTTGTGATTAGAGATGTTGGATGATTTCTTGTCACTTAGTAGATCCGGTCAAATTGCTTAGACATGCTTAGTATCGGAGAAATGGGCGGTTATCGACTTAGTCGGTAACCTTGATCACACAAAATTTACTACAACTTTATGTTTCAAATTTTCGCTATGTTTAATTGCAAAACTAAAAATGAAAACAAAAATGATTTGGACGCGCACAATGGTAAGATTGGTGTGATCTTTTGGGTGTGATCGAAAGGTGCCCGTCAATTAAGGACCGAACATCTTGTGAGTGAATTTTTATCCAGCATTTCGCGTGCTAACCACACTAGAGTATATGGGACCTCTCTTGACCTAGTACTTTGGCGTGTATTGGCTCGGTCGCAGGAGGTCGCAGGAGGGATGGCGGTGGGAGCATGGTAGTTGTCCAAAAGCTTTATCCCGAGTGGGTAGTTGTCTTTTCGGCTTTACCATGTAAGCGTATGGATTTCTATCCATACGAGCGGCTCGTAGTTAATACACAATATTGGAAAAAGTCTCAGAGGACTTAGTCTGTGCAGCATACCTTCTAAGTGTGCTTTGGCTTAAAGGCGTCCAAGTGTGGGTACATTGGTACACCCCGCAGGTTCAAACTATTCGAATAGCCTCGCCCTAGGTGATGGACACGCTTGGGTAAGCTTTTCAAGAGTTAGACTACAACATTTAAATTAAAACTTGATGGGTGGTACGAATCGGGATTCGTATATTGTTGTGGTGACTATTGGGATAGTCACTTCTAGGTTGTTTATCTTTCGCTTTTGTTATTATTATCTTTATGTTATTTTAATCTTAAAATGAATTGCAAACTTGCCTTTAAAATCAGATACCTTATTGCAAATGAAAATTGGCTTTATGCAAATGAAACATATGACCTCCACCAAATAAGCTCGCATGTAGCATATGAACAGTCTGTTAGTTCACACGTCGATCTTTAAGGGTACAAAGACAATCTTTGTACTGTGTGCTTTGCTTAATGTTTTTGTTGCAGAGGAAGAAGGTGAGCCTCGGGGCCTCACTTCGTGAGTCAGGTCGCCGCTCGTGGGTGACGACTAGACTTGGCGGTCCGGGCCGATGCCTTGTGGGTTGAAGGCACGCGATTGGCTTTGTTTATAGCCATCTTATGACACTTTTGCTTCACTGCCGTTTTGTCTATTTGTGTATCTTGTGCCCGTCGGCCTATGTCCGTAATATTGTTACTATTTGTTTATCTTCCGCTTGTAGTGTAATGTTTGGACTCTATGTTTTGAATGGAGTTGATGTCTAATTTTGTAACGAGGTGCGATATCGCTTTCGAAGTATACATATCTCGAGGATCAGTTTATTTGATTTGTGATGCTAGGACCAGGTGGTTGGTTAAGCATTACAAGCCAAATAAACTGGGGTCCTCACATGAGCGTAGTTGGAGCACTCATGTATTTGACAAACTGTACTAGACTGGACATTGCTTTTGCAGTGAACCTTCTAGCAAGGTATAGTGCAGAACATACCAAAAGGTATTGGTAGGGAATAAAGGACGTCTTCTGATACCTCCAAGGAAGTAAAGATCTTGGTCTGTTCTACAAAAAGAACCAAGACCTAACAATGACTGGCTATGCAGATGCCCGGTACCTGTCAGACCCGCATACAACTAAGTCGGAAACAGGCTATGTATTCCTATGTGGTGGAACTGCAATTTCATAAAAATCGTCTAAGCACAGCATTGTATCGATTTCGACGAACCACACAGAAATTATAGCACTGTACGAGGCCGCACGTAAATGTTCTTGGCTTCGACGGATGATTCACCACATCCAGCAGTCATGTGGATTGAATACCGCACAAACCCCCACTATTATCTATGAAGATAATGCAGCTTGTGTGCACAAGTACAAATGGGTTATGTGAAGAGTCCTCTCACAAAGCATATCAACCCTAAGTTCTTCTATGCTCATGAAATGCAAAAGATGGACGAAATTAAAGTACTGCATACTAAGTCATATGAAAATCTTGCAGATTTATTCACTAAGTCACTCCTTGCGTCTAGCTTTGAAAGATGCATACGTGGAATTGGAATGATGAGACTTAGAGAAGTGCAGAATTCAAGGGGAGAACCTTCACAAACTCATTACTAAAGCTTGATTATGAAGATCAAGTACCCAAAGAATAAATCCTACAGATTAAATGTGTGGGCGCCCCGGATTATTGGAAATGTACTTAATTAAATTCATACTGTAGCACAATTATTAATGAAGGAAAAGATCGCCCTTAATTAAAGATCATGCTAAAGGTATAAATTTAACAAGTAACAATTCCAATAAACAGATCCCTGATATATATATATCTCACAATGGTTCCTGTGATCAACGACCATTGCATATATATATCCTTCAACAACATTGCATCATACACATACAAGTCATACATTGGCATAATTAAACATAAGCTTACATCATTCGGTTTAGTACTACAATATTAAGTGACTTGGTCACTTCAAGAGTTTAATAAATGAAGCAAAACAAAAGATTAAAGTCCACCAATGGCCTCATCCACCCGCAGCAATTGCGTGGAGGAAAGAAGTAGCGTTACTCGTTAGCGCCACCCCGATCGGCGCTAACGGTACTTCATAAAGAAAACCGTCCTCACCGCAACAATAGGTGGTAGCACCTTGAGTACGGAAGGTACTCAAGAAGTCTTACACAAACTAATAAAATAAAGTGTTTATTAGAACCTAATCAAAGGAATAGAATTGTTACATGCATAAGGTCACGACAGAAGGTAAAATGGTTAGATTTTTGCATAAAGCAGACATCTTAACCTACAAAGACTAAATTTTTATAAAGCAATTTAATAAATCAAAGTTGAATTAGAACGAGTAAGTAAATGGCATAATGTAACAAGATAAAGGCATGAATCCCTCATGCACACCATAAAAACAAAAAAACCAGATTTTGAAAATCAAAACTTCTATACTGATGACATCAATTCAAGTTATCGCCCATGACCGTGGACACGCTATTCGAACAGCTTTATACCCGCAGGGGTGTACATCTTTACCCACATGACTTAGCTAGCCCGTTGCCTTCTGGATGCCTCCGAATGATGACATACTTCCTTTGGTATGCCGACCGGGAAACTAAGATTTGATATTTTTCAACAAGCTAACACTATTGAGTTGGACCCCATGTGTGAGCCGATCCCGCTTAAACAACGCATCGATAGCATCCGCTAACCGGGCACACATGTTGCGTCGAGAATGCCGATCCAAACAATTAAATGCGAACTGGGCTCACTACCCATATTAGAATGCAATCGGCACCATTAAGGTATCGATATGCTACGGAGCACATATACGCCTCACCCTTCTAAGAACATCCGACATCGACATACAAGCTCACATGGCATACAACGTCATAAGACCAAAGCATCTATGCCATACAAGGTCAATACACATATTCTTACTCTCTGTTTCCAACCCAATAGTCTTAACATTTTACTTAACCAAACAATACCATACATCTGCATGTGGAAGTACGTGGGGACTTGAACCGAATAGTCGAGTTCGGTCCTTAATTAACCCTGACAAGTCCACCACAAAACCCAATCTCGTGCACAAAAGCACCATCACTAGCTTCCTCTTGTCCGATCAATTTAAATTTCAAATACAAGTCTGATTTAAAGAAACTGACAAAGAGTTTAAAATAACAAGAGTTGATTGTAGATTCCCATGTTTGACAAGATATGCTTGTCAAACTCTAAAATCTCTAGACTGCATGTCTAAGCCAAAACTGAAAATATAGGTTATTATATACAGTACTATGCTAAGGTTAAGTGCATGGTGATAATTGAGGTAATCCATCATGTTTGGTCATAGCTAACTACTAACAGATCAAAATTTGTATTTTCAGAAAAATAGCATGCACAGTTGTCACTGAATTTAGAAAAATCTAATGTATAAAATTTGGGATCAACATGGTGCAAAGAGGAAGCTTGCCTTGGTAGTAGTATACTTCTGTTGCAGGTTCAGATTGTTCAGAGGCAGATTCTATAGGTAGCAAATAAATCCAATAAATGCCAAAACTGACAATAAGTTCAAAAATGAAAGAAATATGCATGATCAATCTGGAAATGCATAGTTACAATATGCTTAAGCCATAACTACCCATAATAGTGATAATAACCCATTTTATAACCTACTGTTTTCAAAAGACAGAAACTAGGTTTTTAGTGCAAAGTTCCAGTTTTCAGATTTTAAAAGAGTCAAAACAGATGATTGCAATTTTCGGTAAAAGGAATATAGAACATGCAAAAGTTCATAAATGAAACTTAGCATGATCTTTTAGGGTAATTAATATCCCAAACCAACCTTAATCTAACCCTAATCAGTTAGATTACATCAACTAAGAAGAAACTCATTTTGCCTGGTTTTCACAAAAGGAACAGAGATGATCTTTGCTTATGAAGCAAAATAGATGATGACAAGAATTGAAAGATCAACGTGTTATGTCGCTAGGGTTTAGTTTAAACCTAACTAGGATAACAAGTCGACAGTGAGAAACCCTAGGTCTTGAAAATGACATGGAAAACCGAAAGTTATAATAACAACTTTCGGTTTGAAGCAAATTGAAGCTACCGATGCTCAAAAGAATGATTCACAGCAGCCTTTTAAAGTCCTTAAGATGCTCAAGATGTCATAACCAGGTTTTTAGCTTACCAGATGGGAAAGGAGCCAAAGACTCAAAACCGATGATGATTGTGAGAGAAATAAACTCGATTTAACCTACAAAAGATAACCAATCTTTATTGCAAGGTGGAACCAGAGTTTAGGATGGATAAGCAAAAGGAACAAGAGCAAGAACTCCACCGCCAACAATGGAGGATGAGCCGCTTGGTCAACAATGGCAACAAAGAAAAGCTAGGGTTTATATATGGATGTTGAGCTACGGGGCAAGAGGGAAAGATCTAGAGTTGATGAGGTGTCCATTTAGCTAAACATCCAAAAATTAGTGCATAATCTTTGGATAAATCCTCTCCTCTGCTCACAAAATGGTCTGCTGCAGAGATAAGGAAGAAGGGAGGCAAAATATGACATGTGGGCCCTTTGTCATCCTCACCGCGCTCACAAAAGCTCAAAGAATATCACCGTCCGATTGGAAATGGGCGTCGTGATAAATAGAGAGATTAAAAGATTTGAATCGGTACGATTAATATGGACCGTGCGATCTAGATCGGTCGATCGAGATCTAAACGAAACCCGAAGGCTTCGGGCTCGCTTTCAAAGAGAGACGTTGGATTAAGATCCAACGATCGACAAAGGAATACACGCCACCCCTTTTGATGTGATGACGCGGCACCGTCCGATTAGATTTCTACGGTCGAGATGGGGCAAAGAACCGGATGGTCCGATTGCATACACTCATATGGACCCTACGATGGAAATCCAACGATCCACCGAATTTGGGCTTTAAAGGCCCACGGTCAAAAAGGAGCGCCGTAGGATTTAAATCCAAAGGCCCATATAAACACGCGCCTTTGATTTCAAAATGAAATAAGCGACGCGGTTAGATCAAAAATGAACGGCTGAGATCGTGAGGGGATCCGGAGTCGTCCGAATGCATACACCAATCTGGACCACACGATGAAGATCTAACGGCTGCAGGAGCGCGCCTTAATAACACGCGGTAAAAAGGAAAAGCCGAGGATTTGAATCGACGGCCAGATAAAAGCGCCTTTGAGTTTAAAACGAAAAGGTATGCGCTGTTGGATCGAGAATGAACGGTGGAGATTGAGAAGGGCTCCGGAGTTGTCCGATTGCACACACTGATCTCGGTCGTTAGATCAAGATCCAACGGCGGAGATTAAAATGCACACGTGGACAGCTCGCGGGGCGTTATAGCCTCGCCCGTTCGATTGAAGATCGACGGCTCATATCGCGTATGGGTTTTGGGCTCGCGCCCGAACGTGACAGAGCCGGACCAAATTGATTCGGTTGGACCAAGACACATGGTCTGAGTCGCTACAGTGCTAAAGTTTGGATTCAGACCGGTTTAGTTGACCAAGCCTTATTCAAATATGCAAAGGTTTGACTCGGCTTTTAAAATAGCAAATAAATTTGTAAATTCATGAAATTTCTACTGGAAGCTACTGGATAACATATTTCCCAGATAAATTTTATAAACCACATTATCACTTTGTAAAATACATAAATATTTATTTTAACCCGAAAATACTCATTTAAAGACAATAAATTTTTCTTTAAGACAAAATAATTTCTAAAAATACAACAAAAGTATTTTTAGCCAAGATAATTTATCTAGGCTTTAATAAAAATACTTCCCAGTCATAATACAAGTTTTATCTTGCATTCCTTTAAGACTTTAAATGGTCCTTTTGGGATTTTTGGCAAAAAGGAAGGTTTTTAATTTGTAACATGCTGTCCAAATTGTAGAAATGAACAGTAATGCTATGAACAGCACCTCATTACTGTTCATAAAGCATTTTATTACTGTTTATAAACTTGGGGCTGTTACAAACCTACCCCCCTTAAGAAAATCTCGTCCCCGAGATTTGGAACAGGTTAAAGATTAGGAAGAAGTGAATTGGAAATGATTGATAAGGAAATTCAACATCTGTTGTCTTGATTTCCTTCAAAGATAACAAAGAAGAAATTTACATAACAACACAATGTTATTATTACATCTTTGTTTACATTGTTTTGTTTAAACTTTCCCTTCTTGATTCAAAGGAAAGTACTAAACAACAAAGAGATGGGGGTGCTCAATCTGCATTAGATCTTCGCGCTCCCAAGTGGCTTCATCCTCGGAATGATTAGCCCACTGAATTTTCAAGAACTTAACAGTACGATTTCTTGTCATGCGTTCCATTGTGTCGAGGATACGCACTGGTTGTTCTTGATAGGAAAGATCAGGTTGGAGATCAAGATGCTCATAAGCAGTTGCCTCAATAGGAACACGAAGGCATTTCTTCAATTGAGACACATGAAAAGTATCATGCACTGCTGAGAGGGATTCAGGTAGTTCCAATTGATAAGCTACAGCTCCTCGCTTGGCAATGATTCGGAAGGGTCCGATATAACGAGGTGCGAGCTTCCCTTTTACCTGAAAACGATGAGTACCCTTCATGGGTGACACTTTAAGATAGACATGGTCATCTACCTCAAAGCTTAATTCACGACGACGATGATCAGCATAGCTCTTCTGACGAGACTGTGCAGTTTTCAAACAATCTCGAATCGCATTTAACTTGCTTGCTCTTCGCTTCTTTTACTGTGTCCGGACCAAAGAATGATCTTTCACCGTGCTCGGACTAATTCAATGGAGTCCTACAAGCTCTCCCATACAAGGCTTCAAAAGGTGACATTTGAATACTTGCTTGGTAGCTATTATTGTAGGAAAATTCCACATATGGCAAAGATTTCTCCCAGTCTTTGCTATAAGATAGCACATAGGACCGAAGAAGATCTTCCATCACTTGGTTCACTCTCTCAGTTTGACCACTAGTTTGAGGATGATAAGCAGTACTGAAAGAGAGTTCAGTCCCCATAGCCTGATGAAGACAATTCCAAAAGTGGGAAGTGAACTGAGGGCCACGGTTAGAAACAATGACCTTGGGAACACCATGAAGACAAACAATTCTAGCCATATAAAGCTCTGCTAGCTGCTTGCCATTGAAATTGGTCCTGACCGGAATAAAATGAGCCACCTTTGTCAAACGGTTGATGATTACCCAAACGGCATCGGACCCATTGGAAGTTTTGGGAAGTCCAGTAACAAAATCCATACCGATCTCTTCCCACTTCCACTGTGGAATAGGCAAAGGCTGAAGGGTACCAGCTGGCTTTAGATGTTCAGCTTTAACCCTTTGGCAAATATCACATTCAGCAACATACTGAGCAATTTGCCTTTTCATAAGGCTCCACCAAAATGTTTTATTCAAATCCTGATACATCTTAGTACTTCCAGGATGTAGAGAAAACTTGGAATTATGAGCCTCTCTAAGAATTAGACTTCTTAGATGAGGATCTGCAGGTACTACCAAACAATTGCGATATCGAATCATACCGCGATCATCTTCAGAAAACTCGTTGGCTTTACCTGCTTTCATGTTTTCCTTAATTTCGGCTATCTCGGCATCAGTTTTCTGGGCCTCTAGAATCTGAGATTCTAAGGTAGGCTCCACTTGTAATGCAGCGAGAAAACCTTTTTCCACCAAGTCAAGACTTAAGCGCTGAAAATCAGCATACAAGTCCTTGGCCGCAGATAGAGAGAAGGTGCAGTTGCATTGTGACTTTCTGCTTAAAGCATCTGCCACAACATTGGCTTTACCAGGGTGATAATGGATACCCATGTCGTAGTCCTTGATCAGTTCAAGACATCTTCTTTGTCTCATATTCAAATCAGATTGAGTGAATATGTACTTCAGGCTTTTATGATCTGTATAGATCTCACAACGATTACCAAGAAGGTAATGTCGCCAAATCTTCAATGCATGGACCACGGCAGCCAATTCCAAATCATGAGTAGGATAATTAACTTCATGAGGGCGCAACTGCCGAGATGCATATGCCACAACTCGGCCTTCTTGCATAAGCACACAACCAAGTCCAAGGCGAGACGCATCGCAATAGATGTCAAAGTTCTTATGAATATCCGGAAGAGTGAGAACGGGAGCTTTAGTCAAGAGGGTTCTCAGAAGCCGAAAACTCTCTTCACATTTAGTTGACCATTCAAATTTCTTCTCTTTCTGCAAAAGCTGAGTCAAAGGTCTAGCAATTTTGGAGAAATTTTCAATGAACCTACGGTAATAACCCGCAAGTCCAAGAAAACTTCGGATCTCAGGGACACTCTTGGGAGGCTTCCAATGTAGTACATCTTGTACCTTGCTTGGATCAACAGCAATACCTCCCTCAGATAACACATGTCCCAGAAATGCAACTTCTCTGAGCCAGAAAGCACACTTGCTAAACTTGGCATACAATCGATGCCGACGAAGCGTTTCTAGCACAAGTCGCAAATGTTGTTCATGATCCTTATCAGACTTGGAATAAATAAGGATGTCGTCAATGAACACGACAACAAACTTATCCAAGAAATCCATGAACACAGAATTCATAAGGTTCATGAAATAGGCTGGCGCATTGGTCAGACCAAAGGACATGACAATATACTCGTACAAACCATAACGAGTAGAGAAAGCTGTTTTAGGAATGTCCTCAGCTCTAACCTTGATTTGATGATAGCCCGACCTCAAATCAATCTTTGAAAAGACTCGGGCACCAACCAACTGATCAAAAAGATCATCAATACGAGGTAAATGATACTTGTTCTTGATAGTGACCTCATTTAACGGACGGTAATCTACACACATCCGCAAAGTGTTGTCCTTCTTTTTGACAAAGATTGCCGGGCATCCCCAAGGTGAGGAGCTCGGTCGAATAAATCCTTTGTCAAGCAATTCTCCGAGTTGCTTCTTCAATTCAACCAACTCGTTGACGGGCATTCGATAAGGACTCCTGGATATAGGAGCAGTTCCAAGAACGAGTTCAATAATAAATTCCACTTCCCGATCTGGTGGCAAACCGGGAAGGTCTTCAGGAAAGACATCAACATACTCACAGACAATTGGTACCGACTCCAAAGAAGGAGTAGTATCAACTTGGTGAGCACAAAGGTGAGAACCCATTGTACTGGATTGAAAAACGACTGAAGTGCCGCTTTCATTAGTTAAAGAAATGGATTTGTGAGCACAATTAATTTGCCCAAGGTGCTTGGATAACCAATCCATTCCGTGATAACATCCATCCCTTTAGAATCTATCACAATCAAATCAGCCCGTAAGTCTACCCTTCAATGTTTATATTGACATTACGCAGACTTGATTAGTCATAAAGGTGACCTGTGAATGGATGATATGAGGTGGATGAAGATGATGCACAATTAAATGATGTTGAGTAGCAAACCGCCTACTAACAAATGAATGGGATGCTCCGTAATCAAATAAAGCAGTGGCAATATCGCAATTGACTAGGAGCATACCAAGAACAACTTCAGAATGACAACGCCTCCTCAGCGATGTCTCGTTCACCCGCCTCGAACCGAACAGGTCGCTTGACCACAGTCGGTGAAGGTGGTGCAGGACGCACAGTAGTTGGGGAAGGTGAAATAGGTGGTATCCCCTGAGCCCTGGCATAACACTGATTGGCAAAATGCCCTGGGCGCCCACAATGGTAGCAGATAACCCCGGCCCGACACCACAGTGGTGGTCGGCTTCCACTAGGCCTAGGTTGATTAGTGGAAGAGGATGGACGAGGGGCAAACACCGCAGGCCTTGGTACAAAGGGAGCGGGTGCTCGCGGTGGTCTCGACACCCACATGCGAGGCCTTGGTGAGCTGCCACCGAGAATAAATCGAGAAGTCCATTGCCGCTGCGTGACTCATCCACCGCCTTGCTCTTGCTTTCGCCACAATTGCCTTGTTGACCAAATGAGAGAAATTCCGGAAGTCATGCAAAGCTACAGCCATCTGCAATTCTTCAGATAGCCCATTGAAGAACCGGTTTCGACGACGAAGGTCAGTCGAAACATCATCAGGGGCATATCTGGCAAGGAAGTTGAACTCATGAAGATATTCGGTCACTGACTTCCGCCCTTGCTTGAGAGCGAGAAATTCTTGTTGCTTGATCATCATGACCCCTTCAGGAATATGAGCTTCGCGAAAAGCTTCCACGAACTCATCCCAAGTAGGGACATGTCCAGCAGGCTGAATGGCAAGGAGGTTATCCCACCATATGCTAGCTGGTCCATCAAGTTGATAACTAGCGAAAGGACCTTTTCCTCTCGGAACACGAGCAATTAATAGCTTCTTCTCAATGGTCCGGCCAATCCTCGCTTCCATGGGATCCGAGAGCTAGAGAACACCGGTGGGTTAGTCCGCTGAAAGTCAGCAAGACTGCCCTGCACATGGTGACCTCCGGCTCGACTACCGATGCAACAGGAGAAGAAGTATTGCGCGCAATCTGCTCCAAGATGCGCGTCTGGTCCATTCGATTGCGCTCAATTTGCATGAGCACATCGGCCATCGAAGGTGGTGGAGGAAGCTCCTCTTCCTGAGAACCACCTTGCGGACCCTGAGAGCTGGAAGGTTCAGTCGGCCCTCCCTGAGAATGAGGCACGGGAGTCGACATGCCCTTCCCTTGTTGCGCTTGCGCACGAGTAGTAGTGTAATATCCCGGAAAGTTTTTGTCAGTGTTGTTGAGAGCAGGTTGATAATCATGATAGTGACCTGTAGTTTTTTTGCTAAAACCAGGTTTTTGAGGGGGAAAATGAAACTTTCTGGCAACTTGGGCCTGGGCCAAGGCCCGAGGGTGGCCGCCAAGGGGGCTCCTCCCCAAACCCTAGCCGACCAAACCCCTCTCCTCCCTAGCAGCCCCCTCTCTCTCCCTAGCACCGCCCCTCCTCTCCTACCTTGCGGCCAACCCTTCCCTTCCTCCCTTGCAGCCTCACCTCCCCACCTCCTTGCACCCTCCTTGATCCCCATTGTTGCTGGCCAAGAGCAAGAAAGAAAAGCCTTGGGTGGCGGCCAAGAGGAAGAGAAAAGAAGGGAAGAAAAGGAGAGAAAGGGAGAAGGAAGAGAAGAAAGGAGAAGGGAAGAAGGATCCGCAACCGGGAACTCGTGGTGATCTTCATCTGCGCTGCGCACCTTCGTTGTTTGGCAAGGGTAACCCGTGGTTCTTTGTTTTGGGTCGTTTTCTTGTTGTCCAATTTTCGGATGACAGAGATCTGTTCTGCAGTAGCATATATTGTCGTTTTTGGTTAAGGTAAAGGCAGATTTGGGTCTGGGCATCTCCTAGAAAGTTGTGGGTATCGTAGTTATCTTTCATTGCCGACAAGAATCAGGTCATTCGGACTTCGATACCAAAGTTATGATTTTTTAGTGCTATGATGTTTCGTGGGTAACAGATTTGTGATGTCGGTTTAACCTGATTTAAACTCGCTGTTAGAGGAGTTTCCAGAGGGTCTCACCATAACGAAAAATGAATCTAATCCTCTTAGCTTTCAGGAAAACTAAAGATCACTGAATTTGGATGAATGTAGAGAAAGTTATGCTATTTTCTTTATTTCTGTCCAGAAACTGAATGCTGTTGAGCTGCTCTGACTAAAGGGATTGGTAGGGGTAGAAGCTGGCCGAATCAGAGGGTCACCCCAACTAGGTTTATTTAGGCAACTTAATTACCTTTTCAGAAAGTCTAAGATCATCTCATTTGGACCTCTGAGAAGAAAGTTATGGAGTTTTGAAGTATGCTGTTTGCAGTGACCTATCGCTAGAAATTAGAAAAGTTGAAAATGTTAAAAAGTTAGCGATTTCGAATGTGATGTTATGTATGGTTTGGTCCAGTAAGCAAGTCTTAGTTTGGGGTTTTATTCTTGTCCAGTGGCAGCGAGGTCCCAAGGGCAGCACCTACTTCAGCGTCCGCCTGCTCTCACACGGTTGAGGCAAGTATTCGGTTAAAATGGAAATTCTTGTTGCATGTCATGATTGAGTTGTGTAATGTTCATTGTTGTCATGTGAAAGTGATGTTGAGATGGCCCTAGTGGTGTTGATGCTTGCATGTTATGACCGCAGATTATTCATAATGCTTCGCTTTCATGACTAAGGTATATGTTGAATTCTATTGAATGAGAAGAAATAGATGTTATACTCATGCATATTCGAGCATCTTGAAACTTGGTCATGAGGTGACCAAGTGATTCGATTGAGGTCCTGTCACCAATGACAAGCTTGAGGTCCCCACATTTATGAAATGTGGGCAATATGTGATGAGGTCCCGACATTTTGATGACGGCAAAGGTCCCTATACAAGTTGTTGTATAGGCTCTTGGTCCCTGTGCGGATGGCACGAGCATGGGTATCCATTGACGGATGAATACCCGCATTACCGGTAAAATGCGTAAAGAGTTAAAGAACAAAGAGTGCATAGCATTGTCGGCATATTTTAATATTGGAAATGCCATGAGTAATGTTGGTTAAAGTTGTTCAAATGGTTATGTCTTTATGATCCTGTAATCTTGTTGATACTTGCTTTGAGTCCTATGGCTCACCCTTGCTTTGTTTTGATTTAGGTACTTACGCAAAGACGTCATGCATGGGCGGAGTAGATGATTGGAAAGCACGCACCACTTCACAACAATAATGCAATTGTTATTTTAGCATCACATAAGAATAAATAGATCACGAGAAATACCCATAGTTATTTTATGATTATGAATGACGAAATAAGTTATGGATGTGAGAATGGTGTTATTTAATTACCTTCATATGATTATCCCTTATGCATGAGTGTAATGGTTTATGAAATTACTGTTAAATGTTATGTTCACTTGTTAGAAAATTGTTTTTCCTAGATTACAAGAGAAACTCTGTCGAAAATTTGTAAATTCGCTCTAGTTGTATTTAGTTTTGGTAGCACTCCAGGCTCGTTCTGAGTTGGGGTGTTACAAGTAGGTCCTATCATCCTGTTACCACACCATGGTTAACAACATAACAAGGACATACTCGGCAAACACAAACAAGGTTACACTTAAAAGAGAAACAAACACTGTACATATAATGCATCATGTTATGTTATGCATTCAAGTTAACACCAAACCAGAAACTTCATATAAACAGCCAAAAGGTTTCGGTCACAGCCGCACATCAGAGTCGGCCAAAAAGGTCAGATTACAAACCGAAAGTTAAACTTACATACTTTGTACAAAATACTACTGCCCTATTACATACAATTTATTTAAGGGCAACTACTAAACTAAAAGACACTTAACCACGAGGATTCACCGTCGAGGTGCTAGCGTAAAGATCCCGATTAAAGTTCACCGGAAACTCATTCAAAAGATGAGCTCCAGGGGAACCCGTGTCAACAGGATCCAAAGGGCTAATAAGACGCCTCGGGGAACCCAACAGTGGCTGATGACCTCCAGGAGGTGCAGTCCGCAGAGTGCGAGAAAGCTCGATCATCCGGGCTTGGCGCACTTGTCCATAAACAGGTACACACCCGGCCACTTCTGGAAGTCGATAAAGAGGCGGTGCAGCAGCAGAGGGAGAGGTCTCGTTGTCACCATAAAGCACGTTGCGAGGAACGCGGTTCATGTTGACTCCAAGAAGCAGGTACTCCTGGGCCTCATTAAGGCGATGCCGAGTTTCCCATAACTCCCTCACAAGACAGCGATGGATTTGGTCCATAATGCGGACCATCCTCGCCAACCGCCGCACTGGGTCTTCACTAAATCGTATCTCGTGAACATGTTCACTTCGAGGTAGGACCTTGATTCGGGAAGTGGTCGTAGGGTGGTTGAGACAATTCCGTCAAATCATGACGAAGAAGGCTCATCATCCTACTCGCAGCTTCCTGAACCGCCATAGCCTCAGAGGTGGCAAGTGCTTGGACACAGTAGGGAACACTGCCAGCTACATGCCTAGCGATGACGTTGATGAAGGCACGGTACTCCTCCATCCACGGGCCTCGGTCTCGTCGATAGATGGCGACTCGGTGGTAGGTGAAATTGGATCGCCACATCATGTCCCAGTAAGGCCGAAACCCATCAACATCTTCACTGGTCTCCTTGACCAAATACCACCCACTCATCTATAGACAAAAGGATAAGGTAAGAGACAATTCACTTTTAAATAAACCAATGAAAGTTGGGCAAGAATTGATATTAAGGAAGATAAGAAATAAAAGATGTCATACTTAAGCTTTCAAAATACATTATCGCTTAAAAATAGGTTTATCGAAAACTCTCTAATTGTTTCGCCAAAGCTACTTCTAACCTACAGTAACGATGCTCGATACTAACGTGTGGCGCCGGATTATTGAAATGTACTTAATTAAATTCATATCAGAGCACAATTATTAATGAAGGAACAAGATCGTCCCTTAATTAAAGATCATGCTAAAGGTATAAATTTAACAAGTAACAATTCCAATAAACAGATCCCGGATATATATATATCTCACAATGGTTCCCGTGATCAACGACCATTGCATATATATATCCTTCAACAACATTGCATCATACACATACAAGTCATACATTGGCATAATTAAACATAAGCTTACATCATTCGGTTTAGTACTACAATATTAAGTGACTTGGTTACTTCAAGAGTTTAACAGAGGAAGCAAAAACAAAAGATTAAAGTCCACCAATGGCCTCATCCACCCGCAGGCAATTGCGTGGAGGAAAGAAGTAGTGTTACTCGTTAGCGTCACCCGATCGGGCGCTAACGGTACTTCATAAAGAAAACCGTCCTCACCGCAACAATAGGTGGTAGCACCTTGAGTACGGAAGGTACTCAAACAAGTCTTACACAAACTAATAAAATAAAGTGTTTATTAGAACCTAATCAAAGGAATAGAATTGTTACATGCATAAGGTCACGACAGGAAGGTAAAATGGTTAGATTTTTGCATAAAGCAGGACATCTTAACCTACAAAGACTAAATTTTTATAAAGCAATTTAATAAATCAAAGTTGGATTAGAACAGTAAGTAAATGGCATAATGTAAACAGTACAGTGCATGAATCCCTCATGCATAGCCATAAAAACCAAAAAAACCAGATTTTGAAAATCAAAACTTCTATACAGATGACATCAATTCAAGTTATCGTCCATGACCGTGGACACGGCTATTCGAACAGTTTATACCCTGCAGGGGTGTAGATCTTTACCCACATGACTTAGCTAGCCCGTTGCCTTCGGATGCCTCCGAATGATGACATACTTCCTTTGGTATGCCGACCGGGGAAACTAAGATTTGATATTTTTCAACAAGCTAACACTATTGAGTTGGACCCCCATGTGTGAGCTGATCCCGCTTAAACAACGACTGATAGCATCCGCTAACCGGGCACACATGTTGCGTCGATAATGCCGATCCAAACAATTAAATGCGAACGGGCTCACTACCCATATTAGAATGCAATCGGCACCATTAAGGTATCGTATATGCTACGGAGCACATATACGCCCTCACCCTTCTAAGAACATCTGATACTGACATACAAGCTCACATGGCATACAACGCAGTCATAAGACCAAAGCATCTATGCCATACAAGGTCAATACACATATTCTTACTCTCTGTTTCCAACCCAATAGTCTTAACATTTTACTTAACCAAACAGCGCCCATACTTTGCATGTGGAAGTACGTGGGGGACTTGAACTGAATAGTCAGAGTTCGGTCCTTAATTAACCCGGACAAGTCCACCACAAAACCCAATCTCGTGCACAAAAGCACCATCACTAGCTTCCTCTTGTCCAGATCAATTTAAATTTCAAATACAAGTCTGATTTAAAGAAACTGGACAAAGAGTTTAAAATTAACAAGAGTTCGGTTGTGATTCCCATGTTTGACAAGATATGCTTGTCAAACTCTAAAATCTCTAGACGCATGTCTAAGCCAAAACTGAAAATATAGGTTATTATATACAGTACTATGCTAAGGTTAAGTGCATGGTGATAATTGAGGTAATCCATCATGTTTGGTCATAGCTAACTACTAACAGATCAAAATTTGTATTTTCAGAAAAATAGCATGCACAGTTGTCACTGAATTTAGAAAAATCTAATGTATAAAATTTGGGATCAACATGGTGCAAAGAGGAAGCTTGCCTTGTAGTAGTATACTTCTGTGTTCAGATTGTTCAGAGGCAAATTCAAAAACTTCAAATGAACCAGATTCTATAGGTAGCAAATAAATCCAATAAATGCCAAAACTGACAATAAGTTCAAAATGAAAGAAATATGCATGATCAATCTGGAAATGCATGGTTACAATATGCTTAAGCCATAACTACCCATAATAGTGATAATAACCCATTTTATAACCTCTGCTTTCAAAAGACGAAACTAGGTTTTTAGTGCAAAGTTCCAGTTTTCAGATTTTAAAAGAGCTCAAAACAGGACCGATTGCAATTTTCGAAAAAAGGAATATAGAACATGCAAAAGTTCATAAATGAAACTTAGCATGATCTTTTAGGGTAATTAATATCCCAAACCAACCTTAATCTAACCCTAATCAGTTAGATTACATCAACTAAGAAGAAACTCATTTTTGCCTGTTAAGCCGACAAAAGGAACAGAGATGATCTTTGCTTATGAAGCAAAATAGATGATGACAAGAATTGAAAGATCAACGTGTTATCTTTGCTAGGTTTAGTTTAAACCTAACTAGGATAACAAGTCGACAGGAGAAACCCTAGGTCTTGAAAATGACATGGAAAACCGAAAAGTTATAATAACAACTTTTAGTTTGAAGCAAGTTGAAGCTACTGATGCTCAAAAGAATGATTCACAGCAGCTCTTAAAGTCCTTAAGATGCTTAAGATGTCATAGCCAGGGTTTTTAGCTTACCAGGATGGGAAAGGAGCCAAAGACTCTGAAAACCGATGATGATTGACAGAGAAATAAACTCTGGATTTAACCTACAAAAGATAACCAATCTTTATTGCAAGGTGGAACCGAGTTTAGGATGGATAAGCAAAAGGAACAAGAGCAAGAACTCCACCGCCAACAATGGAGGATGAGTGCTTGGTCAACAATGGCAGCAAGAAAAGCTAGGGTTTATATATGGATGTTGAGCTACAGGCAAGAGGAAAGATCTAGAGTTGATGAGGTGTCCATTTAGCTAAACATCCAAAAATTAGTGCATAATCTTTGGATAAATCCTCTCCTCTGCTCACAAAATGGCTCTGCAGAGATAAGGAAGAAGGAGGCAAAATATGACATGTGGGCCCTTTGTCATCCTCACCAAGGCTCACAAAAGCTCAAAGAATATCAGCCGTCCGATTGGAAATGGGCGGCTGTGATAAATAGAGAGATTAAAAGATTTGAATCGGTACCAGTTAATATGGACCGTGCGATCTAGATCGGTCGATCGAGATCTAAACGAAATCGAAGACTTGGGCCCGCTTTCAAGAGAGACGTTGGATTAAGATCCAACGATCGATTAAGGAATACACGCCACCCCTTTTGATGTGATGACGCGGCACCGTCCGATTAGATTTCTACGGTCGAGATGGGGCAAAGAACCGGATGGTCCGATTGCATACACTCATATGGACCCTACGATGGAAATCCAACGATCCACCGAATTTGGGCTTTAAAGGCCCACGGTCAAAAAGGAGCGCCGTAGGATTTAAATCCAAAGGTCCATATAAACGCGCGCCTTTGATTTCAAAATGAAATAAGCGACGCGGTTAGATAAAAAATGAACGGCTGAGATCGTGAGGGGATCCGGAGTCGTCCGAATGCATACACCAATCTGGACCACACGATGAAGATCTAACGGCCCAGAGGAGCGCAGGCCTTAATAACACGCGGTAAAAAGGAAAAGCCGTAGGATTTGAATCTGACGGCTCAGATTAAAGCGCGCCTTTAAGTTTAAAACGAAAAGGTATGCGCTGTTGGATTGAGAATGAACGGTGGAGATTGAGAAGGGCTCCGGAGTTGTCCGATTGCACACACTGATCTCGGTCGTTAGATCAAGATCCAACGGCGGAGATTAAAATGCACACGTGGACAGCTCGCGGGGCGTTATAGCCTCGCCCGTTCGATTGAAGATCGACGGCTCATATCGCGTATGGGTTTTGGGCTCGCGCCCGAACGTGACAGAGCCGGACCAAATTGATTCGGTTGGACCAAGACACATGGTCTGAGTCGCTACAGTGCTAAAGTTTGGATTCAGACCGGTTTAGTTGACCAAGCCTTATTCAAATATGCAAAGGTTTGACTGGGCTTTTAAAATAGCAAATAAATTTGTAAATTCATGAAATTTCTACTGGAAGCTACTGGGATAACATATTTCCCAGATAAATTTTATAAACCACATTATCACTTTGTAAAATACATAAATATTAATTTTAACCCGAAAATACTCATTTAAAGACAATAAATTTTTCTTTAAGACAAAATAATTTCTAAAAATACAACAAAAGTATTTTTAGCCAATATAATTTATCTAGGCTTTAATAAAAATACTTTCCAGTCATAATACAAGTTTTATCTTGCATTCCTTTAAGACTTTAAATGGTCCTTTTGGGATTTTTGGCAAAAAGGAAGGTTTTTAATTTGTAACATGCTGTCCAAATTGTAGAAATGAACAGTAATGCTATGAACAGCACCTCATTACTGTTTATAAAGCATTTTATTACTGTTTATAAACTTGGGGCTGTTACAAAATGAAATTGGGTGGATTGTACTGTTTTTCCCTTTACGAGTTTTCCCAAAGTTTCTTAGTTAAGGTTTTTAATGAGGCAATTCGTGCGGCATATTAGAACATGATTCATGTACTCTTTCTCTAAATTTTTCCCACTAGGTTTTTATGGAGTTTTGACGAGACATGGATATGAAGGATGAGAGCCCAAGGGGGAGTGTTAAGAAACCGGGCCCGCGACCAGGAGTCCTGGCCCAAGTGGGCACCTCATCCACCTGTAGCCTATATATAGGAGGGGGGACCCCCGACCATTGTACGCGATTATTGAGAAGAGCAATAAAGAGAAGCCTGCAGTCCCCTCATATCTCTGTGTTCATCTCTTATTCTGTTCTTGTGTTATTGCATCATTCTTATGATTCTGAATTTGTCTATGAGGTAATCGCTCGGACTGGACTCGCTAGCGATGGTTCCTCAATAGCCTCAAATCTGGGGATTTCCACTTGTAACCTGCCATGTGCTCAACAAATACCATTATTGCAATATAATAGCAAAGCAATTGATAATTATTGCATTAAATGGCATATTTGTGATAAGAACAAGACCAAAATCTCAGGGAATTCATGATGCGTTTATGGCGCGTCTATCACTGACCTCTTTGTTGCACAATAACTGGTACAGGTCATCGGTACGGGCCATTGGGCCTTATGCCCGGTCGAAAACTTCTCGACCTAAAAAAGTGAAAACTTAGCCTTGCATTACTCTCGAGACCCGAATAAGTAAATCTGAGCCCTCTGTATATACTGTATTAGTCTAAAATCACACTAGTGCACACAGTGACAACATCAATGAACATCATTCTATACAAATGATTTAAAGGAATAAACGAGCTAAATTTGATAAGCAAATAAAGGGTTATGACCTTATGGTCAAGTTTACACTGAAACATCCACGCAAGGATTCAGCAAATAAAGAGAAACAACAGCAACAGAACGAAAAGCAACTTCACCAGAACTCATCACTTGCCACAGGTAGGGATGAAAACGGATCGGATACGGACAGATAATGGCTCTGTCATATTTGTTTTCATATTTTCTCCTAGATACAGATACAAATACGAATACCCCGGATATGAATAATATCGAATATGAATACGGAGCGAATACAGTCACGGATATTTTTTAGAACATGAAAACCCCATAAATTGTATGCGAGAAATTAACGAAAACATCTAACTAGTTTATTTGATGCAAACATTCATGAATGACTAAGCATAATACGATACCCATGTTAGAAATAAAATATGTCTAGCTAAAATTAACCAACCTATGGTGTTCAAGGATACATGTCAATAGCAAGTATTCAAGGTAGCATAATGTCGAATAGGACTTTAACGATTCCCGAAAGCAGTTATTATAGAATTAGCAATGCATGTTGATATATAACAATATAATTTTTATAAAATGTCTACAGCATGATCAAAGGTCTATGACTTGGCTTCGTTGAAGGTTTGAGTTGCTTCGGCGGACGGGTCTAAGAATTCTTCGAAAACGCTAGAATCTATATGCGCGAAAAGAGCCAAATAAATACAACAATTCCAAATAAAATCCAAAACTTATCAAATTAGAACCAAAAGAAAGGTACTAAATTTAGATGAATTTAGAAACAAGAATCGACGGAATCGGAGTTCGTATGAGCAAGAACGAACATCCGGAAGGTTGCCTATTAGGCTGGTATTCCGGATAATCCGTATTCGTATCCGACGGATACCAGGGTTACTGTATTCGTATTCGTTTCCGATCCAAGAATTATCCGAGAAAAATCCGATCCAAGACAATTCGAATATGTTTCCATTCGGATCGATCGAAAACTATCCGATCCATTTTCACCCCTAGCCACAGGCAACCGATTGGGAACAAAACCTAACGATCGATCTCGTGGAAGAACTCCTCCTCTAGAACAAATGTTGACTCCTCCAATCCTTCCTCTGAATGATGATTATAGGAAGAGTGAGCACATGGAGTACTCAGCAAGTTGTACCACATAATGCAATGATAGATGTTGGCTTATTCCAAAGGATATGACATCTATGGTTATTTTGCGAAAATCAACAGTTGTAATTGAATATGAATAATAGATTGGGAGTATAAGTTGAAACAATAATAATGATAATAAGTAACAAGAGTTTCCACAAAGTTCACACAACTTAAACCTATTCTTTCACACAACTTCCCTTCCACATTGTTTTTATAAAATCTACCCTTCAGGTAAATCGCCGAGCATGTCCATGACCGAGGATGCGGCTATTCGAATAGGTTGTTAACACTCTGCAAAGATTGTATAGCTTTACCGACAAGATATAACCAGTGTGACCAACACCAATCATAACAAAACCTTTCAGAAACTTCATCTCAACAATTGACCCTCCCGATGTGCATACAGCCAGCACCAAACTGCACTTTGCTCGTTAACCTGACGCACACCGTTAGACCTAGAAATGGTGAACTGTCCAAAGATGTGACCCATCACAAAGAAGTTCACACCTCCACCTTGGCACAAAGCTTATCCTACTACCCGAGTAGCCAATGTCGAGACTCTATTACTTACTAAGCTAGGCTTGTTCCATACCAAGCTTGTGGTAGTACTATATGGCTTATTTCAAGTACTCACAAAGTTAAGTCCTTAATTGACCAAGGCGATATTGCCAATTTACAAACTAGTTCACAAAGATTCACATAATTCCCGCACAAAGCCCACCATGTCACAAAGACTTTTCCACTCGTCTCGGTCTAAATCTTTTCCCACCCTGTTGATTACGTGCAAGACATGCCATCAATAGGTGACAACATACATTACACAACTTTTCACAGAGACATTTCATAATCACTTAGTCAAGTATGAGTTTAACATTTCAAAATGATATCAATGACCCGTTGCAAGACTAAGCATACTAATCGTGTCTAACCAACCCATGTTGAAGCTATAATAATACCAACTAGTAGTAAACCAAGCTAGGGTGACAAATGATCATCGCACTATGATTCATAAGGTGGGTATAAATCAAATAGGTTGCCTAACTAATCCCAAAATAATAAAGCATTTGATAATTGAATTAGCATGCAACAATTTAAATCAAAGTAGTTTTGTAAAATTGGGTGTAATATGACCAAAGCACAACATGCCTTGGAATAACTCTTGGTCTTGATCTTGATCTTGAGCACATCCCCCTTCCTTGAACGCTCCTGAAGTATCAATGTCTAACGCAATGAGAGAAAAGAAACCAAAATAAATACAAAACAGAACCAAAACGAACTTGAAAAATTATAATAAAACTAATGGAAGGTAGGATTGAATTTTATATGAATTTAGAAACTTGAATGGGCTCAATCGGAGATCGTATGAAAAAGAACATGCTCTTGAAAGTTGATCGGTTGAGAAATTGGGGAAAATAAACAAGGGATAGAGAAAACATTAGCCGACAAAGGGAATATTCCAAGATATTTCCTTTTTGAAAAATACAGAAAAGGCCGAGAGGTTGACAGGTGGGACTGACGGTCTATGGACTTGGCTCACGGGCTTGGGTGCATGGTCTACGGTGGACTAGGTCTGTGAAACAGGACTAACATGTACGGTCCACATGTCAGGGGATTGGTGCACCGTGGACTAGGTCCATATGGGATGTATTTAGGGTTTTGGGTGCGAGTGGCAGCTGACTCAGTGGCAAGGCTGGCGTGGCACACATGTGGTGCTGAGGTCACATCCACGTTGATGACATGTTGGTGGTTGACACCATCGATGACGCCCATGGTCAAGCGGGGTAAGGTGTGTTTTCACATAGTAGATTTTAGTTTTGTTTTCAAAAAATTATTGTGGGAAAATCTAGGAGTAGTTGGAACTCTTAGATTGTTGTTCTGGCTGCTAGAGCCCTACTCTTTAAACCTTAGTGGCTAGAGCCTCGATACTAGTGACTAGTAGCTAGAACCTTCACTAGTGAATCAATTAATTTATTTATTGAAACTATATTTGTCAAATGTGCTTTATTAAAATTGTTGAAACATAAAATATTGCTTTGTGCAAAAGAACCATATAAGCCCCATTTGTTAAATCTATGCATATGCATTTTTCCAAGACTTGCGGAGTACTTTATGTACTCACGCGCTACACTCAAAACAAATCTCAAAAATCCTTCAACGATGCTGAGGAGGACTATGACTTCTACGTTTGCGGCTTTGACGAAGGACACCCGGAATACTAGGTTGCACTCTCCAATCGAATACCGGTGGGCAATTTGATGGGCCACCCCTCGAAGTTTATCATTTATTATTTCCGCTGATGTAAGACTTGAGGTCATGTGACCTATATTGTAATAAGTGGCCTTAAGGTCGGTACTTTGTTATTATTTCTATGTTGAATCATGATTCGAACTTGTTATCAATGCTGTATCCACTGTGTGTACTAGGTACTGATCAAGGACTGGTGCAGAAATACATAGAGGGCTCGGATTCAGAAATCTGGTCCTAACATGCGATGAGCCTCCACCTGCCATCCCCCTCCCTCCGTCATGGCCCTCTCCACTCCTATCTACCATGCCTCCCTCCCCCGCCACCCTCTCCACCAAACCTACCGCTATCTCCATCTCCCTTCCCGTTGGCACCTCCGCGCATCGATGGCAACAGTGGTAGCCGACTGGAGATATGGAGCGGAAGTGAGGTCGGGGGTGAGGGTGGGCGGCGATGGCAGATGGGGAGGGGAAGTGGTGGGCGGTTGGGGTGTCGGGGACATGGTCGCATGTGGAAGGGGAGAGGAGCGTTTGGGGTGGGTGAGGGACTCGCGAACAGTTCGTGTTCATTGGATTTTTTTCGTACGACTGGGCGGGACAAGCGTGTAGATGGTGATGGTGGTGGCTGACCAGGGATGTGGAGTGAAAGTGAGGTGGGGGCTCAAGCAACTGCTGATGCAGACCGATGCAATGAGCCTCTACCCCCCCTCCCCCTCCCCTTCCTCTGTCGTCGTCCTCTCCACTCCCGTCCCCCTTGCCTCCCTCCTCGTCGCCCTCTCCACCAGACCTGTTGTCGCCTCTATCTCCCTTCCCCGTTGGCACCTCCGTGTGTTGATGGCAACAGTGATGGCCAACTGGAGATGTGGAGCGGAATCAACGTCAGGGGGTGAGGACAGGTTACGATGGCTGATGGGGAGGAGAACTGGTGGGCAGTTGGGGCATCGGGGGCACGGTCGTGTGTGGAAGGGTAGAGGAGTGGTTGGGGTGGACAAAGGACTCACGAGTAGTTCGGGTTTATTGGATTTTTTCATACGATGGTATGGGACGGTCGTCCCATTGTGCAGGGTAAACCTATTTTTTATTAGTTAAGATATAACATATTCTCGTAGCCGGATGTCCTAAAATTAAAGTTCCAATTGGAATTCAAATTAAGTTTCTCACGAGTCATGAGTATTAACTAACTTAAATTAGATACTAATTGTTCTTGATTGAACTCGAGTGTATGGCCAGTCGTGTAATATCCTGAAATTAACCCATAAGGACCTACGTGTAATTAGACGAAAGGGAATACGTAAAATTGGGTTATTTTGAAGTTTTTAGGGGGAGTTGGGTTAAAAGGATTGTGGGGGAGAGGAGGACCCAAATTCCAAACCCTAGCAACGCTTTTTTTTTTCATGCGTAGCCGCCGCCAGTCGCCTTTCGTCTAGCGTGATCCCGTGCGCGGCTGGTCCTGCCCGCACGCGTGGCCGCGTTGCCTCCGCCGAGTTGCCGCTCGTCCGGTGTCCTCTGCCGCGTGTTCGCTCGCACCTGCCCGCCCCCTACTGCCGCAGCGTGTCGCCCACATCGTGTGTAGCCGCCTGCCCGAGCATGGAACTCCAGCTGGCCCGATTCCCAGCTGTCGCGGTTTGTCTTCTTCCGGCTTTTCTTGCACTGCTGCGTTAGATATGAGGTGATGCATGCATACATGATTAGTAGGGGAGAGTAATTAATGTGGGTGTGCTGTGCGGTTCACTAATTGGCAGTGCTGTGCATTTCTTTTAATTGGAGCATTGAGGAGAGAGAGAATTTGTCTAGTACGCATGCATATATGGATTCATTAGCCAAGACTTTTCCAGATTGTCTACTAGTGCTAGCATTAAACTATTAGTGCTGTGTTAGTAGTTGATTGGTTTGGAGCACTACTAGAATTATTTTATTGGGATCTGGATGCATGGGCTGGTTATTTAATTGGACATTTAGGCATGCATCGGCTGAGTTGTGGGGACTAATTAATGACGTACTAATTAAATTGAGTATTTAATTGGATTGGTTGGAATAGGGGTTAGCTGGTTGATGCACGTTTCATTACTTTGCTATGAATATTTAATTTGGAGTATGGCGTTGTAGCTAGCTAGTGCAATAGTGCTGCATGTTTCATTAATTGAAGTGTTAAGGAGAGAGATGAGTTAACTAGATCTGGCATCAGTAGTAGACAAATTAATGGTGTACTACAAAGATTTATTAATGGGAGATCCATTCCATGTCATACTGTTTGATTAGTTAATTTCATGCCTTAGGTTGTTTTAGTGTTGTGACTATCCGCAGAGGGGACAGATCGACATTTAGGGATATTGGAGTCGGGATCGCGTTGCGACCTGCTGCTAGTTCGTGTTCGCTTTTATAATTCATGTGGTTCATTACTGTGGTCTTAGTTTATGTTCTTAATATATAGGTGGGGGACTGGTACCGGAGGCAGCACCGTCTTCACGTCCTCCGTTCTCACGCGGTTAAGTCAAGTGCATTGTTTGTTACTTGATTGTGATTGATTGGCCATGTTTGTGTGTTTACGATACATGATAGCGTAGCATGATTGCTGACATGATGGTTGTTTCAAGAATGGTGGTTGTTCCAAGTAAGACCATCCTCTTTTATTGTATGATGTTGTCGTATTTTGGTAAATTGATGATGAGTAAAAGATGAGCATGTGCATATTGAAATCATGTTGAAGCTTGGTCACGTGGTGGCCAAGTATGCTTTCCTTTGAGATCCCCGTCATGAATGTGACGGGCTTGAGATCCCCACACTTGTGGAGTGTGGGCTTGAGGTCCCCATTACTTGCGGAGTAATGAGCAATTGGTCCCTGTGCTTGCGAGCACGGGCATGGGTATGCAGCGACGGTTGCATACTTTGCATTACCGGTAAAATGCAAAAAGAGATAAAGAGAAAGGATCCTTGAGTATTGCATTTGCATGTGAGATGTTCTATTGTTGCATTTCTAGCTTTGGATGCTGATGTTATAATTGTTAATATGTACTTGCTGAGTCTGTGGGCTCACTCTTGCTTTTATTGTTGTTTTAGGTACCCGATCCAAGAACGACATGCATGGGGGGAAGTAGATTGATAGTCACACACACACATTATGAACCAAATAAAGATGAATAAACTTCAGACTGAGTTTTCTATCTTTGGGCGAGTTGCTCAAAGATTTGTTATGTTTTATCTCATGTAGTGGGTTAAGTGTAATAATGATGAGTAGAGAAACTTTATACTTCCCTAGTTTTGTTAGTCACTTAGCATGATTTGATTATCTATTGAGGATTAGAGTTGATGGCTTGATTATTTGTGATTTACTTGTCTGTTGGAATTCCCCGTGTAATTGACTTTACAGGGGAGGTTCTGTCGAAATTTATTAAAGATGCTTTGGTTAGAGTTATTTAAGGTTAGTTCAGTAGTATTCCAGGCTCATGTTGGGCTGGGGTGTTACAGTTGGTATCAGAGCCAGGTTGTAGGTCCGTGGTATTTGAAATGTTAAATTTGACACACTATACATAGTAGGTGGGAATGGGTCAATGCATTGCACTATGCTACTGTTGAATTTATGATTACTCTTGTGTTGTACTTACTAGTTAAACTGTACTTGTGGTCCTAGTTATTGTAAGTGCTTATTGTTTGATTGTTCTTGTTGTGATGTTTAGAGATGGCAAGGGGTGGAGGCCGCGGTCGTGGTCGTGGCCGGCAGGGAGCCGGGCGAGGCCAGGCAACGCCCCCGCCAGAAGTTCAGAACTCCGTAGCTGTGGGAGCTAGCCCTGCGGAGTCAGAGGAAGAGGTTGCTTCAGTGAGACAGAGAATCAGCCCCACGGTTGTGCCGTTGTCGCTCCTATGGTGGCCCTGCAGCAGCACCTGCGGTGTTTGCCATGGGACTACATCAGTGGAACGCTTTGAGGCTGGACACCTTCGACGGGTCGGGCACGCCAGTTGATGCAGCTAACTGGCTGCGACACATGGAGAGGCACTTTGGAGCTCTGGGGATGACTTCAGAAATGAGGGCTCAGTTTGTGGCTTTCCAATTGAAGGGGCAGGCAGATATCTGGTAGGAAGGAGTCTTGATGGCTAGGACCGCAGCTCATGGACCCGATTACACAGGAGCGATTCGTTGAGCATTTCAGGAGGAGGTTTTATCCAGCTTCATATGTGGAGAGGATGGAAGTCACTTTACAAAATTACAAGCAGGGCAAAATGACAGTGACAGAGTATGAAATGGGTTTTAATAACCTGGTTCGTTTTGTTCCAGTTGTGGCCACGAATGATGAAGAAAAAGCCAAGAGATTTCGTAGAGGGCTCAGGCAAGAGTTCCGTCAGGTGTTGGGAGCATTGGAGTTGCGGGATTTTAGTTCTCTGGTAGAACAAGCCAGGGGCATGGAACTGGAGATGCAGCTTGGTGAGGAACTGCCAGGAGCGGAAGGCATCGTGGTTTCTGAAGGTGCGGTGGCGGCGTAAGAGGGGTTACGCGGTGGGGTGGGACATTCGAGGCCCACTTCCAAGAGGTTCAAAGGGCGCGAAATCATTCAAGACCAAGTTCACGAGGCTCGTCTTCTTCCACCGCCGCGGCGTCGACGTGTGCTCCTAAGTTACGTCCGGTCCCAGGGCAGGGCATGAAGTGCTTCAAGTGTGGCAGCGAGCATAGGGCTTCAGAGTGCAGCTGGTTCGGGTCTTGCCGCCATTGTGGTCAGGAGGGCCATAAGGCATTGGTCTGCCGACGGAATCCCACCAGCATCATGAAGTGGGAGCCTGTTCCAGTGTCAGCGCCAGCGCCAGCTGCTTCTTCTCGGGGGTCGGTGCAGATGTTAGCGGCTACTCCTACACAGACTTGGGCACCGCCTCAGCCATACCTTCCTGCTCCTGGAGGAGCCCCACCGCCAGGGTACTTTAGGCCGTCCCCTCCCGTGGCCCCATTTCCAGTTGTGGTGCCTTCAGCACCTCCAGTAGTTGTCGTACCACCGTACCAGGGTGTCGGAGCTCCTACCGCCCCAGCAGCAGTCTCCTATGCTATGCCGACGGCGGAGACGGTGGGTCGTCCTGATGTGGTGACAGGTACACTCTTAGTGGACTCAGTGGAGGCACTTGTTCTTTTTGATTCAGGAGCTACCTTTTCTTTTGCATCACTAGATTTTGTTAGAAGGGCGAATTTGAGTATGCAGCCTATAGCTCAGTCAGTTCTAGTTAATTCTCCTGGGGGAATTCTTTCTAGCTCCACCGTTTGTCCTGGTTGTGTGATTTCGATAGATGGAGAGGAATTCATTGCTAATTTGATGGTTATGAAGATGGAGCTGTTTGATGTTATCTTGGGTATGGATTGGTTGCATAACCACCGTGTTGTCATCTCTTGTTTCTGGAAGACAATAACCTTGCAAGCTCCGTCTGGGTAGGAGATAGTATTCCAATGTAGCGCCCCATCTTACTCTCTTTTTGTGTTGGCTAGCTTGTTTCCTGGTGGCCGTGCAGCGAAGAGTGGGTTTCTTTTGTCCCTAGTGGGGAAGCCGAGTTCATCTTTAACAGCATAAGTTATTCCGGTTGTTCGGGAATTCTTAGATGTTTTTCCAGCGGAGTTGCTAGGGATGCCCCCACCACGTCCAGTGGAATTCCGAATTGATTTAGTACCGGGTGCTCGACCGGTTTCTATGACCCCATACCGACTGGCACGTCCCTTCCAGGAGGAACTAAAGAAGCAGTTGGATGATCTAAGGGCGAAGGATCTTATTCGACCTAGCGTATCTCCGTGGGGAGCTCCGGTTCTGTTTACCAAGAAGAAGGATGGTAGTTGGCGCATGTGTGTCGATTACCGTGCTCTCAACCAGCTGACCATCAAGAATAAATATCCTTTACCTCGCATTGAAGATTTATTTGATCAGTTGAGAGGGGCAAAGGTATTTTCAAAGATAGACCTTCAGTCGGGTTATAATCAGATTCCTGTCCGAGAGGAGGATATTGAGAAAACGGTGTTCTCTACAAGGTATGGGCACTTTGAATTTAAAGTTATGTCTTTTGGACTAATGAATGCCCCTGCTGCTTTCATGGAGACTATGAACAGGATGCTGCATGAGTATCTGGATGATTTTGTTGTCGTCTTTATTGATGATATTCTGATCTATTCAAAGACTGAAGTTGAACATGAGCGTCATCTGAGGCTGGTGTTGGAGACGTTAAGAGAGAATAGGTTCTTTGCCAAGCTTAAAAAGTGCGAGTTCTGGATGTCTGAAGTGGGGTTCTTGGGGCATATTATCAATGATAAGGGAATATCAGTGGATCCAAGTAAAATTTCCACAGTGGTAGAATGGGGAAGGCCAACCAACGTCAAAGAAGTGAGAAGTTTCCTTGGTATGGCAGGCTATTATCGGCGTTTTGTGCAGGATTTCTCCATCATTGCGAAGCCGTTATCCAGGCTCACACAGAAGGATGTGAAGTTTCGGTGGGATGATGATTGTGAACGCAGTTTTCAGACTTTGAAGGAAAGGTTGGTGACTGCTCCTGTCCTTACTATTCCTGAGCCCGGGAAGCGATTCACAGTTTATTCTGATGCTTCTCGAGTTGGTTTGGGTTGTGTCCTCATGCAAGATGGTAAGGTTCTGGCTTACGCGTCTAGACAGCTGAAGAAACATGAGCATAACTACCCAACAAATGATTTAGAGTTGGCTGCGGTAGTGTTCGCCTTGAAGCTTTGGAGGCATTATCTTTATGGTGAGTCTTGTGATGTCTTTACTGATCACAAAAGCCTTAAATACATCTTTACGCAGAGGGACCTGAATCTAAGGCAGCGTAGATGGGCGACGCCTGCTACACTGGATTGTCTAATTGTGGATTTTGACCGCATGAGGATAGCTTATTGCTATGCAGATACGGCTCATGTCGAGACCCAGTTGATTTTAGAGTCAGCCATTCCAGAGCGCGTGCGGGAAGCACAGCAGAGTGACCCGTTATTGCAGAGGGTCAGGAAACGTATGGATTTGGGCAAAGAAGGAGATTTTAGTTTGGATGGGTCTGGAACTTTGCGATTTAAAGGTCGCTTGTGTGTGCCGCAGAAGGCAGAAGTTAAGGATGACATTTTAAGGGAGGCACATCGCACTCCATATACTATTCATCCGGGTGAGACAAAGATGTACCGTGATCTGAAGCAGAACTTCTGGTGGAAAAGAATTAAAGTGGATATTGCTAATTATGTAGCCTCTTGTGGCGTTTGTCAACAAGTGAAGGCAGAACATAAGCGTCCGACAGGGTTATTGCAGCCATTAGAGATCCCCAATGGCCATGGGATGATATCTCTATGGACTTTGTTGTTGCGTTGCCTCGTTCACCGCAAGGTAAGGATGCGGTTTGGGTTATAGTGGATCAATTCAGCAAATCCACACATTTTATTCCCAAGCTGCACGACCAATTCAGCTGGTGACTTAGCCCCTATCTATGTGCGGGAAATTGTAAGATTGCATGGAGTGCCAAAGACCATAATTTCTGACAGGCATGCCAAGTTCGTATCCAAGTTTTGGGAGAGTATGCAGAGTGCTTTGGGCACACAACTCCGTCTGAGTACATCATTCCATCCTTAGACAGATGGGCAGTCAGAGCACACTATTCAGACCTTGGAGGACATGTTGCGGTCCTGTGTCCTGTCCTGGAAGGGCAGTTGGGAGGATCAGTTGCCATTGGCAGAATTTGCGTACAATAACAGCTATCAAACAAGCATAAAAGCCCCTCCGTTTGAGGTTTTATATGGGCGTAAGTGCAGGTCACCCCTTTGCTGGGAAGCCGTGGGTGAGAAGGCAGTTTTGGGTCCAGATTGGGTACAAAAGACGGTTGAACGAGTGGCCTTGGTGAGACAAAACCTATTAGTAGCTCAGAGCAGACAGAAAAGTTATGTAGACGTGAGGAGGAGAGACTTGGAATTTGAAGTGGGGGATCAGGTGCTCTTGAGAGTGTCCCCCACTAAAGGTGTGGTGAGGTTCGGTACCAGAGGGAAGCTTAGCCCAAGGTACGTAGGACCATTCACGATCTTGGCTCGGATCGGGAAGTTGGCATACCGCTTAGACCTGCCAGAGTCTATGCGTGGAGTGCATAACGTTTTTCACGTGTCTATGTTGAGGAAGTTCTTGCGTGATCCGGAGCAACATGTTTCATTAGAACCTCTAAACATTGAGCAGGACCTGACCTTTGAGTCCAAACTGGTGCGAATTCTGGAAAGATCCGAAAAAGAGCTGAGGAACAAAACTTTGAAGTATGTCAAAGTGCTTTGGTCGCAGCAGACTGAAAGGGAGGCCACTTGGGAGTTGGAGTATCGCATGCGCGAGCAGTATCCGGAGTTGTTCACGATGGGTATGTGTGATTTGTTGTTTATTTTCAGCAGTGTGTTTGTTCTTTGAGTAGAGTAGCGAATAGAATTCGGGGTCGAATTCTGTTTAAGGGGTGTAGAATGTAATATCCTGAAATTAACCCTTAAGGACCTACGTGTAATTAGACGAAAGGGAATACGTAAAATTGGGTTATTTTGAAGTTTTTAGGGGGAGTTGGGTATAAAAGGATTGTGGGGGAGAGGAGGACCCAAATTCCAAACCCTAGCAACGCTTTGTTTTTTTTTCGTGCGTAGCCGCCGCCAGTCGCCTTTCGTCTAGCGTGATCCCGTGCGCGGCTGGTCCTGCCCGCACGCGTGGCCGCGTTGCCTCTGCCGAGTTGCCGCTCGTCCGGTGTCCTCTGCCGCGTGTTCGCTCGCACCTGCCCGGCCCCTGCTGCCGCAGCGTGTCGCCCACCTCGTGTGTAGCCGCCTGCCCGAGCGTGGAACTCCAGCCGGCCCGATTCCCAGCTGTCGCGGTTTGTCTTCTTCCAGCTTTTCTTGCACTGCTGCGTTAGATATGAGGTGATGCATGCATACATGATTAGTAGGGGAGAGTAATTAATGTGGGTGTGCTGTGCGGTTCACTAATTGGCAGTGCTGTGCATTTCTTTTAATTGGAGCATTGAGGAGAGAGAGAATTTGTCTAGTACGCATGCATATATAGATTTATTGGCCAAGACTTTTCCAGATTGTCCACTAGTGCTAGCATTAAACTATTAGTGCTGTGTTAGTAGTTGATTGGTTTGGAGCACTACTAGAATTATTTTATTGGGATCTGGATGCATGGGCTGGTTATTTAATTGGACATTTAGGCATGCATCGGCTGAGTTGTGGGGACTAATTAATGGCGTACTAATTAAATTGAGTATGTAATTGGATTGGTTGGAATAGGGGTTAGCTGGTTGATGCATGTTTCATTACTTTGCTATGAATATTTAATTTGTAGTATGGCGTTGTAGCTAGCTAGTGCAATAGTGCTGCATATTTCATTAATTGAAGTGTTAAGGAGAGAGATGAGTTAACTAGATCTGGCATCAGTAGTAGACAAATTAATGGTGTACTACAAAGATTTATTAATGGGAGATCCATTCCATGTCATACTGTTTGATTAGTTAATTTCATGCCTTAGGTTGTTTTAGTGTTGTGACTATCCGCAGAGGGGACAGATCGACATTTAGGGATATTGGAGTTGGGATCGTGTTGCGACCTGCTGCTAGTTCGTGTTCGCTTTTATAATTCATGTGGTTCATTACTGTGGTCTTAGTTTATGTTCTTAATATATTAGGTGGGGGAGTGGTACCGGAGGCAGCACCGTCTTCACGTCCTCCGTTCTCACGCGGTTAAGGCAAGTGCATTGTTTGTTACTTGATTGTGATTGATTGGCCATGTTTGTGTGTTTACGATACATGATAGCGTAGCATGATTGCTGACATGATGGTTGTTTCAAGAATGGTGGTTGTTCAAGTAAGACCATGCTCTTTTATTGTATGATGTTGTCGTATTTTGGTAAATTGATGATGAGTAAAAGATGAGCATGTGCATATTGAAATCATGTTGAGGCTTGGTCACGTGGTGACCAAGTATGCTTTCCTTTGAGATCCCCGTCATGAATGTGACGGGCTTGAGATCCCCACACTTGTGGAGTGTGGGCTTGAGGTCCCCATTAGTTGCGGAGTAATGGGCAATTGGTCCCTATGCTTGCGAGCACAGACATGGGTATGCAGCGACGGTTGCATACTTTGCATTACCGGTAAAATACAAAAAGAGATAAAGAGAAAGGATCCTTGAGTATTGCATTTGCATGTGAGATGTTCTATTGTTGCATTTCTAGCTTTGGATGCTGATGTTATAATTGTTAATATGTACTTGCTGAGTCTGTGGACTCACTCTTGCTTTTATTATTGTTTTAGGTACCCGATCCAAGAACGACATGCATGGGGGGAAGTAGATTGATAGTCACACACACATCATGAACCAAATAAAGATGAATAAACTTCGGACTGAGTTTCCTATCTTTGGGCGAGTTGCTCAAAGATTTATTATGTTTTGTCTCATGCAGTGGGATAAGTGTAATAATGATGAGTAGAGAAACTTTATACTTCCCTAGTTTTGTTAGTCACTTAGCATGATTTGATTATCTATTGAGGATTAGAGTTGATGGCTTGATTATTTGTGATTTACTTGTCTGTTGGAATTCCCCGTGTAATTGACTTTATAGGGGAGGTTCTATCGAAATTTATTAAAGATGCTTTGGTTAGAGTTATTTAAGGTTAGTTCAGTAGCATTCCAGGCTCATGTTGGGCTGGGGTGTTACAAGTTGATGCTCCTACTTTTAAACACATCTGACCAAGAATCAACCACCTTTTGAATGCAGAGCTCAAAATGTATATCTAGGGTGGTTACCTCGGGAATTGATTATATACAACCGTTGCATATATTCCTTGAGATGAGTAATTTTTTGCCGTATTGGCACTGTTTCCACATGTTTTAGCGAAAATGGCTGTCTTCTGGTCATATTTGCAAAAATGGAGCCTCGTCCGCACGGCCACCATGTGGCATTTCACTTTTTCCACCGCCCGACATTTCACCTCCCTCCCATCATCTCCATCAGTCGCCGTGGCCTTTAGCTTTATTCTCTATCCCATCATTGTCTGCAACAATTATTTGCATGCATGCTAATTGCCTCGCGCGGGGGAAGGATTCCCTCCCGCAGCGGCTATAAATTAGTAAGCAAGCGTGATTTTGTTTCGTCGTTGCTCGCTCGCTCTCTCTTTCGGTTGTTCTATGTCAATTTCATTTTTGGGGTTGTTTTAGCATTATAAACCATTGTCATTAGAAGCCATATTAGCAAAAAAAAAAATTGTCGTCCGTAAATTCTTTATTAACTATTTTGTTAGTAAATAAGTCACAGTAAAATTTTTGTACTTAAATAGTTGTCATTTTCGAGGCGCACCTATTTTAGTCATTTTGAAATTTTCGTAGCAAAATTTGTTTGTCTTTTTTAGTCTTATTTAATTAGCCGTAGTTAAATTAATGCTACGTAGTTAATTAGTTTTAATTCTTGAGGAGCTGTTAATTAGTTACCAAATAATTAGTCATAATTAATTAGTTTTAGTGAATTAATTAGTTGAAATTAAGTCTTAATTAAGTCCCTATAATTATTTAGTGCTAATTAAATTAGTCGTATTTAATTAGACGTAATTAATTTTGTGTTTCTCTTTTGTTCTTTTGAATTCACACTGTTGTAACAATTATGATGAATGCACATAGGAACAAAGGCACGAAGCCAATTTCCTTATCATCTTAACAAAATGTTGAAACCAAATAACAAAAGCTGAATGCATGACATGTCTGCCCACCCATGTTCCATGCTCTCTATCAGCACATCCTGAACAAAGCACTACTAGTATACTAGTATTAACTTGTGAAACAAAAGCAACTAATGTCTATTGCCAAGCAAAAGTTACCTCACCTCAATGCAACAGCACAGCTTTGAGATGAACCGCCTACGAAGATATTTTAGTAACAAAAGCATCTACGACACAGAATGTATAAATCAGAGACCTTACGAGGCTGCTCTCCGTCGAACATAGATTATTATTAGCAATCATGCATGTAGGCTCTTAACTAGGTCTCTTCATTTTTCTTATGAGCTAGCTAGCATGGAATCGTGCATGTCTCACCTAACCATATGCATGCACCATATATTATTTTAAGTAATTAAGGTCAATTAAGTATTAGCCATGAAACCATTTCCCATTTTTTCTTGTTGGTTTGATCATTTGTTGTACACATATAGTTAATAGTATTGTTTGGGTAATCATTTTCAACCTTGAATACTGATAGATACAGATGGCACAGTTAGGAATACACTTAGTGCCTAGTGGGAGCATGTTTCATGTACCTTTATTTAGAGAATCGTATTTAATTTTGTACTAATAAATTAGTGTACATTAATTTGTTGTCTTCATTTGGTTGTAATTTTTAATTTGGAGTATTTTATCATCATTATCAATCTTCTCACTAATACTCCGTCTATTCCATCTATGCAAGCCATGTCTCTATTGGAGCTTCTAGAACCCTTCTACGATGAGAACCACTAGTCCAAGTTGTGGATCTCTGGTGACGCAGATGCCCCTCTGCCTCTGCTGCTTCAGCCGGGGAGGGATTACTAGGAGCTGGACGCTCGCTACGTCCCAATCCTCTAGGACACGGGCTTGTTGCCCCTTGTGAGGCTGCTCTCTGTTGGACACCAGTTCACCCTAGACAGTTTGCTGTCAGCACTTGTCGACAGGTGGAGGCCCGAGATGCACACCTTCCACTTTTGGTGGGGTGAGATGACAGTCACTCTATAGGACGTCTCGTTCTTGACTAGTCTCCTGATCCGGGGCGAGCCACTTGTTCCAGGCCGTCTGTCGTCGGACTGGAAGGCAAGGCTGGAGCATTGGTTCGGCATACCCGTTCTGGAGCATACATGTGGCGTCCCCCAGACATGGCTGAGGCATTTCAGTCAATGCCCGCAGGTTTCACCTAACAAGGTCGTTAGGACGCACCTCGTTGCTTACCTTCTTTAGATCTTTGGTTGGGACCTGTTTCTAACCACACAGGGCGATTGGGTGTACCCCGCTTCATCCACGTCGCCGAGTCTTTGGCCAACATGGAGACTGGGGCAATGCCTCAGTACAGCTGGGGATCAGCTGTCCTTTACGCCACATATCGGGGATTGTATGACGCTTCGCTGCGCGGCACTAGTGTTAACCCGAACATGATTGTATACTATGTGCTCTTGTAGCTGTGGAGTTGGGAGCACTTCCCTCATAAGAATGGTGCCCTTGTACCTCCCAGTGAGGAAAGTGCCGGCCATCGTGAGTGTATTTTTTGTTCTTGTGGAATCAGTACATTCTGATACATTTAAATGCAGTCAATTGCAATAGCTTGTTGCTTCAAGGATGATGACTCTCTCTTAATAGTGTGTCCAACTGTTTTGCATTATACTTGGACACAAAATAATTGGACACTATTAATAGAGGGTCCTCTTCCTTGAAGAACAAGCTATTGCAATTGCCTGCATTTAAATGTATCAGAATGTATTGCTTCCACAAGAAAAAAATACACTCAAAAGCAAATATGATGATTTATCCATATGATCTGAAAGACGTGTCGTAATTACCGTGGTGATAATAGTTAAACTATGGATACCACACCTATGACTATATTATAAATAGTTTAAAACTACGACCTAATTACTTCAGAATACAAGCTGCATTAATTACGGCTAGCTGATTAAGATTGATTAACTATGACTATGGTAATAACGACAAAGGTATCCGACAAAGAATTACCTGCCCTTGGGGGAAGCAATCAAAACTGCTACGATTGTAACGACTACTTCATACTTTAATCTCTAAAAAAAATTAATTATGTTATGTTCTCTAAGTTCTCAGTGGCGAGCGTAAGAAACAGAACGAAAATGAGTAATTAAATATAAATAATTACTTACTTAACAAGAATTTGTTTACTTGTCCAAAACATAATTACGAGTGATTCAGTAGTACAGTAGTACCACTACTGAACCACGACTCAAAGAAACATGGTATATTAATTACCATAGAATCATTACTACTAAATTAATTACGACTAACTAATTTGCACTAAATTAGTTATGCCAAAATAATTACCACTAAACAAATTATGACCGATTAATTAACACTAAATTCATTACGAGTAATTAATTTCCACTAATTTAATATGCCAGATTAATCACCACTAAAATAATTAAGACTGAAAAATTACCACTAAACATATTAGAACTAATTAATTATGACTATTTAATTTCCGCTCATTTTCAACCACTAAGTAATTAAAACTAAAATAATAGAGCCTAATTCACTATGACTAATTAATCACCACAAACTATCATTCACTAATAAATTACGGATATGATACCTACGACCATATTATGAACAGTCAAAACCTACGACTATATTACTACTACCTACGTGCTTCCAAAAACAAAGCTACATTAATTATGACTAGTAGACTAAGACTTAATAACTACGACTACGGTAATAATGACAAAGGAATCTGACAGAAAAATTACCTACCCTTCAGGGGAAGCAATCAAAATTGCTATGATCCTAACCACTGCTCTGAACTTTAATCTCCAAAAAAATTTAATTTTGTTATATTCTGTAAGTTCTCAGCGACAACCGCGAGAACGAGAACAACAATGAATTCAAGATGAGCGATGAGCGACTGCGAGAGTTCGGTATTTATAGCTGTGTGAAGGGAGGAGTCGTTATGTTCGTGCCAGGAATTCCAGAGGCATTGTCGGGGCGTAGCGCTTCGGGTAGGGGGACGGCATCGAGCGGCTGACACATGGGCGATTGATGCTGGTCCGCACGGTGGCCATGCGGCAACCATCTCAGCCGCACGGGGCCGTGCGGAAGCCATCTCATCCGCACGGTGACTGTGCTGCAGCAGCTCATCCACACGGTCACAGTGCGGATTTGCGTACGTGTTGGCATTAGCAGCTCGTTCGCATAGTCACGGTGTGGCCTAGTGGACATT
This sequence comes from Ampelocalamus luodianensis, assembly GCA_036346255.1. NCBI lineage: Eukaryota > Viridiplantae > Streptophyta > Magnoliopsida > Poales > Poaceae > Ampelocalamus > Ampelocalamus luodianensis. The sequence continues at coordinate 68,514,550 of CM070620.1, read as the reverse complement.
TTTGCAAAAAGTGAGCGATGAGGGCTACAATTGCATATACATGGCGAAAAACTACCAGGACAGCCAAAATTCGAATTTTTTGCCGATACGGTCATTTTTTAAAGCGTATTTACAAATATGGCAACTTTCAAAGTGTATTTGCAAAAATAGCACGCCGAGCGACGGTGAGCTCGCGCCGCGCTCGGCGTGACACCTACGCGCGCCGCCGCCAACTCACCGTGGCGCAGCTCACCGCGCCGCGCCGCCACCTCGCGCCCGCCGCCACCTCACTCAAGACGCGCCACGCCGGCTTCCGGCGCAGCTCACCGCGCCAACCGTCCAAAAAAAGAGAAACACTATGCCCTAGGTTAGCCGGCCGGTTAGGTTAGGTTTAGGGTTAGGTTAGGTTTAGTAATTAGATTAGGTTAATTACATAGTTTAGATTCTGAAATTTAAAAGAATTTTAAAATATAGGAAATGAGTTCTAAAAATTATGAAAATTTTTATGTAGCTCTGCTGACATCGTGTACTTATTTGTGTAAATTTTTTTGTAATTTTATCTATTTAGAATTATTATCACTACTTCGTATCAATTGTTATCCGTATACTCGCTTGTTTCGGAGATTAAGGTTTCATAATTTCATGTGACTTGAAATGTATTTGAGATTTGTCGGTAGTGGCCATCTTTTCCACCGGCCATCTTTTCCACCGGCCATCTTTTCCACCGTCCCTCCTCCCTCCTCCGCACATCCGTCGCCTCATCCGTAAATTTCGCGCCAATGTTTACGAATTCCGACGCCAACGCCGCGACTCCTTCTCCACTCGACTATAAATACCAAACTCTGGCACTCGCTCTTCGCTCATATCAATTGCGTTTCGATTCTTGTTCTTGCGCTCGTCGCTGAGAACTCAGAGAACATAATTAATTTTATTGGGATATTAACTGTTTTCCTTCTTCTCGTCGCTCGGCGTTGATTTATTACTTCCCATCATCGTCGCTCGGCGTTGATGTATTACTTCCCTCGAGGGCTAATTGATTACTTCCTCCGAAGGGCAGCAGGTAATTTGTGTTATGCTTTTGCCGTTTCTCAGTCAGCTAGTCGTAATGAGATAATTTAGAGGTAATTAATTAGTCGTAATTAGTTAGTTGACTAGTAATAAATTAGTTTAGTGCTAATTAATTAGTCGTAATTAGTTTAGTAGTCATCATTACAGCGTATTAAGTAAGTGAAAATGAAGTACTGATATTTTTTAGTGGTAATTAATCAATCGTAATTAGTTAGTTTAGAGGTAATTAATTAGTTGTAATTAGTTAGTTCACTAGTAATGAATTAGTTTAGTAGTCATCATTACAGTATAGTAAGTAAGTACAAATAAAATACTTGTAATTTTGTAGTGGTAATTAATTAATCATAAGTAGTTAGTTTAGATGTAATTAATTAGTCATAATTATTTAGTGATTGTTGTGGCTTTAGGTATTTTCGAACATGCAAGATTTGCTGGTGTTTTACGGCGATGGGCTCGTACGGGCCGGACACGATGGGTTAGACCTATCGAAATGCCGCGACAAGGTGGTCCAGCGGAGGCTCCACATGATGAATATTCACGAGCGCGGTCGCATCCGAGGAGTTCGTCACGGAGCCAACGACGAAGAAAATTATGATCGAGGCGATCACCTGCACGAATTATGTGTGGGAGCTCGTAAAGGTGAATGGAAGCATAGGATGGAGGCAGTACATGGAGATTGTCTCTCAGCCCGAGGCGGTCATTCACGGGAAGCCTATGGTGTACGTAAATTTCGTACATAGGGCATCGGGAAACCCTGATGATGCCGAGGCCTCTACAAGCCGGCAAACGCAGTCCGAGCCTGAAGATGGCAGCACGGAATGTGCTGCCTCGGAGGGAAGTCCCGTGCCTAATTTTGTGCCAAACGAGGGGGCGGAAACATGGTGGTCGGCCCGCATCGACTGCCACGAGTATCTACCGGACGAGCCTCTCGGGTTGGAGTCCGACGAGGACACCGACCCAAGCTCGGATGGTACCGATGAGGACGCACACGAAGCCGGTGGTCCTTACGTGGCATCAAGACTTGATGATATCGCGTGCGCTCGCCTCGTACTACCGCAAGAAGAAGGCTCCCAGTGGGGGTTTGAAGCCGACACCCTCTTAGTTGGGCAGCGCTTCCCTGACAAGGGGGCCGTTCAACAAGCTATAGCACGGTATGCCCTGTCCATCAGCCGTGTGTACCGAGTGCACCGGTCCAACCCAGGAAAGTACGCAGTGAAGTGCGTAGTAGAAGGCTGCCCGCAAGATCGCCGCCGAGCAAAGATCTTCGGGTCGATCTTCACAGTCAAGGAGTTGATCGACCACAGTTGCGAGCTTAGTGAGCCCCTGCGGCAGCATCGGAACGTGACTTCCGCATATGTTGCAAACCTCATCACGCACCTAGTTGAGGCGGACGTGTCTATCTCCCCCAAGCTGTTGATGTCGGAAGTCGCCAATAAGGTTGGCTATCCAGTTAGCTATAGCAAGGTCCGACGAGCCAAGCAGAAGGTTATCGAGACTATGTACGGGACATACGAAGAGGCGTACAACCTTGTGCCGAGATTGCTTCACCAGATTGCCGAATCAAACCCCGGCACGTACATAAACAAGCTTGACCGTGAAGATGCTGGCAAAGGGCCCAACCGCTTCATACTGGATCGGGTGTTCTGGGCTTTCGCCGAGCCATCGGGGCTTCAAGTTCCGCCGTCCGTGCTAACCATGGATGGCACTTTCCTCTGAGGAGGTACAAGGGCACCATCCTCACCGGTGGCGGCCGATGCGAATGACCGCTTCTCCGATGGCATTTGCCATTGTGGAGAGTGAGAACACATCCGGTGGCCGTGGTTCTTGAAGAACGTGAAGAGGCGGTGGTGGGAGACCGCCCAAGGTCCGCCTAATCACGCATCGCACATCTTGGGTTGTTGGCGGCAATCAAGACCATGCAGGTTCGACGGATCCATCTCACCGGTGGAACGACATGCAATCTAGGTGGTGCATGAGGCATCTTGCATCTAACTTGTTCACGCGTTCCGATCAGAACTCATGAAGACGCTCAAAGCATTGTGTCCGCAGAACTGAGACGGAAGTTTGAGTCTATTTGGAGAGACCTCGAACACCGGACTACGAGGCATACAAGGGAGTCCACTCGGAGGGTGCAACCCAAGAGCGCCATAAGCTTCTCCGAGTGGATTAACGCCACGCCTCGAATTGGAGAAATGGTCCCTCCTTTATGACGAGGACGGTGCGAGATACGGGATTATGACGACCAACATGTCCGAGGTCTACAATAGCGTCCTCAAAGGTGTCGCGCGCCTCCTATCACCGCGATCGCTCGGAGACATGGACTCGCATCGTTGGTTATTTCGTCAATAGAGCCACCGCAGCCAAGCGGCGGATGGACGAAGGCAAGCGGTGGTCCGAGAACATGCAGACACATGGACCGGAAGATGGAGAAGGCCCGAATGCACGACATCCGGTGATCGACGGCCTCGGCGAAAGTACGAGATCAAGCTTCGGCGTAAATACGCCAATGATCATGCAAGGGGGAAAGAAAGCAGCATGCACCTGGGTGATGTGGCGACATGCACCGCAACAAGCCGGCTCCTCCACAAGCCATGCTCGCACGTGTACAAGGCATGTGCACAAATGCGCAGATGGCTACACCATACATCTCTGAGTACTACGACATGCAGCACCTATTCGGTACATGGAGTGGAGAGTTTCACTCGTACGGCTTGGAAATGAATTATAAGGATCTTTGGCCGGACATGGTGCAATGGGGTCCCAACAGGGACTTGAAGAGAACAGGAAGGGGCGACGCAGACGCGCGCCTGAATGACATGGATGCTAGTCAACGAGCAGATAGCCGCACAATCAAGTGCAGGATATGCAAGACCCCTGGGCACTCAATGAAGGATTGTCCCAATAGACCTAGCTCGTCCGGTCGTTATTCAGTGTCGTAATTTCAAGTTTTTCTGTCTTCCTTGTTATGTCTTGATATTTGAATTTTAGGTTTTGGATATTAGGTTTCATGGTTCCAAATATGCTATACTTTCCTTACTTTTGAATGTATAAAAATGCTAAATTGCAAGTCCATTGGAGATGTCGACATGCAATGCACGCGACGCATCCATTAAGCATCCACTCGATAAAAGGCAATGAGAATGACATGAAGCAATCCACTCGATAAAAGGCCACCACAATGATGCATCGACCATTAAGTTACATGGTTCACGAGATTGAACATAATTGCGTAAATAAGGGACGAGTGCAGGTACATGCTTCTCCGGTCGTGCCTAATGGTAGATGGTGTCTCGCTACCCACATAGAGTGTTGTTCACGGGCCGCCTCGGGCGTGGGTTGCCGCCATTGTAGTGGCACGCACATATGCAGCTAGGGTTCGCAAGCAGAAGATGTGGGATCATAGGAACTTCCTATGTTTACGACCTCCTCGTTGCCCCTCTCGTGGCGCATCCGCTGGCGGAGGTCATCGCTTTCCTCGTTGAGATCGCCAATCCGTGCCTCCAACTCAAAGATTCGGTTCCACAATCTATCCACATACACCGCAACATGTCGCTCATGGGGAGGATCGATCCAGCGGACAAAGTCGCATTTCACCATCTCGCTGGAAAGGAGGGTTAACAGGAGGCTCTATTAGCGATGAACGTAAAGGAAACAACTTACTAATTGTACCCGAGAGTGTGGGCATCGGAAGAAACGTCGTCCGCCATCGAAAGGGCCCTCCAAGACCTGCACGACAGCGTCCTGCCTGTGTCCGCATTTCGGCCATACCGGTTGAGCACGCTTGTTCGGCATCAACAGGTAGTTAGGCCCAAAGTCCTCCCTCCTTTGAAGGGGAAGGTCTTGCTTTGGCGACCCCGGTTGGAATGGTCCTATTGTTTCGTCTGCCATGGTATGTCCTACTTTCGTCGCGTGGGGCGTGCATTTTATAGCCCGCGGGGTGAGGCTTGTAGATGACGAGACCAGACGTGACAGCTCCCTGCAAAGTAAGACGTGACAACACTCTGCCGAGATCAGCTTTTCAGATCGAAAAGACAAGACTCTGCAAAGTAGGACATGACTGCTGCCTGCAAAGTAAGACGTGACAACACTCTGCGCCCTCGCCTTTTCGGATCAAAAGACAAGACTCTCCAAAGCAAGACGTGATACCAGAACATCCCAAGTACACACATAACAACCAAAATACGTGTACAAATATAGTAAAATAAAATCGCATAACACGCGATACTACACGGCTCACTCTTCGAGTCACTACTCTCGCTGCTTTGCGTTGCGTTCGCGTCTGCGCGCCTTGTTTTGCGCCGAGCATGACTCGTGGAGTACGCCCACCGGTCCGAGAGCGCGTGTCGGTGCGGAGGGGGTAGGGAGACCGTTGAGGCGAGGTGGACCAGAAGTCGACTCGAGCGGTGCTCGTAGCCGTACATGTCATCGTGATCACCATGCCGACTGGGACAACTCCGAGGAATTCATCGACAACGGAGGCTATTAAACCACTTTGGGGTTGCGATGCGCTCGCAACTCTAGTTGCGCGGATGAAGTCAAGCCTTCGACGAGGGGCTCCGCGCACCGAGGAGCTCGCCCGAACAGGCGTCAGGCGGCACCGAACCCGCAGGAGCTCGCCGCAACATACCGTGGGGCACCGAACCTGAGGAGCTCGCCTGGAACATCTTGTGGGGCACCAACCCGAGGAGCTCGCCCGAGTACGCTAGAAACCACGGCTGCCATTGATCGTTCTCTAGCGCCGTATCGCTCCCTCACACGAGCCGAGGCCCGTATCTCGTCATCGCCGACGTGAATCGCCGCCCTCCACGCAATCAAGGCTGCAAGACGGAACAATGTTAGTACAAGTAAGCACTCTGGACGTAAAGTAACAACCTCGTACCTCCCGGATATGCACTGCAGATAACTGAGGCAGATCACCAGTCCGTATACCGGGTCCGGACGACAGAAGTGATTCATCCCGACGAACCTACCGCGAGAGAACGGCATGATGTTAGCGGCATGTATGGCATAAACCAAAAAACAGAACGTAAATTTGCACATAGCGACTTACCTCGCGGCGACTGCCCCGCGGATGACCGACGGAAACGCTACGACGCTGCCGGACTCGCTAGGTCGTCTTTCAAGACCTAGCGGTGAGCACGGTCCCCACTCGAGCCCGATCGCGCAGGTGTCGCCCTCGAACGACCGCAGCTCAAGTTCTTTACTATTTTCTTCATCTCCGCCGAGATGTGCTTCAAAACTTTTTTATACCCCGCTGGGGTTCTATCTGGGCTGCTGAGGGCGTCGTCCGATACGCTCTGGACGTCGGCGCCGCTCCAATCGCAGTGACATACGAATGTGTTCATTAACAAAAGGTACGAATGTCGCCAATGAAATCGCGAACCGAGGTCGGTGCCGCACGGCGCCGTCAAGTCGGGAAGCGATGTGACGGTCGTGCGTCGCGGCGGAGGCTCTCCTCGTGGTGCGTCGGCCGTGTCACCTCCTCTGGCGCCCGAGGGGAATAGTCGATCTTGCTTGCGCGTTCGTGGCACGTACCACTCCATATACGCACCATACGACTCATGGTCGTACGGACGCTGCTCATGCCAGATATCCACGTGCGCCGTGTTTATCCATGTCATAGTCCACTTCTCCTGATGCATTTGCCAGTCCCGAATCTGCCCACCCCACCTCGTTTGCCTGCATTTCCGGAAAGATTAATGTTAGAAAAGAAGATTTAAGGACTGCGAATATTACTCGGATAAAGTTTGACTCACAGGTGTATCTTTCGCTCCAGGAGCCTGCCGTCCGGGGGGGGCACGGACTGGTACAGACCAAACTGTCGCATTACGCGCTGCCCCGCGTAAGGCTCCACCATATGTGAGAACACCAGGTGACAGGTCGTTCTACACAGCAGTACGTCCGGGATGCATTGGATGGACAGCCCATGCGGCGCTACGTCGAGCAGGAAACCAGGATACCATACACACCAGATGATATCGCTCGTAACGACTCAAACTCGCTGTGGTACAACGAGTAGCACTCGCCGGTCTTGCGCGGCCCGGCGCAGACGGGCACCACCCACCGTAAGCCCATGGTGGGCGCGTTTACTGGCGTCATGTGGGGTCCGACTAAAGGGCACGGTGCACCGCTTTCTATGGTCGGCCGCCCAATAGGAAGTGCTCCCAACTCCACACCGCAGAGCACGTAGTGACGGCCAGGTTGGTAGCAGTGCTACCGTGTCGCGGCGCCACACAACCCCGTATGTGGCGCAAGGACGGCCGATCCCCGCTATCTCGAGGCATCGCCCACCCCGCGTCAACCAAAGACTCGGCGATGGGGATGAAGTCGGGTTCAAAACATCCCCTTGATGTTGGAAACATGACCCAACCAAAGAGTCAGAGAATGTAAGCAACGAGGTACGCCCTAACGACCTCGTCAGTGCACCCTCGGGCATTTCCGAAATGCTCACCAAGTCCGGGACGCCACGCACCCTCCGGATAGATTGGCCAAAGCGTTGCTCCACTCGCCTTCCACCGCACTCGCAGGCCCGGAACAAGCGGCACACCTCGGATCGGAGACGGCCAGAACGACACGCCCCGTAGGGTGACCGTCATCTCACCCCACCGAAAGTGGAAGGTGTGCGTCTCGCCTCCACTGCCGACAAGTGCGGACACAGAGCTACCGCCGAGGGTGAACCCGCGTCCGACGGAGACCATCTCGCAAAGGGCAACAAGCCCGCTCGTTCGAGGATCGGGACGTAACGATCGCCCAGCGCCACCGATCCCTCTCGCCCGGCGCCGGGCGAGGGCCATCCGCGCGCGGTGTGAGCTACAGCTTGCACGGTGGTCCTCATCGTAGAATGGTTCCAGAGCTCTGCATGCAGACATGCCTAGCAACACATGCATAGAGAACATTAGTCAGAATATAGCTAATGAACATAAATGATTGTAAATTAATTTCAATTCCAAAATTTTCTGTGGTAGTAACAAGTTTCAAACCTTGTGCATGTTCTTAGCCATAGTGCATGTTCTCGCTAACACCGAGTGCATGTTCTAAGCCATAGTGCATGTTCTGCTAACACCGAGTGCATGTTCTAAGCCATAGTGCATGTTGTAAGCTATAGTGCATGTTCAGCTAAAGTACAATAAAAAAGGAAACCAACACAATTCTAAGCCATAGTGCATGTTCTGCTAACACCAAGTTAAAAATTAAAAATTTTACGGTCAGGTTCCTCATACTAACACTAAACCTAACAACAATAAGTCTGCTAACACTAACCCTAACAACAATAAGTCTGCTAACAGTACGTCTGGGATGCTGCCATAGTGCATGTTCTGCTAACACCAAGTTAAAAATTTAAAATTTTACGGTCAGGTTCCTCATACTAACACTAACCCTAACAACAATAAGTCTGCTAACACTAACCCTAACAACAAGAAGTCTGCTAAGTAGACTAATTGAAAAGAAAAGGCTTTGCTAAGTCTGCTAACACTCTGTCTCCTCGTTTGTTTTCAATTCTAAGTCCGCTAACACTCTATTTCAATTTTGTTTAACGACCTCTAAATATTTTAATATTTTACAGTCAGGCTCCTCACACTATGTAAATCACCGAGTTAAAATTTACAACACTAACAACAATAAGTCTACTAAGTCAACTAATCGCGTTGCTAACTACTAAGTATTCTAATTACGTACTAATCACACTAAATCTTCCATCAAAATATACCGACTACATAACTATAACTACTTAGTTTCTACAATAACAAACTACAATTCATCTAATCACATTCTAATTACATTGCTAAACCTACCTAAAACTATAGCCGAATGCGAATGACACTTACTTTTTCTAGGTGCTCAGACGATTTCAACTTCTCTCTGGTTGGCTTCTACCTTCTCTGCCACGAGCTCAGTGCGATATGAAGTGAACTACTAAAAGAACGAATGAACCACTACGAATGCAGTCCCGCTAGCTCTCTCCTCCACTGCTCTTAAAGAGAATCGTTACCCCGCACGCAAATTAAGCCATAAATTTCGGCTCACAATTTGAGACAAGAGACAAGAGGTGACAGATCAATGCTTTCGGTGGAAAATACAGGAAGTGAGGGCCTCCTTTGCATCTTTTCATAATCAACACATGGCCAGGCCTGGTTCAAATGTGTAAACAATCAACACCTGTTGCAAATGGAAGGAGGAGGGCCTTCTGCAAATAGTTCAAATGTGTAAACAATCAACACCTGTTATGGCCTTCGCAAATGGTTCAAATATAGAGGCGTGAAGGGCCTCACTGCAAATGAAGGGCACCGATTCAAATCTTTGCTATCAACACATATTAGAATAACACAATCATATCGATTAACAATAAAAATCTAAACAAATAAAATTATACAAAATTTATACAAACAAATCAAATTTCAAGACACTACACAAAAAAAAAAATTATAATTTTTTCAACTCATTTTATATTTTAAAATTACCACAAATTTTCCTAAAGCTAACCCTAATTAACCTTACTTAATCTCTCAATTAACAATTAAATCTAACCCTAATTATGGAGCGGCGCAGCTCACCTCGCGCCGGAGCGGGCCATCGCACACGCGTGACGCGCGGCTGAGCGGCAGACAGGAGCGGACCGGCGGCACGCGCGCGCGGCACAGGAGGAGCGCGCGGACAGGAGCGGGACCGGCGGACGCGGCTGCCGCGTGGCGGCGGCAGAGCGGCGCAGCTCGGCCGCGCCCGGCGGCGGGCGATGGGGCGGCGCGTGGCGGGCGGCGTGAGGCGCCGCGGTGGGCGGCCGGGTGGGCGGGGCACGTGGCGGCGGAGGAGGCGGCGCAGGTGACCCGCGCCGGGTAGTGAGGCTGCGAGGTGGGGCGAGGGGCGCGTGGCGCGCGGAGGAGCGGGGCGCACGGAGGCGGTGAGGTGGCGGCGGGCGCGCGACGTGGCGGAGGCGGTGAGGTGGCGGTGCGAAGGAGTGAGCAGCAGCGCGGCGCGGGTGAGCTGCGCCACGGCGACGTGTCACGCTACCATCGCGGGCGCGGGGTCACCGTGCGCCCGAGGTCGCCATTTTTGCAAATACGATTCGAAAGCTGCCATATGTGTAAATACGCTTCATAAAATGACCGTATCGGCAAAAAATTCCCAAAATTCGAGATGAGTGCATCAGCAAATACAAAATGCAAAATACATTAACACAAGTATACAACACATGTGCGGCCCGTGCTGTGCACCCCTCCAGTACTCACCATAAAAATCTCTCACTGCTCACTCTCTCTCCTCTCTCTCCATCGAATGGAGAGTGACGACTGGTGACGGGCGGTAGCGCAGCGACCAGCGGCGCCGTGATTGCATTTGGGTGGTGGTGTAGCGACTGGAGGGGCTAATCCCGCGACCATGTACCTTAACCACGTGGCTGCTACCACATTCAGTAGTGTCAAGCCACACTGGCACCAAATCTGACAATTGCCGGCTGCCTAGATCCAAGGTATGCACCACATGTAAGCAAATGCCGACGAGAGGTGGCGGCTGTCGCCGTCTTCTTCCTCTTCGGCCATCCGATCTTCCACCTCTCCGGTCGCTACCGTCTTCTTCCTCAAGATGGCGGGGCACTACCGAATCCAGCAACTACGTGGTTGGGTAAGGCTAGATCCAACGCCTTCCTCGCCTCCAGGCACCAAATCTAAGCATCGTCATCAACTCCAGCATCTCCGTTGCAGAAGTACTTCATCCTCGCCAGCCCACCGGAGCTACATTTCATGCTCACCACCAGCCATCAAAGTACACCACCACATCCACTTCGTCCTCACCACCAGTCGTACAAGTTCACTGCCACCTGCACTTTGTCCTCGTCATCAATGGTCAAAGTACACCATTGCCTACATGTCATCCTCATCTCCGGCTGTCATCGAGTGCCCCCCCCCGTCGCCTCCATCTCTGTTCCCCGTTGGTGCCTCCGCACGTCTACAACGACTGTGGTGGTTGACGGGAGACTTGGATCGGAAGCCAGGTTTGGGGGCGAGGACGGGTGGTGGAGCAGAAGTGGTGGGTGGTTGGGGCATCCAATGCATGGTCGTGTGTGGAATGGGAGAGGGGTGGTTAGTGAGGGCAAGGGTAGATTGGGTTAGTTGTATTTTTTTCGTATGAGTGGATACGAGGGCTGTCGGGGTAAATTCTTTCTTTTATTAGTTAAGAAAAAGTAGCATTTACATTCAACAATTGAAATGTATGTGAATTATACTTTTTTTAGTATGTACTAAACCTATATAAGTTTCTATAATAGAAACCAGGAAAATGTGGTCTTCTCATCTGACTAAAATGCATTCCAAATGCTAAGAAATTGGTTAGATTTTTCTAAAAAAATAATATTAATTTAAAAGATAATTACAAAATTAAATAGTCGATTTTTTTTTTTACAAAAGTATGTCCATGTCGCCATATGAAATGGCGACAGGCTCCTATTGCCATTCCAATTGGCGATAGGAACCTATTTCATACCTTGTTGCCAGTCCACCTTCTTGTCGCTATTTCAACTAGCGATTGGAAGTGAACAATGTTCCTATCGCTAGTTGAAATGGCAACAGGAAGCTGCGGGTTCCTATCGCCAGTTGAACTAGCAGGGTCTAGGTATTTAAACCCAAAAATCAGTGGAAATATCATTTTAATTCCAGAAAAAAAAGAAGAAAGGGGGTATAGAGAGGAGGAGAGGGAGAGAAGAGACGTAGCGAAGCCCTGTCAGTTCACAGCGGAGGAGAGCGAGACGGAGTAGCAGATCTGGTCGGTCATTTCGTAGGTAATGTTCTTGCAACTTTGTACCAAAATTCAAAACCTTGTAGGTTAGAAAATAAAAATAGCGATATAGAATTCAATAGATTAGATAATTTTAGTTGTTTATGTAATACATCATTTTAGCTATGTATAGGTTAGAATAAATATGCAAAAATAGGAAGACACCTCGGAGAATAGCATGGTACCTATGAGAACTCTGTAAAAATTACTGAGTAGCTAAGTAGGGTAGGTAGAGCTTCATCAAAATAATTCTAGGTTAATTTTGGTTTGAATTTGTGTATAGTAATTATCCTGTTAATGGCGAAAATTGTAATTCAATTTCGTATTTTATGTTCCCATTTGGAAACAAGGAAAATAGCAAGGTACATGTTATAAATCTATAAAAATTGTAGAGTAGGTTTGTTGAAATATCTCATTTTAATAAATGATTATTTAAAGAATTAGAAAATGATTAGTAATCTGAATTTTTGTGGGAAAAATAGTTATGGGCCTTCGGTCCATACCCAAAAGGTGGGCCGCCCATCAACAAAAGGGGGGAGAGGGGGAAACCCTAAGCAAGTACTATAGCTCAGGGTATTGTAGTGCCACTGTTACTGTAGCACACCTCATTCACCTCCTGGTCGCACCTCCCCTACTCTTGTGATATCCATTGTTGCCGACCATTGGGAAGGAGAAGGAGGGGAAGGAAGAAGAGGTAGAAGAAGGGGGAACCTTCATGAGGATTTCAGCATGGTTTTGCGGGGAATTTTGTGGGTAAAATCGTGATCTCTGTTAATTATTGTAATACTTTCATCTGTGAAATGTCACCGATAGTTAGATTATTCTCCTGCTGATCTAGATCGGTGTTCTGTAGTTTGGTTAATTCGTCAGATTGACATAGTTCTGTGCCAATTCAGCATTTAGGATCTCCTAGAGTAATGTGGGGAATTGCGTTGGCTTTCGGGAAAATATTAATTTGCAATTTTTGGTTGGATAATGATTTAGTTATGATTTTTGCAAGTCTGAGTGCTCGTTCAGTCTCTCGTTTCGGCAGCGAGCTTAGTTCTATGATTTAGTGTCTGGAGACGGACGAATCTGGTCAGTTGATCTCTGTGAGTTGTGTATATAACTTTATGATGAATCTAGGGAGTCCAAGATCATATTTTTTGACAAATAGAACAAAAGTTATGAATTTTTGAAGATATTGTTGTAGTTCTGTCTTGTGTTAGGGGACAGTACGGAAAGAGTTCTCCATTAGCAACCTTTGATGCACAATGGAAAAAATTATAATAAATTTCTTGAGGAAGCTAGTTCTCCGTAGTTTCCAGAATAACTTAGATCAATGGGTTTGGATATACCAATTAAAAAATACGAAATTCTTAAGTCGTTAGTACTGAAGGTGACACAACTGCCTTCGGAGATGAATATAAAGGCTCAAATGAAATAATTTGGACCTAAGAAGTTGTAGATATGCATGTGTAGGTTCCATAGAACTTGGGTTCATGATTGTTTGAGCCTTGAACCAAAAGTTATGGTTTTTCCTTTGGTGGCTGTCTGTTTTGGACAGACTTGGTTTTGGGATTGTATCGGTAAAGTTTCGGGTTGCGAATAGGAGCGAATGATTTCATTTTGTTTATTGCTTTGGTGTGCACATTTGAATGGTGTTCTTGGTATACCTTACGAATGCTAGGTGGGGGCGAGAACCGGGGATAGAGTCCTCCTGTCGTCATGTTTCTTCTCGCGGTTGAGGCAAGTGCAAACAGTGTAGATTGAATTGTGATACTATATTCATAATAATTGCCATGGTTTACTTATGGAATTTTCATCTATGCTGTTGTCGCTGAATATTATTCTCTCATATTGGATTGAGAATATGAAGTTCATTTGCATCATGGCATTCATTCCTGAATCTTGGACTACGTGGTAGCCAAGTATTGTTTCTTTTGAGGTCCCCATCATACATTGGACGGGCATCAGATCCCCATCATGTATTGGGCGGGCATGGGTCCCCACACTCGTGGAGTGTGGGCATGAGGTCTTTGTGCCTGAGGACACAGGCTTGAGTATGCATTGTCGGATGCACTACTTTGCATTACTGATAATTGCAAAGAAGGAAGAAACAACATTCTTGACATATGCATTGCATGCAGGTATAAGAGTTTTATCCATGGCCTCCTTGGTGATGTTCTTATGAGGATTGATACCTTCTTTTCCTGATCGTGATGATTTGTCTATTATCACTGTTGTACTTTGCTGAGTCGTGGACTCACGCTTGTTGTTGATGTTCTTTTTAGGTACCTCTTGAGGTATCGGCATGCATGGAAAGGGGTAGTTTTGATGCACTTCACACATGATCACCCATGACAAATAAATAGCTCTTTTACTTAAACTTAAGTGATCCGACTATTACTTCTATTCTAAGATTGTACTCATCTTTTGTGATGTTTGAGTTATTTGTAGTTGGATTAGTCAAGTCTGTCTTGTGGACAATATTGTAATGCTTTAACATTTTTGATCTTGATTTACTAACTCTTCATGCTAGAATATTTCAAGTCACTTGCTTAGTCCTTCATCAAAATGGAACCTTGAAGAATCCTGATATATCCTTATAGTTTTGCTAATTGATGTTTAGAACAAGGTTATGTCTAGGATCTTGTTATCCAATATGGTTTTGATTAATGCTGGATTGTTAGATGTTGAAAGATTCCTGTTAATTGACAGTGGGTAGAAGTAAATTGAATTGTTGAGTTAGTTTGGTAGCATCTTAGGCTCAGATTTGAGCTGGTGTGTTACAGTTGGTATCAGAGTGGGCATTAGGCCCGTGGTAAATGAATTATTAAATTGAAATACTGTGCATTGTAAGATGGGAATGGGTCAAGCATTGCATTTACGTTTTCGTTATGTTGCATTGAGCATTGCTGTTATGAATTGATTATGAATGCTTATGATTTGATTAATATGATGGTTATGTGTGATCATAGTTACTGTTGAATGGTTGAGGCCGTGGCCCTGGGCTTTGCCAGGTTAAACCACTATTCATGGTATGAGATTAGTCAAGTGATTACCTCGAGTACCATAGTTACATGTGTTGAGGGTGAATTTCTTTAGAAAAGATGTTCTCTTCTTGAGCTTGATTTAGGCCAACTCTGGGTATAGTTGCCGATGATGAATTTTCTTGGGATATTGGTTATAAGACAGTTGTTGGGATTTCACTTGGTCTCTATTTGTGTTATGGAGTAGTTATTGGCTCTTCCGATTGTTGAGTTGCTTTTGCTACTTGTGAACATTGTTCATTGGTGAGATTGATATTTCCGTGGTTGTTCTATTTTTCCTTATTGGAAAACATGACACATTTATTCATTTGATATTTTGGACAAAGAAAGTTTCTGTTGCAAGTTCGTTAGAATGTGAGGGCTTTGGCTTTATATATTTCTTTTGGATTATTCCGAATAATGAAGTTAATGCCTCTGTTTCTGAAAGGTGGTGTTAAAACCCTTTAGTGATGTCTTGTCACACTTGACTAAGAGGTTTTAATTAAATGATAATGTACGAGATGTCAAGTTGGGTCAGTAGCGTGATGCTTAATTAATCTTAACAGATGTCCTTGATAGTGTGTGTGGATAACTTTTGACTACCTTGTAATGATTGTATGATGAGTTGAGATTAAGAGTATATCTATTCCTAATTGGAACCGATAGAGTTATTAAGAGGTGTGGACATTGATGAACTAGTTTGATCACTATGGGTGATAAATTTGGTAAGCTTCTTGGGTAGATTGGATTTGCGAGTCTCAACAGATTAATCTAACCCTTTGGGTTGGTTAAGTCCAGAAGGTATTAGAATACTGTTATAGTGGGTATTAATCTTGGAGTTATTTTTTATGGATATGTAGTGATCATATGTAATTGCTAGGTGCAATTATTTTGTATCGAAGTATGGTGTTGAGCATCACTAAGAGATGAACTGATGGGATGTAGTTGGTGATCTATGTTTACATGATGTATTTTGGTTTGAGCATAGCTTCGAGGATGCCAATTTAAGAGATATAAGCTAGTATGGTATGCGATGAATTAGAATTCCAAAGTTTGAGAGAAATTGTATTCCTAAAAGAAACTGAGAGAAGGATGTTTCCTCGAGTAGTGAAACATTTTCTTGATTCTCGTTTGAGCTATGTGTTTTTGACGGATGTCTTTCGCATATTGAGCTTGGTTTTATGTTGGCATGTGTGTTCCTTATCAGTTCAGAAAGAATAAAGTAAGTATTTGATTTGGGTATTTGAGTGGTTTCTCTTTTGGCTTATGTGGTGTTTATTTGTAAACTGCCTACATGGAAAGCGGAAGAGATTTCATGATGAATCTTCGCTCTTGAATTTAACACTTTTGGTGTGAAGTTCCCATTTCGTGGTTGCGATGAGAATCAGTTATTTTCAATTGAGTTCTGTTATAAAAGGGATTGTTTAACGCGAATTCTGTGTGCGTCCCTAGTTAAAGAAGGTGCTCCTGGTTTAAGTGAGGAGATTGATTGAGAGATGGAATAAGTGTCCCGTGTGTCTTGTGCAGGTTGTGTGCTTTGGTACCAAAGGGGAAGTTAACCCGAGGTACTTTAGTTTGTTCTCGAAAATTACGGGGATTAAGAAGTTGGCATATCGCTAGGACCGTCTCGAGTCCATACGCGGAGTACATGACATCTGGTATGTTCTGGTGCTGAGTGAGTACTTGAGAGATCCATATCTTGGGATTATGTTAGAGCCGTTGGCCTACGAGTAAGAGCTTACCTTTGAATCCTGTGTGTTGAGAGAACCTGTAAAGGTCGAGATGAGTGCTGAGGTGTAGACGTTGGTATCCAACAAATGTGGTGTGGTTCCATAAGTCCGAGAGGAAAGTGACTTGGAAGCTAGAGGTCTCGTATGTGCGAGCGTTGTCCAGAGTTGTTCACGTCGGGTACGTGTTATCTGTTGTTAAATTCAGTTGGGGCTGTTCTTTCGCCTAGAGCGGTGAGTAGAATTTGGGGTCGAATTCTGTTTAAGGGGGTAGAATGTAATATCTCATTTTAATAAATGAGTATTTAATGAATTAGAAAATGATTAGTAATCTAAATTTTTGTGGGAAAAATAGTTATGGGCCTTCGACCCATACCCAAAAGGTGGGCCGACCATCAACAAAAGGGGGGGAGAGGGGGAAACCCTAAGCAAGTACTGTAGATCATAGTACTATAGCACCATCGTTACTGTAGCACACCTCATTCACCTCTTGGTGGCACCTCCCCTACTCTTGTGATCTCCATTGTTGCCGACCATTGGGAAGGAGGAGGGGAAGGAAGAGAGGAAGAGGAAGAGGTAGAAGAAGGGGGAACCTTCACGAGGATTTCAGCATGGTTTTGCGGGGAATTTCATGGGTAAAATCATGCTCTTCGTTAATTATTGTAACACTTTCATCTGTGAAATGTCAACGATAGTCAGATTATTCTCCTGCTGATCTAGATCGGTGTTCTATAGTTCGGTAAATTCGTCAGATTGAGATAGTTCTGTGCCAATTTAGCATTTAGGATATCCTAGAGTTATGTGGGGAATTGCGTTGGCTTTCGGGAAAATATTAATTTGTAATTTTTGGTTGGATAATGATTTAGTTATGATTTTTGCAAGTCTAAGTGCCCGTTCAGTCCCTGGTTTCGGGCAGCAAGCTTAGTTCTATGATTTAGTGTCTGGAGATGGACGAATATTGTAATACCCCGAAAGTGAGATAAGCGAATCGCCGGGAGAGATTTAATTAATCGGGAGAGAACTAAATAGATTTACGGGAAGAACCAATTGAAAATGCTAAATTCTTCGCTAGAGAGGGGGAAACATCATTTGTATCCAACCTGGCTTGGGCCTTGGCCCATGAGGGCAAAGGGGTGGCCGGCCAGGGGCGCCACCCCCCAAACCCTAGCCGCACCCCCACCTCCTCACCTCTCCCCATTGAGCCGCCACCCTCCCTCTCCACCTCTCCACCTCCTCCACCCTCCCTTGCCCCCTCTCCACCTCCCCACCACCATTGCTGCTGGCCGAAGAAGAGGAGGAGCTCCATTGCAGCCGGCCAAGGAGGAAAAGAAAGGGAAAAGGAGAGAAGAAGGAAGAAGTGAGAAGGGAAAAGAGAGGGATCGCAAGTTGGTGTTTCCGCTCATGATCTTCAGCGGTTCTACAAGGGTAACATCAGGTTTCTTGCAAGGTTTGTTGGTGATTAGATGCGTTTATAGTAGAATTGCTTAAATCCAGTCTGTCTTTAATTCGTTCAATTCTGTCCAGTATGTTGCGGGATCTGTTTCGACTACTTAGAGGCAGAATCTGAAGAGTTGGTCTCCTAGAGATATCTGGACCTACTTCTTAAGTTTCAGTGGCCGCCGAGTTCACTCGATTCCGAGGTCTGAGTCAAAAGTTATGGTCGATTTAGTTTCTGCTGCCAGAAATCTGACGAGAATAAACTGTCTGGATATTTCCTAAAATATGATAGGAAATTGGAAGAATCTGAAAGTTCACCCAACTAGGTTATTGTAGATAATTCGATAACCTTTTCAGATTGTTAAAGAACGATCAATTCGGAGTTATATCTCAAAAGTTATGGTCATCTGAATATTGCTGTTGGACTGCTGTCCAGAGACGGTTTTCTGTCAGTAAGTCGGTGTTCTGCAGTGTTAAAGATTGTCGTTTTTGCGTAGGTTGAAAGTAGAATTGGGTCTGGACCTCTCCTAGAAAGTTGTAGATATCGTAGTTATCTTTCATTGCCGAGAAGAATCAAGTCATTCGGACCTCGGTAGCCAAAGTTATGAATTTCTTAGTATTTCTGTGTTTCTGTAGAGAAGCAGAATTACTAGTGTTGGTTAACCTGATAGAAGCGCATATTTAGAGGGGTTTCCAGAGGGTCTCACCATAACAAAAAACGAGGCTAATCCTCTTAGCTTTCAGGAAAACTAAAGATCACTAAATTCGGACGAACGTAGAGGAAGTTATGATAGTTGCTTTGTCGCTGTTCAGAAACCCGACGTGAAATGTTTGCTCTGATTAAATGGATTGGTAGGACTAGTAGATGGCCGAATCAGAGGGTCTCCCCAACTAAGTTTATTTAGAAATTTTAATTACCTTTCCAGAATGCCCACGATCATCTTATTTGGACACCCGAGCAGAAAGTTACGTATTTTAGAAGCTAGCTGCCTGCAGTGACTGATCGCTAGAAATTATGAGAATTAGAAAATGCTAAGATGTTAGCGAGTTCAATTGCGATGCTACTTATGATTTTGGTCTAGAATGTTGGTCTTAGAATGGGGTTTTCTTCATGTCCAGTGTGGATTGGTACCGAGGCAGACCGCCTTCACGCCCTCCATTCTCACACGGTTAAGGCAAGTGCATTGTTTGTTATATGGGGGTGATTGATTGGCTATGTTTGTGTGCTTTTGATATATGATTGCATAGCAAGATGGCTTACTTGATGATTGTTTAAGTTTGGTGATTGCTCAAATTATGCTTATGATTTATTGTGGTACAATGTTGTTGTCTTTGGTAAGATTGATGATGAATAAGAGATGAGCATATGCATATTGAGAACATGTTGAGGCTTGGTCACGTGGTGACCAAGCATGTTTCCTTGAGATCCCCGTCATGAATGTGACGGGCCCGAGATCCTCACCGTGGAGTGTGGGTTGAGGTCCCCGTTACTTGCGAGTAACGGCAATTGGTCCTCGTGCGTGGCGCAAGATGTGCATGGGTATGCGGCGGCGGTCGATACTGCATTACATGTGTAATGCACACGAAAGTTAAAGTTAATGGTTCCTTGAGCATTTCATTTGCATGTGAGATGTTTGATGTTGATCTTATTTATACGTATGTTGATGTTACAGTTTCGTTATGTACTTGCCGAGTCTGTGGACTCACTCTTGCTTTTATTGTTG
This sequence comes from Ampelocalamus luodianensis, assembly GCA_036346255.1. Lineage (NCBI taxonomy): Eukaryota > Viridiplantae > Streptophyta > Magnoliopsida > Poales > Poaceae > Ampelocalamus > Ampelocalamus luodianensis. The sequence continues at coordinate 68,494,840 of CM070620.1, read as the reverse complement.
TTTTAGGTACCGAGCCAAGACCGACATGCATGGGGAAGTAGACTCGCTAGTCACTCACACACCACATGAACTAAATAAAGTTGAATGTTCTTCAACGCAGCTTGATTTTAGAATACTACATCATGACTTATGCAATGGATTGATGTAATAATGATGAGTAGTGATTCTTTATGATTCTCTAGTTTTGTTGGAATCCTAGCATGTCATCACAACCTTTTGATGACTTTGGATAAAAGTTTTAATTATTATTTGATTACCTTGTGTGTTGGAACCTCCGTGTAATTAAATTTACAAGGAGGTTCTCATTAAATTTATTAGAATTGTCTTCTTTAGAGTTATTAGAGTTTGTTTAGTAGCATTCCGTGCTCATGATAAGTCGGGTGTTACATTGGTATCGAGCGGGCGAGGTCCGTGGTGATTGGATTTACAACCTAGGCAACTTGAATTGCTGAAATTTTGTAATGGTTAATGAACTTTTAAACCCGACACTTTGGTACATGAGGATGGGATGGGTCAAGCATTGCATTTACGCATCCGTTGAGTTGTATTAATGATTCTGCTTTGAGATGATCTCGATGTATCTATAGTATAATACTATGGTTATTATGTGTGGGGTAACCCATGTTGAGAGGTGGAGGTAGTGGTTGTGGTCCCGGCTATACCAGTTACACCACTGCTCGTGGTATAGGAATAGCGAAGTATCCACATGAGAGATCGTAGTACAAAGCGCTTGGTAGCGAGTAGACTTAAAAGAGTTGTTCTCTTCCCGAATTTGAATTTGGTCAACTCTTATCCAGTTGAGATTGATGATTTTCTCTTGGGTTATTCATTCTTGTGGTTGATGGGTTACTTTGAGAAAAGTTGATGCGTTTCCATTGGTTTACTTTGCCCTTAAAGCATTTATTGTTTTCCCAATCGTTGAGTTAATCTTGGTCACGAATTTGGTTAATTGTAAAGATTGGCCTTTGTGTTGAAGTTCTGTTTGTCTTATTGGAAAACATGACCCATTTATTTTCACTTGATGTTTTTGGTTAATAAAATTTTCGTTTTGCAAGTCCTTTAGTACAAGAAAGCTTTGAATCAATGTAACTCTCTTGGGTATTTCAAGTGTTGAAGTTGATTGGTTCTCTTTTACGAAAGAAAATATTAAATTCTTTAGCGATGTCTTCTTGTGGTTAAGATGGAGGTTATAAACAAAGAAATTCATGGGAATGATATGTGTTATCAGGTGAGGTCCGCAGAGTGTGTGCATGATCGATCATAACTAAGATCCTTCAAAGGAAAGCTCATAAATTTGAAAGTGTCTTGTAGTAGTTCTTGATGAGCCGTGGTTAAGAGTACAACTATACCTAATTGTAAACCGTAGAGTTAACAAGAAGTGTGGAACATTGATGAATTGAGTTGACCATTAAGAGTGATACATTTGGTAAACTTCTTTGGTAAATTGGATTAACGGATCGCAATGGATTAACCTAACCGTTTGGGATGGTTAAGTACAAAAGGAGTTAGATTATTGTGTTAGTGGATATTAATCTTGGAGTAACCCTTGGTGGATGTTTAGTGATTGTATGTAATTGTTAGGTGCAATTATTGACTATTAAAGTTTGGTGTTGAACTTTACTAAGAGGAAAATTGATGGGATTTAATAGATGAACAATAATTACATGATGGTAGAACTATCGGATAATAGTATGCCATTGATGGAAGGGCTTTGGAATAACCTTTTAAATTGTGTAGTTAGTTCTCTCTAAAATAAAGTAGTTGTTGTAGTGAGGGTGTAAGAATCGTATGCACTCATTTGAGGATGAGATGATAAAAGGGCACGTAACATTTTGGTGAGCCTTGGTGGCTAATAAGGGAAGAGTTGAGGATAACGAATCTTGTTAAGAGTGAATTATTCTTTGTGTTGATAAGACTGTCCACAAGAGATCGTGACGCGTTGGAATGGTGATGATTCTTCTAGAGATAAAGTAAGTTGATTGTTTTAATAACGGTTAAATGAAATGTTTGGAGTTTTGTATTCGTAATCTTTTGGGGGGCTCATGATTTATGTAGTAGATAAAATTAGTTGAGAAACGTGACATATGAAAAGGTTCCGTTTGGTTCCGAAGTGATGAATGTGATTTGGTATCAAAGGCATCTCTTGTTTGGTTTGGCAAGTAGTGTCGTAATCAAAGAGATTGCTTTTGTTGTGGTGACGGAAAATGTTTACCATAAGTATTTTGAGGTTGGAGCTAAAAAAAAACGTAATCTGCAACTTTCCTGATGTCACAACTTAAGAGTTTCGTGGGTTTGCATAGCAATGTTTTATTCTGATTTTTGGAGGTGAAAAATTTCTTCCTGTGGGACTTGTGCCCTCGATCGTGGACTCAGATTTTGTGTTCCAAGATCATTGTTATTTGACAATTTCTCTTGGTCTTTAGCTCAATGAGTATGGTAACGTTCCTTGTGTGCTAAAATTTATCTTTGGTTGCCTCTTCTTTTGATGAAGGATCGGTTGATTTTTTTTTGTTGCAACGAATTTTAGAAGGTACAGTGGCAATCGGATAGCGTAGTCAAGTATATGATGTTGTGAGACCTTGGATTGTAAGTTATTCGAGGAACATTGGAGGATGAACTGATTTCATGAATAAATCTTGGGGAGAATTTTATTTATACAGAATGTTTGCATTTTAGATTAAACTTATTGCAATGTTGCAACCAATAGAACCTATGGAGGTTTGTGATCCAAGATCCTTTGTTCAATTCGGGTGGAACATTAAAATTTTCGAAAGGATGGTAATCTTGATTAATGTATTAGAGTATCAGGTTTGGATACCTTGCACGGTTGTGCAGATGAAACATGAGGGTGTTGTAATGGGAGTAGTATTAGCGAAGTAATCTGGTCGTTAAGGTGATTAATGAGATAGCCGAGATGGATGGATTATTGCCAGGAAAGACTTGGACTCGCAAGTAACTTTTAAGAGTTAGAATCTTTATAAAGATAATTGGGTTAAGAAGATGTTTTCACGTTGATGTTAATGCGTGAGTATGTTGGGATTGTGAGAATTTTAAGGATTTTAATTTGAGTTTTCCTATCTTATATGAGAAGTTCAATGTAGGAGTTTTGGAGTTTAATTCGAGCTCAGATTTTTTTATTTTATGCTAGGACTTTGGTCGCCCAATGATTTTGTGTAGAGAAAGTAGATTAAGGGTGGATTTAACAGTGGAATGATCATTGATAGAACCCTTTTGATGAAGTATATGAAAGTGAGAGTGAGAATTTCAAGTTGATTATTCTTAAAAGATTGAGATGATGTGGTTGCGTGTGTGGCCTATTTTGAGATGCATTGGAAGTCATCTGTCAAATTAATTCTGTTGGTAGAGGAGTTATTTAGAGAAAGTTTTAGTGGAATCGATAGAGTCTTCATACTGAGTGTGGATGATTTATTTCGACTTGAGCGCATGCTAAGAATGCCAAGCTAAGAGAGATGAGTTAGTGTGTTATGCGATGAACTCAAATCCCAAAGGCCGAGAGAAATTTTAGTCCTAAAAGAGAAATTGATAAATTGTTGCTTTCTCAAGAAGTGAATCGCTTCCTTGTTTCCCGCTTGAGTTTGGTGTTGTTGACCAATGTCTTTCGTAAGTTGAGTTTGACTCGATTTTTGGTAAGTGTGGTTCTTATCGGTTCCTAAGAATAAAGGAAGTTTTTTTATTTTTGTTTGGGCATTTAAAATGATTCCTCCTTTGGTTTTCGTGACGCTTATTCGCAAACCGCCACTTGTAAAGTAGAAGGGTTTTTCGATGAAATTCGATTCTGGATTTGACTCTGTAGTACCGAGTGGTAACGCATAGTTGCGGTTAAACTTTCTTATTTAGATAGGTTTTGTGGGTAAAAGAGTTGCTTAAAGGGAATTCAATTGTGTGTTTCGATTAAAGGAGGTGATCCTTGTCTCATTGAAAAGTTGAATTGGGAGGTGGAACAAGAGTTCCGTGTCCGTGTGCATGTTGTGTAGTTCAATATTGAGGAAAGGTTGGCCCAAGGTACTTTGGTTTGTTTCATCATTGCGTGAATTGAAACTTGGTGTATCGCTAGGACCGTCTCGGTCCATACACGTGTACGCAACACCGGGCATGTTTGGTGCCAAGGAGCAGGATCTTATCTCGAGTCTCATTTGTTGAATGTTCTCAGAAAGGTCGAGTTGAGCGTTAGTACAGACGTCATTTTACGTCCTGGTGTTGTGATCTCATTTGTTCGAGAGAGAGGCCACTTGAAATTGGAGTCTCACTTGAGTGAGTTTAGCAAGAGGTGATCGCGTTGGTATCCGTTGTTAAGTTCTAGTCGTTTGGTTTACTGTAGATCGGTGTTTAGATTCGGTCGAATCCTAATAAGGGGGTAGAATGTAATACCCGAAAGTGAGATAATTAATAATCACGGAGAGATTTAATTAATCGGAGAGAACTAAATAGATTTACGGAAGAACCAATTGAAAATGCTAAATTCTTCAGTTAGAGAGGGGGAAACATCATTTGTATCCAACCTGGGCTTGGGCCTTGGCCCATGAGGGCAAAGGGTGGCCGGCCAAAGGGGCGCCACTCCCCCAAACCCTAGCCGCACCCCCACCTCCTCACCTCTCCCCATTGAGCCGCCACCCTCCCCTCTCCACCTCTCCACCTCTCCACCTCCCTCCACCCTCCCTTGCCCCTCTCCACCTCCCCACCACCATTGCTGCTGGTCAAGAAGAGGAGGAGCTCCATTGCAGCCGCCAAGGAGGAAAAGAAAGGGAAAAGGAGAGAAGAAGGAAGAAGTGAGAAGGGAAAAGAGAGGGATCGCAAGTTGGTGTTTCCGCTCATGATCTTCAGCGGTTCTACAAGGGTAACATCAGGTTTCTTGCAAGGTTTGTTGGTGATTAGATGCGTTTATAGTAGAATTGCTTAAATCCAGTCTGTCTTTAATTCGTTCAATTCTGTCCAGTATGTTGCGGGATCTGTTTCGACTACTTAGAGGAAGAATCTGAAGAGTTGGTCTCCTAGAGATATCTGGACCTACTTCTTAAGTTTCAGTGGCCGCTGAGTTCACTCGATTCCGAGGTCTGAGTCAAAAGTTATGGTCGATTTAGTTTCTGCTGCCAGAAATCTGACGAGAATAAACTGTCTGGATATTTCCTAAAATATGATAGGGAAATTGGAAGAATCTGAAAGTTCACCCAACTAGGTTATTGTAGATAATTCGATAACCTTTTCAGATTGTTAAAGAACAATCAATTCGGAGTTATATCTCAAAAGTTATGGTCATCTGAATATTGCTGTTGCACTGCTGTCCAGAGACGGTTTTCTGTCAGTAAGTCGGTGTTCTGCAGTGTTAAAGATTGTCGTTTTTGCGTATGTTGAAAGTAGAATTGGGTCTGGACCTCTCCTAGAAAGTTGTAGATATCGTAGTTATCTTTCATTGCCGACAAGAATCAAGTCATTCGGACCTCGGTAGCCAAAGTTATGAATTTCTTAGTATTTCTGTGTTTCTGTAGAGAAGCAGAATTACTAGTGTTGGTTAACCTGATAGAAGCGCATATTTAGAGGGGTTTCAGAGGGTCTCACCATAACGAAAACGAGGCTAATCCTCTTAGCTTTCAGGAAAACTAAAGATCACTAAATTCGGACGAACGTAGAGGAAGTTATGATAGTTTCTTTGTCGCTGTTCAGAAACCCGACGTGAAATGTTTGCTCTGATTAAATGGATTGGTAGGACTAGTAGATGGCCGAATCAGAGGGTCTCCCCAACTAAGTTTATTTAGAAATTTTAATTACCTTTCCAGAATGTCCAAGATCATCTTATTTGGACACCCGAGCAGAAAGTTACGTATTTTAGAAGCTAGCTGCCTGCAGTGACTGATCGCTAGAAATTATGAGAATTAGAAAATGCTAAGATGTTAGCGAGTTCAATTGCGATGCTACTTATGATTTTGGTCTAAAATGTTGGTCTTAGAATGGGGTTTTCTTCATGTCCAGGTGTGGGATTGGTACCGGAGGCAGCACCGTCTTCACGCCCTCCATTCTCACACGGTTAAGGCAAGTGCATTGTTTGTTATATGGGGGTGATTGATTGGCTATGTTTGTGTGCTTTTTGATATATGATTGCATAGCAAGATGGCTTGATGATTGTTTAAGTTTGGTGATTGCTCAAATTATGCTTGTGATTTATTGTGGTACAATGTTGTTGTCTTTTGGTAAGATTGATGATGAATAAGAGATGAGCATATGCATATTGAGAACATGTTGAGGCTTGGTCACGTGGTGACCAAGCATGTTTCCCTTTGAGATCCCCGTCATGAATGTGACGGGCCCGAGATCCCCTCACTCGTGGAGTGTGGGCTTGAGGTCCCCGTTACTTGCGGAGTAACGGGCAATTGGTCCTCGTGCGTGCGCGCAAGATGTGCATGGGCATGCGGCGGCGGTCGATACTCGCATTACAGTGTAATGCACAGAAAGTTAAAGTTAATGGTTCCTTGAGCATTTCATTTGCATGTGAGATGTTTGATGTTGATCTTATTTATACGTATGTTGATGTTACAGTTTCGTTATGTACTTGCTGAGTCTGTGGACTCACTCTTGCTTTTATTGTTGTTTTAGGTACCGAGCCAAGAATGACATGCATGGGGAAGTAGACGCTAGTCACTCACACACCACATGAACTAAATAAAGTTGAATGTTCTTACAACGCAGATTGATTTTAGAATACTACATCATGACTTATGCAATGGATTGATGTAATAATGATGAGTAGTGATTCTTTATGATTCTCTAGTTTTGTTGGAATCCTAGCATGTCATCACAACCTTTTGATGACTTTGGATAAAAGTTTTAATTATTATTTGATTACCTTGTGTGTTGGAACCTCCGTGTAATTAAATTTACAAGGGAGGTTCTGCCGAAATTTATTAGAATTGTCTTCTTTAGAGTTATTAGAGTTTGTTTAGTAGCATTCCAGGCTCATGATAAGCTGGGGTGTTACAAATATGGTCAGTTGATCTGTGTGAGTTGTGTATATAACTTTATGATGAATCTAGGGAGTCCAAGATCATATTTTTTCGACAAATAGAACGAAAGTTATGAATTTTTGAAGTTATTGTTGTAGTTCTGTCCTACGGTAGGGGACAGTATGGAAAGAGTTCTCCATTAGCAACCTTTGATGCACAATGGAAAAAATTATAATAAATTTCTTGAGGAAGCTAGTTCTCCATAGTTTCCAGAATAACTTAGATCAATGGGTTTGGATATACCAATTAAAAGATACGAAATTCTTAAGTCGTTAGTACTGAAGGTGACAGAACTGCCTTCGGAGATAAATATAAATGCTCAGATGAAATAATTTGGACATCCGGTCACCTGAGAAGTTGTAGATATGCGTGTGTAGGTTCCATAGAACTTGGGTTCATGATTTTTTTGAGCCTTGAACCAAAAGTTATGGTTTTTCCTTTGGTGACTGTCTGTTTTGGACAGACTTGGTTTTGGGATTGTATCGGTAAAGTTTCAGTTTGCGAATAGGAGCGAATGATTTCATTTTGTTTATTGCTTTGGTGTGCACATTTGAATGGTGTTCTTAGCCAGGTGGGGGCGAGAACCGGGGATAGAGTCCTCCTGTCGTCATGTTTCGTCTCGCGGTTGAGGCAAGTGCAAACATTGTAGATTGAATTGTGATACTATATTCATAATAATTGCCATGGTTTACTTATGGAATTTTCATCTATGTTATTGTCGCTGAATATTATTCTCTTATGTTGGATTGAGAAAATAAAGTTGATTTGCATCATGGCATTTATTCCTGAATCTTGGACTACGTGGTAGCCATGTATTGTTTCTTTTGAGGTCCCTATCATACATTGGACGGGCATGAGATCCCCGTCATGTATTGGACGGGCATGGGTCCCCACACTCGTGGAGTGTGGGCATGAGGTCCCTATGCCTGAGGACACAGGCTTGAGAATGCATCGACGGATGCACTACTCCGCATTACCGATAATTGCAAAGAAGTTAGAAAGAACATTCTTGACATATGCTTTGCATGCAGGTATAAAAGTTTTATCCATGGCCTCCTTCGTGATGTTCTTATGAGGATTGATACCTTCTTTTCCTAATCGTGATGATTTGTCTATTATCACTGTTGTACTTTGCTGAGTCGTGGACTCACGCTTGTTGTTGATGTTCTTTTTAGGTACCTCTTGAGGCAGTGGCATGCATGGGAAGGGATAGTTTTGATGCACTTCACACATGACCACCCATGATAAATAAATAGCTCTTTTACTTAAACTTATGTGATCCTGCTATTATTTCTGTTCTAAGATTGTACTCATCTTTCGCGATGTTTGAGTTATTTGTAATTGGATTAGTCAAGTCTGTCTTGTCGACGATATTGTTATGCTTTAACATTTTAGATCTTGATTTACTTACTATTCATGCTAGAATATTTCAAGTGACTTTCTTAGTCCTTCATCCACATGGAACCTTGAAGAATCCTGATATATCCTTATAGTTTTGCCAATTGATGTTTAGAACAAGGTTATGTCTAGGATCTTGTTATCCAATATAGTTTTGATTAATGCTGGATTGTTAGATGTTGAAAGCTTGCTGTTATTTGATAGTGGATAGAAGTAAATTGAATTGTTGAGTTAGTTTAGTGTCATCTTAGGCTCAGAGTCGAGCTGGGGTGTTACATTTGTAGTGTTCAAAATAATGTCAACATAATTTTGATTTCTATTTGTGCATGGGAATTATTCTGTTAGTGCCAAAAATATATTTTAAACTAGGAAAATAGCATGACACATCTTTAAATTGTAAAAAATAGGAGTTGCTCTGTAGGTTAAGTAGATGTGAATAAAAATATTTTGAACCTTTTATTTTGTTTCTATTTGCACATGGAAAATATTTAAAAAATGCTGGAGTCACTTTTTAAATAATTAAAGTAGTGAGATACCTATTTAAAATATCTAAAAACTACAGAGTAGCTTCTTATTACTTTCTGTATATTTTTCATGGTATTTACAATGTATGCACTGAATTTTCAGGTATGGCAGACCGAGAACAAGCTGCCCATTGGCCGTACAGTTGCTTGACCCGGCCGTTGACGCGACTCAGCGTAGCCGCCACAGTATTGTCCTCCCCAGGAGGGCAAGACGTCGATTGATCTTGGTGTGCTACGGCTGCGCATGCCCATGAGGGCATGGAGGGTGGACCCACGTTGGGTTCCAAGGTACGTCCAAGGTTGACCTTCGTGTACTCAATTGCAGCCTGACTACTTTGGGTGGACTAAGATTTGTTCTTAATCCTTTCAATACAATTTGAGGCAGGCAGGTCTCCTTCCTCTAGTGAGGATGGTCGAGGCAATGTGGGAGGATGACTAGGACTATACGGGCGGTGATCATATGTCCAGGCGCTTTCCATATGACTGGTGCCTCCTAACCATGTGGAGGCTAGAGATGCACACGTTTCACCTACCATGCAGGAAGATGGCGCCAACGCCTCAAGACATGAGCTTCCTAACTGGGTTGCCCTGTGTGGGCTTTCCCTAGGCGATGAACGACATCCTGGTCACGTGGCGCACGGAGTTCCTTTGTGAGGTTCCATGTGGTGCTGCCGCCCAACAGCGGATACAAGGAGTTCAGCAGCACCCACGGGCCGACACTACTATGGATCTCTCAGTTCTATGTGAGTTTTCTTAACTCTTGTCATTCCGTTTCTATTAGTTTGTGTAACTTGCTGATGTGTATCTTTCTTCTTGCAGCTAGAGCGTATAGCAGAGGACACACCTAAGCACATAGTGACGAGGCACTTTGAGGTCTACTTACTGTGGCTATTCGGGTGGGTGATGTTTCTAGGATCCCATGGAGCCAGCGTCGACAAGCACTACATCCAGTATGCACACCAGTTGGCGGATTGGCAAGTGGAGCATATCCATCCCTACGCTTGGGGCTTGACAGTGCTGTGCACGATGTACCACGCCCTGTGCGACGTGTGCCACCAGGTTCAAGAGAGCTCCGCCCTAGGAGGATGCCCACTACTGCTTCAGCTATGGTCCTTTGAGCGTTTCCAGATCGAACGACCATAGCTGGACCTGAGATCGTGCATAGTCGACATGTATGTCGAGGATAATGACGTGGATCGGCCGACCATGAGTACGGCGTGGTGTCACCAACGGGTAAGTTTCCTGGACATTTATTCTTTTTTTTGTAATGTAATTCAATTTCATTTGTTGAGTTCCCATTGTTCTATTCCACAGGTCACTAGACATATTGATCACAACGCACGAGTCCTACCCGGACTATGTTGCGATGTTCGATTAGCTGACGGATGACCATGTTATCTAGACATTGTACACTCCCAAGAGGGTGTACGCATGAGCACCACAAGGTCTGTTGAGCCTGTGCATGCGAGATCGCGTGTACTGGTACACGTGGTGGTGCTTCGTTCACAACATCTTCGTGGAGGAGTACCAGGTGTAGTGGGTCTTGCGCTAGTTTGGTTTGAGATAGCAGATCCCAGCCCAGGGGGGCAGTAGGTGGCACCGAACGTCCATCGGTAAGTTCAAGTGGTTATTCTGTCGTACCATTTGCCTTACGTACATACGAAACAATCATTTTGCCTTCCACATGTACACTAGGAGGAGAGTACCTGCTACAACTTCTTCGACAGAGAGGATGTTCCCATGGGTTTAGGGCTGGGTCAACGGCTTCGCTGACGTCATCCAAAAGGATGCTCCCTACGACCCCGGGATGTACCAGAGTACATCGAGTTGTACTCCAGTCGGACGAGGGACCGCTGTGTCAGGGTCGTGGACGACCCACCACGACATGTGGCTGTGACATCAGACACGTACCCACCTAGCCGGACTCTACGTTCCATCGCGTGGTACGTATTCAACGGTCCATACTTCTTATTTGCTTTGCAAGATTTTGGTTCATAACATGTTAATTATGTGTACAGGTCGATCTGCAATGGGAGATGCACAAGCTGGCATCCTTTGTGCATCAGTTGATGTTCAGGGAGCACTTCAACATGACGGCACAGGACATCAGAGCGGTCATGGCGCAGTTCATGGAGAAGACAAGATGAGGAATGCAGATCGTGTCCTGTGGTATGCCAAGGGACCTGGTGGATCTACTTGTGCGTGGACAGGGGGTGAGCCACGGTGTGTCATGCCCCAGGACTCCTCACTCGGTCATGACACCTTTTTCGAACCGAAAAAACCACACCATGTCACGCCATATGCTACAACCTTTGTAGGTCGACATGACAACATACTGTGACATCACCTTCTCAAAACAAAAAGACCACACTAGGCCCCCTTGTGAGGCAAAAAAAAATCCCTTTATAAAAGGAGGGAGAAGAGAAGTAGAGGAGAATAAACCTGCATGATAAAACTACACCACCACACCCAACATTACACCAAAGATTGGTTCACAAAACTAAGAGGAAGGAGATGGAGGACTCAGTGAGCTAGTACGCGAGGATACTGTGGAAGAAAAAGTGGCTTGCTGAAAGAGCTAAACCCTTCCCAGATAAATCTATGAAGGATGCGGCGGTACCACCGGAGTTCCCACACCAGCAATGTGTGTGCGAAGAACCGGCAAAAATTATCCAGTCCACACACCCGGTGACAGCCACCCGGGCGTACTACACTTGTAGCCACCACCTCGTAAGCGTATCCTGCACACATATACCTTTTCACAACTTAAGTTCCATTACACAAATCCCTAACTACACTCGCGCATAACGGCAGCTGGAGATGCGATGCAACTTTTTTCAATGGATCAATGGCCCGAACATGTACGATAAGACGTTCATCCAACAGAAGTACAAGCTGAACTATGCGTGCTGATACGGGGGGATGCCCGATCTTCACGACGTAGGATCGATGATAACTTTGGATCCGTGCAACCTGACAAACCAATGGCGCTAACCATTGTCAAAACAGCAACTTGCGACAAAAAAATTCGCCCAACCACACACTCGTGATCCCGTCTACCTGACCACACAAAGTAGACGTGTCGCCGCTCAATCACAAGAACAACAGGGTTGAGAACCCCCAATTCTCCTCTAGGTTGCACTGTGTGTCAAACCATAGGAAGAACAAGCGTATAGCTCTCTTTCTGAAATAATAGATTCATATTCGTGGTCTCTCCCCTTCTTCAAGAAAAGCCATCCTCGGCTTTTGATAACCTGAAAAGCCGATGACGGCTTTGACAAACCCTATGAAGAACAAGCGTATAGATCTCTTTCTGAAATAATAGATTCATATTCGTGGTCTCTCCCCTTCTTCAAGAAAAGCCATCCTCGGCTTTTGATAACCTGAAAAGCCGAGGACGGCTTTTCTTGGGAGAGACCACGAATATGAATCTATTATTTCAGAAAGAGAGCTATATGCTTGTTCTTCCTAGGGTTTGACACACAGTGCAACCTAGAGGATAATTGGGTGTTCTCAACCCCGTTGTTCTTATGATTCCTTGTGTTTTGCAGGAGCGGCGACACGTCTACTTTGTGTGGTCAGGTAGACGGGATCACGAGCGTGTGGTTGGACAGATTCTTTTGTCGCAGGTTGCTGTTTTGACAGTGGTTGGCGCCATCGGTTCGTTAGGTTGCACAGACCCAAAGTTACCATCGATCCTACGTCGTGAAGATCGGGCATCCCCCGTATCACGTGCAGGCCGAGACCTTCAAACGCTGGAAACCTTGTAACATCCCAATTTTGGACTTGTGTTTCAAATGTAAGAAAATGAGTAGAAATTAAAACTTTTTCTTACATCGTGTATTTCTTGTAGGTACTAAACAGTTCCCGTACAAGAATTATAGAAATTTGTAATGTTAGGATCAAGTGGATGGTTAAGCATTACAAGCCAAATAAATCGGAGTCCTCACAAAGTTGGTATCAGAGCCAGGCCAACCGTAGTAACCCAAGCTTGGTCGTCTTTAGGATATTTTGGAAAACTTAATTTCAAAGTATCAAATGATTTATAAAAGCTTAAGTAAATTCTCAGATTTTAGTCTTTACCTATCTTAGATTGCTTATCTCATCTTGCTCTAGTTTGGATTTTAAAAATTGTTTTTCTCTCATCTTCTTCTAAAAAAAATAGTCATTATCGTTTAAATTGGGTTTTGGGAACCGATGAGTTTGGCAAATTGAGGTGTTGGCTGCCCTTTTACAAGGTTTTGAAGCTTCGGAAGTTGAAGATTTCGGCTTAGAGGTATGGATGCAAAATCTGGACAGCAAGCGTCAGTTTCGAGACAGTAAGCTCAAAGGTTCTAAATAGGGTAGAAAATGAGAGGTTAATCAACTAAAACTTGTGGGAATAAAAGGGTAAGATGTGATACTAGTTAGCTAAGTATCTAACACTATTTTTGCCACCTTAACTTTGCTCTTGAGTAGTGTTAGGCTTGATGTAGTGTGCTGAAATTTTATTCTCAACCAATTACTCGTTCATCCAATACGGGCTAATTGTGTCGAGAAGTTGAGCTTTGGTTTGGTGTTTCCTTTGTTGTTTTGGGGCCTTTTTGGAAGCATTTAAAGTTTATATACTTGCTAATTTGGTTTTCGTCTAGGGTGATATCTCATTCCCTTAGTCGTTAGCTTTTCGCTTTCATCAACTTCAAATTTTGGGTGGTTTTGCTAACCCAAGTTAATGATAACACCCTTGTTTTCTAAACCTTTTTAAGGCTTTTTAAAATGAAATAGAACCATTTAGTTTTGATGAGAGTTCAAAACTTAATCTAAGTTTTTGAAAGAGTCTTAGATGACTAAAACAAACTTCAACAAATCAAATCTGGAATCTCCTTGTGTTGAGTGGGTTCTAAAACTACCCAGACCTCCCTTTTGGTTCTGTTTTCTCTAGAACTCTCTTTCGATACCCCTTTCTCTGGAATATCCATACCACGTCAACTCGGTGTTACCGCTATGCGATATTACCTCCGTTCAATTTCACACCGCTTTATGAGAGAAACAAACTCTTAGGAACATGGATTCTGGGAATCCCTTACCGCCGTGTAGCAATGGTGCTACCAGAGGTGTGGTGGTACCGATTCCTGGGTACTCGCAAAGACCAATGTTTGGACCTCTTTATACCATATGAGACCTCCTTGATCTAATCCGAGCCATTCAGACCTCTTGTTGATTCAATCTTGACCGTCAAAGACTTTGGCATGGGAATTCGTTACCATCCGGGCAAGACTAATGTTGTTGCAGATACAATTAGTCAAAAAGGTGTTTTGCAATGCATGGTTGCTCCAGGCACTGCAGCCCGCCCTTCTTGTAGACTTTTAGCGTCTCAACTTAGGTGTGGTTGAGCATAGATCTCTTGCTGCCTTGGTTATGCAACCAACCCTGGTGGATCAGATCAAGTCGGCTCAGCAGTCGGATGCTGGAGTGAATCGAATCAAGAAAAATGTCCTGACCGAAAGTCAAGTTCAGCTAGCTCGAGATCGATTGCGCACAGCTCAACCAGACAAAAGAGCTATACGGATCGTTGTCGTCGCAAATTAAGCTTTACTTCCGTAGCCTAAATGTCCATAGTCCATCTACGAAGCTAGCTACGGAGGGATGACTCCGTATAGCTAGTTAACCGGCCGAGGTTTCAATTGTTAGTGGAGTAACTAGACAAATTGCTCCACCAACTAAGAATGGCCATGGCCCCTCTAAGATAGCTAGCTGTGGAGGGATGACTCCGCATAGCTAGTTAGCAGACTGAGATCCCGTTGTTGGCGGAAGTAACCAGACAAATTGCTCCACCAGCTAACAACGATCTTGCACCACCACCCATAGAATCAAGAAGAATCTCTTAGTCTGTCAATCCTTGTTATATCTAGACCTGGTAAGTTTTCCCCGCGTCGACTAAAGTGGCACATTTTCTGCTGAGCAAAACCAAGATTTGTACCGGTCACTTGGCTGAGCTTTATGTCTCAAGGATCGTAAGCTTGCAAGATGTACCAAAGACGATTGTGTTGGATCATTTCTCTGTTCCCTTCTCGATTTTGGCATAGTCTGCAAGAGGTTATGGGAACTCGTCTTTCTTTCCGTTCAGCTTACCATCCTCAACCTGATGGTCAGACCAAAAGGGGCCATCGACGTTTCGGCGTTAAGGGCAGGTTAGCTCCTCGATATGTGAATCCTTACTGCATCATCAAAAAGGAATGGACTGTTGCTTATAAGTTGGAATTGCCTGCTGCACTTGGCAGGATACATGATGTGTTCCATGTGTCCCAATTAAGGAAGTGCCTTCGTGTTCTAACCGAGGAAGCTCCGTTGGAAACTCTTGATGTGCAAGAAGGTAGGTCAGAATCATGACCTAACGAGAAACAATACCATAAAACAATAGATCCAAGTACAACAAAAATATTATAAATGGATAAAGAATCATAAAAGAGGGTTTGCATCCTTAAAGAAGCTGAACGAAGATCAAGGAATCGTGCCCTCAAGTTCCTTAAAGTTCAGTGGTCCAATCATTCCAAGGATGAAGCTTCTGGGGATCGGGACAATCGTCTGCGTGCGGACTGCCCCTTCTTCCTCCCCGACTGGACCAAATCTCGGGACGAGATTTTTGTAAGGGGGGAGGTTTTGTAACATCCCAATTTTGGACTTGTGTTTCAAATGTAAGAAAATGAGTAGAAATTAAAACTTTTTCTTACATCATGTATTTCTTGTAGGTACTAAACAGTTCCCGTACAAGAATTATGGAAATACAAAGTCCCAAGTCTTTTGTTTCAAATCTTGATCCTTCAAAAACAATCTGGTCAAATCTATTGATCATCTCCTCGAAATATTTTTCCTAAGTTCTAGGGATGGTATGTGACTCCTCTGAAAAGTTTCACAATTTTTAGAAATAGTTTGAGTACTTTTTAGAAATAGTCGAGGACCACCCCGCGCCGACCATCGTCGCCATGGACAGCTCTCTCCGACCGCTCTCCGCCTTCGTCGATCACTCCGACGTGTTCCAGGTACCTCACTGGTGCCCATGCGCGCCGTATTTTCCGTCCCCTCCATCTCCGGCGGCGCCGCACCGTGTCACCTCCACAGCCTGCCGCCGCATCTCCTCACCGCGCCGCCTCAGTGCCTCCCGAGCTGCGCCAAGACCTTGGCCCTTTAGCAACCCATTTTGCCCACTTTCGGCTGCCGTCGTCCACTCCATCGCCGGCAACAACCATCGCTCCAAAACCGGGCGAAGTCCCCCTGTCCTGCCCATTCTCTGTTGTCCTTGTGCGTGAACTTCTCTGTAAATGACAATAGGAACTTCCTGAAAAGGGTTAGTAAATTTCAGCTTAGTTTTGAGATCAACTAACTACTCACTCAATAGAATTGTTTAATTGGATATTTGTTTAGTATGAAGTTTGGTTAGCAGGCACTCCATTTCAAAAGAGCCCCTCTAGTTAATTGGTTGCCCAGAGAAGATGTTCAGTCAAAAATTTAGAATGCCAAGTAGAACCCAGTTGCTAAACCTTATGTCTTGGGCTAGCATTTGACCAAATCTGAAAATCAGTAATAAAGGGGGAACTTGTAGAAACTAGCAGAGAGTTGGCAATCTTGAAGTTGAGTTGAAGAAAGATCATTCTTTAGCATTTTAGTTCAGAAATTGGTTGTGCTGTTGTAGGTTTTGAACCTTAATCTGAATATTTTCAGAAATTATCAGAAGGTCAAAAACTTGGTTTGTGTTGAGTCATTAAGTGAATTAACAAAAAGTTTAGTTTTGAACTTATAAGAAAGTTTAGCCTTTTAGTTTAGAAGATGTGCTATTGTAGGTAAATGGGCAGTGTTCTGAAGATAACCAGCTTTGCCTTTGGGTTAATGACTTTATTAAGGCAGTAGATAGAGTCTGTCCTAAGTCATTTAGTCCTTTGTGGCAACCAAATCTGGAAACTTTTATGAATGGGTGTATTCAAGAATCAGTAGAGTGCAATTTGTAGATGATTGGTTTGGGTAGTAGGTTAATGACCTTATAGAGTCTAGTTTAGCATTTTAGTTAAGCAAAACTTGCGGTGAAGGTGTTGGAGCAGTAACCAGAAAACTGTCAATTTTGTCAATAGGTTATGACCTTGTTAATACCATAGTTAGAAATTATCTTAAATCAATTAGTCAGTTTGCATTTATCTAACAAATCTGATTTGATGTCAGATAGCAATCAACTCTTTTGTGGAAGTATTGATCAAAGCAAGCAGCATGGTTAGGGAAAAATTGTTCTGTCATTTGAGTCACCCCGTTGAAATAGCTAGTGTAATATTCTGAAAGTGTGAGGATCAACTATCGGGATAAAATAATTTAATCGGTAGCGATTAATTTTAATCGGGGGAATGTTTTTCGTCAAATCTTGTTTAGAGAGGGGGGGTTACTGGTTTTTCTCGGCAACTTGGGCCTGGGCTGTGGCCCAGGTGGGCTGGCCGGACCTCCCCAAGGGGCGGAAGGCACCATGGGCCTAAAGCCCATGCGCCCCCACACCCCCCTAACCCTAGCCGGCCACCTTTTCCCCTCTCCCTCCCCCCTTGGCCGCCACCTTTTCTCCCCTCCTCTCTTGGCCGCAACTCCCTGCAGCCCCAAGGTGATCTCCATCCTCCATTGATGGCAGCCGGCCCTTCCCTCTCCATTGGTGGCAGCATCCTCTTCCTCCTCCCTTGGTGCGGCCGGCCAAATCAAGGGAGAGCCCGGAGGCCGTCGACCATTGGTGTTTCGTGCAAGGATCGGTGTCTCGAGCATCTCCTATGGTAACGAGTGCTGATCCTCATAGATTGATGAGTGGTAGAGGTGTTTTGGTTCATTTTTTATTAGATCGTATTGCTGCGAGTAGAAAGTTAAATCTGTCCAGTATGTTGCGTGGTCTGTTTCGTGGTTTTAGAGGCCGAATTTGAGATATTCATCTCCTGGAGATATGTAGGTCTTGTTCTTAGCTTTCGGTGGCCGCTAAGAACACTAAATTCCGACGTACGATCAAAAGTTATGTTCGTTTTAGTTTCTGCTGTCCAGAATTCTGACGAGAATTAGCAGACTCTGTAATTGTTAATATTTGACCTAGTTAGAGGGAGATTCAGAAGTCTTGCCCATAACGACTTTTGTACGTGATCTCGGTAGCTTTCAGGATTGATAAAGAACACCCCGTTTGGATTTGTAGAACAAAAGTTATGCACATTTTAAGTTGACTGTCCAGAACCCTAACGAGAACGAATTGTCAAATTGCCTTTTAATATATGTTCAGGTTAATGGCAAATTCAGGGCTTTCACCCAACTAGGTTATTGTAGGTCTGGGTCTTAGATTTTGATATTGATAAAGAACTCTAAGTTTGGTTTAGCCAATTAGAAGTTATGGCATTCACCGTGCTGCTATCCAGAATTGTCGGTAGTTCTGACAGAAGGTGTTCGTCAGTCTTTTGGAGTTAGATACATATAGAATTCGGGATTTCCATCAACTAGGTTGTTGTAGATAATCTCTTTACCTTTCAATCAAACCTGAGAACACCCCTTTTTGAGTTTTAGAGAAAAAGTTATGCTCCTTTTACTGCTGCTGTCCGATAAGGCTTACTGCTAGATTGTGGATTAACTCAAGCAACGTGTACCATTAAGTGTTGGGGTTGGCGTTTGAGTTAGGGGCGATGCGAGTAGTGTCTTGATGCCTTGGTTCTTATTGAAGTAACTTATTGGTGTAGGGCGTGAGGCGCCGAGGTTAGCGGCATCACTGTTGTCTCCCAACGCATCACAACGCTAAAGGCAAGTACACTATTGATTGTATGAATTATGTATGTTTGATGCATGATGCTCGTACTGTGTTTTCGTTTGATACGTGAGAAGTTTCGATGATCATGTTCATGTTCCGTCCACGGGAGTGGAGCTCCACGTGAGTGGAGTCTAATATATTCGGAGATGATGCTAGTCCTTAATCATAAGTATATCGACAATCATATGTTTTGTGGATACTGGATGCCTGTTGTTCGTGTTGTATTTTCATTTGATATGTGACAAGCTTCGATGATACCTTCTTCTCATATATGTGGATATGATGTTAGTCATAATACATAAGGTCATTCATGCATCCATGTTCATGTTCCGTCCACGGGAGTGGAGTCTAAAGTCCCATCAATTCCAGTATGGGCATGTGAGTCCCACCATTCCAATGTGGGCAGTTTTGGACACCCGTATGAAACGTTCTTCATAAGGTATTTTGGATCCCTGTATTTCGATAAATACGGGCTTAAGTGAACACCGACGGGTGTGTCACTAGCTATACCGGTACAAGCAGGAGTGCAGTCCATTCAATTCAGAAGATCCTTTCATTCCATTCATTCATTAAGCATCGAGTGTTATGTTCATATTTTTAACGTTGTGGTCATGTTTATCTTTGCTGCATGTTTATTAATTTGTTGTACTTGCTGAGTCTCGGACTCACTCTTGCTTTGTTTGTTTGTTTTTTAGGTGTTCGTTGAGGATGACTCTATTGGGAGGGAGTAGACATGCACTATCCACTCATTCACTACACTTCAGTTTCAATAATAAGATTTGATTCTGCCATTCGTTTGTTTAGTGATGAACTGTAATAAACGAAGTTATATAGGGTTAATTCTACCTGTGAAACTTGGTCATCGCTTTTGTTATGCTTTTATGGTTCCGCCATTGTCAACATTCTCTAGTATTGAAGTCGTATGCTAGGTTCTTTAGGTAACATTTTGGGCTTCTGAATAGCTAGGGTGTTACAGCTAGTCTGATGATTGAAGTCTAAGTGAAGTAGCATTTTTAGTTTAGATTGTTGTTCTATTGTAAGTGCTTGAACAGTAATATGAGCATAAAAAGAAATGTCAGTATAAACCTTTTACAAAACCATTTGTATTTTGATAGTGAATTTTGTGTTAGACGATTAGGTCATTTTAGTGAGTTATCAAACTAGAGGTTTGAATTTACAGAAAGTTCAATCATTAGCCATTCAATAGCTTTTAGTTCAGGAATTGGTGAGGTTGTGGGTTATAGGGTCAGTGTTCTAAAATCATGTTTTGTCAGGAAACTCAATTGCTAGCCAAATCTAGGGTTCTGTAGCTAATGTTATAAATGTCTTTGCTAGCAAACTTTGTAAATGTCATCTAGGTCACACATTTGGTTTCACTAATCTGTAAGCTTTAGTCAGACCTTATGGCAGTAATTGGAAGGAGTTGTGTTAAACTAACCAGCTATTAGAGATTAAATTAAAAAGGAGCTAAAGGCTTGTAAAATGCTAAGATCTGTAAGTAGACCTCTTAGTGACTAGCCTTTAGCATTTCAATCTAAGGGAGTAAAGTTATTTAGAAGGCAAGAATTAGGTGGTATGCGTGTCAAATAACAATAGACCTTATGCTATAATCTCAATTTCAGTGATTCATAACCATTCAATTCAACTCTAAATCAAATAATTTATGTCTCTAAATTCATTACCTTTCTTTTGTATTATTTCTTAATTGTTGGAGACTTTTGGCATTCTGGTGTTTATTCGCTGTTTTTCGCTTTGGCAGTTTTTATCGTTAGATGACGTTGTTTACGAGAGTGATCCTCTACAGCAAGTCGAATATCTCCAGCAAGGCAAAGGCAAGCAGTTTGATCATATCCACTCCATCCCATTACTTTTAAAATCTAATACTTTGTTTTACTTGTATGTATGCATGCTTTTGTGTCAATGATTAATTTTAACGAATAGAGGTAGCTAATCCTATTGCATTGTTTCCCTTAAATTGTTCACCCCTGCCACTACCTTAGGAATATTATCCTCACCGGTGAATTAGAGCCCGGTGAATGATTTAGGGCATTTTATTTGTTTTTACGATATGGTGCTTAGCAATGCTTAGTTATCGGTAGTATTGGGCGATCATCGACTTAGTCGGTGATCTTGATCACACAAATGTTAATATTATTCCATTATGTCCAGTCCTTGTGTTTTACTAATTTGCAAATCAAAAACTGAAAACAAAAATTATATCTTGACTTGGGCACAATGGTATGTTGGTGTGATCTGTTGGGTGTGATCGGAATGGTGCCTAAGTCCCTAAGGACCGAGTTACTTGTGCCATTGATCCAAGCAATTGTTGCGTGCTAACCACACAAGGGGGATATGGAACCTCTCTTGACTAAGTACTTTGGGAGGTGTTAATTATGAGCTGGTTGGTGGGTGCTTTCAAAATGTGGTGTTGTGAGGGGAGCATTAGCAGAACGGTTAGGCTGTCTAATGTGTCCTTCTCCCGTGGGTTGCGGCTCTTAATTAGCATCGTCCATTGGAAAGCGTCTTGTTAGACTTAGCCGTGCCAGCATACCAAAGGAAGTATGCTAACCGTGGCTGGTGGAAAGGCGGTCTATCGTGTGCGTACATTGGTACACCCCTGCAGGGTTAAAACTATTCGAATAGCCTCGTCCTAGGTTATGGACACGCTTGGTTATTTCCCACAAGAACTAGACTACAACATTTAATTAAAACCTGATGGGTTGGTATGAATGGAAGTTAATACTATTGTTGTGGTGACTATTGGGTTAGTCACTTCCAGGTTGTCTTACTGTTGTTATTATTATTGTATCGCTATTATTTCAACAATTACAAACAGTTTGTCAAATCGCTTTGAATCTATTACAATATTGCAAATGAAGACTAGCTTTATGTTAAAAGTAAGTCCATAGCCCCCTCCACCTAAATAAAGCTTGCATGTAGTTAATTATAGTTCTGTTATCTTACACGTCAGTCTTGCGAGTACAAAAACAATTTTTGTACTCAGTTGCTATGCTTAATTGTTTTGTTGCAGAGGAAGAAGCTGAGCCCCAAGGGCTTCCCTTTTTGTGAGATGTGCTGCGGGTTTGACGACTAGCTTGACGGTCCGGTTGGTTGCCTTGTGGGTAAAGGCACACTAATTGGCTTTTGTTTATCGCCATCTTATGGCACTTTTGCTTCCGCTGTTTACTCGGTTATCTGTATGGTATTTTGGCCGGTCGGCCCCTCTTGTGTAATAACTTTATTTTATGTATGTCTTTTGAGCTTGTGTTGTGCTTCGGTTCTATGTGAATGGATGGAATTGATGCACGCTTTTGTAGCGGTGTGTGTATACTGCATTTCTGGGAAGTATACATATCTCGAGGCTTGGTTTATTTGATTTGTAATGTTAGGATCAAGTAGATGGTTAAGCATTACACGCCAAATAAATCGGGGTCCTCACAAACCTTACGTACCAAAGCCCGACTCTACTGAAAAGGCGCCCGAGGAGCTTGAACACGTGGCCACACAAGGGGAAGACTCCTGCTAATGAGACCGGGGAGAAATGGCGATAGAGGCATACTTTTGTAATTTTTCCCGACTATTTAATTTTATAATTATCTTTTATATTAATATTATTTTAAAAAAATCCTAAAAGCATGGGCGCCCCTGCTCAAGCTGGGGCCGTCTCCTCCTGCCACCGGTCGCATCCTTGAGCCCCTTCTCAAGTCACGACCGCCGTCCCGAGCCACCGCACTCGCGTAGCCACGTGCACAAGCGGCGTTTGCCCTGTGTTGCACTCGTGCCTCTTGACCAAGCTGCTCTTCGGTATGTGCTCCTCCACCGTGGTTGAGAGAGGGGGAGAGCCGTCGCTGCTGCCGCTAATGCGAAAGCTGGTGAGGTCGAGGGAGTAGGCGGCGATGTTAGAATATGCATGATCTAAACCTGATGATCAAACTAACAGTATCGCATATGAGGTAATTGCAATACCAAATCAATAATCTGTAAACGCGGAAGCGTACCTGATGACGATGTTCGTCGTAGAGTTAATCTGAACCAGTAGATGAACAGGTGCTCAATCTACCTAGGGTTTGGTCTTTCCCAGCAAGTGGTAAGCCACAAATTCCAACTACTGATGGGGATAGGTGGTATGGCATGACATACCCTGCTGGGAGGACCTGACCCTTATTTATATCCTTTAGGTATGGAGTCCTATCCTGTCCCATAATTAGAGATAGACTCCAAATAGGTCTCTACACAGATTATAATCCAAGTTCATATTTTCCTTAATAGATACTCGGGCTCTTAATAAATACTTTATTTTGATCACTTCATATATTTGAGCTAACCAAAATAGATAGCTGATATTTATTTAACTCATGTGGGTCCACATAACAAAAATTAATCCAACAATCTCCCACTTGGACTACATGAGTAAATGTATATCAAAACTTTATGAGCTCCAAAAATGCTATCTATGTCATGAGTATCTTTAAACCAATCCGGTCCATCAATCATATCAACATAGGATCAAAGCGGTCTTCATCACTTTAAAGCGTAACTAAACCCATCAATGGTCACATATGTTGTAACACCCCAGTCCAGAAGGGACCCAGAATGCTACTAACTAGACAATCTTAATAAATTTCGGCAGAACCTCTATTGTAAAGTTAATTACACGAAGGTTCCAACACACAGATTAATCAAATATTAACTAAAACTTTCATCCAAAGACATCAAAAGATAATCAAAGACATGCTAAGTATTTAACATAACTAGAGAGATATGAAGTTCCACTACTCATCATTATTACATTTAATCCATTGCATGAGACAAAACATAATAATCTTTGCATTTACTAAAATCAATCACGTTCTGAAGATCATTCATCTTTATTTAGTTCGTGTGGCATGTGTGTGACTAGCGCTCTACTTCCCCATGCATGTCGTTCTTGGCTCGGTACCTAAAACAACAATAAAGCAAGAGTGAGTCCATAGACTCAGCAAGTACATAAAGAAACTATAACATCAGCATCCACGTAAAGGAGATCAACAATAGAACATCTCATATGCAAATGCAATGCTCAAGGATCCTTTATCTTTAACTTTCTGTGTGCATTACACGTAATGCAGAGTATGCAACCGCCGCCGATACCCATGCCCTGCACGCACGCACAGGACCAATTGCCGTTACTCGCAAGTAACGGGACGCAAGCCCACACTCCACGCAGTGTGGGGATCTCGGCCTTTCACATTCATGACGGGATCTCAAAGGGAAACATGCTTGGTCA
Source organism: Ampelocalamus luodianensis (assembly GCA_036346255.1). Lineage (NCBI taxonomy): Eukaryota > Viridiplantae > Streptophyta > Magnoliopsida > Poales > Poaceae > Ampelocalamus > Ampelocalamus luodianensis. The sequence goes on along the minus strand of CM070620.1, from coordinate 68,470,861 downwards.
CCGCGTGACCAAGCCTCAAGATGTTCTCAATATGCATATGCTCATCTCTTATTCAGCAGCAATCTTACCAAAAGACAACAACATTGTACCACAGTAAAGCATAAGCATAATTGAGCAATCATCATACTTAAACAATCATCAAGTAAGCCATCTTGCTATGCAACCATATATCAAAAAAGCACACAAACATAGCCAATCAATCACACCCATTTAACAAATAATGCACTTGCCTCAACCGTGCGAAGGTGGATGTCGAGGATAAGGTACTGCTCCCGGAGCCAAACCCACACCTGGACATACAATTGAGACATGCTAAGGCTACCATATAAGTATAATAACAAAACCATAAACACAAAATGAGCACATCGTCTACTAAACGCGATCCCCAACTCTATTGCTAGCTGTCAGTTTTCTTTTCCAGAGAACAGCCCCCTTCGAAAAATCATAACTAAATGTACAGAAATCCAAATGGATTGATCTTGGACAATCTGAAAAGGTTATTGAACTACCCTTCTAAACCTAGTTGGTGAGGTTCTCTGATTCGGTCCTTTACTAGCCCTACCAAACCAAACAACAGAGTATCAATTCTCACGTGAGGTCTCTGGACAGCAACAATGAAATTATCATAACTTTCTCTACGTTCGTCCGAATTTCATGATCTTTAGTTTTCCTGAAATATGGAAGGATTATCTACATTTTTCATTATGGTGATCCCCTCTGATTTTTCCTCTAAACACACGCTTAAGTCGAAACACTAAAACCTGTCAGACCAACCACCATTCCACAGCACAGACTCCCTAAGAAAAATTATAACTTTTGCTACAAAGGTCCAAATGATGTGATTCTTGTCGGCAATGAAAGGTAACGAGATAACCTACATCTCTCTAGGAGATCCCAAGTTCTAATTCGGCACTTAACAATTTCTTATTTATTAAACAAGATGACTGCAGATTCTCGTCAGGATTGTGGACAGTAAACACTAAAAATAACATAACTTTTGACTCGAATGTCAGAATCAGATGTTCTTGGCGGTCACTGAAAGCTAAGAACATTATCCACAATTCTCTAGGAGACGAGATTCCCAGATTCTGCTTCTAAGAACACGAACACAGCCACACAAGTTTCTAGACAGAACACGATCTAAACCCGACTCGGCTTAAAAATCAAATTCGCGACTAATCGGAAGGGGGAAAGAGACATACCCTTGAAGAACCATTGCTGGACATGTGGAACACCTAACCCAGGTCATTATCTCTCCTTTCCCCCTCTCCACTACTTCTCCTCCTTCTTCTTCTTGGCCGAGCACCACTTGGTGGATCCCTCCTTCTTCCTTCGCGAGGCCGGGCAGCACCAAGGTTGATCCTCGCCGGCAGCGGATGGTCTCACCGGAGGAGGGAGCAAAGGTGGAGGGAGGAGGTGCAAGAGGGCAGCCAAGGGAGGAGAAGGAGGTGGTGGCCACAAGAGGGAAGAGGGGAAAGGGGTGGGGCGGCTAGGGTTTTGGGGGGGGAGAGTGGTGCCTCCCCCCTTTTTGGCCGGCCACCACAAGGCCTCATGGGCAGAGGCCCAAGGCCCAGGTTGTCAGGATTTTGCATAAATCCCCCTCTCTTTTCTGTTAAAAATATTTTGCTAATTGGTCCTTCCCCTAATTTTTGATTATTCTTCATCAAACATACTTCCGAATCCATTTGGGGTATTACACGGTGACTGTTAAATTTACTAATCTCCGTTAGATTCTTCTCCCGAATCAAACTCTAATTAATCCTTCTCTTTGAATATTTGTTTTCTTCCGAATTCTATTCTGGTGTATTACATATGTCAACATAAAAGAACGACATGGATCAAATATGGATGTGTAGCATGGAAATTACATGAGATGTGATCATAACATGCCTATTTCCAACTGGTCCAACTTTATACCTTATGAGATCAAAACATCTTCTCAGAACCAAATTAGAAGACATGAATTTAGAGTAAAAGAACTTAAACTTTATTTCTCGAGAATATGACTGAAGGTCTTTATACTGAACTGATATTGTCATATGAGCATAGGTTAAAAAATACAGACTCCCACTTAAACTGAATTCCATAAGTGAAACCACACCCATATGAGCAACATGCTCATGGAACACTTTAGGTGTCAAGCCTTTAGTGAACAGATCCGCAATCATAGAGTCTGTACCTATATGCTCAACTGACAATTTACCACTCTGAATTCTTTCTTTCACAACTAGGAACTTGATGTCTATATGCTTAGACTCTGATGAGCTCCTGTTGTTATTAGAATACATAACTGCAGATTGTTGTCACAACACAGCTTTAGTGGTCTGTCGACCTGATCCATAATTCGCAGCCTTATGACAAAGTTCTGCAACCATATCCCATGATTTGAAACCTCATAGCGAGCAACATACTCGGTTGCCATTGTGGACGGGGCAACGAGTGACTGCTTAGCACTTTTTCAAGAAACCGCACTTCCACTAAGTAGATAAATGTAACCTAAAGTGGATTTGCGAGTATCTTGACAACCAGCAAAAACAGAATCAGAATACCCAATGATCTCTAACTAATCTAACTTCCTATATGTGAGCATGAAACCGCAAAACCTGTTTTGCTACGACCTAATGATCCAATCCTGGATCGCTTAAATACCTGCTTAGCATTCTAACAAAATATGCTATATCTGATCTTGTGCAAACTTGAGCATACATCAATCTCTCTATCAAAGATGAATAGGGGATGCTCTGTATTTTTTTTAGCCTCAAAATCATTCTTAGGACATCGGCTAAGACTGAATCTTTTTTACCTTTGGCCACAGGGGTATCTCAAGATTTACAGTTCTGCATGCCAAATCTTTACAATACCTTATCGATATAGTTCTTTTGTGATAATCCAAATATACCTTGAGAGTGATCTCGGTATAATTGAATTCCTAATACAAAAGAAGCATCACCAAGATCTTTCATCTCGAAATTTTTAGCGAAAAATCTCTTGGTTTCATGCAACATGCCTATATCATTTCAAGCAAGCAATATGTCATCAACATACAAAACCAAAAATATGAACTTACTCCCACTGAATTTATGATACACACAATCCTCAACTGTATTTACCTCAAAACCAAAAGAGATAATAACCTCATGAAATTTGTGGTACCATTGCCAGGAAGCCTGTTTGAGCCCATAGATGGATTTCTTTAATTTGCATACCATTTGCTTTGGGTCACCGACCACAAAGTTTTCCGGTTGCTCCATATTGTAACAGCCCCAATCTTATCAACAGTAATAATCTGTGTTATGAACAGTAATAGACTACTGTTCATATCATTACTGTTCTTAATCTCAGTTGGGAGTTGCTGTTACCAAATAAAACCTTCCTTTTTGCCAAAGTCCAAAAACCTACTTAGAATATTTAAAGGAATACAAGGTAACACTTGTATTATGACTGGGAAGTATTTTTATTAAAGCCTAGATAAATTATCTTGGCTAAAAATATTTTCGTTGTATTTTTAGAAATTATTTGGACTTAAAGAAAATTTATGGTCTTTAAATAAACATTTTCGGCCTGAAATAGATATTTATGTATTTTATAAAGTGAAAATGTGGTTTATGAAATTTATCCGGGAAGTATATCATCCCAAAGAGCTTACAAAGAAAATTTCATGATTTTATAAGTTTATTTGCTATTTTTAAAGTCCTACCAAACCTTTTAAATATATGAATAAGGTTTGGTCAACCCAACCGGTCCAAACCCGACCCTTGCACTGTAGCGACCCAGCCTCGTGTGTCTCGGTCCAACCCAATCAAATTTGTTTGGCTCGGTCACGTTCGAGCGCGAGCCCGAGCTCCACGACTGCCATGAGCCGTCGATCTTCCATCGAACGGGCGAAGCAATAACGCCCCGCGAGCTGTCCACGTGTCCACTTAAATCTCTGCCGTTGGATCTTAATCCAACGAGCGTGATCGATGTATGCAACCGACAACTCCGATCCCTATTCAATCACCACCGCTCGTTTCTAATCCAACCGTGACGCCTTTTCGCTTTAAACCTAAAGGCGCGCTTTATCTCACCGTTAGATTCAAATCCTACCGCTTTTCCTTTTTCCTCGTGTTATAAAGCTCGCAATCCTCCGACCATTGGATCTTCATCGTGTGGCCCAGATTTGTGTATGCATTCGACGACTCCGATCCCCGCACAATCGTGGCCGCCCATTCTTGATCCAAGCAGATCGCTTATTTCTATTTGAAACCCGAGGCGCGTTAACGTGGGTCTTTGGATTTCAATCCACAAGACATCTTTTTGACCGTGGGCCTTAAAGCCCAAAATCGGTGGATCGTTGGATTTCGATCGGTGGCCCAGAGCGATGTATGCAATCGGACCATCCGGTTCAATTTTCAATCTCGACCGTAGGAATCAAATCCAACGGTGTTGCGCCATTGCATCTATAGGAGGTGACGTGTATTCTTTTAGTGAGCGTTGGATTTCAATCTAACGCCCGATTTGAAAGGGATCTTAAGATTCCTTTGAACTCCGCTTTAATCTCGGTCGAGAGATCTAGATCGTGCGGTCCATATTAATTGGTACCGATTCAAATCATTTAATCCTCTATTTATCACACCACCCATTCCCAATCGAACGGTGATATTCTTTTGATCGTGTGAGGCGCCGCATGGCCGTGGATCGCCATGGGACCCACATGTCATATTTTGCCTCTCTTCTTCCTTATCTCTGCGCGCAGCCATTTTTGTGAGCAGAGGAGAGGATTTATCCAAAGATTATACACTAATTTTTGGATGTTTAGCTAAATGGACACCTCATCAACTCTAGATCTTTCCTTCTTGCCTCAGTAGCTAAACTCCCACATATATAAACCCTAGCTTTTGAGTGCAGCCATTGTTGACCACTGGAGCTCATTTTCTTCCTTGCACGCCGTGGGATTTTGCTCCTATCAATTGCTTATCTATCCTTAAGCACCGATGTTACCCCGCATTAAAGATTTGGTATCCTTTGCAGGTTAAATCAGATTTGATCTCTCTGTCGATCAACCTCAAATTTTCAGGGTTCTTGGTATCTTTCCATACTGGTAAGCCAAAAACCCTAGTTTCGACATCTTGAGCATCCTAGGAACCTTAAAAGCTGCTGTGAATCCTTCTTTAAGCATCGTAGCTTCAATCGGCTTTAAACCAAAAGTTGATATTATACCTTTCGGTTTTCATGTCATTTTCAAGACCTAGGGTTCTTCCCACAACTTATCGTCTTATTTAGGTTTTGACTAAACCCTAGCAGCATGACAAGTTGATCTTTCAATTCTTGTCGTCATCTATTTTGACTCTTAGCTGAAATCGTCTCGATCTTTTGTCTACCAACCGACAAAATAGGTTTTTATGTTAGCTTTTGTAATCTAACTAGTTAGGTTAGACTAAAGTTGGTTTGGGATATTAATTACCTAAAAGATCATGCTAAGATTCATTTATGAACTTTTGCATGATCTATACCTCTTTTTCAAAAATTGCAATCGTCTGCTTTCACTCTTTTCAAATCAAAACCGAACTTTGCAATAAACTCTAATTTCTGTCTTTTGAAAACAAGTGAGCTATATAATGGGATATTATCATTATTATGGGTAGTTATGGCTTAAGCATACTGTAATCATGCATTTCTAGATTGATCATGCATATTTCTTCCATGTTGGACTTATTGTCGCTTTTGGTATTTATTGATCTTATTGTTTCTTTAGAATCTGTTCGTTGAAGCCATCGAATCTTTTCTCGAGCAACTGAGCCGCAATGTAGGTCTATTATTACCAAGGCAAGCATCCTCTTTGCACCATATTGAACCAGATTTTGTACAATAGTCTTTACAAATCCAGTGATATCCGAGCATGTTATTTGTTTGAAAATACAAAATATGACTTGTAATAGCTAGCTATGACCGACATGGTGGATTACCTTGATTATGACCATACACTCAACTCTAGTGTAGTATCGTATAATATATGGTCTATTCTCGATTTGGCTTAGATATGCAGCCTAGAGATTTTAGAGTTTGACAAGCATATCTTGTCAAACATGGGAATCACAATCGAATCGTTGTCATTTTCAAACTCTTTGTCCAGCCTTTAAATCAGTCTTATAATTGAAATTTAAATTGATCCGACAAGAGGAAGCTAGTGATGGTGCTTTGCACGAGATTGGGTTTTGTGGTGGACTTGTCCGGTTAATTAAGGACCGAACTCGATTATTCAATTCAAGTCCCCACGCATTTCCACATGCAAGTGTATGGGCGCTGCTTGGTTAAGTAAAATGTTGAGACTATTGAGTTGGAAACAGAGAGTAAGGATATGTGTATTGGCCTTGCATGGCATAGATGCTTAGGTCCGAGGACCGTGTCTTATGCCATGTGAGCTTTGTATGTCAAGATCGATGTTCTTAGGAGGGTGAGGGCGATATGTGCCTCGCCGCATATACGATACCTTAATGGTGCCGATAGCATTCTATTATGGGTGGTGAGCCCAATTGTTTTTAAATTGTTTGATCGGACATCGACACAACATGTGTGCCCTGTGGTTAGTAGGTGGTGTAGCCTACACTATGGGATTAGTTCACACATGGGGTCCAACTCAATAGTGTTAACTTGTTGAAAATACCAAATCTTAGTTTCCCGGCCGGCATACCAAAGGAAGTGTGTCATCATTCGGAGGCATCCAAGGCAACGGCTAACTAAGTCATGTGGGTAAGATGTACACCGCAGGTATAAACTATTCGAATAGCCGTGTCCACGGTCATGGACGATAACTTGAATTGATGTCATCAGATAGAAGCTTTGATGTTCAAAAATCTGGTTTTGGTTTATTTTCGCCGCATGAGGGAATCATGCAATCGCATCGCTTACCTTTAAGCCATTTACTTACTGTTTTAAGCAAACTTTGATTTATTAAATCGCTTTATCAAAATTTAGCCTTTGTAGGTTAAGATGTATCGCTTTATGCAAATTTGAACCTTTATACCTTCCTGTTGTAACCTTATGCATGTAAAAACTCTACTCCTTTGGTTAGGCTCTAATCACCACTTTATTTTACTAGTTTGAGTAAGACTTGCTGAGTACCTTCCGTACTCAAGGTGCTACCACCTATTGTTGCAGGTGAGGACGGTTTTCAGATGAAGTACCCGTTAGCGCCGATCGGTGACGCTAACGAGTAACGCTATTTCTTTCCTCCACGCAATTGCTCGCGGGTGGATGGGGCCATTGGTGGATATTTTCCGCTTATTTTGCTTCCACAGATATCGTTAAAGTGACCAAGTCACTTAATATTGTAGTATCAACGTAATGATGTAACCTTATGTTTAATTATATCAATGTATGACTTGTATGTGTTTGATGCAATGTTGATGAAGGATATATATGCAATGGTCATTGATCCCGGGAACCATTGAGAATCATATATATCCGAATCTCACATCGGATTCGTCACTTGTTAAATTTATATCTTTAGCATGGTTTTTAATAAAGGCGAGACTTCCTTCATTAACAATTGTGCTACAAGATAAATTTAATTAGTAACATTTCCAATAACCGGGTCCTCACAGCGTTGGTATCGAGCATACGTTGCCTCGTAGGTTAGAAGTAGCATGGCCAAGTTATTAGAGAGTCCTCTCGATAAAATTATTTTCAACAAGAAAGTATTTTCAAACCGAGCATGGCATCTTTTATTCCTTATCTTTCTTAATATCACTTCTTGTCCAACTTTTCGTTGGTTTATATTAAAAGTGAATTGTTTCTTATCTTGCCTCTTTGCTTATAGATGAGCGGTTGGTACTTGGTCAAGGAGACTAGAGCCGAAGATGTTGATGGGTTTCAGCTTTTTTGCGGGATATGATGTGGCGCCCAATTTCACCTACCACCGAGTATGCCATTTATCGACGGGATCGAGGACCGTGGATGGAGGAATACCGCGCCTTCATCAACGCCATCGCTAGGCATGTAGCCGGCAGTGTCCTCATCAGGTTCAAGCGCTTGCCACCTCCGAGGCGATGGCGGTTCAGAAGCGGCAAGTAGGATGATGAGTCTTCTTCGCCATGATTTGACGGAATTGTCTCAACCACCCTATGACCACTTCCCGAATCAAGGTCCTACTCAAGTGAGCACGTTCACGAGATACGCTTTGGTGAAGACCTCAGTGCGATGCGCTTAGCGAGGATGGTCCGATCATGGGCCAAGTCCATCGCTGTCTTGTGAGGGAGCTATGGGAAACTAGGCATCGCCTTAATGAGGCCCAGAGTACCGCTTCTTGAGTCAACATGAACCGCCTCGCAACGTGCTTTATGGTGACAACGAGACCTCCTCGCCGCCGCCGCACCACCTCTTTACCGCCTTCCGGTGGCCGGTGCGCACTGCTTATGGACAAGCGCGCCAAGCCCGATGATCGCAGGTTTCTCGCACTCGCGGATCGCCTCCCGGAGGTCATCACCATTGTTGGGTTCTCCGAGGCGCCTCATTAGTCCTTTGATCCGTTGACACAGTTCCCCGAGCTCACCTTCCAATGAGTTTCCGGTGAACTTTAATCGGGATCTTTACGCTAGCACCTCGACGATGAATCCCCGTGGTTGAGTGTCTTTTAGTCTAGTAGTTGCCCTTAAATAAATTGTATGTAATAGGGCAGCAGTATTTTGTACAGAGTATGAAAGTTTAACTTTCGGTTTGTAATCTGACATTATGGCCGACTATAATGTAAGACTGGAACCGAAATTTTGCTGTATATATATATGAAGTTTCTGGTTGGTGTTAACTTGAATGCATAACATAACATGATGCATTATATGTACAGTATTTGCTTCCTTTCTAATTGTAAACTTGTTTGTGTTTGCCGAGTATGTCCTTGTTGTGTTGTTAACCATGTTGTGGTAACAGGATGACAGGACCTACTACTCGTGCGCAAGCGCAACAAGGGAAGAGTATTTCATCTTCTGCCCCATTCTCGTGGAGGGCCGATCGAACCTTCCAGTTCTCGTGGTCCGCAAGGTGGTCCTCGTGAAGAGGAGCTTCCTCCACCACCTTCTATGGCCGATGTGCTCATGCAAATTGAGCGCAACCGGATGGATCAGACGCGCATCTTGGAACAGATTGCGCGCAATACTTCTACTCCTGTTGCATCAGAATGAGAGCAGAGGCCACCATGTGCGTGGCGCTTGTCGACTTTCACGGACTAACCCGCCGGTGTTCTCCGCTCAGACCCTATGGAAGCCGAGGATTGGCTTCAACCATTGAGAAGAAGCTTCGATTACTCAATGCCCGAAAGGAAAAGGTCTCTTTGCCGCTTATCACCGATGGGCCACCAACATATGGTGGGATAATCTTCTTGCCATTCACCGCTGGACATGTCCCTACTTGGGATGAGTTCGTAGAAGCCTTTCGCAAGCTCACATTCCTGAGGGGTCATGATGATCAAACAAGCAAGAGTTTCGCTCAAGCAAGGGCGAAAATCGTGACCGAATATCTCGCATGAGTTCAACTTCCGCCGATATGCTCGATGATGTTTCGACCGACCCACGCCGTCGAAACCGGTTCTTGAATGGGCTATCTCAAGAATCGCAGATGGTCGTAGCTTTGCATGACTTCCGAACTTCTCTCATTTGGTCAACAAAGCAATTGTGGCCGAGAGCAAGAGCAAGGCATTGATGAGTCACGCAGTTTACGCCGACTTCTCGCTTGTTCCTAGTAGCACTCACCGAGGCCTCGTATGTGGTTGTCTAGGCCACCACGAGCACCACCCATTTTCACCAAGGCCACGGTATTTGCCCTCGTCCATCTCCTCCCACCACCGGCCAGACCAAGTGGAAATCAGCCCCGCCTGTTAACAACGTTAACCTGTGGGTTATTTGTTATCATTGTGGTCGACCGGGGCATTATGCCAACAAGTGTGTGGCAAAGCAGCAAGGATTGCCTCCTGTTCGACCATATCCAGTGCCTGTGCGACCAGCCCCTTCGCAGAGGCCACCTATTAAAGTTGATCCGGCTCCAGTCCGGGGGCATGTGAACCAAATCACCGCCAAGAGGCGCCGATACACTGGTTGTTATGGGTATGCTCCTAGTTAATTTCAGTCCACTCATCGCTTTATTTGACTCGAGCATCTCATTCTTTTATTAGCAATCATTTTGCTGTTCAACACCAGTTAGATATGCATACCCTCCAACCACCTTTTATTATTCAATCACCTGGGTCGGTCTTTAAAACCGATCAGATTTGTTGTGGGGTCAACATAGCAATCCTTGGGGTGAAGTTTTTAGCAAATCTAATTGTCATTGACTCTAAAGGATTGGACGTCATTTTGGGTATGGATTGGCTGTCCAAGAACCAGGGTCAAATCAATTGTTCCCAACGGTCTATTTCTATGACCAATGCGACGGCATTCAAGTTGTTTACCATTCCAAAACAATTGGCTCATCTTTGTGCTCACCAAGTTGATACCACTCCTTCTTTGGAGTCGCATCAATTGTCCGTGAGTATGTTGATGTCTTTCTCAAGACCTTCCCGTTTACCACCGATCGGAAGTGGAGTTTGTTATTGAACTCGCTCGAACCGCCCGATATCCGTGAGTCCTTATCGAATGCCCACAACGAGTGGTTGAATTGAAGAAGCAACTCTGAGAATTGCTTGACAAGGGTTTCATTCGACCGAGTTCCTCACCTTGGGGTGCCCGCAATCTTTGTCAAGAAGAAAGACAATACTTTACGGATGTGTGTGGATTACCGTCCGTTAAATGAGGTCACTATCAAGAATAAATATCCTCTACCTCGTATTGATGATCTTTTTGATCAGTTGGTTGGTGCCCGCGTCTTTTCAAAGATTGATTTGCGGTCGGGCTATCATCAAATCAAGGTTAGAGCCGAGGACATTCCTAAGACAGCTTTCTACTCGTTATGGTTTATACGAGTATACTGTTATGTCCTTTGGTTTGACCAATGCTCCAAAGATATTTCATGAACCTTATGAATTCAGTGTTCATGGAATTCTTGGATAAGTTTGTTGTCGTGTTTATTGACGACATCCTTATTTATTCCAAGTCTGATAAGGATCATGAACAACATTTGCGACTTGTGCCGAAACACTTCGCTCGGCATCAATTGTATGCCAAGTTTAGCAAGTGTGCTTTCGCTCGTGAGAAGTTGCCTTTCGGGGCACGTGTTATCCAAGGAGGTATCGTCGATCCAAGCAAGGTACAAGATGTGCTAAATTGAAGCCTCCCAAGAGTGTCCTGAGATTCGAGTTTTCTTGGACTTGCGGGTTATTACCTGAGGTTCATTGAAAATTTCTCCAAGATTGCTAGACCTTTGACTCGGCTCTTACAGTAAAGGGAAGAAATTTGAATGGTCACTAAGTGTGAAGAGAGTTTTCGACTTTTGAGAACCCTCTTGACCAAAGCCCCAGTTCTTACTCTTCCGGATGTTCTTAAGAGCTTCGACATTTATTGCGATGCATCTCGCCATGGACTTGGTTGTGTGCTTATGCAAGAAGGCCAAGTTGTGGCATATGCATCCCTGCAGCTGCGCCTCATGAAGTTAATTATCCTACTCATGATTTGGAATTACGCCGTGGTCCATGCATTGAAGATTTGGCGCATTACCTTCTAGGTAATCGCTGTGAGATCTACACCGATCATAAAGCTCAAGTACATATTCACTCAACTGATTTGAATATGAGACAAAGGAGATGGCTTGAACCGATCAAGGACTACGACATGGGTATTCATTATCATCCCGTAAAGCCAATGTTGTGGCGCACGCTTTAAGCGTAAAGTCACAATGCAACTACCTATCCTCTTTACCGCCAAAGAGACTGTGTGCTGATTTTCGCGCCTAAGTCTTGAATTGGTGGGAAAAGGATTCTCGCTGCATTACATGTGGAGCCGACCTTAGAATCCCAGACTCGAGGCCCGTAAAATCGATGCCGAGGTAGCCAAATCAAGGAAAACATGCAAGGTGCAAAGCCAACGAATTTTCTCAAGATGATCGCGATGATTCGATATCGCAATCGCTTGGTAGTACTCACGATCCTCATCTAAGAAGTCTAATTTTAGAGAGGCTCATAATTCCAAGTTTTCTTTGCATCCCGGGAGCACCAAATGTACCAGATTTGAAGAAAATATTTTGGTGGAGCCAAATGAAGAGGCAAATTGCTCAAGATGTTGTCGAATGTGATATTTGCCAAAGGGTTAAAGTCGAACATCTAAAGCCACCGGTACCCTTCACCTTTGCCTATTCCACAATGGAAGTGGGAAGAGATCGGATGGATTTTGTTACTTGGTCTTCCCAAGACTTCCAAGGATCCGATGCCATTTGGGTGATCATCGATCGCTTAACTAAAGTGGCTCATTTTATTCCTGGCCAGACCGATTTCAATGGCAAGCAATTAGCGAGCTTTATATTGCTAGAATTGTTTGTCTTCATGGTGTTCCTAAAGTCATTGTTTCGACCGTGGTCCTCGCCACTTCCCATTTTTGGAATAGCCTTCATCAAAGCTATGGGGACCGAACTCTTTCGATCGCTTATCATCCTCAAACTAGTGGTCAAACCGAAAGGGTAAATCAAGTAATGGAAGATCTTCTTCGAGCCTATGTGCTATCTTATAGCAAAGACTCGAGAGATCTTTGCCATATGTGGAATTTTCCTACAATAATAGTTACAAGCAAGTATTCAAATGTCACCTTTGAAGCCTTGTATGGGAGAGCTTGTAGGACTCCATTGAATTGGTCCGAGTCCGTGAAAGATCATTCTATGGTCCGCACTTGGTAAAGGAAGCGTAAGAGCAAGTTCGATCGATTCGAGATTGTTTGAAAACCGCACAGCCTCGCCGTAAGAGCTATGCCGATCATCGCCGTCGGAGTTGAGCTTTGAGGTGGATGACCATGTCTATCTTAAAGTGTCACCCATGAAGGGTACTCATCGCTTTGTAAAAGGAAAGCTCGCACTCGCTATATCTGACCCTTCCGAATCATTGCCAAGCGAGGAGTCAGAGCTTACCAATTGGAATTACTCAATCACTCTCAAGAAGACATGATACTTTTCATGTGTCTCAATTAAAGAAGTGCCTTCGTGTTCCTATTGAGGCAATCGCTATGAGCATCTTAATCTCCAACCTGATCTTTCATATCAAGAGCAACCAGTACGTATCCTCGACACAATGGAACGCAGGACAAGAAATCGTACTGTCAAGTTCTTGAAAATTCAATGGGCTAATCATTCCGAGGATGAAGCCACTTGGGAGCGCGAAGATCTGATGCAGATTGAGCACCCCCATCTTTTTGTTGTTTAGAACTTTTCTTTGAATCAAGAAAGGAAAGTTTAAACAAAGCTATGTAAACAAAGATGTAATAATAACACTATGTTGTTATGTAAGAATCTTCTTTGTTATCCTTGAAGGAAACCAAAACAACAGATGTTGAGTTTCCTCATAATTCATTTCCATTTCACTTCTTCTTGATCTCCAACTTGTTCCAAATCTCGGGGACGAGATTTTTCTTAAGGGGGGTAGGTTTGTAACAGCCCCAATCTTATCAACAGTAATAATCTGTATTATGAACAGTAATAGACTACTGTTCATATCATTACTGGTTTTAATCTCGCTTGGGAGTTGTCATACTAAATAAAACCTTCCTTTTGCCAAAGTCCAAAAACCTACTTAGAATATTTAAAGGAATACAAGGTAACACTTGTATTATGACTGGGAAGTATTTTTATTAAAGCCTAGATAAATTATCTTGGCTAAAAATATTTTCGTTGTTTTTTTTTCAGAAATTATTTGGACTTAAAGAAAATTTATGGTCTTTAAATAAACATTTTCGCCTGAAATAGATATTTATGTATTTTATAAAGTGAAATGTGGTTTATGAAATTTATCTGGGAAATATATCATCCCAGAGCTTACAAAGAAAATTTCATGATTTTATAAATTTATTTGCTATTTTTAAAGTCCCACCAAACCTTTTAAATATATGAATAAGGTTTGGTCAACCCAACCGGTCCAAACCCGACCCTTGCATCAGAGCGACCCAGCCTCATGTGTCTCGGTCCAACCCAATCAAATTTGTTTGGCTCGGCCACGCTCGAGCGCGAGCCCAACTCCACGATCGCCATGAGCCGCCGATCTTCCATCGAACGGCGCGGCAATAACGCCCGCGAGCCGCCCACGTGTCCACTTAAATCTCCGCCGTTGGATCTTAATCCAACGAGCGTGATCGATGTATGCAACCGACAACTCCGATCCCTATTCAATCACCACCGCTCGCTTCTAATCCAACCGTGACGCCTTTTCGCTTTTAAACCTAAAGCGCGCTTTTATCTCACCGTTAGATTCAAATCCTACGCTTTTCCCTTTTCCTCGTGTTATAAAGCTCGCAATCCTCCGACCATTGGATCTTCATCGTGGCCCGATTTGTGTATGCATTCGACGACTCCGATCCCCGCACAATCGTGGCCGCCCATTCTTGATCCAGCAGTATCGCTTATTTCTATTTGAAACCCGAGGCGCGTTAACGTGGGTCTTTGGATTTCAATCCTACAAGACATCCTTTTGACCGTGGGCCTTAAAGCCCAAAATCGGTGGATCGTTGGATTTCGATCGGTGGCCCAGAGGGTGTATGCAATCGACCATCCGGTTCAATTTTCAATCTCGACCGTAGGAATCAAATCCAACGGTGTTGCGCCATTGCATCTATAGGAGGTGACGGTATTCTTTTAGTGAGCGTTGATTTCAATCTAACGCCCGATTTGAAAGGATCTTAAGATTCCTTTGAACTCCGCTTTAATCTCGGTCAGAGATCTAGATCGTGCGGTCCATATTAATTGGTACCGATTCAAATCATTTAATCCTCTATTTATCACACCACCCATTCCCAATCGAACGGCCGATATTCTTTTGATCGTGTGAGATGCACAAGGTCGTGGATCGCCAATGGACCCACATGTCATATTTTGCCTCTCTTCTTCCTTATCTCTCAAGCACCATTTTTGTGAGCAGAGGAGAGGATTTATCCAAAGATTATACACTAATTTTTGGATGTTTAGCTAAATGGACACCTCATCAACTCTAGATCTTTCCTTCTTGCCCGTAGCTAAACTCCCACATATATAAACCCTAGCTTTTGAGTCTGCAGCCATTGTTGACCACTGGAGCTCATTTTCTTCCTTGCACTCGTGGGATTTTGCTCCTATCAATTGCTTATCTATCCTTAAGCACCGATGTTACCCTCGCATTAAAGATTTGGTATCCTTTGCGTGTTAAATCGATTTGATCTCTCTGTCGATCAACCTCAAATTTTCGTGGTTCTTGGTATCTTTCCATACCGTAAGCCAAAACCCTAGTTTCGACATCTTGAGCATCCTAGGAACCTTAAAAGCTGCTGTGAATCCTTCTTTAAGCATCGTAGTTTCAATCGGCTTTAAACCAAAAGTTGATATTATACCTTTCGGTTTTCATGTCATTTTCAAGACCTAGGGTTCTTCCCACAACTTATCATCTTATTTAGGTTTTGACTAAACCCTAGCAAAGATGACAAGTTGATCTTTCAATTCTTGTCATCATCTATTTTGACTCTTAGCTGAAATTGTCTTCGATCTTTTGTCTACCAACCGACAAAATAGGTTTTTGCTTTAGCTTTTGTAATCTAACTAGTTAGGTTAGACTAAAGTTGGTTTGGGATATTAATTATTCTAAAAGATCATGCTAAGATTCATTTATGAACTTTTGCATGATCTATACCTCTTTTTCCAAAATTGCAATCCGCCCTGCTTTCACTCTTTTCAAATCAAAACCGAACTTTGCAATAAACTCTAATTTCTGTCTTTTGAAAACAAAGTGAGCTATATAATGGGATATTATCATTATTATGGGTAGTTATGGCTTAAGCATACTGTAATCATGCATTTCTAGATTGATCATGCATATTTCTTCCATGTTGGACTTATTGTCGCTTTGGTATTTATTGATCTTATTGTTTCTTTAGAATCTGGTTCGTTGAAGCCATCGAATCTTTTCTCGAGCAACTGAGCTCGCAATGTAGGTCTATTATTACCAAGGCAAGCATCCTCTTTGCACCATATTGAACCCAG
Organism: Ampelocalamus luodianensis; assembly: GCA_036346255.1. Lineage (NCBI taxonomy): Eukaryota > Viridiplantae > Streptophyta > Magnoliopsida > Poales > Poaceae > Ampelocalamus > Ampelocalamus luodianensis. The sequence continues at coordinate 68,454,760 of CM070620.1, read as the reverse complement.
ATTTTGTACAATAGTCTTTACAAATCCAAGTGATATCTCGAGCATGCTATTTGTTTGAAAATACAAAATATGACTTGTAATAGCTAGCTATGACCGACATGGTGGATTACCTTGATTATGACCATACACTCAACTCTAGTGTAGTATCTGTATAATATATGGTCTATTCTCGATTTGGCTTAGATATGCAGCCTAGAGATTTTAGAGTTTGACAAGCATATCTTGTCAAACATGGGAATCACAATCAATCGTTGTCATTTTCAAACTCTTTGTCCAGCCTTTAAATCAGTCTTATATTTGAAATTTAAATTGATCCGACAAGAGGAAGCTAGTGATGGTGCTTTCGTGCACGAGATTGGGTTTTGTGGTGGACTTGTCCGGTTAATTAAGGACCGAACTCGATTATTCAATTCAAGTCCCCACGCATTTCCACATGCAAGTGTATGGGCGCTGCTTGGTTAAGTAAAATGTTGAGACTATTGAGTTGGAAACAGAGAGTAAGGATATGTGTATTGGCCTTGCATGGCATAGATGCTTAGGTCCGAGGACCGTGTCTTATGCCATGTGAGCTTTGTATGTCAAGATCGATGTTCTTAGGAGGGTGAGGGCGATATGTGCCTCGTCGCATATACGATACCTTAATGGTGCCGATAGCATTCTATTATGGGTGGTGAGCCCAATTGTTTTTAAATTGTTTGATCGGCATTATCGACACAACATGTGTGCCCCTGTGGTTAGTAGGTGGTGTAGCCTACACTATGGGATTAGTTCACACATGGGGTCCAACTCAATAGTGTTAACTTGTTGAAAATACCAAATCTTAGTTTCCTGGCCGGCATACCAAAGGAAGTGTGTCATCATTCGAGGCATCCAAGGCAACGGCTAACTAAGTCATGTGGGTAAAGATGTACACCCCGCAGGTATAAACTATTCGAATAGCCGTGTCCACGGTCATGGACGATAACTTGAATTGATGTCATCCGATAGAAGCTTTGATGTTCAAAAATCTGGTTTTGGTTTATTTTCGGTGGCATGAGGGAATCATGCATCGCATCGCTTACCTTTAAGCCATTTACTTATCTGCTTTAAGCAAACTTTGATTTATTAAATCGCTTTATCAAAATTTAGCCTTTGTAGGTTAAGATGTATCGCTTATGCAAATTTGAACCTTTATACCTTCCTCGTTGTAACCTTATGCATGTAAAAACTCTACTCCTTTGGTTAGGCTCTAATCACCACTTTATTTTACTAGTTTGAGTAAGACTTGCCGAGTACCTTCCGTACTCAAGGTGCTACCACCTATTGTTGCGTGAGGACGGTTTTCAGATGAAGCACCCGTTAGCGCCGATCGGTGACGCTAACGAGTAACGCTATTTCTTTCCTCCACGCAATTGCTCGCGGGTGGATGGGGCCATTGGTGGATATTTTCCGCTTATTTTGCTTCCACAGATATCGTTAAAGTGACCAAGTCACTTAATATTGTAGTATCAACGTAATGATGTAACCTTATGTTTAATTATATCAATGTATGACTTGTATGTGTTTGATGCAATGTTGATGAAGGATATATATGCAATGGTCATTGATCCCGGGAACCATTGAGAATCATATATATCCGAATCTCACATCGGATTTGTCACTTGTTAAATTTATATCTTTAGCATGGTTTTTAATAAAGGCAGATCGTCCTTCATTAACAATTGTGCTACAAAGATAAATTTAATTAGTAACATTTCCAATAACCGGGTCCTCACAGCGCTGGTATCGTGAGCATACGCTGTCTCGTAGGTTAGAAGTAGCATGGCAAGTTATTAGAGAGTCCTCGATAAAATTATTTTCAACAAGAAAGTATTTTCAAACTGAGCATGGCATCTTTTATTCCTTATCTTTCTTAATATCACTTCTTGTCCAACTTTCGTTGGTTTATATTAAAAGTGAATTGTTTCTTATCTTGCCTCTTTGCTTATAGATGAGCGGTTGGTACTTGGTCAAGGAGACTAGAGCCGAGGATGTTGATGGGTTTCACTTTGTCATGGATATGATGTGGCGCCCAATTTCACCTACCACCGAGTATGCCATTTATCGACGGATCGAGGACCGTGGATGGAGGAATACCGCGCCTTCATCAACGCCATCGCTAGGCATGTAGCCGGCAGTTGTCCTCATCGTGTTCAAGCGCTTGCCACCTCCGAGGCGATGGCGTTCAGAAGCGGCAAGTAGGATGATGAGTCTTCTTCGCCATGATTTGACGGAATTGTCTCAACCACCCTATGACCACTTCCGAATCAAGGTCCTACCTCCAAGTGAGCACGTTCACGAGATACGCTTGGTGAAGACCTCAAAGCGATAGCTTAGCGAGGATGGTCCGATTATGGACCAAGTCCATCGCCGCCTTGTGAGGGAGCTATGGGAAACTAGGCATCGCTTTAATGAGGCCCAGAGTACCGCTTCTTGAGTCAACATGAACCGCTCCTCGCAACGTGCTTTATGGTGACAACGAGATCTCCTCGCCGCCGCCGCACCACCTCTTTACCGCCTTCCGTATGGCCGCGCGCACTGCTTATGGACAAGCGCGCCAAGCCCGATGATCGCAGGTTTCTCGCACTCGCGATCGCCTCCGGAGGTCATCACCATTGTTGGGTTCTCCGAGGCGCCTCATTAGTCCTTTGATCCGTTGACACAGTTCCCCGAGCTCACCTTCCAATGAGTTTCCGTGAACTTTAATCGATCTTTACGCTAGCACTCGACGATGAATCCTCGTGGTTGAGTGTCTTTAGTCTAGTAGTTGCCCTTAAATAAATTGTATGTAATAGGGCAGCAGATTTTGTACAGAGTATGAAAGTTTAACTTTCGGTTTGTAATCGACATTATGGCCGACTATAATGTAAGACTGAACCAAATTTTGTTGTATATATATATGAAGTTTCGGTTTGGTGTTAACTTGAATGCATAACATAACATGATGCATTATATGTACAAGATTTGCTTCCTTTCTAATTGTAAACTTGTTTGTGTTTGCCGAGTATGTCCTTGTTGTGTTGTTAACCATGTTGTGGTAACAGGATGACAGATTCTACTACCGCGCGCAAGCGCAACAAGGGAAGAGTATTTCATCTTCGGCCCCATTCTCGTGGAGGGCCGATCGAACCTTCCAGTTCTCGTGGTCCGCAAGGTGGTCCTCGTGAAGAGGAGCTTCTCCACCACCTTCTATGGCCGATGTGCTCATGCAAATTGAGCGCAACCGATGGATCAGACGCGATCTTGGAACAGATTGCGCGCAATACTTCTACTCTCGTTGCATCAAGAATGTAGAGCAGAGGCCACCATGTGCGTGGCGCCTTGTCGACTTTCACGGACTAACCCGCGGTGTTCTCCAGCCTCGTGACCCTATGGAAGCCGAGGATTGGCTTCAACCATTGAGAAGAAGCTTCGATTACTCAATGCCCGAAGGGAAAAGGTTCTCTTTGCCGCTTATCACCGATGGGCCACCAACATATGGTGGGATAATCTTCTTGCCATTCACTCGCTGGACATGTCCCTACTTGGGATGAGTTCGTAGAAGCCTTTCGCAAGCTCACATTCTGAAGGGGTCATGATGATCAAACAAAGAAGAGTTTCGCTCAAGCAAGGGCGAAAATCGTGATCGAATATCCGCATGAGTTCAACTTCCCGCCGATATGCTCGATGATGTTTCGACCGACCTACGCCGTCGAAACCGGTTCTTGAATGGGCTATTCAAGAATCGCAGATGGTCGTAGCTTTGCATGACTTCCGAACTTCTCTCATTTGGTCAACAAAGCAATTGTGGCCGAGAGCAAGAGCAAGGCATTGATGAGTCACGCAAGCGTTTAGCCGACTTCTCGCTTGTTCCTAGTAGCAGCTCACCGAGGCCTCGTATGTGGTTGTCTAGGCCACCACGAGCACCACCCATTTTCACCAAGGCCGCGGATTTGCCCTCGCCCATCTCTCCCACCACGGGCCAGACCAAGTGGAAATCAGCCCCGCCCTGTTAACAACGTTAACCTGTGGGTTATTTGTTATCATTGTGGTCGACCGGGGCATTATGCCAACAAGTGTGTGGCAAAGCAGCAAGGATTGCCTCTGTTCGACCATATCCAGTGCCCTGTGCGACCAGCCCCTTCGCAGAGGCCACCTATTAAAGTTGATCCGCCCACCGGGGCATGTGAACCAAATCACCGCCAAGAGGCGCCGATACACTGGTTGTTATGGGTATGCTCCTAGTTAATTTCACCCACCATCGCTTTATTTGACTCGAGCATCTCATTCTTTTATTAGCAATCATTTTGTTGCTCAACACCGCTAGATATGCATACCCTCCAACCACCTTTTATTATTCAATCACCTGGGTCGGTCTTTAAAACCGATCAGATTTGTTGTGGGGTCAACATAGCAATCCTTGGGGTGAAGTTTTTAGCAAATCTAATTGTCATTGACTCTAAAGGATTGGACGTCATTTTGGGTATGGATTGGCTGTCCAAGAACCAGGGTCAAATCAATTGTTCCCAACGGTCTATTTCTATGACCAATGCAGACGCATTCAAGTTGTTTACCATTCCAAAACAATTGGCTCATCTTTGTGCTCACCAAGTTGATACCACTCCTTCTTTGGAGTCGCATCAATTGTCCGTGAGTATGTTGATGTCTTTTCTCAAGACCTTCCCGCTTACCACCGATCGGAAGTGGAGTTTGTTATTGAACTCGCTCTCGAATCGCCCGATATCCGTGAGTCCTTATCGAATGCCCACAACGAGTGGTTGAATTGAAGAAGCAACTCGAGAATTGCTTGACAAGGGTTTCATTCGACCGAGTTCCTCACCTTGGGGATGCCCGCAATCTTTGTCAAGAAGAAAGACAATACTTTACGGATGTGTGTGGATTACCGTCCGTTAAATGAGGTCACTATCAAGAATAAATATCCTCTACCTCGAATTGATGATCTTTTGATCGCTTGGTTGGTGCCCGTCTTTTCAAAGATTGATTTGCGATCGCTATCATCAAATCAAGGTTAGAGCCGAGGACATTCCTAAGACAGCTTTTCTACTCGTTATGGTTTATACGAGTATACGGTTATGTCCTTTGGTTTGACCAATGCTCCAAAGATATTTCATGAACCTTATGAATTCAAGTGTTCATGGAATTCTTGGATAAGTTTGTTGTCGTGTTTATTGACGACATCCTTATTTATTCCAAGTCCGATAAGGATCATGAACAACATTTGCGATTTCAGCCGAAACACTTCGTCGGCATCAATTGTATGCCAAGTTTAGCAAGTGTGCTTTCGCTCGTAGAAGTTGCCTTTCGGGGCACGTGTTATCCAAGGAGGTATCGCCGATCCAAGCAAGGTACAAGATGTGCTAAATTGAAGCCTCCCAAGAGTGTCCTGTAGATTCGAGTTTTCTTGGACTTGCGGGTTATTACCGGAGGTTCATTGAAAATTTCTCCAAGATTGCTAGACCTTTGACTCAGCTCTTACAGAAAGGGAAGAAATTTGAATGGTCAGCTAAGTGTGAAGAGAGTTTTCGACTGTTGAGAACCCTCTTGACCAAAGCCCCAGTTCTTACTCTTCCGGATGTTCTTAAGAGCTTCGACATTTATTGCGATGCATCTCGCCATGGACTTGGTTGTGTGCTTATGCAAGAAGGCCAAGTTGTGGCATATGCATCCCTGCAGCTATGCGCCTCATGAAGTTAATTATCCTACTCATGATTTGGAATTGGCCGCCGTGGTCCATGCATTGAAGATTTGGCGCATTACCTTCTAGGTAATCGTTGTGAGATCTACACCGATCATAAAGCTCAAGTACATATTCACTCAACTGATTTGAATATGAGACAAAGGAGATGGCTTGAACCGATCAAGGACTACGACATGGGTATTCATTATCATCCGGTAAAGCCAATGTTGTGGCGACGCTTTAAGCGTAAAGTCACAATGCAACTACATATCCTCTTTACTCGCCGAAAGAGACTTGTGTGCTGATTTTCGCGCCTAAGTCTTGAATTTGTGGAAAAGGATTCTCGCTGCATTACATGTGGAGCCGACCTTAGAATCCCAGATTCGAGGCCCAAAACCGATGCCGAGGTAGCCAAATCAGGAAAACATGCAAAGTGTAAAGCCAACGAATTTTTTCAAGATGATCGCAGATGATTCGATATCGCAATCGCTTGGTAGTACTCACGATCCTCATTGAAGAGTCTAATTCTTAGAGAAGCTCATAATTCCAAGTTTTCTTTGCATCCCGGGAGTACCAAATGTACCAGATTTGAAGAAAATATTTTGGTGGAGCCAAATGAAGAGGCAAATTGCTCAAGATGTTGTCGAATGTGATATTTGCCAAAGGGTTAAAGCTGAACATCTAAAGCCACCGGTACCCTTCACCTTTGCCTATTCCACAATGGAAGTGGGAAGAGATCGGTATGGATTTTGTTACCGGTCTTCCCAAGACTTCCAAGGATCCGATGCCATTTGGGTGATCATCGATCGCTTAACTAAAGTGGCTCATTTTATTCCTGGCCAGACCGATTTCAATGGCAAGCAATTAGCGAGCTTTATATTGCTAGAATTGTTTGTCTTCATGGTGTTCCTAAAGTCATTGTTTCGACCGTGGTCCTCGCCACTTCCCATTTTTGGAATAGCCTTCATCAAAGCTATGGGATCGAACTCTCTTTCAAGATCGCTATCATCCTCAAACTAGTGGTCAAACCGAAAGGGTGAACCAAGTAATGGAAGATCTTCTTCGAGCCTATGTGCTATCTTATAGCAAAGACGGAGAAATCTTTGCCATATGTGGAATTTTCCTACAATAATAGCTACCAAGCAAGTATTCAAATGTCACCTTTGAAGCCTTGTATGGGAGAGCTTGTAGGACTCCATTGAATTGGTCCGAGTCCGTGAAAGATCATTCTATGGTCCAGACTTGGTAAAGGAAGCGTAAGAGCAAGTTCGATCGATTCGAGATTGTTTGAAAACCGCACAATCTCGCCGTAAGAGCTATGCCGATCATCGCCGTCGGAGTTGAGCTTTGAGGTGGATGACCATGTCTATCTTAAAGTGTCACCCATGAAGGGTACTCATCGCTTTGTGTAAAAGGAAAGCTCGCACTCGCTATATCGGACCCTTCCGAATCATTGCCAAGCGAGGAGTCAGAGCTTACCAATTGGAATTACTCAATCACTCTCAAGAAGACATGATACTTTTCATGTGTCTCAATTAAAGAAGTGCCTTCGTGTTCCTATTGAGGCAATCGCTATGAGCATCTTAATCTCCAACTCGATCTTTCATATCAAGAGCAACCAAGACGTATCCTCGACACAATGGAACGCAGGACAAGAAATCGTGATCACAAGTTCTTGAAAATTCAATGGGCTAATCATTCCGAGGATGAAGCCACTTGGGAGCGCCAAGATCCGATGCATTGAGCACCCCATCTTTTGTTGTTTAGAACTTTTCTTTGAATCAAGAAAGGAAAGTTTAAACAAAGCTATGTAAACAAAGATGTAATAATAACACTATGTTGTTATGTAAGAATCTTCTTTGTTATCCTTGAAGGAAACCAAAACAATGATGTTGAGTTTCCTCATAATTCATTTCCATTTCACTCCTTCTTGATCTCCAACTTGTTCCAAATCTCGGGGACGAGATTTTTCTTAAGTGGGGTAGGTTTGTAACAGCCCCAATCTTATCAACAGTAATAATCTGTATTATGAACAGTAATAGACTACTGTTCATATCATTACTGTTCTTAATCTCAGTTGGGAGTTGCTGTTACCAAATAAAACCTTCCTTTTTGCCAAAGTCCAAAAACCTACTTAGAATATTTAAAGGAATACAAGGTAACACTTGTATTATGACTGGGAAGTATTTTTATTAAAGCCTAGATAAATTATCTTGGCTAAAAATATTTTCGTTGCATTTTTAGAAATTATTTGGACTTAAAGAAAATTTATGGTCTTTAAATAAACATTTTCGGCCTGAAATAGATATTTATGTATTTTATAAAGTGAAAATGTGGTTTATGAAATTTATCTGGGAAATATATCATCCCAGTAGCTTACAAAGAAAATTTCATGATTTTATAAATTTATTTGCTATTTTTAAAGTCCTACCAAACCTTTTAAATATATGAATAAGGTTTGGTCAACCCAACCGGTCCAAACCCGACCCTTGCACTGTAGCGACCCAGCCTCGTGTGTCTCGGTCCAACCCAATCAAATTTGTTTGGCTCGGTCACGTTCGAGCGCGAGCCCGAGCTCCACGACTGCCATGAGCCGTCGATCTTCCATCGAACGCGGCAATAACGCCCGCGAGCCGCCCACGTGTCCACTTAAATCTCGCCGTTGATCTTAATCCAACGAGCGTGATCGATGTATGCAACCGACAACTCCGATCCCTATTCAATCACCACCGCTCGCTTCTAATCCAACCGTGACGCCTTTTCGTTTTAAACCTAAAGGCGCTTTTATCTCACCGTTAGATTCAAATCCTACGCTTTTTCCTTTTTCCTCGTGTTATAAAGCTCGCAATCCTCCGACCATTGGATCTTCATCGTGGCCCGATTTGTGTATGCATTCTGACGACTCCGATCCCCGCACAATCGTGGCCGCCCATTCTTGATCCAGCAGATCGCTTATTTCTATTTGAAACCCGAGGCGCGTTAACGTGGGTCTTTGATTTCAATCCTACGCACACCTTTTGACCGTGGGCCTTTAAAGCCCAAAATCGGTGGATCGTTGGATTTCGATCGGTGGCCCAGAGCGGTGTATGCAATCGACCATCCGGTTCAATTTTCAATCTCGACCGTAGGAATCAAATCCAACGGTGTTGCGCCATTGCATCTATAGGAGGTGACGGTATTCTTTTAGTGAGCGTTGGATTTCAATCTAACGCCCGATTTGAAAGGATCTTAAGATTCCTTTGAACTCCGCTTTAATCTCGGTCGAGATCTAGATCGTGCGGTCCATATTAATTGGTACCGATTCAAATCATTTAATCCTCTATTTATCACAACCACCCATTCCCAATCGAACTACTGATATTCTTTTGATCGTGTGAGATGCGCACGTCGTGGATCGCCAATGGACCCACATGTCATATTTTGCTCTCTCTTCTTCCTTATCTCTCTGCAGCACCATTTTTGTGAGCAGAGGAGAGGATTTATCCAAAGATTATACACTAATTTTTGGATGTTTAGCTAAATGGACACCTCATCAACTCTAGATCTTTCCTTCTTGCCCGTAGCTAAACTCCTACATATATAAACCCTAGCTTTTGAGTCGCAACCATTGTTGACCACTGGAGCTCATTTTCTTCCTTGCAGCTCGTGGGATTTTGCTCCTATCAATTGCTTATCTATCCTTAAGCACCGATGTTACCTCGCATTAAAGATTTGGTATCCTTTGCAAAGTTAAATCGATTTGATCTCTCCGTCGATCAACCTCAAATTTTCGTGGTTCTTGGTATCTTTCCATACCGTAAGCCAAAACCCTAGTTTCGACATCTTGAGCATCCTAGGAACCTTAAAAGCTGCTGTGAATCCTTCTTTAAGCATCGAGCTTCAATCGGCTTTAAACCAAAAGTTGATATTATACCTTTCGGTTTTCATGTCATTTTCAAGACCTAGGGTTCTTCCTGTCAACTTATCATCTTATTTAGGTTTTGACTAAACCCTAGCAGCATGACAAGTTGATCTTTCAATTCTTGTCGTCATCTATTTTGACTCTTAGCTGAAATTGTCTTCGATCTTTTGTCTACCAACCGACAAAATAGGTTTTTGCTTTAGCTTTTGTAATCTAACTAGTTAGGTTAGACTAAAGTTGGTTTGGGATATTTATTACCTAAAAGATCATGCTAAGATTCATTTATGAACTTTTGCATGATCTATACCTCTTTTTCCAAAATTGCAATCTGTCCTGCTTTCACTCTTTTCAAATCAAAACCGAACTTTGCAATAAACTCTAATTTCGTCTTTTGAAAACAAAGTGAGCTATATAATGGGATATTATCATTATTATGGGTAGTTATGGCTTAAGCATACTGTAATCATGCATTTCTAGATTGATCATGCATATTTCTTCCATGTTGGACTTATTGTCGCTTTGGTATTTATTGGATCTTATTGTTTCTTTAGAATCTGGTTCTGTTGAAGCCATCGAATCTTTTCTCGAGCAACTGAGCTCGCAATGAGGTCTATTATTACCAAGGCAAGCATCCTCTTTGCACCATATTGAACCCAGATTTTGTACAATAGTCTTTACAAATCCAAAGGATATCTCGAGCATGCTATTTGTTTGAAAATACAAAATATGACTTGTAATAGCTAGCTATGACTGACATGGTGGATTACCTTGATTATGACCATACACTCAACTCTAGTGTAGTATCTTGTATAATATATGGTCTATTCTCGATTTGGCTTAGATATGCATCTAGAGATTTTAGAGTTTGACAAGCATATCTTGTCAAACATGGGAATCACAATCGAATCGTTGTCATTTTCAAACTCTTTGTCCAGTTCCTTTAAATCAGTCTTATAATTGAAATTTAAATTGATCCGACAAGAGGAAGCTAGTGATGGTGCTTTCGTGCACGAGATTGGGTTTGTGGTGGACTTGTCCGGTTAATTAAGGACCGAACTCGATTATTCAATTCAAGTCCCCACGCATTTCCACATGCAGTGTATGGGCGCTGCTTGGTTAAGTAAAATGTTGAGACTATTGAGTTGGAAACAGAGAGTAAGGATATGTGTATTGGCCTTGCATGGCATAGATGCTTAGGTCCGAGGACCGTGTCTTATGCCATGTGAGCTTTGTATGTCAAGATCGATGTTCTTAGAGGGTGAGGGCGATATGTGCCTCGTCGCATATACGATACCTTAATGGTGCCGATAGCATTCTATTATGGGTGGTGAGCCCAATTCGTTTTTAAATTGTTTGGATCGGCATTATCGACACAACATGTGTGCCTGTGGTTAGTAGGTGGTGTAGCCTACACTATGGGATTAGTTCACACATGGGGTCCAACTCAATAGTGTTAACTTGTTGAAAATACCAAATCTTAGTTTCCGGTCGGCATACCAAAGGAAGTGTGTCATCATTCGAGGCATCCAAGGCAACGGGCTAACTAAGTCATGTGGGTAAAGATGTACACCTGCGCAGGTATAAACTGTTCGAATAGCCGTGTCCACGGTCATGGACGATAACTTGAATTGATGTCATCTGATAGAAGCTTTGATGTTCAAAAATCTGGTTTTGGTTTATTTTCGGTGGCATGAGGGAATCATGCATCTGCATCGCTTACCTTTAAGCCATTTACTTACTGTTTTAAGCAAACTTTGATTTATTAAATCGCTTTATCAAAATTTAGCCTTTGTAGGTTAAGATGTATCGCTTTATGCAAATTTGAACCTTTATACCTTCCGTTGTAACCTTATGCATGTAAAAACTCTACTCCTTTGGTTAGGCTCTAATCACCACTTTATTTTACTAGTTTGAGTAAGACTTGCCGAGTACCTTCCGTACTCAAGGTGCTACCACCTATTGTTGCGGTGAGGACGGTTTTCAGATGAAGTACCCGTTAGCGCCGATCGTGGTGACGCTAACGAGTAACGCTATTTCTTTCCTCCACGCAATTGCTCGCGGGTGGATGGGGCCATTGGTGGATATTTTCCGCTTATTTTGCTTCCACAGATATCGTTAAAGTGACCAAGTCACTTAATATTGTAGTATCAACAGAATGATGTAACCTTATGTTTAATTATATCAATGTATGACTTGTATGTGTTTGATGCAATGTTGATGAAGGATATATATGCAATGGTCATTGATCCTGGGAACCATTGAGAATCATATATATCCGAATCTGTTTCATCGGATCTGTCACTTGTTAAATTTATATCTTTAGCATGGTTTTTAATAAAGGGGCAGTACTGTTCCTTCATTAACAATTGTGCTACAGTATAAATTTAATTAGTAACATTTCCAATAACCGGGGGTCCTCACACATATAAATCGTCTCATCAATGTTTCCATTTACAAACACTGCTTTTACATCCATCTGATGAAACTCAAGATCAAAATATGCCACAAGTGCCATCATGACCCTAAAAGAGTCTTTCGAAGAAACCGGAGAGAAAGTCTCTTTATAGTCTATGCCTTCCTTTTGACTATATCCTTTAGCAACAAGATGAGCCTTATATCTTTCCACATTGACTTTCGAATCCCGTTTGGTCTTAAATATCCATTTGCAACCAATTGGTTTCTTTCTTTCTGGCAATGGGACAAGATCCCAAACGTCATTGTCCTTCATGGATTTTAACTCTTCAATCGTGACATTGATCCAATTAACTGAAATTGGGCCTTGTAGGGCCTTTAGGAGATTGATAGGATCTTCTCCCCAAATTTCACTACAAGCCTCATTCTCCTGAAGAAAGATAATGTAATCATCAGAGATTGCACTTCTTCTTTCTCTAATGGATCTCCTTAATGGCACTGGTTCTTCAGGTTGCTGAGTTTGTTCTTATGTAGGAACATCATTTTGTGGAGGAACCTCATGGACATTATTTTGAATAGTATATTCTTCAATAATACCGGGTAAAATAACTTGATCCCGATCATTATTGGGAATAACCAAAGGAAGAGGAAATAAATCCCCTTCAGAAACTTCTTCAAAATTAATGTTCCTAACCATATCTCCCCCCTTCAAACTTATCATCCTCAAAGAACCGGGTATTTCTCGTTTCAAAAAATGTCTTAGTAGTGGGATCATAGAATTTGTAACCCCTTGATCTTTCAGAATAACCAACAAAATAGCTACTAACAGTTCTTGAGTCCAATTTTCTCTCATTAGGCATGTACGGCCTTACCTCATATGGACATCCCCATGTATGTACATGCCTGATGCTAGGCTTTTTGCCTATCCATTGTTCGTACAGGGTTTTGTTAGTCGCTTTAGTTGGTACTTTGTGGAGTAAATAAGTTGTAGTTTTTAATGCTTCTTCCCAGAGAGACTCTGGTAAGGTGGAATGACTGATCATACTCCTCACCATATCCTTAAGAGTCCTATTTCGCCTCTCAGCAACACCGTTCATGCTAGGAGAACCCGGCATGGCATACTGAGGGACGATCCCACATTCCTCTAGGAATTTAGCAAAAGGTCCAGGACGTTGTTCACATGATCCGTCATTTCTACCATATTATTCTCCACCACGGTCAGATCGAATGGCCTTAATTCTTTTGCCAAGTTGGTTTTCCACCTCAGCCTTAAAAAAAAAATTGAACACATCCAGAGACTGTGACTTCTCATGAATAAGATAAATATAACCATACCGTGAGAAGTCATCTACGAACGTGATAAAATACCTTTGGCCATTCCAAGAAGTCATAGGGAATGTGCCGCAGATATTCGTATGTATCAGTTCTAAGACATCTGAAGCTCTATTAGCACTTAACTTCCACCTTCTTGCCATCACCCACATAGATGAATCTTTCAGCATCACTTGGCTTTCGACAGTTCAGGCAACCCTTTATTGACACACTGATGTTAGATGTTGCACCGAAGTCTAACCACCAAGTGTATTCAGGTACAAAAATTAAGTTAACCTTAGAGCTGACCCTGGGCCTTAATCTTAACCAGAATAATCCCATGCATAAACCTGCACCCACCATTCAACCATTCCGCCCAAGTCCAAACCCATTTTGATTTTATTTAGAGTAAAACCCTCTTTATAAACCTTCTGTGGTAAAACAATACCATAGCGTAAAATTTAAATCATGTTTGTAAAAGATTTGGCTAAACCTTCCCAAATTCATAAGTGTGGTCTAAGCATTGGCTAAGCATATGATTAATTTTGGTAGCTTTATGTCTAATGGTGACAAGGTATTCATGCTCAATATTCAAATTGGCAATACAAGGAAAATTGGTATAACTAGGTAATTAAAACAGGGAATTGAAATAATTATATAAACATATGCATGCATTAAGTAATTTAAAAACTGAAAATAACTTTAAAGTAATGAGATCAACATGATCAATGGTATAACTTGCCTTCGTTGAAGTCCTAAAATTCTAAGTCCTCAGAATGGACAAACTCTCCGGAGTCGTCGAAGTCTATACGCGAAAATACGAATTATTGCGCAAGGGTGACGTCAGCACTGAGATTTTCAGAATTAAAGAAATAAAACTATTTCCTGACGTGTGGGACCCACGTGTCATAGACACAGTCCACGTGGACTAGGTCCACGGCTTTGGCTCAGGGGAGGTGGTGCTAATTTGGTGCCACGTCGGATCCGACGTTGAGGTGGCGCCCACGGTGCCCCATACGTGGCAAGGCCACATTGACGAGGACGGCGTCGGCGCGGGGACCGATGGTTGCCGTCGCGCGCTGTAGCGCCGGTGGGCGGCGATGTGCAAAATATAAAGAGGAGGGGACGGCAATCATGATGCACTTACCCACTCGGCGAGAAGGGGACGGAGGCGACCGGTGACGAGGAAGAAGCGGCGAGGAGGAAAGTGGAGGTGGCGGCGGTGAACGGTGGTAGTGGTGTTCCGGAGGGCTTCAGAGGACGGGGAGGTGCGCACGAGGTAGGCGTAGGTATTACGATGCCGTAGCCGGAGACGATGGCGGTAGAGGAGGCTTGGTGGCGGTGCAAATGGCGATGGCGTTTTTCGGTGGTCGACGGCGAAGAACTCCAATCGCGATCGAAGGGGAGCGAGAGAGGGCAAGGGAGAAGGGGAAAAGAGAGAGGAGGAGGCAAGGTACCCGGTGCTCGCCTTAAATAGGCGTAGGGAGGCCTGAGAGAGGGGGACGAGGTAGGTGGGTTTCGCGGCGGTGAGTACCGACGCGGACAGGAGTAGGTGGCGATAGGGCATGGGGCGGAGTGGTGGCGGCAGCGGGCGCAGCAGAGGCAGGAGGTGACACGACGCACGACGGTGACAGCGACGTGCGGGGCAGGGGTAGGTGCGGCCGGCGCAAAACGTGGACTACGCACGCACGCGCGCTCGTGTGAGGAAGAAGACAAGGGGAGGAAGAAGATGAAGCTGACCGGTGGGTCCCACCTGTCAGTGAGAGGGGGAGAGAGAGAGAGGCGCACGGAGGTTTTTTGAAAATAGCTAATAAAGTCTAAAAATTTCAGGAAAATTCACAGAAGTCTCTTTAATTATTTAGAACTTAATAAAAATACTTTTAGCTATACTTTAGCTTTTAATTTTGGAAAGAAAATAGATTTTAATTTTGGACAAAAGGAAAAACCAATTCTAAAATCCAGAAAAAGCAAGAAAAGACTTACAATCCAAATAAAATCCAGAAACTCAAACAAACCAACTTTTTAATTTAATTGGAGTCTATTTAATTCAAGTTAAATAGTTTTTGATTTCAAAATTTCAAGTTAAACTTTTGCAACTTAAACAAAGTCAAATGGTTAGTTTTAAATTTTGAAAATTTTCAAAAAATCTGCAAATTAGGGATGTTACAAGAGGCCCGCATGTCGATCATGTATGTATGACACATACATTAGGACGACCCAGTATAACAGAGATCTTCACATTCCTTAGAAACCACAACCAACTGTCTATATTCTTACTTTCAATGAATGCGAAGGCCACGAGAAGAACTTGATTATTCATGTCTATCGTTGTTGTAGTTAATTTCTGGCCCTTGTACTTTCCAGTCAGAAATATGCCATTGACACAGAAGATTGAATGGCAATGCTGGATTGCATTTGATGCATGGACCAACGGCGAAGAATGCTCGGTTCAGTACCCTCTTCTATTCCCACCACGGATGTACGCCATCTTGAATGTCGAAATGAGTGTTGGGATTTCTATCTTTTATGACTCGGAGTTGGCCAGGGATGTTGTGGTAGGAGTCCTTGAACGTACTAAACCTTGATTCTAGTGCCTTCTACTTTGCCCTCCACGCCTTTGCATAGCTGATTGTGTACAGGAACCTTGCCTCTGTTGTCCGAATGATGTATCGTGGCACAAAATCTAGATTTTCCACGATCTCACCATACATGATGTTTGCGATGAATTTGATGATAGGTTCTTCTGGGACTACGCTGATTCAGCGATGACACGTGTGTGAGCGACTACTATAGAGCATTTTCAGTAGTGTCCCACTTAGGCTAGAATGCATGCACTCACCAAGGGCATCCCTCTATGTAGTACACAACCCCTTGACTGACCTCCTTCCGGTCAGACTTCCACAGTACACGGGAGCCTTCATTAACGATGAGGTTGTCGAACTAGTATGTGTTCCATTCGGATGGAACCATCTGCTATGCCACACCATCCTCCTCATCAAATCCTTCATCTTTTAATAATGCTTGGTAGTCTTGGTCTTCAAGGTCCATCCTTTCATCTAGGCCTTCGATCTCCTCACCTTCGTCAACAATCCCATTAGCTTGCCTGACAGAAGGATCTCCTTCCTCATGTCTTCATCGACCACATCAGCAACTCCTCGACCTCCTGCAGTGCTAGAGTCCCCAACTTCTTCTTCAGTATCACCACCACCCACTTGTTCAGCCAGCAATGCAGGAATGTCCTTGACATATGCCTAGGCCAGAAGGACCAAATCCCACCATTCCTCCCTCACCAGACCTACATAAGACTACCATGACCTAGTTCCCTTGAGCTGCATTAACTATGAAAATGTGCCCTATTGTGCTTGGTTGACAAGGCAACTCAATTTTAGATCATACGCAGTATTGTCAAAGTCGAATGTGTGGTACAACCCCTGCATCACAATGCCCCATGTAGACAGCTCTAGTCTTCCTAGGGTTACGATCGCCGATTGAAAATAATGCAAATCAATCCCCTCGTGACCCTCCAGAATAGTTCCTTGACCGTAGTAAATTTTGAAATTGGTTGCGCTTGACATATTTGACGAATTGCACCAAAAACAAGATTTACACGATTAACAACATATCTAAGGCTAAACTACCCACCGAAAAGGACTATACACAACATACAACACTACATAACTATAGATCTAAAACTACATAATCCATTAAGTTAAAAAAATTACCTCAAAGGCGGACGACCGAATGGGCAGCGCATTGCTAGCTCCTCTCCTCCCCTCTACTCCTCTCTCTCTCCTTTCTCTTCCCTCCCCTCTTTTTGTCTTTTCTAAATAAAAGTGAGTTTTTCCTAAATTTTGGGGGTTTTAAAGTCTTTTATAGGGGAGATTGTGTCGCCATTTGGAATGACGATAGGGACTTGCGGAATCCGGGGTCCCTGTTGCCATTTCGAATGTCAATTTGCCTAAATTTTAATATCAAAAAATCACCTGGCATCTCGAACCCTACAACTACAAAAGCCCACACCCAAATAACTAAACTCCAAGCCTATGTCTTCTAACCTACTCTCTTCTAACTTACTTACACTTGTCTCATGACACTACTCGGCGCCATGACTCAGTCGTCTAGTTCAGTGAGCCAAAGAGTGGTGGCACTAGCGATTGCAAGGCGTGTGAACTACCCAAACTACGGCGTCCAGGAAAATGTCCTGTACTCCAACACTGAAGAGAACAGGGGCGTGTGTTCTATAAGTGTCTGTATTTCTCGGTGAGTTCGATTTCTGCGAATGCTGGTATTTGGTTTCAGGGTTTGTTTGTCACTTCTTTTTCACTATTCAGTGTGATTCTTAGGCCAGTGGTTGCCAGTACTTTCAGTGGGTGAACTCTATTAGTGCCATGGTCGAAAGAGCAGTTGAACGTCCGCATGTAGTTCTATATGGTCCAATGGTGAGCATGCCACGAGCGCTTTGACAAGATTCTTGACCACTTGAAGTGGCTCGAGAAACTTATATGTGTGTATCCTTCTAATAGTGAGTTCAATATGTATTAAGTAGTGGTGGTTGTCTGCATCAGGGATTCGTTGGACCCGGGAGTAACACCGACAAATCCTCTGTGTATTCTACACTAGTCCCTGAAATAATAGGTAGTGTACATAGTAAACAAATATGGTAACATCCATAATTTGCACAACTTTATTAATAAATATAAGGGTTTATTACAAGAAAGGCTTACGAGCCAACAATAAAGAACACAACGAAAGACGAAGAAGAAGTAGTACAGCCTAGCTAATTTGTCATAGGTAATCAACTGGGGTAGCAGTCTAGTCGTCGAGATCCTCATTAGTTGTTAAGTCCTTCTCCTCTGAACAATATTTTATTAAGTAAGGGTAAGTACAAAAATATACTCCGCAAGATACACCCATGATAGAGTTAATATATGCATGGATATTATCAAAGGAAGGCTTATCGGGTTATTTATGCAAAAGCAATATTTTACATTTTAAATACCATAGCTAAGTTCAAAAGCAGTTATACTATATCTAAAATCAAATTTAATTTTTAATCATCAATTCTTGAGTTTAGGATAAAGCTCCATACACAAATAGTGAAGGACTAACCCCCTTACACCGGGCTTTCTGCCCAAATTTGCCACATGAACAACTATCCATGAAATCATTTTTAAAACAACTTTACCCACAAGAGATAATCGAGTTATGATGTCTGCTTCACACACTTCCATTGGTGTGTGACTAAGTGATCATCACAAGGCCTTTATAATGCGACATCCCAAAGTTGCCTGCTAAGGTTTCGCTGCCATAAGGTTTCACACCAAACAAAAGCCCCCTCTTGCGCCATGTGGAACAATAAAAAGTAGGCCATTCTCACACCCACACAACTGGATGGCACAACCACAGTGGAACATTGCAAATTAGTTAGGTAGGTCTGTCCCACTCCAGACTTGTGGTAGTACGGAAGGGCTTTCCAATCCATAGCTCACAGACTGGTCCTTAATTGACTGGGCAACTTCCAAAAGTAACCCCTCGGCCTCAACCATTGACTAAGGTGAGCCCGTCATAAACTTGCACCCACCAACGATCCATTTCGCCCAAGTCCAAACTAGTTTTTAATTTAATTTTATTTTTCAAATCATTTGTAAACTTCCATGGCAGACCAATGCTATATGTAACACCCCAACTCTCAAAGAGCCTGGAATGTTACTGGAAATAAACTAATCTAGCAATCTATAAAATTTTTCGACAGAGTCTCCTTTGTTTAATCAGCTATACCGAGAGTTCAACGATAAATCATAGCATTTAACAAAATTCTCATGATCAAGCATGATAATCAATTGAACATACCAAGACCTGGCAATCTCATTATTACAATTATACAGTTACTCAAACCAAAACGATCTATGAGTGATAATCATTAGTTCATTTATTTCTAAAATTGAAACTAAGTGGTAAACGCCTTAAGAGTGTGAGGTAGTGAGTGCATCCATCATCTATTCCCTCCCATGCATGTCATTCCTGCCATTGGTACCTAAAACACATTAAAGCAAGAGTGAGCCTAAAGACTCAGCAAGTATCAACAAGGCTATAAACAAGAACACAAACATAGCATCAATGATCCACAATAACAAAACACTAATCATAGCCCTTTTTAACTTATGAAATGCAACCAATGCAATGCTCCTTTGAACTTTATCTCTTTTTGCATTTTACCGGTAATGCGGGGTATACAACCGTCGCTGTATACCCTTGCCTGTGCCCACTGGCACAGGGACCAAGAGCCTACACACCACATGTATAGGGACCTTTGCCCATCATCTTAATGATGGGGACCTCTTTGCTCATAGCCCACATTCCACGAATGTGGGGACCTCAAGCCCGTCATTTACATGACGGGGACCTCAACTGTATGTGCTTGGTCACCACGTGACCAAGGCACCTGTATGCTCTCAACATGCATATACACCATGATAACATTCTTCATATGCAGGAATTCAACATATTCTCATTAACATGTAAGCATTAACAACAATATCATACATGAATAAACTTATTCATACTTCTAGCATTCCACATCATTGATATTCATAGCATTCTAGCACCCATGAATAGCACATTTAATCATAATACTAGCAAACTTGAACAATCACTCATGAATATCAATTAATCGTTTCTCTAGTATTCACCATCCTTACATCATACTTATCACACTATCAACCTTGCATGGTTATTACGCATCAAAGTATTAGCATCCTCTATCCAATGATCATAATTATTCACTCAAAGCAGTACTTGCATTCACCAAGATAAATTGGAACTCATCACCATAACATCCATGCCTAGCTATTATGAGCCAAACACAAACAATCCACGACATACAAGCATAAATATACAATAGCAGAATACATGCCTTAATGCGTGCGAACGGTGGGCGCGAAGAGGCGCTGCCCCTGAGATCACGCTCCCACCTGAACATAAAGGTAACCCCAATCTAAGACCAACATACTGGACCAAAATCATAAATAACAACACAATTTGACTCGCTAAACTCCCAAGCGTTTCCAATCTTCTAATTTCTGGCGATCGATTTGGTGCTCATTACGGACAGTCAACTTCTAAAATACATAAATTTCTGCTCAGGACTCCAAATAAGATGTTCTTGGACTTTATGAAAAGGTAATTAAATTATCTAAATAAACCTAGTTGGGGAGCCCTTTTGATTCTGCCCTTAACTACCCCTAGCAATCCAGTCTATCAGACATCAGAATTCACGTCGGGTTCTCTGGACAGTACGCTAAAACCACCATAACTTTTGCTACGAAAGTCCAAATCTCGCGTTCTTTATCTCTATGAAAAGGTACAGAAATTACCACATTTTTCGTTATATTGAGGTCCCCTGATTCTCCCATTAATTAATAGTTATAATCAGTTTTCTACAGACTGTCCAGAATCTGACAGAACAACAGGACAGCAATACTAGAAAATTCATAACTCCCAGACCGTTAATCGGATTTGGGCGATCTTGGTGGACATTGAAAGCTAAGAACATAATCTACAACTCTCTAGGAGACCAAAACTCCTAATTCGGCCTCTAACCACATGAAATTGACCGCGCAAGATACTGGACAAAACTGCAATTTCAGTGGGCAGATTGCAACCTAGCCAAAACCACCCGATTACTCTTCTACGACTAATTACCCAACAACAAACGACGCGTTACCCTTGAAGCAGCTGAAGAGCGCGAACCCCGGATGGCGATCCCGCTCCCTTCTCTTCTCCCTTCTTTCTTCCTCTTTGGCCAGCTGCAAGGGCTCCTTCTTCTTTCTTTTGGCCGGCTGCAATGGGGGATTCGGAGGGGAGTTTGGGAGGTAGCAAGGGAGGAAGATGGGCAGGGAGGAGGTTGGGGCGCAAGGGGGAGGAAGGGGGAAGAGGTGGGCAGCGCAGGGGGGAGGAAGTGGGGCGTGGGGAGTGGGGAGGGGGCGGCTAGGGTTTGGGGGTGGAAGTGGCAGCCCCCCCTCCCTTGGTCGGCCACCCTTGGTCCCTCTTGCGCCAAGGCCCAAGCCCAGATTGTGGAAATTCAGCAAAAAACCCCCTCTCTAAAGCTGAACTGCGAAATTCCCATTGGTCCCTCCCGAAGATCCATTGAATTCTCTCCCGAACATCTAATCTGTAACACCCCAGCCCGACATGAGCCTGGAATGCTACTAAGCAAACTCTAATAACTCCAAACTAGTCAATCTTAATAAATTTCGGCAGAACCTCCCTTGTAAAGTTAATTACACAAAGGTTCCAACACACAGATAATTCAAATATTAACTAAAACCTTCTTCCAAAGACATCAAAAGATAATCAAAGACATGCTAAGTATCTAATATAACTAGAGAGATATGAATTTCTACTACTCATCATTATTACATTTAATCCATTACATGAGACGAATCATAATAAATCTTTGGGCATCTCGCCCAATTACTAAAATAATTACGTTCTGAAGATCATTCATCTTTATTTAGTTCATGTGGCAAGTGTGTGACTAGCAGACTACTTCCCCCCATGCATGTCGTTCTTGGCTCGGTACCTAAAACAACAATAAAGCAAGAGTGAGTCCACAGACTCGGCAAGTACATAAAGAAACTATAACATCGCATCCATGTAAAGGAGATCAACAATAGAACGTCTCATATGCAAATGCAATGCTCAAGGGTCCTTTCTCTTTAACTTTCTTTGTGCATTACACCGTAATGCAAAGTATGCAACCGCCGCCGCATACCCATGCTCGTGCGGCGCACGCGCACGAGGACCAATTGCCCAATACTCCGCAAGTATTGGGGCCTCATGCCCACACTCCACGAGTGTGGGGATCTCAGCCCGTCACATTCATGACGGGATCTCAAAGGAAACATACTTGGTCACCACGTGACTAAGCCTCAACATGATCTCAATATGCACATGCTCATCATTTAATCATCATCAATTTACCACAAAACGATAACATCATACCACAACAGAGCATAAACATATTTGGAGCATCCACCAATCTTAAACCAACATCATGCCATCAATCTCACTACACTATCACATATCGAAAAAGCACACAAACACCAATCAATCACAACCATGAATCAAACAATGCACTTGCCTCAACCGTGCGGGAACGAAGGACGCGAAGAGGGTGCCGCCTCCGGAATCAGTTCCCCACCTAAACATTCAATTAAGAAATGCTAAGACAGCAATAGAGGACCGCTCAAACCATAAAAGTAAACACGGACTCACAAAAGTTCCTTTAGCGCGAACCCAGCCCCAACTTCTAGATGTCGCTTTGTCCCCCCTGTGGACAGTCATGTTATAAAATTCATATCTTTTCGTACAGGGATCCAAATTATGTGTTCTTGGACTTCATTGAAAGGTTATCAAATTTTCCAACTAAACCTAGTTGGTCAACCTCTCTAATTCGGCCATCTAAAATCACTTTTAAGCTGTTTAACAAAACATCGATTTCACGTCACACTTTCTGGACAGATCACTAAAACTAACATAACTTTTAGCTCGTTCATCCAAATTTCACGTTCTTGTGCTTCCCTGAAAGCTACGACAATTATCTACAACTTTCGTTATACTGAGATCCTCTAATTCTCTCTTTAGCTTATCGCACAAGTCAGATTACTAAAACCTGTCAAAATGCTAACAGATTCGCAGAACAGTCACACTAAATAATTCATAACTTCTGCTACAGAGGTCCAAATAATATGATCTAGCACTTCATCGAAATCTATTGACGTCCTCTACAACTCTCTAGGAGAAGCCCAAGACTGAATCCGCACTGAACTACATCAAAACGTCCGTATAACGCGATCTGTCCTGAGGAGACAGAAATACCGATATTGCTACAACAATCAAAAGATGCATCTACTCGGGGGAAAACGGGTATTACCCTTGACGAAACACCGCCGGACGTGAAGAACTCCCAGCGCAGGCCAGGCCACGATCTCTCCCTCCCCCTCTCCTCTCCTTCTTCTTCTCCTTCTTCTTGGCCAAGCGATCTCCCGGGCGGTCCTCCCTCTTCCTCCATGACACCGGCAATGGGGGGGCACCTCCTTGGACAGCAGCGGGGGAGGAGCAGCAGGGAGGTGGCGTGGGAGGGGAGGAAGTGGGGCCAAAGGGGAGGAAGGAGGAGGGATGGGGCGGCCACAAGTGGGAGGAGGGGAAGGGAGGCGACTAGGGTTTTGGGGAGGTGGCGCCTCCCCCTTGGCCGGCCACCACATGGCCACCGGCCAAGGCCCGAGCCAGTTGCCGTACAAACTCGATTCCCCTCTCTAACTGCGAAATTAATCATTTTCTATTTGGTCCTTCGTCAATTCGGATAACTCTCTCCGATTATTTATTCTCTCTGGTTAATTCCTTTCGTATACTTTTGGGGTATTACATTCTACCCCCTTAAACCGAATTCGTCCTCGAATTCTAACCATTCTTACGCCCAAGTATAATCGAGCTAAAACTTACCAACAATACCACATGCCTACCGTGAGTAACTCCGGATATTGCATGCGCATGCGAGACACCAATTCACTAGTCGCTTCACTCTCGGACTTATGGGACCACATCACCTTGACGGATATCCAAAACTAACGTCTTGCACCTCAACACTAGTCTTAACTTTTCTTGGTACACTTAATACACAGGCTCGGAGGTAAGGTTTTACTCGATGGCCAACAGCTCTAACAAAATCTCAAGCTCCCGATCTCGGTGTTCTATCAAGACCAGAAAGTATAAGACATCTGCGTACTCTCGCAAGTACTCGAGACGGTAATAGCGTTACGCCAATCTACAAATTCCCATGACTGGGGAACTTATCCGACACACCTTTGGTTACACTTTCTTTTTGTTACCGAAGTACACCGTCAGCACAAAATACATGGAACTCTTGTTCCAACACTCAGCCGATCACTTTATCTACGCAAGCAGCATCTCCTTTAACAAGGACACACAAAGAACTCGCCTATCGACTCACTAATCCGAAAAACTCAATCGAAAAACAAAGGAGTAAAAAAAAAATTGCATCCAACTCAAAGCCATCTTCCCTTAGAAGTGCCCAATCCAAAATCAATGGATTTACTACGAAATCTTTTACATTTTTCAAATAGGCAGTTTAGAAATAAATGCCACACAAGCCAAAAGCGAAATCAATCGAAAAACCAGTTTAACCATTTTTTTTTTTTTTTACTGAAAGGAATCACACATACCGGCAAGAACCAACTCAATTGGTAATTGATATCCGTCATAACCACATAGTTCAAGTAAGAACTAAGAAAACATCTCACTATCCAAGATCGCACCCTTTACCACAATCTTTCTTTTAAGAAATCAACTTTCTCTTAAACCATAGGATCCCAAATCATCGCATAACGCTTTAACTCATTTCTCTTAAATTGGCAACCTCAAACCTATGCTCTACCGAACACAAAGTTCACACTTATGCAGGGAGATTCTTCCAATCCACAATATCGTACTCTAGCCAACTTCCCTACCGAATGAATACTTGTCAAAATAATTTCCAACACAACTCAATATAGATTTCACCCACCGTCACATCCCTTAATCCGTTAAGAATAAACAATTTGAAATTCACATCACACACTCTCATATACTAGCCTCAAAAGATACTATCAATGATCATCCCACTACTCGGAATCCACTCTTATTCTACCACTTCTACACAGAATCATTAGCATCCAAGGTTCTAACCTAAGAATGCAAAGCCCAAAACCAACCTCGAAGTCTCCTACAATGAATTTTTGGTATGATTCATGGGAAATCCTCAAATTCGTTTACTAAAATTTCACATAGCTCCACAATAACCTCAATCATTAACATCCACGTTTCTCACTAATGGAGTAACCATCCCAAGGCGATTTATTTCACAGGTCTTAGACCTTCTCTAATCCATACCAATCCAATTCGATTACACAACCACAATATACCCGTTCACAAAACCCTAACTGATTGACCAAGATTCAAACATACCCAATCACTAACGTCAATAAATAAATATATCCTTTGACCAAGACATCCTTAGAAATAATTTAACTCCCATAGGGTTACTTACTGAGGCCGAGTAATGCTTGATAAAAGCTCAACAATTCCTGCTATCCCACTAATTATCATGACACTGAGGTTCCTCCACACCGCTACTCTCATTAAACTTCACCACCTCAACACTTCTGCACAATCATACTAAGTATCCAATTGCGATATTCTGATAAGTTTGTTAGGAGTCCATAATTTCGATAATCCCAATATTCCAACATGGACAAATGTTACTGGATCATAATTCGTCATAGGTTCCACTAATTGTAATACTAATCACTTTCATCTCATCGACAACTCTCCATTTAAATAGAATTCTCTCTGGGTGTTGTAAATCGAAACCAATTCACTTTATACTGCTCTTCAAATAGATTGGTTCCCGAAAAATCTCAACAAATTCCAAATACTTAACCACCTCCAACCAATCACCATGCTACTCTTTATAACACTTGACAACACAATTTGGTTACTTCCTTATTCAAAAGGAAGAAATAAAAAGATACAAGGTTCAACGCACAAGAAATCGTGGCTTCTCGAAGTAAGCACGAGACCAATAGAAACAGTCAAATAGTAGTGATCTCAGAAAACAAAATACGAGTCCACGATCGAGGCACAAGTCCCACATGAAGATTTTTTTTCCACCTCCATAACTCTTAATAACACATTGCTATGCAATCCCAAGAAACTCTTAAGTCTTTGATTACAACATTACTTGCCAAACCAAACAAGAGATGTCTTTAATACCAAATCACATTCATCACTTGAACCAAATGAACCTTTCCATATGTCATAATGCTCAACTAATTTCATCTACTACATAAATCATGAACCCCCAAAAGATCACGAATTCAAAACTCCAAACATTTCATTTAATCGTCATTAAAACAATCAACTTACTTTCTATCTAGAAGAATCATCACCACTCCAACGCGTCACAATCTCTTGTAGACCTTATTACTAACAACAAGAATAATTCACTCTTAACAAGGTTCGTTATCATCAACCCTTCCTTTATAAAATCCCCAAAAGCTGACCAAACTGTTACATATCACTTTATCATCTCATCCTCAAATGAGAGTACACCAAATTCTTATAACCTCACTACAAAGAACCACTTTTTTTAGAGGAATCTACTACAAAATTTATAAGATTACACCAAAACCCTTTCATCAAAGACATACTATTATCCGACAATTTCACCATCACACAAACACAAGTCACCTATTAAATCCCATCCTAAACCATTGATGATTTTTTTCAACCTTAGACGAAATTGATGGTCCTTTCTCTATTTGCCTTCTCACAAGCAAAAATAAAATAATCAAATAGCCAATTAAAGATAATTACATATTATCATCTATTAAGACAACGATCAAACACATCCTTATTTTTCCCTTCCTACATAGTTAGATTAATTCATTGAAATCAAATATTCTAACAAGTTTAGTAAACTAAACGACTCTAATGATCAACCTTTTCATCAAAGTTCCACATCTTTTTAATAACTCTATTGATTCCAATTAGGTTTAGCCATACCCTTAATCACCGTTCAACAAGAGCTACTATATGGCACCATCAAATTAATCAACTTTCCTTCCAGTGATCTTAGTTAGGATCGATTATATACCACACCACAGACCTAACCTGATAATCCATACCTTTTCCATTAATTGCTTTGATTATAACCTCTCGCTTAACCAAGCCAAAACACTACTAAAGGGTTTAACCACTTCTTCCATAAAAAGAACCATCAAGCTTCAACACTCCAAATACTCAAGAGAGATACATTGAGTCAAAGCCTCCACATACTACAGGACTTGCAAAAGGAAACTTTCATTATCCAAATCATCCAACGAAATAAATAGGTCATGTTTTCCAGTAAGAAAGACGAAACCCCAATACAAAAGTCAGTATTGACAACTAACCAAGTCCACCAGCCACAAGAATAACTCAACAATAGGAAAAACAATAATTGCTTTAAGGGACAAGTTAAGCCAATAGAAACATAACAACCTTTCTCAAAGAAACCCATCAACTGAAATGAACTACTGACCCAAAGAAATTCATCGACCACAACTGAACAAGAGTTGATCAAATTCAAATTCAAGGAAGTGGATAAATTTTTTTTTTCAATAGATACTCACTATTAACGCCTGTACTAAGATATCTGAGGTAACCTCTTCCCTTTTCTCTTACCACAAACAATGGTGTAACCTGGTAAAGCCCAGGGCCACAACCATGACCTCAATCCTCTCAACAAGGGCTGCTCTCACTCATAATAATCATATAATCATATTATAGGTATGTAAGATCATCTCATAACAGGAATCATCATTACAACATGACAGAAGCGTAAATGCAATGCTTGACCCACCCCATCCTCTCATGCACCGGTGTGTCGAGTTTTGATTAATTAACCATTAGCAAATTTTTTTAACAAGCTAAGTTACCTAAGTTATTAATCTGTTCACCACGGACCTACAGCCCGCTCTGATACCAACTGTAACACCCCAGCCCGACATGAGCCTGGAATGCTACTAAGCAAACTCTAATAACTCCAAACTAGTCAATCTTAATAAATTTCGGCAGAACCTCCCTTGTAAAGTTAATTACACGAAGGTTCCAACACACAGACAATTCAAATATTAACTAAAACCTTCTTCCAAAGACATCAAAAGATAATCAAAGACATGCTAAGTATCTAACATAACTAGAGAGATATGAATTTGTACTACTCATCATTATTACATTTAATCCATTGCATGAGACGAATCATAATAAATCTTTGGGCATCTCGCCCAATTACTAAAATAATTACGTTCTGAAGATCATTCATCTTTATTTAGTTCATGTGGCAAGTGTGTGACTAGCAGACTACTTCCCCCCATCCATGTCGTTCTTGGCTTAGGTACCTAAAACAACAATAAAAGCAAGAGTGAGTCCACAGACTCAGCAAGTACATAAAGAAACTATAACATCAGCATCCATGTAAAGGAGATCAACAATAGAACGTCTCATATGCAAATGCAATGCTCAAGGGTCCTTTCTCGTTAACTTTCTTTGTGCATTACACCGGTAATGCAAAGTATGCAACCGTCGCCGCATACCCATGCCTGTGCGCGCACGCACAGGGACCAATTGCCCAATACTCCGCAAGTATTGGGGACCTCATGCCCACACTCCACGAGTGTGGGGATCTCGGGCCCGTCACATTCATGACGGGGATCTCAAAGCGAAACATACTTGGTCACCACGTGACCAAGCCTCAACATGATCTCAATATGCACATGCTCATCATTTAATCATCATCAATTTACCACAAAACGATAACATCATACCACAACAGAGCATAAACATATTTGGAGCATCCACCAATCTTAAACCAACATCATGCCATCAATCTCACTACACTATCACATATCGAAAAAGCACACAAACACCAATCAATCGCAACCATGAATCAAACAATGCACTTGCCTCAACCGTGCGGGAACGAAGGACGCGAAGAGGGTGCCGCCTCCGGAACCAGTTCCCCACCTAAACATTCAATTAAGAAATGCTAAGACAGCAATAGAGGACCGCTCAAACCATAAAAGTAAACACGGACTCACAAAAGTTCCTTTAGCGCGAACCCAGCCCCAACTTCTAGATGTCGCTTTGTCCCCCCTGTGGACAGTCATGTTATAAAATTCATATCTTTTCGTACAAGGATCCAAATTATGTGTTCTTGGACTTCATTGAAAGGTTATCAAATTTCCCAACTAAACCTAGTTGGTCAACCTCCCTAATTCGGCCATCTAAAATCACTTTTAAGCTGTTTAACAAAACATCGATTTCACGTCAGACTTTCTGGACAGATCACTAAAACTAACATAACTTTTAGCTCGTTCATCCAAATTTCGCGTTCTTGTGCTTCCCTGAAAGCTACGACAATTATATACAACTTTCGTTATACTGAGATCCTCTAATTCTCTTTTTAACTTATCGCACAAGTCAGATTACTAAAACCTGTCAAAATGCTAACAGATTCGCAGAACAGTCACACTAAATAATTCATAACTTCTGCTACAGAGGTCCAAATAATATGATCTAGCACTTCATCGAAAGCTATTGACGTCCTCTACAACTCTCTAGGAGAAGCCCAAGACTGAATCCGCACTGAACTACATCAAAACGTCCGTATAACGCGATCTGTCCTGAGGAGACAGAAATACCGATATTGCTACAACAATCAAAAGATGCATCTACTCGGGGGAAAACGGGTATTACCCTTGACGAAATACCGCTGGACGTGAAGAACTCCCAGCGCAGGCCAGGCCACGATCTCTCCATCCCCCTCTCCTCTCCTTCTTCTTCTCCTTCTTCTTGGCCAAGCGATCTCCCGGGCGGTCCTCCCTCTTCCTCCATGACACCGGCAATGCGGGGGCACCTCCTTGGACAGCAGCGGGGGAGGAGCAGCAGGGTGGTGGCGTGGGAGGGGAGGAAGTGGGGCGGCCAAAGGGGGAGGAAGGAGGAGGGATGGGGGGCGGCCACAAGTGGGAGGAGGGGGAAAGGGGAGGGCGACTAGGGTTTTGGGACAGGGTGGCGCCTCCCCCCTTGGCCGGCCACCACATGGCCACCTGGGCCAAGGCCCAGGCCCAGGTTGCCGTACAAACGCTGATTCCCCCTCTCTAACTGCGAAATTAATCATTTTCTATTTGGTCCTTCGTCAATTCAGATAACTCTCTCCCGATTATTTATTCTCTCCTGGTTAATTCCTTTCGTATACTTTTGGGGTATTACATAATCTTTCCTGACTAAAGTTTAACACACTTTCGGGGTATTACATTCTACCCCCCCTTAACAGGGTTCGACCCCGAATCTAAACACGCTTAAGAGAAAGAACAACCACGACCGAGAACGAACAACGGTAACCACGTACCCGTTGTGAACAACACCGGTTAAAGCTCACGCACGCAAAACTCCAACTTCCCAAGTGGTCTCTCTCTTGGACTGAGGACCACAACACAAGGACTAGCGAGAACAACCCAATGTATCTTGGGTTAAACTTCCCAAAGATACCGAACCACAAGACATGCACATAGAACACAGAACTCGTGTTCCACCTTCTCAAATAAACTCCTCACTAAAGCAAGGACCACCTCCTTAAACCAGAAACACACAACAGAACTCGCTTTAAACACACTCTTTTACCGACAAAGCCCAACTGAAAATGAAGGACTCTCATCGCAACCAAACGTTACCAACTCGGTACTAAAAGTCAAATTCAGAATCGAAGATTTATCACGAAAATCTTTCCACCTTCAATTTAGAAAATTTGCAAATAAACACCACGATCGCCAAAAGAGAAATCACTCGAATAATCAAATCCATCATTTCTTTTATTCTTTCTGAATAGATAAGAACCACACAAGCCAACATAAAGTCAAGCCCAATTTGCGAAAGACGTCCGTCATAAACTCATAGCTCATACAAGATCAAGAGAGTGTTTCAGTACTCGAGGAAATAATTTTTTCTCAATTTCTCCTTTAGAAATAAAATTTCTCTCAACTTTTGGGAATCCCGAATCATCGCATAACACACTAACCCATCTCTCTTAACTTGGCATTCTTAACGCTATGCTCAAACGGAAATACATCAACCACACCACTGTAGAGACGCTCTATCAACTCCACAGAAACAATACTCTAGTCAACTCCTCTACCGACAGAATTACTTTGATAGATAACTTCTGATGCATCCTAAAAATGGATCTTCCCACGTAATCACGTTACCTCAATCCTTAAGAATGAATAACTCGGAATTCACTTCACATAGTCTCATGTATTTCATCAAAAGATTTCTATCAATGATCATCCCACTATTCGAAATCCACCCTTATACTACTTCTTCACATTATCATTGGGCGATCAAAGTTCTAGCATAATAATGCAAATCCCAAATTTAACCTCTAAGACTCTTGCAACGAAATTCTCATATACAAGATAGGGAAATCCTCAGATTAAATTCCTAAAATCCCACAATTCCAACATACTCACTCATTAACATCATCATGAAAATATTTTCTTGACCAGTTTACCTTTACAAAGATTATAACTCTCAGAAGATTACTCATTTAAAGCCAAATCACTCTTGACGTTACTCAACATTTTCCATTATCCCATTAATTGACATGGCGATTCGATTACTTTGTAATCCCACTCTCATTAAACCACATCATCAAGAATAACTTTCATAACCTAGCAATACTACCAAATTGCGATACTCTAATAAATTGATCCAGATTTCCATACTTGCTAATTCTAATGCTCGGTCAAAAAGAACACCAAATTTTGGACTACATCTCGCTATAGGTCCTACTAGTTGCGACAACGAAATCTGTTAGCTCCAAAGACAAATATTCTTTTTAACTCAAATCCTCTCCAAGGATTATTCTAATAAATCGATTTATTACTCCAGGCCTCTCAGACAACCTGACACCTAAGGGTTCACCAAACCATCTACTAAACCACCACTATCTAGATGCCAAAACACCACCTACGAGACTTTACAATACATTTCGTTAACCCTTTCTTAGAAGAAGAGGCAAATAGAAATAAATTTCAGCACAAAGGAAAACGTTACCACTTACAGTAGTTACAAGATCAAGAGAAATAATCAGATAAAACTGTTCTCGAAAACCAACAGATATGATCAAAGTTGAGGGCGCACGTCCCACAAGCAGAGAATATCAAACCTCAGACGAGAATAAAACACTGCTTTTAGAATTCGAGAAAACTCTTATGGGCAAGAACAAAAGTTTTAGACAAACTTCAATATTCTGCAAGTTATGAAACTTTACTTCAATCTCAAATACTTCTACTTCACTCGACTTTCGTTGGTTACAGCATCACCCTGGCAATGTAATGCCCCAAAAGTATTCGAAAGGAATTAGTCATGCCCCAAAAGTATTTGAAAGGAATTAGTCGGGAGAGAATAATTAAATCGGGAAGGAATAATTAAATCGGGAAGGAATAATTAAATCGGGAGAATGTTTCCTTCAGCAAAACATCAAAACAAGGAAGGAGAAGGGGTTTTTTTTGTAAAATCGCGGCAACCTGGGCCTGGGCTTCGGCCCATGAGGCCCATAGGTGGCCGGCCAAGGGGGGAGGCACCCTTCCCCCCCCCCCCCCCGCCAAACCCTAGCCGCCCCACTCCCTCCTCCTCCTCCCCTTTGGCCGCCCCTCCTCTCCCTCCTCGCTCCTCCTCCCCTGTAGCACGTGCACTGTAGCACCATGGTACTGTAGCATTCATCCCCTCCAACCTTCCCCTCCATTGGGGCTGTCCAAGAAGAGAAGGGGGGAGATCTCCATCGTGGTCACCGATTAAGAAGAAGGGAGAATAAGGAGTGCGGGGAGAAGAAAGGAAAGGGGAGAGATCACGACCTCGGTGCGTCATCTTCATCGGTTCTTCGAGGGTAAGACCCGATCCCCTTCCGATTAGTCGATTATTTGATTATTAAGTTTTATCGGTAATCTGATCGGTTGGAGCAGAGTGGGTTGGGCGACGTTTTTGAGTAGTCTAAGGGAAGAATCAGGTCCGATGTCTCCTAGAGAATTGTAGAGGACGTCGCTAGCTTTCGATGAAGTACTAGATCATGATATTTGGACCTCTGTAGCAAAAGTTATGAATTTATTGGTGGGATTGTTCTGCGAATCTGCGGTAATCTGATGGGTTTTAGTAATCTGTCT
The DNA here is from genome assembly GCA_036346255.1 of Ampelocalamus luodianensis. Taxonomy (NCBI): domain Eukaryota; kingdom Viridiplantae; phylum Streptophyta; class Magnoliopsida; order Poales; family Poaceae; genus Ampelocalamus; species Ampelocalamus luodianensis. The sequence continues at coordinate 68,421,624 of CM070620.1, read as the reverse complement.
TGTTCGATCTGTTAAAGGGCGAATTTGAGGAGCTCAGTATAACGAAAGTTGTATATAATTGTCGTAGCTTTAAGGGAAGGGCAGGAACATGAAATTTGGATAAACGAGCTAAAAGTTATGATGGTTTTAGTGTACTGTCCAGAGAACCTGGCGAGAAAATGTTGTTCTGTTATTTGGCTTGATAGGGGTAGTAGTTGGCCGAATCAGGAAGGCTCACCAACTAGGTTTAGTTGGAGAATTTGATAACCTTTCAATGAAGTCCAAGATCACCTCATTTGAACTATTGTACTAAAAGATACGAATTTTAGAACGCGACTATTTCCAGAGGGGACAGATTAGCTTATAGAAAATTGGAGTTGGGATCGCGTTTCAAGCTTTTGGGAGTTCGGGTTTACTCTTTTGGTTTGAGTGGTCCATTACTGTTATCTTAGCATTCTCATAAATGGTTTTTAGGTGGGGGACTGGTTCTGGAGGCGGCACCCTCTTCGCGTCCTTCGTTCCCGCACGGTTGAGGCAAGTGCATTGTCTGTTGTATGGGTGTGATTGATTGGCCATGTTTGTGTGCTTTTCGATATATGATAGCGTAGCAAGATTGCTTGATTGATGATTGTTTCAAGAATGGTGGATGTTCAAAGTATGGTTATACCTTACATGAATGTCGTTATTGCTTTTGGTACTCTGATGATGAATAGTGTTGATGCTTGTGCATATTGATATCATACTTAGACTTGGTCTTGTGAGGACAAAAAATGCACAACTTTGGAGGTACCCAATACTTACAAGTACTGGTTTGATAAAATGACTATGATGAAGGATCGGGTTGCAAGTATTCGGGTTGTAGAATATTTATGTTTGATTGCTGAAATTGGTCATGTCTTTCCTGTACTAGCCATACATGGATGATAGTGTGATATATATGAATGAGACTTGGTTATGGCATGTTTGTGATTAAAGAGTAATTTTGTATGTGATAATGCTCTACATGTTATTCAGTGATTGAGATGTGGTATGTACTCGTGCTTTTACTTGTTGTTGAAAGTTACATTTGAGTACATACGCATGTTGAGAGCATCTAGGCGCCTTGGTCACGTAGTGACCAAGTACATACAGTTGAGGTCCCCGTCATGTAGATGATGGGCTTGAGGTCCCCACATTCATGGAATGTGGGCTTTGAAAAGAGGTCCCCATCGTGAAAACGATGGGCTTATGGTCCCCACACTTGCGGAGTGTGGGCTTGAGGTCCCCTTTACTTGTAGAGTATTGGGCAATTGGTCCCTGCGCTTGCGAGCACAGACATGGGTATGCAGCGACGGTTGCATACCTTGCATTACCGGTAAAATGCAAAAGTTAAAGAGAAAGAGAAAGTGCACTTGAGCATCTTGCATAGCATGAGCATATGTCTTGTTTATAATTGAGATGGTATATGGATGTTGATGATTACAGTAGTCTATGTTATTGTTGCCATTTAATGTACTTGCTGGGTCTTTGGACTCACTCTTGTTGTTGTTGTGTTTTTAGGTACCCCTTTACAAGAACGACATGCATGGGAGGGAATAGAAGTGGTTGCACAATTGCACGAACTACTCACATTTGGATTAACAGATTGATAAATTAGTAGTTGAGTAATTGCATAAAGAATTTCTTATGATTACTCACTGAGCTTGGGATAATTTGTAATAGAGTTGATTAGAGGATTATGAATGTTATTCTGTTTATGCTTTAGTTGTTTAGCATGCTATGGATGTTGTAGTGATGATTAGCATAGTTTTGTTTATCTCTTGTTTATGCTGGAGGTTGGATTATTTGACTATGTTATATTTAAATGTTGGGACCTCCAGTTTAGTAACTAAAAAAAGGAGGTTCTGTCGGATTTTAGAGAATTGTTTCAATGTAAAAATGTTATTGTGCTAGTTTAGTAGCATTCTAGGCTCATGTGGGGTGGGGTGTTACAGTTGGTATCAGAGCGGGCTGTAGGTCCGAGGTGATTGGATTTACAACTTAGGCAACTTAAATTGCTAAAATTTTGTAATGGTTAATGAACTTAAACCTGACACACTGGTGCATAGTAGGATGGGTTCGGTCAAGCATTGCATTTACGCTTCTTTTGAATTGTATTAATGATTTCTGTTATGAGATGATCTGATATATCTATAGTATAATACTATGGTTATTATGTGTGGGGGTAACCCATGTTGAGAGGTGGAGGAAGTGGTTGTGGTCCTGGGCTATACCAGGTTACACCACTGTTCGTGGTATAGGAATAGCGAAGTATCCACATGAGAGGTCGTAGTACAGGCGTTGGTAGCGAGTATACTTAAAAGAGTTGTTCTCTTCCCTGAATTTGAATTTGGTCAACTCTTATCCAGTTGAGATTGATGAGTTTCTCTTGGGTTATTTATTCTTGTGGTTGATGGGTTGCTTTGAAAAAAAATAATAAAAATTGGTGTGTTTTCTTTGGCTTAATTTGTCCTGTAAAGCGATCATTTTTTTTCCATCTGATGAGTTATTCGTGCGGCTGGTGAACTGGGTTGATTGTCAAGTTTGACCTTTATTTTGGAGTTTTGTCTTTCTCATTGGAAAGCATGATCCAATTATCCGGTTGATGTTTTTGGTTAATGAAAGTTTCCTTTTGCAAGTCCTTTGGAACGTGGAGGCTTCGACTCAATGTATCTCTCTTGGGTATTTTGAGTGATGAAGATTGATGGTTCTCTTTTATAAAAGAAGATGTTAAACCCGTTAGCGATGTTTTGTCTTGGTTAAGTGAGAGGTTATAACCAAAATAATTAATGGATATGATACGGGTTATCATGTTAAATCTGCAGTGTGTGTATGATCGATCCTAACGAAGAACCTTGAAAGGAAGGTGATTAATTTGAAAGTGTCTTGTAGTAGTACTCGAGGAGCTGTGATTAATAGTATGGTTATACCTAGTTGTAATCAATAGAGTTAATAAGAGGTGTAGAACGTTCATGAAGTTGAGTCGATGACTAAGAGTGATACATTTGGTAAACTTCTTTGGTAAATTGGATTAACGTGTCTCAACAGTTTAATCTAACCTTTTGGGATGGTTAAGTTAAAAAAGAGTTAGATTATTGTCTTAGTGGGTACTAATCTTGGAGTAACCTTTTTGTGGATACTTAGTGATTATAAGTAATTGCTAGGTGCAATTAATGTTTGGTGATGAGCATCACTAAGAGATAAATTGATGGGATTTGACGGATGACCAATGTTTACATGATGGTAGAACTATCAAATAAAAGTGTGTTTTGATGAAAGGATGTTGGAATAACCTTTTAATTCGTGCAGTAGTTTTCCTCTAAAATAAAGTGGTTATTGTAATGAGAATATAAGATTTTGGTATACATTCAATTGAGGATGAGATGATAAAGGGTGCAGAACATTTTGGTAAGCCTTTGGGGGCTTAATAAAAGTAAGAGTTGACGATAACGAGTCTTGTTAAGGATAGACCATTCTTGATGTTATTAAGTCTGTCCATAAGAGATTCTGACTTGTAGTAGTGGTGATGATTCTTCTAGAGAAAAAAAAATCTATTGCCTTTCGTAATAGCAGTTAAATGAAATATTTGGAGTTTTGTGTTCGTGGACTTTTGGGAGTTCATGATCTAGGTAGTAGATGGAATTAAGTGAGCAATGTGATGTATGCAAAGGTTCTGATTGGTTCCTAGGTGGTCAATGTGATTTGTTTTTTTTAAGAGCATTTCTGGTTTGTGTTGGCAAGTAATGTTGTAATCAAAGAAAATTGTTTTTCTTTGTTATCAGTAAGTGTGTACCATAAGTATTGGAGGTTGAAAGTTCCTTCTTGTGGGACATGTGCCCTCGTTAGCAGACTTGTATTTTGTTTTTCGATATCTTTATTATTCGACGGTTTCTCTTGTTCTCTTGCTCACTCCGAGGAGCAACTTTGTTCTTGTGCGTTGAGACTAGTTTTGTTTGTTTCTTCCTTTTGAGAAAGGAATTAACTATCTTGTGTTGCCAGAGTCTTATAGAATGTAATATGGTGGACAAGTATTTGGTAGTGGTGAGATTTTGGGAATCAAGCTATTTGAAGAACAGTAGAAAGTGCGTTGGTTTTGATCAATAACCTTTGTCCATGTTGGGATATGGGGACTATCGAAAGTTTGGGCTCTTGATAAATTTATTAGAGTATCACAATTGGATACCTAGTAAGATTGTGTAGAAGAGTTTTGATGGTGAAGTTTAATGAGAATAGCGGTGTGGAGAAACCTAAGCGTTGTGCTAATCAATGGGATAGCAGGAATAGTTGAGTATTGTCAAGTGTGACTCGGTCACAGAGAGTAACTCTATGGGAGTTAGATTATCACTAAGGATAGCTTGGTCAAGAATTTATATATTCATCTATTGATGTTAGTGATTGAGTAGGTTTGAATCCTGATCAATCAGTTAGGATATTGTGAGTGGGTATATTGGGGACAAGTAGCTGCATTTGATTGGTGTAGGTTAGAGAAGGTCTAAGATTGGTAACATGAATCGCCTTGGGTGGTTACTTGATTAGTTTGGAATGTTGATATTAATGAACTGAGATTATTGTTGAGTTGTGTGAAAAAATTTTTTGGTCATCAGATTTGAGGGTTACATCTCAAGTATATCGACCATTCATTGTAAGAGTCGTAGAGGTTGAATTGGGCTTTGTATTATTATGCTAGTATCTTGGTTCCCAGGATTAGGTTCCAAGAGTTATGGTGATCTCTGAAAGTAGTAAATGAGATTGAATGTGGTGAATTTCAAAATTGTTTATCCTTAACGGATTTAGGGATGTGATGGTGATTGAAATCTATATTGAGTTGTGTTGAGGATTATTCTGTCAAAGCAATTCATTCGGTAGAGAAGTTAGCTAGAGTGTGATATTGTGGATTGGAAGAGTCTCCCTACATAAGTGTGGGTTTTGTGCTCAGTTGAACATAGCTTTGAGGATGCCCATTTAAGATAAACAAGTTAATGTGTTATGCGATAATTTGGGATCCTATGGTTTAATAGAAAGATAAATTCTTAAAAAGAAGTTGATCTTGGATAGAGAGATATTCTCTTAGTTCTTACTTGAATTATGTGGTTATGACAGATGTCAATTACAAATTGAGTTGATTCTTGCCGGTATGTGTGATTCCTTCTAGTTAAAAAAAAATGGTTAATCTGGTATTCGAGTGATTTCGTTTTTGGCTTGTGTGGCATTTATTCCTAAACTGCCTACTTGAAAAGTGAAAAAGTTTTCTTGTCAAACCCATTGATTTTGGATTAGTCTCTTCTAAGAGAAGATGGTTTTGAGTTGGTTGCATTAAGACTCTTATGGTCTCAGTCGGGAATGTTGTGTGTCCCTGGTTAAAAGATGTGCTCGTTGTCAAAGTGAAGAGATCGACTGATACAAGGATCAAGAGTTTGGTGTGTTTGTGCAGGTTCGTGGCAATGTTAGTAAGATTTTAGCGGTGATTATATTTTTGGGCTTAAGCGTGGTTAGAATTCGGGGTCAAATTCCGTTTAAGGGGGGTAGATTGTAATGCCCCAAAAGTATTCGAAAGGAATTAGTCATGCCCCAAAAGTATTTGAAAGGAATTAGTCGGGAGAGAATAATTAAATCGGGAAGGAATAATTAAATCGGGAAGGAATAATTAAATCGGGAGAATGTTTCCTTCAGGAAAACATCAAAACAAGGAAGGAGAAGGGGTTTTTTTTGTAAAATTGCGGCAACCTGGGCCTGGGCTTCGGCCCATGAGGCCCATAGGTGGCCGGCCAAGGGGGGAGGCACCCTTTCCCCCCCAAACCCTAGCCGCCCCACTCCCTCCTCCTCCTCCCCTTTGGCCGCCCCTCCTCTCCCTCCTCGCTCCTCCTCCCCTGTAGCACGTGCACTGTAGCACCATGGTACTGTAGCATTCATCCCCTCCAACCTTCCCCTCCATTGGTGCTGTCCAAGAAGAGAAGGGGGAGATCTCCATCGTGGTCACCGATTAAGAAGAAGGGAGAAGAAGGAGTGCGGGGAGAAGAAAGGAAAGGGGAGAGATCACAACCTCGGTGCGTCATCTTCAGCGGTTCTTCGAGGGTAAGACCCGATCCCCTTCCGATTAGTCGATTATTTGATTATTAAGTTTTATCGGTAATCTGATCGGTTGGAGCAGAGTGGGTTGGGCGACGTTTTTGAGTAGTCTAAGGGAAGAATCAGGTCCGATGTCTCCTAGAGAATTGTAGAGGACGTCGCTAGCTTTCGATGAAGTACTAGATCATGATATTTGGACCTCTGTAGCAAAAGTTATGAATTTATTGGTGGGACTGTTCTGCGAATCTGTCGGTAATCTGATGGGTTTTAGTAATCTGTCTTGTTCGATCTGTTAAAGGGCGAATTTGAGGAGCTCAGTATAACGAAAGTTGTATATAATTGTCGTAGCTTTAAGGGAAGGACAGGAACGTGAAATTTGGATAAACGAGCTAAAAGTTATGATGGTTTTAGTGTACTGTCCAGAGAACCTGGCGAGAAAATGTTGTTCTGTTATTTGGCTTGATAGGGGTAGTAGTTGGCCGAATCAGGAAGGCTCACCAACTAGGTTTAGTTGGAGAATTTGATAACCTTTCAATGAAGTCCAAGATCACCTCATTTGAACTATTGTACTAAAAGATACGAATTTTAGAACGCGACTATTTCCAGAGGGGACAGATTAGCTTATAGAAATTGGAGTTGGGATCTCGTTTCAAGCTTTTGCGAGTTCGGGTTTACTCTTTTGGTTTGAGTGGTCCATTACTGTTATCTTAGCATTCTCCTAAATGGTTTTTAGGTGGGGGACTGGTTCCGGAGGCGGCACCCTCTTCGCGTCCTTCGTTCCCGCACGGTTGAGGCAAGTGCATTGTCTATTGTATGGGTGTGATTGATTGGCCATGTTTGTGTGCTTTTCGATATATGATAGCGTAGCAAGATTGCTTGATTGATGATTGTTTCAAGAATGGTGGATGTTCAAAGTATGGTTATGCCTTACATGAATGTCGTTATTGCTTTTGGTACTCTGATGATGAATAGTGTTGATGCTTGTGCATATTGATATCATACTTAGACTTGGTCTTGTGAGGACAAAAAATGCACAACTTTGGAGGTACCCAATACTTACAAGTACTGGTTTGATAAAATGACTATGATGAAGGATCGGGTTGCAAGTATTCGGGTTGTAGAATATTTATGTTTGATTGCTGAAATTGGTCATGTCTTTCCTGTACTAGCCATACATGGATGATAGTGTGATATATATGAATGAGACTTGGTTATGGCATGTTTGTGATTAAAGAGTAATTTTGTATGTGATAATGCTCTACATGTTATTCAGTGATTGAGATGTGGTATGTACTCGTGCTTTTACTTGTTGTTGAAAGTTACATTTGAGTACATACACATGTTGAGAGCATCTAGGCGCCTTGGTCACGTAGTGACCAAGTACATACAGTTGAGGTCCCCGTCATGTAGATGATGGGCTTGAGGTCCCCACATTCATGGAATGTGGGCTTTGAAAGAGGTCCCCATCGTGAAAACGATGGGCTTATGGTCCCCACACTTGCGGAGTGTGGGCTTGAGGTCCCCTTTACTTGTAGAGTATTGGGCAATTGGTCCTCGCGCTTGCGAGCACGGGCATGGGTATGCAATGACGGTTGCATACCTTGCATTACCGGTAAAATGCAAAAGTTAAAGAGAAAGAGAAAGTGCACTTGAGCATCTTGCATAGCATGAGCATATGTCTTGTTTATAATTGAGATGGTATATGGATGTTGATGATTATAGTAGTCTATGTTATTGTTGCCATTTAATGTACTTGCTGGGTCTTTGGACTCACTCTTGCTGTTGTTGTGTTTTTAGGTACCCCTTTACAAGAACGGCATGCATGGGAGGGAATAGAAGTGGTTGCACAATTGCACGAACTACTCACATTTGGATTAACAGATTGATAAATTAGTAGTTGAGTAATTGCATAAAGAATTTCTTATGATTACTCACTAAGCTTGGGATAATTTGTAATAGAGTTGATTAGAGGATTATGAATGTCATTCTGTTTATGCTTTAGTTGTTTAGCATGCTATGGATGTTGTAGTGATGATTAGCATAGTTTTGGTTATCTCTTGTTTATGCTGGAGGTTGGATTATTTGACTATGTCATATTTAAATGTTGGGACCTCTAGTTTAGTAACTAAACAAAGGAGGTTGTGTCGGATTTTAGAGAATTGTTTCAATGTAAAAATGTTATTGTGCTAGTTTAGTAGCATTCTAGGCTCATGTGGGGTGGGGTGTTACAGGCAATTCCGACAAAGAGTATTTGAAGATCACAACTCCTAATCCACTTAGGAACTAATAAAACCTCTCAACACGTCACTTTGCTCTATACAAATTCAGCTATCACATCAACAGGAGGTCTGAAAGATCACAAATGCGAACTAGAAACATATTCAATTAATCAACATCTGGCGAGCGATCCAGTCCCTTTATACAAAACATTCAATATTATCATCATAATCCCTTACTGACAATCACACTAGTAATGTAAATATACACTTTTAGCGAGACTCATCATAGCCTCTTATCCCATCATAAATTTCTCCAAAAGAAACACAAGCCACAAGGTTGAAACAAACCTATTTTAACTAGTTCATACTATCAAATGATACTTTCGCAAAGCACATTATCAGAGGCCACTTACTCATTCATCCACTCAACCATTAGTGTTACTCACACCACAGAATCGTCATTAACAATTGTCAATTGTATGTATCATGTATACAAATAGGGTCCTACTTCTGTTTGTAGTCACATAACCATCTATAAACACAAAGTCAACATTTAATAATCTCATCGCCTGTACAACAGGGTTTCACAACATGCTACCTCCATGCTCGTCTAATCTAATATACATGTTTCAATCTAGCAATTATGTATGATCATCAAGTAACTAGTTTAAGAAAAATTCCAAATTTGATATCATCTAAGGCATCGTTCAAACACATTCTTAACATAACCATCACTAATGGGTAGGCTAATCCATGGAGATACATTACTCCATGCTATCCAATAAATCTACCTGATTCCACAATCCTAATGATCAGATCAATTCATCAAAATACCACACCTCTTAATAACTCTATTGATTCCAACTAAATATTGTCATACTCATAGTCACAGCTCATCAAGAACTACTAGAGGATAACCTCCACTTATTCAACTTTCCTTGATAAGGACTGTAACAGCCCCAACTTTATAAACAGTAATAATCTGTTTTATGAACAGTAATGGAATACTGTTCATAGCATTACTGTTCATATTTAACAATTTGGATTTGTTGTTACAAATTAAAACCTTCCTTTTCTATCCAAAATCCAAAACCTATTCAAAGTTTCAAAGGAAATACAAGTTAATGCTTGTATTGTGGCTGGGAAGTATTTTTATTACAACCTAGATCAATTATCTTGCCCAGAAATAATTTTGTTGAAATATTAGAAATTATTTTGACTTGGAGAAAAATATTTGTCTTTAATTAAACATATTCGGGCTAAGGTAATTATTTATATATTTTATAAAGTGAAATTATGGTTTTAGAAATTTTATTTGGGAAATATATCATCCCAGTAGCCTCCTGGCAAAATTTCATGATTTTACAAATTTATTTGTTATTTTTAAAAGCCTAGTCAAACTTTTGAACATATGAATAGGGCTTGGTCAACTAATCTGGTCTAAACCCAAACCCTAACACTGTAGCGACTCAATCCCATGCGGTTGAGTCCAACCCAATCATCTTGGTCCGGCTCAGTCACGCTCGGGCGCGAGCCCAAATCCCACACGTGATGTGAGCCGTCGATCCTCAATCGAACGGGCGGGATCGCGGTATCACGCGAGCTGTCCATGTATGCGCCTCAATCCCTACCGTTGGATCTAGATCCGACGATCTGGGGAGGTGTATGCATTCGGACGACTCCGGATCCCCTCTCGATCCTCACCGTCTATCCTCAATCCAACCGCGCCGCCCTTTTCTTTTTCAAATCAAAGGCGCGCTTTCCTTTTAGCCGCCGGATTCAAATCCTACGGTGTCCCTTTTTACCGCGTGCTGTTAGTGTAATACTCCGGAAGTGTGAGAAGCCATTAATCGGGTTAATTAAATTTAATCGGTAGAGTTTTTTTTTAATCGGGGAAAAGTTTATGTCAGAATTCGTCAAAGCAAGAAAAGAGAGGGGTTTTTCCGCTTCTTCACACCCACTTGGCCCTGGGCCTTGGCCCATCTGGCCCTGTAGTGGCCGGCCAAAGGGGGGATGTGGGCGCCCCGGAATATTGGAAATGTACTTAATTAAATTCATACTGTAGCACAATTATTAATGAAGGAACAGTACTGTCCCTTTATTAAAGATCATGCTAAAGATATAAATTTAACAAGTGACAATTCCAATAAACAGGATTCCCAGATATATATATATATCTCACAATGGTTCCCAGGATCAACGACCATTGCATATATATATCCTTCAACAACATTGCATCAAATACATACAAGTCGTACATTGACATAATTAAACATAAGTTTACAACTTGCGGTTTTAGTACTACATTATGGAGTGACTTGGTCACTACAACAAGTTCAACAGCGGAAGCAAAATAAAAGTTCAAAATCCACCAATGGCCTCATCCACCCGCAGGCAATTGCGTGGAGGAAAGAAGTAGCTTTACTCGTTAGCGTCACCCTGATCGGCGCTAACGGGTACTTCATAAAGATAACCATCCTCACCTGCAACAATAGGTAGTAGCACCTTGAGTACGGAAGGTACTAAGCAAGTCTTACACAAACTAATAAAAGAAAGTGGTTATTAGAGCCTATACAAAGGAGTAGAATTTATATATGCATAAGGTTGCAACAGGAGGGTATAAAGGTTCAGATTTGCATAAAGCAATACATCTTAACCTACAATTGCTAAATGTTGATAAAGCAATTTAATAAATCAAAGTTGGATTAGAACAGTAAGTAAATGACATAATATAAACAGCACAGTGCATGAATCCCTCATGCAAAGCGAAAAACCGAAACCAGATTTTGAAAATCAAATCTTCTATACAGGTGACATCAAATCAAGTTATCGTCCATGACCGTGGACACAGCTATTCGAACAGTTTATACCCTGCAGGGGTGTACATCTTTACCCACAAGACTTAGCTAGCCCGTTGCCTTCGGATGCCTCCGAATGATGACATACTTCCTTTGGTATGCCGACCGGGGAAACTAAGATTTGGTATTTTTCAACAAGCTAACACTATTGAGTTGGACCCCATGTGTGAGCTGATCTCGCTTAAACAACGACTGATAGCATCTGCTTAACCGAGGCACACATGTTGCATCAGTAATGCCGATCCAAACAATTTAATGCGAACTGGGCTCACTACCCATATTAGGATGCAATCGACACCATTAAGGTACGTATATGCTACGGAGCACATATACGCCCTCACCCTTCTAAGAACATCTGATACTAACATACAAGCTCACATGGCATACAACGCAGTCATAAGACCTAAGCATCTATGCCATACAAGGTCAATACACATATTCTTACTTTCCTGTTTCCAACACAATAGTCTTAACATTTTACTTAACCAAACAGCGCCCATACACTGCATGTGGAAGTACGTGGGGGACTTGAATTGAACAGTCAGAGTTCGGTCCTTAATTAACCTGGACAAGTCCACCACAATTCCCAATCTCGTGCACAAAAGCACCATCTGTAATACCCCGAATATTTCTACGGAAGGAGAGTAAACGAAAAAGGGGTTTTTCTGTAATACTCCAACTTATTGTAATGAAGGAAGCAGTGAAAAGAGAAATTAAACTTTAGACGAGGGAAAATCTGCAATTCTTTGACAACCTGGGCTTCGGGCTTTGGCCTAGGAGGCCCATGAGTGGTCGGCCACTAATAAAAGGAGGGGGAAACCCTAGCCCACCACTGTAGCACGCATTGCTACAGTGTTCCACCACTGCTACAGTACCGCTACAGTGCGTGCCCTCCTTGCACTCCGTTGCTCTCTCTTGGTGGTGCTCTCCCATTGCTGTCGGCCAAGGAGAAAGGTGGAGGGAGAGAGGAGAAGAAGAGGAGATGAGCATCTAGCGGGGGTATTTCAGCGGGCACGCGTGTCTCCAAGGGTAACGATTGCCGGTTGTTGTTGTTTGATTAGTCGTACAAGTGAAACCGATTAAATTTGATTAGATCAAAGTCTGTCTGTTGGAAATTCAATTCTGTCCAGTAGTTTGCGCGGCTGTTTTCGCAATCTTAGAGGCCGAATCAGAGGATTCCATCTCCTAGAGTATTGTAGGTTTTGTTCTTAGCTTTCGGTGGCCGCCAAGAACACTAAATTCTGACTTTCGAGTCAAAAGTTATGATAGATTTATTATCTGCTGTCCAGAATCCTGACGAGAATTAGCAGTCTCTGTATAGGTTGATTTATGGCCTAGTTAGAGGGTGATTCAGAGGTTTTGCCCATAACAAATTTTGAAGGTGATATCACTAGCTTTCAGTATTGATAAAGAACACCTCATTTGGATTTATAGATCAAAAGTTATGCACTTTTCATTGTGACTGTCCAGATTGTAGGTCAGTCTGTCCAGATTGTATGTAAGTTTCTATCTTTAGTTTTGACCCGTGTGCCACTTTTTGTAAAAGGCAAAATATGAATGTCGTGCCAACTAGGTTATTGTAGGTAATTTCATAACCTTTTCAGATTGTTAAAGAAAACTCAATTCGGAGTTGTAGTTTAAAAGTTATGGACGTTTTAGTTCTGCTGTTCTAATTGCTCAGTCAGATTCTGTTCTGCTGTTTCGTTTGACAGTTAGCAATTTAGTTTGGCCGAATTGGGTTATCTCGTCAACTACAAAGTTGTAGATATATTTGTTAAGCTCGTGTAGGATCTGGGCTCATCTCTTTTGGAGTCCCAGATCATTAGTTTTGGTCTTTACCGTGCTGCTGTCCTGATGGGATTCCATGTTGCTGCTGGAATTTCAGATTCGGGTTATGACTATGTTTTGGGTGTGCAAGAGGGTACTGTAGAATATTAATTCATGATGGGCTCTATGTTGTTCTTATTTCGGTTATTTAATTGTTTAGGCCGCGAGTCTACGGGTTTGGGAGCGCCATCGTTGCGACTAACGCACGCAACGCGAAGCCAAGTACTTTGTTGGTTTTAAGTCTTTGTGATTGTGAATGTTTACATGAATATGATATGACATCTTGTGATACCGAAATGCTGAATTGGTTATGTTCTATCAATATGTGGAGTAAATGCGAGAAAGATGATATTAGCATTGTTCATGTTCATATCATGCATCCTTTTATTCATGCTATGTCAACGGTAGTGACAAGAAGTCCCACCATTCCAATGTGGACAGGTTTGGACATTGTCATGTCCCGCCCACGGAGTCGATTGAAAGACCCATCAATTCCAAGATGGGCACGTAAGACCCATCAATTCCAAGTATGGGCAGCTTTGGACACCTATATGAAACGTTCTTCATATAGGACTTGGATCCCCGCACTTTTGTTAAGGTGCGGGCTTAAGTGAACACCGACGGTGTGTCACTCGCTATACCAGTATAAGCATGTGTGCAGTCCATCCTTGAGTACATTCATTCATGCCATGCATTCCTAAGTTTTCATTCGATGTATGCTCATATTCTCTTATGATGATGACTTGTTCATATGTGTGTTATGTCCTTTTACTGTACTTGCTGAGTCGTGGACTCACTCTTGCGTTGTTTGTTTATTTTAGGTAACCCCTGATGTTGGCTCACTTGGGAGGGAGTAGACACGCACTACTTGTTCACATCATCCAATTCATGTTCAAGATTAAATTTAGTTCTATCTTACATTCGTAAATGATGAACTGTAATAATAAATTTATAATTGGTGAAGGAAGGATACCTTCTCCACATTGATGTTGAATTATTGCTGCATGTGAATTTTCATTATCAATGAACTGAAATAAATAGATTAGATGGTGAAGGAAGGATACCTTCATCATGTCTTGATTGTTTTGATATTATCATTAGTTGATTTTATTCAAATTCTTCCGCATTATGGATGTATGTTTGATGTTTTAGGTGACATCTTGGCTTCGAATAGCCGTGGTGTTACGATTGGTATCGAGCGGGCTTTAGGTCCGTGGTAATTAAGATATTAAAATGACACATCGTACGATGAGGTGGGGTTTGGGTAATCCAAAGATATCCGTATTTCTAGTGATGTGATTCATCATGTTGAATCGTTCTTGAATTGCTTCCGTACTATCATTCTTGTGGTTAATCTATGATCTGCTGTGATATTCAATATCTATGAACTAATTCTATGATTGTCATGAGATGATCCTGTATATTCATAATGGAGTATTTTGGTGAAGCGTGTTGCTAATGGATGATAAGAAGTGGGGGTCGTGGTTGTTACTCTGGGATTCACCAGGTTACACCACTGTTCGCAGAACGTGGTTAGAGGAGTAGTTACCCCGAGTACCATAGTTTCCGGTGTTAAGCGTGAGTTGCTTTAGAAAGTTGTTCTCTTTCTTGATTTCTGAATTTGACAATTCTTGTCCTATGGTGGTTGATGAATCTCTCCTGGGTTTGTGGTTCATGATAGTTTATGGTTTTCAATAGATCCCTCTTGGTTCTCTGAAACAAATATTGCTTTTCAACTGTTAAGTTGCTTTTACCACTTGTGGTCGTTGTCAATTGACAAGATTGATGTTTTCATGGTTGCTCCTTCTTTCTCATTGAAAAAGAATGACTCATTTACTCGTTTGATAGCTTGGTTAGTGAGAGTTTTCCTCTGTAAGTTCGTTTGCATGGGAAAGCTTTGGCTTTATGCGTTTTTTTGGATTACTTCGAGCGTTGAGGTTTGAAGTCTCTCTTTTGCTGTAGTAAGGTGTTAGAATCCTTTTGTGATGTCTTGCCATGCTTAAAATGAGAAGTTATAACTAAACAAATAAATTGTTATGATATGAGTTACCAAGTTGGGTTATTAGCATGGTGCAAATCAGTTATTCTTAACTACCATCCATGAAAGTGAAATTGATTAATTTGAAATGTCCTTGTATGTGATACATGGTGTAGGTTAAATAAAGACTGTCCATATCCGTTCAGAACCTATAGATCTTACGTAAGAGCTAGATTTGTCTATTTCCTGGTATGCTAAAATTGTTGAAACTTGCATAAAGGACCAGATGGGTGCTGGTGTATCGATTCGTGAAACCTTGTTTATAGAAAATTATGTTAGTGAATATTTAATCATGTTTTGAAATGATTTCTGAACAAAGGTGAAATGTGAATCTATGTTTACATATGGTTATGTGATTACAAATGGAATTAGTACTGTATGTACACACATGATTAATACCATCATCGATTGTTAATGAGTTTGAAGAAGGTGTTAAGCAACACCAATAGTTTAGTAGATTAATTTCGTAAGTAGTCTTTGCTATCGTGCCTTGTGATATTGATATTGCTTAGCATAATCTTGTTATAATAAATTTGTTTCAACCTTGTAGTTTGTATTCCCTTTGGGAAGTTTTAGGATGGAGTAATAAAGTTTGATGACTCTCAGTACTAGTGTATGTTGTCGATGTTGTTAAATCGTCAAAATTGTGAGAATGAGGTTAATTCTCGTAGTAATTTGATCACCTATGGTGATATTCTCTAAATGATCAAATTTCAAGTCTTATGTTCATGATCTTTTGAGGGTTCAGGCTTTTATGTGGTAAATGAAGTTTATCGAGTAACGATATGTTGCAAAGTTATAATGGTTCTTCAGTGATGAAAGTGCTTTGATTTTGAATACTTATTTGTTCTTATCTGTTAAGATTCGATATTCTCTTCTTGTGAGGTTTATGCTTTCAACTGTGGACTTCACTTATGTTCTATAAGTTCATTGCTTAATTGGTTTCTTCCTTGGTCCCGTGTTCAGTGCAAGTGGTAGATGAGTTTTCTAGTTGGTGAAAGTCGTTTCCATTTGTCTCTTCTTCTGAGAAAGAATCAACCCATTCTTTTCACGTGGGTCTTTCGAAGTGTTTTCTAATTGTTGTTGTGAAATTGATGTTAATACCTATAGTAATTTGATCGCCTTTGGTGATATCGTTCGATGAGAATATTTCAAGTTTAGCTTTGTGATATTTTCTTTGAGCTATTGAATCACCGGTAGCTGAAATTATTTTAAATAAATTGAGGTATTGAATTGTCTTGTTGCTTCTTAAGAGATTCATGTGATTGAATCTTAACGATTTTGGTTTGAGTTGGCAACGTGAAGTGCAATTAAAGAAAATTATGTTGGTTCCTTAAAAGGAGATTAATCGCTTGCTTTTCATGAAATCCCGTAATTGGAAAAGTTTTGAGTTTGGTGATTGAGATTATTTGGATCTCATGTTTCTTGTGTAGTTGAACGGTTCGAACAAATATGACGTATTGAAGAATTTCATTGGTTCTTAATTAGTCCTTGTGGTTTGGACTAAAGATCTTATCTTGTACGTTGTGGCAAAGCGATGTTAGTCAAAGAATTAATTTCGGTGTTAAAGGAAAGAGTGCAGAGGAATATTTGAGAATTTGAGTCCAGCTTTGTAACTTGTAGTTATTCGAATTGTTCATAAACTTTTTGCTCTTTTCACTCAAGAGTTGTCGAGTTTCAATCGCAATGTCATTTTTTCTCTTATTGGTGGTTATTTGCTATTCCCTTTTGAGGGACGCGCACCCTCATTGTGAACTCAACTTTCATTTTTCCATATCTTCATTATCGATTATTTCTTTTGGTTTCGTGCTCACTTGTGAGCAGCAACATTTTCTGTGTGGTGAAACTTGCCCTTGTTCGCCTCTTTCTTTTGAGAAAGGATCAACAATTTTGTGTTGCAAAGTTTTACAAAGCGTAAGTTGTCAATTGTTTGGTGGTGGTTAAGTGATTGTAGGGGTGAGATTTTTGCTACCAAGCTATTGGAGGAGTAATAGAAGATGAGTTGGTTTTGACTGAACCTCTTGGAGGAAGTTGATTCAGATGGAATGTATGGCTTCAAGTAAAGCGTATAGTGTTCGACTAAGTAGGACCTATGGTATAGTGTAGTTCGAACTTTGTTTCATGTTGAAATGTTGGGGATTATCAAATGTATGGAAACCTTAATTAATTTTATAGAGTAACACAATTGGAAAGTATTGCGATGTTGTGTGAGTGATTCTGATGATGTTAATGAGTGATTATGTGAATTGTGGGGATGTTAGAGATTTAATCCGATGATTTCACCATGTGTTATAAAAGGAATTCGTTGTAGGGGTCTTGGAGGTTAAATTTGGGCTTTCCATTTTCATGCTAGACTTTTGGTCGTCCAATGATTTGTGTGTAGAGGAGATAGAAAACTGGAGTATTCTGAGTAGTGGAATGATTGTCGATAGAACCCTTCTGATGTAGTTCATGAGCGGGTATACTGAGGATTCTGACGTGTTATTCTTGAAAGTTGGAGGTGATGATGTATTTCGGTTTAAGCCTAATTTGAGGATGTTAAATTAAGAGGTTTGAGACCGTGTGGTATGCGATGAATTCGAATTCCAAGGTTGGAGAGATATTTTATTCCAAAAAGTGAAACCAAGGAAAAAGATGTCTTCTTGATTAGTGAAGCATTTTCTTTATTCTCGCATGAGCTTTGTGCTGTTGACCAATGTCTTTCGTAAGTTGAGTTTGACTCAATTTTGGTATGTGTGGTTCTTATCGGTTCGGGAAGAATAAAGGAAGTTTTTGATTTGGACATTTAAAATTATTCCTCCTTTAGTTTTCGTGATGTTTATTCGCAAACTGCCACTTGGAAGGTGGAAAGGTTTTCGTGATGAAATTCCGATTTCTGGATTTGACTCTTTAGTACCGAGCTGGTAACACTTAGTTGCGATGTGAATCTTTCGTTTTCAGATGGGCTTTGTTGGTAAAAGAGTTTGCTTAAAGAGAGTTTTGTCGTATGTTTCTGGTTAAAGGAGGTGATCCTTGCTTTAGTGAAGAGTTCGATTGAGAGGTGGAACACGAGTTCCGTGTTCTTTGTGCTTGTCGTGTGGTTCGGTATCATTGGGAAGGTTAACCCAAGATATATTGGGTTGTTTTCGCTAGTTGGCGTATCGCCAGGACTATCTCGAGTCCTTACGCGGAGTACGTAACGTCTTGTATGTTCTCGTGTTGAGTGAGTACCTGGGAGATCCAGAGTTTGAGGTTTCGTTTGCGCCGTTGACCATCGAGTGAGATCTTACCTTCGAGTTTTGTCCGATGAGTGTACTTGGAAGTACCGGGTTGAGTGTTAGATCAGACGTCGTGTTACGTCGTTGTGTTGTGGTATTTTCAGTCCGAGGGAGAGGCTACTGGGGAAGTTGGAGTTTCGCGTGCATGAGCTTTAGCGGTGTTGTTCACAAGTGCACGTGGTTACCGTTGTTCGCTCGATCGTGATTGTTCTTTCGCTTAAGTGTGTTTAGATTCGGGGTCGAATCCTGTTAAGGGGGGTAGAATGTAATACCCCGAATATTTCTACGGAAGGAGAGTAAACGAAAAAGGGGTTTCTCTGTAATACTCCAACTTATTGTAATGAAGGAAGCAGTGAAAAGAGAAATTAAACTTTAGACGAGGGAAAATCTGCAATTCTTTCACAACCTGGGCTTCGGGCTTTGGCCTACGAGGCCCATGAGGGGCCAGCCACTAATAAAAGGAGGGGGAAACCCTAGCCCACCACTGTAGCACGCATTGCTACAGTGTTCCACCGCCGCTTCTGAAAGCACCGCTACTGATGCGTGCCCTCCTTGCACTCCGTTGCTCTCTCTTGGTGGTGCTCTCCCATTCTTTGTCGGCCAAGGAGAAAGGTGGAGGAGAGAGGAGAAGAAGAGGAGATGAGCATCTAGCGGGGTATTTCAGCGAACACGCGTGTCTCCAAGGGTAACGATTGCGGTTGTTGTTGTTTGATTAGTCGTAGAAGTGAAACCGATTAAATTTGATTAGATCAAAGTCTGTCTGTTGGAAATTCAATTCTGTCCAGTAGTTTGCGCGGCTGTTTTCGCAATCTTAGAAGCCGAATCAGAGGATCCCATCTCCTAGGGTATTGTAGGTTTTGTTCTTAGCTTTCGGTGGCCGCCAAGAACACTAAATTCCGACTTTCGAGTCAAAAGTTATGATAGATTTATTATCTGTTGTCCAGAATCCTGACGAGAATTAGCAGTCTCTGTATAGGTTGATTTATGGCCTAGTTAGAGGGTGATTCAGAGGTCTTGCCCATAACAAATTTTGAAGGTGATATCACTAGCGTTCAGTATTGATAAAGAACACCTCATTTGGATTTATAGATCAAAAGTTATGCACTTTTCATTGTGACTGTCCAGATTGTAGGTCAGTCTGTCCAGATTGTATGTAAGTTTCTATCTTTAGTTTTGACCCGTGTGCCACTTTTTGTTAAAGGAAAAATATGAATGTCGTGCCAACTAGGTTATTGTAGGTAATTTCATAACCTTTTCAGATTGTTAAAGAACACTCAATTCGGAGTTGTAGTTTAAAAGTTATGGACGTTTTAGTTCTGTTGTTCTAATTGCTCAGTCAGATTCTGTTCTGCTGTTTCGTTTGACAGTTAGCAATTTAGTTTGGCCGAATTGGGTTATCTCGTCAACTACAAAGTTGTAGATATATTTGTTAAGCTCGTGTAGGATCTGGGCTCATCTCTTTGGAGTCCCAGATCATTAGTTTTGGTCTTTACCGTGCTGCTGTCCTGATGGGATTCCATGTTGCTGCTGGAATTTCAGATTCGGGTTATGACTATGTTTTGGGTGTGCAAGAGGGTAGTGTAGAATATTAATTCATGATGGGCTCTATGTTGTTCTTATTTCGGTTATTTAATTGTTTAGGCCGCGTCTACGGGTTTGGGAGCGCCATCGTTGCTCGCTAACGCCGCAACGCCGAAGGCAAGTACTTTGTTGGTTTTAAGTGTCGTGATTGTGAATGTTTACATGAATATGATATGACATCTTGTGATACCCAAATGCTGAATTGGTTATGTTCTATCAATATGTGGAGTAAATGCGAAAGATGATATTAGCATTGTTCATGTTCATATCATGCATCCTTTTATTCATGCTATGTCCACGGAGTGGACTGTAAGTCCCACCATTCCAATGTGGACAGTTTGGACATTGTCATGTCCCGCCCACGGAGTGGATTGAAAGACCCATCAATTCCAAAGATGGGCACGTAAGACCCATCAATTCTAGTATGGGCAGCTTTGGACACCTATATGAAACGTTCTTCATATAGGACTTGGATCCCGCACTTTTGTTAAGGTGCGGGCTTAAGTGAACACCGACGGTGTGTCACTCGCTATACCAGTATAAGCATGTGTGCAGTCCATCCTTGAGTACATTCATTCATGCCATGCATTCCTAAGTTTTCATTCGATGTATGCTCATATTCTCTTATGATGATGACTTGTTCATATGTGTGTTATGTCCCTTTTACTGTACTTGCTGAGTCGTGGACTCACTCTTGCGTTGTTTGTTTATTTTAGGTAACCCCTGATGTTGGCTCACTTGGGAGGGAGTAGACACGCACTACTTGTTCACATCATCCAATTCATGTTCAAGATTAAATTTAGTTCTATCTTACATTCGTAAATGATGAACTGTAATAATAAATTTATAATTGGTGAAGGAAGGATACCTTCTCCACATTGATGTTGAATTATTGCTGCATGTGAATTTTCATTATCAATGAACTGAAATAAATAGATTAGATGGTGAAGGAAGGATACCTTCATCATGTCTTGATTGTTTTGATACTATCATTAGTTGATTTTATTCAAATTCTTCCGCATTATGGATGTATGTTAGATGTTTTAGGCGACATCTTGGCTTCCGAATAGCCAGGGTGTTACACCATCACTAGCTTGCTCTTGTCCAGATCAATTTAAATTTAAAACACAAGTCTGATTTAAAGAAACTGGACAAAGAGTTTCAAATAACAGAAAGCCATTTGTGATTCCCATGTTTGACAAGATATGCTTGTCAAACTCTAAAATCTCTAGACTGCATGTCTAAGCCAAATCTGAAAATATAGGTTATAGTATACAGTACTGAGCTAGGGTTAGGTTATAGCTAGCTACTACAGATCACATTTTTGTATTTTCAGAAAAAAAAATAGCATGCACAGATATCACTGGATTTGTAAAAGCTATTGTACAAAATTTGGGATCAATATGGTGCAGAGAGGATGCTTGCCTTGATAATAATAAACCTCTGTTGCAGGTTCAGGTTGCTCACAAATAGATTCAACTACTTCAGCAAAACCAGATTCTAAAAGAAGCAATAAGATCCAATAAATACCAAAATCGATAATAAGTACAAATTGAAAGAAATATGCATGATCAATATGAAAATGCATGTTTAACAGCCTGCCTAAGTTATATCTACCCTAATAGTGATAATAACCCATATTATGACCTACGGTTTTCAAATGGCAGAAACTAGGGTTTGAACCAAAGTTGCAGTTTTCAGATTTTGAAAAGAACTGGAAACAGGACAGATTGTAGTTTTTGGGAAAAAGGCAGATAGATCAAGCAAAGGTTCAGAAATGAAACTTAGCATGATCTTTTAGGGTAATTAATATCCCAAGCTAACCCTAATCTAACCCTAATCGATCAGATTTCAAAAGCTGAAGAAAACTTGTATTGTCGGTTAAGCCGACAATAAGGAACAGAGACAAATCTTTGCTAATCAAGCTAAATAGATGATGACAAGAATTAAAAGAACAACTTGTTATGCTGCTAGGGTTTAGTTGAAACCTAACTAGGATGATAAGTTGACAGGAGAAACCCTAGATCTTGAAAAAGATATAAAAGACCGAAAAGTTATAATAACAACTTTTCAGTTTGCAGCAAGTTGAAGGTACTGATATTTAAAAGAATGGTTCATATGATCTCCTAAAGTCCTTAAGATGTCCCAAATGTCAAAAACTAGGGTTTTAGCTTACCAGTATAAGAAAGACACCAAAGTTTCTGAAAACTCGATGTTGATTAACACAGAAATAAACTCTAGTTTAACCTACAAAAGATGTCAAATCTTTATTACAAGGTGGAACCAGGGTTTAGAATGGATAAGCAAAAGGGACAGGAGCAAGAACTCCACTGGACAGCAAGGAAAATGATGAGCTTCAGTGGTCAACAATGGTAACAGCAAAAAGCTAGGGTTTATATATGGATGTTGAGCTACAGGGCAAGATGGAAATGTCTAGAGTTGATGAGGTGTCCATTTAGAGCTAAATATCCCAAAAATTAGTTGCAAAAGTTTTGGGATAAACCTCTCCTCTGCTTACAGAGATGGCTGCGCGCAGACAGAGAGGGAAGAAGAGAGGCAACACCTGACATAAGGGCCCCACTAGCAGTCACAGCCGTGCACGTCTCTTAAAACTCAAAAGAATCTCAGCCGTCCGATTAGAAATGGGCGGCTGTGATAAATAGAGAGGTTAAAAAGGCTTTAATCGGTATCTGTTAACATGGGCCGTGCGATCTCAATCGGTCGGTCGAGATTAAAACCGAGCCCAAAAGGATTTCGGGACCTACTTTCAAATCTAGACGTTGGATTGGAATCCAACGGTCAAATAAAGAATACACGTCACCCCAACTAGATGAGATGACGCGCACCGCTCGATTAAACTTCTACGGCCGATTGACGCGGCTCGGATGGTCCGATTGCATACACTTACCTGGACCCCACGATTGAAATCCAACGATTCACTAAATTTGGGCTTTAAGAGCCCACGGTCAAAAAGGCGCACCGTAAGATCTAGATCTAAGGGCTCAAGATAGCCGCGCGTCTTTAATCTCAAAAGAAAAGGGCAGCGGGTAGGATCAAGAATGGACGGCGCAGATTGAAGGGGGATCCGGAGTCGTCCGAATGCATACACCGACGCCGATCGTTCGATCAAGATCCGACGGCGGAGATTAGGGCGCACACGTGGACATCTCGAGTGACTCCGCAGCCTCGCCCGTTCGATTGAAAATCAACGGCTCACATCACGTATGGGGTTCGGGCTCGCGCCCGAGCGTGACTGAGCCGGACCACTTGCACGGGGTTGGACTCAACCACATGGCTCGAGTCGCTACAGTGCTAGAGTTTGGATTCAAACCAGGTTGGTTGACCAGACTCTACTCAAATTTTCAAAGGTTTGACTGGGTTTTTAAAAATAGCAAATAAATTTGTAAAATCATGAAATTTTTGCTGGAGGCTACTGGGATGATATATTTCCCAGATAAATTTTAAAATCATATGATCACTTTGTAAAATACATAAATATTTATTTTAGCCCGAAAATATTCATTTAAAGACAATTATTTTTCTTGAAGTCAAAATAATTTCTAAAAATGCAACAAAAATATATTCAGCCAAGATAATTTATCTAGGCTTTAATAAAAATACTTCCCAGTCATAATACAAGTTTTATCTTGTATTCCTTTAAGACTCTAAATGGTTCTTTAGGATTTTGGCTAAAAAGGAAGGTTTTTAATTTGTAACATACTGCCCAAATTATAGAAATGAACAGTAATGCTATGAACAACACCTCATTACTGTTCATAAAGTATTTTATTACTGTTTATAAACTTGGGGCTGTTAGAGGGGAGGTGCCACCCTCCCCAAACCCTAGCCGCCCCTCCCCTTTTTCCCTCCTCCCACTTGCAGCCGCCCCCTCCCCCTTTCCCTTGCGCCTCCCCTCTACCCAGGGTGCTGCTCCCTTGCGCCTCCCCTCTGACCAGGCTGCTGCCCCTTTGCGCAAGAAGGAAAAAGAGAGGAAGGAGCAGAAGGAGAAGAAGGAGAAGAAGGAGGAAAAGGAGAAGAAGATCTTGCGTGGGGATTGGTTCAGCAAGCTCTAGCGGTTCTACAAGGGTAACGAGATGCTTTCCCCGCTGTTTGATCCGTAGTAGATGCGAAACCGATTAGAATTGTTGGATAAAGGTTTGGCTGCAGAAGATTCGATTCTGTCCAGTACCTTGCGTGGGTGATTTCGTGTAGTTAGAGGCTGCATTTTAAGATTTCATCTCCTAGAGTTATGTGGGATCTGTCGTCATCTTTCAGTAGCCACGAAGATCACTCAATTCCGAGGTCTGAGTCAAAAGTTATGGTCGATTTAGTATCTGCTGCCAGAAATCTGACGAGAATAATCTGTCTGGTTATTTCCTAAAATATGAAAGGGAAATTTGTAGAATCTGAACGTTCACACAACTAGGTTATTGTAGATAATTCGATAACCTTTTTAGATTGATAAAGAACGATCAATTCGGAGTTACCTATTAAAAGTTATGGTCATTTTAGTTTTGCTGTTCGAACGTGTAGGCAGTTTCTGTACTGAAAGTTCAAACAATGGTTAGCCTATTATTTTGGCCGAATTGGATTATCGTGTCAACTAGAGTATTGTAGATTAGTCAGTTAAGAATCTACAGAAATTGGGTTTACCTCTTTTCGACTTCCAGTTCATGAGTTATGTCAATTACCGTGCTTCTGTCCAGAAACGGTACATGGCAGGAAACGTTGTTTTTCAGTTTCAGCTTTGTAAACTCGACTTGAGACATCAGGGAAGCGGTGTAGAACACCGATTAGTAGCGCTGGGTATATTATGTCCTTATTGAAATTATTTTACTTGTTTAGGAGGTGAAGCCTCAGGTTTAGGAGTATCACCTTGGCCGGCTAACGCGTCGCATCGTGGAAGGCAAGTAATTGTAGCAGTGTTACTACCGTTTAATTGGTTGTTCTTACTACTTGCAATCTATATGATTCTCGTATTTTGAAGTATTATGCCATGGTTGGTTGACTTACAAATGAGGTGATAACAGCAATTAATAATTGAATGTTTTACTTCGGATATCTTGCGTGTGGTCATGAGGTGGTTGCTTTATGTGCCGAATGTGGATCATGGATATATTTTCCATAGTGGCTGTGTGGTAGTAATAAAAGTTAATCTTGTTGGTGCCCTTATGAGGATGACACTTATGTGGTTTATGAGTATCATATCATTCATAACATATCATGACATTGCATTGTGGATGTCGCCGCTTATGGCCGCGACCGTACCGGTACAGCATCGTACATTGTTGTAGTACGATGCACACTCTTACCTTGATGGGTGAGAGTGCAGTGGAGCATGGCATGCATTTGCATTAAAATTGTGGATGGAGGAAATGCATACTTATGCCAAAGTGTGAAATCTTATGAGGCAGGACTCATGTTAGTCCATGTGGTTTATTGAATGAGAAAGTGGAATGTGGTTGCGGTCATGCAATAATATAAATTGTGATGTAGCTTGCTTGCTATTTGAATAACCTGTTACTCAATTTACTTGCTGAGATTTTATCTCACCCTTGTTGTTTCTTTTCCCCTTTCAGGTGATTCTTAAGCATTCCTGGGATGGGTAGAGCTGCACTACAATAATGCACTCAATTCATAGATTTATGCTCTAATAAAGTTGAGAGGAAACTAGCCTAATGACTAGCTATTCGCGAGTGTTCTTTTGATTTCTTAATGATGAATTTGTGGACTGCTCTTGGATTAAATTGCTAGTGGTTGTTTTAATTTATTGAACTCTATCCATTATTATTGTGTCCATTAGTTGTATATGCTTCCGCTTATGTTCAATTGTAGAGTGGTTAGTGGCATTCCAGGGTATTGTGGGTCCTGGGGTGTTACAGTTAGGGCCTGCTATTCCTTGGACCATTGGATTTCAATCGTAGGGCCTATATTGTGTAAGCATTCGGACCATCCGGTTCCTCCGATGATCCTGACCGTAGAAATTCCATCGGACGGTGCCGCGTCATCTCATTTAAAGGGGTGACGTGTTTTCCTTTTAATTGATCGTTGGATTTCAATCCAACGTCCCGTTTTGAAAGTAAAACCCGAGATCCCTTTTGGGTTTCGCTTAAATCTCGATCGACCGATTGAGATCGCATGACCCATATAAATTATATCGGTTGAACTCTTTTAAAACCCTGGGGGCATCGTAGCCACCCATTCCTAATCGGACGGCTGATGTTCTGTTGAGTTTTAAGAGATGCGCGCAGCTGTGGCTGACAGTGGGACCCACAGGTCAGATGTTGCCTCTCTTCCTCCTTGCCTCTGCGCGCATCCATTTTTGTAAATAGAGGAGAGGAGTTATCCAAGAATTATGCAACTAATTTTTGGATATTTAGCCTAAGTGGACACCTCATCAACTCTAGACCTTTCCACTTTGCCCTGTAACTCAACCTCTATATATAAACCCTAGCTTTTGAGCTGCTGCCATTGTTGACCACTGGAGCTTTTCACCTTCATTTTCGTCCAGTGGAGTTTCTTGCTCCTTCAACTTGCTTATCCATCTTGCACACTGGTTTCACCTTGTAATAAAAGATTTGATATCTTTTGTAGGTTAAGCCAGAGTTTATTTCTCTATTGAGCAGAATCGGTTTTCAAAAAACCTTCAGTGTTTATCTCATCCTGGTAAGATACAATCTTGGCTCTTGCCATCTTGAGCACCTTAAGGACCTTAGGAGCTCGTTTGGATCATTCACTTGTACATCAGTAACTCCAACTTGCTGCAAACTGAAAAGTTGTTTTTATAACTTTTCGGTCTTTCATATCGTTTTCAAGGATTAGGGTTTCTCCTGTCAAGTTATCATCCTACATAGGTCTAAACTAAATCCCAGTAGCATAATAAGTTATTCTTTTGACCTTTCTTATCATCTATTTAATCTTGTAGCAGAGAATCATCTCTGTCCTCTGTTGTCGGTTCAACCGACAACATTAGTTTTTCTTTAGCTTTTGTAATCTGACTGATTAGGGTTAGGTTAAGGTTTACTTGGGATATTAATTACCCTAAAAGATTAGGCTAAGTTTCATTTCAGAATCTCTGCTTGACTTATTTTCATTAAACCCGAAACCTAAGGTCTGTCCTGTTTCTGTTATTTTCAAAATCTAAAAACTGAAACTTGGATCTAGACTATAGTTCTTGTTATTTAAAAGTTGTATATGATAAAATTGGTTATTATCACTATTAGGGTAGTATGACTTAAGCATGCTGTTAAACACGCACCTCCATATTGATCATGCATCATTCTTTCAATCTGTATTTATTGTCAATGTTGATATTTATTGGATTTTATTGCCTCTTTTAGAATCTGGTTCTGCCGAGGCATTTGAATCTTTCTCTGAGCAACCTGAGCCTGCAACAGAAGTATATTATTATCAAGGCAAGCATCCTCTTTGCACCATGTTGATCCCAAATTTTCTACAATAGCTTTTCTAAATACAGTGACATCTGTTGCATGCTATTTTTCTAGAAATACAAATATGAACTGTATTAGTTAGTTATGACCTGAGTAACATTGTGGATTACCTTAATTATGACCATACACTCAACTCTAGAATAGTACTGTATGCTATAAGATTTATTTCTAGAGTTTGCTTAGACATGCACTCTAGATAAGATTTAAAGTTTGACAAGATTAACTTGTCAAACAGGGGAGCAACAAATGAATTCCAGTTACATCAACTCTTTGTCCAGTTTCTTTAAATCAGAATTGCTTTTTACATTTAAATTGATCTGGACAAGAGGATGCTAGTGATGGTGCTTTTGTGCACGAGATTGGGAATTGCGGTGGACTTGTCCGGGTTAATTAAGGACTGAACTCTGATTGTTCAATTCAAGTTCCCCACATACTTCCACGCGCAGTGTATGGGCGTTGTTTGGTTAAGTAAAGGGTTAAGACTATTGGGTTGGAAACAGGGGAATAAGGATATGTGTATTGATCTTGTATGGCATAGATGCTTTGGTTATTAGACTGCGTTTTATGCCATGTGAGCTTGTATATCAATATCAGATGTTCTTAGAAGGGTGAGGGCGTATATGTGCTCCGTCGCATGTACGTACCTTAAAGATGCCGATTGCAATCTAATATGGGCAGCGAACCCAGTTTGCATTACTTCTTATGGTTGGATAGGCATTCCTGACGCAACATGTGTGCCCCGGTTAGGCAGATGCTATCAGTCGTTGTTTAAGCGAGATCAGTTCACACATGGGTATCCAACTCAGTAGTGTTAGCTTGTTGAAAAATAACAAATCTTAGTTTCCCCGGTCGGCATACCAAAGGAAGTGTGTCATCATTCGGAGGCATCCGAAGGCAACGGGCTGACTAAGTCGTGTGGGTAAAGATGTA
This sequence comes from Ampelocalamus luodianensis, assembly GCA_036346255.1. Lineage (NCBI taxonomy): Eukaryota > Viridiplantae > Streptophyta > Magnoliopsida > Poales > Poaceae > Ampelocalamus > Ampelocalamus luodianensis. The sequence continues at coordinate 68,393,400 of CM070620.1, read as the reverse complement.
CACCCCTGCAGGGTATTAAACTGTTCGAATAACCGTGTCCATGGTCATGGACAAAGACTTGAGTTGATGTCATCTGTATAGAAGTTTTGTTTTCAAATACTGTTTCAGTTTTTGTTTCAATATGAGGGGATTCATGCAGTGTACTGTTTACAATTACTTCATTTACTTACTGTTTTAGTCCAACTTTGATTTATTAAATGGCTTTGTCAAAATCTAGCAATTATAGGTTAAGAGGTGCTGTTTTATGCAAAATTCAACCATTATACCTCCCTGTTGTAACCTTATGCATGTACCTACTCTATTCCATTGTATAGGTTCTATTATACACTTTCTTTTATTAGTTTGTGTAAGTCTTGCTGAGTACCTTCCGTACTCAAGGTGCTATAACCTATTGTTGCAGGTGAGGACGGTTATTTATATGAAGTGCCCGTTAGCGCCGATCAGGGTGACGCTAACGAGTAAAGCTACTTCTTTCCTCCACGCAATCGCCTGCGGGTGGATGGGGCCATTGGTGGATTTTGACCCTTTTGTTTTACTTTCGCTATTAAACTTTTTGTAGTGACCAAGTCACTTGATAATGTAGTACTAAACCGAAAGTTGTAAACTTATATTTAATTATGTAAATGTATAACTTGTATGTGTATGATGCAATGTTGTTGAAGGATATATGTGCAATGGTCGCTGATCCTGGGAACCGTTGTGAGACATATATCCGGGAAACCTGAGTATTGGATCTGGTATTTATTAAACTTATGCTTCTAGCATGATCCTTAATGAAGGAGTAACACTGTTCCTTGATTAAGAATTGTGCTACAATATAATTTTAATTAATCACTTTTCCAATACACGGAGGTCTCCACATCGTTGGTATCAGAGCATACATTGCCTGTAGGTTAGAGGTAGCATGGCCGAAGTAATTAGAGAGTTTTCTAAGAAATTTATTTTCAATCAGTAAAATAATTTCAAAAGTTTAAGTATGATATCTTTTATTTCTTATCCTCCTTAATATCAATTCTTGCCCCAACTTTCTGTTGGTATTTACAAAGTGAATTGGGTTCTTACCTTGTCTTTTGTCTATACATGAGCGGGTGGTATTTGGTTAAAGAGACCCGAGCTGAAGAGGTAGATGGATTTCCGGCTTTGCTGCGGGACATGATGTGGCGAGCCAACTTCACTTACCAGCCGGAGTATGCCATCTATCGACGAGATCGAGGACCAGGGATGGAGGAGTACCGCGCCTTCATCAACGTCATTGCCAGACAAGTGGCAGGCAGTGTTCCCTATTGTGTCCAAGCACTTGCCACTTCTGAATCTATGGCGGTTCAGGAAGCTACTAGTAGGATGATGAGCCTTCTTCGTCATGATTTGACAGAATTGTCTCAACCACCCTATGACCACTTCCCGAAGCAAGGTCCTACTGAAGAAGCGAACATGTTTGATGAGATACAGTTTGGGGAAGACCCTCAGGTGCGACAGTTGGCGAGGATGGTCCGCATCATGGACCAGATCCATCGCTGCCTGGTGAGGGAATTGTGGGAAACCCGGCATCGTCTTAATGAGGCCCATGAGTACCTACTGCTTGGAGTCAACATGAATCGCGTTCCTCGTAACGTGCTTTATGGTGACCACGAGATCTCTCCTGCTGCTGCACCACCACCACTTTATCGACTTCCAGAAGTCACCGGGTGTGTTCCTATTTATGGGTTAGTGCGTCAAGCCCGGATGACTGCAGACTTTCCTCGCACTCTGCGGACTGCACCTCCGGGAGGTCATCAGCCACTTCTGGGTTCTCCGAGGCGTCTTATTAGCCCTTTGGATCCTATTGACACGGGTTCCCCTGGAGCTCATCTTCTGAATGAGTTTCCGGTAAACTTTAACCGTGATCTTTATGCTAGCACCTCGACGATGAACCCTCGTGGATAGGTGTTTTCTCGTTTAGTAGTTGCCCTTAAATAAATGCATGTAATAGGGCAGTGATATTTTGTAAAGAATATGTAAGTTCGACTTTTGGTTTGTAGTATAACCTTTATGGCCAACTATTATGTGCGGCTGGAACCGAATCCCTTTTGCTGTATCTATAAAGTTTATGTTTTGGTGTTAATCTGAATGCATGGCATAACATGATGCATTATATGTACAGTGTTTGCTTCTTTTCTAATTACAACCTTGTTTGTGTTTGCCCGAGTATATCCTTGTTATGTTGTTAACCCTTGTGTGGTAACAGGATGACAGGACCTACTACTCGTGCGCAGACACAACAAGGGAAGGGCATGTCAACTTCAGTGCCCCATTGTGGAGACCTGGGGTATTGGAAAAGTGATTAATTAAAATTATACTGTAGCACAATTTTAATCAAGGAACAGTGCTGCTCCTTCACTAATGATGATGCTAGAAGTATAAGTTTAATAAATAACAGATCCAATACTCAGGTTTCCCGGATATATGTCTCACAATGGTTCCCAGGATCAACGACCATTGCACATATATCCTTCAACAACATTGCATCATACACATACAAGTCATACATTTACATAATTAAACATAAGTTTACAACTTTCGGTTTAGTACTACATTATCAAGTGACTTGGTCACTACAAAAAGTTTAGCAACGGAAGCAAAACAAAAGGTCAAAATCCACCAATGGCCCCATCCACCCGCAGGCGATTGCGTGGAGGAAAGAAATAGCTTTACTCGTTAGCGTCACCCTGATCGACACTAACGGGTACTTCATACAGGTAACCATCCTCACCTACAACAATAGGTTATAGCACCTTGAGTACGGAAGGTACTCAGCAAGACTTACACAAACTAATAAAAGAAAGTGTTTATTAGAATCTATGCAAAGGAATAGAATTTATACATGCATAAGGTTGCAACAGGAAGGTATAATGGTTAAATTTTGCATAAAGCAGTACATATTAACCTACAATAGCTAGGTTTTGATAAAGCATGCCCCAAGAATGCGACTTGCTTGAGACAGAAGGCACATTTGCTTTAAATCCAAACTGAATATTCTCCGCAGACAACGAATGTTTGTGAAGTGTTCCCAGCACACATCTCAAATGTTGTTCATGTTTTTCAACAGACTTCGGAATAGATAAGAATGTCGTCAATGAACACGACAACAAACTTATCCAAGAAATCCATGAATACCGAATTCATAAAATTCATGGAATACGCTGGAGCATAGGTTAGGCCAAAGGACATAATAGTATACTCGTATAACCTGAAACGATTAGAGAATACTGTTTTTGGAATGTCTTCAGCTCTAGCCTTGATCTAATGATAGCAAGATCACAAATAAATTTTTAGAAAAGATTCGGGCTTCAGTCAATTGGTCAATAAATAGGTGAGTGACGAGGCAGGTGTCACCACCAATTTGGTTAATGACAAAAGAGTAGGACAATGAGTGCCGTTAAGAGAGAGGACAAGGAAGGATAACAATGGTGCCACTAAGTGACCACGTTCAATGTGAGAGCCATGTACATGGCCGCATTTAATGCAATAGGTCTTGTATTAAATGCACAAAGCACTTAGGTGGCAGGGGAAAATGAGGACGACCAAGTCTAGCAAGTATGACCAGTCAAATTTGGAAATAGATTGGTTAGCTTAGATGGAACCAAATGAAATCTTAATGGCCTAGACCTGCCCAAAGGAGGTCTAGACGTGTAACACCCAGGTTCGTCATGAGCCTGGAATGCTACTAAACAACTCTAATAACTCTAAAGAAGACAATTCTAATAAAAAATTTCGGCAGAACCTCCCTTGTAAAGTTAATTACATGAAGGTTCCAACACACAGAATAATCAAATATTAATTAAACTTCCATTCCAAATCATCAAAGAATAATCAGAAACATGCTAAGAAACCATCATAACTAGAGAGGTATAACATTCCACTACTCATCATTATTACATTTAATCCATAGCATAAGACAGATCATATTATTCAAAGATCAATAACTCTCTGAAGATCAATCATCCTTATTTAGTTCATGTGGTATGTGTGTGACTAGCACCTAATTTCCCCATGCATGTCATTCTTGTCTCGGTACCTAAACAACAATAAAGCAAGAGTGAGTCCATAGACTCAGCAAGTACATTAAGAAACCATGGCAATAACACACATATAAAGGGAAATTAACATTAAAAACATCTCATATGCAAATGCAATGCTCAAGGACTTTTATCTTTAACTTTCTGTGTACATTACACCTGTAATGCAGAGTATGCGACCGCCCAAGATACCCATGCTCGTGGCGCGCACGCACAGGACCAATTGCCCGTTACTCCGCAAGTAACGGGACCTCAAGCCCACACTCCACGAGTGAGGATCTCGGCCCGTCACATTCATGACGGGATCTCCAAAGGAAACATACTTGGGCACCATGTGACCAAGCCTCAACATGATATCTTTATGCAAATGCTTATCATGTAATCATCATCAAATTACCAAAATTCAACATCACTTAATCATAGTAAAGCATGAGCATCATTTGAACAATAACCATACTTAAGCATTCATTAAGTATACCATCTTGCAATGCATCCATACAGCAATTAACACACAATTTAGACAATCATTCAAAACAACAATGCACTTGCCTCAACCGTGCGAAGGTGGATGTCGGGAATGAGGTACTGCTCCCGAGCCAAACCCACACCTGGACAACAATTGAGACAGGCTAAGGCTACCATAAGGGCCTAATAACGAAATCATAAACACAACATGAGTACATGGTCCACTAAACGCAACCCCAACGTTAAAGCTAGCTGTCAGATTTCCTTTCCAGAGAACAGCCCCTTCGAAAAATCATAACTAAATGTACAGAAATCCAAATGGAGTGATCTTGGACATTCTGAAAAGGTTATTGAATTCCCTTCTAAACCTAGTTGGTGAGGTTCTCTGATTCGGCCATTTCCTAGTCCTACCAATCTAAACAACAGAGTATCAATTTTCACGTCGGGTCTCTGGACAGCAACATTGAAACTATCATAACTTTCTACGTTCGTCCGAATTTCATGATCTTTAGTTTTCCTGAAAGCTAGAAGGATTATCTACAACTTTCGTTATACTGGGGTTCTCAGATTTCCCTTTAACCATCACATTTAATTGGTTTTCTACAATCTGCCTAAATACTGACAGAGCAGTGGAACAGCAGACTTAGAAAAATCATAAATCTCTAACCGTTAATCGGATTTGAGTGAACTTGGCGGCCACTGAAAGCTAAGACAATAACCTACAACTCTCTAGGAGACCAAAACTCCAGATTCAACCTCTAACCACACGAAATTTACCCGCAAGCCACTGGACGAAAATTGCATTACAGCAGGCCGACTACCACCTAAACAAAGACTAACCAAAATCTCTCCCAAGACTAATTATCCTTCAAGAACAGCGTGTTACCCTTGACGACGCTGCCGGCTTAACCCGGATGGCGATCCTTCCTCTTCCTCTTCTCCTTCTCTTCTCCTCCTTTCTTCCCTCCTTTCTTCCTCTATGGCCGGCTGCAAGGAGGGCTTCTTCTCCTCAAGGCCGGCAGCAATGGAGGGGAGGTTGGGGGCGCAAGGGGGGGGGGGGAGGAACCAGGAGGTGGTGCGCAAGGGAGGTGGTGCGCAAGGGGGAAGGAGAGGAGATGGGGGGGCGGCCAAAGGGGAGTGGGGGCTCGGCTAGGGTTTGGGGAAAAGTGGTGCCTTCCCCCCCTTGGACGGCCACCTAAGGCCTGATGGGCCGGAGCCCAAGCCAAAGTTGGCGAAAACGTGCTTTCACCCCGCTAGTTGCGAAAATCAACTCTTTCCTTTTGATCCTTTTACTAATACTGAGAAGTCCCTCCCGAAACTCTTTCTCGAACCTCTCGAGCTTTTGGGACATTACATTCTACCCCCCTTACACAGAATTCGTCCTCGAATTCTAACCCAGCCACGCCCAAGGGACGGATACGAAAAAGACTTAAAGCACAACACGCACCTGTAGAGAATAATTCCGGATATTGCTCGCGCATGCGGGCCTCCAACTCCCAGGTGGCTTCTTTCTCGGACTGCTGCGACCAAAGAACTTTAACATACTTCAGCGTTTTGTTTCTCAAAACCTCTCTTGATTTCTCCAAGATCCGCACTGGCTTTGACTCAAAGGTCAAATCTTGCTCTATGTGTAGAGGCTCTAGCGGTACATGATGCTCCGGATCTCGCAAATACTTCCTCAAGATGGATACATGAAAACATTGTGAACTCCACGCATAGACTCCGCAGTCTAAACGATAAGCCAACTTCCGATTCGAGCCAAGATCGTGAATGGTCCTATGTACCTTGGGCTAAGTTTCCCTCTGGTACCGAACCTCACCACACCTTTAGTGGGGGACACTTTCAAGAGCACCGATCCCCACTTCAAATTCCAAGTCTCTTCTTCTCACGTCTCGCATAACTTTTCATCGCCTCGAGTCATTAATAGGTTCTGTCTCACCGAGCCACTCGCTCTGATCTTTTGTACCCAATCCGACCTAAATCGCTTCTCACCCACGGCTTCCCAAGCAAAGTGGGGACTCTGCACTACGCCCATACAAAACCTCGAACGGAGCGGCTTTTATGCTTGAATGATAGCCTGTTGTTATAAGCAAATTCTGCTAAGGGCAATTGATCCTCCCAGCTACCCTTCCAAGACAAAACACAAGTCCGCAACATGTCCTCCGTGGTCCGGATAGTACGTTCCGTCGCTGCCTGCCTGCGTGGATGGAATGTCAGTACTCAGACGGATTTGTGTGCCCAAGGCACTCTGTATACTTTCCCAAAACTTGGAGACAAACTTGGCATCTCTGTCGGAAATGATGGTCTTTGGCACCCCATGTAATCTCACAATCTCCCGCACATAGATGGGAGCTAAATCACTTGCTGAGTTAGTAGAGCGAATTGGTATAAAGTGTGCAGATTTACTGAGACGATCCACTATCACCCACATCGCATCCTTACCCTTGGTGACCGGGTAATGCAACTACAAAATCCATAGAAATATCGTCCCACGGCCATTGCGGAATCTCTAAAGGTTGCAACAACCTGCGCAGACGCTTATGTTCCGCCTTCACTGTTGACAAACACCACATGAGGCCACATAATTAGCTATGTCCACCTTCATCCTTTTCCACCAGAAATTCTGCTTTAGATCACGATACATCTTCGTTTCACCCGGATGAACAGTGTACGGGGTACGATGTGCCTCTTTCAGAATGTCATCCTTGACCTTCGCTCGTGGTACGCAAAGGCGCCCTTAAACCGCAACGCACCACACCCATCCAAACTGAAATCTCCGCCTTGCCACAATCCAACCGCCAACCCTTTGCAATAATTGATCTTCTGTTGTGCCTCTCGCACCCGCTCCGAATGGCCGACTCAAGATCACCAGTGTTTCAACACGTGCATCCCCGCATAGCAAAATGATATACCCATACGGTCAAAGTCAGCAATGAGATAATCCAATGTAGCGCGTTGCCTTGCGACTAAGAGCATCACCACCACATTTGCCTTTCCAGATGGTATTGAATAGATAGATCATAATCCTTAATTAGCTCCAGCCACTGCTACGCCTTAAATTCAGATCTTTTCGAGTGAAAATATACTTAAGACTCTTGTGATCTGTAAAAACATCACAACCCTCACCATACGATAATGCCTCCAAAGTTTCAGGCAAACACTACAACCGCCAACTCTAAATCATGAGTTGGGTAATTCATTCATGCTTCTTGGTGCCTTGACGCATAAGCTATCACCTTCCCTTCTGCATAAGGACACAACCCAACCCAATCCGAGACGCATCGTAGTACATCATAAATCGCTTCCCGTGCTCGGGAAGTGTAAGGATAGGGCGGTCACCGCCTTTTCCTTAAGGGTTTGGAAACTATGCTCACGGTCATCATCCCACCCGAACTTCACATCCTTTCGTGAGTCCGGATAAGGGTTTAGCAATAATGGAGAAATCTCGCACAAAACGCCGATAGTATCCCGCCATGCCGAGAAAGCTTCTCACTTCTTTGACGTTGGTTGGCGTCTTCCATTCTACCATCGTAGAAATCTTACTTGGGTCAACTGTGATTCCTTATCATTGATGACATGCCCGTAAATCCCACTTGGACATCCAAAACTCGCACTTTTTGGTTTGGCATAAAATTTATGCTCCTTAGTGTTTCCAACACAAGCCTCAGTGTCGCTCATGTTCACTTCAGTCTTTGAATATATCAAGATATCATCTATAAAGACTACCACAAAATCATCCAGTATTCATGCAACATCCTGCTCATAGTCTCCATGAAAGCAAAGGGGCGTTCGTTAGTCCAAAAGACATAACTTTAAATTCAAAATGCCCATACCTTGTAGAGAATGCCGTCTTCTCAATATCCTCCTTTCGGACAGGATTTGATTATAACCTCGATTGAAGGTCAATCTTTGAGAATACCTTGGCCCTCTCAACCGATCAAATAGATCTTCTATACGAGGCAGAGGATACTTATTCTTGATGGTTAACCGTTAAGAGCACGATAATCAATACACATGCGCCAACTACCATCTTTCTTCTTGGTAAATAGAACAGGCTCCCCATGGAGACACACCTGGGACGAATGAGATCCTTTGCTTTTAAATCATCCAATCGCTTCTTTAGTTCCTCCCGAACGGACGGCCAACCGTGAGGGGTCATAGAGACAGTCGGGCGCTGGTACCAAATCAGTCTGAACTCTACAGACGAGGTGGGGCATCCTGGTAGTTCTGTTGGAAAACATCCAGAACTCCCGAACGACCAAAATTTCTTCTCACGCTCTGAGATGAACTCTCGCTTCTCCACTAGAGACAAAAGAAACCCATTCTTCGCCAGACGCCACCGGAAAAAGACTAGCCATCACAAAAGTGAGTGAGATGGAGCGCTACATTGGAATACTATCTCCGCCTGCACGGAGCTTGCGGTGGTTATTGTCTTCCAAAACAGAAATGACAAAGACGGTAATTATGCAACCAGTCCATCCCCAAGATGACATCAAATGGCTCCATCCTCATAACCATCGATTAGCAATGAACTCTTCTCCATCTAACGAAATCACACAACCAGACAAATCAGAGCTAGAGAGAATTTCCCAGAGAATTAACTAGAATCGATCGAGCTATTGGCTGTGGACTCAAACTCGCCTTACTAACAAAATCTAGTGATACAAAAGAAAAGGTAGCCCCGAATCAAACAGAACAAGTGCCTCTCTGAATCCACCAAGAGCGCACTGTCACCACATCGGGACGACTCACCGGCTCGCCATCGGCATAGCGTGAGAGGCTGCTGCTTTGGGCGGTAGGGGCTCCAACACCCGGTACGGTGGTGCGGGAACCGCTGAGGTCTTGAAGGTGCTACTCGGAAATGGAGCCACAGGAGGGGGCGCAAAAATACCGCGGTGGAGCTCCTCCAGAGCAGGAAGTAAGGTGAGGCGGTGCCCAAGTTGGAGTAGGAGTAGCCGCTAACATCCGAACCGACTCGAGAAGAAGGCGCTGCCGCACCGACATCGCACAGTTCCCACTTGATGATCTTGGCGGGATTCCGCCGACAAACCAATGCCTTATGGCCCTCCCGACCACAATGGCGACAAGACCCAACCAGTGCACTCAAGCTCTATGCTCACCGCCGCACTTGAAGCACTTCATGCCTTGCCACGGGACCGGACGTAACCTAGGTGCACCGCAGACGCCGAGAAGTGGAAGAAGGCGTGCCTCGTGAACTTGGTCTTGAATGACTTCGCGACCTTTGAACCTCTTGGAAGTAGGCCTCGAAGGTCCCACCCCACCGCCAAAACCCTCTTCTCGCCGCCACCGCTCCCTCGATACCACAGCGCCTTCTCCTCCGGCAACTCCTCACCAAGCCGCATCTCCGTTCCATGCCCCGGCTTGTTCGACCAGGAGCTGAAATCCCGCAACTCAATGCTCCCAATACCGCCGGAACTCTTGCCCGAGCCCCGGCGAAACCTCTGGCTTTTTCCTCATCATTTGTGGCCACAAAGGAACAAAACGAACCAGTTGTTAAAACTCGCTCGTACTCACACCTTTATCATCTTCCTCGCTTGAAGTTCTACAAGGAGACTTCCATTCGCTCCACATATGAAGTGGATAAAACCTCTTCCAAGTGCTCAACAAAATACTCCTGTAATCGGTCCATGAGTCTTGTCCCGGCCATCGAACTCCTTCCCACCGGATATCCGCCGCCCCTTCAATTGGAAGGCCACGAATCGAGCCCTCATTTGGATGTCATCCCCGAGCTCGAAGTGCCTCTCCATGTGTCGCAGCCAATTAGCCGCTGCGTCGACAGCGTGCTCGACCGTCGAAGGTGTCCGGCCTCAAAGCGTTCCATTGATGTAATCCCATGGCATACGCCGCAGTGCCATCGCAGGGGCCACCACAGAGCGACAACAGCGCGGTGGCGGGCCTCGTTCTCTCTGCATGAAGCAACCTCTTCCTCGACTCGCAGGCTAGCTTCTCCCACTACGAATTCGAACCTCTGGCGGGCGATGCCGCCTCGCGCCGGCTCCGCCGCCTCGACCACGACCTCGGCCTCCACCCCTTGCCATATCTAATCATCACAAGCAAAACAATCAAACAATAAGCAATTTCATCATCTAGGACCACAAGAGAAATCAAAATCTCAAAAACAAGATAATGCAATGCATTAACCCATTCCCACCTACTATGCATAGTGTGTCAAATTTAACCTTTCATATTCCACGGACCTACAGCCCGCTCGATACCAATCAGTAACACCTGTGTTCGTCATGAGCACGGAATGCTACTAAACAACTCTAATAACTCTAAAGAAGACAATTTAATAAAAATTTCGCAGAACCTCCTTGTAAAGTTAATTACATGAAGGTTCCAACACACAGAATAATCAAATATTAATTAAACTTCCATTCCAAATCATCAAAGAATAATCGAAACATGCTAAGAAACCATCATAACTAGAGAGGTATAACATTCCACTACTCATCATTATTACATTTAATCCATAGCATAAGACGGATCATATTATTCAAAGATCAATAACTCTCAAGATCAATCATCCTTATTTAGTTCATGTGGTATGTGTGTGACTAGCACCTAATTTCCCCATGCATGTCATTCTTGTCTGGTACCTAAACAACAATAAAAGCAAGAGTGAGTCCATAGACTCAGCAAGTACATTAAGAAACCATGGCAATAACACACATATAAAGGGAAATTAACATTAAAAACATCTCATATGCAAATGCAATGCTCAAGGACTTTATCTTTAACTTTCGTGTACATTACACTGTAATGCAGTAGTATGACCGCCGCCAAGATACCCATGCTCGTGCGCGCACGCACAGGGACCAATTGCCCGTTACTCCGCAAGTAACGGGGACCTCAAGCCCACACTCCACGAGTGAGGGGATCTCGGGCCCGTCACATTCATGACGGGGATCTCCAAAGGAAACATACTTGGGCACCATGTGACCAAGCCTCAACATGATATCTTTATGCAAATGCTTATCATGTAATCATCATCAAATTACCAAAATTCAACATCACTTAATCATAGTAAAGCATGAGCATCATTTGAACAATAACCATACTTAAGCATTCATTAAGTATACCATCTTGCAATGCATCCATACAGCAATTAACACACAATTTAGACAATCATTCAAAACAACAATGCACTTGCCTCAACCGTGCGAAGGTGGATGTCGGGAATGAGGTACTGCTCCCGAGCCAAACCCACACCTGGACAACAATTGAGACAGGCTAAGGCTACCATAAGGGCCTAATAACGAAATCATAAACACAACATGAGTACATGGTCCACTAAACGCAACCCCAACGTTAAAGCTAGCTGTCAGATTTCCTTTCCAGAGAACAGCCCTTCGAAAAATCATAACTAAATGTACAGAAATCCAAATGGAGTGATCTTGGACATTCTGAAAAGGTTATTGAATTCCCTTCTAAACCTAGTTGGTGAGGTTCTCTGATTCGGCCATTTCCTAGTCCTACCAATCTAAACAACAGAGTATCAATTTTCACGTCGGGTCTCTGGACAGCAACATTGAAACTATCATAACTTTCTACGTTCGTCCGAATTTCATGATCTTTAGTTTTCCTGAAAGCTAGAAGGATTATCTACAACTTTCGTTATACTGGGGTTCTCAGATTTCCCTTTAACCATCACTTTTAATTGGTTTTCTACAATCTGCCTAAATACTGACAGAGCAGTGGAACAGCAGACTTAGAAAATCATAACTCTCTAACCGTTAATCGGATTTGAGTGAACTTGGCGGCCACTGAAAGCTAAGACAATAACCTACAACTCTCTAGGAGACCAAAACTCCAGATTCAACCTCTAACCACACGAAATTTACCCTGCAAGCCACTGGACGAAAATTGCATTACAGCAGGCCGACTACCACCTAAACAAAGACTAACCAAAATCTCTCCCAAGACTAATTATCCTTCAAGAACAGCGTGTTACCCTTGACGACGCTGCCGGTTAACCCCGGATGGCGATCCTTCCTCTTCCTCTTCTCCCTTCTCTTCTCCCTCCTTTCTTCCCTCCTTTCTTCCTCTATGGCCGGCTGCAGGAGGGCTTCTTCTCCTCAAGGCCGCAGCAATGGAGGGAGGTTGGGGCGCAAGGGGGAGGAACCAGGAGGTGGTGCGCAAGGGAGGTGGTGCGCAAGGGGAAGGAGAGGAGATGGGGGCGGCCAAAGGGAGTGGGGGCTCGGCTAGGGTTTGGGGAAAGTGGTGCCTTCCCCCCCTTGGCCGGCCACCTAAGGCCTGATGGGCCGGAGCCCAAGCCCAGGTTGGCGAAAAAACGTGCTTTCACCCCTGCTAGTTGCGAAAATCAACTCTTTCCTTTTGATCCTTTTACTAATACTGAGAAGTCCCTCCCGAAACTCTTTCTCGAACCTCTCGAGCTTTTGGGACATTACAAGACGGTTAAGATGAGATCGAATGACAAGGAGGCCCAATAGGTAAAGAGATCCAAGGACACGGAGATTTAAAGAATAGAGAGGAATACGGTAGTACCAACGGCAAGAAGTGTTATTACTGGAGGAGATCCAAAAATCAGAGGTCCAAAGGATGTACCAACGAGAAGGTCCTGACTGTTAGATCTCAAAAAGGGAGGTCCAATAGTCAAGACTAATTAGAAAGGTCGAGATTTGATGGTTAGGAGCTACAAAGGATATCCTAACGATTACAATCAACAAGGAGAGGAAGTCCACAGAGGCAAGGGTACGCGAGAAGAATTGGAACCAACCGATCTTGATCAAATAGAGGGAGATGACTGAAATATTTGGATCAGTAGAATGTACCAATGGATTAAGCCATTTAATGTGGATTGAATGGACAACCATCCATTCCCAAAATAACACCCAACCCTCTAGAGTTTATCACAACCAACTCTGCCCAAAGTTTACCCCAAGGATGTTTGTGTTGATGCTACGACAGATTTGACCAATTGTGAAGATTGACCCAGGTGAGTAAATAACAGGTGGTGGATAAAATGATGCATGCTCAAATGGTGTTGAACAACAAATTGACTACTAACAAAAGAACGGAATGTTCCAGAATCAAATGGAACAGTAGATGAACTGAAATTAATTAGGAACATACCAAGAACAACGTCAAGTGCTTCAGCCGCTTCCTCAGCCGTGATCTGGTTCACCCGATCTCGGATTGGAACTGGATCAGACTTGACAGATGTCTTTGAAGATAGGGTTGGACGAACAACAGCTGGGAAAGGTTAAATAGGAGGCAACCCACGTTTCTTAGCAAGGCACTGGTTTGCGAAATGTCTAGGACGTCCACAGTGATAACAGATCACACCAGGCCTGACCTTGTTAACAATGGGTGACTGATTTCCACTAATTTTTGACTGCACAAAAGAATTAGGAGGTCTAGGTACAAAGGTGAGTAGTCGAGGTAGAGCTGGTGGTGGTATGGGAGCTTGATAAGTCTGGGGCATCCCTCGATGTCTTGTGAAGCATTGATTAGCATAATGGCCAAGGCGGCCACAATGAAAGCAAGTAACTTTCTTGTTTCGTTGACGGTAGCTTATTGGCTTCTCTCTGGGCTGTCCTTGTGTACCTCTTTGTCCAGTGGTTGTCTTGAGGACGACGGCGTGGAGAATCCGTTGTTGTAGTCCAACTGACTCAGTGATCATCCGATGTAGATGACACTCTTTGGGACAGTGATCATGCCCTTCGTAGAGAAAACAAGTGACTTTATTAGTTGGACAACTCTCTGGTGGATGGTCTCCGTCACAGTTGGGACAATTTGTAGTACAGTGATTGATGTAGTGTCCTTCTTCACCACAGCGTTGACAGACCTTAACCTCGGCGATTGTCTTACTTGACTCCCCAGGTTGAGTGCTCAAAGGAGTACTAGGTTCTGCCATCCTAATGTCACACGGATGGTTAGAGGACAGAAAAAAGGATACACTCAATTGAGTGCGAAAGATAGTTTTGGCAGAATAAGGAAAGTACTAAACTTAGTATGCATAAATGATATGAATGCACCAAAATTAATATCAAAATAAGACGCAAAGGCCAGCATAAGATCCAATAAAACAAATCATAGTTTTCCAACATAATTGCTATACATACTGCCCATAGGCGATGCGCAATTACTCGAAAACCAGAAGAGAGCGGACGGTCAAACAAGAAAATAAAACTTCTACAGATAGGAAAAATAAATAGGGTGGATATTATCTATTCATAGTCCCTAATGTAATCCTAATAGCGTAGTACGACAACGTCTTCTCGTCTTTTCGCCATTGCTCTTCTGGGTGAATAATAACATATCTCTCTTTTCGAAAATGAGAGAAAAGCAATGAAAAATATTTTGCACAAGTTCAATAAATAGTAAGGGAAGAATTAGAAGCTAATATGGGTAAGGAATAAAAGATTCTCATAACTTAAAGTCTTCTGAAATTATTTTGATAAGTTAAAAATAATTTCACAGAAAACTCTAATGCTAACGACCATGCTATTTCTAACCTACAGGCAACATATGCTCTGATACCAACGCTGTGGAGACCTGGGGTATTGGAAAAGTGATTAATTAAAATTATACTGTAGCACAATTTTAATCAAGGAACAGTGCTGCTCCTTCATTAATGATGATGCTAGAAGTATAAGTTTAATAAATAACAGATCCAATACTCAGGTTTCCCAGATATATGTCTCACAATGGTTCCCAGGATCAACGACCATTGCACATATATCCTTCAACAACATTGCATCATACACATACAAGTCATACATTTACATAATTAAACATAAGTTTACAACTTTCGGTTTAGTACTACATTATCAAGTGACTTGGTCACTACAAAAAGTTTAGCAGCGGAAGCAAAACAAAAGGTCAAAATCCACAAATGACCCCATCCACCCGCAGGCGATTGCGTGGAGGAAAGAAATAGCTTTACTCGTTAGCGTCACCCTGATCGACGCTAACGGGTACTTCATAAAGGTAACCATCCTCACCTGCAACAATAGGTTATAGCACCTTGAGTACAGAAGGTACTCAGCAAGACTTACACAAACTAATAAAAGAAAGTGTTTATTAGAACCTATGCAAAGGAATAGAATTTATACATGCATAAGGTTGCAACAGGAAGGTATAATGGTTAAATTTTGCATAAAGCAGTACATATTAACCTACAATAGCTAGGTTTTGATAAAGCAATTTAATAAACCAAAGTTGGACTAAAACAGTAAGTAAAAAAAGTAATTGTAAACAGTACAGTGCATGAATCCCATCATGCTGAAACAAAAGCCCAAACAGTATTTGAAAACAAAACTTCTATACAGGTGACATCAACTCAAGTCATCGTCCATGACCGTGGACACGGCTATTCGAATAGTTTGATACCCTGCAGGGGTGTACATCTTTACCCACACGACTTAGTCAGCCCGTTGCCTTCGGACGCCTCCGAATGATGACATACTTCCTTTGATATGCCGACCGGGGAAACTAAGATTTGGTATTTTTCAACAAGCTAACACTATTGAGTTGGATACCCATGTGTGAACTGATCTCGCTTAAACAACGACTGATAGCATCTGCTTAACCGGGGCACACATGTTGCGTCAGGAATGCCGATCCAACCATACGAAGTAATGCGATGGGTTCGCTACCCATAGTAGATTGCAATCGGCATCTTTAAGGTACGTACATGCGACCGAGCATATATACGCCCTCACCCTTCTAAGAACATCTGATATTGACATACAAGCTCACATGGCATAAAACGCAGTCCAAAGACCAAAGCATCTATGCCATACAAGGTCAATACACATATCCTTACTCCCCTGTTTCCAACCCAATAATCTTAACCCTTTACTTAACCAAACAATACCATACACTGCATGTGGAAGTACGTGGGGGACTTGAATTGAATAGTCAGAGTTCGGTCCTTAATTGGTCCAGACAAGTCCACCACAATTCCCAATCTCGTGCACAAAAGCACCATCACTAGCTTCCTCTTGTCCAGATCAATTTAAATATAAAATTCATTTCTGACATAAGTAAATTGGACAAAGAGTTTAAAATAACAGAAAGCCATTTCTGATTCCCATGTTTGACAAGATATTCTTGTCAAACTCTAAAGTTTCTAGACTGCATGTCTAAGCCAAATCTGAAAATATATTATAGTATAGAGTACTATGCTAAGGTTGAGTGTATGGCGACAATTGAGGTAATCCACCATGTTAGGTCATAACTAACTACTAACAGATCACAATTTGTATTTTCAGAAAAGTAGCATGCACAGATGTCACTGGATTTAGAAAATCTATTGTATAAAACTTGGGATCAACATGGTGCAAAGAGGATGCTTACCTTCATAATAATAAACCTCTTGTGCAGGCTCAGGTTGCTCAGAAACAGTGTCAAAAGCCTCAGAAGAACCAGATTCTATAAAAGATAATAAACTCCAATAAACACCAAAGATGACAATTAGTATAAATTAACAGAAAATGCATGATCAATAAAGAAATGCATGATTAACAGCATGCTTAAGTTATATCTACCCTAATAGTGAGAATAACCCATTTTATCAGATACAACTTTTAAATAACAGAAACTATAGTCTAGAACCAAGTTTCAGTTTCCAGAATTTGAAAAGAACAGAAACAGGACAGAAGCAGTTTTCGGGTTAGTTATGAATAGACTAAGTAAAAGATTTTAAATTGAAACTTAGTCTGATGTTTAGAGTGGGTAATATCCTAAGCAAACCCTAGTTTAACCCTAGTTGGCCAGATTACAAAAACTACCAAAATTCAAAAGTTGTTGGTTAAACCGACAACACAAGACAGAGGTGATTCTCTATTACAAGATTAAATAGATGATAAGAAATATCAAGAGACTAACTTATTATGCTACTAAGGCTTAGTTTAGACATACGTAGGATGATACCTTGACAGAGAAACCCTAGTTTCTTGAAAATGATACTGAAAGACCGAAAAGTTAGAGTAACAACTTTTCGCTTTAAAGCAAGTTGAAGCTCTTGACATACAGTGAATGATTCAAATGAGTTTCTAAGGTCCTTAAGGTGCTCAAGATGTCAAACAAAGGTTTTAGCTTACCAGATAGGAAAGACACCAAAGATTCGAAAACCGATGTTGTTCGACAGAGAATAAACTCGTTTAACCTACAAAAGGTGTTAAAACCTCAGTGCAAGGTAAAACCAGTGCTTAGAATGGATGGACAATTCGGAGGGGCAAGAAACTCCATCGGGCGGCAAGGGCGTATGAACGACTCCATGGTCAACAATGGCAAGAGCTCAAAAGTTAGGGTTATATATAGATGTTGAGCTACAGGGCAAGGTGGAAGAGTCTAGATTTGATGAGGTGTCCATTTAGGACTAAACATCCAAAAATTAGTTGCATAATCTTTGGATAAATCCTCTCCTCTGCTCAGAGAAATGGCGGCGCACAGAGATAAGGAAGAAGAGGGGCAACATATGACATGTGGGTCCCTTTTGTCAGCCTCAGTCATGCGCGCCTCCTAAGACTCAAAAGAATATTAACCGTCCGATTAGAAATGAGCAGCTGTGATAAATAGAGAGGTAAAAAGGTTTTAATCGGCATCTTTTAATATGGGCCGTGCGATCTAGATCGGTCGATTGAGATTTAAACAGAGCTCAAAGGAAATGCGGGGTCTACTTTCAAATCTGGACGTTGGATTGGAATCCAACGGTCAAATAAAGGAATACACGTCACTAAATTAGATGAGATGACGCGGCATCGTTAGATTAGATTTCTACGGTCAAGATGGGAAAATGAACCAGATGGTTCGATTGCATACACAAATCTCGACCCTACGATTAGAATCCAACGGCCCACTAAATTTGGGCCTTAATTGCGCTCGGTCAAAAGGAGCGCCGTGGGATTTAAATCCAAAGGCCCAGATAGCTGCGCGCCTTTTATTTCAAAATGAAACGAGCGGCGTGGTTAGATCAAGAATGGACGGTGGAGATCGAGAGGGACTCTGGAGTCGTCCGAATGCATGCATCGCTCTGGACCATACGATGAAAATCTAACAGCCCAGAGAAACGCATGCCTTAATAGCACGCGGGAAAGAGGGACGACGTAGGATTTGAATCTGACGGCCCAAAGAAAAGCGCGCCTTTAGGTTTAAAAAGAAAAAGGGCGGTGCTGTTGGATCGGAAATGAACGGTGGAGATTGAGAAGGGCTCCGGAGTTGTCCGATTGCATACACTGACCTCGATCGTTAGATTAAGATCCAATGGTGGAGGTTAGGCGCATACGTGGACAGCTCGCGTAGCGTTGTAGCCTCGCCCGTTCGATTGAAAATCGATGGCTCACATCACGTATGGGGTTCGGGCTAGCGCCCGAGCGTGACAGAGCCGGACCAGTTGCACGGGGTTGGACTCAACCACGTGGCTCGAGTCGCTACAGTGCTAGGATTAGGTTCAGACCAGGTTAGTTGACCAGATCTTATTCAATTGCTCAAAGGTTTGACTGGGGTTTAAAAATAGCAAATAAATTTGTAAAATAATGAAATTTTTACTGGAGGCTACTGGGATGATATATTTCCCAAATAAATTTTAAAATCACATTATCACTTTGTAAATTACATAAATAATTATCCTAACTCGAAAATGTTTATTTAAAACAAATATTTTTCTCCAAGCCAAAATAATTTCTAAAAGTTCAACAAAAATTATTTTTGGTCAAGATAATTTATTTAGACTTTAATGAAAACACTTTCCAGTCATAATACAAGGTTTATCTTGTATTTCCTTTGAGACTTCAAATGAGCTTTTGGATTTTGGCTAAAAAGGAAAGTTTTAGTTGGTAACAGCAATTCCAAACTGTTAATTATGAACAGTAATGTCATGAACAAAGTGTCCCATTATCGTTTATAAAATTGGGGCTGTTACAAACCTACCCCCCTTAAGAAAATCTCGTCCCCGAGATTTGGAACAAGTTAAAGGTTAGGAAGAAGTGAAATTGAAATGATTTATAAGGAAGTTCAACATCTGTTGTCTTGATTTCCCTTAAAGATAACAGAGAAGAACTTTACATAATAACATAGTGTTATTATTACATCTTTGTTTAAACTTTCCTTTCTTGATTAAAAGGAAAATTCTAAACAACAAAAAGATGGGGGTGCGCAATCTGCATCAGATCTTCACGCTCCCAAGTGGCTTCATCCTCAGAGTGATTAGTCCACAGAATTTTCAAGAACTTGACAGTACGATTTCTTGTCCTGCGTTCCATTGTGTCAAGGATACGTACTGGTTGCTCTTGATAAGAAAGGTCAGGTTGGAGATCAAGATGCTCATAAGCAGTTGCCTCAATAGGAACACGAAGGCATTTCTTCAATTGAGACACATGAAAAGTATCATGCACTGCTGAGAGAGATTCAGGTAGTTCTAATTGATAAGCTACAGCTCCTCGTTTGGCAATGATTTGGAAGGGTCCGATATAGCGAGGTGCGAGCTTTCCTTTCACCTGAAAACGATGAGTGCCTTTCATCGGTGATACTTTAAGATAGACATGATCATCTACCTCAAAGCTTAATTCACGACGACGATGATCAGCATAGCTCTTCTGACGAGACTGTGCAGTTTTCAAACAATCTCGAATCAGGCGAACTTGCTCTTCCGCTTCCTTTACCAAGTCTGGACCATAAAATGATCTTTCACCAGACTCGGACCAATTCAATGGGGTCCTACAAGCTCTCCCATACAAGGCTTCAAAAGGTGACATTTGAATACTTGCTTGGTAGCTATTATTATAGGAAAATTCCACATATGGCAAAGATTTCTCCCAGTCTTTGCTATAGGATAGCACATAGGCTCGAAGAAGATCTTCCATCACTTGGTTCACTCTCTCAGTCTGACCACTAGTTTGAGGATGATAAGCCTGATGAAAGAGAGTTCGGTCCCCATAGCCTGATGAAGACAATTCCAAAAGTGGGAAGTAAACTGAGGGCCACGGTCAGAAACAATGACCTTGGGAACACCATGAAGACAAACAATTCTAGCAATATAAAGCTCTGCTAGCTGCTTGCCACCGAAAATGGTTTTGACAGGAATAAAATGAGCCACCTTTGTCAAACGGTCGATGATTACCCAAATGGCATCGGATCCATTGGAAGTCTTGGGAAGACCAGTAACAAAATCCATACCGATCTCTTCCCACTTCCACTGTGGAATAGGCAAAGGCTGAAGGGTACCAGCTGGCTTTAGATGTTCACCTTTAACCCTTTGGCAAATATTGCATTCAGCAACATACTGAGCAATTTGCCTCTTCATTTAGCTCCACCAAAATGTTTTCTTTAAATCTTAATACATCTTGGTACTTCCAGGATGTAGAGAAAACTTGGAATTATGAGACTCTCTGAGAATTAGACTCTTCAATTGAGGATCCGCAGGTACTACCAAACGATTGCGATATCGAACCATACCGCGATCATCTTCAGAAAACTCGTTGGCTTTACCCGCTTTCAAGTTTTCCTTGATTTCGGCTACCTCGGCATCAGTTTTCTGGGCCTCAAGAATATGAGATTCTAATGTCGGCTCCACTTGTAATGCAGCAAGAAAACCTTCTTCCACCAAGTCAAGACTTAGGCGCTGAAAATCAGCACACAAGTCCTGGCGCAGTAGAGAAAATGTGCGATTGCATTGTGACTTTCTCGCTAAAGCGTGCGCCACAACATTGGCTTTGCCTGGGTGATAATGAATACCCATGTCGTAGTCCTCGATCAATTCAAGCCATCTTCTTTGTCTCATATTCAAATCAGATTGAGTAAATATGTACTTCAGGCTTTTATGATCAGTATAGATCTCACAACGATTACCAAGAAGGTAATGGCGCCAAATCTTCAATGCATGGACTACGGCAGCCAATTCCAAATCATGAGTAGGACAATTAACTTCATGAGGACGCAACTGCCTGGATGCATATGCCACAACTTGGCCTTCTTGCATAAGCACACAACCAAGTCCATGGCGAGATGCATCGCAATAAATGTCAAAGATCTTATGAACATCCGGAAGAGTAAGAACTGGAGCTTTAGTCAAGAGAGTTCTCAGAAGCCGAAAACTCTCCTCACACTTAGCTGACCATTCAAATTTCTTCTCCTTCTGCAAAAGCTGAGTCAGAGGTCTAGCAATTTTGGAGAAATTTTCAATGAACCTACGGTAATAACCCGCAAGTCCAAGAAAACTTCGGATCTCAGGGACACTCTTGGGAGGCTTCCAATCCAATACATCTTGTACCTTGCTTGGGTCGACAGCGATACCCCTTTCGGATAACACATGTCCCAGAAATGCAACTTCTCTGAGCCAGAAAGCACACTTGCTAAACTTAGCATACAGTCGATGCCGACGAAGTGTTTCCAGCACAAGCCTCAAATGTTGTTCATGGTCCTTATCAGATTTGGAATAAATAAGGATGTCGTTAATGAACACGACAACGAACTTATCCAAGAAATCCATGAACACCGAATTCATAAGGTTCATGAAATAAGCTGGAGCATTGGTGAGACCACAGGACATGACAGTGTACTCGTACAAACCATAACGAGTAGAGAAAGCTGTTTTAGGAATGTCCTCAGCTCTAACCTTGATTTGATGATAGCCCGATCGCAAATCAATCTTTGAAAAGACTCGGGCACCAACCAACTGATCAAAAAGATCATCAATTCGAGGCAAAGGATACTTGTTCTTGATAGTGACCTCATTTAACGGACGGTAGTCCACACACATCCGCAAAGTATTGTCTTTCTTCTTGACAAATAAAGCCGGGCATCCCTAAGGTGAGGAACTCGGTCGAATAAATCCTTTGTCAAGTAATTCTCCGAGTTGTGTCTTTAATTCAACCAACTCGTTGGCAGGCATTCGATAAGGACTCCTGGATATAGGAGCATTCAGAACTAGTTCAATAACAAATTCCACTTCCCGATCTGGTGGCAAACCGGGAAGGTCTTCAGGAAAGACATCAACATACTCACAAACAATTGGTACTAACTCCAAAGAAGGAGTAGTATCAACTTGGTGAGCACACAGATGAGAACCCACTGTCCTGGATTGAAAAACGACTGAAGTGCCGCTTTCATTAGTTAAAGAAATGGATTTATGAGCACAATTAATTTGCCCAAGGTTCTTGGATAACCAATCCATTCCCAGGATAACATCCAACCCTTTAGAATCTATCACAATCAATTCTGCCCAAAGTCTACCCCAAGGATATTTGTGTTGATGCTACGGCAGATTTGATCAGTCGTGAAGATTGACCCAAGTGGGTAAATAACAGGTGGTGGATAAAATGATGCATGCTCAACTGGCGTTGAACAGCAAATTGACTACTAACAAAAGAAAGGAATGTTCGAGAATCAAATGGAACAGTAGATGAACTGAAATTCATTAGGAACATACCAAGAACAACGTCAAGTGCTTCAGCCGCTTCCTCAGACGTGGTCTGGTTCACCCGATCTCGGATTGGAACTGGATCAGACTTGACAAATGTCTTTGAAGATAGTGTGGGACGAACAACAGATGGGAAAGGTTGAACAGGAGGCAACCCACGTTTCTTAGCAAAGCACTGGTTTGCGAAATGTCCAGGACGTCCACAATGATAACAGATCACACCAGGCTTGATATTGCTGACAATGGGTGGCTGATTTTCACTAATTCTTGCTTGCACACAAGAATTAGGAAATCTAGGTACCAAGGTGAGTGGTCGAGGTAGGGCTGGTGGTGGTATGGAAGCTTGATAAGTCTGGGGCATCCCTCGATGTCTTGCGAAGCATCGATTAGCATAATGGCCAAGGCGACCACAATGAAAGCAAGTAACTTTCTTGTTTCGTTGACGGCAGCTTATTGGCTTCTCTCTGGGCTGTCCTTGTGTACCACTTTGTCCAGTGGTTGTCTTGAGGACGACGGCGTGGAGAATCCGTTGTTGTAGTCCAACTGACTCAGTGATCATCCGATGTAGATGACACTCTTTGGGACAGTGATCATGCCCTTCGCAGAGAAAACAAGTGACTTTATTAGTTGGACAGCTCTCTGGTGGATGGTCTCCGTCACAGTTGGGACAATTTGTAATGCACTGATTGAGGTAGTGTCCTTCTTCACCACAGCGTCGACAGACCTTAACCTCAGCGATTGTCTTACTTGTGTAACACCCCAGGACCCACATTACCCTGGAATGCTACTAAACCACTCTACAGCTAGCCAATAATTTCAAGATAAATTATTTCGACGACATCTCTAGACAAGAAGCATTAAGCGGAAGCATAAACAACTAAGGGAATAAAGATAACGGTAACAAGTTCAATAATTAAACAACCTCTAGCAGATTAATCAAAGAATGGTTCACAAGTCCATCCTTATTAAATAACATAATCATCCACAAATAGTTAAGCATTTGGCTAGAATTTCATCGACTTTATTACAACATGAGTTGATGAACCAAGTGCATTATTGTGGTGCCGCTCTACCCAACCCATGAATGCTCAACAATCACTTGTAGGGGAAAAAACAAGGGTGAGATAAAAATCTCAGGAAGCAAACTGCTTAATGAGCTATTCAGACTACAAACAAATATACAACATCATTACAGTATCCACACGTCCACATCCATAATGTGCATCCACATTCATTACAAGTTAATTAAAATACAAAGATATTAAGCATCAATATCCATTTCCCATAATGATCACAATTATAGCCTCAACCATATTTACTACCATCAATAGTAAAATATTAGCAAATGAATCTTGATTAACTTCTTCATATTATTCACCACTACCACTACCAATGACAATAAAGCATTAGCAAGTTTTACATCATAACTTTACTATTTCTCACATCCACAACTGCTATCAACAATTACCACAAGAGAGTAGAATCTCATGCCACAATCACAACCACTACCATACCACAAGGGATGAACCCCAATCCACGACTATCGCCACTTTCCTCACACCACAAGTGACTCTCATGAGCCAATTCCACATTACAACTATAAAGTTGCAGTTGTTCGTAATATAACTTCACCACAATATCTTGCATAAGTATGCAAATGATCTTTCCACAATGTAATGCATATGTATGCTATGCTCCACTGCACCTTTACCCAACAAGGTAAAAGTATGCATCGTGCTACGGCAATGCACGATGTTGTACCGGTACGGTCGCAGCTATAAGCGGCGACATGCACAATGCAAATGTCATGATATGTCATGAATGATATGATAATCATAAACCACAAGAATTTAACCACGAAGGTCAACAACATACTCATCATTAATATTTTCTCATAATCCACATGTGTCTCATTAAGCACAATACTATTGTGTCATAAGACCATTACCACATAACCCACACCCGATTCACCAAGATCAAAATCAATCGATCTAAAGGGAACTCTACCACATAGACCACAACATGATCATCATGAATATAACCACAAGGAATTATCAATATGTCCACCTTGATTTTATTTTCATATTCCGCATTTGGCTCATTAAGCAAATTACCACATGACTACCAACAACTCTTCCAACGCATGGCAAAAATGAATATTAATTTGCTACCACGACCTCATCCATAAAACATGCAACCATGGCATATAACTTCAAGTTATGAAAAACATGTATATTGCAAGTAGTAAGAATAACGAGTTAAACCGTAGCACAACCGCTACATTTACTTGCATGATCATACAAGCATTCATCCATCACAAGCATTAGGGTTAGCAATGTACTTGCCTTCCACGATGCGACGCGTTAGCCGCAAAGGTGTTACTCCTAAACCTGAGGCCTCACCTCCTAAACAAGTAAAATAATTTCAATAAGGACATAATAAACCCAGCGCTACTAATCGGCGTTCTACACCGCTTCTCGATGACTCAAGACGAGATTACAAAGCTGAAACTGAAAACAACGTTTCTCGCCATATACCGTTTTCGGACAGCAGCACGGTAATTGACATAACTCATGAACTGGAAGTCGAAAAGAGGTAAACCCAATTCTGTAGATTCTTAACTGACTAATCTACAATACTCTAGTTGACACGATAAACCAATTCGGCCAAAATAATAGGCTAACCATTGTTTGAACTTTCAGTACAGAACCTGCCTACACGTTCGAACAGCAATACTAACATGACCATAACTTTTAATAGGTAACTCCGAATTGATCGTTATTTATCAATCTGAAAAGGTTATCGAATTATCTACAATAACCTAGTTGTGTGAACTTTCAGATTCTACCAATTTCCTTTCATATTTTAGGAAATACCAGACAGATTATTCTCGTCAGATTTCTGGCAGCAGATACTAAATCGACCATAACTTTTGACTCAGACCTCGGAATTGAGTGATCTTCGTGGCTACTGAAAGATAACGATAGATCCCACATAACTCTAGGAGATGGAATCTTAAAATTCAGCCTCTAAATACACGAAATTACCCACGCAAGGTACTGGACAGAATCGAATCTTCTGCAGCCAAACTTTTATCCAACAAATCTAATCGGTTTCGCATCTACTACGGATCAAACAGCGGGGAAGGCATCTCGTTACCCTTGTAGAGCCCAGGAAGACGCAGATCAAATCCACGAGGACCCTTCCTCTTCTTCTTCTCCTCTTCCACCATGGCCAGCAGCACTAGGGCTTCTTCCTCCTTCCTTCGACCGGCATCAATGGAGGGGAAATCATCCGTGGAGGGGGATGGACATCAAGGGGAGGTGCTGGACAGGAGGTGGATGGGGTGGAGGCGCAAGGGGGTGGAGGCTTGGAGGGGAGAGGAGGGGGCAGCTAGGGTTAGGAAGGGGGAGAGTGGCACCCCCCCTATGGCCGGCCACCAAAAGGCCCCATGGGCCTCTAGCCTGAGCCCAGTTGTCTGTTTTGAAAACTCCTCCAAACTTCGATGAATCACTATTCTAATTGGTCCTCGCTCTAAATATAATTATTCTCTCTCTAATATTACTCAGAGTATTACATCTCCTCCCGACTGTTCTTCCAACTTAAGCAAATTTGGGGTATTACATTCTCCCCACCTAAAAGGATTCGTCCTCGAATTTAACTCCTCAACGAACGAGACAAAAGAACAATCAAGGAAATAAAACCAAAGGATAGAGCATCCCAAGGAAACCATAACTACGGTACTCTTTCGCCTCAAGAGCTCGGGCTCTTCTTATGCATCCGGTCTTCAAGGTTCCACATCGTCTCCGCTCGATCGATTCGCCCGGAGGGCCTCCACATACTTGATGGCCCTCTTCCTCACGGCGATTCCGCGAGTTCACAATTCACGTTGGTCTAAGCTGAACATCCGCATAACTCTTTGGTCAGCTCGAGCGCCAATGTGTCCCGCCATTGGCAAAAATTCCATAATAACTATTAAGGCCACTTTCTAAAACCATCCTCTTTCTTAAAACACTTTCCTCTTATTAAATATACTCAGGATAACACATTATACCCAATTTCAAGAATTTGATCACAAATTCCACTCACATAATTCTACTAGAAGCACAACGATATATTTTACAAATATAATCCAATAACAGAAGAGAAAAGGATTATCAAGCATCACACTAGCAACTAGTTTTCCTTCAAAGGACCACGATCCAAATCAAAGGATTTACCACAAAACATATTCCACTCTCCAAGTAGACAATTGGAGAAACCACACCACCTAAGCTAAGAGTGAAAAACACTCGACAGACCAAAACAATCAATTTCTTTTCCTAACTGGAAAAGACTACGCCTCAACATAAACACAATTCAATTTTGCAAATAGCCTCTGCCATAAACACACAGCATAAACAAGAATCAAGAGAGCATCTCATTACTTGAGATAACAATAATTTCCCAATCTATTTCTTTTAATAATTTAACTTCCTTGAACCAAGGATTTTCAAGTCATTGCCCAACACACCAACTCATTTATCTCAAGTTGGCCACCTCAACAATTAGCTCAATTGAGTACATCATCTACATCATTGTAGATAGACTCTCTGCCCGCAAATCATACTCTAGCCAAAACTCGACCAATGTAATTATTTTGACAAATAATTCCTAACGCACTTCAATCCCTTAAGGATAACAACTCGGATTCATATCACACCCACACATACTCAATTATGCACCTCAAGAATGCTATCCCGATCATCACACTATTTGGATTCTACTCTGATCCACTATTCCAACACAGAGACACTGGGCCTCTAAAAAAAAATCTAGCATAACAAAAGTGAAGCCCAAACTCAGCTACCAAGTTCTTACAACCAACTTCCCATATAAGATAGGGAAAACCTCTGTGAACGCCCTACTATACCACAATTAACAAACACTCATTTCTTAACATCAATAAATCGCTTGGCTCCAAGATAAACATTCTATTTAAAACATACCCTTCCCAAGGATTATTCCATGAAAATAATATATCATCCATTATATCTTAAATATTGTGATATTTAAGGCTCCTACAAAAACATCACTACACTACCACTATTAAGTTGTCATCACGCAACAAAAGTCTTCGCAACCCACAACAATTACCATGTTCTTAGAAGAAGAGGTAAGAAGAAATAAATTCCAAGATACTGTAAAATTGCTATCATTCACGTGAGCCAAAAGACCAAGGGAAAAAATAGATAGCATTGAGGTTGGAAAACACAAGATAGATCATCTGTACCTCAAATACTTATAGTACAATTTTTCTTTCAATAAGAAACAATTTTTCTTTTATAACAAAGATCCCGCCAATTCCAACAAAGGATGCTTGAAGACCACAACACGAGATTCAGATAAAAACCAAAAGATCATTCAACATGTCGCTTACTCAAGGCAACCTCGGCTATCACACAAGTCATAAGGTCCAAAAGATTCCAACCAGTAAATCTCACACCCTTCAATTCAATTAGTATTATGGAATTAACAAATTCCTTTATTTTTAAAACATTCAACACCATAATCACAACTACAGGCTATGGATTGTATTCACAACAAGATAAAACATTCTTTGCAAAAAAATCATCATATCATCTCACTCCTTCATATTTTTTCCAAAAGGAACACCATAAATCACTTCATCATGTTCTTATTATCCAAATAAGATTCCAACTACTTAATCTAGTTAAATCTAGTGCATAAGCCATCATATTAAAACAAACTCTTTAACAAGATGATATTAGAACATAACAACCTCACAAAACATGCTAGTATGAATCTCTTATTAGATTTCATACATTTATCTCGCATCGATGCTCAACTCTAGTTTAGCAAAAGTAATTACACTCAAGCCATTCTTTGTCAATAATTGATTATTAATTTTTCATCAAGCATAGCATTAATGATCCTATCTCTAATTTGCAATCACAAAGACAATAAAGAGCATGATTCAATACTCCACCTTATGTTAAGATATTGAAATAAAATAAATTTAAACATCAATAATACCAGCCTTATAAGACAAGATTCCACAAGTCAATACATCAACCTTCATCCATTTCTCAGATACATGTTTCAACAATTTAGCATGGTAAAGTTACATAAATTTAATGATTGTACATGCTCATCAACTATGTAAAGAGAGAATATATTAAAGGTTAATCTTATTAAGGCAATATTCCAACACCTCCTTACTTGACCATCACGAATGGTCGATTAATTACTTAAGATCGATCAATCCAATCTATCCAACAAGTTGGGAAAATTAAACAACTACAATAGTCAAAACAATTGTTTTTCATATTCCTTAATAAATGCATGAGTTCTACACATGTATCGCTAAATTCTTAGCCACAAATCTTCAAGAAACCACAACAGACAACATCATATTAATCAACTTCACTTCTAAGGATGTTAGTAGAAATTAATGATGTACCACACTAACTTTTAACTTGATAATTCACAATCTATCGATTATTTACATAATTGCCACCTACTACTTAAACACAACAAAACATCATAAAGGGATTTTAACACTCCTTCTAGGAGAAATCAAACTTGAAAAGTCGAAATAACTCTCGAAGAAATGCATAGAGCCAAGGCTTCCACGGATAACGAACTTCCAACATAAAGCTTTGATTTTTTCTTCAAAATATCAAACGATAAAAGGGTCATATTTTCCAGGAGAAAGATACAAATACCGGTCTCTCCAAAAGCACTTGCTCACGAGCAAGAAACAACCCATCAATCGAAAGAAACAATATTTGATCTCAAGAACAATTGGAGGCCTATTGGCACCCAACAACTACAATAAAATACTAACTCGAGAGAAAATCATTAACCGCAATAGGCCGAGAATCGCCAACATCAATTCAAGGAGGATAACACTTTTCTAAGAAACTTACCCATGACATCCGCAACTAAGTTACCTAAGGTAATCTGCATCAATATCCCCGCACCACGAACGGGTATAAGCTCGCAATGCCCAAGGCAACAACTCGCAATCCCTACCTCTTATCATTGACTATCCTCGCCAAAGCAATCATATAAACAAATCATAAACATACAAGATTATCTCAAAGCATGAATCATCAATATAACATGTCAAAGCATGAATGCAATGCTTATCCCATCCCATCCTATCTGCACCAAAGGTGTCAATTTAATATTTTTAATTACCACGGACCTAAAGCCCGCTCGATACCAACTGTAACACCCAGACCCACATTACCCCGAATGCTACTAAACCACTCTCTGACTAGCCAATAATTTCAAGATAAATTATTTCGCGACATCTCTAGACAAGAAGCATTAAGCGGAAGCATAAACAACTAAGGGAATAAAGATAATGGTAACAAGTTCAATAATTAAACAACCTCTAGCAGATTAATCAAAGAATGGTTCACAAGTCCATCCTTATTAAATAACATAATCATCCACAAATAGTTAAGCATTTGGCTAGAATTTCATCGACTTTATTACAACATGAGTTGATGAACCAAGTGCATTATTGTGGTGCCGCTCTACCCAACCCATGAATGCTCAACAATCACTTGTAGGGGAAAAAACAAGGGTGAGATAAAAATCTCAGAAGCAAACTGCATTTAACAGCTATTCGGACTACAAACAAATATACAACATCATTACAAGATCCACACGTCCACATCCATAATGTGCATCCACATTCATTACAAGTTAATTAAAATACAAAGATATTAAGCATCAATATCCATTTCCCATAATGATCACAATTATAGCCTCAACCATATTTACTACCATCAATAGTAAAATATTAGCAAATGAATCTTGATTAACTTCTTCATATTATTCACCACTACCACTACCAATGACAATAAAGCATTAGCAAGTTTTACATCATAACTTTGCTATTTCTCGCATCCACAACTGCTATCAACAATTACCACAAGAGAGTAGAATCTCATGCCACAATCACAACCACTACCATTCCACAAGGGATGAACCCCAATCCACGACTATCGCCACTTTCCTCACACCACAAGTGACTCTCATGAGCTAATTCCACATTACAACTATAAAGTTGCAGTTGTTCGTAATATAACTTCACCACAATATCTTGCATAAGTATGCAAATGATCTTTCCACAATGTAATGCATATGTATGCTATGCTCCACTGCACCTTTACCCAACAAGGTAAAAGTATGCATCGTGCTACGGCAATGCACGATGTTGTACCGGTACGGTCGCGGCTATAAGCGGCGACATGCACAATGCAAATGTCATGATATGTCATGAATGATATGATAATCATAAACCACAAGAATTTAACCACGAAGGTCAACAACATACTCATCATGAATATTTTCTCATAATCCACATGTGTCTCATTAAGCACAATACTATTGTGTCATAAGACCATTACCACATAACCCACACCCGATTCACCAAGATCAAAATCAATCGATCTAAAGGGAACTCTACCACATAGACCACAACATGATCATCATGAATATAACCACAAGGAATTATCAATATGTCCACCTTGATTTTATTTTCATATTCCGCATTTGGCTCATTAAGCAAATTACCACATGACTACCAACAACTCTTCCAACGCATGGCAAAAATGAATATTAATTTGCTACCACGACCTCATCCATAAAACATGCAACCATGGCATATAACTTCAAGTTATGAAAAACATGTATATTGCAAGTAGTAAGAATAACGAGTTAAACCGTAGCACAACCGCTACATTTACTTGCATGATCATACAAGCATTCATCCATCACAAGCATTAGGGTTAGCAATGTACTTGCCTTCCACGATGCGACGCGTTAGCCGGCAAAGGTGTTACTCCTAAACCTGAGGCCTCACCTCCTAAACAAGTAAAATAATTTCAATAAGGACATAATAAACCCAGCGCTACTAATCGGCGTTCTACACCGCTTCCCTGATGACTCAAGACGAGATTACAAAGCTGAAACTGAAAAACAACGTTTCCTGCCATATACCGTTTCTGGACAGCAGCACGGTAATTGACATAACTCATGAACTGGAAGTCAAAAAGAGGTAAACCCAATTTCTGTAGATTCTTAACTGACTAATCTACAATACTCTAGTTGACACGATAAACCAATTCGGCCAAAATAATAGGCTAACCATTGTTTGAACTTTCAGTACAGAACCTGCCTACACGTTCGAACAGCAATACTAAGATGACCATAACTTTTAATAGGTAACTCCGAATTGATCGTTCTTTATCAATCTGAAAAGGTTATCGAATTATCTACAATAACCTAGTTGTGTGAACTTTCAGATTCTACCAATTTCCCTTTCATATTTTAGGAAATACCCAGACAGATTATTCTCGTCAGATTTCTGGCAGCAGATACTAAATCGACCATAACTTTTGACTCAGACCTCGGAATTGAGTGATCTTCGTGGCTACTGAAAGATAACGACAGATCCCACATAACTCTAGGAGATGGAATCTTAAAATTCAGCTTCTAAATACACGAAATTACCCACGCAAGGTACTGGACAGAATCGAATCTTCTGCAGCCAAACTTTTATCCAACAAATCTAATCGGTTTCGCATCTACTACGGATCAAACAGCGGGGAAGGCATCTCGTTACCCTTGTAGAGCCCAGGAAGACGCAGATCAAATCCACGAGGACCCTTCCTCTTCTTCTTCTCCTCTTCCACCATGGCCAGCAGCACCAGGGCTTCTTCCTCCTTCCTTCGACCGGCATCAATGGAGGGGAAATCATCCGTGGAGGGGGATGGACATCAAGGGGAGGTGCTGGACAGGAGGTGGATGGGGTGGAGCGCAAGGGGTGGAGGCTTGGAGGAGAGGAGGGGCGGCTAGGGTTAGGAAGGGGAGAGTGGCGCCCCATGGCCGGCCACCAAAGGCCCCATGGGCCTCTAGCCCAGGCCCAGGTTGTCTGCTGTTTGCAGAAAACTTCTCCAAACTTCTGATGAATCACTATTCTAATTGGTCCCTCTCTCTAAATATAATTATTCTCTCTCTAATATTACTCAGGAGTATTACATCTCCTCCCCGAATTCTGTTCTTCCAACTTAAGCAAATTTGGGGTATTACAACTTGACTCCCCGGGTTGAGTGCTCAAAGGAATACTAGGTTCTGCCATCCTAATGTCACACGGATGGTTAGAAGACAGAAAAAGGATACACTCAATTGAGTGCGAAAGATAGTTTTGGCAGAATAAGGAAAGTACTAAACTTAGTATGCATAAATGATATGAATGCACCAAAATTAATATCAAAAGAAGACACAAAGGCCAGCATAAGATCCAATAAAACAAATCATAGTTTTCCGACATAATTGCTATACATACTGCCCATAGGCGATGCGCAATTACTCGAAAACCAGAAGAGAGCGGACGGTCAAACAACAAAATATAACTTCTACAGATAGGAAAAATAAATAGGGTGGATATTATCTATTAATAATCCCTAAGTTAGTCCTAATATCGTAATACGACAACGTCTTCTCGTCCCTTCGCCATTTTGAAAATGAGAGAAAAGCAATGGAAAATATCTTACATAAGTCCAATAAATAGTGAGGTAAGAATTAGAAGCTAAGATGGGTAAGGAATAAAAATGTCATACTTAAACTTTCCGAAATTATTTTACTAACTTGAAAATAATTTCTCAAAAGACTCTCTAATACTAACGGCCATGCTATTTCTAACCTACAGGCAACATATGCTCTGATACCAATGCTGTGAGGACCCCCAGGTATTGGAAAGGTACTTAATTAAATTCATACAGTAACACAATTATTAATTAAGGAACAGTGCTGCCCCTTTATTAATGATCATGCTAGAGATATAAATTTAACAAGTAACAGTCCAATAATCAGGATTCCCGGATATATATATACCACAATGGTTCCCAGGATCAACGACCATTGTATATATATCCTTCATCAACATTGCATCAAACACATACAAGTCATTTATTTACATAATTAAACATAATTTTACAACTTTCGGTTCTTGTACTACATTATAGAGTGACTTGGTCACTACAACAAGTTCAACAGCGGAAGCAAAATAAAAGATCAAAGTCCACCAATGGTCTCATCCACCCGCAGGCAATTGCGTGGAGGAAAGAAGTAGCTTTACTCGTTAGCGTCACCCTGATCGGCGCTAACGGGTACTTCATAAAGATAACCATCCTCACCTGCAACAATAGGTTATAGCACCTTGAGTACGGAAGGTACTCAGCAAGTCTTACATAAACTAATAAAAGAAAGTGTTTATTAGAACCTATTCAAAGGAGTAGAATTTATACATGCATAAGGCTACAACAGGAAGGTAAAATGGTTAAGTTTTGCATAAAGCAGGACATCTTAACCTACAAAGACTAAATTTTGATAAAGCAGTTTAATAAATCAAAGTTGGATTAGAACAGTAAGTAAATGACATAATGTAAACAGTACAGTGCATGAATCCCTCATGCAAAGCCAAAAAAAAACCGAAACCAGATTTGTAAATCAAAACTTCTATACAGGTGACATCAACTCAAGTTGTCGTCCATGACCGTGGACACGGCTATTCGAACAGTTTATACCCTGCAGGGGTGTATATCTTTACCCACACGACTTAGTCAGCCCGTTTCCTTCGGATGCCTCCGAATGATGACATACTTCCTTTGGTATGCCGACCGGGGAAACTAAGATTTTGTATTTTTCAACAAGCTAACACTATTGAGTTGGATACCCATGTGTGAACTGATCTCGCTTAAACAACGTCTGATAGCATCTGTCTAACCGGGGCACACATGTTGCGTCAGGAATGCCGATCCAACCATAAGAAGTAATGCGTTGGGCTCGCTACCCGTAGTAGATTGCAATCGGCATCTTTAAGGTACGTACATGCAACGGAGCACATATACGCCCTCACCCTTCTAAGAACATCTGATATTGACATACAAGCTCACATGGCATAAAACGCAGTCTAATGACCAAAGCATCTATGCCATACAAGATCAATACACATATCCTTACTCCCCTGTTTCCAACCCAATAGTCTTAACCCTTTACTTACCCAAACAGCGCCCATACACTGCATGTGGAAGTACGTGGGGGACTTGAATTGAATAGTCAGAGTTCGGTCCTTAATTGGTCCAGACAAGTCCACCACAATTCCCAATCTCGTGCACAAAAGCACCATCACTAGCTTCCTCTTGTCCAGATCAATTTGAATATAAAATTCATTTCTGACATAAGTAAACTGGACAAAGAGTTTAAAGTAATAGAAAGCCATTTGTGATTCCCATGTTTGACAAGATATTCTTGTCAAACTCTAAAGTTTCTAGACTGCATGTCTAAGCCAAATCTGAAAATATATTATAGTATAGAGTACTATGCTAAGGTTGAGTGTATGGTGACAATTGAGGTAATCCACCATGTTAGGTCATAACTAACTACTAACAGATCACAATTTGTATTTTCAGAAAAGTAGCATGCACAGATGTCACTGGATTTAGAAAATCTATTGTATAAAACTTGGGATCAACATGGTGCAAAGAGGATGCTTGCCTTGATAATAATAAACCTCTTGTGCAGGCTCAGGTTGCTCAGAAACAGTGTCAAAAGCCTCAGAAGAACCAGATTCTATAAAAGATAATAAACTCCAATAAACACCAAAGATGACAACTAGTATAAATTAACAGAAAATGCATGATCAATAAAGAAATGCATGATTAATAGCATGCTTAAGTTATATCTACCCTAATAGTGAGAATAACCCATTTTATCAGATACAACTTTTAAATAACAGAAACTATAGTCTAGAACCAAGTTTCAGTTTTCCAGAATTTGAAAAGAACAGAAACAGGACAGAAGCAGTTTTCGGGTTAGTTATGAATAGACTAAGTAAAAGATTTTAAATTGAAACTTAGTCTGATGTTTAGAGTGGGTAATTGTAACACCCCTCATGGACTCTGGGAGGTCCAGTCGGTATGCCAACTTCCCAATCCGGGCCAGGATCGAGAAAGGGCCAATGTACCTCGGGCTAAGCTTCCCTTTGGTACCAAATCTCACTACTCCTTTTGTGGGTGACACCTCGGAGTACTTGATCACCCACTTCAAATTCTAAGTCCCTCCGTCTTACATCCGCATAGCTTTTACATGCGCTCTGAGTGCTAATAAGTTCGCCTCACCAAGGCCACTCGTTCCACCGTCTTTTGTACCCAATCCGGCCTAGAATCGCCTTCTCACCCACGACTTCCAGAGAGGGGTGATCTACACTTACGCCCATACAAAACCTCAAACGGAGCGGCCTTTATGCTAGAGTGATAATCTGTTATTATAAGCAAATTTCGCCAAAGGCAATCGATCTTCCCAACTTCCTTCCAAGATAAGACATGCTCTCAACATATCCTCCAATGTCCAATTGTACGCTCTGCTTGTCCATCTGCTGTGGATGGAAAGCGGTACTCAAACGGTTGCGTGCCCAAAGCATTCTCGCAAACTCTCCCAAAACTTGGATACAAACTTAGCATCCCCTGTCGAAATGATTGTCTTTGGCACTCCATGCGTCTCACAATCTCACGTACATAGATAGGGGCCAAATCACTAGTGAGTTCGCCGAACTGACAGAATAAAATGTGCGGACTTGCTGAATTGGTCCACTATAACCCAAATTGCATCCTTACCTGCAAGCGAGCGAGGCGGTATGCAACAACAAAATCCATAGAGATATCATCCCATGGCCATTGGGGTACCTCCAAAGGCTGCAATAATCCCGCAGACGTTTATGTTCACCTTCACTGCCGACAAACACCACAAGAGGCTACATAATTAGCAATGTCCACCTTCATTCTTTCCACCGAAATTGCGCTTCAAATCACGGTACATCTTCGTCTCTCCCGGATGAACGATTATCACGGAGTGCGATGTGCCTCCTTTAAGATGTCATCCTTAACTCCCGCTACGTGGCACACATAATCGTCCCTTGAATCGCAATGCTCCACACCCATCCAAACTGAAATTCCTTCCTTTCCTGTGTCCAAACGCTTCCGACCCTCTGCAAAAATGGGTCATTTTGTCGCGCTTCTTGTACTTCTTTGTGGAATGGTGACCCCAAAATCACCGTGTGTCTCGGCATGAGCGTCCTCTGCATAGCAATACGATATCTCCATGCGGTCAAAATCCGCAATAAGACAATCCAAAGTAGCGGTGTCGCCTTGCGACTAAGAGCATCACCACCACGTTAGCTTTGCCAGATGATATCGAATTGTGAGATCATAATCTTTGATCGCTCTAACCATCTTCGCTGTCTTAGATTCAAATCCCTCTGTAAAATGTACTTAAGACTCTTGTGATCGGTAAAGATATCACAAGATTCGCCATAAAGATAATGCCTCCAAAGCTTCAAGGCGAACACTCTGCACCAATTCTAAATCATGAGTTGGATAATTCTGCTCAAGCTTCTTCAAATTGTCTAGACGCATAAGCCGTAACCTTCCCGTCCGCATGAGCACACAACCCAAACCAACTCGAGATGCATCGAGTACATCGTGAATCGCCTCCCGTGCTCGGGAATAGTAAGAACCGAGCGATCACCAACTTTTCCTTCAAAGTCCAAAGCGTGCTCACAATCATCGCCCCACAAAACTTCACATCTTTCTCGAGTGAGCACGGACAACGGCTTTGCAATGATGGAGAAATCTTGCACAAAACGCCGGTAATAGCTCGCCATACCTGAAAACTTCTCACTTCCTTGACATTGGTCGGTCTTGCCCATTCAACCACGTGGAAATTTTCCTGGATCGACTGATATACCTTTATCATTGATAATATGCCCCAAAAATCCCACTTCAGACATCCAGAACTCGCACTTTTTGAACTTGGCATAGAACCTATTTTCTCTTAGTGTTTCCAACACCAACCTCAGATGACGCTCATGATCCACTTGGTCTTTGAATAGATCAAAATATCATCAATAAAAACTACGACAAAATCATCCAGATACTCATGCAGTATCCTGTTCATAGTTTCCATAAAAACAGCAGGGGCATTTGTTAGTCCAAAAGACATAACTTTGAACTCAAAGTGCCCATACCTTGTGGAGAACGCCGTTTTCTCAATATCCTCCTCTCTGACCGAATTTGGTTGTAACTGATCAAGATCTATCTTTGAAAACACCTTTGCCCTCTCAACCGATCAAATAAGTCTTCAATGCGAGGCAAAGGATATTTATTCTTGATGGTCAATTGGTTAAGAGCACGATAATCGATACACATACGCCAACTACCATCCTTCTTCTTGGTAAACAATACCGAGCTCCCACGGAGACACACTAGGTCGAATAAGATCTTTCGCTTTTAGATCATCCAACTGTTTCTTTAATTCCTCCCGGAATGGACGCGCAGACAGTGACGGGGTCATGGAAACCGTTGAGCTCGGTATCAAATCAATCCAAACTCCACGGACGCAGGAGGGGCATCCCCGCAACTCGCTGGAAAAACATCTAAGAACTCCCGAACCACCGGAACTAACTCAAGCCAAAGAAGAACTTGGCTTCCCAATTAGAGACAAAAGAAATCCACTCTTCGCAATTCGGCTACGGAAGCAGACTAGCCAACACGCAAGGGAGTAGGAAGGGCACCACCGAAAAACCACCTCATGACCGGAAGGTGCCAGCAGAGTTATCGTCTTCCAAAAGCATGATATAACCGCCGAAAACTATGCAACAGTCCATACCCAAAATAACATCAAATGGCTCCATTTTCGGGACCATTAAATTAGCAATGAAATCTTCCCCATCCAATGAGATCACACAACCCGATCGATCTGTGGAGCTAGCAAGAATTCCACCAGAGAATTGACTACAACCGATCGAGATAAAGGCGCATACTCAAATTGGCCCGACTAGCAAACTCTAAAGATACAAAAGAGAAAGTAGCTCTGAATCAAAAGAACATAAGCCTCCATCGAGTCCACTAAGAGCGCACTGTCACCACATCGGGACGACTCGCCGACTCGCTGCGTCGGCATGGCATAGGAAATCGCTGCTATCTGGTGCGGTAGGAACTCGACACCTCGAGAAGGGGCGCGCGAATCGCAGGAGGTGCCAAGGCACTGGGACAGAAACGGTCTTGAAGGCACCGTGGCCAAAAGTACCCGGCGGCATCCTCCGTGATGCTTGAAAATAGGCGCGGTGACCCCAAGACCGAGTAGGTGTGGCCGCTAACATCCGAACCGACCCTCGCGAAGACGCCGCCGCTCCGTGCCGACGCGGTTCTCGTTCCCATTTGATAATACCGCGGGATTCGCCGACAAACCAATGCCTTGTGGCCCTCCCACCACAAGTGGCGACAAGATCTCGACCAAGAACACTCGACGCCCGATGCTCATTGCCACACTTGAAACATTTCATACCCCGCTCGAACTGGCGCAACCTAGGCCCACTCACCGCTGACCGAAGTAAAGATGGCGTGGCCTTGTGGTTCTGGACTTGAAGGAATTTCTGGCCCTTGAACTTCTTGGGCGGCTCGAGATGACCCACTTCCTCCTCCAAAATTCTTCTTCCGCCGCCACTAGCTCCATCACGAACCATGGTACCTCCTGCACTGTAGATCCTCCCAAGTCGCATCTCTAGCTCCATGCCCCCGGCTTGTTCTACCAGGGAGCTAAAATCACGCAATTCTAGCGCTCCCAAAACTCGATGGAACTCTGCGCCGAGCCCCTACGAAACCTCTTAGCCTTTTCGCCTCATCTCATTGCCACGCGGCACAAAGCGGATCAGGTTGTTAAAACCCGCTTCATACTCCGACACCGACATCTTACCCGCTTGTAGCTCGCAACGAGACTTCCATCCTCTCCACAAAAGATGCTTTGGATAAAACCTCCTCCAAACTGCTCCACAAACACTTCCCATGTAACAGGCCATGAGCGGCCGCCCTAGCTGTCAAGACTCCCCCCCACGGATGTCCGCTGCCCTTGTGAAATGCCACAAATGCGCCCTCAACTCGCACGACATCCCAAAGCACCAAAGTGCCTCTCCATGTGACGCAGCCGGTTGGCGCATCCACTGGAGTGCCCAAACCATCAAAAGTGTCAAAGCGCAGAGCGTTCCACCGATGCGCCCCATAGTAATCGCCGCGGGTACCACATGGGGCCACCATTGGGACAAGAACCGAACATTGGAGGAGCTCGATCCCGTGAGTCGCGATGCAACCTCTTCCTCCGACCTCGCAGGACTAGCTTCACCAGCCTGAGTTCGAACTCGGCGGGCGTTGCTCGGCCTCGCGGCACCTGCCGGCCACGACCACGACTCTCGCCTCTTGCCATCTAAGAACAACACAACGAAACTACCACAATAAGCGTAAGATTAACTAGAACCAAAATTCAAGAATAAACATACAATGACAATAGCGTTGTGCAATGCAAAAGAAAACCCAATCCCACCTATTGTGCTTAGTGTGTCAAAATTAATATTTCGATGCCCGCGGACCTACTGACCGCTCTCGATACCAATCAGTAACACCCCAACTCGTAACGAGCCGGAATGCTACCAAAACTAATTACAACTAGAACAAGTTTACAAATTTTTCGGCAGAATCTCCTTTGTATAATCAATAATAATAAGTTTCTAACAAGTAAACATAGCATTTATCAATAATTTCATAATCCAACTCATCCATGCATAAAAGACATTCATCCAATGTAATCAAATAACATCATTCTCACAACCAGTAACTATTCCATCAATCGAATCATAAAACCACCATGAGTGTCTCTCAACAGCCTATTTATTCTTGTGTGAAACTAAAGTAACAAATGTATTAATGATGTGAGGTAGTGTGTGCTTTCCAATCATCTACTCCCGCCCATGCATGACGTCTTTACTGAAGTACCTATATCAAAACAAAGCAAGGGTGAGCCATAGGACTCAGCAAGTATCAACAAGGTTACATGATCATAAGGACAACATAGTATAAACATCTTTGGCCAACATCATTCATGGCATTACAAAATATCAAAGAAAATGCAATGATAATGCTATGCACTATTTGTTCTTTATCTCTTTACGCATTTTACGTGTAATGCGGGTATTCATCCGTCAATGGATACCCATGCTCGTGCCCTCGACACGTGGACCAAGAGCCTATACATCAACTTGTATAGGGACCTTTGCCCGTCATCAAAATGTCGGGGACCTCATGCGTATTGCCCACATTCATAAATGTGGGGACCTCAAGCTTTGTCATTGCTCGACAGGACCTCAACTCAATCACTTGGTCACCACTGACCAAGTTTCAGTGATGCTCAAAATATGCATGAATATAACATCTATTCCTTCTCATTCAACAGATTTTCAATATAAACTTTAATCATGTAAACGGTAGCATTATCAAATAACCACAGTCATAATATGCAATCATCATCATCTCTAGGGACATCTCAACGTTACTTCCACATGACAACAATAACAATTCACAACTCAATCATGACATACAATGAAATTTCATTTAACCCGAATACTTGCCTCAACCGCATTTAAAACGGCGGACGCAGAGTGGGTGCTGCCTTTGGGATCTCGCTGCCACTGGACAAGAATATAACCCCAAACTAAGACTAGCATAATGGACCAAAATCATACATAACATCACAATTGAAAATCGCTAACTTTTTAACATTTCTAACTTTTCTAATTTTCTTGCGATCGCCCACTGCAGACAGCAGAATTCAAAAATTCATAACTTTCTGCTCGGGAGTCCAAATAGGATGATCTTGGACTTTTTCTGGAAAGATAATTGAATTTCCTAAATAAACCTAGTTGGGGTGACCCTCTGATTCGGCCATCTTCTAGCCCTACCAATCCATTTAATCAGAGCAAACATTTCCCGTCGGGTTTCTGGACAGCGACATAGAAACTATCATAACTTTCTCTACGTTCGTCCAAATTTAGTGATCTTTAGTTTTCCTGAAAGCTAAGAGGATTAGCCTAATTTTTCGTTATGGTGAGACCCTCTGGAAACTCCTCTAACCATGTGTTTAGGTCAGGTTAATTAGCCTCTGTCCAATCTGTCACCCACCAGAAACCTACTAACACTAGAAAATCATAACTTTGGCTACCGAAGTCCAAACGACTTGATTCTTGTCGGCAATGAAAGGTAACTACGATATCTACAACTTTCTAGGAGACACCCAGACCCAAATCTGCCCATAACCTAATAAAAAACAACGATCTTCACTGCTGCAGAATACCGACGAACTGGCACCCGAAAATGAAACAACTAGAAAAAGACCTAAAACAAAGAACCACGGGTTACCCTTGCCGAAACGACGAGAGCACGCAGCGGGGATGACGACCACCACGCTCCCGCTGCGAATCCTTCTTCTCCTCTTCTTTCTTCTTTCTTTCTCTTCCCTTCTCTTCTCCTTTTTCTTCCCTTTTCTCCTCCTTCTTGGCCGGCCACCCAAGGGGTATCTTCTTCCTCCTTCTTGGACAGCAACAATGGGGGAAAAGGAGGGGTGCAAGGAGGGTGGAAGGGGAGGTGGAGAGGTGGGGAGGTGGGGAGAGGGGAGAGGGGCGGCGCAAGGGATGGAGTGGGGGGGCTGAATTCGGCTAGGGTTTGGGGGAGAGGAAAAGGGTGCCCCCCTCCCCCCCTTGGCCGGCCAAGCCTCATGGGCCTTGGCCCAGGCCAGTGCTGCCGTGAACCGACAATTTCCCCCTCAAAATCTCGGTTTAACAAGTTACTTAAGGTCTTTGCTCATGAATACTAAAACTACTCTCCACAACAACCGACTTTTCGCTTTTCGGAATATTACAGTAATATCCTAAGCAAACCCTAGTTTAACCCTAGTTGGCCAGATTACAAAAACTACCAAAATTCAAAAGTTGTCGTTAAACCGACAACAGAAGACAGAGGTGATTCTCTGTTACAAGATTAAATAGATGATAAGAAATATCAAGAGACTAACTTATTATGCTACTAAGGCTTAGTTTAGACATACGTAGGATGATACCTTGACAGGAGAAACCCTAGTTTCTTGAAAATGATATGAAAGACCGAAAAGTTAGAGTAACAACTTTTCAGTTTAAAGCAAGTTGAAGCTACTGACATACAGGTGAATGATTCAAATGAGTTTCTAAGGTCCTTAAGGTGCTCAAGATGTCAAACAAAGGTTTTTAGCTTGCCAGGATAGGAAAGACACCAAAGATTCTGAAAACCGATGTTGTTCGACAAAGAAATAAACTCTGGTTTAACCTACAAAAGGTGTTAAAACCTCAGTGCAAGGTAAAACCAGTGCTTAGAATGGATGGACAATTCGGAGGGGCAAGAAAATCCATCGGACAAATAAGGGCGGATGAACGGCTCAGTGGTCAACAATGGCGACTCAAAAGTTAGGGTTATATATAGATGTTGAGCTACGGGGCAAGGTGGAAGAGTCTAGATTTGATGAGGTGTCCATTTAGGACTAAACATCCAAAAATTAGTTGCATAATCTTTGGATAAATCCTCTCCTCGCTTTCGGAGAAATGGCGCGCATGAGATAAGGAAGAAGAGGGGCAACATATGACATGTGGGTCCTTTTGTCAGCCTCAGCCATACGCGCCTCCTAAGACTCAAAAGAATATCAACCGTCCGATTAGAAATGGGCGGCTGTGATAAATAGAGAGGTAAAAAGGTTTTAATCGGCATCTTTTAATATGGACCGTGCGATCTAGATCGGTCGATTGAGATTTAAACAGAGCTCAAAGGAAATGCGGGGTCTACTTTCAAATCTGGACGTTGGATTGGAATCCAACGGTCAAATAAAGGAATACACGTCACTCAATTAGATGAGATGACGCGGCACCGTTAGATTAGATTTCTACGATCAAGATGGGAAAATGAACCGGATGGTCCGATTGCATACACAAATCTGGACCCTACGATTAGAATCCAATGGCCCACTAAATTTGGGCCTTAATTGCGCTCGGTCAAAAGGAGCGCCGTGGGATTTAAATCCAAAGGTCCAGATAGCTGCGCGCCTTTTATTTCAAAATGAAACGAGCGGCGCGGTTAGATCAAGAATGGACGGCGGAGATCGAGAGGGACTCCGGAGTCGTCCGAATGCATGCATCGCTCTGGACCATACGATGAAAATCTAACGGCCCAGAGAAACGCATGCCTTAATAGCACGCGGGAAAGAGGGACGACGTAGGATTTGAATCTGACGGCCCAAAGAAAAGCGCGCCTTTAGGTTTAAAAAGAAAAAGGGTGGTCCTGTTGGATCGGAAATGAACGGTGGAGATTGAGAAGGGCTCCGGAGTTGTCCGATTGCATACACTGACCTCGATCGTTAGATTAAGATCCAATGGTGGAGGTTAGGCGCATACGTGGACAGCTCGCGTAGCGTCGTAGCCTCGCCCGTTCGATTGAAAATCGACGGCTCACATCACGTATGGGGTTCGGGCTCGCGCCGAGCGCGTGTGAGCGGACCAGTTGCACGGGGTTGGACTCAACCACGTGGCTCGAGTCGCTACAGTGCTAGGTTTAGGTTCAGACCAGGTTAGTTGACCAGAACCTATTCAATTGCTCAAAGGTTTGACTGGGGTTTAAAAATAGCAAATAAATTTGTAAAATAATGAAATTTTTACTGGAGGCTACTGGGATGATATATTTCCCAAATAAATTTTAAAATCACATTATCACTTTGTAAATTACATAAATAATTATCCTAACCCGAAAATATTTA
This sequence comes from Ampelocalamus luodianensis, assembly GCA_036346255.1. Lineage (NCBI taxonomy): Eukaryota > Viridiplantae > Streptophyta > Magnoliopsida > Poales > Poaceae > Ampelocalamus > Ampelocalamus luodianensis. The sequence goes on along the minus strand of CM070620.1, from coordinate 68,348,736 downwards.
TTTAAAAGCAAATATTTTTCTCCAAGCCAAAATAATTTCTAAAAGTTCAACAAAAATTATTTTTGGTCAAGATAATTTATTTAGACTTTAATGAAAACACTTTCCAGTCATAATACAAGGTTTATCTTGTATTTCCTTTGAGACTTCAAATGAGCTTTTGGATTTTGGCTAAAAGGAAAGTTTTAGTTGGTAATAAAGAATTCCAAATCATAATTATGAACAAGAATGTCATGAAAAGTGTCCCATTATCGTTTATAAAATTAGCTATTAAAGACATGTTTAATAAAGATGCTTAAGTTATACATACCCCAATAAAGATATTAACTCATATTACCACCTACTAATTTCAAATCGCAGAAACTAGGGTTTAGTTCAAAGTTTTAGCTTTCAGATTTTGAAAAGAACAGAAACAGGACAGATTACAGATTTTGAGAAAAAGGAAAATAGATCAAGCAAAGGTTCTAAAATAAAGCTTAGCCTGATCTATTAGGGTAGTTAATACCCCAAACTAACCTTAACCTAACCCTAATCGGTTAGATTACAAAGGCTAAAGAAAAACCTATATTGTCGGTTAAGCCGACAATAAAGGACAGAGATGATTCTCTGCTACAAGATTAAGTAGATGATAAGAGAGATCAAAAGAATAACTTATTATGCTACTGGGGTTTAGTTTAGACCTATGTAGGATGATAACTTGATAGGAGAAACCCTAGTTCTTGAAAACGATATGAAAGACCGAAAAGTTATAGATACAACTTTTCAGTTTAAAGCAAGTTGAAGCTACTGATATTCAAGAGAATGATTCATGTGAGCTACAAAGATACCTAGTGCACCTAAGATGTCTAAAACTAGGGTCAGAATCACAAAGTTAAGAGAAACACCGAAAGTTGAGAAAACCGATCCGCTCAACAGAGAGAAAACCTTTGGTTTTAACCTACAAAAGATGTTAAAACCTTATTGCAAGGTGAAACCAGTGTTTAAGAGGGATAAGCAATGGACAGGAGCAAGAAACTCCACTGGACAGCAATGGAGGATGAAGAGCTCCTTCGGTCAACACTGTAACAAAGCAAAAAGCTAGGGTTTATATATAGATGTTGAGCTACAGGGCAAAGTGGAAGGGTCTAGAGTTGGTGAGGTGTCCATTTAGAGCTAAACATCCAAAAAATTAGTTGCATAATCTTTGGATAAATCCTCTCCTCTGTTTACAGAGATGGCGGCGACGCACAGAGGCAAGGAAGGAGATAAGAACCTTCTGACATGTGGGTCCCAATGTCAGCCACAGCCGCGCGCGCCTCCTAAATCGCGAAAGAACAACAACCGTCCGATTAGAAATGGGCGGCTGTGATAAATAGAGGGGTTAAAAGGTTTTAAACGATATCGATTAATATGGGCCGTGCGATCTCGAACGAACGGTGGAGATTTAATGGAGCCTTCGGGTAACCCGAAGGTTACATTCAAAGAGGAGCGTTGGATTAGAATCCAACGGTCCTATGAAGATCGGGCCCTAAACGCACGCGGTCAAAAAGGGCACCGTAGGATGGAGATCCAACGGCCAGGAATAAATGCGCGCCCTTGAGTTCAAAAACAAAAAGAGCGGCGCGGTTGGATTTAAGATCGACGGTGGAGATTGGGTTGAGGTCGGGTGACCCGAACGGCACAATGAATCTGGCACGCTGGTTTGGAAATCAACGGTCACGATGGAAAGGCTCTACAGGATGACCCGAACAGCCCATTCAATCCAGTCCGTCTATTAAGATCTGACGGTGGAGGATTGGAGGCGTGTTAGGACTTTGGAACTAAAGTTGGATGCCGTTGGATGAAGATCCAACGGTGAAAATCGCACGGAATACGTTGATAGCCCGCAAGGCTTTGCGCATCTCGGCCGTCCATCAAAGAATCGACGGCTCGCGCTAGGAAACTTGGGTACGTACACGAACGTGTCGGGTGCACCCCGATTGCACAGTTTGGACCCAAACTTGTTGAGCTCGATTCGCTACAATGCCAATGGCTGGGTTTAGACCGGAATAGTTGACCAGACCCTATTTCAATATTTAAAAGTTTGACTGGGCTTTAAAAATAGTAAATACATTTGTAAAATCATGAAATTTTGCCAGGAGGCTACTGGGATGATATATTCCCCAAATAAATTTTAAAAACCACTGTTTCACTTTATAAAATATATAAATAATTACCTTAGCCGAATAGATTTATTTAAAGCCAAATATTTTTCTCCAAGTCAAGATAATTTCTAAAAATTTAACAAAAATTATTTTTAACCGAGATAACTGATCTAGATTGTAATAAAAATATTTCCCAGCCACAATACAAGCATTAACTTGTATTTTCTTTGAAGCTTGAATAGGTTTTAGATTTTGGCTAGAAAAGGAAGGTTTTAATTGGTGACAGCAATCCCAAATTGTCATTTATGAACAGTAATGTTATGAACAGTGTCCCATTACTGTTCATAGAGCAGATTATTACTGTTTATAAGGTTGGGGCTGTTACACCCATTCTCAGGGAGCGCAGACTGAACCTTCTAGTTCTCACGGTCCTCAAGGTGGTTCCCCGGGAGAGGAGCTTCCTCCACCACCCTCTATGGCCGATGTGCTCATGCAAATTGAGCGCAACATAATGGACCAGACGCACATTTTGGAGCAAATTGCGCGCAATACTTCTTCCGCTACTATCCCCGCTGTCAGAACAGGAGGCCATCATGTGCAGGGGATTCTTGCTGAATTTCAGCGAACTAACCCGCCGGTGTTCTCCTGCTCTCAAGATCCCATGGAAGTTGAGGACTGGCTTCGGACCATTGAGAAGAAGCTGCTAATTGCTCAATGTTCCGAGAGAGAAAGGGTCCTTTTTGCCAGTTGCCAGCTGGATGGGTCGGCTAGCATCTGGTGGGATAATCTTCTTGCCATTCAACCGGCTGGACACGTCCTTACTTGGGATGAGTTTGTGGAGGCTTTTCGCGAAGCTCATATTCCTGAGGGGGTCATGATGATCAAGCAACAGGAATTTCTCGCTCTCAATCAAGGGAGAAAGTCTGTGACTGAGTATCGGTAACACCCTAGCTCGACATGAGCCTGGAATGATACTAAACAAACTCTAATAATTCTGAACTAGACAATCTTAATAAATTTCGGCAGAACCTCCCTTGTAAAGTTAATTACACGAATGTTCCAACACACAGATTATTCAAATAATAACTAAAACTTTCATCCAAAGACATCAAAAGATAATCAAAGACATGCTAAGTGTAACATCCCAATTTTAGGCTTGTGTTTCAAATGTAAGAAAATGAGCAGAAATTAAAACTTTTTCTTACATCATGTATTTCCTTTGTGTGCTTGACAATCCTTGTACAAGAATTATGGAAATACATAGTCACAAGTCTGTTTATTCAAATCTTGATCCTTCAAAAACATTCTTGTTCCATCTTGTGTTAATCTCCTGAAAATAATTTTCCTAAATTCCTGGGTTGCTGTGTAACCCCTATGAAAAATTTCACAATTTTTAGAAATTGTTTGAATAAGATTGGAGGCAAGTCAACCCAATTTAAAATCTGGTCAATCTGTGAACCAGCACCTTGTTAAATTTTTGGAGGAAAATCCACTGCACCAAAACCTCTGAAAATTTTATGCAAGGTCAATCCTTTAGCTGGCAAACTCCTGTAAAAATTTCATGATTTTGGAAGTTGTTTTGCTAGCTCAAACATTTCCCTAAAAGTTCATCTCAATCAAAAACTCTAAAATCCAAACTCTGGTTCGAGCCAGACTTGGGTTCGAGTCCGACTCGGGCTCGGGCCACTCGACTCGACTCACCAACTAACCGCACTGAGCCACTTTTAAAAACGCGCTCAATCTCAACCGTTGGTTATCGATCGTGCGATCCTCGCTCGCGTGAACGCTCGGACCCTCAATCCCAATCGTCGCTCCGAGTGTTGGATTGAAATCCAACGCCATGAGCTCCTCTAGTTGTTTTGAAACTCGAAGACGTGGGACGATCTCGACCGCCCAAATGAATCTTAAACGCCGCTAACGCCTCGTTCTTCTTCTTCCTCCTCTCTGTCTTCTTCCTCGCGCGCGCACGCGCCATCATGCGGTATGGCGCTGTCACATCCCGCGCCTCGCTTTGTCGTGGCGAGCGGCGTGGCAGTGCTTTCGGCTCAAAGCCGTGTCTCGCGCTGTTCCCGCCATCCCTAACCCTGCCTCGGTCCTGAGTCGCCATAGCTCATCCCGGGCCCCCTTCCCTTGTGCCGTTGCTCACTGGCCCCTTAATGCCCCCGAGGACCACCTCTGGACCTCTTCCCCTCACAAACACCTCCAGCTCATTTGTGTTGTGGTTGAGTCCAACCACAGCGAGCACTCCTCTCCGCAATTGATTGCCTTGAGAGCTCCTTCGGTGTTTGGGTGCTCCAGTGGTTCTTTAAGCTTCATTCTTTGTCGCTTGGACCTCCTGGTCATCGCGAACTCATTGTTTGACTTGGAGTTTGATTTGTTTCTCAGGAACAATCTGAATTCACGTTTTAGGTCTTCGCGGCCGAAAAAGGGGATTTCATCGTCTCCGGCTCCGGTGAGTGTCTCCATCCAATTGTCTGGTTCTGGACCATCTCTGGACCATCCCGATCCTGTTCTTAGCACTATTTTGTCTTCAGGTCGCTCAGTGGTGCTGGTCCGCACTATCTTCCCCAACTCCGGCGAACTGCTCCGCCGCCGGCACTCCTCCGACCTCCTCCGACCACCCCGTGCCTGGTGAGTTCATTTTAGTCCCTTAGAGCTTAAGGTCTAGCCAGATAGCTCGTAACGCCGATTTCACCGTTTTGATTTTGCCGAAAATCTTGTCCTCCGCCATTCTCCGGCTCGCCGGCGTTTAAGGCCGTCGCCGGCGTCGAGAGTGCCTCCGCTAGGTCCGCGACACTATTGTGAGTATATCGGTGCCCTTGGTCGGCGCCGGCGAGGTCCCCATCGCCGGCGGCAAACCGTTGAGCCCGCTCGGGATTTTGCCGGTTCAAAACTCCCATTTTCGTCATTTTGTTAGGACATCATTAATGCCCAATTATCACTAATCATTGGGTGCATTAATCGTGTCTTAGTTGTGTCGCCGTCTTGTGGGCCTTAGGCCTAGAATTAAAGTTCGGAGGTCCCACGCCATTAAAAGCACCTTGGACCTCCTCGGGTTCTTCGTGACCGTCCAAGACCTCCCTCGGTCCTTTTTGCAAAGACCACCTCTGAGCCACTCCCGAGGTCCTCTTTGCAAAAAGACCACCCCTGGTCGTGTTGTCAAAACCACACTCTCGGACCTCCTCCGAGGTCCTCTTTGCAAAAGACCTCCTCGTGGTCCTTTGTAAAAACCACCCCTGGACCTCCACTGAGGTCCTCTTTGCAAAAAGACCTCCCCTTGGTCATTTTGCAAAGACCGCTCAGACCACCCTCGGGTCGCCCTTGTAAAAGCCACCCGGCCTTTTACAAAGAAAACCCCGCCAGACCTCTTAGGCTCGATCCTAGCCGCTCACGACCTCCCGGTTTAGATCGAGCGTTAGATCTCTTTGTAAAATCCTTAGCGCTCGGACCTCCCTCCGCCTCGATCTAGACCGCTCAGACCTCCCTAGGTCTAATCCGAGCCGCCCGATCTCCTCCGATTAAAACCCTATCGCTAGGACCTCCCGAGAAGATCTTGGCCATCCAAGACCTCCTCGTGTCAATCCCAACCGATCAAGACCTCCTCCGGAGATCTTGACCGCCTAGGACCTCCTCCTTTAGATCCGTAGCGTTAGGACCTCCTCCTCTGGTCTAAACCGTTAGATTTAGATCTAACGGGCTAGACCTCCTCCGTAGGTTTACCCTTAGGACCTCCCCTAGTGCTCGGGACCGCAGATCTCGACCGACGGCCACGACCTCTGATAGGCTCAGAGACCTCCTTGCGCGCGCGCTGTGCACGCACCGGTCGTGATCGTTGGATCCGATTCGACGGCCCGCACCTCCCGTCGCGGGAGGAGGTCTTGTGTGCGCTGTGCTTGAAGCTCGTAAGCCGCCGATCTTGATCTAACGCCCACGACCTCTCCTTTTCGTTCAGTTCGTTTGGACCTCCCGAGAGCTCAAATGTTCTAAGTCTTTTTATGTTTCAAAGTTCAAAAGTGCATAACTTCGTCATTTTAATTCCTTTTTGAATGATTCCAGTTGTTGTAGCTCTGTTATAGTATGAACTTTAATCTGAGAATGAAATTAGGCCCTGTCATATAACAGAAAATGATTTAACTATATGATCTTGTTTAGTGAAAAATGATGTCTAGAAATTCACGGAAAATTTGTAAAATGTATAACTTATTCTCTGTAATTCCAAACTGAGCAAACTCAACTTGGTAAAATGGGTCTGTAGACATGCTTTAATATGAACTAGGCTTTGTCCTTATTTATGTTCCTGAGAATTGATATATGCTAGTTTTAGAACATAGAAAAATCATAACTAATTCATTATAACTCCAAATTGTGCAAACTCAGTTTTGCTGTTGTTAGGATAACCATATCTACCTACCATAAAAATTTCAAGTTCCAGATCATTCTAGAAATTTTCGCCTTGAACAGTAACTCTAATTAATTTAATTAGGATTTTTTAGGCTGAGAGAATTTAATTTGGCCATAACTTTTTCATACTAAGTCCAAATGAAGTGTTTCTTGTTTCTAAAATTGTCTAAAATCAACCTCTAGCTGCTGTAGAAATTTCATTGGATTTGGATGTTCTTTGCTGTTGAGTTCCTTTTGGTGTTCTTCGTTCTTATCGGTTTTTATCGCCTTTTCGCGTTAGGTTCCGAAGAATTTATTGAACCTGAGCACTCCCCTCTGTAGCAAGAACAAATCCAGCAAGGCAAGCAGTTTGATCATGTTAATCCCAGTATTTTAAGTATTTATGTTGATTACAACTTCTATGTATGCATTGCTACTTTGTGTTAAACTATTGTCGTTAGTTGGCCTAGTAGATGCATTTCCTTAGCAAATGATTATCCTCTACTACCATGAGCCTAGGCATTGCTATGATTTAGAGTTCGTGGATGAGCTCTTGTCACTTAGTAGTTTGCGAATTAATTGCTTAGCCATGCTTAGCTTCGGTAGAAATGGGTGGTTATCGGTTTGTCGATAACCTTGATCACATAAAACTTATTACGATTTATGATTTCCACCTTGTGCCATGTCTACTTATGAAAACTAAAACTGAAAAGCAAAATGATTTAGACTTGGGCACAATGGTAAGATGGTGTGATTTTTGGGTGTGACTGGAATGGTGCCCGAGTCAATTAAGGACCGAACATCTTGTGAGTACCTGTTATCCGAGCAATTTGTGCGTGCTGACCACACTAGAGGGTATGGGACCTCTCTTGACTTAGTACTTTGGAGTGTATTGGCTTCGGGTCACAGGGAGTCGCAGGAGGGATGGTGTCGGGAGCATTGTAGTGTCCGAAAGACTTCACCCGTGATGGGATTTGTTGTCTTTCGGCTTGCAATGTAAGCGTATGGGTCTCTATCCATACGAGCGGCTCGTAGTTAATACACAATATTGGAAAGCGTCTCGTAGGACTTAGCCTGTAACACCCTGGCTATTCGGAAGCCAAGATGTCACCTAAAACATCTAACATACATCCATAATGCAGAAGAATTTGAACTAAGTATTTCAACTAAAGACAGCATTAAATTAAACAGGACATGGTGAAGGTATCCTTCCTTCACCTTCTAAGTTATTTAATACTGATCATCAATAAAGAAGGTTCACACGCAGTAATAAATCAACATCCATGTGGAGAAGGTATCCTTCCTTCACCAATTATAATTTAATTATTACAGTTCATCATTAACGAATGTAAGATAGAACTAAATTTAATCTTGAACATGAATAGGATGATGTGAACGAGTAGTGCGTGTCTACTCCCTCCCAAGTGAGCCAACATCAGGGGTTACCTAAAATAAACAAACAACGCAAGAGTTAGTCCATGACTCAGCAAGTACAGTGAAAGAGAAAGAACACATATACAAACAAGACATCACCATTTAAGAATGCGAACCTTGCATCGAGTGAACACTTATGAAAACATGAAATGAATGAATGTAATCAAGGATGGACTGCACACATGCATATACCGGTATAGTAAGTGACACACTCGTCGGTGTTCACTTAAGCCCGCACCTTAACAAAGGTGCGGGGATCCAAGTCCTATATGAAGAACGTTTCATATAGGTGTCCAAAGCTGCCCATACTGGAATTGATGGGTCTTACGTGCCCATACTGGAATTGATGGGTCTTTCAATCCACTCCCGTGGACGGGACATGACAATGTCCAAATTTTCCCACATTGGAATGGTGGGACTTACAATCCACTCCCGTGGACATAACATGAATAAAAGGATGCATGATATGAACATGAACAGTGATAATACCATCTCTCAGTATATACTCCACATAATGAAAGAACATAACCAATTCAGCATCTCGGGTAACACATTATGTTACACTATATTCATGAAAATATTCACAATCACAGCACTCAAAAGCAACAAAGTACTTGCCTTCCTGCGTTGCAAGAAGGTGCAACGATGGCGCCCCAAACCCGTAGCCTCGTGGCCTAAACAATTAAATAACCAAAATGAGAACAACATAGAATCCAACCCGAATTAATAGTCTACAATACCCCCCTTGAACTCCCAAGGAATCGCCATAAAACCTAATCTGAAAAACAGGCTGCAACCCAAAAACGTGTCGGGACAGCAGCACGAAAATGACAGTAGTTAATGACGTGGGACTCGAAATGAGATGAGTCCAGATCCTACCTCATCTTAACGAACATATCTATAACATTCAAGTTGATGAGATTTCCCAATTCGGCCAATAAACTTCTCTAATAAAGAAAACAAAACAGCAGCACAGCTTCTGTCTGAACAAACAGGACAGCAATACTAAAACAACCATAACTTTTAATCTACAACTCCGAACTGAGCGTTCTTTAACAATCTGAAAAGGTTATGAAATTACCTACAATAAACTAGTTGGCAGGACATTCAAATTTTGCCTTTAACAAAAAGTGGCACACGGGTCAAAACTAAAGATAGAAACTGACATACAATCTGGACAGACTGACATGCAATCTGGACAGTCACATTGAAAAGTGCATAACTTTTGATCTATAAATCCAAATGAAGTGTTCTTTATCAATCCTGAAAGCTAGTGATATCACCTTCAAAATTTGTTATGGGAAGGACCTCTGAATCACCTTCTAACTAGGCCATATATCAACCTATACAGAGACTGCTAATTCTCGTCAGGATTTTGGACAGCAGGTATTAAATTTATCATAACTTTTGACTTGAAAGTCGGAATGAGGTGATCTTGGCGGCCAACGAAAGCTAAGAACAATATCTACATAACTTCAGGAGATGATCATCTCAGATTCGGCCTCTAAAACCACGAAACAGACCCCGCAACATTCTGGACAGAAACAAAACTTCTGCAGACAGATTTTAATCTAAACAAAACTAATCGGTTTCATAGCTAATCATCAACAATCAGCGGGGAAAACACCTCATTACCCTTGAAGTCCCTTAGGAAGATGCGGATCAAATCCCCTGCGAAGAATTACCCTTTCCTCTCCCTTGTTCCTCCCTTGATTCGGCCAGCAAACCCGCAATCTCCCCTTCTCTTTCCTTCGCGAATACCGGCAGCGGGAAGGGCAGCTCCAAGGAGGTGGCCGGCGCCTATGGGAGGAGGTGGCGACCTGGGGCAGGGAGGAAGAGAATGAGGCGGCTTGGGGAGGGGAAAGGAGGAGAGGCGGCTTGGGGGGGAATTAGGGTTAGAGGGGAGGAGGTGGGTGCGGCTTGGGCTGCCCAAGTATTGGGCCGGAGGCCCATAATCCGAAGATTTCCCCCAAAAGAAGATTTTTTTTTTGATTAAATTCTCTCTTCCGAACACAAATCTTATTAATTTGAATTTGGGATATTACATTCTATCCCCCTTAACAGAATTCGACCTCGAATTCTAACCGTCGAACAACGAAAGTAACCCTGCGACTAGATCTTAACAACGGAAAATAGATAACCGCTATGTAACGAAGCGGATAAAGCTCACGCATGTGAAACTCCAACTCCCAAGTGGCCTCTCTCTCGGATTGAGGACCACAACACAAAGACGTGAAACAACGTCTGATCTAACCCCCAACCCAACATTTCCAGGTACAATCATCGGACAAGACTCGATGGTAAGATCTCACTCGATGGTCAACGGCGCAAACGAAATCCCAACCTCTGGATCTCTCAGGTACTTACTCAACACGAGAACAAACAAGACGTTACGTACTCCGCGCATGGACTCAAGACGGTCATGGCGATACGCCTAGTAGCGAAAACAACCCAATGTACCTGGGGTTAATCTCCCCATTGATACCGAACCACACGACAAGCACAAGGAACACGGAACACTTATTCCGCCTCTTAATTGAACTCTTCACTGAAAACAAGGATCACCTCCTTTAACTGGAAACACACGATCGAAATCTCTTTAAGCAAACTCTTTTACCGACAAAACATAACTGATTAAGAAAGATTCACGTCACAACTAGATGTTACCAACTGAGTACTGAAGAGTAAAATCCAGAAATCAGAATTTCATCAAGAAAACCTTTCCACTTTCCAAGTGGCAAATTGCGAATAAACGTCACGAAAGCCAAAGGGGAGATCACTTGAATGCTCAAACCAAATACTTCTTTTGTTTTGTCTGAATTGGAAAGAAGCAAACATGCCAACACAACACCAACTCACATTGCGAAGACACGACCAACAACACAAAGCTCAAATGAGTATCAATAAACGCTTCAATACCCAAGGAAACATCCTTTTCTCAAGTCCTCTTTTAGGAATAAAATTTCTCTCGGACCTTGGAATTGAATTCCTCGCATACCACAGTGGCTCAAACCTCTTAATTTAACATCCTCAAATTAGGCTTAAACAAGTACATCATCCACACCTTTGTGGAGAGACTCTATTGATTCCATCAATGCTCTAGACAACTCATTCAAGCGATGACATTAATTTGATAGAAGGCACCAAAGCACCTCAAAACCCATGCAATCTCATCACCTCCAACTTTCAGAATAACACATCGAATCCTCAAGACACCGCTCATGAACTACATCAGGAGGGTTCTATTGACAATCATTGCACTACTCAGGATACTCCAATGTTCTATCTCCTCTACACACAAATCTTTGGGCGACCAAAAGTCTAGCATGACAATGGAAAGCCCAGACTTAACCTCCAAGACCTCTACAACGAATTCCTCTTATAACAAATAATGAAATCATCGGCTTAAATCTCTAAGATCCCCACAATCCCGACATACTCACTCATTGACCTCATCAGGAATCACTCATACAACATCGCGATACTTTCAATAGTGTTACTCTATAAAATTGATTACGGTTTCCATAAATTTGATAATCCCCAACATTTCAACATGAACCAAGGTTCTGGAACTACACTATACCATAGGTCCTACTTAGTCGAACAATATACAATTTTACTTGAGCCATACATTCCATCGAATCAACTTCCTCCAAGAGGTTCAGTCAAACCAACTCATCTTCTATTACTCCTCCAATAGTGGGTAGCAAAATCTCACCCCTACAATCACTTAACCACCACCAAACAACTCACGATTTGTAAAACTTTATAGCACAAAACGGTTGATCCTTTCTCAAAAGAAAGAGGCGAACAAGAACAACTTTCACCACACAGAAAATGTTGTTGCTCACGGTGAGCACGAGACCAAAAGAAATAACTGTAATAAAGATGCGGGAAAACGAAAGTTGAGTTCACGATGGAGGCACGCATCACCTCGAAATGGAAATAGCAAATAACAAACAATAAGAAAATGACATTGCGATTGGAACTCGACAACTCTTGAGTGAAAAGAGCAAAAAGTTTATGAACAATTCAAATAACCACGAGTTACAAAACATGACTCAAATTCTCAAATATTCCTACTGTACTCTTTCCTTTAACATTGAAATGAATTCTTTGACTAACACCGCTTTGCCACAATGAACAAGATAAGGTCTTTAGTCCAAACCACACGGACTAAATAAGAACCAATGAAATTCCTCAATACGTCCTATTTGTTCAGAACAATTCAACTACACACGAAACATGAGATCCAAGTAATCTCAGCCACCAAACTCGAAACATTTCCAATTACGGGATTTCATGAAAAGCAAGCAGATTATTCTCCTCTTAAAGGAACCAACATAACTTCTTTGATTGCAACCTCATGTTGCCCACTTAGACTAAAAAGTCTTTAAAATTAAGTCACACAAAACTCTTAAGAAGCAACAAGACAATTCAATACCTTAGTTTATTTAAAATAATTTCAGCTATCAGATGATTCAAGAACCCAAAGAAAATATCACGAAAGCTAAACTTGAAATATTCTCATCTAAACGATATTAACTTCAATTCTCACAAGAACAATTTGAAAACACTTCATAAGACCCACGTGAAAAGAATGAGTTGATTCTTTCTCAAAAGAAGAGACAAATGAAAACGATTTTTCACCAACTAGAAAACTCATCTACCACTCGCACTGAACACGGGACCAAGGGAAAAACCAATTAAGCAATGAACTCATGGAACATAAGTGGAGTCCACAGTTGAAGCATAAGCCTCACAAGAAGCGAATATCGAACCTTAATAGATAAGAACAAATCAGTATTCAAAATCGAAGCACTTGTATCACTGAAGAATCATTATAACTTTGCAACATATCGATACTCGATAAACTTCATTTACCACATAAAGCCTGAACCCCCAAAAGATCATGAACACAAAACATGAAATTTGATCATTTAGGAAATATCACCATGGGTGATCAAATTTCTCAGAATTAGCCTCATTCTCACATTTTGACTATTTAATAACATCGACAACACACACTAGTACCAAGAGTCATCAAACTTTATTACTCCATCCTAAAACTTCCCAAAGGGAACACAAACAAAAGGTTGAAACAAATTTATTATAACAAGACTATGCTAAGCAATAACAATATCACAAGGCACGATACCAAAGACTACTTACGAAATTCGTCTACTCCACTGTGGGTGTTGCTCAACACCTTCTTTAGCGCTCAAAAACAAATGATGATTGTATTAATCATGTATGAACATACGGTACTAATTCCATTTGCAAACACATAACCATATATAAACATAGACTCACATTTCACCTTTGTTCAGAAATCACTTCAAAACATGATTAAAGATTCACTAACATAATTTTCTATAAACAAGGTTTCCCGAATCGATACACCGGCACCCATCCGGTCCTTTATACAAGTTTCAACAATTTTAGCATACCATGAAATAGATAAATCTAGCTCTTATGTAAGATCTATAGGTTCTGAACAGATATGGACAGCCTTTATTTAACATACAGCATGTATCAAATACAAGGATATTTCAAATTAATCAATTTCACCTTCATAGATGGTAGTTAAGAATAGTTGATTTGCACCATGCAAATAACCCAACTTGGTAACTCATATCGTAACAATTTATTCGCTTAGTTATAAATTCTCAATTTAAGCATGGCAAGACATCACAAAAGGGATTCTAACACCTTACTACAGCAAAAGAGAGACTTCAAACCTCAACGCTCGAAGTAATCCAAAAGAAACGCATAAAGCCAAAGCTTTCTTATGTAAACGAACTTACAATGAAAACCCTCACTAACCAAGCTATCAAACGAGTAAATGAGTCATTCTTTTCAATGAGAAATAAGGAGCAACCATGAAAACATCAATCTTGCCAATTGACAATGACCACAAGTAGTAAAAACAACTCAACAAATAAAAGCAATAATTGTTTCAGAGAACCAAGAGGGATCTATGGAAAACCATAACTATCATGAACCACAAACCCCGGAGAAATTCATCAACCACCACAGGACAAGAAATGCCAAATTCCGAAATCAAGAAAGAGAACAACTTTCTAAAGCAACTCACGCTTAACACCTGAAACTATGGTACTCGGGGTAACTACTCCTCTAACCACGTACTGCGAACAGTGGTGTAACCTGGTGAATCCCAGAGTAACAACCACGACCTCCACTTCTTATCATCCGTTAGCAACACGCTTCACCAAAATACGCAATTATGAATATGCAGGATCATCTCACGACAATCAAAGTATTAGTTCATAGATAATGAATATCATAGTAGATCATAGATTAACAACAAGAAAGATAATACAGAAGCAACTCAACAATTGCTCAACAAATGAAACATAACAATAGAAATGCGGAAGCAATAGATTCCCAACCCCACCTACTGTGCACAGTGTGTCATTTTAATGTTCTTCTATTAACCACGGACCTAAAGCCCGCTCTGATACCAACTGTAACACCCTGGCTATTCGGAAGCCAAGATGTCACCTAAAACATCTAACATACATCCATAATGCAGAAGAATTTGAACTAAGTATTTCAATGTAATATCCCGAAAGTGAGTTAAGATTTGAATCGAGGAAGAATAATTTTATTTCGGGAGAGATCGATTATTCGGGGAAGAATCAAACGGAACGACGGGAGGGACTATTTGGACTGTTGTCAGTGCTGCAGTTTTAGAGGGGGGAAAGAGCATTTTGGCGGCAACTTGGGCCTGGGCCAAGTCCCATCTAGGTGGCCGGCCAAGGGGGGGGGCTCCCCTCCCCCAAAACCCTAGCCCCTTCCCCTCCCCCTTTCCCCCTCCCACTCCCAACCGGCCGCCCCCTCTCCCCCCTCCCCACCTCTCCACCTCCCTTCCTTCCTCCCTTGCGCCCTCTCCATCTCCCACATCACCTCCATTGCTGCTGTCCAAGGTGGAGTAGGAGCTCCCTTGCAGCCGGCGAGGAAGGAAGAAGAAGGAGAAAAGAAGAGAAAGAAGGGGAAGAAGAGAAGGGAAGAAGAGGGAGAAGAAGGGATCCGCAGAGGAAGCATGGTGGTCATCATCCCGGCTGCGTGCTCTTTTCGTTTCGGCAAGGGTAACCCGCGATTTGTTGTTTTGGGGTCGTTTTCTAGTTGTCTAATTTTCGGATGTCAGTTCGTCGATATTCTGCAGCAGTGAAGTTTGTCGGTTTTGAATAGGTTAGAACCATAATTGGGTCTGGGTGTCTCCTAGAAAGTTGTGGGTATCGTAGTTATCTTTCATTGCCGACAGGATTCAGGTCATTCGGACTTCGGTACCCAAAGTTATGATTTTTTTTAGTGCTATGATGTTTCTGTGGGTAGCAGAATTGACAGTGTCTGCTTAACCTGTTTTAAACATGCTGTTAGAAGGGTTTACAGAGGGTCTCACCATAACGAAAAACGAGGCTAATCCTCTTAGCTTTCAGGAAAACTAAAGATCACTGAATTTGGACGAACGTAGAGAAAGTTATGATAGTTTCTTTGTCGCTGTCCAGAAACCCGACGTGAAATATTTGCTCTGATTAAATAGATTGGTAGGTCTGGTAGATGGTCGAATCAGAGGGTCTCCCCAACTAAGTTTATTTAGACATTTCAATTACCTTTTCAGATTGTCCAAGATCATCCTATTTGGACTCCTGAGCAGAAAGTTATGAATTTTTGAAGTCTGCTGTCCGCAGTGACCGATCGCTAGAAATTAGAAAAGCTAGACGTGATAAGAAGATTAGCGATTTCGATTGTAATGTGATGTATGATTTTGGTCCAGTATGTTATTCTTAGTTTGGGGTTATCTTCTTGTATGATTTTGGTCCAGTATGTTATTCTTAGTTTGGGGTTATCTTCTTGTCCAGGTGGCAGCGAGATCCCAAGGGCAGCACCCACTTCGCGTCCGCCGTTTTTGCACAGTTGAGGCAAGTATTCGGGTTATAGCGTATTTTCGGTTGTATGATATGATTGCGGTGATTGCTTGTTGTAGCCTTGCACGAATGTTAGCGTAATGAGTTTTCCTTTTATCTTGATGAATGCAAGCTATGGTTAATGTTTCCCTTGAGCGTTGCTAAATCATACATGTTGTTATGTAGATGTTAAATTCGTGTATATGAAAGACGTGGGCATGGAGCAATTGCATGTTCCAATCGTGTTGGAGACTTGGTCTTACATGCATGTTTTTTGATATATGATAGTGAAGTAAGGTTGCTGGCATGATGTTTATATTGAGATTGGTGAATGCTCCAAGTATGATTATGCTCTATTTATGTCCGTTGTTATTGTACTTGGTATATTGATGATGAATAGATGTTGTGCATGTGCATATTGAGATCATGCTGAAGCTTGGTCACCCACGTGACCAAGCATGCATTTTGTTGAGGTCCCCGTCATGTATTGACGGGCTTGAGGTCCCCACATTGGTGCAATGTGGGCTATGAGCAAAGAGGTCCCCATCATTCAGATGATGGGCAAAGGTCCCTATACATGTGGTGTATAGGCTTTTGGTCCCGTGCGGAGGGCACAGGCAAGGGTACACAGCGACGGTTGTATACCCCGCATTACCGGTAAAATGCGAAAAGAGATAAAGATAAAAAAGTGCATTGCATTGGTTGCATTCACATGAGCATGAAGGCTTTACTCTGGTGCATTGTTTATCTTGGATTATTGATGCTATGAATGTTAACTTGCTTAGCCTTGTTGGTACTTGCTGAGTCTTTGGGCTCACTCTTGCTTTGATGTGTTTTAGGTACAACTGGCAAGACTGGCATGCATGGGAGGGAGTAGATGAATTGGAAAGCACGCACTACCTCACAACATTAAAACAATTGTCATTTAGCTTCATATAAGAATAAATAGACTGCTGAGAAATACCCATGGTTGTTTTATGATTCTGATTATGGTTGTGAGAATAGTGTTAATTTGATTACATTCCTATGATTATCTCTTATGCATGAGTGAATTGGATTATGAAATTATTGTTAAATGTTATGTTTACCTGTTAGAAGCTATGGATAGTTTGAATTTCAGGTTAACTGTAATAATGAGAATAGAAAGTTTTGGTTATGTTTATGATATTATTCTACACGCTTGATTGAACCTGATTATGATTATATTGATAAATGCCTTGATCAATTGTTGGAACCTCGGTATAGGCGACTATACAAAGGAGGTTTTGTCGAGATTTTGTAATTGGTCTTAGTTTAGCTTAGTTTAATTTGATTTTAGTAGCATTCCGTGCTCAATGTTGAGTCAGGGTGTTACTGATTGGTATCGAGCGGGCTTTGAGGTCCGTGGTGACTAGATATAAAAAATTTTGCTAATGTTAAGCAACTTAAAAGTTTGACACACCGAGCACATGAGGATGGGGTGGGTCAATCTTTGCATTTACGTTTCGTTATATCGTTTTGATTATTGCCGATATGAATTGAGTTTGGCTGCTTATTAATTAATTATTATGATTATTATGAGTGGGATTAGTCGTTGTTGAGAGGTTAAGGTCGTGGTTGTGACCCGGGCTTTACAGTTACACCACCGTTCGTGGAGTGGGTATAGAGAAGTGCTACCGGATATCTTAGTGCAGTGTCGATAGCGAGAATCTTTAGAAGAGTTGCTCTCTTCCCGAATTTGAATTTGGTCAACTCTTAACCGGTTTGCGATTGTTGGGTTTCTTTGAAATGTTTGGTGTGTTTCCTTTGGCTTAATTTGCCCCGTAAATCAATTATTGTTTTTCCCAGCCGTTGAGTTATTCACGCGATTGGTGAATTTTGCTAATTGTCAAGATTGACTTTTGTAGGGGAGTTTTGTTTTTCTTATTGGAAAGCTTGACCTATTTTTTCGCTTGATGTTTTGGTTAATGAAAGTTTCTTTTGTAAGTCCTTTAGTTCATGAAGGCTTTGACTCAACGTATCTCTTTTGGGTATTTTGAGCGTTGAATATTAATGGTTGTGTTATGAGTTTCAAGTTAAGTTCGCAGTTTGTGCATGATCGATCTTAACTAAGGTCCTTATCAAAGAAAGTTGAATAAGTGGAGGTTGTCCTTTAGTGGTTCTTGATGACTTATGACTATGAGTATGACAATATTTAGTTGGAATCAATGGAGTTGTTAAGAGGTGTGGTATTTTGATGAATTGGTCTGATTGTTAGGATTATGGAATCAGGTAGATTTATTGGATAGCATGGAGTAATGTATCTCTATGGATTAGCTTACCCATTAGTGATGGTTATGTTAAGAATGTGTTTGAACGATGCTTTAGAGGATATCGATTGGAAATTTTCAGTAAACTAGTTACTTGATGATCATACAAAATTGCTAGATTAAAAATATGTATATTAGATTAGACGAACGTTGAGGTAGCATGTTGTGAAACCCTGTTGTACAGGCGATGAGATTATTAAATGATGACTTTGTGTTTACAGATGGTTACGCGACTACAAAGCAGTAGGACCCTATTTGTATACATGATTCATACAATTGACAATTGTTAATGAGTTGGAGCGGGTGTGAGTAACACTAATGGTTGAGTGGGTGATTGAGTAAGTGGCCTCTGATAGTGTGCTTTGCGAAAGTATCATTTGAGAGTATGAACTAGTTAAAATAGGTTTGTTTCAACCTTGTGGCTTGTGTTTCCTTTGGAGAAATTTATGATGGGATAAGAGGCTATGATGAGTCTCGCTAAGAGTGTATTGTTACATTACTAGTGTGATTGTCGATGAAGGGATTATGATGATAATATTGAATGTTTTGTATAAAGGGATTTGGATCGCTGCGCGATGTTAATTAATTGAATATGTTTCTAGTTCGCATTTGTGATCTTTCGGACCTCATGTTGATGTGATAGCTGAATTTGTTTAGAGCAAAGTGACGTGTTGAGAGGTTTTATTAGTTCCTAAGTGGAATAGGTGTTGTGATCTTCAATTACTCTTTGTCGGAAATGCCATGGTGATGCTATAATCAACGAAAATCAAGTAAAGTGGAAGTATTTGAGATTTAAGTAAAGTTTCATAACTTGCGAATATTGAAGTTTGTCTAAAACTTTTGTTCTTGCCCATAAGAGTTTTCCAATTCTAAAAGCGATGTTTTATTCTCGCTCGAGGTTTGATATTCTCGATTGTGGGACGTGCGCCCTCAACTTTGATCATATCTTTTGGTTTTGAAACAGTTTTATCGATTGTTTCTCTTGATCTTGTAACTACCGTAAGTGGTAACGTTTTCTTTTGAGTGAAACTTATTTCTATTTGCCTCTTCTTCTAAGAAAGGGTTAACCGATCTGTATTGTAAAGTCTCGTAGGTGGTGTCTTGGCATCTAGATAGTGGTGGCCTAGTAGATGGTTTGATGAACCCTTAGGTGTCAAGTCGTGCAGGAGGCTTGGAGTAATAAATCGATTTATTGGAATAATCCTTGAAGAGGAATTGAGTTGAAAAGAATATTTGTCTTTGGAGCTATGATTTCGTTGTCGCAACTAGTAGGACCTATAACAAGTTGTAGTCCAAGATTTGGTGTTCTTTTTGACCGAGCATTAGAATTAGCAAGTATGGAAATCGGATCAATTTATTAGAGTATCGCAATTTGGTAGTATTGCGAGGCTATGAAAGTTATTCTTGATGATGTGGTTTAATGAGAGTGGGGTTACAAAGTAATCAAATCGCCAAGTTAATTAATGGGATAATGGAAAATATTGAGTAACGTCAAGAGTGATTCGCTTTAAATGAGTAACCTTCGAGGGTTATAATCTTTGTAAAGGTAAACTGGTCAAGAAAATATTTTCATGATGATGTTAATGAGAGAGTATGATGGAATTATGGGATTTTGATTTAACTGAGGATTTCCTATCTTTTATATCGAAGTTCGTTGTAGGAATCTTGGAGTTTAATTTGGGCTTTGCAATTTTATGCTAGGACTTGGGGCACCCAATGATTATGTGTAGAGGAGGTAGATTAAGGGTGGGTTTCGAACAGTGAGATAATCATTGATAGAGCCCTTTTAGAGAAAGTAAATGACTGTGAGAGCTGTGAATTCCAAGTTGTTTATTTCTAAAACATTGAGGAGATGTGATTGCGTGTGTAATCTATTTTGAGATGCATTGGAAGTCATCTGTCAAATTAATCATGTAGATAGAGGAGTTGTTGAGATAAAGTTTGGCGTCGATAGAGCCTTTATACGGAATTGTGGATGATGTATTTCAACATGAGTGTAACATTGAGAATGTAAAGTTAAGAAAGATGAGTTAGTGTGTTTTGTGATGAACTGAAACTCCAAAGTTGAGATAGATTTTATTCTTAAAAGAGATACTGAGAATTTGATACTTCCTCAAAGGAGTGAATTGTTTCCTCGATTCTCGTTTGAGTTTTGTGTTGTTGACCAATATCTTTCGTAAGTTGAGTTTGACTCGATTTTGGTATATATGATTCTTATCGGTTCAGAAAGAATAAAAGAAATGATGGATTTGGTTAATTGGGTGGTTTCTCTTTTAGCGATCGTGGTGTTTATTTGCAAATTTTCTAATTGAAGGTGGAAAGATTTTCGTGATAAATCATCGATTTTGAATTTGACTCCTTTTAGTACCGAGTTGGTAACGTTTGGTTGCGTTGAGAGTTCTTCATTTTCGTTGAAGCTTTGCTGGTAAAAGAGTGTGTTTAGGAAGAGTATTGTTGTTGTGTGTTTCGTTAAAGGAGGTGATTTTTTTGCTTTAGTGAGGAGTATAATTGAGCGGTGGAACACGAGTTCTGTGTTCTATGTGCATGTCGTGTGGTTCGGTATCTTTGGGAGGTTTAACCTAAGATACATTGGGTTGTTTTCGCTAGTTGGCGTATCGCCGGATCATCTCGAGTCCGTGCGCGAGTACGTAACGTCTTGTATGTTCGGTGTTGAGTGAATACAGGAGATCCGAGTTTGAGGTTTCGATTGCGCCGTTAACCATCGAGTGAGGTCTTACCCTCGAGTCTTGTCCGTGAGTGTACCGGAATGTCGAGTGGAGCGTTAGTACGACGCCGATTTACGCCCGGGGTTGTGGTCTCTTCGTTGAGAGAGAGGTCACTTGAGAGTTGAAGTCTCACGTGAGCGAGTTTAGTAAGAGTTGTTCGCATTGGTATCTGTTGTTAAGTTCTAGTCGTGGTTTTCTTTCGGAAGATTGGCGTTTAGATTCGGGTCGAATCTGTTAAGGGGGTAGAATGTAATATCCGAAAGTGAGTTAAGATTTGAATCGAGGAAGAATAATTTTATTTGGGAGAGATCGATTATTCGGGAAGAATCAAACGAACGACGGGAGGGACTATTTGGACTGTTGTCAGTGCTGCAGTTTTAGAGGGGGGAAAGAGCATTTTGGCGGCAACTTGGGCCTGGGCCAAGGCCCATCTAGGTGGCCGGCCAGGGGGCTCCTCCCCAAAACCCTAGCCCCTTCCCCTCCTCCCCTTTCCCCTCCCACTCCCAACCGGCCGCCCCCTCTCCCCTCCCCACCTCTCCACCTCCCTTCCTTCCTCCCTTGCGCCCTCTCCATCTCCCCCATCACCTCCATTGCTGCTGTCCAAGGTGGAGTAGGAGCTCCCTTGCAGCCGGTCAAGGAGGAAGAAGAAGGAGAAAAGAAGAGAAAGAAGGGGAAGAAGAGAAGGGAAGAAGAGGGAGAAGAAGGGATCCGCAGCGGAAGCATGGTGGTCATCATCCCCGCTGCGTGCTCTTTTCGTTTCGGCAAGGGTAACCCGCGATTTGTTGTTTTGGGGTCGTTTTCTAGTTGTCTAATTTTCGGATGTCAGTTCGTCGATATTCTCCAGCAGTAAAGTTTGTCGGTTTTGAATAGGTTAGAACCATAATTGGGTCTGGGTGTCTCCTAGAAAGTTGTGGGTATCGTAGTTATCTTTCATTGCCGACAGGATTCAGGTCATTCGGACTTCGGTAGCCAAAGTTATGATTTTTTTTAGTGCTATGATGTTTCTGTGGGTAGCAGAATTGACAGTGTCTGCTTAACCTGTCTTAAACATGCTGTTAGAGGGGTTTCCAGAGGGTCTCACCATAACGAAAAACGAGGCTAATCCTCTTAGCTTTCAGGAAAACTAAAGATCACTGAATTTGGACGAACGTAGAGAAAGTTATGATAGTTTCTTTGTCGCTGTCCAGAAACCCGACGTGAAATATTTGCTCTGATTAAATAGATTGGTAGGTCTGGTAGATGGCCGAATCAGAGGGTCTCCCCAACTAAGTTTATTTAGACATTTCAATTACCTTTTCAGATTGTCCAAGATCATCCTATTTGGACTCCTGAGCAGAAAGTTATGAATTTTTGAAGTCTGCTGTCCGCAGTGACCGATCGCTAGAAATTAGAAAAGCTAGACGTGATAAGAAGATTAGCGATTTCGATTGTAATGTGATGTATGATTTTGGTCCAGTATGTTATTCTTAGTTTGGGGTTATCTTCTTGTCCAGGTGGCAGCGAGATCCCAAGGGCAGCACCCACTTCGCGTCCGCCGTTTTCGCACGGTTGAGGCAAGTATTCGGGTTATAGCGTATTTTCGGTTGTATGATATGATTGCGGTGATTGCTTGTTGTAGCCTTGCACGAATGTTAGCGTAATGAGTTTTCCTTTTATGTTGATGAATGCAAGCTATGGTTAATGTTTCCCTTGAGCGTTGCTAAATCATACATGTTGTTATGTACATGTTAAATTCGTGTATATGAAAGACGTGGGCATGGAGCAATTGCATGTTCCAATCGTGTTGGAGACTTGGTCTTACATGCATGTTTTTTGATATATGATAGTGAAGTAAGGTTGCTGGCATGATGTTTATATTGAGATTGGTGAATGCTCCAAGTATGATTATACTCTATTTATGTCCGTTGTTATTGTACTTGGTATATTGATGATGAATAGATGTTGTGCATGTGCATATTGAGATCATGCTGAAGCTTGGTCACGTGGTGACCAAGCATGCATTTTGTTGAGGTCCCCGTCATGTATTGACGGGCTTGAGGTCCCCACATTGGTGCAATGTGGGCTATGAGCAAAGAGGTCCCCATCATTCAGATGATGGGCAAAGGTCCCTATACATGTGGTGTATAGGCTTTTGGTCCCTGTGCTGAGAGGGCGAGGCAAGGGTACACAATGACGGTTGTATACCCGCATTGACGGTAAAATGCGAAAGAGATAAAGATAAAAAAAGTGCATTGCATTGGTTGCATTCACATGAGCATGAAGGCTTTACTCTGGTGCATTGTTTATCTTGGATTATTGATGCTATGAATGTTAACTTGCTTAGCCTTGTTGGTACTTGCTGAGTCTTTGGGCTCACTCTTGCTTTGATGTGTTTTAGGTACAACTGACAAGACTGGCATGCATGGGAGGGAGTAGATGAATTGGAAAGCACGCACTACCTCACAACATTAAAACAATTGTCATTTAGCTTCATATAAGAATAAATAGACTGTTGAGAAATACCCATGGTTGTTTTATGATTCTGATTATGGTTGTGAGAATAGTGTTAATTTGATTACATTTCTATGATTATCTCTTATGCATGAGTGAATTGGATTATGAAATTATTGTTAAATGTTATGTTTACCTGTTAGAAGCTATGGATAGTTTGAATTTCATGTTAACTGTAATAATGAGAATAGAAAGTTTTGGTTATGTTTATGATATTATTCTACACGCTTGATTGAACCTGATTATGATTATATTGATAAATGCCTTGATCAATTGTTGGAACCTCGGTATAGGCGACTATACAAAGGAGGTTTTGTCGAGATTTTGTAATTGGTCTTAGTTTAGCTTAGTTTAATTTGATTTTAGTAGCATTCCAGGCTCAATGTTGAGCTGGGGTGTTACATTCAACTAAAGACAGCATTAAATTAAACAGGACATGGTGAAGGTATCCTTCCTTCACCTTCTAAGTTATTTAATACTGATCATCAATAAAGAAGGTTCACACGCAGTAATAAATCAACATCCATGTGGAGAAGGTATCCTTCCTTCACCAATTATAATTTAATTATTACAGTTCATCATTAACGAATGTAAGATAGAACTAAATTTAATCTTGAACATGAATAGGATGATGTGAACGAGTAGTGCGTGTCTACTCCCTCCCAAGTGAGCCAACATCAGGGGTTACCTAAAATAAACAAACAACGCAAGAGTGAGTCCATGACTCAGCAAGTCTGATGAAAGAGAAAGAACACATATACAAACAGGACATCACCATTTAAGAATGCGAACCTTGCATCGAGTGAACACTTATGAAAACATGAAATGAATGAATGTAATCAAGGATGGACTGCACACATGCATATACGGTATAGTGAGTGACACACCGTCGGTGTTCATTTAAGCCCGCACCTTAACAAAGGTGCGGGGATCCAAGTCCTATATGAAGAACGTTTCATATAGGTGTCCAAACCTGCCCATCTTTGGAATTGATGGGTCTTACGTGCCCATACTGGAATTGATGGGTCTTTCAATCCACTCCGTGGGCGGGACATGACAATGTCCAAATTTGCCCACATTGGAATGGTGGGACTTACAATCCACTCCGTGGACATAACATGAATAAAAGGATGCATGATATGAACATGAACAGTGATAATACCATCTCTCGTATATACTCCACATAATGAAAGAACATAACCAATTCAGCATCTCGGGTAACACATTATGTTACACTATATTCATGAAAACATTCACAATCACGGCACTCAAAGCAACAAAGTACTTGCCTTCGCGTTGCGTGCGTTAGCGTGCAACGATGGCGCTCCCAAACCCGTAGCCTCGTGGCCTAAACAATTAAATAACCGAAATAAGAACAACATAGAATCCAACCCGAATTAATAGTCTACAATACCCCCCTTGAACTCCCAAGGAATCTCCATAAAACCTAATCTGAAAAACAGGCTGCAACCCAAAAACGTGTCGGGACAGCAGCACGAAAATGACAGTAGTTAATGACGTGGGACTCGAAATGAGATGAGTCCAGATCCTACCTCATCTTAACGAACATATCTATAACATTCAAGTTGACGAGATTTCCCAATTCGGCCAATAAACTTCTCTAATAAAGAAAACAAAACAGCAGCACAGCTTCTGTCTGAACAAACAGGACAGCAATACTAAAACAACCATAACTTTTAATCTACAACTCCGAATTGAGCGTTCTTTAACAATCTGAAAAGGTTATGAAATTACCTACAATAAACTAGTTGGCACGACATTCAAATTTTGCCTTTAGCAAAAAGTGGCACACGGGTCAAAACTAAAGATAGAAACTGACATACAATCTGGACAGACTGACATACAATCTGGACAGTCACATTGAAAAGTGCATAACTTTTGATCTATAAATCCAAATGAAGTGTTCTTTATCAATCCTGAAAGCTAGTGATATCACCTTCAAAATTTGTTATGGGAAGGACCTCTGAATCACCTTCTAACTAGGCCATATATCAACCTATACAGAGACTGCTCATTCTCGTCAGGATTCTGGACAGCAGGTATTAAATTTATCATAACTTTTTACTTGAAAGTCGGAATGAGGTGATCTTGGCGGCCAACGAAAGCTAAGAACAAGACCTACATAACTCCAGGAGATGATCATCTCAGATTCGGCATCTAAAACCACGAAACAGACCCCGCAACATTCTGGACAGAAACAAAACTTCTGCAGACAGATTTTAATCTAAACAAAACTAATCGGTTTCATAGCTAATCATCAACAATCAGCGGGGAAAACACCTCATTACCCTTGAAGTCCCTTAGGAAGATGCGGATCAAATCCCCCGCGAAGAATTACCCTTTCCTCTCCCTTGTTCCTCCCTTGATTCGGCCAGCAAACCCGCAATCTCCCTTCTCTTCCTTCGCGAATACCGCAGCGGGAAGGGCAGCTCCAAGGAGGTGGCCGGCGCCTATGGGAGGAGGTGGCGACCTGGGGCAGGGAGGAAGAGAATGAGGCGGCTTGGGGAGGGGAAAGGAGGAGAGGCGGCTTGGGGGGGAATTAGGGTTAGAGGGGAGGAGGTGGGTGCGGCTTGGGCCGGAGGCCCATAATCCGAAGATTTCCCCCAAAAGAAGAATTTTTTTTTGATTAAATTCTCTCTTCCGAACACAAATCTTATTAATTTGAATTTGGGATAT